>CM057348.1:125826547-127074471 GCA_030015575.1 Agapanthus africanus
TGGATCCCGACCCTACTGTGAGTATATGCTACTCCTCGGGAAATTTCTCACTTAACGATCAATGCTATAAACCTAGTAGGTGTCTAGAAAGGTGTTAGCGGGGCTACACCCCCAGGGAAAAGAGGTTCTTAAATTAAGGAACTTCGCAAAAGCGTTGGAAAACCTCTCTCGAAGTACTGACACTGGCCTGGCTGAACGATTAAGCAAGTATTGTACGGTGAGATTGATCCCGACTAATTCTTCCTGTATGGTTTGAGGAGGGATTCGAGAGATAGTGGGAGCCATCCTGTTTAGACAAACTAAAAACCACTCTAAACTTGCAAGAGCATAATGCTAAAGTGTTTCTTTTCTCTCTCCTAATTGCAGCGACCAATCAAGATGACCGGACTTAAGTTATTACTAGATAAAAACATACTGACAGGGCCAAACTACAAAGATTGGCTCAGGAATGTCAAAATGGCAATAACTTATGACAAGTTGGGGTATCTTCTTACCACCAAAGCTCCCCCTATCCCAGGTCCCAAAACCTGTGTCGTAGATAGGGAAATCTATAAGACCTGGGAAATCGACTGCGCGAAGGCCAAGTGCCTCATGCTTGCCTCTATGGACAATGAACATCAGAGGAGGCACGAGAATATGGACCTCGAATCCATATTTCTCCATACAAAAGAACTGTATGGAGAGCAATCTCGTATCGCCAGATACGAAGTGTAGAAGAAGGTATTTTCGGCAAGATTGGCCGTCGGATCATCGGTAGCGGAACACGTGCTTAAGATGATTAGCTATATTGAGGAGCTCGCGGACCTTGGGACCACGTTGGAGAATGAACTCTATACGGACTTGATTCTCCAGTCCCTTCCTTCCACTTACGCCCAGTTTATCCTAACTTCAACATGCAAGGAAAGGAGGTTGAACTTTCCGAGCTTCTGAACATGTTGAGGAGTGCTGAGGGAACCCTACAAAAGGGTAGGGAAACATCCACTTTTTTTGTAGGAGGATATTCCTCTTCTAAGTCCAGGGCGAAAGCCAAGGGAAAGAAGAAGAAAGCCCCTGCCAAACCAAGGGGCGGTGTTAGTAAAGTGGATACGAAGGGAAAGGCAAAAGCAACAAAGGTAGGGGGGAAGCTTGTGGGGGAAGGAAGAGTGCTTTTACTGTCACAAGAGTGGACACTGGAAGAAAGATTGCAGGGCTTGTAAGGCCAGAACACAGGATCTGAAGCAAGTTGCGGCTTCAGCTTCAGGTGTGTATGTTATTGAAAACTGTCTATCAATAAACTCTACTTCCTGGTATTGGATACTGGATCAGGATCTCATTACTGTAATTCTTTGCAGGCGTTGAGAAAGCGTAGGTTTTTGAAGACGGGTGACATGACCCTCAAATTTGCAAACGGAGCTAGCATGGATGCTGAGGCCGTGGGGGACTATCACCTGGGAATGTCGGATGGACATGTTTTGGTTTTACGTAATTGCTTTTTTGTACCCAATGCAACTTGTAATATCATTTCTGTATCTTTAATATCTAAAGAAGGTTATGAATTTGCGTTTGTAAGTAATGTTGTAAACATTCACCTTAATCAAGTTCTGATTGGGTCAGGTACATTAAGCAATGGTATATACGTACTAAACCAACCACAGATTTTCAATGTCCAGAATACACACAAAAGAAAGTCTCCAGAAATCAATCAGACTTTCTTATGGCGTTGTAGACTGGGTCACATTAATGAGAGAAGGTTGACTAAGTTACATACAGAAGGATATTTGGATCCGTTCGAATATCAATCATATACAACTTGTCAATCCTGTCTCAAAGGAAAGATGACAAAGACTCCGTTCACTGGACACAGAGTGAGAGCGAGCGAGCTTTTGGGACTCGTACACAGCGACGTGTGCGGTCCAATGTCTACACATGCACGAAGCGGTTATTCTTACTTCATTACTTTTACGGATGACTTTTCAAGGTACGGATATGTCTTCTTAATGAAACATAAATCCGAGGCCTTTGAAAAATTCCAGGAATATAAGAATGAAGTAGAAAAACAAACAGGCAAAAGTATCAAGACACTGAGATTTGATCGAGGTGGTGAATACTTGAGTGCCGAGTTCCTGGATTACCTAAAAGAGAATGGAATTCTCTCTCAGCTTACTCTTCCATACACTCTGCAACATAACGGTGTATCGGAGAGACGGAACCGAACCCTATTAGATATGGTACGGTCCATGATGAGTAACGCTGAGTTACCGCGATCATTCTGGGGATATGTACTAGAATCAGCTGCATACCTTTTGAACCGAGTTCCAACTAAGACAGTGCCTACTACACCATATCAGATGTGGTGTGGGAAGAGACCCTATCTTAATCATATTAAGACAAGGGGATGTCCAGCTTTTGTCAAAAAGCAGCATGCGGACAAACTCGAGGCACGCTCAGTACAGTGCAAGTTTGTGGGATATCCAAAGAACTCCAAGGGATATTTCTTCTATTGCGAAGAGGAACAAAAGGTTTTTTTTTCTCGTCATGCCCACTTTCTAGAACACCAGTTCTTGGAAAAGGAAATTAGTGGGAGCATAATAGAACTGGAAGAAATTGCAGAACTACGAGCTATTACTGAAAGCTTAGTAGAACCAAAGGGTTCGAAAGATCAGGACATTCCTACGCCGCTCCGCAGGAGTAGTAGGCAGTCTCATCCGCCCGAGAGATACTACGGTTTTCTCATAGACGGGGATAGAGAGGATTGCATCATTGATTGTGATGAGCCTACTAGCCTCCAGCAAGCCATTCAGAGCGTTGACACGGTAAAATGGCTGGATGCAATGCGGACCGAAATGGAGTCCATGTACACCAACAAAGTATGGACGTTGGACATTGCTCCAGATGGGGTAAAACCCGTAGGATGCAAGTGGATCTTCAAAAGGAAGATTGGTATAGATGGACAGGTTGAGACCTATAAAGCTAGACTTGTTGCGAAGGGTTTTCGTCAAAGACCTGGTTTGGACTATGACGAAACCTTTTCTCCAGTGGCTATGCTGAAATCCATTCGGATCCTTCTTGCCATTGCTGCCTTCCACGATTATGAGATTTGGCAGATGGACGTAAAGACCGCTTTTCTAAATGGAAATTTAGAGGAGTGTGTCTATATGGACCATCCAGAGGGTTTCATTCAGAGTGGGAGCAGCGGAAAAGTGTGCATGTTGCTTAAGTCCATCTATGGACTAAAGCAGGCATCGCGGAGTTGGAACATCTGTTTTGATGAGACGGTCAAAGAATTTGGCTTTATCAAAAATCCAGATGAACCATGCATCTATAGTAGATTTGTAGCAAGAACTGTCGTATTCCTCGTTTTGTACGTGGATGACATTCTGTTGATAGGAAATGATATTCCTATGCTACAATCTGTCAATGGGTTCTTGTCACACAGATTCTCCATGAAAGACCTGGGTGATGCCTCCTACATTCTGGGGATCCGGATCTATCGTGATAGATCCAAGAGGATATTAGGACTTTCGCAGTCCAGGTACATCGACACCATACTGAAAAGATTTAGTATGGAAGATTCCAAGCGCGGTAACCTACCGGCTTGTCACGGGATCACCCTCTCCAAAGAGATGTCTCCCAAGACTGATTTGGAAAGGGAACGCATGTCTATTATACCCTACGCTTCTGCGGTAGGCTCTATAATTTATGCGATGTTGTGTACCAGACCAGATGTTGCTTACGCACTGAGTGTGGTAAGCCGGTATCAGTCAAAACCTGGGGAGAAACACCGGATAGCGGTAAAGAACATTCTCAAGTACCTGAGAAGGACTAAGGAGATGTTCTTGGTGTATGGCGGAAAAGACCTCCAAATCGAGACCTTTGCTGACTCCAGCTTCCAGAGTGACAAGGATGATTCCAAGTCTATGTTGGGCTTTGTCTTCACCCTCAATGGAGGGGCGGTGTGTTGGAAGAGTTCCAAACAGGAAACCGTTGCTGACTCGACTATGGAAGCGGAATATATCGCTGCATCTGATGCCGTAAAAGAAGCCGTCTGGATGAGAAAGTTCTTGAAAGAACTTCAGGTGGTTCCGTCCATTGTTGATCCAATACCTCTGTATTGCGACAACAACGGGGCTATAGCTTTAGCGAAGGAACCCAGGTCCCATCAGAAATCCAGACACATCTTGAGGTGGTATCACCTGATCAGGGAGATCGTGGATCGCCAGGAGATAGAGGTTCGGAGGGTTGCTTCAGAAGATTACACTGCAGATCTATTCATGAAGGCCTACCCCAGACTCAGTTCGAGCGGCTGATCGAGATGATAGGTCTTCGATACGCCAGTACATGGCCTTAGTGCAAGTGGAAGATTGTTAGTGTATATGCCCTAGAGGCCATTACTGTATCATACTAGTATGTATATTACTTGATGGAAGCTTGGGATATTCACAGTTGTATAGACAATCTTGCTCGAAATGGTAGTATGCTACTTGGTTTGTCTCTGCTTTAATGTGTATATGTGTTTCTTTTATTATATCACCTATACGAATTAGTGGAGCCCTTAGGATCTTTGCTTGATTACCAGCGTTGTGATGGCGGTCACACTCGTGGGGGCTGGGTAATCTACAAGCACATCCTTATTTACACGTCCCTGGTCGTGGGATTATCGAGACAGGGCATCGATACTCCGGAGTAGATTAGCGTATGCGCTTCTCATACCAACACGGGAGACGGCCTGTCCCACAGCCGTCAGTACGTCCTACTTGAGATAGTATGCGGGTGCTCGTTAGGTTACGAGTACACTGGATAGGACTCGTCGGGAACTGTTGGTTGGTATTATACCTATCGTCAGTTATCATTTCCCAGGTGACATGAGTACAGCTTAGTCCGCTGACTTGACACTGTCACTTCACCTCAAGTGTGTTCCCACTATACTTTGATTACTACCCTACCACGGCTCAAAGGAGTCGTGCAAACAGGTAGTAGTTGGGTGCAGTCCCGAAGCACTTGGAGGAAGTGACGGTTAGACAGGATTCGTCTCTCCCGGTATTGGGGGTTGGCATCGCGCTGTGTCTAGGAGAGCCATTACACAAGTAGTCCCTGGCCAGGGAAAGCGAGATATACTGGTAGGTTTCCAGTGTTATCTCAGGGTGTTCTAGGCTACACTCCGACACGACTTGTACCGCTATTAGGGGACTGACGTTTTACCGCCCCCCTAGGCCCGCCATGCGATGTTATCAGACGAATAGACCGGACTGTACGGAGACTGTCATATTCAGGCTCAGTAGGAGTTCAGATGGGTTTACCTCGTCAGTCTTCTTATCGGCATCTACCTGGGGACCGTTACGTACAGCTAGTGCCTCTTGCGGTCTGTGGTTAAACCCACTGCCAGTGTAGTGTCGAGTCTTTAGAGTCCCACACAGAGGGTTATTCGCCTTTAGGCAAAATGAGTAGAGGTCGCATGGTTTTGCGACGGGGTTCGTTCACATTCGCGCACTTGTGCACGTTTTGTGTCCGGACAGCTTATACTAGCGGGCTTTGGTTTAAGCCGGATCCTAATATATGTTTTGGGATTGGTTTTATCTCATTATATTCGTGTTCCTCGGAACACGGATACGGGTGTGTATGCACAGTTGACTGAGGGAGAGGCAGAGGACTTTCATTAGGGTTGATTACCATTGTCATTTTCTTAACCCTAATGGTTATATGTGAAATATGATTTATTGATATTAGTTAATTATAATTGTGCATGGTTAGGGTTGTTTACCATTTGACTTTATTTGACTTGTTGACCTAGGTTGACAACTTGACCATAATCATTCCATAAGAAAGATGCTCTTTGATTCTAGCAAAAAGCATTTAATATGAAATGATAATGGTCATTTCTTGATTAAACCATGACAATTATATTTAGCTAATCATCTATTTTCATAATTCACACATATATGTGAGAAGAATGGTTTATTTCTTCTCATTCTATCATTTTGATTCTCTCTCCTCCTCTTCCTCTCTCTAGCTCTCCCCTCTCATGAGTTGAGAATCCCTTGAGCTTGAGATAAATCCTTCTAAAATACTCTCTACTTTTTCTAAGGTTCTTGGATTAGCACTCCAAGCATCTTAGTTACTTCTAGTTTGAAGTTGAAGCCAAAGGTTGAGGCCCTCGGGTGGATCTTTCTTCGACAAGAGAAAGCGACAACGAGATCCCTTTCTTTCACTCCAAGGAGCAAGAAGAGAAGGACTTGAAGACCTAGGTATAACCCCTTAACCGAGTAGCTAACTCCTTTAGCTTTGTTAGTTATTTTTGTTTAGCAAAGATCCCTCCTTTAGCAAGTCCATGTTGTCTAGTGTTGTAAAAATCAAAATTTTCATAATGTTTCCGCCTCCCCGTAAGCACCGAGGTAGGCAACGTGGACTTACACAAGCCGCAAGCGGTCTGCTAAACATAATGGCCACCTGGGTATTGAGCGATCAGAAGATCAACAACCAAGCCTGCTCATACTCCTGTGAATCCAATCAGTAACACTATCGTACAGTCCAGTCTCTTCGTCAGATATGTCGTCATGCCGATGCAAGGTCAATAACGGTTCGAGAAACTACTGGTAACACTTACCAGTAAATCTCAGCAACCCTGGTCAGGGATTTCCTGTTATGGCCAATCGAGTATAGCGCAACATCAACTCCCAATACTGGGAGAAGCGAATCCCCTCCTATCGCTTATTGCCTCCATGTGACTCGGGACTGTACCCAAAAACCACCTTTTTGCACAATCTCTTGACCGTGGTATGGTGGAACTCAAAGCACAGTGGGAATCACACAAGACTCTATGACGATCTTGGGTCGACAGACTAACCTGTACCAGTGTCACCAGAGAACTGCTATATGACGATAGGTATAATACCATCTAGGAGTTCTCGGCGAGTCCGTTCAGTATACCCAGTCTCTACTGAGCACCCGTATACCTTCTCTTATGTCAAACACCAACGGATGTGGGATCATCCATCGCCCATCATATGGGTCGAGAACGCATAGGCTAGTGTACTCTGGAGTATCGATACCCTGTCTCGATACTCCCACGACTAGGAACAATCTAAGGATGTACTTACCGACTACCTCTACCCCACTAGTATGATCTGCATCATAATCCTAGTAGTCAAGTACTCATCATAAGGGCTTTATCAACATGTAATAGAGAGACAATAAGTGTACATGTTAATATAATGTGTAACTAGATAGCATACTATCATGTCGAGCAAGAAAGTCCTCCCTATATATGTCCGAGCATCCACTACAATATACATCACATGTACAGTAATGGCCTCTAGGGCATACATATAACTAATAATAACACCATCCTAAAGAGGTTTAGTTTGGAAGACTCTAAACGGGGTGCCTTACCCACTTGTCATGGAGTCACTCTCTTCAAGGACTTTTGCCCAATGACTGATGAAGAGAGAGCTCGCATGAGCATTATACCCTACGCTTCAGCCGTATGATCTATAATGTATGCGATGTTATATACATGCCCTGATGTAGCTTATGCACTGGGTGTAGTAAGCATGTATCAATCCAACCCAGGGGAGAATCACTGGACAGCTGTGAAGAACATTCTTAAGTACTTGCGAAGGACTAAAGAAATGTTCTTGGTGTATGGTAACGGGGATCTCCAAATGGAGGCCTTTACCGATTCAAGCTTCTAGAGTGATAAGGATGACAGCAAATCTATCTCAGGGTTTGTATTTACTCTCAATGGAGGGGCGGTATGTTGGAAGAGTTCCAAATAGGATACCATTGCAAACTCCACGATGGAAGCTGAGTATATTGCTGCAAATTATGCTGCCAAGGAAGCCGTCTGGATGAGAAAGTTCATCTCAGAGCTAGGAGTAGTTCCAACTATTATTGATCTAATACCATTGTATTGTGATAATAATGGGGCTATGGTGTTGGCCAAAGATCCCAGGTCCCATCAGCGATCCAAACACATCCTAAGGCGATATCATTTGATCCGGGAGATAGTTGATCGCCGCGAGATCGAGATTCGGAGAGTAGACACAAAGAATAACACCACGGATCCACTCACCAAGGCCCTCCCTCTACCGCAGCATGAGCGATTTTTTGAGATGTTGTGTATGAGATACGCCAATAATTGGCCTTTGTGCAAGTGGGAGATTGTTGGATATATGTATGCCCTAGAGGCCATTATATGATAGTGGATGTATCAATATGTGTGTGTATATATATTCAGAGGACATTCTTGCTCGACATGATAGTATGCTATCTGGTTGTACTTTATCTTGACATGTTCATTTGATCATGCATCTTACTTATTTGGTACATGTTGATAAAGCCCTTAGGATATTTTCTTGACTACTGGGATTAGATGTGGATCATACTAGTGGGACATGTATAGTTTAGAAGCATATCCTTGAAATGTTCCTAGTCGTAGGTGTATCGAGACGGGGCATCGATATTCCAGAGTAGACTAGCGTATACGGTTCTTGTCCCATATGATGGGCGATGGATGATCCCATATCCATTGGTGTGGTGACACCAAAGACTGTATACGGGTGCTCAGTGGAGACTGGGTACACTGAACGGACTCGCCGAGAACTCCTATGTGGTATTATATCTATCGTCGGATAGCAGTTCTCAGGTGACACTGGTACAGATTAGTCTGTAGACCCGAGATCGTCATAGAGTCTTGTGTGTCTTCCTACCGTACTTTGATCTCCACCCTACCACGGCTCTACTGAGTCGTGCAAACAGGTGGATTTTGGGTACAGTCCCGAGGCACATGGAGGAAGTAAGCGATAGGAGGAGTTTTGTCTCTCCCGGTATTGGGGGTTGATGTTGCGCTATGCTCGATTGGCTATAACAGGAAGTCCCTGGCCAGGGCTGTTGAGATTTACAGATAAGTGTTATCAGCAGTTTCTCGATCTGTTATGAGCCATATACCGGCATGACTTATTGGGTTATTGGGGTCGACAATAACATCCCTAGACTCGATATGCAGCATATCTGACGAAGAGACCGGACTGTACGGTAAGTGTTGCCAGTTGGCTCAACGGGAGTTTTGACAGGTTCGCTTATTTTTCTTCTGATCGCTCAATACATGGGAGCCATTACGTACAGCTAGTGCCGCTGATGGTTTGTGGGTATGTGATATGATCACTATCTACTGCTAGCGTGTTGACGAGTATTAGAGTCCCATAGAGGGGTTTCCTAGCTCAGGCGAAATGATGTGGGGGTGCATATGGGATATGCGCGGGAGCTCGATTAAATGTGTGTATATGATACCGTACTTTGAATCAGACGTTTACTATTGGTCAGGTCGTATGTGATATGACCGGATTATTAAATCAAGTGTTGATTTAATATTGACTTTTAGCTCATTTATTTAAACCTTTTCTATTTGGATGTGTGCATGAATGTATGTATGTATATTTACATGTTGATATGAATGCGCACACATACATGCATACATGTGTCATGATTGTTAATACATTGGAGATGGCAATGCAAGGCTCACATGGTGTATGTATGTATGTATGTGTGTGTGTGTGTGTATATTTAATATTGAGAAAAAGAAAATAATTAAATCATGATTGAATATTCTTCTACACTATTCTTTACTTGACCTAAGTTAGACCATGGTTTAATTCTCGTTTGTTCTTTAACTCACTAACAAAAATATCTAGATATTTATTGACCATGGTTATATGTGAGTGTGACTCTCATATAAGTAATTTCTTTTCTCATTTTTATTTAGAGAATTATCACAAACAATTGAGCTCAAGCTTTGCCATCTCCTTCTTCCTCCTCCTTCATCCTCTCTTGCTTTTTCTAGTGAGTGAAGAAAAAAAAAAGGAAAGATTTTTAAGTGAGAATACAAACCACATCACCAATCTTTACTAGTCTAGCCCATTAGTGTAGGTTGTTTGCTCCACTTCTTCATAGATCAAGTGAAGCTAGGAGTTTGAGCCAAGGGACTCCGGGTGGATCGTCGTGGACTTGGAAGGATTCTAGCATGCCGGTTCAAACCATTGTAGATCCAAGGAGTCACAAGAGGAGGTCTACAAAGGTTGTATTTCTTCCTACTTAGTGTTAGACACTACATAGTATGTGATACTTTATATTGTTACCCTAGATTTCTAGTTCGATTCATGGTTGGAATTGTTTAGGACCCCCTAAACTTTTAATATAGCATGTGTAATGCAACCCAAACCCTAAGCATGGTGCTAAAGAATCCCTACAGCCCAAACCCTAGTCCCATCCGTCGGGAATGACCCAGCGACACACCCCAAAATCCCCGGCGCCGCCGGTCTCCCCCATTCGGAATGCTCCCAATCTTTTCCCCTGCAACCCTTGGCCTACCCCATTTCCTTTCACACTGCTTGTTTTCTCTGCATTCACACAGAGAACTTAAATCACCCATTTAATTCCTTTTAAATTCATTTTAATTCTCAAATTCATCACCCCTAAACCCTAATTTTTCCCTATAAATACCCACTCCAATTTACACCCCTCTCACTCAGAGTTCTATTACAAAAACTATACCAAATTCCTAAGTCTTTTTGTGTACAAGTGGAGTTAGCGAAGGGCGAAACTCCGACGAACTTCCGAGGAGATTCCGGTGACGAAACGACGTCCCGACGCTTCCCAATACTTCTTCTACCTCTCCCCTCTCTTTTAAGCCTGTAAGTCCCATCTCCCCCTCTCTTCTTCTTCTTTAAAAATTTACAATTCCAAAACCCGACGGAAGAGGAGTTAATCCGACATCCGATTCGGTTTTCCTTTAAAACTATTTTTTTTCTTAATCAAGAAAATACCATGCTCTCACATATTTTTTAAAAAACATTAATAAACCTATTAAAACAAGTTTCACCTTAAAAGAATTATTTTTATGTCTTTTATCGTAATTTTACAGAAAAATACCATATATTTTAGTTTCGACATTATAACTTTATTCCTTGCTATACCTTTAGACAATTCACGAGGAAATGACCTACCTCATCACAAAATATATCTCTATCATAGCACGATGAAGTTTGTGACAATAGAATACGGGAAAATACGACCTTACAAATAAATACCCTGAACTAACAAAACTGTTTTCTATAAAAAAGATGTATTAAACATTTCCATGCAATTGTGTCTCTACAACCCACTTTTGGGGAACCCATTCAGGATGGTGCGGATTATCGCACATCCTCAGGCCTAGTAGAGAGAGATGCAGACCTCCGCAAGGAGCATTCGATCTCGATAGAATTTTTATACTTTTTTCTTTAGAAAATGAGATTTCTACAGGAAAATAAATAAAAGACTCGACTTGTTAGATATTATGGAGGTTCAGTGATTATTTTTATTAAATATATATATATATATATATATATTCAAAATACCTATTTAATTATATAAATATTCCATTTTTTTCTAAATCAAAGGAACCATTATTACATGAAAATATCATTCAAATACAACACAATTCCAATATTTCAATAAAATACCATATATTATGAAGTTAGGTTTTATTCTCTAGAAATTTCACTTGTATAAAAATATACATCTTTGAAAACCTTAAAGACTATAATTAAATTCTTGAGGTGTATTTTGAAATTTTGTCAAAACTATTTTTACATAAAACACCCTCAAGTTATACTAAATTACAATAAGGACCCTAGTAAACATAGGTTTAAACGGGACCAGTCTCTTGAGCCTCGGAGAGCCGGAGATATGGGTGCTTGCCTATTTAAGGTAGACAATCTAACAAACGGTGTTATCAACACGGTAATTGTCTTGGAAAAAGACGCAAATCCTGCCGTCCATGTGCAGCAGTTACCGATAACACCAAAACCTAATTCAGGACTTCAATTTCCTTTCTAATTGACTGGCTCAGACTGAGTCTCAATATAATCAATCTGAATTGAATGAGATTCAAGTATAAAACTACAATTCAACATGAATTCATATATTCAAGCTATATCAATCTATACCACTTGACTGAACCGAAGCACGGATATACTCCATCTACATGTTCATCCATTATATCAGTTCCATTTACTGATATCATGGTTTCGTCAAGTCATCCATCTATACAATTTATAAAATAAGACAAGACAATACAATCCATACAATCAATACAATCAATACATAAAGATTACGGGATTATAAAGGGGTAGACTGGTTCGGAACATGTTAATGGTGGCACGAGGTGGTCACTTAAGACGTAATTACATCCATGCCGTTGTTCTATAGTACTATTGATGGAGCCTTGTACTACGGGTTACCAAAGTCTCCCGTGTAAGTGTGACTCCTCTCGTATACACTGGCATTTTCTGTACCAAACTACAAACAACTGCGCTAACATTATAATAAAACATTATAAAACTATACCCTCTCTCTGTCTATTCTACTTCTCCCACATCTTTATAACTTACCGAGCGATTGTTCGCTGACGACATACCTATTTCTTTTCTTCTTTAGAATATTGTAAGGAGGACCCGACGCTGAGGAGTACGAGACCAGTCAGGAGCATTTGGTGCAGGCCCCTGAGCAGTACACCGAAGAACCAGAGCTGTAGCCACTTGTACTTATTCCATTTTTATTTTTGTTATGCCATTGTTTAGGCATTGCTTTCATTCCATGTATTTACATTTTCAGTTGTACCTATAAAAGAATGTTTGATAAATAAAGTTTCTATTCATTTACATCTTGTCTCTTATGTACTTTTACTTTATATTTCTTAGATACGCTTAGCGTGTTTACTTCTGAGTAAATACGTAGCGGGCCCGTCGCGTCCTCTGCCCGTTCACTGGGAAGCAGGGTGTGACAGGTTTTGTTGGTGGCCTATGCAGGTCAACACTGTATGGACATGTATGTCAGCTTTGTATGGACATGCATGTCAGTTTTGCATGGACATGCGGGTTAATTCTGCATGAAGTCCTAAGCAATATAATACAAGAACCAACAACTGAAAACATTCTTTACAATTCATATTCATTGAATCTTCTAATTCCATATATTTTGAATTTGTCCTAACCCAAATTTTTCTTTCAAGGTTATGGATTCCCCGAACAACCCCAGCACCAATGTCAACAACACTCCCCCACCTCTACCGCTTACACCTGCCATCGTTGCTCCGATCAATGAGCAGACGGTACTGTTTGAGGCGATTCGCAGCCTTCTGGAAGGACAGCAGTAGCAGACTGCTATCTTGATGAACCGTCTAGAGGCGGAAGCACCTGGGGTGAAGCAATTCAGGGCTTTGCACCCTAAGCAATTCTCAGGAAAAGTGAGCCCTCTAGAAGCTAAGGAATGATCTCAAAGCATTGAAGATGATCTGGCAGCGGCAAAAGTGTCAGAGATAGTTTGGGTTCGAGTTGCAAAGCTGCAGCTCACAGACAATACACGGGTTTGGTGGAAAAAGGAAGAAAGCCGTCTTGATCAACCTATCGAATGGAGGACTTTTCGCGACATATTCGACGCAAAATACTTCCCTGAGACTGCCAGATTCGATAACAACAGTTCAACCACCTACAACAGGGTTCAATGTGGACCAAATCCGTGGATGAATATGATGCTGAGTTTACTATTCTCAGTCGGTAAGATATGTCTTAATACTTCGATTTTCAAATATCACATACTACACAGCTAACACTAGACCGCAACAGATTCGCGGCACACTTGATACCGATTGCTGAGATCAGGTCTAGACGATTTCAGAAAGGGTTAGATCCGGAGATCCAGGCTGCGTTAGCTACAGGGGATCCTAACCCATGATATGGCTCTGAAAGCTGCCCGAAGATATGAGACAGTATTAAAGAGGAAGGGCAGACCTCAAACTGCCGGAGTGAAGCGCCCTACCACTCAGATGGAAGGAAAAACCTCTTCAAGGCAAACTGTTGAACCCAGGAGACTGGAAGAACCCAATAACCAGCCAAGTCCCGATTTTTACTTCTCTTGCAAGAGGAAAGGACACTTGTGGAAGGACTGTAGGCGCACAAAAGGCTTGTGCTTAATTTGTGGCGCATTCAATCACGGAATTGGAAATTTCCCTTATAGACGCAACCCAGCTCACACACCCACCAACTACTTACAGTGACCAACTATCCAGACTCCTGCACCTCGTCTGGCACTCCCAGCTCCACCTCCTGCACAGCCTAATCGCCAATTCAGTCAGACAATGAGGAACATACCTCGAGGGCAGAGAAACATGCCCTAAGGGCAGAAGAATGTGCCTCCGGCTAGGAGGAATGTACCCCGACATCAGGCTTTCACACTAGCAGCCGTAGAAGCCGAGACTGTAGACCAAGGTAACACTGGTAATTCATCACAATCTTTACAAACCCTTGTATCATCCTGTTACTTTTCATGCAATACCAGTATTCCTTTCACACTCACGATCACTAAATTGTTTTAAATATGTTACACTTTCCTTTTACCAATTTCGAGAACGAAATTTTTATAAGGAGGGTAGAATGTAACAACCCAAACTTTCTGTACGAATTTTTTTTCAAAATACAGAAAGGGACACTTAAGCTTGAACACGAGTTATAAGTTTGTTTTGCTTTTGAACAGCAAGAAATAACTTGTAGCTCATTGGTAAACCCTTGCACCGCTGTGACATAACACCATAGTTCAAATCCCATCAGCCACATTATTTTTTTATTTTATTTTATTTTAATCATTTTAGAAGCTCAAGAGTCAACACGTGCACAACACGTAAAACTAAGAGTCATAGACAATTTAAACATGTGCACTGAAGAAGCCAAAGCGACAAGGACACATGGCCTAAACCCTAATCCCATCCGTCGGGAATGACCCGTCGACACACCCCAAAACCCTCGGCGCCGCCGGTCTCCCCCATTGGGAATGCTCCCAATCTTTTCCCCTGGAACCCTTGGCCTACCCCACTTCCTTTCACACTGCTTGTTTTCTCTGCATTCACACAGAGAACTTAAATCACCCATTTAATTCCTTTTAAATTCATTTTAGTTCTCAAATTCATCACCCCTAAACCCTAATTTTTCCCTATAAATACCCACTCCATTTTACACCCCTCTCACTCAGAATTCTATGACAAAAACTATACCAAATTCCCAAGTTTTTTTTGTGTACAAGTGGATTTAGCGAAGCGCGAAGCTCCGACGAACTTCCGAGGAGATTCCGGCGATGAAACGACGTCCCGACGCTTCCCAATCCATCTCCTACCTCTTCCCTCTCTTTTAAGCCAGTAAGTCCCATCTCTCCCTCTCTTCTTCTTCTTTAAAAATTTACAATTCCAAAACCCGACGGAAGCGGAGTTAATCCGACTTCCGATTCGGTTTTCCTTTAAAACTATACTTTTCTTAATCAAGAAAATACCATGCTCTCATAGATTGTAGCAAACATTAATAAACCTATTAAAACAAGTTTCACCTTAAAAGAATTATTTTTGTGTCTTTTATCGCACTTTTACAGAAAAATACCATATATTTTAGTTTCGACATTATAATTTTATTCCTTGCTATATCTTTAGACAATTCACGAGGTAATGACCTACCTCATCACAACACACATCTCTATCATAGCACGATGAAGTTTAGGACAATAGAATACGGGAAAATACGACTTTACAAATAAATACCCTGAACTTACAAAACCGTTTTCTATAAAAATATGTATTAAACATTTCCATGCAATTGTGCCTCTACAACCCATTTTTGGGGACCCCGTTCGGGATGGTGCAGATTATCGCACATCCTCGTGCCTAGTAAAGCGAGATGCAGACCTCCACAAGGAGCATTCGATCTCGATGGAATTTTTATACATTTTTCTTTAGAAAATAAGATTTCTACAAGAAAATAAATAAATTATTTTCATTAAATATATATATATATATATATATCTATTATCAAAATACATATTTTAATTATATAAATATTCCAATTTTTTCTAAATCAAAGGAATCACTATTACATGAAAATACCATTCAAATACAACACAATTCTAATATTTCAATAAAATACCATATATTATGAAGTTAGGTTTTATTCACTAGAAATTTCATTTGTATAAAAATATACATCTATGAAAACCCTAAAGACTATAATTAAATGCTTGAGGTGTATTTTGAAATTATGCCAAAACTATTTTTACCTAAACCCCCCCTCAAGTTATACTAAATTACAATAAAGACCCTAGTAAACATAGGTTTAAGCGGGACCAGTCTCTTGAGCCTCAGGGAGCCGGAGATATAGGTGATTTCCTATTTAAGGTAGACAATCAAATAAACGGTGTTATCAATACGGTAATTGTCTTGGAAAATGACACAAATCCTGCCGTCCATGTGCAGCAGTTACCGATACCACCACAGCCTAATTCAGGACTTCAATTTCCTTTCTAATTGACTGAATCAGACTGAGTCTCCATATAATCAATCTGACTTGAATGAGATTCAAGTATAAAACTGTAATTCAACGTGAATCCATGAATCCATATATTCAAGCTATATCAATCTATACCACTTGACTGAACCGAACCATGTATATACTCCATCTACATGTTCATCCATTATATCCGTTCCATTTACCGATATCATGGTTTCGGCAAGTCATCCATCTATACAATTTATAATACAAGAAAAGACAATATAATCCATACAATCAATACATAAACACTATGGGGTTATAAAGGGGTAGACTGGTGCGGAACATATTAAATGTGACACGAGGTGGTAACTTAAGACGTGATTACATCCATGCTGTTGTTCCGTAGTATTATCGACGTGGCCTTATACTATGGGTTACCAAAGTCTCTGGTGTAAGTGGGACACCTCTCGTATACACTGGCATTTTCTGTACCAAGCTACAAACATCTGCACTAACATTATAATAAAACATTATAAAACTATACCCTCTCTCTTTCTATTCTACTTCTTCCTCATCTTTGGGACTTACCGAGCGATTGTTCGCTGACGACATTCCTATTTCTCTTCTTCTTTAGAATGTTGTCAGGAGGACTCGATGCTGAGGAGCGTAAGGCAACGTCAGCACCCCGGGGATCAATCCGTGGCCAAATGCGGAACAAAAACTTTTAAAACTCAGTGCTAACGTAACCCTAAAACCCGGATCGTGCCATTAATCCTATACTAGTTAACTGTAAAGTGGTTTAAGAGATTATACCGATCGATCTGTGTCCTTCGGTCTTCAATATCTGTCCCAAGCTTGCCACGGCTTCCTCGATCAAGTTCGGTCTTCGGTCTTTCTCATCGAAGACGATCCACGTCGAAGATTAGTAATACGGGCTCCCGCTTCAAAACCGAAGCAACTCGGGCATCCAGTTTGCTAGACTAGATACCCAAGATGAAGTAGAGATAGTGTGTGAATACTTTGTCTCAAAGCACCCAAGAATTTGGGTGGAGGTGAATGAAGTTGCCAAGTGAGATGAAGAATGTGAGCATAGGTTTTTGGCTAAGGAAAAAAAGCTTGCTGTAGAAGTTTTGGGCTCGGCCAAATTTATGGTTCACTGGGGATTTTTGGTGGGTATGTATGTTTAATGAATAGCAACTAAAATAAATATATATCCCTACCAAAATATCCACAGCCACCTAATCCCATCTCCAAAATATCAACAAATATCTCATACTCAACAAAAACAATAAATGCATGAGATGAGTCATCACAAATGCATGCACCTATTTTCGAAATTGGCAGCTGATTGTTACATTTTTGCGTGTTCTTAATTTTTAATTACCGCAATCAAGACGGTGTCGCTTGGTAGCTAGCCGGTTGAGTACGGGTCGATACACAGGGAGATGGAATCTTTTTTTTGTGTGTTTTAACGGGTTAAATCCAAATATTTTGGGTTTTGTGTTAAGATCTATTAACGAGATAAAAGATGATAAAGGACTTGCTAGGGTTAGGATTATGTTAGTTCGAGTTAGGAATAACTCACCTCTTTCAATGCCTTGTTTAATATCGGTGTTAAGTTAATCGGCAACAATGGAGATTAGCACGACTAGGAAGGAACTTGCAAGTATAAGCTAGGCTTTCCATGCTTAGTTTCTTTCTTTTGGTCCTTATCTGTCCGTTCTTGTCTTTTAGCCCAAACCTCCAATTAATTTAACCACAATCGGTCCAACTAGGGAATCACCGTTATCATGTAGGATAGGGTGCCGTAGTGAGCGGAGTCCGAATTAAGATGTTGGGCAAAGAAAGAAGTGAGAAAGATTTCCTTCTCTCAAACCTTCCTTCTCCTACCCTAACAAGTGAGAAATTACTCACCCATTAAAAAGATAAAAATAAAAGGGAAGGTAGAAAGAATTTTAGGTTAAGAGGAATTACAACTAGCTATTTGAGACCTCACCTAGGCAAGGATCTTACTCAAGCATCATCGTTGTTTAAGGATAAAGAAAATAGAGAAAACAAAAGATGAACACAAATAAAAATAAACAACTAGATTAACAAATAAAAATTGCAGAAATTAAATAGACAAGCAAAATAAATAAAAGAACTCTCTTTTTATTTTTATTAATCAACGCTCATAACTTATTACAATTTTCATAGAGAAAGAAAAACTACGGGATTAAATCCTAAAATCTAAACTAAAGAAAAGCACCTAAGAAAGACACCCTAAAAGAGGCTTTGAGCTCTCCTATTTATAAATAGGAAAACCCTAGGTTTACATTATGATCCATACACGAAATTGCAGAACTACCCCAAGAGAGCCGAGTCAATACACCAACACTCCACCGACACGTGCATTGCACGGCCGCGGAACCGCGGCAGAAGTGCCTGTTTGGTCGTGGTTCCGTGGCCATATGGTAGAATCTTGGTTCCATCTTTTCAGGTCTTTTACCAGTTGCTTTTATCTTCTGTTTGGTACACTTGGTTTCTTAAAAGCTCTTCTGTTCTCTTCCAGATATTCAGCAGTGGACTTTTGCCTTGAACTCCGCTTGAACTGGTATACGGCATCATGCGGATCAGTATTCATTTATTATTGGTCGTAGTCCCACATTTGTTGCGACTTTTACGAATCTCACTGTAAAGAGCTGAGAACCTGTAACCTGCAACTATTTAGCAGACATGGATCAAAAGTACCTACTTATATGCAATATGATTAAGAATGGACGATATAAAAATGCAAAAATCTGATATGAACAAATACCCCCAAACTTATCTTTTGCTCTTCCCGAGCAAATCCAATTTTATTCTCAAAAAGTCCTAACCTCACTTTCGCAGGGAACGCGATTGCACTGAGCTCGTGCAACAAGCCGTTAAACCTCTAGGTGTCCCTAGTAGGATGAGTGTTGTCTCCTGAGGGTTTTCAGCGGATACTACCCACAAAATCCGATCAATTTGGCCGTTGAATTTAATTCTTCAATTCAGTATTCTAGCAAGAAAATCTATTATCTTCAACTTAAAAATTATCAACCCGTATTTTTCATACTTCCTTTTCTTTTAACTTAAGATCATATACGTTTTGTCAGTTTATAAAACTTTCAGCATCTCCTAAGTTTCCTTCTAAGGTGCAATCTTAACTTAGGAATTTTTATCATCTCTAGTGAAGATATAAGCCCTATCTTTTATTCCTATCTCTCCTCCAAACTCCAATTATATACCCCTACGTGTGTGTAATTATCACCCCTACACATGGAAATTCAATTCAAGCAATCATACTCTTGTCCATCTTTCAAAATACTTTTAGTTGGTGAATTTTAGATGAAATTGCTCACACATCCTTCACGCGACCGTTAATACTTCTTGAGTTACTAAACGACCGATTATAAAATGTGCTTGCACATTTGGGCGTAATTCCTCGTCTTGCAATACCTAAAGCTTAGCAGTGATTCCCAAACCAGTTGGTCTAAGGCACTAGGTGATAAAGCACCCTCGCTATATTTTTTATTTATGCTGCCTTAAGTAATTACAAAACCAGTGTTCATTTTTTTATTTCTTTATTCACCACTTATACTTTTATTTTATTTTCCTTCATACTAAGGATTTTAGACAAGAGCATTTCAAGGTATCCTCTACTATCCCAAGTTTCAAGATGTGTGTGAGTGCGTAAAGTAGGGTATATATTTTCAGAATTTGGACTTAAGGTTCAGAATTATTTTTCAGACTTATACTTCAAATAGAGCTTTTAATACTCTTCCCTTATTTCGATTTAACCCAAGAACTGAACTCAAAATTTGCCTATTTCTAAATAAACTATAAGGACGTATATTTTCTAAAGTTAAACTTTAAGAAAGGTTATTTTTAGGGTTTTTAATTTACTAAGTTTTATGATCTAATTTTTCCTAACTAGTCAACTGTCATGTTGAACTTGAGTCAAATATGGCTAGAATTGAAATTTTCAATTTTTTTAATTTTTGATTTTTATGGCTTTTAAAATAAGTATGCAAATGCAAAAATATACATATGAATGCGAAGAAAGAAAGCTTACCGAGCAAACCCCCAAACTTAAACTTAACAGTGCCCTCACTGTCAGGCTACACTAAGAGGGTTAAAATTGTCGGCATTCCCCTGTTTATTTATTTATTATTATTTTTATTATTATTAACAGAAAAAGAAAAAAAATATATATATATACACAAAAAGGTCCCCCCAAACTTGAGTGAAACATTGTTTCCACTGTTTAAACGTTAAAATTCAGAGTTAGGGGGTAGAAAAACACAGTATCAAGCTATACAAGGCCTTACACAGGCCAAAGGTTAGCACCAACCATTCAAAGAATTTATCAGTGAAGAATACCTGTTGGTGGAAGAACATGTTGTGTAGAGTTAGGAAGAAATGGGGTAAAGATAAGTGGTGTAATGGAAAAGGTTTGCGTCTCGATTTGTAGAAACGAAACAATAATGGTGAATCGAAACGAGAATGTGGATGATTAGGAATAGGAAGAATGGTCACATTCTCATATGGGATAAGAAGAAATGGTGGTGGTTCGACTTCTTCAGGTGGAGGTTGATTAATCACAAAATCCGTGTAGTTTAGAAATGCGAGTTCGTCGGCGAAAATATCTTCGAAACTTTCATTGATGGTCCGATTGAACGTTTCAATATCAATAAGTGTCGCGCCAGAATTCAACACAAGTGATTTTTCAAAAATTATGGAGGTAGGAGACTCGTAAAGCTCATCTACTTTATTCTCAAAAGAGTCTAAATCAAGTTTTTTTTCTAGAATTATCGAACTCAAAATATCGGATCGTGATTCATTAACACTCGCTATCATTAAAGAAAGATTAGAAGAAGAACCAGAGAAAGTGGGAGAAAGAAGCTGAATACGAACTTGAGGGTGGAGATGGAGTGTATAAATTAGCACAATTTGTAATGACCGATGTGTAACAAGCGATTGTGCTAATCTATCAACCCAATGAGAAATGAGGTCAAATCCCTCAAGATTCGTGAGAAAACATAGGTACGTCGAACTTGGTAAACCAGACATTGAAAATGAAAGTGATACGGTTTCTTGCGCGATCGGAACAATGGAAAGGATGAAGGGGATTGATTTAGGAAGGGTAACAGTTAAAGGTTCAGGAGGGTGTACACAGTCAGTGGAAGGGACAGGATGAATTGGAAAATCCGACTCATCAAACAAAACTGGTTCATCCTCAATACTATCCTCAAAATGCCCCTCAAAAGTTATCTCATCCATTCAATTATCATCAAAATCCAGACACATATGAAGTTCAGGAAAAATAGTTAACGACTCGGGATGATGAATTGGAGAGAGAAACTCATCCAAATCTGTAAGTTTATCATCCAAAATATTCCCAGCGTCAATATCCTCGATCAAGTGAAAATTAAATTTCTCAGACACCTCATCAAAAGCATGGATATCAATCAATTCAGGTTCTAAGATGGAGGTGTAGAGGTCAAAAGAATTGGTGATGGTTTCACTCGAATGGGACCCTTCACAATCAGGTAAATCAAACACTACAAAGTCGCACAACTCATTAAATGTTCTATCTTCAACTGGTGAATCATTTGGGACACTTGATAGACATTCAAAACCGGAGTTGTGGGATTCAATTGGGGATGGGTAGGTTTGATTTAGAAGGGTGCACAACTCACTCTCTCCACTCAAATTCTCAATCTGTCCAACCGCCTCATCATACATTGGAAAATTTGGAGCTAGTTGGAAACTAGCTACCGGGTCACTAGGTTGTATAAGGGCGACCATGGACGTATTCAAATCCATCATCTGTTGGCATGACGCTACCCTAAAGTCTTCCAACGACTGTTCCATACTAGACATGGGTTGTGAAAGAGTTTTAGTAAAATATTCAAAGTTGTTTGGATACTGGAAACTCCCAAATGGCTGTGTAAAAGCAATGTTTAAGGAAGGTGCAAAAGTTGGGTAGGACTGGTAAGAATTGAATGGTTGGACAGGAGTGGGATCAATATTTGGATAAGAAGGTGAATGGAATTGTTGATCCAAAGAATTCGCAGTTGTGAAAGTAGTGAAAGATCGGTTACGAGATTATTCAATACGTTCAGCAAGAGACATAGGTTTTGGGGTTATAACTGGACTCTCAAAAGGGGTATCAATATGAGAAGGGGTGAATGTTTGAAATGGTTGATACGAAGTGGATTTCTGAGTCCAATTGTTTGTCCTAGATACGTCTATTTGATCTTTCAAAGAAATTTTTGGCATAGAGGGATCGTTCGAAGTTCGGCCAAAGAAAGAATTGTAGGAAGTTATGTCTGGTTGTGGGTACCAAAGTTCGGCAAGAGTTTTGCGAGGTGGGGTACCCATGTTGGAAGAGTGAAAAGGTAGGAAGGGAGGGAAGTGGGGTGTGTGTGTGTGTGTGTGTGTGTGTATTAAAATGTTTGTTTTTGGATTTTTTTTAATTGTTTGTTTGAAAGAATACGGAATTATGGGAGTAAACTTTTCATAAGCACAATCACAATATGCACAAACGTATCTAGAGCTAGGGTGTTCTAAGTCCACTAGACTACTCTTAACTATTCCAAAGTGACAAGTTGTGAGATAACCCTCGAATCGTCTCTTCACTACCAATTGTGGCCAGGTAAGCACAAATGAAGAAAAGAGGGTTCCGCTCACGAATCACCGTGAGACGGTCCTTTTAAAATTACCTTTCTCACTTGTCTAGCCTAGGCACCACAAAGTCAAGTTTAGATAAACGATTGAATCTCCACAACCTTCCTCTGTCCTATTGAGCACGACAGTCCTTAGTTGGCTGAGTCTAGATATTTTTTAATTAAGCTCAAGGGTAATTCATATGCTTTTAGTGATTTTTGGGGTCTTAGGAAGGGTGATGAAATTCCCCACCAATCTGAATTGGTGTTATAGCCCCTTAAATTCCGTATTAATTATAAAAAGCAGGAACAACCAAAAAATCTAAAACACTTTTAAAAATTTTATTTTGGCTGCAGCGCAAAGAATCCTGCACAAATCAATTTATTGGAAAAGGGAAGAGAATTTGCGCAAAGAATGCTGCAGAAAAATTTGTCAGTGGAATTCAGAGGAGAGGATAGGAGAAAAGATACTCACAGAGATTTTGGTTTGCTGACGTCACCCTTCAATCGCGGTTCCGCGGTCAAACTGTCGATTCTGCCGCGGTTCCGTGGCTGTTCAGACGTTTGACTGCTTGAAAGTTGTTCCCTGTGCTTAGTTTGTTTTCCTCTTTCTGTCTAGATCCCCTGAATATGGATTTGTTCACTGAATATGGATTTGTTTTCCTCTTTCTGTCTAGATCCCCTGAATATGGATTTGTTCACTGAATATTCTCACTGAACTAGAATTTGCTCCAAGCCTGCACACTTGCACAAAAACTAATCAAAAATAACAAGATGATTTTTTTTTCGTTTTAAAATTTTTCAATTTTTATCATTTTTAATTTTATTTTATTTTATTTTTTAACCCGAAATTACACAAAGAAAATAACTACCGTCTCCCCGGCAATGGCGCCATTTGATTGAAAGTGATTTTCTATGTTTAAATTTACCACAATCAAGACGTTGTCGCTTGGTAGCTAGCCGGTTGAGTACGGGTCGATCTACAGGGAGATGGAATCTTTTTCTTTGTGTTTTAATGAGTTAAACTCAAATATTTTGGGTTTTGTGTTAAGATCTACTAACGAGATAAATGATGATAAAGGACTTGCTGGGGTTAGGATTAGGTTAGTTTGAGTTAGGAATATCTCACCGCTTTCAATGCCCTGTTTAATATCGGTGTTAAGGTAATCGGCAACAGCGGGGATTAGCACGACTATGAAGGAACTTGCAAGTATAAGGTAGGCTTTACATGCTTAGTTTCTTTTTTTTGGTCCTTGTCCGTTCGTTCTTGTCTCTTAGCCCTAACCTCCAATTAATTCAACCACAACCGGTCTAACTAGGGAATCACCGCTATCATATAGGATAGGGTGCCGTAATGAGCGGATTGTTGTTCAATTAAAGAGAGTCCGAATTAAGGTGTTGGGCAAAGAAATGAGTGAGAGAGATTTCCTTCTCTCAAACCTTCCTTCTCCTGCCCTAACAAGTGAGAAATTACTTATGCATTAAAAATATAAAAATAAAACAAAAGGGAAGGTAGAAAGAATTTTAGGTTAAGAGGAATTACAACTAGCTATTTAAGACCTAACCTCGGCAAGGATCTTACTCAAGCATCATCGTTGTTTAAGGATAAAGAAAATAAAGAAAACAAAAGATGAACACAAATAAAAATAAACAACTAGATTAACAAATAAAAATTGCAGAAATTAAATAGACAAGCAAGATAAATAAAAGAACTCTCTTTTTATTTTTATTAATCAACGCTCATAACTCACTACAATTTTCATAGAGAAAGAAAAACTACGGAATTAAATCCTAAAATATAAACTAAAGAAAAGCACCTAAGAAAGGCACCCTAAAAGAGGCTTTGAGCTCTCCTATTTATAAATAGGAAAACCCTAGATTTACATTCTGATCCATACACGAAATTACAGAACTACCCCACAAGAGACGAGTCAATGCACCGACACTGCCACCGACACGTACATTGCACGGCCGCGGAACTGCGGCAGAAGTGCCTGTTTGGCCGCGGTTTCGCGGCCATATGGTGGAATCTTGGGTCCATCTTTTCAGGTCTTCTACCGGTTGCTTTTATCTTCTGTTTGGTACATTTGGTTTCTCAAAAACTCTTCTGTTCTCTTCTAGATATTCAGCAGTAGACTTTTTCCTTGAACTTCCCTTGAACTGGTATGCGGCATCATGCGGGTCAGTATTCATCTGTTATTGGTCGTAGTCCCACATTTGTTGCGATTTTACGAATCTCACTGTAAAGTGCTGAGAACCTGTAACCTGCAACTATTTAGCAGACATGGATCAAAAATACCTACTTATATGCAATGTGATTAAGAATGGGCGATATAAAAATGCAAAAATCTGACATGAACAGCAACCACCACTAAAAATTGGCCACAAAATTTCCTAGCCCAAAATTAAACCAAAAACCCATTACTCACATTTCACATAATCAAACATTTAAGCAAAAAGTTTAATGGAAAAAAGAAAATGCCAACTCAAAAAGTAAACTCGTAACGAATTATAAGAATACCCATCATCCGTATATACATACGTGCATCCGTATTCCGACTGAATACGAATACAACGAGACGGAAATATTCCAACAATCTAATACTAGGATCCGGCTTAAACCAAAGCCCATTAGTATGATCCGTCCGATCATGATCCGTGCACAAGTGCACGTATATGATTGAACCCTGCTATAAAACCATACGGCCTCTACAACGTTTCGCCCGAATTAGGGAAACCCTCTGTTTGGGACTCTAAAGACTCGTCAATACGCTGGCAGTGGGTTTAACCACAAGCACGTCAGTGGCACTAGCTGTATGTAATGGCTACCCAGGTATTGAGCGAAAGGGAGGCCGACAAGCGAACTCATCCTGAAACTCTACTAAGCCTGACAGTGACAATATCCGTACATTCCGCTCCGTTCGTCTATGAGTATCGCATATCGGGCCTAGGGGATGGTAAACGTCAGACCCCTAATAACGGTATAAGTCGTGTCGGAGTGTAGCTCAGAACACCCTGAGAAACTACTGGAATACCTACCAGTAAATCTCACTTGCCTTGGCCAAGAACTTTGTGTAATGGCTCTCCAAGCACAGCGCGATATCAACCCCCAATACCAGGAGAGACGAATCCCCTGCCGATCCGTTCACTGCCTCCATGTGGCTCGGGACTGTACCGAACTAAAACCTGTTTGCACGACTCATTTGAGCCGTGGTAGGGTAGTAATCAAAGCACAGTGGGAACTCACACGAGACAAATGACGATCTCAGGTCGATAGACTAACCTGTACACATGTCACCAGGGAACTGCTATCTGATGATAGGTATAATACCAACTAACATGTTCCCTGCGAGTCCGTCCGGTGTACTCATAACCCAATGAGCGCCTGTATATATCTTAGGTGAACTAACTGATACCAATGGCTTGTGAGACCGGCCATCGCCCCTCGTCGGGGTCTCGATCCGTATACACTAGTCTACTCTCGGAGTATCGATGCCCAGTCTCGAAACTCCCATGACTAGGAACACTTTAAGGATATGCTTATAGACCCAACTCTCACGTATATGATCCCCATCATACTGCTGGTAGTCAAGCAAGAATCCTATAGGCTCTATCAACATGTAATAGTGATCTGTAATGTTACCTGAAGCATGTATACGATGATAAAGACAAACCAGATAGCATACTATCATCTCGGGTAAGACTGTTCTACCGATATAGGTCCTCCCTCAATCATTGCAATCACGTGCCTGCGATCCAATAATTGACTTTGAGGGCACTATAGCCAACAATCTCCCACTTGTACTTAAGGCTAATTATTGCGATGTCACATACTCACAGCCCGTATGATACCGAACACCCAACTCCTCCACTAATCAGTTTCACAAAGCTCGTTTGTAAAACTATTGCGTTCGAGAAATAGCCTCAGTGAGTGGATCCGCTCTGATGTTTCTTTCTATATTTCTCTTTTTATCTCAAGTTCGCGGAGAATGCCATCTCCCGAAATGAGAAATACATGTCTTAGAATATGTCTGGATGTCTGATGGGACCCAGTTCACAAATGAACTCCAAATCCAGTAAACTTCTTAGACTGTGTCGTTAACTGAATTTAATCAGTATCCTGCGCCATGCCTCTCTCAGTATCCGCTTGGACCACCTGTCCAAACTACTGCCCCTCGTCAAGAGGGAAAACTATAACTCCGACAGTCACTCTGTCAGCCAGGTCACCTTGAAAGCCTGGAATGATAACCGTCTCCCGAAGGAGGCTGCCGATATCAAATCCCTAGAACATCTACTTATGTTCATGAAACTGCTTCCGAACGTTTCTCCAGGATTGGATTAATACAAAAACTTATTGCATCTTATGCAAAAACAACATCTGGTGTGGTACTTGACATCTCATGATTGACTCAATTGCCTAAGCAAGTGATATGTCAATCATGCACATCCCTCTCCCATTTAGTCTATAAGACATCTTTAGAGAGGGTGACTCCTTTACCTGTATGTACACCACCATGACAGGAGTCATCTATTCTAAAATACTTTTAGAATACTGTCTAAGTACCCAGATTGGGACACTACCCAAATCTAGATCTAAAACCATAAATCTAGTAACCAGAATGCTTAATATAATATCCATATTCTATGTGGAGAAATAACTGTGTGACAACCATATTATAACCGATCGTAGTATAGGAATTTCACTTCCTACAAAGTGTATGTCATCTAAATACCAGGACATACCACCCTACTACCTTTTTAACAGATCCATCTCCTATTCTGATGAAGTCAAAGCCCATGACTGTCACATCAAAAATAAATGATCTATCTCCGCTATATCTGCTTCAGTCTATAAATAGACACAAGCTACTTGTCCACTATGCTTCCGCTGCTCCCACTGACTACGACAACCCTCTGGCAGAGTCATATACACGTGCACTTCTAAAGCTAGTTTAGAACGACGCTATACTCATCCTCCTTCCAGGTCTCATAGTCTGGAACAACAATAGTGTCAAGTCTGGGTAAACAAGAACCTCCTTGTCATCGTCTTTGAGGATACCAAAGTACCTCTCGGGCGCCTGAGGTTACCCACCATATCTACGGAGTGGCTAATGGAATGTCAAACCTGATTGAATCTTTTGGTCCAATTAAATTTTCAGTAATCGTTTGTAGTTATGGAATCACTTCCAGTTCTACCATCCTCCCACAACTGTTTTCAGAAAAAGTCCATTTTATTAAAACTGTGGCGAGTCAAGAACAATATCACTATTGATCTTCCAGATGGTAGAAAGTTAACCCTCGTCATAGCCCAGGTTAACCCACAAACTTCCATTACTGAAACGTGCCTTGAGTTATCCAGAGTCTGGTTTTAAGCATAAACCGGACAACTCCATATACTTTAACATCGTTAAGATATGAACCATTATATATATAATATAGAAACAGAGGCACTGATTTAATTGGAACCAGATTCAAATTATGCAGCTGTCTTCAGTGCATGTCAACTAAATGGAAGGAGGCCGATCATCATTACTCAACTTAGGAGTGCATCCAGATATGAGTAACCTGAAAGAGAAGCAAGTTCTCAAAACCATTACTATCAACTGAATACCAAACATAAGTATCTACATCTTCGATCATCTCGAACAATCCTGATACTTGCAACACGTGGTTCTCTACTTTACTCTTATACCTATAACTTCTCAAAACATAGACCTTGTATTTCTACGAAACACGTGTCTAAAATTTAAGAAGTCACAAGTAAACAGAATATAGTATGAGGACCAATCCCTCTGTCCTAATGGACACTGGACAACATACAATACTTTGTATAAGTCCCCTGAATTGAATAACTCAAACTCTGTGTGTCGTAGGTTGAAAACTGTACTATGGTTAAGAAGAATTACACCGCTGTTTTATGCTACTTACCTAACCATCAACTGATACAGGTAAATGTCATGGACATAATTTCAAAAAGTTATATTTCACTTTATAAAATAAACATACAGATATATCAATTTGAAATTGGTGCATAACAACGGATATTCAAAACCAAATATTTGCCATCAGGAAAACAACATGGGTGATTTCCTCAAATATCACCAATTACAACGAATCCCGATATAATGAGGATGATCACCTAATTCCCAATAACTTACTCCTACTCATCATCTGTAAAACCATACAGATGTGAGAATCAAACCTGGTAAATACATACCCTGGAGCAAGGATCTAATTGGAAAATCAGTTTTCAATTAACAACGCATAATGAAACTGAAACATGAAAATGTTTCGAAGGGGTATCCGGGTATTTCTTGTAATGCATCTTCCATTATCAGATTCATGACTGTAACCTTATATTTTTTTGCCATCTCTCCAAATCCCTTTATCTGTCTTTACTCGTTATCTTCTGTACACCACCCTTAGGCTAAATGGTTTTCTTCTTCCCTACCGTTCGGCACCAGCCTATGGTTTGGAAGAAGACTATCCAATAAGCGTAATATGTGTACTCTTATAATCCTAGGAGTACCCGCAACTGAGAGAAGGTAAAGATAAAAGACAACTGAATAAACCTTATTCAATTTCTCCAGAACCGGAAACCATCCTCGAATCCGATACAAGTTCCTTCGAGTTCGTATGTAACTATAGGATGGTCATATCCAATAAATGTGGATCTTCATAGTGATACGGAATGTTCCGGAGAAAAGCAAAAAGGTAAAAGTAGGAGCGGCAATGATGTCTGCAACTCAGACAATTCAAAAGTCAATGTGTTTTAAGAAAGTTCGGTTAACTTGGTCACTGAGTTATAGTCTTGGGTCAGGACATGGTTGCTGCCAAAGAGAGAGAGAAAAGAAACACTCTGTGTGTACTCTAAACTAGATCAGAATGGCTAATCACTTTATCTAATCAGGATGTCTCCCACTGTATCCTCAAATTCTCCTCCAAACCTGATAGAAGAATTAGTCGGGATCACTCGAGGAGTAAACCAACTCATCAGTGGGATCGGGATCCAACTATCATCGCATGATAACCTGATGGAATCCACTCACGTTATCACACTCCAGAAGGTATGCGCATGCCTGACAAGTTTCCTATATGTTTGAAACTCCCGATGTGATTTTTACCCCAAGCTCTTATGACCTTGATGAAGGTCAACAAATCATAAGTCACATGTCAAGTTCTACCCATCATTGTCCAGGTTAATTTGAACCCACCCGTACATACCCTTGACGAAGGTCAACAAAGTAGTATGACTGACCCAAACCAACGCATCTATCTATGCAACAGAAAGTTAACAAGCAGCTACCATACACTATGCCTTGACGAAGGTCAACAAACATAGAATGAATACTAAGTGCTACCCGTCTGAAATGACGGAGGGCTACGAATGGTTTTTGGAGAAAAACCTTTAACGTAATGAACTTGATATCGTTGAAGGAACCGGATAGCTTTTTACAAATATATAGCGGTGAAAACCTTTGCTAAAGAGCTCACTTTCGGTGAAGCGATCTCGGCTCTTTCCTCGTGGAATGAGGTGCAGGATATTCCAACTGAATACCTCGATGCAAAGCAAAAAGAAATCGAATATAGTGAATTTATTATCCTGACGCAAACCTCTGCCCAAAGGGTCACTCCCGATGAAGGGATCTCGGCCCTTACCTCGTCGAATGAGGTGCTGGATATTCATAACCGAATACCATTGTGCAAAACAAAAGAAAACGTCCTCGTAATAACAAATTTTTGAAAATTGTTCCGACAACATCAAATAGGTCTGTTTGCCTTGCATTGATCCGAATCAACGCAGTCCCATCAATTAATCACACCAACGTATATGCCATCCGCATTCGCCACTGGATCCCATCATCACCCGTTAGGTTATTTAACTAACGACAGAGCGGGGACTGGACTAGCGCGGGTGTAAAACATATACAACATCTACTAGTATATATATAGCAATATACAATAATCACTCCATAAGTGATAAATGCAACATCACAGAAAAGTAATAAGCATCACAGAACAATACAGATAATCTGGGAGCCCCGGGTTTTCTTTGAGCCGCAAGTGAAACCCGACGTTCCCGTGGTCGTGTGGATAGCATGTGCAATGAAAACCTAGACCTCTACGATTGTGGTAAGTTACCCGCCAAAACCAGAAGCGAGGCAGCCCCCTTCAGCAAAGTGAATGGGCCACCCGGCACTTCACGGAATCCAGTAACTTGAGCACCCCATCTTGGGTCAACCTGTACCCCCTATGAGTGCGGCGAATAGCCCGCCGATTCTAGAGTGGGGCCCCCTCCTTCTCAAAGCAATGAGATGCGGACTCGTTGCCTTCCAGAACCCGGCTATCTGTGCACTCCATCGTGGGGTAATCCTATTACAAAAAAGAAAATATGTACAACGGTGACATCGACCTCAACCCGGTCGTGCCCCAAAAGAATAATATGCAAACAGGCAGTGACGGCAGTCCACATGTCAGACGCTCGCCCCGCGATATCAAATGTACAAATAATACTAAACTGTTCTAACATTGCATCCAAGTTATCCACCACGACAAATCCGCAACAAACACAGCACAATACAGAACATCAATGTAAATGTCACGTTCGCAAACCCGTCTAAAAAAACTATAGCAATTAGACAAGTTGTACCGCTCGAATGACATTCACGGTCGCAGATAGTAATGTAAGTACAGCAAACTTTAAACAATGTTAGAAAATATCGAGTTCGAAATAACCCCGAATAGCCCCAAACAACTAGATAAAACCATATCCAAACTGGGCTAAACTAGCAATACCACTGAACCAATATTCCAGAGGCTAAATGCCATTGGGATGAAGAAAATGTGAAGCAATTGGTTTTCGGCCAAGTCTAGAAAAGAGAAGGAAGTGGCTCTGTGGAATGAAGTGGCTATTGTTGTGAATGTGGCAGTTGTTTTTGATGTGGCCTTTACAATTTAAGAAAAAAAACTGCACCCAAAAAGAAGGCCACGAATTTGCCTCTCACCCAAAATTGGCAGCCACTAAAATTTCCTTCACACTAAAAAACAACAGCCACCACAATTTCCTTCACCCTCAAAAAAACCAACAGCCACTTCAATTAAAAAAGCCACTTCATCACACAAATCAACAGCCACCTTTATGACAAATATCTTTGGTATTGTTTCGGGGTTGTTTCGGTTTCGATATTTTAACATTGTATAAACCAACTAGTATGCGGTTAATGGGTTGGCTTTGATACCATGTAAGGTAACGCCAGCGCCCCGGCCATCAATCCGTGGCCAAATACAGAACAAAAACTTTTAAAACTCGGAGGTAACGTAACCCTAAAACCCTGATCGTGCCATTAACCCTATACTAGTTAATTGTAAAGTGGTTTAAGAGATTATATCGATCGATCCGTGTCCTTCGGTCTTCAATCTCTGTCCCAAGCTTGTTGCGGCTTCCTTGACCAAGTTCGGTCTCCGGTCTCCCTCGTCGAAGACGATCTACGTCGAGGATTAGTAATACGGGCTCCCGTTTCAAAATTGAAGCAACTCGGGCATCCAGTTTGCTAGCCTAGATACCCAAGATGAAGTAGAGATAGTGTGTAAATACTTTTTCTCAAAGCACCCAAGGATTTGGGTGGAGGTGAATGAAGTTGCCAAGTGAGATGAAGAATGTGAGCATAGGTTTTTGGCTAAGGAAAAAAAAGCTTGCTGTAGAAATTTTGGGCTCGGCCAAATTTAAGGTTCACTGGGGATTTTTCGTGGGTATGTATGTTTAATGAATAACAACTAAAATAAATATATATCCTCACCAGACTATCCACAGCCACCAAATCCCATCTCCAAAATATCAACAAATATCTCATACTCAACAAAAACAATAAATGCATGAGATGAGTCATCACAAATGCATGCACCCATTTCCGAAATTGGTAGCCACCACTAAAAATTGGCCACGAAATTTCCTAGCCCAAAATTAAACCAAAAACCCATTACTCACATTTCACATAATCAAACATTTAAACAAAATGTTTAATGGAAAAAAGAAAATGGCAACTCCAAAAGTTAACTCGTAACGAATTACAAGAATACCCCTCATCCGTATATACATATGTGCATCAGTATTCCGACTGAATACGAATACAACGAGACGAAAATATTCCAAAAATCTAATACTAAGATCCGGCTTAAACCAAAGTCCACAAGTATGATCCGTCCGATCATGATCCGTACACAAGTGCACGTACATGATCGAACCCTGCTATAAAACCATACGGCATCTACAACGTTTCACCCGAATTAGGGAAACCCACTGTGTGGGACTCTAAAGACTCATCAATACGCTGGCAGTGGGTTTAACCATAAGTACGTCAGTGGCACTAGCTGTATGTAATGGCTACCCAGGTATTGAGCGAATGGGAGGTCGACGAGCGAACTCATCCTAAAATCCTACTAAGCCTGACAGTGACAATATCCGTACATTCCGGTCCGTTCATCTATGAGTATCGCATATCGGGCCTAGGGGATGGTAAACGTCAGACCCCTAATAGCGGTATAAGTCGTGTCGGAGTGTAGCCCAGAACACCCTGAGAAACTATTGGAATACCTACCAATAAATCTCACTTGCCTTGGCCAAGGACTTTGTGTAATGGCTCTCCAAACACAGCGCGATATCAACCCCCAATACCGGGAGAGACGAATCCCCTGCCGATCCGCTCACTGCCTCCATGTGGCTCGGGACTGTACTCAACTATAACCTGTTTGCACGACTCATTTGAGCCGTGGTAGGGTAGTAATCAAAGCACAGTGGGAACTCACATGAGACAAATGACGATCTCAGGTCGATAGACTAACCTGTATACATGTCACCAGGGAACTGCTATCTGACGATATGTATAATACCAACTAGAATGTTCCCAGCGAGTCCGTCCGATGTACTCATAACCCAATGAGCGCCTGTATACATCTTAGGTGAACCAACTGACACCAATGGCTTGTGAGACCGGCCATCGCCCCTCGTCGGGGTCTCGATCCGTATACACTAGTCTACTCTCGGAGTATCGATGCCCAGTCTCGAAACTCCCATGACTAGGAATACTTTAAGGATAAGCTTATAGACTACCCAACTCTCACGTATATGATCCCCATCATACTGCTGGTAATCAAGCAAAAATCCTATAGGCTCTATCAACATGTAATAGTGATTTGTAATGTCACCTGAAGCATGTATACGATGATAAAGACAAACCAGATAGCATACTACCATCTCGGGTAAGATTGTTCTACCGGTATAGGTCCTTCCTCAATCATTGCAATCACGTGCCTGCGATCCAATAATTGACTTTGAGGGCACTATAGCCAACAAGGAGTACGAGACCAGTCAAGAGCATTTGGAGCAGGCCCCTAAGCAGTACACTGAAGAACCAGAGCTGTAGCCACTTGTACTTATTCCATTTTTATTTCTTTTATGCCATTGTTTAGGCGTTGCTTTCATTCTATTTATTTACATTTTCAGTTGTACCTGTAAAAGAATGTTTGATAAATAAAGTTGTTCATTTACATCTTGTCTTTTGTGTACTTTTACTTTATATTGCTTAGATACGCTTAGCCTGTTGACTTCTGAGTAAATACGTAGCGGGTCCGTCGTGTCCTCTGCCCCTACACTAGGAAGCGGGGCGTGACATATGTGATATAACCGGATTATCGAATCAAGTGTTGATTTGATAATTTGATATACAGATAAATGGTATTAGTCGGTTATATGTGATATAACTGGATTATTAAATCAAGTGCTGATTTAATAATTTGATATATATTATATTTGATATAATTTTATCTTAACTAATATTGTTTTCTCACTTAATATTTTCATATATGTATTAATATATATATTTGATATATATATATATATATATATATATATATATATATATATATATATGTATGAAGCATGGCATGAATTTCTATTTTTGGAAAATAGAAAAAGAGGAGGAAATGGGGAGGAATGGTGAGGCATGGGCTTTATTATTTGTTTATTACTCTTGACTCACTATTCACGTATGATTGCAATTTTATATTGCAATTTACTCCATGCTTGAATAAGTGAGGGTTAAGGGGATAGCCATACTCACTTCATTCTTCACTTGTGTTATTTTTCTTGAGTTGTGTTCAGTTGATAAAACTGCACTTTTAATATGACATTTTCATTACTATTTATATATAATAAAAGATGTTTATTATAAATATAACACATATAAGGGTTTATCCATAAAAATACTTTTTTCATGTGTTTATATATTATAATTAATATTATGAAGAAAAATGTAAGCATATAATATTCATATAATATTTGGACTATCTTAATATGCTTACTTTACTAAATATCTTTGACAAATTCTCTTAAAACTAAAATATCATGATAAACGGTTAAGATAATATCTCAAAAACAAATTATACTAATATCATTATTTATTGAGTTATTGGGCAGAATTTATATCAGGACAGAAATCAAGGAAAATCTGAGTTGGCAAGAACAAACCTGCATAAATAGGAAAGTAAACTAAAGAAATCAATTCTGGCAGAGACGTAAAGAAGATTTTCAGTTTCTAGATATTCAAAAGATCACCAAGTGCTACAGAGATGACCCAGAAATTGGAGCCCAAGATCCCACCAACAAGCGGCGGATCCGCGGACAAAACCCACTATTGGCGGCGGATCCGCGGCTTGTTACGGAAGTTGGGATATGAGATTTTTATGTTGGGATCCTAACAGCTAGTTGCCTTATTAGGAAACTAAAGATTCTGGGTATGCGACTATAAATAAGGACCGAGAGGCTCTTGGAAAAATCATCAAGCCGACGAGATCACGAAGTCCAAGATGGCTCACGCATCCAGACTGATCATCAACTGTTCATCTACCTCCTTCAGAAGAGATCGAGAAGCAAACTAGGTTTTTGTAATCATTTTCCAAAGGAAACAAAGTGTATTTGATCAAGTTGATTAATAAAGGTAGTTGTTTTCTTATATCATTTTATTTTCTGTAGTTTTAAATATGATTTCCCTTTCTATCTTTTCTTTTCCTAACATGCGCGAATAATTCTCCGCTTGTTAGGGTTCGTAGGATTAGGGTAGATTAATGGATGATGAAGATCCTTAGACTCTTTTTACGTCCTATAAAGTTTATAAACTTTACCAAAAGAATCATTAACATCCTAATCGGGCGCGCTACCAATTTATTTCTATCCTCGACCGCGAATAGAGATTAGATTGACGATTGTTTTGGTAAAGGCTAGACATGAACGGAGATCCATGCCAAGATAGGGGTTAAGAGTGGGAACCCTATTCCCTCCAGAAACCCTAATCTACATGCATCACTGTCGATCTAGTTTTAAATCTATTAAAAGATAAAAAGAATAATCTTTATGTAATCATCCATGACTACTAAATCTTAAAGAACCCTACAAGCCCCCTTTCACTATAAAACCAACATCCGTAGTTAATCTAGATCTATATTCTGCATCCGTGTTTGACGTAGATCTAGAACCTACAACCATTCTTCACCATTCTTTATTCTTCCTCCTTTCTTTCTCAACACGCCTAAAGTAAGATTAAAAGATTCAACGTTTTCCAGAGGACGACCCGTACTCATATCGGTCTAGCTATACGTGACTCCGTTATTGATTGCGGTTAACTACTACACATAAAACAGATTAATCAAATGGCGTCGTTGCCGGGGATACGTGCGTAATTTATTTTTCGTACTATTCGTGTTGAATTCTTTTTCGATCTATATCATAAATATAAAACAAAACCGCATCTTGCATATTTAACGATTAGTGTGTGATTCTTGTGAGGAATTCTTGAGTCACTTTAGCGAGGAGATAAAGATTCAAAGACATTCATCAAGACCTAGAAGAGAAGCGGAGGCTACTGTACAAAAATTGTCAAAAGATCCCCTCATCTCGCGGCGGAACCGCGGCCAAATCACCAGTATTGCGGCGGAACTGCGGCCTAATTGGAGGATCTTGGCTTCAAAATTCTCTGGTATCTTCTACAACTCTTTATCTCTCCTCTGAAAAATCCAATAATATATTTTCTGCAGGATTCATTGCAAAATATCGCCGCTCAAAAATCTTTTTGCGTGCTTTGTTTTGCGGGTTATTTTTGCATATTTTAATACGGACTTTAAGGGGCAAGACCACAATTCAGATTAGGTGAGGATTTCATCACCCTTCCCAGGCCCCACAAATCACAAAACGAGCATCCGCATAACCCTATATTAATTAAAAAATATCTAGATCAAGACCCTAAGGACCGTCGCGCTCAAGTAGGACAGAGGAAGGTCGTGGGTAATATATCGCTTATCTGCATTTTCGTTTGTGGTGTCTAGGCAAGTGTGTCTAAGGAAAGAGGTTACTTAATTAGGCCCGCTATTTTCGGTGATTCGTATAGCGGATACCTCCCATTTACCTGGCACTTACCTCACCACAGGAGAGATAAAGAGGCAATAGAGGATTTATTCTGCGATTTGTTCTTTGGAAGTCTATGAGCGGTCTAGTGCTTGACCCAGGTGACCTTAGTTCTAGGGCTTGCTTGTGCATTTTGTGATTTTTGTGAATAAACCCCTAAGTCCACTTTCAAAGCAAAACAATCCAAATAGAGCTTAAATCTTTTCACCCTCTTTTCTTTTCACCTTCTTATAATGGGTACCCAAACAGACGAACTCTTGCCGAGCTTTGCTATCCACAACCAGATATTTCTTGTTTTCGTAATCGCTTCGGTATAACGTCCGACTCTCCCATTTCTTTAAGAGATCGGATAGAACAAGCAAATAGAAATAGTTTGCCACCTCAGTCCAGGTCTTATCAACCATATCCTAATTCTATATCTGTTTCAGTTGATACACCGAGTGAGGATACCCCTAGACGCATGTCCATTGCTGAGCATATAGCAAGGGCTAACGGCCAAAGTTTCAATCCGGACCAATATCAATCATCAGCACCACTTTCTAAAGAAGAATTTCATAATCGGTTTGTGGCATATATGATGTCTATTGAAAATAGCCAACCAACCAACCAATATTAATATTCTTCTTATCATAATGTTGATCCTACTCCTGTCCAATTTTCGCAACCATTCTATTCCTATCAATCCTATCCGACTTTTACACTTTCTCTAGACAATCCTTCTAATCAGTCATTTGGGAGTTTTAATTATACACAAGAATTTCAATCTTATACTGAAACCCCTTATCAATCCAAGTCTAGTCTTGAGCGGATTAGAAAAATATGTGGAAATGTCGCACCAAATTAGAAAGGAAACAACAGAGTGGATGCAAGCAAATAATTTCAAACTAGCCCAAAAATTTTCAGTATATAATACGGCCATAGGACAAATTGAGAATTTGGGTAGTGAGAGAGAGAGCGGTACACCCTTCCAAATCAAACCTCCCCATCCCAAATTGAAATCCACAACTCCAGTTTCACAGATCTATCTAGTACACCAAATGATTCACCAATTGAAAATAGAATGTCTGATGAGTTTTGTGAATTTGTAGTGTTTGTTTACCCGATTGTGAAGGGTTCATTTCAAATGAAACCATACCCAACCCTTTTGATCTCTACACATCCACTCTCGAACCAAAATTGATTGAAAACCATAATTTTAATGAGGTGTTTAAGAATTCTAACCTTCACTTGAATGAGGAGATTGACGTTGGGGATATATTGAATGATGAACCTGAAAATTTGGATGAGTTTGTCCCATCAATTCATCAGGTCCTTTCACTTCCTTGTGGTCATCATCTCGAGCCATTAATTATTCTTCCCGAACCCCAAATGTGTCTTGAAGTTGATGATAATTGTATAACCGAACAGCTGACCAAAATTCAGCCTTCATCTTCCACAACTGACTCAGCGATACTCGACACACCAATTTGTTTACCAATTTCACCTTCTACTTTCTCAGGTTCTTCTTCTATTCTTCCTATAATTTCAATGAGTATTGATGAATCACAATCCGATAATTCAAGTTTGATAATTCCATAAAGCCAACTTGATTTGGATAGTTTTGAAAATAAGGTAGATGTGTTTTTCGAGTCTCCTACCTCCATAATTTTTGACAAATCTGGTATGATAAATTCTGGCACAAAACTTGCTGACAGCAAAATGTTCAATTATACCATCGATGAAAGTTTTGAAGAACTTTTTGCTGACGAACTTGCATCCCTAAACAACACAGATTTTGTGATTAATCAAGCTCCACCTATAGAAGTTGAACCACCACTCTTTTTTCTTATAAAATACGAGAATGCCAATATTCCACTCATTTCTGATCATTAACATTCTCGTTTTTATTTATCATCACCCCTTATCTCCTCACGTTTACGTTCACGCAAACCCTTTCCATACCACCACTTATCTCTTCCCCACTTCTTCTTGGCTTTATATAATATGTTCTTCCACCGACCTACATGTTACATTAATAAAATCTTTGAATGGTTGGTATTAACTTTTGGTCTTTGTAAAGTCTTATATTGATCAAATAACTTCACCCCCCTTAAAATGCTTAATATTGTTTAACTCAAGTTTTGGGGGGTTATATTTTTGGCTCTTGAAAATAAAATTTGTCCTAAAAATTGTGAGCCAAAAATAAGTTTGGGGGAGGATTTTCACTTTCAATTTTTGTTGCCCCCGTTAACTACCTTTCCTCCTAAGTCTACAGGTTTTTAAGATTTAAAAGAGACAACAGTGAGGACACTGCTGCAAACAGGTTCGGGGGAGGTTTGTGCTTATTTACGCGTTACTTTGCATTATACTATATATAAGCACAAAAATTTTTGATAATGGAGGTTAGAAAGTGACAAATTACATTTGAAAGATAGGAATAGTTTAAGAAAAATAAGAAAATTAGATATTTTCTTAAACAAAACTAGTAATAAGTAGTTATGAGCTGTTGTCCCAAGGGTTAGTAAGATGAAGGAAATTGCTAATCTGAGGATAAAAATAAGTCTGAAAAATAGTCCCTATTCTTGAGGCCAAACATTTGAACGTTGATACCCTACTATACGCACTTACACACATCTTCAAACTTGGGATAGTAGAGGATACCTTGAAGTGCTCTTGTCTAAAAGCCTTGGTATAAAAAAATAGTAAGTATAAATGGTGAAGAAAAAAAAAGAACACTGGTTTTGTAATTACCAAGGCAGCATAAAAAAAATATAGCGATAGTGCTTTATCACCTAGTGACTTAAACCAACTGGTTTAGGAGCCACTGCTAAGCCTTAGGTGTTGCAAAACGAGGAATTATGCCTAAATACGCAAGCACATTTTGTAATCGGTCGGTTAGTACCTCAAGAAGTATTGACGGTCGCATGAAGAATGTGTGAGCAATTTTATCGATAATATTCACCAACTATAAAGTACTTTGGAAGATGCACAAGAGTATGATAGCTTGAATTGAATTCTCTAAGTGTAGGGATGTATTTTACACACACATAGGGGTATATGATCAATGTTTGGAGGAAAGATAGGGAGGAAGACTAAAGGTGATGTTTTATTGAGGGATGATATGATTTCTAACATTTTTTTTCATGACCATTAAGATAGGGCTCATAGCAACTAAAAAGCTGGTATAGTTGGAAACTCTTATTTTCAAGTTATTTCTTTTATAGTTCTTATCTTTATATGTAACTTTCACTATTTTTCTTTTATTATGGGATTTTGTGGGTGTAATCCGCTGAAAACCCTCAGGAGACAACACTCCTCCAACTAGGGACACCTAGAGATTTAACGGCTTGTTGCACGTGCTCAGTGCAATCGTGTTTCCTACGAAAGTGTGTTGTTTAGGTTTTCTTTTTCCTTTTCTCCTTCTCTTGAATAACTAGTTTGCTCGGGACGATCAAAATTAAGTTTGGGGGTATTTGTTCAGTTGATAAAACTGCACTTTTAATATGACATTTTCATTACTATTTATATATAATAAAAGATGTTTATTATAAATATAACACATATAAGGGTTTATCCGTAAAAATACTATTTTCACGTGTTTATATATTATAATTAACATTATGAAGGAAAAATGTAAGCATATAATATTCATATAATATTTGGACTATTTTAATATGCTTACTTTACTAAATATCTTTGACCAATTCTCTTAAAACTAAAATATCATGATAAATGATTAAGATAATATCTCAAAAATAAATTCTACTAATATCATTATTTATTGAGTTATTGTGCAGAATTTATATCAGGACTGAAATCAAGGAAAATCTGAGTTGGCAAGAACAAACCTGCTTAAATAAGAAAGTAAACCGAAGAAATCAATTCTGGCAGAGACGTAGAGAAGATTTTCAGTTTCTAGATATTCAAAAGATCACCAAGTGTTACAGAGATAAAGCCCCAGAAATTGGAGCCCAAGATCCCACCAACAAGCGGCGGATCCGCGGCCAAAACCCACTATTAGTGGCGGATCCACGGCCTGTTAGGGAAGTTGGGATGTGAGATTTTTATGTTGAGATCCTAACAGCTAGTTGCCTTATTAGGAAACTAAAAATTCTGGATATGCGACTGTAATAAGGACCGAGAGGCTCTTGGAAAAATCATCAAGCCGACGAGTTCACAGAGTCCAAGACGGATCACGTATCCAGGCTGATCATCAACTGTTCATCTAACTCCTTCAGAAGAGATCGAGAAGCAAACTAGGTTTTTGTAATCATTTTCTAATGGAAACAAAGTGTATTTGATTAAGTTGATTAATAAAGGTAGTTGTTTTCTTATATCCTTTTATTTTCTGTAGTTTTAAATATGATTTCCTTTTCTATCTTTTCTTTTCCCAACATGCACGAATAATTCTCTGCTTGTTAGGGTTCATAGGATTAGGGTAGATTAATGGATGATGACGATACTTAAACTCTTTTTACGTCCTATAAAGTTTATATACTTTACCAAAAGAATCGTTAACATCCTAATCGGGTGCGCTACCAATTTATTGCTAACCTCGACCACGATTAGATATTAGATTAACGATTGTTTTGGTAAAGGCTAGACATGAACGGAGATCCATGTCAAGATAGGGTTAAGAGTAGGAACCCTATTCCTTCCAGAAATCCTAATCTATATGCATCACTGTCGATCTAGTTTTAAATCTATTAAAGGATAAAAAGAGTAATCTTTATGTAATCATCCATGACTACTAAATCTTAAAGAACCCTACAAGCCCCCTTATACTATAAAACCTACATCCGTAGTTAATCTAGATCAATATTCTGCATCCGTGTTTGACATAGATCTAGAACCTACAGCCATTCTTCACCATTCTTTATTCTTCCTCCTTTGTTTCTCAACACGCCTAAAGTAAGATTAAAAGATTCAACGTTTCCCAGAGGACGACCCGTACTCTTCTCGGTCTAGCTACACGCAACGCCGTTATTGATTGCAGTTAACTACTACATATAAAATAGATTAATCAAGTTGCTCTCTAGCTTGCTCTCATCTTCTTCTTCCTCTTCTTCATGCCTCAAAACTCCAACCCCTCACATGTGATGTGAACTATGGAGTTTTGAACCAATTAGTGAGTAAACCAACACCCTTACTTCACCATCCTACACTTGATTAGAAATTGAGTGTAGTGCGTTGCCTTCATTAAAGATAGTTTAGTGAAGAGGTAGCTTGAGCTAGAGGGATTTCGGGTGGATCGTCTTCAGCGCGAAGATCACGAAGGAGGCTCGTTCAAACTTGAAGTGGAGCCTAGCGGAGTCGTGTGGACCACAATCCGGAGCATTTGAGGAGAAGGATATAGTCTACAAAGGTTGTTACCTCCTTCCCTTCTCTTTGTTTGTGATATCATCATAGTTTAACCCTAATATTCTAGTTAAGATCTTAGTTAGACTAACTTAGCACCTAAAAATTTTAAAATTTGGCATGCTTGATGCTACTAAAACCTCATGGTGGTGCTAGGGTAGACTTTCAACAGTCCCGAGCTACAGGGTGGCAGTGGTCGACTGTCAGGGATTCGTCTCTCCTGGTATTAGGAGTCGATGTCGTGCTGTGTTCGGTTGGCTATCATCAGAAATCCATGGCTACAGTAAAGGGGATTTACTGATAGTTAATCAGTAGAATCTCAATTGGTAATGAGCTTGACTCAGACACGACATATCCGGTTAGTAAGGGTCTGATGTTATCCACCCCTAGACCCGATATGTGATACTCTTTGATGAAGAGACCGGACTGTACGGAGATTGTCACATTCAGGCTTAGTAGGGTAAGGACGCACTTGATTGTCGACCCCCCTCTCGACAACTACCTCGGTAGCCGTTACGTACAGCTAGTGCCGCTGACGTGCTTGTGGTTAAACCCACTGCCAGCGTATTGTCGAGTCTTTAGAGTCCCGCACAGAGGGTTTTCCCGGTTCAGGCGACAGATGTAGGAGCCGTATGATGGTACGTGCAGGGGTCCGATTAAATACATGTACGCGATACACGGACTTTAATCGAACAGTTGATAACACTAGCCGGCTTAGGATTAAGCCGGATTATTAAATCAGGTTTTGATTTAATAATTTATATATGTATTTTTATACATATATTTTAGTATTATTGTTCACTATTTATTTTCTCTTTTTGGTGCTATCCATATTTTTATACGGATACGCGTATGTGTAGCGATACATATACCAGGTGAAGTATTCCGTATTTATACGGGAATGCTTCTAGAAAAAGAAGTCCTCATATTTATTTTTCTATTTAGAAAATTAAAAGGGAAATGATGTGGAAAGTAGAGTTATGAAGCATGGTGCAAACATTGTAGAAATGCATGGCTTTGTTTTTAAAATGATTATTTTCATTTGGTTGCACTATTGGTGCATGGTTGATATTTATGTAGCCATTTCTTTTTACTTGATCACTTGATGAGTTTTTCTTCTTCTTGACTTGCTCATGCTTCATGGTTCCTTCATTCTTCAACCTCCTTCACATTCTTCTTCTTCTTGCTTTCTATTTGAGCATAGATTCTAGAGAGAGAAAAATTAGTGAAGTATTCCTATATCACCGACCATCTAAACCTAGCAAATTTGGGTCGTCGGTTAGAGCCTCCTCCGCGTTCTCTCGGGTGGATCGTCTTCGGCAAGAGTGGTCGATTCTCAAGTGCGATCCCGGCGGTTACGAGCTTGGAGAGGTCTTCCACAATTGGGTGGACACGTGACAATGGTTGTATTTCTCAAACCTTGCATGTTTTAGATTTCTAGTTTAGGGTGTTTGGATCGAATCCTGGGTTTGCACGTCCGGTGCCCGCAAAAAGTTTTTGTTTTCACTTCCGCCTCACCCCCGGCCTCCGCAGTGCAGGCGTCGGATCCCAACATGGTATCCGAGCGACCCAAACACCATAAACTAGTGTTTGACGATACTTCAAGTTTCAAAACCGAAAACTCCATTTTAAAAACCAAGTTTCTGTTCGAAATATTTTTGGTCCCTGAAAATTTGTTAAACAAGTGCAGAAGCTTATTCTTGACTAGATAGTGACACACAATGAAAACGAGCGGATTTCATCATGATTGGACCAGCAAGAATGAGGTTTTGGCCGGCCTCACCTTTTCACTATTCACCTATGAACTTCGTTTTCATGTTGTCTCTTGGGTTTTGTAAATTGGTATTTTTGGTGTTGTTTGATTTGTCCCAAATTTCACTTTGTGTCATCTTAGCTTTGGGACAACTCAGGAGTTTTAAAAACTCAAAACTTTTGCATCGTCGGTATATGTGATGTTGTATATATGTTGCTGAACGTCGTCTAATTGCTATATGTTCATTTAGACGGGTTTGCACACATTCTGGTGTTGCTTGCTTCTGCGGTTATATATATATAAATATATATATATATATATATATATTTATATATATATATATATATGGTTATGTTTTGTCCGGATTGTCATGATGGATAGCCTTGTGTGCAATGTTAGATGTACAGTTCAGATTCATTTGTACATTAATTTTTTGCGGGACGAGCGTCCGACATGTGTACTGCCGTCACTGCCAGTTTGTATATTATTTTATTAGGGCACGACCGGGTTGAGGTCGATACCACCGTTGTATATATATTTTCTTTTCTGTACTAGGATTACCCTGCGGAGTAGTGATCGAATAGCCAGGTTCAAGAAGGCAACGGGCCCGCATCTCATGGTGTTGAGACCGGGGGGCCTTACTCTAGAATTGGTGAGCTATTCGCCACACTCGTATGGGGTATAGGTTGACCCACGGAGGGGTGCTCAAGTTACCGGATTCTGTGAAGTGCTGGGTGGCCCAATCACTTTGTTGATTGGGGTTGCCTCATTTCGGGGATTGGCAGATAACTTGACACACTCGTAGGAGTCTAAGATCTTCATTGCACTGGCTATCCATATGACCGGAGAACGTCACATCTCATTTATGGCTCAAATGAAATGCGGGGCTCCTAGATTAGCCGCTATTCCATATTGTTGTTCGCATACCTGTGATGATTATTTTTATCTGTCTGTGATGATTATTATCTGCCTGCACTGTTGATATATATATTATATATATTTAGTAGATGCTTCTATATGTTTTGCATCTGCGCTAGTTCAGCCCCCACTCTGCCGTTAGTTAAGTAACCTAACGGTGCATGACGGGGCCCTGTGGCGAATGCGGACGGCATATAAAAAGCATGTTATTTTGGTTGTTTCTTTTGTGGCTTGGAAACATAAAATGATGGGAACGCATTATCGAAATAAGGCAAGGAAAAATAAACCTAAATGTTGTTGTCGAAACCAATTTTAAGCCTACTCGGTTTTCTTCAAAACTCAAGGTCGTATTCTTTTGCTTTGCATATAGGTATTCGGTTAGGAATATCCCATACCTCATTCTATAAAGGAAGAGCCTTGATCCTTTCATTGGGAGTTCTCTCTTAAGCAAAAGTTTATGTTACTAGTTTTAAAATGCGGAGCTTAAACCACTCCATTTCAAAGCCACTCGAGTTCCTTCAACGATATCAAGTTTATTACGTTAAAGGTTTTTCGCCAAAAACCAGCCGTAGCCCTCCATCATTTCATATTAGTATTACTTATATTCATGCTACGTTTGTCGTTGCCATTCGCCGAGGCATAGTGTGCGGTAGCACTGTAATACTTTTCTGTCGCAAGGATATGTGGATTGGTTAGGATAGTTGTATGACTTTGTTGATCATTCGTCAAGAGTCGTGCGGGTGGGTTTGACGCAATCAAGATAATAACTAGTTGAACTTGACTATGACTCTTGATTTGTTGATTATTCGTCAAAGTCCTTGGGTCATTGGGACAAAAACCATATCGGGAGTTTTAACCATACGAGAAACTGGCCAGGCATGCGCATACCTTCTGAAGTGTGGTAACTTGAGTGGATTCCGTTAAGTTATCACATCATGATAGTTGGGTCCCGATTCCCACTAATGAGTATGTATTAGGTGTCTAGAAAGTGTTAATGAGGTTACGCCTCTGCGGAAATGGGGTTATTAATTGGGTCCGTGCGAAAACACGGGGGACCTCCCTCAGAGTACCAACACTGGCCTGGCTGAACGGTTTAGCGAACTTATAAAGTATGAATGATCCCGACTAGTTCTCCTTTTAGGGTTTGAAGAAGAATTCGAGGAAACAGTAGAAGCCATCCTGATCAGATAAAATGATAACCAATCTGATCTTGATAGAGTGCACACTGAGTGTTTTTTCTCTCTCTCTCTCTGGTACAGCGACCCATGAATTACCTTAAAAACTCATGAACCAATTTGATCGAACCTTCTTACACACTTTGGTTTTGGCTTGTCTTGATTCACAATAAAGTCGCATATATCCCTGCCACTCCTACTCTACCCTTTGCATTTTTTCAGAATACGTCGTATCGCTATGATGATCCATATTGCTTGGAACGGCCATCGTATAGTTACATACGAACTCGAAGAATTACTATAGTCGAGGATGGCCACATGTTCTAAAGAAATTGAATAGGATTATTCGGTTATCTCTTCCATTTACCTTCTCTCAGGATGCGAGAGCTCCTTGATTAGGACTGTACACTTGTTACGCTTATGGATAGTCTTCTTTCAAACCTCAGGCTGGTGCCGAAAGGTAGGGAAGGAAGAAAACCAGTTAGCACAAGGACGGTGTGCAGAAGGTAAGAAGTAGAGACATATAAAGGGACTGAAGTGAGGGCAAAGAAAATTGCGAATACTGTCATGAATCTGGATAATGGAAAAGGCATTATTAGGAATACATGACCACCCCCTATGAAACATTCTCATGTTTCAGTTTTTCTGTGTACATGTAAAAGAGAACTGTTTCCTAATTAATTCTGACTCCAGGGTAAGTATTTACCCGATTTGGATCTCACATCTGTACGGTGTTACCGATGATGAGTAGGAATAAAATATTGGGAAATGGGCGATTTGACCCTTATTATCGGAATTCATTGCAATTGGTGATATTGGATTAAATTGTCTGGCTTTTTCCCAACGGCAAACATTTGGTTTTGAATAACCGTTGTTATGCACCAGATTTTAAAATGCAATATCCGTACCTTTATTTTTATAAAGTGAGATATACATTTTGAAAATTGTGTTGTAAACATTTACCTTTATCAGTTGAGGATAAGGTAATGTGTACCTATGAGTTCTCTGGTTTTAGACACGCATTCGTAGTAATGCAAGGTCCAAAGATTTCGAGAAGTTTGTAGGTATAAGAATTAAGTAGAGAACCATACGTTGGAAGTATCGGGATTCTTCGAGGTGATCGAAGATGTAGATACTTATGTTAAGTATTCCATCATAGTAATATGGAGAACTTGATTCTCTCACAGGTTACTAATCCGTGGACGCGCTCAATGATAAGTAATGATGTATTGGCTTTTTTCCATTAGGTGATATGCACTGGAAATAGCTGCATGGTTTTTGAATCTAGTTCCATCTAAATTAGTGCCTTGATTCTATATGGACATAGAATGGTTAAATATCTTGAGATTGTTAAGATATGGAGTTATCTGATTTCTGTTTAAAAGAAGAATCCGGACAAACTCGAGGCATGCTTCGGTAATGGAGATTTGTAGATTATCCCGAGCATTCGCTAGGATTTTGTTTCTAACATTTTCAAGATCAATAGTTATATTGTTCTTGACTCGCCACCTTTTTATAAAAGGATCTTTTTCCAAAAGAAACTAGTGAGAGTATGGTAGAATTGAAAGTGATTCCAGAACCAAAAACGGTTAACTAAAATTTAGTAGAACCTAATGATTCAATTTGACTTGACAAACCGTTAGCCACTCCGTAGATTTTAATACCCGAGATACATTTTGGTTTTCTCGTAGACGGTGACAGGGAGGTCAGCATCATGGTGATGATGACCCTACTAGTTATCAGTAGGTCATAGGAAGTGGTAATTTCCAGGTGACCAGATGCTTCATATCCAAGATGGACTCCACGCACTTCAGCAAATTATGGATTTTAGATTTTGTTGGGTGCTCTTGAATGGGGTAAAACCCATTAGGAGCAGGTAAATATTTCGAGATCTGTGCAGATGGAAAGGTGCTAACCTAATAAGGCTAGACTTGTTGTAATGAGTTTTCATCAAATACCCGTTGTGGATTGTGATATGACTTTTACTTCAGTGTCTATGTTGAAGTCCATATGGATATGACTTGATACTACTATTCACCCTACTTGTTATTAGCAGGTCATAGGAAGTGGTAGTTTGCAGGTGACCAGGCATTTCATACCCAAGATGGACTCCATGCACTTCAGCAAATCATGGATTTTGGACTTTGCTGGGTGCTCCAGAAGGCGTAAAGCCCATTAGGAGCAGGTAGATCTTTCGAGATCTGTACAGGTAGAAAGGTGCTAACCTAATAAGGCTAGACTTGTTGCAAAGAGTTTTCATCAAATACCTATTGTGGATTGTGATATGACTTTTACATCAGTGTCTATGCTGAAGTCCATATGGATATATTTTGGCGCTGATGTAGTTCATGACTATGATATCTGGCAAATGGGTGAGTATAACGTCTTTTCAAATGGGATTTTTGAAGTGCACGTGTATATGACTCTGCCAGAGGGTTATCATAGTCAGTAGAAGCAGTGGAAGGTGTGCAAGATGTTTATGTCTATTCGTAGACTAAAGAAAGGATAGCGGAGACGGATCATCTGTTATTGATGTGACAATCAAGGTGATTGACTTCGTCAAAACAAAGGTGAACCTAGTAAGAAAAATGTAGGGAGTACTGCCCATGTTTTAGATGACATACTCTGGATAGGAAGTGATGTTCCTATACTACAATCGGTCAGATTTTGGCTGTCACATAGTGTTTTTCCACGTTGGATATGGATAGTATATCAGGAGTTCTGGTGACTAGATCTATGGTTTTAGATCTAGATTTGGGATGTTTTCCAAATCAGGTACTTAGACAACATTCTAAAAGTATTTTAGAATGGATGACTCCTGGCGTGGTAGTATACCCGTAGGTGATGGAGTCACCCTCTCTACAAGGATGTCTTTTTGGACTGATGAGGAGATGGACTGACATGAATGATATATCATTTGCTTAGACAGCTGGGTCAATCATGCAATGTCTTATACAACACCAGATATTGCTTTTGCACTAGTTGCAATAAGCATATATTAATATAATTCTCGAGAAACAAAGGGAAGCAGTAAAGAACATAAGAGGATGTTCTTGGTATAAGATAACGGCGGCCTCCTCTGGGAGGCGGTTATCGGTTATCGCTTCCAAGATGACCTGAATGACAGAGATGCTGTCAAGTTTTGAGTTTAGCCTCTTCTGAGGATCAGTATATTGGATAGTGTTCCAATAGAAATACTGAGGTAATCATGGTGCAAGATGCCGGTTATAACTCAACAGAGGATACAGCCCAAGAAGTTTGTTGGATGGAGGTGTTCATTGATGAACTTGGTCCCATCAGGTATCCAGACAAATTCTTGAGGCGGGGTATCGCTCAGATTGGGAGATTGTTCATCTCCGCAAAGTTGAGATATAGAGAGATGAAATTGGAATATTGTAGCGAGTCCACTCACTGAGGCTATTTCTCGAACACGCTAAGTTTCACAAACGTGGTTTGCGAAACTAATTAGTAGAGAAGTTGGGTATTCGGTAGCACACGAGCTGTAAGTACGCGATACCGCAATAATTAGCCTTAAGTGTAAGTGGGAGATTGTTGGATATAGTGCCCTCAAGGCAATTATTGTAATTGGCGGCATGCGATTATGATAATTGAGGGAGGACCTATACAGGTAGAACAATCTTACTCGAAATGATAGTATGCTGTCTGGTTTGTCTTTATCATTGATGTGTACACATTTTACTTGTTATTACGTGTCGCTAATACATAATGTGTTAGTTATATGTATGCCCTAGAGGCCATTACTGTGCATGCGATGTATATTGTAGTGGATGCTTGGACATATATAGTGTTAGTGTATATGCCCTAGAGGCCATTACTGTATCATACTAGTTTGTATATTACTTAATGGAAGCTTGGGATATTCACAGTTGTATAGACAATCTTGCTCGAAATGGTAGTATGCTACTTGGTTTGTTTCTACTTTAATGTGTGCATGTGTTTCTTTTAGCATATCGCCTATACACATTAGTGGAGCCCATAGGATCTGTGCTTGATTACCAGCGTTGTGATGGTAGTCACACTAGTGGGGGCTGGGTAATCTACAAGCACATCCTTATACAGGTCCCTAGTCGTGGGATTATCGAGACAGGGCATCGATACTCCGGAGTAGACTAGCATATGCGCTTCTCATCCCAGCAGGGGAGATGGTCTGTCCCACAGCCATTAGTACGTCGTACTTGAGATAGTATGCGGGTGCTCGTTAGGTTACGAGTACACTGGACAGGACTCGTCAGGAACTGTTAGTTGGTACTATACCTATCGTCAGTTATCAGTTCCCAGATGACATGAGTACAGCTTAGTCCGTTGACTTGACAATGTCACTTCGCCTCGAGTGTGTTCCCACTGTTCTTAGATTGCTACCCTACCATGGCTCAAAGGAGTCATGCAAACATGTAGCAGTTGGGTGCAGTCCCGAAGAACTTGGAGGCAGTAACGGTTAGACATGATTCGTCTCTCCCGGTATTGGGGGTTGATATCGCACTGTTTCTAGGAGATCCATTACACAAAGTCCCTGGCCAGGGCTAGCGAGATATACTGGTAGCATTTCCAATGTTATCTCAAGGTGTTCTGGGCTACACTCCGATACGACTTGTACCGCTATTAGGGGACTGCCGTTTACCGCCCCCTAGGCCTGCCATGCGATACTCTTAGACGAACAGACCGGACTGTATGGAGATTGTCACATTCAGGCTCAGTAGGAGTTCGGATGGGTTCACCTCATCAGTCTTCTTATTGGCATCTACCTGGGGACCGTTACGTACAGCTAGTACCGCTTGCGGCCTGTGGTTAAACCCACTGCCAGCGTTGTGTCGAGTCTTTAGAGTCCCACACAGAGGGTTATTCGCCTTTGGGCAAAACAGAGTAGAGGTCGCATGGTTTCGCGACGGGGTTCGTTCACATTCGCATACTTGTGCACGTTTGGTGTCCGGACAGTTATTACTAGCGGGCTTTGGTTTAAGCCGGATCCTAGTATATGTTTTGGGATTGGTTTTATCTCATTATATTCGTGTTCTTCAGAACTTGGATGCGGGTGTATATGCACAGTTGACAGAGGCAGAGGCAGAGGATTCTCATTAGGATTGATGACCGTTGTCTTTTTCCAAACCCTAATGGATATGTGAAATATGATTAATAATATTAATTAAAGATAATTGTGTTATGGTTAGGGTTGTTGACCATTTGTCTTTGGTTGACTTGTTGACCCATGTTGACATATTGACCATCATCATTTCACATGAAAGATGCTCTTTGATTCTTGCAAAATTCATTAAATGTGAAATGATAATGGTCATTTCAAATAAACCATCACAATTATCTTTGATTAATTATTAATTTTCATAATTCACATATATGTGAGAATGGTTGATAATTATCCTCATTCTCTCTTGCTCATTCTCTCTTATCCAAAGCTCATCCTCTTCCTCTCTCTCAAAGCACTCATCTCTCATGTGTTGAGAACCATTTTGCTTTTGAGATAAAACACCAAAACTCCTCTCTACTCATTCTAGGGTTCTAGGTTTAGCAAGGCAAGCACTTTAGTTACCTCTAGGTTGAGGTAGGAGCTCAAGGTAGAGGCCCTCGGGTGGATCTTTCTTCGGCAAGAGAAGGCGATGAGGAGGAGCCGTTCAAACCACTCCAAGGAGCAAGAAGAGAAGGAGTTCAAGACCTAGGTATAACATTCTAACCGAGTAGCTAAATCTTTTAGCTTGGTTGTTAGTTTTTGTTTAGCAAATATCCTCCTTTCTAGTCCATGTTACCTTGAGGTTAAAAATTGTTTTTTACCTATTCCGCCTCCCCGTATGAACCAGGGTGTGTAACGTGGACTTACAGTGGTATCAGAGCCTAGCTAAACAACAACTAGTATGTTAGAAAAGTATTTAGAATTTCGATCCGGAAAAAAAATCGCAAAAAACATCCGAAAACCATACTTCCTGCCAATTTTTAAAACTGCTTTAAAAATAATTCCACATACTTTAAAAATCGGCTCAGGGTTTTTTAAGAACAGTCAGCAAAAACGAGCCACTGACTCGGTCAACGTGCCGCGGAACCGTGGCGAGAACATGCTTCTTGCCGCGGATCCGCGGCCGAGTTGACTCGGCCGCGACTCGTCTTTGCTGCAGTTTAATCAGTGTCCTGTTTTGGGATTTTTAGGATATGTTGTTTCTGCCCAGAATTTCCAGAGAACAAAGTTGTGTTTGGGGTAGTTGCAAATCCGTATTTTTGATCGAAGTTCTGTAGACTTTAGCTAATGGGTTATATCTGTGATGTGATATATGCACTAAACGTCAACTAATCGCTATACATCGATTAGCGGGGGTTGTGCATATCTGTGATCTGTAATGTTGTTGGATTGTGTATATGAACTCGTTGGATTGTCGCGGATGAATAGCCGGGGGTTGTGAGATGAGAGTTTTCTTTATCTTTCATTTGATGTAATATGTAAATTGATGTAATATTATTTTTATGGCCGCATATCCGGGATGAGGTTGTAGCCGCCATTGTATATTATTTCTTTTACTGTTTTTGCTCCTAGGATAGACCCAAGGTGGGGTGCACAAACTACCGGGTACCTCGAAGTGCCGAGTGGCCTACTCACGTTGTTGAGGGAGGTTGCTTCACTTCGAATACTTGGCGGGTAGTTTGCCGCACCCGTAGGGGTCTAGGGTAGGGTTTGGCTATTCATCGCGACCGTGTAATCCGTCTTTCGTTGCAGGCTCGAACGAAACGCGGATTCCTAGTATATCCAATGTGTTCATCTGTGATCTGGAATGGCAATCATTGCTTCTGAAGAATGTATATATCTATATAAGATATCTAGTAGGCGTTGCTTATGTTTTGCATCCGCGCTAGTCCAGCCCCCGCTCTGTCGTTAGTTAAGTAACCTAACGGGTGATGACGGGGCCTCATGGCGAATGCGGATGGCATAAGCGTACGTCATATTTTTCGTTGTTTTCTGCAATGGTAGGATTAATTCATGGGACGCATTAAATTAATACAAGAAAATAAACCAAAGTTAAAGTCGTTGGAACAATTTCAAAACCACTCGGTTTCTTTTCAAAACAGAAAACTTTTAAAAACGTGGAGCTTAAACCACTCCTTTTAAAAGCTATCAGGTTCCTTCGATTATATCAAGTTCACTACGTTCGCGGTTTCGCCAAAACCATTCGTAGCCCTCCATCATTTCAGTTAAATATTCGGTAGCATTCAAGCTATGTATTTTGACCTACGCCAAGGCATAGTGATTGGTAGCTGCCGGATATTTATCTGTTGCATAGATAGATGCGTTGGTTTGAGACAGTCGTACTGCCATTTGTCCTATGTCAAGGGTACGTACGGGTGGGTTCAAATTAACCTGGTAAATGATGGGTAGAACTTGACATGTGACTTATGATATTTTGGCCTACGTCAAGGTCATAAGAGCATGGGGCAAAAATCCACATCGGGAGTTTCTAAAGAAACTGAAACTTGCTAGTGTTGCATACCATTTGGAGTGTGATGATTCTGGTAGGATTCCTTCAGTTTTATCACACGATGATATTTGGATCCCGATCCTACTGTGAGTATATGCTACTCCTCGGGAAACTTTCTCACTTAACGATCAATGCTATAAACCAAGTAGATGTTTAGAAAGGTGTTAGCGGGGCTACGCCCACAGGGAAAAGAGGTTATTTAATTAAGGAACTTCGCGAAAGCGTCGTAAACCTCCCTCGAAGTACCAACATTAGCCTGGCTGAACGGTTAAGCAAGTATGGTTTGAGGAAAGATTCGAGAAACAGTGGGAGCCATCCTGTTTAGACAAACTAAAAACCACTCTAAACTTGCAAGAGCATCATGCTAAAGTGTTTCTTCTCTCTCTCCTAATTGCAGCGACCAAGCATCATGACCGGACATAAGTTACTACTAGATAAAAACATATTAACAGGGCCAAACTACAAAGATTGGCTCAGGAATGTCAAAATGGCAATCACTTATGACAAGTTGGGGTATCTCCTTACCACCAAAGCTCCCCCTGTCCCAGGTCCTCAATCCAGCGTCGCGGATAAGGAAATCCGTAAGACCTGGGAGATTGATTGTGCGAAGGCCAAGTGCCTCGTGCTTGCCTCTATGGACAATGAACAAAAGAGGAGGTACGAGAATATTGACCTCGAATCCATATTTCTCCATACTAAGGATCTGTATGGAGAGCAATCCCGTATCGCCAGATACGAAGTCTCGAAAAAGTTGTTTTCGGCGAGATTGGACGTCGGATCATCCGTAGCGGAACACATGCTTAAGATGATTGGCTATATTGAAGAGCTTGCGGACCTAGGGACCACGTTAGAGAACGAGCTCCACACTGACTTGATTCTCCAGTCCCTTCCTTCCACTTACGCCCAGTTTATCCTGAACTTCAACATGCAAGGAAAGGAAGTTGAACTTTTGGAACTCCTAAACATGTTGAGGAGTGCAGAGGGCACCCTACAGAAAGTAAGGGAAACATCCACTTGTTTTGTTGGAGGAGCTTCCTCTTCCTGGTCCAAGGCGAGAGCCAAAGGAAGGAAGAAGAAGGCCCCCACCAAACCAAGGGGCGGTGTTAGTAAAGTGGAAGCCAAGGGAAAGGCAAAAGTAGCAAAGGTAGCGGGAAAGCTTGTGGGAAAGGAAGAGTGCTTTTACTGTCACAAGAGTGGACACTGGAAGAAAGATTGCAGGGCTTGGAAAGCCAGAAACCAGGACCCGAAGCATGTTGTGGGTTCGGCTTCTGGTGTGTATGTTATCGAAAACTGTCTATCAATAAACTCTACTTCCTGGGTATTGGATACCGGATCAGGGTCTCATATCTGTAATTCTTTGCAGGCACTGAGAAAGCGTATGGTTTTGAAGGCAGGTGATATGACCCTCAGAGTTGCAAACGGAGCTAGCATGGATGCTGAGTCCGTGGGGGACTATCACTTGGGATTGTCAGATGGACATGTTTTGGTTTTACGTGATTGTTATTTTGTACCCAGTTCAACTTGTAATATCATATCTGTATCTTTAATGTCTAAAGAAGGTTATGATTTTGCATTTGTAAGCAATGTTGTAAAAATTCACCTTAATCATGTTCTGATTGGGTCGGGTACATTAAGCAACGGTATATACGTATTGAACCAACCATAGATTTTCAATGTCCAGAATACACACAAAAGAAAGTCTCCAGAAATAAATCATGCTTTCTTATGGCATTGTAGACTGGGTCATATCAATGAGAGAAGGTTGACTAAGTTACATAAAGAAGGATATTTAGATCCGTTCGAATATCAATCATATTCAACTTATCAATCATGTCTCAAAGGAAAGATGACAAAGACTCCGTTCACTGGACATGGAGTAAGAGCGAGCGAGCTCTTGGGACTCGTACACAGCGATGTATGCGGTCCAATGTCTACACATGCGCGAAGTGGTTATTCTTACTTCATTACTTTTACGGATGATTTTTCAAGGTTCGGACATGTCTTCTTAATGAAGCATAAATCTGAAGCCTTTGAAAAATTTCAGGAATACAAAAATGAAGTAGAAAAACAAACAGGCAAAAGTATCAAGACACTGAGATTTGATCGAGGTGGTGAATACTTGAGTGCCGAGTTCCTGGATTACCTAAAAGTGAATGGAAATCTCTCTCAGCTTACTCCTCCATACACTCCACAACATAATGGTGTATCGGAGAGAAGGAACCGAACCCTATTGGATATGGTACGTTCCATGATGAGTAATGCTGAGTTACCGCGATCATTCTGGGGATATGCACTAGAATCATCTGCATATCTTTTGAACCGAGTTCCAACTAAAACTGTGCCTACCACACCATATCAGATGTGGAGTGGGAAGAAACCCTATCTTCAATATCTGAAGATTCGGGGATGTCCAGCTTTTGTCAAAAAGCAGCATGCGGACAAACTTGAGGCACACTCAGTACAGTGCAAGTTTGTGGGATACCCAAATAACTCCATGGGGTATCTTTTCTATTACGCAGAAGAACAAAAGGTTTTTGTCTCTCGTAATGCCCAATTTCTGGAACATCAGTTCTTAGAAAAAGAAATAAGTGGGAGCGTAATAGAACTGGAGGAAATTTCAGAACCACAAGCTATTACTGAAAGCTTAGAAGAACCAAAAGGTTCGAAAGAATAGGACATTTCTGTGCTGCTCCGCAGAAGCAGTAGGCAGTCTCATCCGCCCGAGAGATACTATGGTTTTCTTATAGACGGGGATAGAGAGGATTGCATCATTGATAATGATGAGCCGACTAGCTTCCAGCAGGCCATTCAGATCGCTGACTCGGTAAAATGGCTGGATGCAATGCGGACTGAAATGGAGTCCATGTACACCAACAAAGTATGGACTTTGGACGTTGCTCCAGATGGGGTAAAACCCGTAGGCTGCAAATGGATCTTCAAAAGGAAGATTGGTGTAGATGGACAGGTTGAGACCTATAAGGCTAGACTTGTTGCAAAGGGTTTCCGTCAAAGACCTGGTTTGGACTATGACGAAACCTTTTCTCCAGTGGCTATGCTAAAATCCATTCGGATCCTTCTTGCCATTGCTGCCTTCCACGATTATGAGATTTGGCAGATGGACGTAAAGACCGCTTTTCTAAATGGAAATTTAGATGAGTGTGTCTATATGGACTAGCCAGAGGGTTTCATTCAGAGTGGGAGCAGCGAGAAGGTGTGAAAGTTGCTTAAGTCCATTTATGGACTGAAGCAGGCATCGCGGAGTTGGAACATCTGTTTTGATGAGATGGTCAAAGAATTTGGCTTTATCAAAAATCCAGATGAACCATGCATCTATAGTAAAATTGTAGCACGAACTGTCGTATTCCTCTTTTTATACGTGAATGACATTCTCTTGATAGGAAATGACATTCCTATGCTACAATCTGTCAAATGGTTCTTGTCACACAGGTTCTTCATGAAAGACCTGGGTGATTCCTCTTACATTCTGGGGATCCGGATCTATCGTGATAGGTCCAAGAGGATATTAGGCCTTTTACAGTCCAGGTGCATCGACACCATACTGAAAAGATTCAGTATGGAAGATTCCAAGCGCGGTAATTTACCGGCTTGTCACGGGATCACCCTCTCCAAAGAGATGTCTCCCAATACTGATTTGGAAAGGGATCGCATGTCTATTATACCCTATGCCTCTGCGGTAGGCTCTATAATGTATGCGATGTTGTGTACCAGACCAGATGTAGCTTATGCACTGAGTGTGGTAAGCCGGTATCAGTCAAACCCTGGGGAGAAGCACTGGATAGCGGTAAAGAACATTCTCAAGTACCTAAGAAGGACTAAGGAGATGTTCTTGGTGTATGGCGGAAAAGACCTCCAGATCGAGGCCTTTGGTGACTCCAGCTTCCAGAGTGACAAGGATGACTCCAAGTCCATGTCGGGTTATGTCTTTATCCTCAATGGAGGGGCGGTGTGTTGGAAGAGTTCCAAACAGGAAACCGTTGCTGACTCGACGATGGAAGCAGAATATATCGCTGCATCTAATGCCGCAAAAGAAGTCGTCTGGATGAGGAAGTTCTTGACAGAACTTCAGGTGGTTCTGTCCATTGTTGATCCAATACCTCTGTATTGCGACAACAATGGGGCTATAGCTTTAGCGAAGGAACCTAGGTCCCATCAGAAGTACGACACATCTTCAGGCGGTATCACCTAATCAGGGAGATCGTGGATCGCCAGGAGATCGAGGTTCGGAGGATCGCTTCAGAAGATAACACTGCAGATCCATTCACGAAGGCCTTACCCCAGACTCAGTTCGAGCGGCTGATCGAGATGATAGGTCTTCGATACGCCAGTATATAGCCTTAGTGCAAGTGGAAGATTGTTAGTGTAAATGCCCTAGAGGCCATTACTGTATCATACTAGTTTGTATATTACTTAATGGAATCTTGGGATATTCACAGTTGTATAGACAATCTTGCTCGAAATGGTAGTATGCTACTTGGTTTATTTCTACTTTAATGTGTGCATGTGTTTCTTTTAGCATTTCGCCTATACACATTAGTGGAGCCCTTAGGATCATTGCTTGATTACCTGCGTTGTGATGGCAGTCACACTAGTGGGGGCTGGGTAATCTACAAGCACATCCTCATACAGGTCCCTAGTCGTGGGATTATCGAGACAGGGCATCGATACTCCAGAGTAGACTAGCGTATGCGCTTCTCATCCCAGCAGGGGAGATGGTCTGTCCCACAGCCATTAGTACGTCGTACTTGAGATAGTATGCGGGTGCTCGTTACGTTACGAGTACACTGGCCAGAACTCATCGGGAATTGTTGGTTGTACCTTTACCTATCGTCAGTTATCAGTTCCCAGGTGACATGAGTACAGCTTAGTCCGTTGACTTGACACCGTCACTTCGCCTCGAGTGTGTTCCTACCGTTCTTAGATTGCTACCTTACCACGGCTCAAAGGAGTCGTGCAAACGGTAGCAGTTGGATGCAGTCCCGAAGCACTTAGAGGCGGTGACGGTTAGACATGATTCTTCTCCCCCGGTATTGGGGGTTGATATCACGCTGTGTCTAGGAGAGCCATTACACAAAGTCCCTGGCCAGGGCTAGCGAGATATACTGGTAGCATTTCCAGTGTTATCTCAGGGTGTTCTGGGCTACACTCCGACACGACTTGTACCGCTATTAGAGGACTGACGTTTACCGCCCCCTTAGGCCCGCCATGCGATACTCTTAGACGAACAGACCGGACTGTACGGAGATTGTCACATTCAGGCTCAGTAGGAGTTCGAATGGGTTCACCTCATCAATCTTCTTATCGGCATCTACCTCGGGACCGTTACGTATAGCTAGTACCGCTTGCGGCCTGTGGTTAAACCCATTGCCAGCGTAGTGTCGAGTCTTTAGAGTCCCACATAGAGGGTTATTCGCCTTTGGGCAAAACAGAGTAGAGGTCGCATGGTTTTGCGATGGGGTTCGTTCACATCTGTGCACTTGTGCACGTTTGGTGTCCGGACAGTTATTACTAGCGGGCTTTGGTTTAAGCCGGATCCTAGTATATGTTTTGGGATTGGTTTTATCTCATTGTATTCGTGTTCTTTGGAACATGGATGCGGGTGTGTATGCACAGTTGACAGAGGCAGAGGCAGAGGATTCTCATTAGGGTTGATGACCGTTGTCTTTTTCCAAACCCTAATGGATATGTGAAATATGATTAATAATATTAATTAAAGATAATTGTGTTATGGTTAGGGTTGTTGACCATTTGACTTTAGTTGACTTGTTGACCCATGTTGACATATTGACCATCATCATTTCACATGAAAGATGCTCTTTGATTCTTGCAAAATTCATTAAATGTGAAATGATAATGGTCATTTCAAATAAACCATCACAATTATCTTTGATTAATTATTAATTTTCATAATTCACATATATGTGAGAATGGTTGATAATTATCCTCATTCTCTCTTGCTTATTCTTTCTCATCCAAAGCTCATCCTCTTCCTCTCTCTCAAAGCACTCATCTCTCATGTGTTGAGAACCATTTTGCTTTTGAGATAAAACCCCAAAACTCCTCTCTACTCATTCTAGGGTTCTAGTTTTAGCAAGCCAAGCACTTTAGTTACCTCTAGATTGAGGTAGGAGCTCAAAGTAGAGGCCCTCGGGTGGATCTTTCTTCGGCAAGAGAAGGCGACGAGGAGGAGCCGTTCAAACCACTCCAAGGAGCAAGAAGAGAAGGAGTTCAAGACCTAGGTATAACATTCTAACCGAGTAGCTAAATCTTTTAGCTTGGTTGTTAGTTTTTGTTTAGCAAAGATCCTCCTTTCTAGTCCATGTTACCTTGAGTTTAAAAATCATTTTTTACCTATTCCGCCTCCCCGTAAGAACCGGGGTGGGTAACGTGGACTTACATATAGGGAGGACTTTCTTGCTCGACGTGATAGTATGCTATCTAGTTGCTCTTTATCTTATCATGTACACTTATTGTCTCTTTATTACATGTTGATAAAGCCCTCAGGATGAGTACTTGACTACAAGGATTATGATGCGGATCATACTATTGGGGTAGAGGTAGTCGGCAAGTACATCCTTTAAATGTTCCTAGTCATGGGAGTATCGAGACAGGGCATCAATACTCCAGATTAGACTAGCGTATGCGCTTCTTGACCCATATGATGGGTGATGGATGATCCCATATCCATTGGTGTTTGACATCAAAGAAGGTATACGGGTGCTCAGTGGAGACTGGGTACACTGAACGGACTCGCCGAGAAATCCTAGATGGTATTATACATATCGTCAGATAGCAGTTCTCTGGTGACACTGGTACAGGTTAGGCTGTCGAACCAAGATCGTCATAGAGTCTTGTGTGATTCCTACTGTGCTTTGATTTCCACCATACCACTATCAATAGATCATGCAAAAGGTGGTTTTTAGGTACAGCCCCGAGTCATATGGAGGCAATGAGCGATAGGAGGGGATTCGTCTCTTCTGGTATTGGGAGTTGATGTTGCGCTATGCTCGATTGGCCATAACAGGAAATCCCTGGCCAGGATTGCTGAGATCTAGTGGTAAGTGTTATCAGTAGTTTCTCGAACCGTTATGGACATTGCATCGGCATGACTTATCAGGCTATTGGGGTCTGACGTTATACCACCCTTAGGCTGTGATATGCGACATATCTGACGAAGAGACCGGACTGTACGGTAGTGTTACTGATTGGATTCGCAGGAGTATGAGCAGGCTTGCTTGTTGAACTTCTGATCGTTCAATACCCGGGTGGCCGTTACGTTTAGCAGACCACTTGCGGCTTGCGGGTGTTTGATATGATCATCACTTACTACCGGCGTATTGACGAGTCTTTAGAGTTCTACACAGAAGTTTCCTGTTTCATGCGAAACGAAGTAGGAGCACATATGTGATATGTATAGGACCGAGATTAATGCGCGTATGTGATACCGCATTCTATTCTCGCGATATGTGATATCGGTCGGTTATATGTGATATAGCTGGGTTATCGGATCAAGTGTTGATTCAATAGATTGTTATATTTGATATTAGTTGGTTGTATGTGATATAGCCGGATTATTAAATCAAGTGTTGATTTGATAATTTAATGTATAATTATATATTTGATATATTAACTTACATTAACTAATATTTGCTCACTAAACATTTCTTTTTCTCACTTGTGTGCATATAGTATATATATGATATATATTAATGTACATGTTATTGTGTCATGCTTGATGCCACATGCTTCATGGGTGTATGAGACTTACACTATACTTAGGATAATGAAGGGTTTTTATTTATCAAAGTAAATCAAAATTGGATGGATTTTTTTTCATGGCTACAAGTTTGTAGAAGCTTGTGGAACCATTGACCAAGTCCACTTATTTTGTTTCGCTTGTAGATATTTATTAACCTAGCCATTATCCTCACCCATGTTTAAGTCTCTACATGAGTTAGTGTATGACACCAACTCACCCATAGTTGCTATTCTCACCTCATGAGTTCATTCCCATCTTCACTTCATCTTCTTCTTCCTCATGACAAGCTTTCTAGCTATTGGAAATGGTGAGAAAATATTGTGAGAAAAATAAATCTAAAGTGAGCCCATTTCTTACTTCATCATCCTCTACTATATTAGACATATAGTTTAGGGTATTTGCTTCACTAATCTACCATTGGTGAAGATGTAGCATGAGCTTGAGTCTCCTCGACGTAGATCATCTTCGGCCTCGAAAATATCGAGCAAGCTTGTTCATTTCTTCATGTGAACCCTTACTAGAGTTCGGGTGTTCACTACTTGTAGCGAAGGGACTACTACATGGAGCTTTAGAAGTGAAGGACCGGTCTACAAAGGTTGTATTCCCCATTCACTTGTTTGCAAAGTTGTTTGCAAAGTTGATTGCATGTTGTATTGTTTAAATCTCTAGTTAAGATTCTAGGGTTAGGATTCTTTAGAACGGTAAAAATTTGAAAACGGCATGGACGATGCCTCCCGAAACCTCGCTGCCACACTAAGTAACCCTACAGTGGGATCAAAGCCAAGCTAGAGATTTAAACGATGTTCGTTAGGATTACGAAACCGAAATATCTCCGAAACACCCGATACAAATTCCTCGTTTCTGTCGAATTTTAAATGGCCTCCAAAAATTTTTTTAGCAACTTCAGAATGTTGTATGTGATATAACATGAACACTATGAAAATTTGAAGCAATTTGGTGAGCATCTGGCCGACCACATGCATGAAAAATCCGAGCTCACAGGGTTATTTGGGGCTTTTGGGCTTCAAATTTTTAGGGTATTCCAGTCTCTGGGTTTTGGTGTTTCAAGTGTTACTTGTTTTTGCTAAATTTGCATTTGATGTTAACTTTTTGCATAGGCAATTCGGATTGTTTTGTAATTGTAATTCTAACATCTATTCGGGTTTTTTACACGACGTTAAAAAGTTTGAATGGATATCAATAATCCATATTTCCCTCGCTGGAAATTTTCCAAGAGTTGGATTTTTTTTCAAGTTTAAAATCTTCAGAAAATCATTCAAGCGATTCTGTGGACCCTCTAGAAGAACGATACCCAAACTCGACTTTTTGGATCGCGGAACCGCAGTAATACCCTAGGGTTTGCGGCAGTTCCGTGGCAACATGAGTGAGGCATGGGTCGGCCCTTCTACGGATGTTTTATAGGAGCTGTGGCATTTTCTGGGTACTTTTTGAACTCCGCTCAAGTGTTGAGCTCTTTGGGAAATTTTAGGTGTTTGTTTATTCGATCGAAAACTTTAACATCGTCTAGCTATCTGTGATTGTGATACAATATTTGGAATCCACATAATTGGTTATGAGATAACTAGTTTGAATTTTATAAACCTTGCAGTTTAGTCGCATTTGATCGGTTGCCATGGGATTTTGATGTGGATCAAAAGTCCGTCCCAATTACGTAGTGTACGCGGATACTCGCCGGGTAACCTTACTAGATATCGATGCCCCATAGCCCAGACCAAGTGACTGTAGGAGAACCCCGTCGCCAAAAGCATCCGTTCGGGTGCTCGCGGCCGCAGTGTTCCGCCTTAGTGCACTTCGTCGACGGTATTGGGGGTGCGGCCGTCTACTAAAGTTTCCGACGAGCATTCGATCAGGTTATCGGGAATCTTATTGAATTACCCGAAAGGTTATTGGAAAGTGTTTTCAATATCGAAACTAAAATATGGGGTTTATAATTGTTAGGCATGTGATGTCTAAGGAATTCATTTGGTTAGGCATGACATCGAAAGTATGTGATACATTGGGTTTATGATATCTAAGGTGGTTGCGGATTCCAATTATTGTAGTTTTTCACTTTCTTTTCTGCTACCGTAAGTGTAATATGTGGTGTATCGCCGGTTTCGTTGCTGTACGTCAACGAAAATTGGGATACGCATATTTACTTACGTTGATGACATGTGATGTTATGTGTTACCGTGATATGTTATATTGGATCGTCTTGTTTTGAATAGCCGGGGTTTTTTATGTGAGATGAGAGTTTTTCATTTTCATTCATGTAAAAGCTTGTATGTAATATTATTTTATTGTGGCACTTCCGGGTTGATGATGATGTCACTATTGATGTATATTATTTATTTTTCCGCATTAGGATAGATTCAAGGAGGAGAGCACAACTAACCGGGTTCTTGGGTCCAGTAGGAGACCATCTCGAGGAGTCGAGACCGGGTCTCCTAACTCTAGAATTGGGAGGGTTGCCTGCCGCTCTCGTAGGGGTCTAGGGATGTGGGTTTGGCTATTCATCGCGACCGTGGAATCCGCGTTTTTTATCGGCTTAATTAAAACACGGAATTCCTAGTATATCCAATATTTCATATGTGTTCTTCTGCAGCTGATATTCTGTTAGGTGATCACTTGATATGTTCTAAGATGAATACCTATATTATATATATGATATATAATAACTGTTGATGCTTTCGTTTCTTCCGTGATGCTTGTGAAGCATAATTGATGGGACTTCATTAATGAGATTAATGAAATAAAAGAAACCTAAAAGATGTTGCAGAGTCTTTTTTTAAAAACTGGTAGCTCTAGTTCTTTCTTTGCATAGCGGTATTCCTTGTAGAATATCCAGCACCTTATTCGATAAAGAAAGAGCCGAGATCTCTTCACCGAGAGTGACCTCTTTAGCGAAACTAGCAGATGCTACAACGCACTCGGTTTGTCTTTTGATTGCTTCTAAAGTTTTTTCTTTGCATAGTGGTATTTATGAAATATCCTGCATCTTATTCGATAAGGAAAGAGCCAAGATCCTTTCACCGGGAGTGACCTCTTTAGCAAAACTAGTAAAATCCTCAAAAACACTCATTTTCAAAATCACTCGATTCTACAACGATATCAAGTTCATTACGCAAAAGGTTTTCAAAAAAACTTGTCGTAGCCCTCCGTCATTTCAGATAAGTAGTATTTAGTATTCGTGCTGCGTTTTTTGACCTTGTCAAGGTCATAGATCGCATGGGGCAGAATATTATCGGGAATTTCAAGTGTTGAAATTTTCAATGAGATTGCATACCTTCTATGAGATAGTTGGATCCCGATAGCCGCTGCGAGTAAGAGTTGCTCCTAGGAGAGTTTTACACATTACAATTAGCGATCTAGTAGGTGTCTAGAAAGGTGTTAATAGGGTTATACTCTTAGGAAAATGAGGTTTATTTTAATTAGGTCCGTGCGAAAGCACGGGGAATCTCCCTCAAAGTACCGAAACTGGCCTGGCCAAAAGATTGGCGAACTTGTAGGGTGTAATTAATCCCGGCTAGTCTTACCTTTTAGAGTTTGAAGGAAAATTTAATAAAAAAAATAGTGGGAGCCATCCTGATTAGATAAAATAATAACCAATCTAATCTTACAAGAGCGCACACAGAGTGTTTTCTTCTCTCACTCTCCTGGTAGCGACTATATCACGCCTTAATCAAGATAATAATATGGATGCATTTACTGAACCTGCTTATTATACTGAGCTAGGGAATGTTGGTTCTGCTCTATCTTATAATTGTTATAAGTTCGAGCAGAAAATAGGGGAATATCCGGATTCCCATACAACCCAATTGAAGAAAGTGCATGTTGATGCATCTTTTTCGGGTGTGTTCATTACCGAGAACTGTTTCTCAGTATCCTCTACGTCCTAGGTATGAGTTACCGCATCAGGATCCCACATATGTAAGAGTTACATGGGTTTTAGAAAGGTAGAGAATTGAGATGGGTAATATGTATCTAAGTGTTAGAGAATGATGCAATTGTTGCAGCCAAGTCATTTGGCAAATATCACCTTGTATTAATACATTGATTCTGAACAAATGTTATTAGATACCGAACCGGATATACAACATTACATCAGTTTCTTGATTAAGTTAAAGAATGATATAATTCTGTATTGGAGGATAATGTTGTGAACATTTTCCTTAATCAAGAGTTGATTGGATGAGGCACGTTATGAAATGGCATATATGTTCTAAATCAAACCACAATTCAAAGTATCTAGAACACACACAAGAGGAGTAGTTCAGAAATGAACGAATCCTTCTTGTGGCATTGTATACTAGGTCATATCAATGCGACACGACCAGCTAAAGTTACATAAGGATGAATATAAGAATCTGTTCGAATTTTCATCTTATGATACTTGCCAGTCTTGTCTCGAAGGTAAAATCACCAATACTCCGTTTACTGGAAACAGAGAAAGAGTTACTGAACTCTTGGGACGGATACATGATGATGTATACGGTCCTATGTCTATAAATGCCAAGGTTGGTTCTTTGTACTTCATTACATTCATCGACGATCTCTCAAGATTCGAACATATGTTCCTGTTGAAATACAAGTCTGAAACTTTTGAGAAATTCAAGGAATATAAGCTTGAAGTTGAGAACCAGACGGGTAGGAGTATTACAGTCCTACGATGTGATAGAGGAGGAGAATACTTACGCATGGAGTTCCTGGAGTTTCTAAAAAGGAGAATGGTATTCTCTCTCAGCTTACTCCTTCGTGTACACCACAGCACAACGGTGTATCAGGGCGGAAGTATCGCACCCTATGAGATATGGTGCGCTCTATGATGAGTATTGCTGAGTTACCTGTTTCCTTTTGGTGTTATGCACTTGAGAAACTGCATACCTATTGAATGGGGTTCCATCCAAATTAATGCCTACCACTCCATATGAGATATGGAATATGAAGAGACCATGTCTTAAACGAGTTAAGATATGGGATTTTCCGGCCTATGTTGAAAAGCAAAATCCGGACAAGCTCGAGGCAAGGTCAGTTCTGTATAAGTTTGTTAGGATATCCCAAACATTTGCTGTAAGTCTACGCTAGCGCCCCGGCAGTCTACAGACGCCAAATGCGGAACAAAAACTTTTAACTTGGCGCTATCGTATACTTTAACCCGGATCTTCCATTATTGCTAAACTAACAAACTGTAAAGAGTGTAGGAAGGTTATACCGAACGATCTGAGTCCTTCGTTCTTCAACCATCATCCCACGCTCCGTTGCGGCTGCTCCGATCTCGTCGATCGCCGATCTCCTCGTCGAGGTGGCACCACATGATCGGTTCTTTAAACGGGCTCCCGCCTCTGACTCGAGGCAACTCGATCGTCAAGTTTGCTAAAAGAGACGACCAAGATTGATGTAGAGAATGAGTAGATGACTTTGTCTCACTTCGTCCAAGTCTGTGGACGATCGGTTAATGAAGTTGCCATTTGATCGGGTGATGGAAATGAAAGAAGCAATGAAATTTCCATGCACACAAATGCTATCATAATCTTTTCTCTAATGAATCAAGTGAGAGTGAGTGAGTGAGAGAGGAGGCCTTTCATTCATATATGAAGGAGGAGGGTGAGTGTAGGAGCAAGAGAGTAACCATAAGCAAAAGCTTCTCACTCAAAAAATATCCTAAGCTTAACAAAACTCATTAATGAAAACAATGAGTCATAAAGAAACATTGAACCTAAAACCTTAGTCACCATTGCATTAATGACACCATTAATGCACTAATGACTCACTAGCCTTATCATCACTTCTAGAAGCTTCTAGAATGATGACTCACTCATATCTGTAGAAAAGATAAATCCGTTTTTAACAGAATGTTAAAAGACGGCTGATAGAAAACTGGAAACTGGCAACTTCCAAAAGTGATCCTGAAACAACTTTCAGGATAACCCCGAAACTGTATAAACATACCCGCATTTGTATTACGACCGAATACAAATGCAACTGAGACAAAGATATTATACCTACTCAATATAATACTCGGATCCGGCTTAAACCAAAGCCGACCAGTATCATCTGTCCGAAAATCGACACGTGCGTAAACGCACGTGCATTTTCCGAACCCTGCCATAAAACCATACGGCCTCTACAACGTTTCGCCCGAACTTGGGAAACTGTCTGTGGGGGACTCTAATGACTCGTCAGCACCCTGGCAGTGGGTTTAACCACAAACCGTCAGCGGCACAAGCTATGCGTAACGGCTGCCCATGGACTGACCTCAAGGGTGGCCGAGGAGCGAACTCAAGGGAGACCGATGAGCGAACTCCTCCGAAAACCCTACTGAGCCTAACAGTGACAATGTATATACAGTCCGGTCCGTTCGTCAATGAGTATTGCATATCCGCCTAGAGGGCTAGTAACGTCAGACCCCCATCAGCAGTATAAGTCGTGTCGGAGTGTAGCCCAGAACGCCCTGAGATACTACTGGAATACCTACCAGTAAATCTCCTGCCTCGGCCGAGGGCTTTGCGTAATGGCTCTCCTAGACACAGCACGATCTCGCCCCCAATACCGGGAGAGACGAATCCCCTGCCGATCCGCTCACGTGCCTCCATATGGCTCGGGACTGTACCCAAAAGCGACCTGTTTGCACGACTCCTTTGAGCTGTGGTAGGGTAGAAATCAAAGCACAGTGGGAACTCACACGAGACAAATGACGACCTCAGGTCGATGAACTAACCTGTACACATGTCACCAGGGAACTGCTATCTGACGATAGGTATAGTACTAACTAGCAGATTCCCGGCGAGTCCTGTCCGGTGTACTCATAACCCAATGAGCACCTGTATACATCTTAGGTGATCCAACTGACACCAGTGGCTTGTGAGACCGGCCACCGCCCCTCGTCGGGGTCTCGACTGTACACACTAGTCTACTCCGGAGTATCGATGCCCTGTCTCGAAACTCCCACGACTAGGGACCACAATTAAGGATATGCATATAAACTACCCAACTCTCACGTATATGATCGCCCTCATACTGTTGGTAGTAAAGCAAGATCCTAAGGGCTCTATCAAAGTGTAACATGCAATCAGTCACCTGAACATGTACACGACTGATAAAGGCAAACCAGATAGCATACTATCATCTCGAGTAAGACTGTCCTACCGGGATAGGTCCTCCACAATCATTGCAATCACGTACTTGCGATCCAATAATTGACTATGAGGGCACTATCTCCAACAATCTCCCACTTGCACTCAAGGCTAATATTGCGATGTCGACTACTCACAGCCCGTGTGAAACCGAACATCCAACTCCTCTACTAATCAGTTTCACAAAGCCCGTTTGTAAAACTATTGTGTTCGAGAAATAGCCTCGGTGAGTGGATCCGCCTAGAAGTTTCTTTCTGTATCTCTCTTAATCTCAAGTTCGCGGAGAAAGCCATCTCCCGAATTGAGTAGTACCTGTCTTAGAACATGTCTGGATATCTGATGGGACCTTAGTTCATAAATGAACTCCATATCCAAACTTCTTAGACTGAATCGATTACTGAACCTAATCAGTATCGGGCACCTTGCTTCCCACAGTATCCTATTGGACCACCTGTCCACAATACTGTCCCTTGTCAGAGGGAAAACTAAAACTCTGACAAACACTCTGTCATCCATGTCACCTTTGAAGCCTGGAATGATAACCGTCTCCCGAAAGAGGCTGCCGTTATCAAATCCGCAGAACATGTACCAATGTTCTAAAACTGCTTCCTTATGTTTCTCCAGGATTGGATTAATACAAACTTATTGCATCTAGTGCAAAACCAACATTTGGTGTGGTACTTGACATCTCATGATTGACTCAATTGCCTAAGCAAGTGATCTGCCAATCATGCACATCCCTCTCCCCTTTAGTCTATACGACACCTTTAGAGAGGGTGACTCCATCACCTGCAGGTACACCACCATGCTAGGAGTCAACTATTCCAAAAACCATTAGAATATCTGTCAAAGTACCCACATTGGGAAACTACCCAAATCCAGATCTAAAACCATAGATCTAGAAACCAGAATGTCAAATATTATATCCATATCCTGTCTGGAGAAACAACTGTGTGACGACCACAGTACAACCGATCGTAGTATAGGAATTTTACTTCCTACTCTGTGTAAGTCATCCAGATACCATGACATCACACCCTACTACCTTCTTAACTGATCCATCCCCTATTCTGATTGAAGTCAAACCCATGACTGTCACATCAAAATTAGATGATCTATCTCCGCTATAACTGCTCAAGTCTATAAATAGACATAAGCTACTTGCCCACCATGCTTCCGTTGCTCCCACTGACTACGACAACCCTCCTACCGGGTCTCATATCCTGGAACAACAGTAGTGTCAAGTCTGGGTAGATAAGAACCTCCCTGTCACCGTCCTTGAGGCTACCGAAGTACCTCTCGGGTGTCTGAGGTTACCTACCATACCTGCGGAGTGGCTATTGGAATGTCAAACCTGATTGAATGTATAGGTCCTATTAAATTTTTCCGTAATCGTTCGCGGTTCTGGAATCACTTCCAGTTCTACCATACTCCCACTTCTGTTTTCTGAAAAAGATCCATTTTTACTAAAACTGTGGCGAGTCAAGAACAATATCACTATTGATCTTCTAAATAGTAGAATATCAACCCTCGTCATAGCCAGGGTCAACCCACAAACAGCCATTACAGAAACGTGCCCTGAGTTATCCAGTGTCTGGTTTTAATCATAAGCTGGACAACTCCCCGTACCTTAATTTCTTCTAAGGTACGAACTATTCTATATCCAATATAGAAACTTTGGCACTTATTTAATTGGAACCAAGATTCAATCCATGCAGCTGTCTCCGGTGCATATCAACTTAATGGAAAGAGGTTAATCAGCATTACTCAACTTAGGAATCCATCCAATTATGAGTAACCTGAAAGAGAAACACGTTTCTCAAAACCATCACTATCATCTGAATACCAATCACAAGAATCTACATCTTCGATCTCTTTGAAGAATCCCGATACTTGTGATACCTGGTTCTCTACTTTATTCTTATACCCACAACTTATCAAAACATAGACCTTGTATTTCTACGAAACACTCGTCTAAATACTAGAGAAGTTATAAGTAAATAGAACATAGTACGAGGACCTACCCCTTTGTCCTGATGGACACTTGGACAACATACAATACTCTGTATAAGTCGGCTGAGTTAAACAACTCAAAACCTGTGCGTCGTAGGTAGAAAACCGTACCCTGGCGATTTCCTCAAATATCACCAATTGCAACGAATTCCGATATAATGAGGATGATCACCTAATTCCCAATATCTTACTCCCACTCATCATCTGTAAAACCATACAGATATGAGAATGAAACCTGGTAAATACATACCCTTGGAGTAAGTGTCTAATCGGGAAAACAGTTTTTCTTTAACAATGCACTGAAACATGAAAATGTTTCGTAGGGGTATCCTGGTATTCATAGCAATGCCTCTTCCATAATCCAATTCATGACTTTAACCGTATATTTTATTGCCATCTCTCCAAATCCCTTTATTTGTCTTTAGTCGTTAGCTTCTGTACACCATCGTTAGGCTAACTGGTTTTCTTCCTTCCCTACCGTTCGGCACCAGCCTATGGTTTGGAAGAAGACTATCCAGTAAGCATAATAGGTGTACCCTCCTAAACCAAGGAGTACTCGCAACTGAGAGAAGGTGACGATAAAAGACAACTGAATAATACCTTATTCTTTTTAAAGGTGAAATAGGAGCGGCGATGAAGTACGCGGTTTTGGTCGTGAATGATAACAGTCGCAATTACTTTGCCCTCTTTCTAATCCCTTTATTTTGTGTTTACATATTACCTTCTGCACACCCTACTTAGGCTAATTGGTTTTCTTCATTCCCTACCTTTCGGCACCAGCCTATGGTTTGGAATAAGACTATCCAATAGGCATAATAGGTGTACTCTCCTAAACCAAGGAGCTCTCGCAACCTGAGAGAAGGTGATAATAAAAGACAACTGAATATACCAATTCTATTTCTCCTGAACCTTGATCCATCCTCGAAGAAGTCCCTTCGAGTTCGTATATAATCATACGATGGCTCTATCCAATAGAAGTGGATATCCGTAGTAATACGGGTGTTCTGAGAAATTCAAAGGGTAAAAGAAGGAGTGACAATGACTTATGCAACTCAGACAATCCAAAAGCCAGTATTTTAAGAAGGTTCGGTCAACCTGGTCATTGAGTCATAGTCTAGGGTCGGTCAAAGGTCGCTGCCAAAGAGAGAGAGAGAAAAGAAACACTCAGCGTGCACTCTATCCTAGATCAAAATGGCCATCGTATTATCTAATCCGGAAACCTCCCACTGTCCTGTCAAATTCTCCTCCAAACCTAAAGAAGAATCAATCGGGATCACCCGAAGAGTAAACCAACTCATCAGTGGGAATCAGGATCCAACTCTCATCGCATGATAACGTGATGGAATGCATCCACGTTACTCATACTCCAGAAGGTATGCGCATACTCGGCAAGTTTCAGTTTCTTTAGAAACTCCTGATATAGTTTTTGCCCCATGCTCTTATAACCTTGGCTTTGGTCAAAATGTCATAAGTCACATGCCAAGTTCTACCCATCACTATCTTGTCAATTTGAACCCACCCGCACATGCCCCTGACTTTGGCCAATCGGCAGAACGACTGTCCCAAACTAACTCATCTATCTATGCAACAATTGAATACCCAGCAGCTACCAAACACTATGCCTTAACTTTGGCTAAAATGCATAGCTTGAATACTACTGAATACCCAAAAGAAGTGACGGAGGGCTACGGCTGGTTTTTGGCGAAAAACCTTTAGCGTAGTGAACTTGATATCGCTGAAGGAACCTGATAGCTTTTTAAAATATAGTGGCGAAAACCTTTTGCTAAAGAGGTCACTCCCGGTAAAGGGATCTCGGCTCTTTCCTCGTGGAATGAGGTGCAGGATATTCCACTGAATACCGCTATGCAAAGTAACTTGTAATCGACTATAGTGAAGTTATTACGCTGACGCAAACTTCTGCCCAAGGGGTCAGTCCCGGTGAAGGGATATCAGCCCTTGCCCCGTCGAATGAGGTGCAGGATATTCCACTGAATACCGCTATGCATAACAAAAGGAAACGTCTTTGCAATAACACTTTTTAAATTGTTCCAACAACTGTAAACAGGTTTGTTTTACTTTGCGTTGATCAGAATCAACGCAGTCCCATCAAAAATCACACCAGAAAAGAACGAAAATAAAATGTACGTATATGCCATCCGCATTCGTCACTGGGTCCCGTCATCACTCGTTAGGTTACTTAACTAACGACAGAGCGGGGGCTGGACTAGCGCGGGTGTAAAACATATACAACATCTAATAGTATATAAACCAATATACAATAATCGCTCCAGGCGTGATAGTATGCAACATTACAGAAAAGTAATAAGCATCACAGAACAATACAGATAATCTGGGATCCCCGAGTTTCACAGAGCCGCTGTTGAAACTCGACGTTCCCCTGTCGTGTGGATAGCCTGTGCAATGAAACCTAGACCCCTACGGGTGCGGCAAGTTACCCGCCAAAACCTGAAGCGAGGCAGTCCCCCACAGCATAGTGAATGGAACACCCGGCACTTCACGGAATCCGGTAAATTGAGCACCCCTCCTTGGGTCAACCTGTACCCCTTACGAGTGCGGCGAATAGTCTGCCAATTCTGAATTGGGGCCCCTCTGCCTCTCAAAGCCATGAGATGCGGACCCATTGCTTTCCCGAACCCGGCTATCCGTGCACTCCGTCGCGGGGTAAAACCTAGTACAGTAATGAAAAATAGTACAATAGGTACATCGACCGCAACCTGGTCGTGCCCCAAAAAGAATATTATACAACAGGCAGTGACGGCAGTCCACAAGTTGGACGCTCGCCCCGCAATATCAAATGTACAAATAAACTCAAACTGTACTACCATTGCACACTGCTATCCACCACGACAAATCCGCAACAATACAGCACAACACAGAACATCAACGCGAATGTCACGTTCGCAAACCCGTCTAAAAGAACTATAGCAATCAGACGCAGTTTACCGATCAAATGACATTCCCGGTCGGAGATATAATGTAAGCACTGTAAACTAACGTGTTTAAATTACGATCGACCAAAGACCAAATATCAAAAAGTGGGCCCCACGGCTTACTGGTGAACAGTAACAAAACCTGGGCGCAAATGATATATACCAAAAATCACAAAATCCCAAATAAAGCCAACTGAGAAAAACTGGTGCACTGTTCCCTCTGAAGCGCGGCGGTTCCGCGGTCAAACCCTAGGTTTGACCGCGGAAGCGCGGCGCTTTAGTGGGATCACGTGACCGTTTTTTCTCAGATGTCTTAGAAAACCCTGCACTGATTTTTAGGATATACAGAAATCAATTTTGACACCGTTTAAAATTAACAGAAACTGTCGGGTTGAAATTTTGCAATTTTGGTTTTTCGGTTCGATCGAAGTTTTGAACACGTTAGCACAAGTTAGTATAGCAAAATGGTTAGGCTCTGATACCACTGTAAGTCTACGCTAGCGCCCCGGCAGTCTACAGACGCCAAATGCGGAACAAAAACTTTTAACTTGGCGCTATCGTATACTTTAACCCGGATCTTCCATTATTGCTAAACTAACAAACTGTAAAGAGTGTAGGAAGGTTATACCGAACGATCCGAGTCCTTCGTTCTTCAACCATCATCCCACGCTCCGTTGCGGCTGCTCCGATCTCGTCGATCGCCGATCTCCTCGTCGAGGTGGCACCACATGATCGGTTCTTTAAACGGGCTCCCGCCTCTGACTCGAGGCAACTCGATCGTCAAGTTTGCTAAAAGAGACGACCAAGATTGATGTAGAGAACGAGTAGATGACTTTGTCTCACTTCGTCCAAGTCCGTGGACGATCGGTTAATGAAGTTGCCATTTGATCGGGTGATGGAAATGAAAGAAGCAATGAAATTTCCATGCACACAAATGCTATCATAATCTTTTCTCTAATGAATCAAGTGAGAGTGAGTGAGTGAGAGAGGAGGCCTTTCATTTATATATGAAGGAGGAGGGAGAGTGTAGGAGCAAGAGAGTAACCATAAGCAAAAGCTTCTCACTCAAAAAAATATCCTAAGCTTAACAAAACTCATTAATGAAAACAATGAGTCATAAAGAAACATTGAACCTAAAACCTTAGTCACCATTGCATTAATGACACCATTAATGCACTAATGACTCACTAGCCTCATCATCACTTCTAGAAGCTTCTAGAATGATGACTCACTCATATCTGTAGAAAAGATAAATCCGTCTTTAACAGAATGTTAAAAGACGGCTGATAGAAAACTGGAAACTGGCAACTTCCAAAAGTGATCCTGAAACAACTTTCAGGATAACCCCGAAACTGTATAAATATACCCGCATTTGTATTACGACCGAATACAAATGCAACTGAGACAAAGATATTATACCTACTCAATATAATACTCGGATCCGGCTTAAACCAAAGCCGACCAGTATCATCTGTCCGAAAATCGACACGTGCGTAAACGCACGTGCATTTTCCGAACCCTGCCATAAAACCATACGGCCTCTACAACGTTTCGCCCGAACTTGGGAAACTGTCTGTGGGGGACTCTAATGACTCGTCAGCACCCTGGCAGTGGGTTTAACCACAAACCGTCAGTGGCACTAGCTATGCGTAACGGCTGCCCATGGACTGACCTCAAGGGTGGCCGAGGAGCGAACTCAAGGGAAACCGATGAGCGAACTCCTCCGAAAACCCTACTGAGCCTAACAGTGACAATGTATATACAGTCCGGTCCGTTCGTCAATGAGTATCGCATATCCGCCTAGAGGGCTAGTAACGTCAGACCCCCATCAGCAGTATAAGTCGTGTCGGAGTATAGCCCAGAACGCCCTGAGATACTACTGGAATACCTACCAGTAAATCTCCTGCCTCGGCCGAGGGCTTTGCGTAATGGCTCTCCTAGGCACAGCACGATCTCGCCCCCAATACCGGGAGAGACGAATCCCTTGCCGATCCGCTCACGTGCCTCCATATGGCTCGGGACTGTACCCAAAAGCTACCTGTTTGCACGACACCTTTGAGCCGTGGTAGGGTAGAAATCAAAGCACAGTGGGAACTCACACGAGACAAATGACGACCTCAGGTCGATGAACTAACCTGTACACATGTCACCAGGGAACTGCTATCTGACGATAGGTATAGTACTAACTAGCAGATTCCCGGCGAGTCCTGTCCGGTGTACTCATAACCCAATGAGCACCTGTATACATCTTAGGTGATCCAACTGACACCAGTGGCTTGTGAGACCGGCCACCGCCCCTCGTCGGGGTCTCGACTGTACACACTAGTCTACTCCGGAGTAACGATGCCCTGTCTCGAAACTCCCACGACTAGGGACCACAATTAAGGATATGCATATAAACTACCCAACTCTCACGTATATGATCGTCCTCATACTGTTGGTAGTAAAGCAAGATCCTAAGGGCTCTATCAAAGTGTAACATGCAATCAGTCACCTGAACATGTACACGACTGATAAAGGCAAACCAGATAGCATACTATCATCTCGAGTAAGACTGTCCTACCGGGATAGGTCCTCCGCAATCATTGCAATCACGTACTTGCGATCCAATAATTGACTATGAGGGCACTATCTCCAACATTTGCGAGGGAATATCTTCTACCAAACTGAGGAGCAAAAGGTGTTTTGTTTCTCAGCATGCCATCTTTTTTACAAAAGGAATTTCTTGTGAAGAAATTTATGGTCATGAGGTAGAACTGGAAGGAGTTCCAGCTAGACAAACTAACAGCTGATGATTTAGTAAAACCAAAGGATTTAATAGTCTCCAACGAACCTCAGCCTCTCCATGAATCTGGTAGGGTTCCTCATCCACTTGAGAGAACTACGAAATTCTCAGTGACAGTAGGAGTGAGGATTGCATCATGGTAAATGATGGCCTAACTAGGTTCAGGCAGGCAATCATGAGTGGAGACTCTGTGAAATGGCTGGATGCTATGCGATCAAAGATGGAATCCATGTGTTAGTTATATGTATGCCCTAGAGGCCATTACTGTACATGGGATGTATATTGTAGTGGATGCTGGGACATATATAGGGAGGACTTTCTTGCTCGACATGATAGTATGCTATCTGGTTACTCTTTACCTTAATGTGTATACTGATTGTCTCTCTGTTACATGTTGGTAAAGCCCTTAGGATGTGTACTTGACTACATGGACTATGATGCGGATCATACTAGTGGGGACATGGTAGTCTATAAGTACATCCTTCAAAGTCCCTAGTCGTGGGTGTATTGAGATGGGGCATCGATATACCAGAGTAGACTAGCGTATACCTTCTCGACCCATACAGATGGGCGATGGATGATCCCATATCCATTAGTGTTTGACATCAGAGATTATATACGGGTGCTCAGTGGAGACTGGGTACACTGGACGGACTCGCCGAGAACTCCCAGATGGTATTATACCTTACGTCAGATGGCAGTTCTCTGGTGACACTGGTACAGAGTAGTCTGTTGACCCGAGATCGTCATAGAGTCTTGTGTGGTTCCAACTGTGCTTTGATTTCCATCTTACCACATCCAAGAGGGCATGAAAAACGGTGGTTTTTGGGTACAGTCCCGAATCACATGGAGGCAATGAGCGATAGGAGGGGATTCGTCTCTCCCGGTATAGGGACTTGATGTTGCACTGTGTTCGATTGGCTATAACCGGAAATCCCTGGCCAGGGTTGCTGAGATTTACTGGTAAGTGTTACCAGTAGTTTCTCGAACTGTTATAGACCTCATATCGACACAACTTATCGAGCTATTGGGGTCTGACGTTTACCACCCCTAGGCAAGATATGCGATATATCAGATGAAGAGACCAGACTGTACGGTAGTGTTACTCGTTGGATTCACTGGAGTGTGAGCGGGCTTGCTCGTCGATCTTCTGATCACTCAATACCCGGGTGGCCGTTACGTTTAGCAGACCGCTTGCGGCTTGTGGGTGCTTGATATGATCATCGCCTGCTGCCGGCGTATTAAGGAGTCTTTAGAGTCCTACACAGAGGTTTCCTGGCTCAAGAGAAACGAAATAGGAGCGCATATGAGATATGTGCGGGACCGAGAATAATGCGTGTATGTGATACCATATTTCATTCTTGCGATTTGTGACATTGATCGGTTATATGCGATATAGCCGGGTTATCGGATCAAGTGTTGATTCGATAAGTTGTTACTATTGATATTAGTCGGTTATATATGATATGACCGGATCATTAAGTCAAGTGTTGATTTAATGATTTAATGTATTATTATATATTTGATATATTACTTTGCATTAACTAGTATTGGTTCACTTTAAATGGATTTTCTCACTTGATTTGTGCAAGTTGTATATGTGATATACTTTTGTGCACATGATTGTATCATGTTTGATGATGCATGTTTATATGGTTAAGTGTAAAGAATTAAACCATGGTTAAGTTGATGATTAGGGTTTTGCTTATTCTTTTATTTATTTGTTTATTCATTTTGGAAATGATAAGATAAGAATGGTGGCTTTATTTGTAGTTTAGTTGAAGCTTCATGTAACTTTGACCTAGTCCACCATTCTTGTCTCTTGCTTAACCCTAACCATCATATCTAACCATGGTCTATTCTCTACACTAAACTAAGGTTAGTATTATGATAAGTATTCATTTTCCTTTTCATTTTAATAACTAATCATACTATTATCTTCTTCTTCTTCTTCTTCAAGAAGAAAACCTAGACTTCATCAATGGTGACTTGATGAAATGAGTGAGAAATCCAATTCTAAAGTGAACCCACTTCCTATTTCCTCATCCTCTACCTCTTGCCAAGTAGTAGAGTGTGTTTTCTTCACAAGTTTCATGACTTGGTGAAGTGGGAGCTTGATCTAGTGATGCCTCGACGTAGATCATCTTCGGCATCGACGTCGACGACCTAGCCCGTCCATTTCTCCGATGAAGCCGACACTAGAGCCCGGGATTCCATTTGGACAGCAAGGAGACTTCATTGTGGAGCTATGGAGGTGGAGGACCGGATCTACAAAGGTTGTATTTCCGTTCACTTAGTTAAGTTGTTAACTAGTTGCATCTTTTGCCTAAACTTCTAGCCAACGATCCGTATTAGGGTTTCTCGGCACCCCTAAAATTTTAAATTGGCATGGTTGATGCCTTGTGAGACCTTATTGGAGTGCCAAGGAACCCTACAGTGGTATCAGAGCCTAGCTAGAGCCTTTGGCGATGCGTAGACGAAGTTTAAAACCCGATCGACCCGAAACCCTAACATCAAAGTGCTCTCTGGACTTTTTCTAAAAACTGGGTTTTTTCCAGATTAAAAATTCTTAAAAAATTCAGCAGGAAAAACTAAGAATTACGATGCAAAATTTATCGAGTGAAGCTGCTACAGTGCGGCGGAACCGCGGCAGAAGCTTGGCTTCTGCGGCGGTTCCGCGGCCAATAAGTGTTATCACTGTTTAATTTTTGCACAGTAATTCATGTTTTCAGGTGTTGAGTTTTCTCGGAATTTTTAATATTTATTCAAGAGTTGCATTTTCTGGGATTGTTTTGGGGATTCGATGAATCGATCAGATTATCTGATTTTGTCTATGTGGCTTCCAGATAATTTTTGAATATGTTAAAAAGTTCGACCGGACATAAATACCCAATTTTTCCCCTGTCGGGAAATTTCCAAGTGTTGGATCTTTCCGTGGTTTAATCACGTTCTAAGTAGTGCAAGTAACGCGATGGTCCCTCTAGAAGACAACAAACCTTAACTCGATTATGTGACCGTCTTGAACTGCCCTTTGAACCTTCGGGTTTGGGGCAGTACGGCGTGCCACATGTGAGGCGTTGGCTTGACCCTTCTACGGCTGGACCGTTGGTACTGAGGCATGAACTGAATGTTTTTAGGCTTATTTCATGTGTTGATCTGTTTCGGGAAAACTTGGGTGTTTGACTGTTCGATCGGAAAGTTTAACATTTTCTGTTTATCTGGAATGTGATACAACACTTGGAATTCACAAGTAGTTATGAGATAACTGAATGAATATTATAAACATAGCACTTTAGTCTCACTTGATCGGTTGCCACGGAATTTTGATGTGATCAAAAGTCCGTCGCAATCATGTAGCGTACGCGGATACTCGCCGGGTAAACTTAATAGACAGCTACACCCCATAGCCCCGACCAAGTGACTGTAGGAGAACCCCGTCGCCGAAAGCATCCGTTCGGATGCTCGCGGTAGCGGTGTTCCGCCTTGGTGCACTTCGTCGACGGTATCGGGGGTGCGGCCGCCTAATAAAGTTTGCGACGAGCATTCGATCAGAATGTCGGGAATCTTGTTGAATTGCCCGACTCGATATTGAAAAGAGTTTTCGATAATGAGACTAAAATGCGGGGTTTATAATTGTTAGGCATGCGATATCTAAGTAATTCATTTGGTCAGGCATGCGATGTCTAAGGAGGTTGCGGATTCCAACTGTTGTAGTTTTACACTTTCTTTTCTGTGACCGTAAGTGTAATATGTGATATCGCCGGTTTCGTTGCTATATGTCAACGACAATTGGGATGCGCATATTTACTTACGTTGATGACATGTGATGTTATGTGTTGCTGGATATGTTATATTGGATCGTCGCGTTTTGAATAGCCGGGGTTTTTTTATGTGAGATGAGTGTTTTTCATTTTGATTCATGTAATAACTTGTATGTAATATTCTTTTATTGGGGCACTTCCAGGTTGCGGAAGATGTCATCCTTTGTATATTATTTACTTTTCCGCACTAGGATAGACCCAAGGAGGAGGGCACAAGTAACCGGGTTCTGGAGTCCAGTGGGAGACCAACTTGAGGAGTCGAGTCCGGGTCTCCTAACTCTAGAATTAGTAGGGTTGCTTGCCGCTCTCGTAGGGGTCTAGGGGTGTAGGTTTGGCTATTCATCGCGACCGTGGAATCCGTGTTTTATACTGGCTCGTATTGAAAACACGGACGTCCTAGGATATCCAATATTTCATATGATTCTTCTGCTGCAATATCTGTGATGTGATCATGTGATGTTCTGTGATAGATACTGTATATAGTATATATGATATATTATATAGACGTTACTTATGTTTTACACCCGCGCTAGCCCTGCCCTGCTCTGCCGTTAGTTACCTAACCTAACGGTGCACGAGGGGACATCGAGGCGAATGCGGATGGCATAAGTGTACGTCGTATTTATCTGTGATGATTAGGTACTTAAATGATGGGACTTCATTAATGTGATTAATGAAATAAAAGAAACCTAAGATGTTGTAGAATCGAATTTCAAAAATAAAACAGGTAGCTACAGTTCTTGCTTTGCACAGCGGTATATGTGATATATCCTGCACCTTATTCGATAAGGAAAGGACCGAGATCCCTTCACCGGGAGTGACTCCTTTAGCAATAACTGGCAGATGCTATACACTCGGTTTGTCTTTTGATTGCTTTTAAGAGTTTTTTCTTTGCACAGTGATATATATGATATATCCCGCACCTCATTCGACGAGAAAAGGACCGACGATCCCTTCACCAGGAGTGACTCCTTTAGCAAAACTAGAAAAGCCTAAAAAACACTCCATTTCAAAATTCATTCGATCCTACAACGATATCAAGTTCATTACGCAATAGGTTTTCAGAAAAACCTGTCGTAGCCCTCCGTCATTTCAGATAAGTGGTAGTTAGTATTCGTGCTACGTTTGTTGGCCTGCGTCAAGGCGTAGTGTGCGGTAGCTAACTAGTATTTATCTGCTTATGCATATGATGCAGATTGGATTAGGGTAGTCATGCGACTTTGTTGGCCTGCGTCAAGGGTCGTGCGGGTGGGTTTAATTCAATCAGGAAATGATGGGTTGAACTTGACTAGCGCACTATGGTTTGTTGGCCTGCGTCAAGGTCATAGGACGCTAGGGGCAAAATTATCGGGAATTTCAAGTGTTGAAATTTGCAATAAGATTGCATACCTTCTATGAGATAGTTGGATCCCGATACCCGCTGCGAGTAATTGTTACTCCTGGGAGAGTTTTACACATTACAATTAGCTGATCAAGTAGGTGTCTAGAAAGGTGTCAACGGGGTTACGCCTCTGGGAAAACAAGGTTTACATTAATTAGGTTCGTACGAAAGCACGGGGGACCTCCCTGTTGGATATATGTATGCCCTAGAGGCCATTATGAGATAATGTATGTACTGATGTGTATATATATATATATTCGGGTGACAGTCTTGCTCAAAATGATAGTATGCTATCTGGTTTTACTTTATCATATGTTCACTTGATCATGTTTATACTCATTTGGTACATGTTGATAAAGCCCTAAGGATATTGGCTTAACTACTGGAATTATGATGCGGATCATACTAGTGGGACATCTGTAGTTTATAAGCATATCCTTGAAATGTTCCTAGTCGTAGGTATATCGAGACAGGGCATCGATATTCCAGCTTAGACTAGCGTATACCATTCTTGTTCCATATGATGGGCGATGGATGATCCCATATCCGTCTGGTGTGTTGACACCGAAGATAGTATACGGGTGCTCAGTGAGACTGGGTACACTGAACGGACTCACCGAGAACTCCTATATGGTATTATATCTTACGTCGGATAGCAGTTCTCAGGTGACACTGGTACAGGTTAGTCTGTAGACCCGAGATCGTCATAGAGTCTTGTGTGTCCTCCCACTGTACTTTGATCTCCACCCTACTGCGGCTCTACTGAGTCGTACAAACAGGTGGATTTTGGGTATAGTCTCGAGGCATGTGGAGGCAGTGAGCGATAGGAGGGGTTTCGTCTCTCCCGGTATTGGGGGTTGATGCTGTGCTGTGCACGATTGGCTATAACGGGAAGTCCCTGGCCAGGGCTGCTGAGATATTACTGATAAGTGTTATCAGTAAGTTTCTCGATCTGTTATAGACCATATACCGGCATGACTTATTGAGTTATTGGGGTCGACGATTCCATCCCTAGACTCGATATGCAGCATATCTGACGAAGAGACCGGACTGTACGGTTAGTGTTGCCAGATGGATTGACAGGAGTTTTGACAGGTTCGCTTGTTCTTATTCTGATCGTTCAATACCCGGGTGGCCGTTACGTTTAGCTGACCGCTTGCGGCTTGTAGGTGTTTGATATGATCATCATCTACTGCTGGCGTATTGACGAGTCTTAGAGTCCCACATAGAAGTTTCTAGGCTCTGGCGAAACGAAGTGGTGCACATATGAGATATGCGCGGAGCCTCGATTAAATACTAGTATATGATACTGTATTTTAATCGGGCATTTAATATTAGTCGGGTCATATGAGATATGATGGATTTATTAAATCAAGTGTTGATTTAATATTGGCTTTTATATTATTTATTTAAATCCTTTTCTTATTATGGATACATGGATGTATATGTACATGATGATGTGCACACATACATACATGCATGAAATGTATCATGGTTGATGATACAAAGAGGAAGGCAATATAAGAATCATATTGTAAACAAGATAATGTTTAGATTTTTCATTAAAGTTTAAAAGCAAAAAGAATGGTTAATGAGTCATTACTTCCACACTCATCTACACACTTCTTTAACTCAACCATAGTTTCCATTCCTTTTGCCATTTAACCTTAGATGAAATATCTAGATTTTTATTTTTCTACTATGGTTAAAGTTATGATAAGATCTCTCACTCTCTCTCATTATCCTTTAACATTATCATTATCTTAGAAAAAGAAAAAGAGTGAGAGTTCTTCTTCTTCCTCAAACCCTAGCTCTCTTTAAATAGTTAAAAAGAGTTAGAAAAAGAAAAGAAAAGGTAATAAATAAGAACATCAACCACTTCATCATCCTACACAACCCTAGCCATCTTGTGTAGGGTGTTGTGCTTCAAGGATTTTCAAAGATCGTAGGAAGCATCAAGCTTAGGGCAAAGTGCTTCGGGTGGATCGTCGTGGACGAGGAGTTGATCAAGTGGACCTTTACAAAGCTTAGGAGTCTTCCAAAGTGAACTACAAAGGTTGTAGTTTCAACACTTAGCATAACTTAACTCTTAATCTTGATACTATTAATTGTTACTTCATATAATCTAGTTCGATTCTTTGTATAGTTTGCTTATCACCTCAAAAATTTTATTGTTATAGCATGCATGATGCTTCTAAACCTTCATAGAGGTGTTAAGAAAACCCAACATGGTATCAGAGCCAAGCTAGAGCTTTGTAGTAGCCTAAACGACATTGAAAACATCGAACGGACGAAAACCGACACCCGAAAAGTGCTCTCTGGAAATTTTTTAAAAACCTGGTATTTTTCAAATTAAAAATATGTAAAAAATAGAGCATGAAATTGTATGGACCCATAAGAAAAACGATGCCCTAATTCACCTATTCAACCGCGGAACCGCGGCCAGGAGTGGCTTGTTGCGGAGGTTCCGCGGCGGTATAGTTGAATTATGGGCCCATTTTTCTTGTGCTGGCCCGTATGTGTTTTCTGGTATTACTGGTATATTTAGAATCTGCCCAGGTGTTGAGATTACAGAGCAGTTTCTGGTTGTTTAATGTGTTTGATCCGATGTTCCAACGTCGCTTAGTTTAATAGTATATGTTACAATAATTGAAATCTACAAATTTGTTTATTGCGTGTAAATCTAGCAATTCGGTCTCGGGAATAACGGAAATCTTGTTGAATTATCCGGTTAGTTTTGAAAAGGTGTTTTCTTGCTTGAGACCCAAATGCGAGCTTTACATTGTTTAGGCATGAAATCTTGTATATGTGATATTCCGGATTTGTGTTGTCTAAAGGCGGTTAAAGATTCCAATTGTTGTATATTTCCCTTTTATTTTTCTGTGTCGAATGTGATTTGATATGCAGGATTGTCGCAATGAATAGCCGGGGGTTTTCTTTTTATGTGAGATGAGAGTATTCTTTCAATTCATGTAATATTAATTTGTTTGTAATATTCTTTTATTTGGGACACTTCCGGGATGAGGTTGTTGTCACCAGTGTTGTATATTATTTACTTTTCCGCATTAGGATAGACCCAAGGTGGAGGGCACAAGTGACCGGGTTCTTGGGTTCAGTGGGAGGCCATCTCGAGGAGTCGAGACCGGGTCTCCTAAACTCCAGAATTGGTAGGGTCGCTTGCCGCTCTCGTAGGGGTCTAGGGATGTGGGCTTGGCTATTCATCGCGACCGTGGAATCCGTATTTTTATTGCTGGCTAAATATAAAATACGGACCTCCTAGATATCCTTTATGTGCTTCTGCTGCTTTTATTATCTGATGTGATCTTTTAATGCATATTTTCATTTCTCTCTGTAATGGCTTAGGATTTAAATGATGGGACTACATTAATGAGATTAATGTAAAAGATAAATGAACCTAAAAAGATGTTGTAGAATCAGATTTTAAACACACTCGGCCTTTTTTGTAAGAAAAAAGCAAGTTTTAAAATGCGGAGCTTAAGCCACTCCTTTTAAACTCATTAGATTCTACAACGATATCAAGTTCAAAGCGTCAAAAGTTTTTCTAAAAACTATCCGCAACCCTCCGTCATTTTAGGAAGTAGAGTACTTAGTATTCGTACTGCGTATTTTGACTTTAGTTAAGGCGCAGTGTACGGTAGCTGAGTGATGTCTTCCTACACTGCATATGATGCTGAATAATTAGGACATTCATATGATTATGTTGACTTTAGTTAAGGGTCATATGAGTGGGTCTAGTTAATCACGAAATGACGGGAAGAACTTGACTAGTACTTATGATATGTTGACTTTAGTTAAGGTCATAAGTACTAGGGGTAAAAAATTATATCGGGAATTTCAAGAGTTGAAAATTACAATGAGATTGTATACCTACTATATGATAATAGGATCCCGATCCCACTGCGAGCAAATGTTGCTCCCGGGAGAATTTTGCACTTTACAATTAGCTGACTCGGTAGGTGTCTAGAAAGGTGCTAAACGGGGCTACGCCTCTGGGAAGACGAGGTTTACTCTAATTAGGTCCGTGCGAAAGCACGGGGAACCTCCCTCAAGTACCGGCACTGGCCTGGCTGAGAGGTTGGCGAAGTTGTAGATTGTAATTAATCCCGGCTAGTTTTCTTTTTAAAAGGTTTTAAAGAAAATTTGATAAAAAACAGTGGGAGACATCGATTAGACAAGATAATAACCAATCTGATCTTTGCAAGAGCATTCGCTAAGTGTATTCTTTTCTCTCTCTTAATGGCAGATACCCATGACAGGACTTAAGCTTCTATTAGACAAAAACAAGCTGAATGGGACAAACTATAAAGACTGGCTGAGGAATTTAAACATAGCCTTGACTTATGATAAAGTATCATATGTCCTTACCGCACCAGCCTTGCCCCCCCTAGGTCCTAAACCTTCAGTTGCGGATAGGGAAATCCGCAAAACCTGGGACACTGACTGTGCCACAGCAAAATGCCTCGCGCTTGCATCGATGGATAACACACATCAGAAGCAGCACGAGAATATGGACGTACAAGCCATATTCCTCCATACAAAAGAGTTGTATGGAGAGCAATCACGGGTATTAAGATACGAAGCGTCTAAGAAATTGTTTCAGATGCGCATGACCGCTGGCACATCAGTAGGAGACCATGTTCTAAAAATGATAGCTCTCATAGAAGAGCTTGAGGACCTTGGGTGGACAATGGAAAATGAACAGTATACAGATATCATTCTACAGTCTCTCCCCTCCACCTTTGCTCAGTTCATCGTTAACTTCAACATGCACAACATGGAGAAGGAACTGCCTGAACTCCTTAATATGTTAAGGAGTGCAGAGAGCACACTGAAGTCAGTGAAGACTCCCGTTATGTCTGTTGGGCAATCCTCCTCATCTTACCCAAAGGCTAAGGCCAAGGGAAAGATGAAGAAGAAACCCACCAAACCTAAGGGTGGAGTCAAAAAGGTAAAGGGAAAAGGCAAGTCCAAGGTTGGGGCATCAGAGAAAGGCGAATGTTTCCATTGCAAGAAGACGGGACACTGGAAGAGGAACTGTATCGAGTACCTAGCACTCAAGAAGAAGCATGATGATGCTTCAGCCTCAGGTGTGTTCGTAATTGAAAACTGTTTTTCTATTAATTCTGCATCCTGGGTATTGGATACCGGTTCAGGTTCTCATATTTGCAATTCTGTGCAGGCGTTGAGAAATAGCAGAGTTCTGAAGACAGGTGATCATACTCTCCAAGTTGGAAATGGTTCCAATGTAAATGCAGTTTCAGTAGGAGAGTATCACCTAGGTTTACCTTCGGGTTGTATATTGGTTTTGAACCCGTGTTATTTTGTACCAACTATGCTTTGTAATATTATATCAGTTTCCTTGTTAGACAATGAAGGATATCATTTTGCTGTGCAACACAATGTTATGAACATTAAACTGAATCAAGAGTTGATTGGTTGTGGTACATTAAATAACGGGATATACGTCCTTAATCAACACACAGTTTTCAACATACAACACAAAAATAAAAGGAAATTTTCAGAAATAAATGAAGCTTTTCTTTGGCATTGTAGACTTGGTCATATTAATGAAACAAGACTCAACAAGCTTCATAAAGATGGATATTTAAATTCATTTGAGTATAAATCTTATGCAACTTGCCAGTCTTGTATCAAAGGTAAAATGACCAAAACCCCGTTTACAGGACACGGAGAAAGAGCTACTGAGCTCCTAGGCCTCATACATAGTGATGTATGCGGACCAATGTCTACACATGCAAGAGGCGGTTTTTCATACTTCATAACTTTTACTGATGATTTCTCAAGATTTGGTCATGTATATTTGATAAAACATAAATCTGAAGCTTTTGAGAAATTCAAGGAGTATAAACATGAAGTAGAAAACCAAACAGGAAAGAGTATCAAGATACTTCGATCGGATCGAGGTGGAGAGTACTTAAGTACTGAGTTCTTAGACTTCCTAAAAGAGAATGGGATTCTCTCTCAGCGCACTCCACCTTACACACCACAACACAACGGTGTGTCAGAACGAAGGAACCGTACCCTATTAGATATGGTACGATCCATGATGAGTGATGCTGAGTTACCTCTCTCGTTTTGGGGGCATGCATTGGAAACAGCAGCTTTTCTGTTAAACAAAGTTCCAACCAAAACCGTGTCTACCACTCCATATGAGATATGGCATGGGAAGAAACCATCTCTTAAAAGAGTTAAGATTTGGGGTTGTCCGGCTTTTGTTAAAAAGCAGAATCCAGACAAACTCGAGACACGATCAGTCAAATGTATATTTGTAGGATATCCTAAACATTCGTTTGGGTATCTTTTTTACCACAAAGAGGAACAAAAAGTGTTTGTTTCTCAGTATGCCACCTTTTTAGAAGATGAAATTTTTTCAAACAATACAAATGGCAATGTGGTAGATCTAGAAGAAGTTCTAGAAACACAAATTACAGATGACAACTTGGCTGAACCTGAAGTTATAACAGAATCTAATGAACCTCAGCCACTCCGTAGATCTGGTAGGATTTCTCGCCCACCGGAGAGATACTACGGTTTTCTCATTGATGGTGATAGAGAAGACTGCATCATGGATGATGATGATCCTTCCAGTTTTCATCAGGCTATCACGAGTGGTGACTCTGTGAATTGGCTGGATGCCATGAGATCCGAAATGGAGTCCAAGTACACCAACAAAGTATGGACTTTGGAAGATGTACCCTCCGGGATAAAACCTGTGGGATGCAAATGGATCTTTAAAAGAAAGATCGGTGTAGATGGACAGGTAAAGACCTATAAAGCAAGGTTGGTAGCGAAAGGTTTTCGTCAAAGACCAGGCTTGGACTATGACGAGACTTTCTCTCCGGTAGCCATGCTTAAATCCATTCGGATCCTACTCGCTATTGCTGCTCACTACGACTATGAAATCTGGCAGATGGACGTCAAAACTGCATTCCTAAATGGTGATTTAGAGGAATGCGTTTATATGGATCAACCAGAGGGATTCATTGATATTGGGAGCAGCGGTAAAGCATGTAAGTTACTTAAATCCATTTATGGATTAAAGCAGGCATCACGGAGTTGGAACATCTGTTTTGATGATGCTATCAAAGAGTTTGATTTCATCAAAAATCCAGATGAACCTTGTGTTTATAAGAAGACTGTAGGAAGAAATGTCGCAATCCTCGTATTGTACGTAGATGACATACTTCTGATAGGAAATGACATTCCTATGCTACAGTCGGTCAAATCATTCTTATCACAAAGGTTCTCCATGAAGGACCTGGGAGATGCCACATACATATTGGGTATACGGATCTATAGGGATAGATCCAAACGGTTATTGGGATTGTCCCAAACCAAGTACATTAACACCATCCTAAAGAGATTTAGTATGGAAGACTCCAAGCGGGGTGCCTTACCCGCTTGCCATGGAGTCACTCTCTCAAAAGACGATTGCCCAAAGTCTGATATAGAGAGAGCTCGCATGAGCATTATTCCCTATGCTTCGGCAGTAGGATCGATAATGTATGCGATGTTATGTACACGCCCTGATGTTGCTTATGCACTTAGTGTAGTAAGCAGGTATCAATCTAACCCAGGGGAGAATCACTGGATTGCTGTAAAGAACATTCTTAAGTACTTGCGAAGGACTAAAGAATTGTTCTTGGTGTATGGTAATGGGGATCTCCAAATGGAGGCCTTTACCGATTCGAGCTTCCAGAGTGACAAGGATGACAGCAAGTCTATCTCAGGGTTTGCATTTACCCTCAATGGAGGGACGGTGAGTTGGAAGAGTTCCAAACAGGATACCGTTGCAGACTCAACGATGGAAGCTGAATATATTGCTGCAAATGATGCTGCCAAGGAAGCTGTCTGGATGAGAAAATTCATCGCGGAGCTAGGAGTAGTTCCAACCATTATTGATCCAATACCTCTGTATTGTGACAATAATGGGGCTATGGCGTTGGCCAAAGAGCCCAGGTCCCATCACAAGTCCAGACACATCCTGAGGAGATATCATGTGATCCGGGAGATAGTTGATCGCCGCGAGATCGAGATTAAGAGAGTAGACACAAAAGACAACGCTGCGGATCCATTCACCAAGGCCCTCCCTCAGCCGCAGCATGAGCGACTTTTTGAGATGTTAGGTATGAGATATGCCAATAACTGGCCTTAGTGCAAGTGGGAGATTGTTGGATATATGTATGCCCTAGAGGCCATTATGAGATAGTGTATGTACTGATGTGTATATATATATATATTCGGGTGACAGTCTTGCTCAAAATGATAGTATGCTATCTGGTTTTACTTTATCATATGTTCACTTGATCATGTTTATACTCATTTGGTACATGTTGATAAAGCCCTAAGGATATTGGCTTAACTACTGGAATTATGATGCGGATCATACTAGTGGGACATCTGTAGTTTATAAGCATATCCTTGAAATGTTCCTAGTCGTAGGTATATCGAGACAGGGCATCGATATTCCAGCTTAGACTAGCGTATACCATTCTTGTTCCATATGATGGGCGATGGATGATCCCATATCCGTCTGGTGTGTTGACACCGAAGATAGTATACGGGTGCTCAGTGAGACTGGGTACACTGAACGGACTCACCGAGAACTCCTATATGGTATTATATCTTACGTCGGATAGCAGTTCTCAGGTGACACTGGTACAGGTTAGTCTGTAGACCCGAGATCGTCATAGAGTCTTGTGTGTCCTCCCACTGTACTTTGATCTCCACCCTACTGCGGCTCTACTGAGTCGTACAAACAGGTGGATTTTGGGTATAGTCTCGAGGCATGTGGAGGCAGTGAGCGATAGGAGGGGTTTCGTCTCTCCCGGTATTGGGGGTTGATGCTGTGCTGTGCACGATTGGCTATAACGGGAAGTCCCTGGCCAGGGCTGCTGAGATATTACTGATAAGTGTTATCAGTAAGTTTCTCGATCTGTTATAGACCATATACCGGCATGACTTATTGAGTTATTGGGGTCGACGATTCCATCCCTAGACTCGATATGCAGCATATCTGACGAAGAGACCGGACTGTACGGTTAGTGTTGCCAGATGGATTGACAGGAGTTTTGACAGGTTCGCTTGTTCTTATTCTGATCGTTCAATACCCGGGTGGCCGTTACGTTTAGCTGACCGCTTGCGGCTTGTAGGTGTTTGATATGATCATCATCTACTGCTGGCGTATTGACGAGTCTTAGAGTCCCACATAGAAGTTTCTCGGCTCTGGCGAAACGAAGTGGTGCACATATGAGATATGCGCGGAGCCTCGATTAAATACTAGTATATGATACTGTATTTTAATCGGGCATTTAATATTAGTCGGGTCATATGAGATATGATGGATTTATTAAATCAAGTGTTGATTTAATATTGGCTTTTATATTATTTATTTAAATCCTTTTCTTATTATGGATACATGGATGTATATGTACATGATGATGTGCACACATACATACATGCATGAAATGTATCATGGTTGATGATACAAAGAGGAAGGCAATATAAGAATCATATTGTAAACAAGATAATGTTTAGATTTTTCATTAAAGTTTAAAAGCAAAAAGAATGGTTAATGAGTCATTACTTCCACACTCATCTACACACTTCTTTAACTCAACCATAGTTTCCATTCCTTTTGCCATTTAACCTTAGATGAAATATCTAGATTTTTATTTTTCTACTATGGTTAAAGTTATGATAAGATCTCTCACTCTCTCTCATTATCCTTTAACATTATCATTATCTTAGAAAAAGAAAAAGAGTGAGAGTTCTTCTTCTTCCTCAAACCCTAGCTCTCTTTAAATAGTTAAAAAGAGTTAGAAAAAGAAAAGAAAAGGTAATAAATAAGAACATCAACCACTTCATCATCCTACACAACCCTAGCCATCTTGTGTAGGGTGTTGTGCTTCAAGGATTTTCAAAGATCGTAGGAAGCATCAAGCTTAGGGCAAAGTGCTTCGGGTGGATCGTCGTGGACGAGGAGTTGATCAAGTGGACCTTTACAAAGCTTAGGAGTCTTCCAAAGTGAACTACAAAGGTTGTAGTTTCAACACTTAGCATAACTTAACTCTTAATCTTGATACTATTAATTGTTACTTCATATAATCTAGTTCGATTCTTTGTATAGTTTGCTTATCACCTCAAAAATTTTATTGTTATAGCATGCATGATGCTTCTAAACCTTCATAGAGGTGTTAAGAAAACCCAACACTCCCTCAAAGTACCGACACTGGCCTGACTGAAAGATTGGCGAACTTGTAGTATGTAATTAATCCCGGCTAGTCTTTCCTTTTAGGGTTTGAAGGAAGATTTGATAAAAAGCAGTGGGAGCCATCCTGATTAGATAAAATAATAACCAATCTATTCTTGCAAGAGCGCACGCTGAGTGTTTTCTTCTCTCTCTCTCTCTTGGTAGCGACCATGTCACGCCCTAATCAAGATAATAATACGGATTATTGACCGAACCCGCTTGTTATACTGAGCTGGGGAACGTTGGTCCCGCTCCAACTTATAATTGTTATAAGACAGAGCAAGAAATTGGGGATTACCAGAATTCCCGTGCCGCCCAAACGAAGAGAGTGCATGCTGATGCATCATCTTCGGGTGTGTTCATTACAAAGAACTGTTTCTCAGTATCCTCCGAATCCTAGGTATATGATACCGGATCAGGATCCCAGATATGTAATCTGTTACATAGGGCTACAAAAGGGTAGAAAACTGAGAACGGGTGATAAGTTTCATGAGGCAGAAAACGGTGCAAGTGTTGCAGCCAAGTCTGTTGGTCACTGTCACCCTGTTTTACCAGAATACATTGATTCTGAATGAATGTTATTAGATACCGAACCTGATATACAAAATCATCTCAGTCTCTTTATCAGTAAAGAAATGATAAAATTTTGTATTGTTGGATAATGTTTTGAACATTTCCTATATCAAAAGATTGATCAGTTTAGGCACGTTATCTAAAAGCATTGTTGTTCTAAATCAAACTACAGTTTTTAAGTATACGGAACACACACAAGAGGAAGAGTTCAGAAATGAATGGATCCTTCTTGAGGTATTGTAGACTAGGTCATATCAATGTGACCCGACTAGCTAAGTTGCATATAGATGCATATTTAAATCTGTTTGAATTTACATCTTGTGAAAACTTGCCAGTCATGTCACAAAAATTAGATGACCATAGCCCTGTTTATTGGAAACAGAGAAAGAGTTAGTGAACTCTTGGGATGATACATGTTGATATATGCAGGTCCCCTGTCTACACATGCCAAGACCGGTTCTTTGTACTTCATTATATTCTCTGATAATCTCTCAAGATTCAGTCATATGTTCCTGTTGAAACACAAGTCCGAACCTTTTGAGATATTCACAGAATATAAGTTAGAAGTAGAGAACCAAAACACGGGTATAAGTATTATGTCCTTTGATGTGATCGAGGAGGAGAATACTTGAGCACGGAAATCCTGGACTATTCTAAAAGAGAATGAGATTCTCTCTCAGAATTACTCCTCCGTATACACCATAGCACGTTGGTATATCGGGGCGGAGCAATAACACCCTATATGATAAGGTGTGCTCTATGATGAGTACTACTGAGTTACCTATTTCCTTTTTGGGAGTTATGCACTTGTGAAGTTGCATACCTATTTAATAGGGTTCAAATCAAATCAGTTGCCTACCACTTCATATATGATATGGAAAGGGAAGAGCCCATATCTTAAGTTGGTTAAGATTTGGGGTTGTCTGGCCTATGTCTAAAAGCAAAATCCGGACAAGCTCGAGGCAAGGTCTGTAATGTAGAACTGGAAATGTTCCATCTATACAAACTGCAGCTGATGATTTGACAGAACCAAAGGATTCAGTAGATTCCAACTAACCTCAGCCTCTCCGCCGATCTAGTAAGGTTCCTCACCCACCTGAGAGTTACTACGGTTTCTCTATGACAGTGGGAGCGAGGATTGCATCATGAGATGATGACCCAACTAGTTTCGAGCTGGCCATCAGGAGTGAGACTCTGTAAGAATGGCTGGATGCTTAGTTATCTGAGATGGAATCTATATACACCAACAAAGTATGGACTTTGGTTGCTATATCTGAAGGGTTAAATCCCCATCAGGAGCAAGTATATCTTGAGAAGATTACTTGGTGTACATGGAAAAGTTGAGACTTTCAAAGCTAGACTTGTTAAAGATTTGCATCATTGACCGAGTATGGATTATGATGAAACCTTTTCTAAGTAGCTATGCTTAAGTCCATCCAGATCCTACTTGCCACGGCTACATACCATGACTACGATATCTAGTGGTTGGGTGTCATGACTGCTTTTCTAAATGATATTTTGGAAGAGAGCGTCTATAAGTACATAGCCAGAAGGCTTCGTAGACAGTGGGAGCAGCGGAAACGTGTGCAAGATGTTTTATGTGATGAAGCAGGCATCGCGGAGATGGAACGTCTGTTTTGATGTGTTTGTCAAAGAAGTTGACATCATCAAAATGGTAAATGAACCTTGTATAAACGACAAGGTAGTAGGGAGTATGATGGTAATCCTCGTAGAGTACGTGGATGACATACTCTTGATAGGAAAGGAGATTCCTATGCTACGCTCGGTCAATCTCCGCTTATCACAATGATTCTCCATATAGGATCAAAATGATACCTCCTAAATCCTGTGTTTTCATCTATGAGATAGATGTAATTGGATGTTAGGAAACTCACTACATGTAGTGAGATGGTATCAATCGATCCTGGGGAGAATCACTGGAAGGGTTCCAGGGTGATAAGGACGACTGAATGTCAGTCGCAGGCATTGTCTTTACCCTCAGTAAAGGGACGGTATGTTGGAAGAGTTCCAAGCTAGATACCGTGGCATACTAGATGATAATGGCTGGATACATCGCTACTTAAGATGCTACCAAAGAGGAAGTCTGGGTGTATATTAGTTCATGAGATGAACTTAGTTCCTCCCATTGTGTGACAATGGAGTTGTGGCTTTTGCCGAGGAACGTCCGTCCCATCAGTGATCCAGACATATTCTAAGGCAGTATCACCTGATCATGGAGATGGTTGATCTCCAGGGTGATCGAGGATAGGAGAGTAGACTCAGAGGACAACACGGCAGATCCACTCACAAAGGCATATTCCCAGAAAGAGACTTTTATGGGATGGTTGAGTATGAGATACTACAACCACTGCTACAGATGGCCCTAGTGCAAGTGGGAGATTGTTAGTTATATGTATGCCCTAGAGGCCATTATTGTACATGGGATGTATATTGTAGTGGATGCTGGGACATATATAGGGAGGACTTTCTTGCTCGACATGATAGTATGCTATCTGGTTACTCTTTACCTTAACGTGTATACTGATTGTCTCTCTGTTACATGTTGGTAAAGCCCTTAGGATGTGTACTTGACTACCTGGACTATGATGCGGATCATACTAGTGGGGACATGGCAGTCTATAAGTACATCCTTCAAAGTCCCTAGTCATGGGTGTATCGAGACAGGGCATCGATATACCAGAGTAGACTAGCGTATACCTTCTCGACCCATACAGATGGGCGATGGATGATCCCATATCCATTGGTGTTTGAAATCAGAGATTATATACGGGTGCTCAGTGGAGACTGGGTACACTGGACGGACTTGCCGAGAACTCCCAGATGGTATTATACCTTACATCAGATGGCAGTTCTCTGGTGACACTGGTACAGAGTAGTCTGTTGACCCGAGATCGTCATAGACTCTTGTGTGGTTCCCACTGTGCTTTGATTTCCACCTTACCACGTCCAAGAGGGCGTGCAAAACGGTGGTTTTTGGGTACAGTCCCGAATCACATGAAGGCAAAGAGCGATAGGAGGGGATTCGTCTCTCCCGGTATAGGGAGTTGATGTTGCACTGTGTTCGATTGGTTATAACTGGAAATCCCTGGCCAGGGTTGCTGAGATTTACTGGTAAGTGTTACCAGTAGTTTCTCGAACTGTTATAGACCTCATATCGACACAACTTATCGAGCTATTGGGGTCTGACGTTTACCACCCCTAGGCAAGATATGCGATATATCAGATGAAGAGACCAGACTGTACGGTAGTGTTACTCGTTGGATTCACTGGAGTGTGAGCGGGCTTGCTCGTCGATCTTCTGATCGCTCAATACCCGGGTGGCCGTTACGTTTAGCAGACCGCTTGCGGCTTGTGGGTGCTTGATATGATCATCGCCTGCTGCCGGCGTATTAAGGAGTCTTTAGAGTCCTACACAGAGGTTTCCTGGCTCAAGAGAAACGAAATAGGAGCGCATATGAGATATGTGCGGGACCGAGAATAATGCGTGTATGTGATACCATATTTCATTCTTGCGATTTGTGACATTGATCGGTTATATGCGATATAGCCGGGTTATCGGATCAAGTGTTGATTCGATAAGTTGTTACTATTGATATTAGTCGGTTATATATGATATGACCGGATCATTAAGTCAAGTGTTGATTTAATGATTTAATGTATTATTATATATTTGATATATTACTTTGCATTAACTAGTATTGGTTCACTTTAAATGGATTTTCTCACTTGATTTGTGCAAGTTGTATATGTGATATACTTTTGTGCACATGATTGTATCATGTTTGATGATGCATGTTTATATGGTTAAGTGTAAAGAATTAAACCATGGTTAAGTTGATGATTAGGGTTTTGCTTATTCTTTTATTTATTTGTTTATTCATTTTGGAAATGATAAGATAAGAATGGTGGCTTTATTTGTAGTTTAGTTGAAGCTTCATGTAACTTTGACCTAGTCCACCATTCTTGTCTCTTGCTTAACCCTAACCATCATATCTAACCATGGTCTATTCTCTACACTAAACTAAGGTTAGTATTATGATAAGTATTCATTTTCCTTTTCATTTTAATAACTAATCATAATATTATCTTCTTCTTCTTCTTCTTCAAGAAGAAAACCTAGACTTCATCAATGGTGACTTGATGAAATGAGTGAGAAATCCAATTCTAAAGTGAACCCACTTCCTATTTCTTCATCCTCTACCTCTTGCCAAGTAGTAGAGTGTGTTTTCTTCACAAGTTTCATGACTTGGTGAAGTGGGAGCTTGATCTAGTGATGCCTCGACGTAGATCATCTTCGGCATCGACGTCGACGACCTAGCCCGCCCATTTCTCCGATGAAGCCGACACTAGAGCCCGGGATTCCATTTGGACAGCAAGGAGACTTCATTGCGGAGCTATGGAGGTGGAGGACCGGATCTACAAAGGTTGTATTTCCGTTCACTTAGTTAAGTTGTTAACTAGTTGCATCTTTTGCCTAAACTTCTAGCCAACGATCCGTATTAGGGTTTCTCGGCACCCCTAAAATTTTAAATTGGCATGGTTGATGCCTTGTGAGACCTCATTGGAGTGCCAAGGAACCCTACACCATGTACACTAAAAAAGTATCAATTTGAATGTTACACCTGAAGGGGTAAAACCTATTAGGAGCAATTGGATCTTGAGAATATTCTTGGTGTAAATGGAAAAGTTGAGACTTTCAAAGCTATGCTTATGTCCATCAGGATTAAAGCACGCATCGCGGAGTTGGAACATCTGTTTTGATGTGGCAGTCAAAGAGTTTGAATTCATCAAAATGGTAGATGAACTTTGTACGTACAAGAAGATTGTAGAGAGTTAGCTTGTCTTCCACGTATTGTACGTAGATGACATACTCTTGATAGGAAATGGTTTTTTCCTATGCTACACTCGGTCAAGCTCCTCTTATCACGAGGATTCTCAATAGAAGATCTGGATGATACCTACTACATCTTATGGATAATGATCTATGGTGATAGATCTAAGTGGATGTTGGGAGTGTCCCAAATCCAGGTACATTAACACCATACAAAAGGGGTTTAGTATGGAAGATTCTAAGCGTGGTGGTTCGCCCACTTACTCATGGAATCACTCTCTCCAAAAAGATTTGGAGAGAGCTCGCGTGCAAGGGATACCCTATGCTTCGGCAGTAGGCTCTATCAAGCATGCGATGTTATGTACCAGACTGGATGCAGCTAATCACTTGGTGTAGTGATCAGGAATCAATCGGATCTTGGTAGAATCACTGGACAGCTGTAGAGGACGTTCTTAAGTACTTGAGAAGCATTAAATGAATGTCCTTGGTTCGAGCTTCCAAAGTGATAAGGTCGACTGAGAGTCAGTCACAGGCATTGTCTTTACCCTCAGTGCAGGGACAGTATGTTGGAAGAGTTCTAAGCTAGATACCGAGACATACTAGACGATAAAGGCTGAATACATTGCTACCAATGATGCTGCCAAAGTGGATGTCTGGGTATTTCTTGTTCATGAGATGAACAAGGTTCCTACCATTGAGCGTCCAATAACTGTTATTGTGACAACAATGAAATTGTGGCTTTGGCCTAGGAACACCGGTCCCATCAGCGTTCCAGACAAAATTCTGAGGACAGTATCACCTGATCATGGAGATGGTTGATCTCCAAGGGATCGAAATTAGGAGAGTAGACCCGAAGGATAACACAGAGGATCCACTCACAAAGGCCTTACCCTAGAGAGACTTCTATAGGACGTTGAGTATGAGATACTGCAACAAATGGCCTTAGTGCAAGTGGGAGATTGTTAGTTATATGTATGCCCTAGAGGCCATTACTGTACATGCGATGTATATTGTAGTGGATGTTTAGACATATATAGGGAGGACTTTCTTGCTCGACATGATAGTATGCTATCTGGTTGCTCTTTATCTTAACATGTACACTTATTGCCTCTCTATTACATGTTGATAAAGCCCTTAGGATGAGTACTTGACTACCAGGATTATGATGCGGATCATACTAGTAGGGCAGAGGTAGTCGGCAAGCACATCCTTCAAATGTTCCTAGTCATAGGAGTATCGAGACAGAGCATCGATACTCCAGAGTAGACTAGCGTATGCGCTTCTTGACCCATATGATGGGAGATTGATGATCCCATATCGATTGGTGTTTGACATCAGAGAAGGTATACGGGTGCTCAGCGGAGACTGGGTACACTGAACGGACTCACTGAGAACTCCTAGATGGTATTATACCTGTCGTCAGATAGCAGTTCTCTGGTGACACTGGTACATGTTAGTCTGTCGACCCGAGATCGTCATAGAGTCTTGTATGATTCCCACTGTGCTTTGATTTCCATCATACCACGGTCAATAGATCGTGCAAAAAGGTGGTTTTTGGATACAGTCTCGAGTCACATGGAGGCAATGAGCGATAGGAGGGGATTCGTTTCTTCTGGTATTGGGAGTTGATGTTGCTCTATGATCGATTGGCCATAACAGAAAATCCCTGGCCAGGGTTACTGAGATCTAGTGGTAAGTGTTATCAGTAGTTTCTCAAACCGTTATGGACATTGCATCGGCATGACTTATCTATTGGGGTCTGACGTTATACCACCCCTAGGCTGTGATATGCGACATATCTGACGAAGAGACCAGACTGTACGGTAGTGTTACTGATTGGATTCGCAGGAGTATGAGCAGGCTTGCTTGTTGATCTTCAGATCGCTCAATACCCGGGTGGCCGTTACGTTTAGCAGACCGCTTGCAGCTTGTGGGTGTTTGATATAATCATCACCTACTGCCGGCGTATTGACGAGTCTTTAGAGTCCTACACAGAGTTTTCCTGGTTCATGCGAAACGAAGTAGGAGCACATATATGATATGTACAGGACTAGGATTAATGCGCGTATGTGATACCGCATTCTATTCTCGCGATATGTGATATTGGTCGGTTATATATAATATAGACGGGTTATCGGATCAAGTGTTGATTCGATAGATTGTTACATTTGATATTAGTCGGTTGTATGTGATATAGCCGGATTATTAAATCAAGTGTAGATTTGATAATTTAATGTATAATTATATATTTGATATATTAACTTACATTAACTAATATTTGCTCACTAAACATTTCTTTTTCTCACTTGTGTGCATATATATTAATGTACATTTTATTGTGTCATGCTTGATGCCACATGCTTCATGGGTGAATGAGACTTACACTATACTTAGGATAATGAAGGGCTTTTATTTATCAAAGTAAATCAAAGTTGGATGGATTTTTTATCATGGCTACAAGCTTGTAGAAGCTTGTGGAACCATTGACCAAGTCCACTTATTTTGTTTCGCTTGTAGATATTTATTAACCTAACCATTATCCTCACCCATGGTTAAGTCTCTACATGAGTTAGTGTATGACACTAACTCACCCATGGTTGCTATTCTCACCTCATGAGTTCATTCTCATCTTCATCTTCTTCTTCCTCATGAAAAGCTTTCTAGCTTTTGGAAATGGTGAGAAAATATTATGAGAAAAATAAATCTAAAGTGAGCTCATTTCCTACTTCATCATCTCTACTATATTAGCCATTTAGTTTAGGGTGTTTGCTTTACTAATCTACCATTGGTGAATATGTAGCATGAGCTTGAGTCTCCTCGACATAGACCATCTTCGGCCTCGAAGACATCGAGCAAGCTTGTTCGTTTCTTCATGTGAACCCTTACTAGAGTTCGGGTGTTCACTACTTGGAGCGAAGGGACTACTACACGGAGCTTTAGAAGTGAAGGACCGGTCTACAAATGTTGTATTCCTCATTCACTTGTTTGCAAAGTTGTTTGCATGTTGTATTGTTTAAATCTCTAGTTAAGATTCTAGGGTTAGGGTTCTTTAGAACGGCAAAAATTTGAAAACGGCATGGATGATGCCTCCCGAAACCTTGCTGCCGCGCTAAGTAACCCTACATAATGATGAAGCCCGTGGGTTCTTTCTTGAATACCAGAATTATGATGTCGATCATATACGTGAGAGCTGGGTGGTCTATAAGCACATCCTTAAATGTCCCTATCATGGGAGTATCGAGACTGGGCATCAATATTCCGGAGTAGACAAGTGTATACATTTCGAGACCCCGACAAGGGGCGGTGGCCGATTTCACAAACCATTGGCATTATGTCACTTAAGATAGTATACAGGTGCTCAGTGGAGGTGGTACACTGGACGGACTCGCCGAGAACTTCTAGATGGTAATATACCTATCGTCAGATGGAATTTCTCAGGTGGCATGAGTACAGCTTAGTCCTTTGACCTGAAGTCGTCATTTGTCTTGTGTGTGTTCCCACTGTACTTTGATTACTATCCTACCACGGTGTTGGGTTTACCTAGCACCTCATGAAGGGATTGGAAGCATCACATATACCAAAGATTGAATTATAGGGTGCTAAGTAAACATACAATGAATCGTTCCTAGAAAATTAGGGTTTCAATATTTTGCACATCATCTCAAGTATGAAAAGCTAGGGTTTTGAGAGTACAACCTTTGTAGCTCCCTACGCTAGACTCCTCGGCTACTTGGGGTTTGGAAAAAGTCCGCTTGAACTCCTCTAGGTCCACGATGATCTACCCGGAGTCCGCTTTGTCCAAGCTTGCAACTTCACAAGATCAAGAATGAAAAAGGAAGCTAACACTCTAAACAAGTGGGCAAGACTTGTGTAGAATGATGTTGTGGTGGCTTTTCTCACTTCAAAATCCTAACTTGATGAGTATTTTGCTCACTACAAAAATCTAGAGAGCAAAAGGTGAAGGAAGAAGAAGATGATGGCTTTTCTTTGAACAAGAGTAAAAAGAATAACTCTTGAAAAGAAAATGAAAATATATGTATATATATTTATTTCTTCTCATCTCAAACCATGGTTAAATGTTTAAGATATTATTTAATTTGAGTTACAACACAACGAGAAGGTTAACCCATCGTTAGAAGTAGGTGGGCATGGTTAGGTTAAGGAAGAATGTAGAAACTAACCATGAATTATCCTTTTCTTCTTTTCTTTTGTTTTAACAAAAAATTAAATAATAATCCATATATTTAAACCATGGTGTAAGTCTTATATTGCCACCATTTTCAATGTGTAATCAACCATGAAGGATGATGTATGTATGTATGTATGTATGTATGTATGCACATCCATATGTGCATGAATCTATAAAGAAAGCATACATGCATGCATACATCCATCAAATACAAGAAAGGATTTCTAGTGAGAAACTAATGGTTAAATGATAAATCAACACTTGATTTATCAATCCGGCTATATCACATACGACCCCACCAAAAGCAGGCCGCCCGATCAATATACGGTATCCTATACGTGCATTTTAATCGGGTCCATGCGCATATCGCATACGTGCACCACAACGTTTCGCCTGGACTAGGTAACTCCTTTGTGGGACTCTAAGACTCGTCAATACGCCAGCAGTGGGTGATGATCATATCAAGTACCCCCAAGCCGCAAGCGGTCAGCTAAACGTAACGGCCACCCGGGTATTGAGCGATCAGAAGAAAACAAGCGAACCTGCTACAACTCACGTCGAGCCAACCGGCAACACTACCCGTGCAGTCCGGTCTCCTCGTCTGATATGTCGCATATCAAATCTATGGGTGGTAAACGTCAGACCCCAATAACCGATAAGTCGTGCCGATGTGAGGCCCATAACGGGTCGAGAAACTACTGGTAACACTTACCAGTAAATCTCTAATCAGCCCTGGCCAGGGACTTCCCTGTTACGACCAATCGAGCACAGTGCAACATCAACCCCCAATACCGGGAGAGACGAAAACCCCTCCTATCGCTCATTGCCTCCATGTGACTCGGGACTGTACCCAAAAACCACCGTTTTGCACACCCTCATGGACGTGGTAAGGTGGAAATCAAAGCACGGTAGGAATCACACAAGACTCTATGACGATCTCGGGTCTACAGACTAACCTGCACAAGTGTCACCTGAGAACTGCCATCTGACGTGAGGTATAATACCATCTGGGAGTTCTCGGCGAGTCCGTCCAGTGTACCCAGTCTCCACTGAGCACCCGTATACCATCTCTGATGTCAAACACCAATGGATATGGGATCATCCATCGCCCATCTCATGGGTCGAGAAGCTTATACGCTAGTCTACACTGGTATATCGATGCCCCGTCTCGATACACCCATGACTAGGGACCTTGAAGGATGTACTTATGGACTACCATGTCCCCACTAGTATGATCCCCATCATAGTTCAGGTAGTCAAGTACACATCCTAAGGGCTTTACCAACATGTTACCATAAGACAGTATAAAGAGACAAGTATACATGTTAAGATAAAGAGCAACCAGATAGCATACTATCATATCGAGCAAGAAAGTCATCTCTATATATGTCCAAGCATCCAATATAATATACATCATCTGTACAATACTGGCCTCTAGGGCATACATACAACTAACAATCTTCCATTTGCACTAGGGCCAGCTGCTGTAGTATCGCATACCGAGCATCCCGAAGAGTCTCTCAAACTGTATCCGGGGAATGACCTTCATGAGTGGATCCGCTGTGTTATTCTTCGTGTCAACCCTCCTGACCTCGATCTCCCGGCGATCAACTATCTCCCGGATCAGGTGATACCGCCTCAGAATATGCCTGGATCGCTGATGGGACCTGGGTTCCTTGGCCAAAGCCACCGCTCCATTGTTATCGCAATACAAAGGTATTGGATGCTCAATGGATGGAACCGCTCCAAGTTCAGTAATGAACTTCTTGATCCAGACAGCCTCTTTGGCAGCATCGTTGGCAGCGATGTATTCAGCCTCCATCGTCGAGTCTGCCACGGTTTCCTGCTTGGAACTCTTCCAGCTAACCGCCCCTCCGTAAAGGGTAAAGACAAATCCCGACTGCGACTTAGAGTCATCCTTATCACTCTGGAAGCTTGAATCGGTAAAGGACTCCACTTAGAGTTCTCCGTTACCATACACCAAGAGCATCTCTTTAGTCCTTCGTAAGTACTTGAGAATGCTCTTCACAGCTGTCCAGTGACTCTCTCCAGGATCAGCTTGATACCTACTCACTACACTTCGTGAGTATGCTACATCGGGTCTGGTACATAGCATCGCGTATATAGAGCCTACAGCTAAAGCATAGGGTATCCCTTGCATGCGAGCTCACTCCAAATCAGTCTTGGGAGACATCTCTTTGGAGAGAGTGACTCCAGAGATCGTGGGTAAGTTCCCACGCTTGGATTCTTCCATACTAAACCTCTTTAGTATGGTGTCAATGTACCTGGATTGGGACAATCCCAATATCCGTTTGTATCTATCTCTATAGATCCTAATTCCCAATATGCAGGAGGCATCACCAAGATCTTTCATTGAGAATCTTTGTGATAAGAAGAGCTTGACCGATTGCAGCATAGGAATGTTATTTCCTATCAAGAGCATGTCGTCCACGTACAATACGAGGAAGACAGCCTTACTCTCTGCTACCTTCTTGTAGATACAAGGTTCATCTACGTTTTTGATGAAATCAAACTCTTTGATAACGACGTCAAAGCAGATGTTCCAACTCCGCGATGCTTGCTTTAATCCATAAATGGATTTAAGCATCTTGCACACCTTCCCGCTGCTCCCACTATCTACGAAGCCCTCTGGCTGAATCATGTACACGCACTCTTCTAAATCACCATTTAGAAAGGCGGTCTTAACATCCATTTGCCAGATTTCATAGTCATGATATGCAGCAATGGCAAGCATGATCCGGATGGATTTAAGCATAGCCACTGGAGAAAAGGTCTCGTCATGGTCCACACCTGGTCTTTGACGAAAACCCTTAGCAACAATTCTAGTTTTGAAAGTCTCCACTTTCCCATCTACACCAAGTTTTTTCTTGAAGATTCACTTGCTCCCAATGGGTTTTACCCCTTCAGGAGCATCTTCTAAAGTCCATACTTTGTTGGTGTACATGAATTCCATCTCGGACCGCATTGCATCCAGCCATTTCACTGAGTCCCCACTCGTGATAGCCTGCTCGAAGCTAGTTGGGTCATCATCCTCCATGATGCAATCCTCGCTCCCACCATCCATGAGAAAACCGTAGTATCTCTCAGGTTGGAGAGGAACCCTACTAGATTGGCGGAGAGGCTGAGGTTCGTTGGGAGCTACTGAATCCTCTGGTTCCACTAAATCTTCTGTTGTGGTTTGTACAGCGGGAACCTCTTCCAGTTCTACCTCAGAGCCACTAATCTCTTTTGCAAGAAATTCCTTTTCTAAAAAGGTGGCATGTTGAGCAACAAACACTCTTTGTTCCTCACTGTGGTAGAAGATATACCCTCGCGAATGCTTGGGATATCCAACAAACTTACACAAAAAAGACCTTGCCTCGAGTTTGTCCGGTTTTTGTCTTTTGACATAGGCCGGGCAACCCCATATCTTAATAAAATTAAGATATGGTCTCTTCCCCTCCCATATCTCATATGGGGTGGTAGGCACAGATTTGGTAGGAACCCTATTCAGTAGGTATGCTGCTGTCTCCAGTGCATATCCCCAGAAGGAAATAGGTAACTCAGCTGTGCTCATCATAGAGCGCACCATATCTAATAGGGTGCGGTTCCTTCGTTCTGACACACCGTTGTGCTGTGGTGTATAAGGAAGAGTCAGCTGAGAGAGAACCCCATTCTCTTTTAGGAAGTCCAGGAATTCAATGCTCAAGTATTCACCTCATCGATCAGATCGTAGGATTTTAATACTTTTTCCGGTTTGGTTCTCGACTTCTTGTTTATATTCTCTAAATTTCTCAAAAGCTTCTGATTTGTGTTTCATCAGGAACACATACCCGAACCTAGAGAGATCGTCAGTGAATGTAATGAAGTACGCAGAACCATCCCTGGCATGTGTAGACATGGGACCGCATACATCACTATGTATCAGTCCTAAGAGTTCCGTAACTCTTTCTCCGTGTCCCGTAAATGGAGTTTTGGTCATCTTGCCTTTGAGACATGACTGGCAAGTGTCATAAGATGAAAATTCAAACGGATTCAAATATCCATCTTTATGCAACTTAGCTAGTCGCGTCGCATTGATGTGACCCAGTCTACAATGCCACAAGAAGGATTCGTTTAGTTCTGAACTCTTCCTTTTGTGTGTGTTTGTTATGCTCAGAACTATTGATTGATTTAGAACATAAATGCCATTGCACAAGGTGCCTGATCCAACCAACTTTTGGTTACGGAAAATGTTCATAACATTATCCTGTAATACAAAATTATATCCCTCTTTACTCAACAAAGAAACCGATATAATGTTGCATATCAGGTTCGGCATGTAATAGCATTCGTTCAGAATCAATGTATTACCAGTTGGTAATACAAGGTGATATTCCCCGACGGTTTTAGCTGCAACAATTGCACCATTTCCAACTCTTATGTCTTTATCACCTTCTCCAAGTTCTCTACCTTTCTTAAGCCCATGTAACTGATTACATATATGAGATCCTAACCCGGTATCCAATACCCAGGACGTAGAGGAAATGGAGAAACAGTTCTCTGTAACGAACACACCTAAAGAAAATGCATCATCATGTACTTTCTTCATTCAGGTGGCATGGGAATCCTGGTATTCCCCTATGTCCTGTTCAGTCCTATAACTCTTATAAGAAAGAACGGAACCAACGTTCCCCAACACAGTATAACATGCGGGTTCGGTCAATACATCCATATTATTATCTTGATTAAGGCATGACATGGTCGCTACCTGGGGAGAGAGAGAAGAAAACACTTTAGCGTATGCTCTTGCAAGATCAGATTGGTTAATATCTTATCTAATCAGGATGGCTCCCACTGTTTTTTATCAAATCTTCCTTCAAACTCTAAAAGAAAAGACTAGCCGGGATTAATTACACCCTACAACTTCGCCGATTTTTCAGCCAGGCCAGTATCGGTACTTTGAGGGAGGTTCCCCGTACTTTCGCACGGACCTAATTAAAGTAAACCTCGTTTTCCCAGAAGCGTAACCCCGTTGACACCTTTCTAGACACCTTCTTGATCGGCTAATTGTCCTGTATAAAACTCTCCCAGGAGTAACAATTACTCGCAGTGGGTATCGGGATCCAACTATCTCATAGAAGGTATGCAATCTCATTGCAAATTTCAACACTTGAAACTCCCGATAATCTTTTGCCCCAAGCATCCCATGACCTTGACGGAGGTCAACAAACCACAAGGTGCAAGTCAAGTTCAACCTGTCATTTCTTGATTGAATCAAACCCACCCGCACGACCCTTGACGGAGGTCAACAAGGTCGTACGACTACCCTAATCCAATCTGCATCATATGCATAAGCAGATAAATACTAGTTAGCTACCGCACACTACGCCTTGACGGAGGTCAACAAACGTAGCACGAATACTAAGTAGGACTTATCTGAAATGACGGAGGGCTACGACAGGTTTTTCTAAAAACCTATTGCGTAATGAACTTGATATCGTTGTAGAATCAAGTGAATTTTGAAATGGAGTGATTTTGAGGCTTTCATTAGTTTTGCTAAAGAGGTCATTCCCGGTGAAGGGATCTCGGCTCTTTCCTCATCGAATAAGGTGCAGGATATATCATATATATCACTATGCAAAGCAAAACTCCAAAAGCAATCAAAAGCAAACCGAGTGTTGTAGCATCTGCCAGTTTTGCTAAAGAGGTCACTCCCGGTGTAGGGATCTCGGCTCTTTCCTCATCGAATAAGGTGCGGGATATATCATATATATCGCTATGCAAAGCAAAACTGTAGCTACCCTTTTTAGAAAAAATTGATTCTACAACATCTTTTAGGTTTCTTTTCTTTCATTAATCACATTAATGAAGTCCTATCATTTAAGTCACCTAAACATCACAGATAAATACGACGTACACTTATGCCATCCGCATTCGCCTCGATGTCCCCTCGTGCACCGTTAGGTTAGGTAACTAACGATAGAGCAGGGAAGGGCTAGTGCGGGTGTAAAACATAAGTAACGTCTATATAATATATCATATATACTATATACTGTATCCATCAGAACATATCAAATGATCACATCACAGATGTCGCAGCAGAAACATAGATATAATATGGGATATACTAAGACGTCTGTATTTAGCATTTAGCCAACAATAGAAAATACGGATTCCACAGTCGCGAAGAATAGCCAAGCCCACACCCTGGACCCCTACGAGAGCGGAAAGCGACCCTACCAATTCTGGAGTTTAGGAGACCCGGTCTCGACTCCTCGAGATGGCCTCCCACTGAACCCCAGAACCCGGTCACCTGTGCTCCCCTCCTTGGGTCCATCCTAATGCGGAAAAGTAAATAATATACAACACTGGTGGCATCAACCTCAACCCAGAAGTGCCCCAAATAAAAGAATATTACATTACATTTAAATTTACATGAATGAAAATATAAAACTCTCATCTCACATAAAACCCCCGGCTATTCAATCACGACAATCATGCACATCATATCTCAGCAACACATAATATCTCATATCATCAACGTAAGTAAGTATGCGTACCCCGATTGTCGTTGATGTATAGCAACGAAACCGGCGATATCGACATACTACACTTACGGTCACAGAAAAGAAAGTGTAAAACTGCAATATCTGGAATCCACATTCTCTTTAGACATCGTAAATGCGAAATATCACATACTTCGTATTTCATGTATATTAATATGAATTCCACACATTGCATCACATTCCAGATAAATAGACAGTATTAAAGTTTTCGAACGAACGATCAAATACCCAAGATTCCCTAAAGCTCAACACTTGAGCGGAGTTCAAAAACTCGGAGTGTGACACAGTAGTAGCGGTCCAGCCATAGAAGGGTCAAGCAAACGCCTCACATGTAGCACGCCGTACTGCCCCAAACCCTAAGGTTCAAAGGACAGTTCAAGACGGTCACATAATCGAGTTAAGGTTTGTTGTCTTCTAGAGGGTCCACCATAAAACTTGCATGTATCTCCAAAATATTTAAACCCCGTGAAAATTGAGCAAATGATACTCGTTCGAACACTTCAATACTTTCTAATTTACCCGGAAAGAAACACGAAATCAAAATTCCAATCGAATCGTCGAGTCCAAAACCAACTCTAGAATATACAGTACTAAATTCAGATTAAAAATACCTAAAAATATCTACATGCAGACAAGAAGCACACTGTATAAAAATGAAGCCTTAATGGCTCTGTACGGCCACGGAGCCGCGGCCCAAGCAAGCTTAGGCCGCGGTTCCGCGGTGGAAATTTGGTATTAGGGTTTCGTTTTTGACAGTGTGTCTTAGAATTCCCTACTGTATTTTTTACATATTTTTAATTCTGAAAATAAGCAGTTTTGGAAAAATGTTCAAAGAGGGTGCAAAGAATACGTATTTTGGTTCGATTGGAGTTTTTACTTCGTAAAACTGTCGCCTAATGTTCTAGGTCGGCTCTGATACCAATGTTGGGTTTACCTAGCACCTCATGAAGGGATTGGAAGCATCACATGTACCAAAGATTGAATTAATAGGGTGCTAAGTAAACATACAATGAATCGTTCCTAGAAAATTAGGGTTTCAATATTTTGCACATCATCTCAAGTATGAAAAGCTAGGGTTTTGAGAGTACAACCTTTGTAGCTCCCTACGCTAGACTCCTCGGCTACTAGGGGTTTGAAAAAGTCTGCTTGAACTCCTCTAGGTCCACGATGATCCACCCGGAGTCCGCTTTGTCCAAGCTTACAACTTCACAAGATCAAGAATGAAAAAGGAAGCTAACACTCTAAACAAGTGGGCAAGACTTGTGTAGTATGATGTTGTGGTAGCTTTTCTCACTTCAAAATCCTAACTTGATAAGTATTTTGCTCACTACAAAAATCTAGAGAGCAAACGGTGATGGAAGAAGAAGATGATGACTTTTCTTTGAACAAGAGTAAAAAGAATAACTCTTGAAAAGAAAATGAAAATATATGTATATATATTTATTTCTTCTCATCTCAAACCATGGTTAAATGTTTAAGATATTATTTAATTTGAGTTAAAACACAAAGAGAAGGTTAACCCATGGTTAGAAGTAGGTGAGCATGGTTAGGTTAAGGAAGAATGTAGAAACTAACCATGAATTATCCTTTTCTTCTTTTCTTTTGTTTTAACAAAAAATTAAATAATAATCCATATATTTAAACCATGGTGTGAGTCTTATATTGCCACCATTTTCAATGTGTAATCAACCATGAATGATGATGTATGTATGTATGTATGTATGCACATCCATATGTGTATGAATCTATAAAGAAAGCATACATGCATGCATACATCCATCAAATACAAGAAAGGATTTCTAGTGAGAAACTAATGGTTAAATGATAAATCAACACTTGATTTATCAATCCGGCCATATCACATACGACCCCACCAAAAGCAAGCCGCCCGATCAATATACGGTATCCTATACGCGCATTTTAATCGGGTCCATGCGCATATCGAATACGCGCACCACAATGTTTCGCCTGGACTAGGTAACTCCTTTGTGGGACTCTAAGACTCGTCAATACGCCGGCAGTAGGTGATGATCATATCAAGTACCCCCAAGCCGCAAGCGGTCAGCTAAACGTAACGGCTACCCGGGTATTGAGCGATCAGAAGAAAACAAGTGAACCTGCTACAACTCCCGTCAAGCCAATGATTGAGTGATTTAGCGTGCTTGCGCTTTCTAAAAGATAGATCAAAAATATTTGTAACCGCAATCAAGAACGGCGTCGCTTTGCAGCTTGCCGGTGAGTACGGGTCGGTCCACAGGGATTTTGTGAATTACCTAGTCGCGCTAATGAGTTAATTCCGAATGGTGTTCGGATTAATTATTAAATCTAAAAACCTAATTAACCTAGAGCAATTATCTAGATCTACTCTTGCTAGGGCTAGGTTTAGGGATGGTTTGGAAATGTAATTAAATCTCACCGCTTTCAATACCCGAATGAAGATCTGTGAGGAGTTATGGTAATTATCAATAAAGGGGATTAGATCCATTCGGGAAGGTGTTCCTTCCTCTAGGTTCTTGTCCTTCCTTTAGAGATCCTTACCCTAACCTCCATGGAAAACATCACACCCGGGCCTTTATACTACGGTATCACCGCTACCTCGAGAGATAGAGTGCCGTAGGGAGCGGTATGTGCATGTATGCATGGAGTCCTATTGTAAATATTTGGTGGGTAAGAAAGTGATGAGAGATCTCATCTCTCAAAATCCTTCCCCAAAGCTAAACCCTAAACAAGTTCCTAGGGCATGAAATTAAATCTACCTAGGGCAAGGAATTTAAATCTACACTTAAGGCAAGAAATTAAATTAGTTACAGATGCATCCCTCCAATCATCCATGCAGGGTTGTCAGATCTGAATTTCTGAATGGAGAAGAAATACCGATGCTCTCCAAAAGATTTCTAAATTCTATTCATTAAAGGGAGGCATGAAAAGAATACAATGATTTGGGCTTCTATTTATAGAGATAGAAACCCTAGGTTACAATTGATTCGCATGTCTACATTTACCAAAATATCCTTAGGAAGACCTAGTCAAAGTAGACTTCAAACCGTGGTAAAATTTTATGTCTCTGTTTCTTTAAAAGAAAGTATTGGGCCTTGGATCTTTGGGCTTCCTTATTATTTGGTTTTTTTTTATTAAAATGGCTTCTAAATTTCTTCCAGATCTCCAGTGAATAATTGCGGTGGACTTTTAACCGTTTGTTTTGTAATCTTGGACCTTGCATTGCCTTGTACTTTGTGAATTTTATCTTTGATGTAGGCTTAATCAAGAGTCTTCTGTTTGTTGGTCAAAGTCCACTTTTGCATCGTCTTTTCATCGTTTTCACTGTTTTAGATCCAAGAACCTGTAACCTGTAATATGTAGCAGACATGCGTCAAAAGCACCTGTTTATTTGTAAAAAGAATAAGAATGGGGAATATAATAATGCAATATTATGGTGTGAACAACCAACCGGCAACACTACCCGTGCAGTCCGGTCTCCTCGTCTGATATGTCGCATATCAAGTTTAGGGGTGGTAAACGTCAGACCCCAAAAACCGATAAGTCGTGCCGATGTGAGGCCCATAACGGGTTGAGAAACTACTGGTAACACTTACCAGTAAATCTCTAATCAGCCCTGGCCAGGGACTTCCCTGTTACGGCCAATCGAGCACAGTGCAACATCAACCCCCAATACCGGGAGAGACGAAAACCCTTACTATCGCTCATTGCCTCCATGTGACTCGGGACTGTACCCAAAAACCACCATTTTGCACGCCCTCATGGACGTGGTAAGGTGGAAATCAAAGCACAGTGGGAATCACAAAAGACTCTATGACGATCTCGGGTCTACAGACTAAGCTGCACAAGTGTCACCTGAGAAATACCATCTGACGTGAGGTATAATACCATCTGGGAGTTCTCGGCGAGTCCATCCAGTGTACCCAGTCTCCACTGAGCACCCGTATACCATCTTTGATGTCAAACACCAATGGATATGGGATCATCCATCGCCCATCTCATGGGTCGAGAAGCGTATACGCTAGTCTACACTGGTATATCGATGCCCCGTCTCGATACACCCACGACTAGGGACCTTGAAGGATGTACTTATGGACTACCATGTACCCACTAGTATGATCCGCATCATAGTCCAGGTAGTCAAGTACACATCCTAAGGGCTTTACCAACATGTAACCATAAGACAGTATAAAGAGACAAGTATACATGTTAAGATAAAGAGCAACCAGATAGCATAATATCATATCGAGCAAGAAAGTTATCTCTATATATGTCCAAGCATCCAATATAATATACATCATCTGTATAATACTGACCTCTAGGGCATACATACAACTAACACACGGCTCAAAGGGGCCATGCAAACAGGTTTTAGTTGGGTACAGTTGTTAGGAATATGTATGCCCTAGAGGCCATTATTGTACATTGATGTATATTATAGTGGATGCTAGGACATATATATAGAGGACTTTCTTGCTCGACATTGATGTATATTATAGTGGACGCTTGGAATATGTATGCCCTAGAGGCTATTATTAAACATTTATCTTTATTAGTTGAGGATAAGGTAAGGTGTATTGAATAACGGTGTATGACATTCTTAACCAAGATACAGTTTTCAATTTACAAAACACAGAATTTGAGTTAGTATACTCTTGAGACTTATACATGAAAATGTATGTTATCCTGTGTCCTTCGGGACAAGGGGTAGGTACTTTTACTTCATTCAGGTTTACTTATGAGTTCTCTTATTTTAGACATGCATTCATTGTAATGCAAGATCCAAAAATTTTCAGAAGTTTATAGGTATAAGAATAGAGTAGAGAACCATACGTTAGAAGTATCAGGATTCTTTGAGGTGATTGAATAGGTTGATACTTATGCTAGGTATTCCATCATAGTATTGGGAACTTGATTCTATCGCAGGTTGCTCATCTGTGGGTGTGCCCCTTGATGAGTAATGATGTATTGGCCTTTTTCCATTAGGTGATATACACTGGAAACAACTGCATGACATTTGAATCTGGTTCCATCTAAATTAGTTCCTTGATTCTATTTGGACATAGAATGGTTACGTATCTTGAGGTTGTTGAGATATGGAGTTATCCGTTTTCTGTTTAAAAACAGAAACCGGACAAACTCAAGGCACGCTTCGGTAATGGCGGTTTGTAGATTATCCCAAGTATTCGCTAGGATTTTGTTTCTACCATTTTCAAGATCAATAGCTACATTGTTCTTGACTCGCCACTTTTTTTATAAAAGGAATAATTTTGCAAAAGAAACTAGTAGGAGTATGGTAGAATTGGAAGTGATTCCAAAACCACAAACGGTTAATGAAAATCTAGTAGAACGTAAGGATTCAATTGGACTTGACAAACCATTAGCCCCTTCGCAGATTAAGTAGGTGACCTCAACCACCTGAGAGGTACTTCGGTTTTCTCGTAGACGGTGACAGGGAGGTCATTATTATGGTGATGATGACCCTAATAGTTATCTGCAGGTCATAGGAAGTGGTAAATTCCAAGTGATCAGATGCTTCATATCCAAGATGGACTCCACGCACTTCAACAAATTTTGAATTTTGGATTTTCTTGGGTGCTCCTGAAGAGGTAAAACCCATTAGGAGCAAGTAGATCTTTCGAGATCTGTGCAGGTGGAAAGGTACTAACCTAATAAGACTAGACTTGTTGTAAAGAGTTTTCATCAAATACATGTTGTGGATTGTGATGAAACTTTTACTTCAGTGTCTATGCTGAAGCCCATACGGATATGACTTGACACTGTTGTTCCCCTACTAGTTATCAGCAGGTCAAAGGAAGTGGTAACTTCCAGGTGACCAGATATTTCATACCCAAGATGGACTCCACACACTTCAGCAAGTCATGGATTTTGGACTTTGCTAGGTGCTCCTGAAGGGGTAAAACCCATTAGGAGTAAGTAGATCTTTCGAGATTTTTGCAGGTGGAAAGATACTAAACTAATAACACTAGACTTATTGTAAAGAGTTTTCATCAAATGCCCGTTGTGGATTGTGATGTGACTTTTACTTCAGTGTTTACGCTGAAGTCCATATGGATATGACTTAGCGCTGATGCAGTTCTTGGCTATGATATCTGGCAGGCGGATGACTATAACGTCTTTCCAAATGGGAATTTGGAAGTGTAAGTGTATACGACTCTGCCAGAGGGTTATCGTAGTCAGTGGGAGCAGCGGAAAGTGTGGAAGTTGCTTATATCTATTCGTAGACTAAAATATGGATAGCGGAGACGGATCATATGTTTTTGATGTGACAGTCAACTGATTGACTTCATCAAAACAATAGATAAATCTAGTAACAAGGATGTAGGGAGTACTGTCCTGGGATTTGGATGACATACTCCAAATAGGAAGTGATGTTCCTATACTACAATCGGTCAAATTTTGGTTGTCACATAGTGTTTTCCCCACGTTGGATATGATAATATATCGGGAATTCTGGTGACTAGATCTATGATAATATATATATCAAATTATTAAATCAACACTTAATTCAATAATCCAGTTATATCATATATAACACAGCTAATATCAAATATATATATGTATATCAAATCATTAAATCAACACTTGATTCAATAATCCGGTTATATCACATATAACCGGCTAATATTTAATATTAGTTAATATATATATATATATTAAATTATTAAATCAACACCTGATTCAACAATCCGGTTATATCATATATAACCTGGTTAATATCAAATATATAAACATATATATATATATATATATATATATATATATAGAGAGAGAGAGAGAGAGAGAGGGAGAGAGAGAGAATAATGTAGGAAAGAGGCCATAAGAGGGGATTTCCTCCTATGGCATCGATAAAATATAGCCTCCACTATTTTTTCCGACGATCGGCATCCATCATCATCATCATCATCATCGTTATCATCTAAGATGTACATACACCAAATTTCATGTGATTCCACCATTTTTTCGCCGTTGAATTAGCAATGTAAAAAGTTCTTTTGTCAGTAAACTATTAATTTTGCACCAACCAAATTAACGGTAAAAAAATGGTATAATCACATGAAATTTTGTTTATCCACATCTTAGATGATAAAGATGGAGGTGATGTATGCCGATGGTCAAAAAAAATTATGGAGGATGCATTTTTCGACACCATAGGAGGAAATTCCCTCCTATGGCACCTTTCCTCCATTAACCTCATATATGTATATATATATATCAAATTATTGAATCAACACTTAATTCAATAATCCAGTTATATCATATATAACTCGGCTGATTTCAAAAATGCTAGATTAGAATATGGTATCTGTAACGCCTAGAAAAGTCGTTTTCACTAGTAAAATAGGGGGTTGCCCCTACGGATGGAAATATCCGTAGGGGCAGATTTAACTTGGCCCTACGGATTAATCCGTAGGGCTAAAAGGTTGCCCCTACGGGCACAGACGTCCAAGAATAAAAATATTAATTCTTAATTTGGTGTTTGCCCCTACGGAGCCGCAAACAAAAGACCTACGGTTATGTTCGTAGGGGCAAGTAAATATCGTTTTAAAATAAAGCCAGATCGATCGCCTACGCTCACTTTCTCTCTCTCTCTCTCAATCACGCGCGAGAAAAAACCCCAAATCGGCACGCCGTCGTCGCCACCGCCGGTTTCGTCGCCACCGTCATCGCCACCGCCGGTTTCGTCGCCACCGTCGTCGCCACCACCGGTTTCGTCGCCACCGTCGTCGCCACCGCCGGTTTCGTCGCCACCGTCGTCACCACCGCCGGTTTCGTCGCCAAATCGCCACCGTCGTCGCTCCAGTCCACCAGCAGCCGTTCAGGTATAAATCTCGAGGTAAATTAAAGCATTTTTGGATTATTTTGGGCTTAGGGTTCATGGCTGGGTCTGGGTTGCGCGCGCGAGAGTTGGGGTTGGGCAGGGGTCGCGGTGGCGGTCGGGATCGGGGTCGGGGTAGGGTTAGGGTTGGGGTTCGGCTGCTGCTGGGGTGGGGCTGGGGTTAGGGTTACGGTGGGGCTGGGGTTAGGGTTACGGTGGGGCTGGGGTTAGGGTTATGGTGGGGCTGGTTGAATGGCTCTTCTGATTAGTTGACAAATACAATGTTAATCATAATTTACTCGACACAGATGGTAGAAAATCAGAAAAAGATCAAGAAAAAAATAATCGATTTTGATTTTAACATGCGGGGTGTTGATGCAAGATGTAATATCTAGTAGCAGATGCTAGGTATATAGACTAAAGAATAGTTGTAAATGAACCGCTAGCAAGAAAATCCTATAATTATACACATCGCTTGACGCATGAAGCCTGAAGCTCTTTCTTTTGGGGGATAAAACTAGTTATATTCCTGCATTGCCTAGAAATAGCAGTGAGTTGGTTAAAACTTTTCAAACACAACCCCCACCCCCAAAAAAAAGAAAGAAAGAAAGGGCAAGGAAAAAAAAGAATAGCAACAAGCAATACAAGCTAGCAACCGTAAATAACTGCTGAGATTATGTCTACCTTGGCAATTTGAACAATGATGGTCTTGTCTGGATTGTTAAGATCCACTTTATGGGGGTGAGGAACAAATTTTGCAACTGTATTTATGATTTTCATTCTGTCAAGTGTTGAAATAAAAATCAACACTTGACAATCAATCCAAGATGCTCATAACTTGCTTCAAAACCATAATCTAATCTTGATGATGCTCAATATTAGCGATTTCCATGATCACGACACGTGGCAGATGACGTGTCTCATAACGCTTTATGATATCAGTATCCTATATTTGTAGTTTTAATTGTTGATTGTTATAGATGTATACCATTGCAATAATAGTTTTTGGTTGATGAATGCTATTGCAATGTAGGATGATCAGTTCTATCAATTTTGATCTCAATGGTTTAAAATCATGTTACACATACAACATTTATGCACAACAAACGCATAATTAGAGAGCGAATCGAGATATTCAGGTTAAAACCAATATATGATACTCGATGATAATATGAAACCTTCATATTCCCATCGATACCCATATATGAAACTAAAAGCGCCACTTAGTCCCCGTCTATCGGTTAACATACGTGCGATGCTCGTCGTGACCTAGAACTATACGAAGGTTGTTAAATATCGGACAGTATAGCTCGATACTAACAACCGTCGTATAGTCTACGCGACGAGAAAATTCAATCGTATGGTAACCCATAGATTTGTCCCGTCTGGACAAGTTAAGAATGTATAAAGCAAACGCCTTCATTCACTTGTGTTTTCATCCGTTTCGAGATATTTCGTCGGTATCTTTCCGCTGGTTCTCCGTGTACAAAGATAGATTAGATGTTCATTTCAACGTTGTTTCACAGCTTTGAAATGATTATCTATTCTATTACAGTGTACTCGGAGAACAGCGGGGAGGTGCTGCCGAAATTTACTCGAAACGGTTGAAAGCAGAAGTGATGGGCGTTCGCTCTATACATTCTTAATGGGATAGAAGCCTACCCCCGACAGCCGGAACACATACATACAAACGCATAATTAGAAAGCGATTCGAGATGTTCGGGTTAAAACCAATATATGATAATATGAAACCTTCATATTCCTATCGATGCCCATATATGAAACTAAAAGCACCACTTAGTCCCCGTCTATCGGTTAACATACGTGCGATGCTCGTCGTGACCTAGAACTATACGAAGGTTGTTAAATATCGGACAGTATAGCTCGATACTAACAACCGTCGTATAGTCTACGCGACGAGAAAATTCAATCGTATGGTAACCCATAGATTTGTCCCGTGTGGACAAGTTAAGAATGTATAAAGCAAACGCCTTCATTCACTTGTGTTTTCATCCGTTTCGAGATATTTCGTCGGTATCTTTCCGCTGGTTCTCCGTGTACAAAGATAGATTAGATGTTCATTTCAACGTTGTTTCACAGCTTTGAAATGATTATCTATTCTATTACAGTGTACTCAGAGAACAGCGGGGAGGTGCTGCCGAAATTTACTCCAAACGGTTGAAAGCAAAAGTGATGGGCGTTCGCTCTATACATTCTTAATGGGATAGAAGCCTACCCCCGACAGCCGGAACACATACATACAAACGCATAATTAGAGAGCGATTCGAGATGTTCGGGTTAAAACCAATATATGATAATATGAAACCTTCATATTCCCATCGATACCCATATATGAAACTAAAAGCGCCACTTAGTCCCCGTCTATCGGTTAACATAACGTGCGATAATTTATTCTTTTCAACGACAAACGCACACACAAAGCATATACACGGATTTTCTCCTTTGTCAGTAACTATCCCGTTCTTATATTTCTCAATATAGTCAGCATAACCTACAATTTATATGTTATTCAGTCTAACATGGCCCATGAGTACGTCAGAGTTAAGGACTGGATGTATGTGGATTGGAAACAACGTATGCAACCTAAGTTTGTCGCAGGAGTTGCTGCTTTCCTTGAATTTGCACGAGCACATAATAATATCATAATAGAGAAGATTCTCTGTCCGTGCGATAGATGTGGCAATAAGTACTGGCAGAAGGTAGAATTGGCAGAGCTTCATATTGTAAAACATGGGTTTACTAGACTTTATTCAACTTGGAAATATCACGGGGAAGGAGAAGAATGCAGTACTGCGGTAGAAGAAGAAGGAGAACACGATAATGCGGCAGGAGAAGAAGAAGAATTCGGTAATACGGCAGGATACGGAAATTTATTTCCATCAGAAGAAATGGAGGATATGGTAGAGGCTGCCCTAGGTGAATCTATTCGTACCGAAGATGACATTCCTTCCGGTCAAGGACCGCGTGCGGATAAATATGAAAATTTCATGAATGATGCTAGGAAACCAATTTATGAGAATGCAAAGTATTCCACCCTCTCATGGTTCGTCCAACTTTTCCAAATTAAGTGCCTAAATGGATGGAGCAACAAGTCATTCACAATGCTTCTTTCGTTCTTGAAAGATTCTATGCCTCCGGGAAATAATGTGCCCGAAAGCTGGTACGAAGCCCAGAAAATGATGTCTGATTTGGGTCTAAAGTGCGAGAAGATTCAAGCATGTCCTAAAAATTGCGTGTTGTACCGGAAAGAGAATTCAGATTTGAAAGAGTGTCCAACATGCGGAGAGGCCAGGTATAAGCCGAAAGATTCTGATAAGAAGCCTGATATACCTGTGAAGATAGCACGATATTTTCCCATAACACAGAGGCTACAGAGGCTATTCAGGTGCAAGAAAACAGCCGAGGCAATGATTTGGCATCACCGTGCTCCTCCAAGCGAAAATGGAAAAATGAGCCATCCAAGAGATTCACCGGCATGGAAGGATTTCGATAGGAGGCACGCAATATTCAGTAGCGATCCTCGCAATGTCCGGCTCGGACTGGCTGCCGATGGCTTCTGCCCATTCAACTATATGGCTGGAAGTCACAGTACATGGCCCGTTGTAATGATAATTTATAATCTGTCGCCTTGGTTGGCTATGGACCAATCATACTTTATGATGCCTCTTCTTATCGACGGACCAAACTCACCGGGGAACAATATCGACGTCTATCTCCGACCTCTGATCGAGGAGCTGAAAACTTTGTTCATTGATGGTGTAGAGACATATGATTCAAACACAAATACAACCTTCATACTGCGTGCGGCTTTAATGTGGACAATTAATGACTTTCCTGCGTATGGAATGCTATCAGGTTGGTCCGTACATGGCCACAAAGCATGTCCTCATTGCCATGAACACACAAATCAAAATTTTTGAATTTTAGCAGGAAGGTTTGTTATTGCGGCCATCGACGTTTTCTGCCTCCAGACCATCCCTATAGGTTAGACACGGTTCACTTTGATGGTCATCAGGAGCTTCTTGGGCCTCCATCCCCATTATCCGGAGAGGACGTGACTGCTAAATGGGATGGTTACAATAACGTGACCTTCGGGATGGATCCGACGAGACAGGTCAAACCACAATATTGGAACAAGTTAAGCATTTTCTTTGAGCTTCCGTACTGGTCTACAAATTCAGTGCGTCATAGTCTGGACGTCATGCATATAGAGAAGGGAGTATCAGAGCACATACTTAACTTGCTTCTGTGTAAAGACGGGAAATCGAAAGACATCATGAATGCCCGGATGGATCTACAAGAGTGGGGAATAAGAAGTGAACTGCACCCTAAACCGGTAGCGGGTAAACTGGGTAAGTTTGTACTTCCCAATGCCGCTTATCATATGTCACAACCGGAGAAGAAAAGATTCCTGCAGGTGTTGCATGATTTGAAAGTCCCCACAGGTTTCTCAGGATCATTCAGCAAGAAAATAAAAATTGTGAAGGGCAAGATCGATGGGCTGAAAAGTCATGATCACCATGTTATCGTGGAGCACCTTTTTCCATTAGCCCTCAGGACTTCTCTCCCCGACTCGGTTGGTCTAGTAATCAACGACCTATGTTGTTTTTTCAGGGAGTTGTGTGCTAAAACACTGGAGGTTGCGAAGCTGGATAAACTAGAAAATTCTATTGCGTTGATACTTTGCAAGTTTGAGTGTATTTTCCCACCGTCATTCTTCGATATCATAATACACTTGACGGTTCATCTTGCAACTGAGGCGAAGTTAGCCGGACCGGTACAATATCGATGGATGTATCCCGTCGAGAGGTACGTGTAATTTTTCGTTTCGTGCAATTTATAAATTTATTGTTGTCCTGTATGCCCGTGTTTATTTATTCAACATATTCTCATTAGGTACCTTTACACTCTTAAGAAGTATATACGCAATAAAAATCGACCAGAGGGTTCTATCATGCAAGGTTATCTTCTTGATGAAGCAACCACATTTTGTTCCCGCTATCTGGACGAGAACATTGAGACAAGGCTTAATCGACCACGAAGAATTCAAGACAGGCCATATGGTAAAGCCGAGTATAAGAGGGTAGACACTATGTTTATCAACAAGATATACCGGTTTATCTTGCTTAATTGCGCATGTCTTGAACAAATTAGAGAGTAAGTTCTTTTGGATTAATTGTTATATCTGTGTTTGTGTGTGTATGAAATGACATAATATTAATGTCACAATTATTTGTTGAAAACAGAACTCATTTTAACGAGGTACGTGAGGGGCATCCTGATTGGAACGAAGAGCGTTTGGAAAAATACCATCAGGATAATTTTTGTGATTGGGTCACAGAGCATGTAAGTTATTCGAATTACATTTTATTGCTATCAGTTTTAATCTAAACTTGTATCGTTATGTATTTATCGTAAAATTTGTTTTGTTAGATCCACGATCCGAACTTGTCTGCATCATTTGAGAGTGATTCAAGATGCTTAGCTCAATTTCCTAGTATGGAGGTTGCATATTACAAAAGATTTGGTGTCCTTGGATACAAATTCGAAGTTAACGACATAGAAACATCTAGAACCACTCAGAATAGTGGGATTGCGACGGTAGGATCGGACGGTGTGATTTACTATGGGTACTTAAATTGTATACTCGGCATCCACTATCCCGGACGATCAGAACCCTTTTATATATTCCACTGTACTTGGTGCGATCCGCGAACCGATACAGACAGGTGGAGAAGCAGTCTTGGGACTTGGAAAGATGAATATGGATTGACCAGTGTGAACACACTTCGATTTTACGGTCAGGACGATCCGTTTATCTTTCCGAACCAAGCGTTCCAAGTATACTACTCACAGTGTTTGAAGCATCCGGGGTGGAGTGTTGTATGCCGATGGAAACCTAGAGATGTCTACGATGTCCCAGAATACGAGTATAGCGATGAGGATGAAGAAGAGAGAAGGCTTAAAGTGCTCCGACCATCTGTTTCGAAGGACGGGTTGTCTTCGACCGATCATGAAGTTACGTGGGTTAGAAATGACATCGACGATGAAATCCAAGTAGATATGTATGATGCGCCCACGAAACGAAAAAGGTTATCAGTAATGTTATATTATTACTTCACATTTTACGCTCTAGATCATATATAGTCAATACTTTTAATGATTGTCTAATGCGTCCATGAACCGTTTATCTAGATTTGATGACGATGTCGGGAGCAGCGAGGGGCGGCAGGAGCTCCAGCCGCGGCAGAGGCAGAGGCAGAGCGGTTCTGCCGCCCGGAGAGCTCCGTAGGGAGCTTCAGAGGGCCGGTCTTGCACCCAGATCGGAGACCCCTTCGGATGCCTCCTTCGGTGTTGATTTGGCCACACCTCCAGGTATACTGCACGCATATCCATTTTGAATGTAATATTACAGATATTCATGCATGTTTATGTCAAAATTACTTATATTGTCAATGTTTGATTGTCTAGTTGTTGGTGATGCGTCCACATCTGGGACAGAGGCCACCCCCGCTCCTCCAGGTATGTTTATATATCATATAGTGTATGTATATTGATTTAGAATGTTATATCATAAATACAAACATTCCTTTTGCTCTTACTTAGCAATTTTTATTATTGTCTAGCTGTAGGTGGTGACACCACCGCACCTGCGGGTATGTTTATATATTCTATAGTGCATGCATATTGATTTAGAATGTTATATTATTGATCTACACATTCTTTTTGCAATTACTTATATAATCTATTTTTAATTGTCTAATTATAGGTGGTGCGTCCACATCTTCCACAGGGGCCACTCCTGCCGCTTCCATACCCTCCGCATCGTCTGCAGGTTAGTATGAATAAATTTAAAATATTTATTCATTTTACATATGCTCTATCGAATAAATATGAACTTCATGGAAATTTAGCGTCGATGTTTATTTTATAGTTGGAGGGGATGCGTCCGGGTCCGGGACCCCGGTTGTTCCTCACCGGAGGAACTATCGTCCCGCTCGTGCTGCTGCTCGGGCCCAGGCTCGTGCGCTAGTCACCGGAGGTATATATCACACTTGAATTTTTTTTTAATCTTGATTTCTTAATACAACTTTGTCTTATTATTGATTGTCTTGATATTTCGTGCAGACGCAGGGCCTCTCCATCCCCAGAGGGGGACTCGAGGCCCGAATCAGTCCCATAGGCTGAGGCCTGATAGAGCTAGGGGGGAGGCAGCATTCCCCCTATTTTTTACCCTTGACTATCGCTATACCGGTCCTCATGCCGAGAGGTTCGGCCGGTATTTGGGAGACGAGAGCCGGATCGTGAAGAACTATCCACTTCACGTTGAGTGGGGCGAGCAACACCAGCGCTCATTCGCCCTCTTCTTTGATCAGGATCGGGTATGTATTAATATATATTTTCATTTGATCTATCCAATATATTTATTATTAACACTTGCAATCTAATAACAATGTTTTTTTTTGTATTTTCAGTTGGATTACGATTTTCAGCCTGTAGCCGACCCTGATCACCCGGGGAGGGTGCTCGACCTTCATGCTCTGTACAATGGCCTGATGAAGAACATGCAGGCCAAGGTCCGATACAACAGGAATGAGCTGAAGGCCGACTGCTACTCCCTGTGGATAGCGACCCCCGAGGCAGAGAGAGCGGCCCTCCTATCTACTCCGGCGTTTGCGAGAGTCAACGTAGAGACATGGCCTCTATTGTGCGCTTATTTCGACTCCGAACGCAAACAAGTATGTATTTTAAATTTAATTCATTATTTATGATATAATTTATTTCTTTGTGTTTCTTAATTAGAAAACTAAATGTTAATGCGTTGTGCAGAAACAGGCCGCTCAGAATACGGAGAACAGGAAGTTGGCGAAGAGGGGTCGCCCCACTTACACAGGTGGCTCGAGGAACATTACTCGAGCCATGGAGTTATCGGTAAATTAAGGGTTATTCTCTAATATTCTGCAATATTAAGAGTTATTCTCTAATATTTCTAATATTAAGAGTTACTTTCTAATATTGCAGACATCTCGGACCGTGGCGTCAGGTGGTACACCGAGCGTGCTGTCTGCATATCTTGCCGTCCACGGCACCTCGACAGATCCCGCCACGGGCGAGCTTCGATGTCCCGACGTCGCTACCCAGGAGTACTGCGTAAGTGTTAATATTTTTTCTACCCAAATTTGAAATTTTAGTTTTGGAAGGTTCAAATTTAAATTTTATACTTATACTTTACTGCTTAATGTGGGTGTAGGAGCGGGTGGTTGAGCAGGCCCAGGCCTCGGGGATCGATTTTACCGGACAGAACGATCCGAGGCTGCTGACCCCAGTTCTGGACGCCGCACACGGAGGGCACCACGGAGGTTGGGAGAGAGGCCGGGGATTGGGCCCTAGCAGGGCCCATATGAGGTTGGACTCCACCCCGGTGGTTACTTCCTCCGTCTCCAGTGACCGGCATGTCCATCAGGAACTGGATAGCTTGAGGGCCACCGTTCAGGAGTTGAAGAAGATGATGGTATGTATACTACTTTATAGTAAAATATCATTTCATATTATATACATATCAACATATCCATAATTAGTACGTAGCTTGAGCTTATTTGGTTTTAGACTTAAGTTTGATTAATCATACATACATATGTAATTAAAATAAACAACGCTTTTCCAAACTAGATATCCAAACAGGGTTTCGAAATAACTTAATAATGAAACGAATTCGAATAATACACAGTTCTTACACGCTTCTTACACACGTTATGTCCAGACGCGACAGGGTAGATCGGCCGAGCCTCCACATGCATCTCTTTCGGCTTCGGCTCCGCAAGACACTACATCGGCTGCGGTTCCGCAGACAGCTCCTGTAGCTCCACTGCCCACTCAGACTCCCGCAGCCGTGGCTCCGCAAGCGACTACCTCGATGGCGGCTGCGCAGACCACATCGCCAGCTCCACATGCCGCTCAGACTCCCTTATTTGTAGCATTGCAGAGTGTATTAACCGAGTAGCAGGCGCGCGTTATTCTAACGTTATTCAGAGGTGGAGCTGGACCGAACTAGGGTAGCTTTTTGGTTCTTATTTTTTGAAACATGTATTTATTTATATCACATTGTACTACATTTTGAAACGATATTGATATTGGTTTGTATTTATATCATATTCAGTTTTTGGGTTTCTTTTGTATATTATATATATGCGTGAGATGTGATTATGAATACTGCAATATATGATTTGATTGATGTATATAGTATTGTGCACAGGGCGGGAAAAAATCTAGCAGCCCATTTTTTAAAAAAAAATACAGACAATATATACCTACTGATTAAGCCGTAGGTATATATGTTGCCCCTACGGAGTTATCCGTAGGGGCAAACTATCAGGAAACCTGATATTTTCCCACCTGATCTAAGTGCAGGGTGTTGGGAGTGCCCCTACGGATATGTCCGTAGGGGCCACTGTCTATCCCCTACGAATTTATCCGTAGGGGAAAAATATCAGGTTTCCTGATATTTTCCCCCCTGATCTCAGTGCAGGGTGTTGGGAGTGCCCCTACGGATATGTCCGTAGGGGCCACTGTCTATCCCCTACGGAGTTATCCGTAGGGGTAGAACACGGACCTACGGTTGTATCCATAGGTACATACAATATATTCAAAAAAAAAATACATATATGATTTGAATATCCCTACGGAGTAATCCATAGGGGCAATAACACCTACAGATATATCCGTAGGGGCAAGAATTTGCCCGTAGGGGCAAGTTCAGGGCCTCAACTTGCACCTGCGGCCTTTGCACCTACGGGGTATTTTTTCGCCCCTACGCAGATATCCGTAGGGGCAGTGGGTTGCCCCTACGGATAAATCCGTAGGGGCAACCCTTATTTGTAGTAGTGTTTGGTGTTTTCCCGAAAATCGGTGAAAATTTGGTATTTTTCCGTAAATCGTCCTTTTTGTTATTTTGCAGTTTTGGCCTAATTATACCTAATTTGGATAGGTAATTGCTAGTTTTTAGTATCTAATGAGTTACTTATAAAATTCTGGTCGTTTAAAATTTTTCCCTAATTTTTCAATTTTTAATATTATTTTAAGCCGGTAAGAAAATAAATTAAATTAGCGATAAATACAAATTTAAATAGGCTAAATTTAAGCTTTAAAATCATGTTAATTAAAATCTAGTTGTAACATAAATTTTTAGTATTTTATTTTAAGTTTTAACTAATTTTTATTATAGAAAACAAAATCTATTGAATTTAAGCTTAAACTTGCAATTATGGCATTGTGGGGGGTCTTTTTGCATAAAATTTCTTTGTAAAATCTCTCTCACTCATTCCTCACTACTTTGGCCGGCCCCACCACTGCTGGATCAGCAACTTCCCCCTCCATTCCTTGCTTCTTTGACTCATTCAAATGATTTAAATATAGGTTTTTATTATATTATTTTGGATGGGGGTATTACGGTAATTTGGGGGGGCTTTGACTTGGATTTTTTTCACACCATTTCCTCACACTCTCTCCCATCTTCCCTTGGCCGAATCACTCCCTGCTGCAGCCCTTCATTTTATCCCCAATTCTTTTGCTTTAAATTCCATCAAAATTCTACAAAAATCCACAAATTTCTTTACAAATTCAACACAAAACCCTATTCTACCTCTTCTCTAACCCAAATTGGTTTAAAACATGGAGAAAGGAGGTGTTTTTGGAAGCAAATCTTCATGCTAGATCTCTATATATTGAGGTATAATCTTTACCCAACCAACACTTATGGTTAATTTCTTTAGTTAAATTGTTTTAGTGTTAAATTTTAGTGCTAATTTCATTCTAGGTTTTTAAAGAAGAAGGTTTGGTTTTGAATTAGGGTTTTAAGCAACACAACTAGATTAGCTATGTGTAGTTGTTATCTAGTTTGTTTAGTTTGGATATTTACTTGTGATTTTGATCTTTAGATCGCAAATCTAAGATGCTTGCACCGAATTTGGAATTTTATGCTTACTAGTTTTTTTAAATATTATGAAAAAAAATTGAGAATTAAAATATGGTAAGGGTTTCATCACATCATTGAAATTATAATGGGTAGTTTAATACCTTAGCTTGTGCAAAACCTAGCCTACTTGTTGAATTATGTATTGTTGCTTTAAAATGGTTGAAATTGGAAAAATTGCAAACTAGTTTTTGGTTTAATATAATTTGGCAAGATTAAAAATCTAGTAAATGCTTATGTGGCCTAATTAAGATAATTAGTCAGTATTATGAACTCTAGTTTGCTAAAACATCAAGACTTGTAGTAAAACGGTTAACGACCCCCTTTACTAGAATTTTTGGAAATAAACCGATTTAATCAATTTATTGATTTTGATGATTTCACCCTATTTCATATGTATGTTTAGTGTTTGTGAATATGAAAATGGGTGTGTTTGGGTTTTTCTCGATGGTTTGACGTTTGTAGATCGACATCGAGGGTTGCTTTAGCTATTCTTGCATGCGTAGCCGATAGGTTTTGACCTCTGCGTGATACGCATGCCGAATTGGTTTTCATATACCGTATCGATTTCGGATTTGGTTTTTATGCGATACGATACGTGGTGATATGTAGGTACCCCCATGTGGACTTCGAGACAACAAGAAACCGCGTGGCGACGTCGGCACCGGCGAGCGAGGACCAGGTGAGTAGATTTATATCTACGGGGAGAAGTCGCGTGGATAGCGTATAGCACCCCCGCAGTTCGTGGTGATGTATACGAATACGTATACACACATTTATTGATTATATTTTGTTTTGAGTTTATTGATGATAAATATGGATGGTTTAGTATCGCGAAACCCTAGAGTAGTGGTCGCACCACACATGTACACAACCACCCATACTTTCATACTTTACTTTCTTGTGCATAGATTGGGATATGTATATATGTATATATGCGTGGGTATGGGACTATGCATATGTACATTCACATACGCATGCATGGATAGTGAGGATAGTACTTGGGATTTATGATGAGTCGATGAGATTTGATTTGAGGCCGTGAGATCGGTGATATAGCAGGGTTCGTATTTGAGATACGACATGACGTTGTAGCGGGTCCTTGACGTAGTGTTTCACACACGTGCATGCATACTTTGGCGGTATCGGTATTGTACTAGACGTAGATCAGTACCCCGATCATGATATTTGATAAAGAGGATACCAGATGAATAGTATAATGAATGTGATATTGACCCGTACCCAGATTTGGGGATGCCGTACGACGGATTTACATACGAGCTATATTTTGATGATTGATCCGCACACTTGACTTGGGATGTCTGATTATAGATATGGTATCGGATATGATATTATTGAGGCGGGATCACCGACTAATATATATACAGATATGTATATGTATCGACTCGGATGTTAGGCGGTTTCCTTACCTGTAGTCCAGCTTGTTAACTTAGCCCTTTAGTTTAGTTTAGTTGTTAGATTAGATTCGATTCTTACCTATTTCAAAAACTAACGAATCATGGGTATTTTAAAAGACAGCCCAAGGGATCCTACGGATATTTCAAAAGACGTATCTTTTCATAAAAACACCGTAGCCCCTATTTCCAAAACCCCATGATTCGTGTTATTTCAAAAGGAACCATTTGTAGGACTTATTAGATTAATGTAGATTAGTTATAGTTGCGTCTGGTATTCAGCTCCGGCTCATGTTTGTGGTTCGCTTCGCATCGCATGCTTATATTTTGTTTCATACTCCATTGTTGATATCATATTGTTAGGACACCAGCGCCATTACCGATGATGCGTATGTACCACATACACTTACTTGCCGGCTTACACACATCTTCATCGGTAATTGCCATGCCACGTACACCTTAGAAAATATTATTGCTTGATATAGCGTACTTGCCTTATATGTTAGTTTAGACATTGTAGTTATTACCTGCTACTTCATGCATACTGTTATTCATTGTTATGCCGCATTCATGGATTCTCATGCATATATTCACTATTTTACGTGTTATTGAGGTTTTGGATTCGGATTTCCATGAGATTTTCTGGATTTGGAGGAAAATCGCAAAAACATAAATAAACCTTTTCTCTCTTTTAAAATAAAAAGTGCGGTTTTTCCCATGATGTATGAGTCGTCCACCATGAGTTTGCTGATGGATTTCGAGACCCGATTCGAGAAGACGGATGAACCGTTTCGGGTACATGGTGGACCCGGTAAGGTACCCCGGGGCAAGAAGCGCGTGATGATAACGATGTGAGCCTGGCAGGGGAGCGCTACCTACCGGTGATTTTACCCGACATGTCGGATATCCGGAGGATACCGTCGTGATCTTGAGATGGATGGTAGGGGCCGGTCTGGACTGACGGCGCCCTAGATATTGTGATTGAGACACTGAGATTTCGAGATATTGTGGTACAGAGACTGTGATACAGAGATATCGAGATATTGGGATTATGTTTTGTGCCGATGCTAGGCACTGTTTTATGCTGATTTGATTATGATACCTCATTTTAAAAATACAAAGGAAATCTCACTAAATTATGAAAACAGTTCTTCATTTACATGTATTCTGTTTTCATGCATTCATACCTCATTCATATGATATATTGCTACCTGAAGCACTGACACGGGCACATGAGATTACACTCGGGTTAGATATTTACCCTAGTCATTGTTATAGGCGGCATGTTATACATATATTTGAGGATTATATATATTGATCGTTTGACCTAGGATTGCGTTATTTATGCGATTTCTTTTCGTTGATGTTTCTCTATTCACGAGTTGGCAACTCACCCCCGTTGTGCCCCAGTTTCTCGCAGGTTTGCCGTACAGGTTTCATTACGGCTTTGCGGGCATAGTTTCCTTCGGGTGATTTGCTAGTAGGTGGGTTTACTTGTATCGTAACCCCATTATATATCTTGTATATCATTATTCTGTTGTATCTAGAAGTTCCATCAACCAAACATGTATTTATTTTTGAGATAGAGACCAGTGATGTTATTCTTTCGACCTTAGAGTCGCGCGTTATATTTCTGCGGATTTCTTATGGTTTTTGAGTTTCCTTTTGAGTTTTTGATCCTCGCCGTTGGCGTTGTATATTATATTGCTTGTGTGGTTGTGACCGTCGATTGACGAAGAGCTAGCTCCCGCTTGGGGATGCCTTTTTATCGATTTCGTATACTATTTATGTTGTATCCCGTTTGGGGGCCAGTATTTACAAAGGAGACTCTGTCAAAATTTTCAGTAAATTTTGATGTTCTTAAAAACCGCATAATTCAGCTTATGCTATTAAAACTACTTGTTTTAAATTGGTTTTCCTTCACTCTACTTCTTTTCTTGGTTTGGATTTCTGGGTTTTCGGTTTACTTAGATTACGTACGCCTCGAGACGTTTCGTAGTTTAAGTGCCGGTCATGTTCCGTACTTTCGGGACGTGACAAAGTTGGTATCATAGCGTTAGGTTTTACCTTCGGAGCGTAGGATGACCCTTGGTTGATGGAATAGGTGACTAAAGTAGAGTGACGTACCGTAGGTATGTTCCACGGCATATTTACGATACGCTACTCCACTTAAGAAGCCTTAGGATGTACATTTCTTTGCTCAGTATTATATTCATTCCGATCTAGCCTCATCAGTACCAGTTATGGTTTTGCTGCCACGATTACGGGCAGGGAGAGCTACAGCTAGAGTTGCGGTCAGCACGAGCTCGTCACGAACGAGGACTGACCAGGGCGAAATTTCGGTAACACACGATTGCAGAGATGTGTCTTTTTACCGTGTTTCCGCGCCATGAGCGTTTGGCGGATTGCCTTTATGAGGTTACTCGGATGTGCTGATCGACACTAGAGGATTGAGCCAATGATAGAGGCCAGCCAGATCTTGATGACCGTTGGTGTGTTGCTTATTCATGATGATCGAGGCACAGTTCAGCGTGCAGACGAGCGAGCCAGTTATTGCTGCGAACGACGAGCTATTGCCCCAGATGCTGGAATTAGTGCAGAACGAGTTGTACTAAGAGATGATAGAAGGTCGCTAGTCATCGAGGATGAATGACTAGGACATGTGGATCGTTCGCCTACCCCGATGCGAGGTCATCAGATAGATTGATTCCAGCTAGAGACGACTTCACGCGGAGACGTTGGGAGTCGACAGAGACGATCGAATGTCAGAAACCTATTATTCCAAGTTTAAAGTAGTCGGAAAGACATGCAGGAAATTCTATGGTCCCTCTAGAAGAATGAAACCCTAACTCGACATAATGACCGTGTGAAAGCCTTTGAACCTTCGGGTTTGCGGCAGTTCTACGGCGCCATTAGTGAGGCTTGGGTTTGCCCTTCTACGGCTGGACCACCGATGCTGTGGTATGTACTCGATACTATTAAACTGTGTCCAAGAGGTTGAGCTCTTAGGGGATTATGAGGTTTTGACGACTCGATCGGATGGCTCGACTTAATTCGGATGCTAGGTGGTGAGATGCATTTCTTGGGAGACTCCCGATACGAGGATAGCCGTTGGAGCTCAGTCCATGTAGCCACGATGAGACGATTCCGAAGCAGTCGACATTAGAGAAAGTGGAGTAAAGAAGTCCGTACAAGATCTGGATAAGACGATGTTCCACTCCGCCGACATCAGAGATGCGATACGCATGCCGAGGCAGAGTACTGGATATACCTTCCAGAAGGAGTCGCGATGGGTATGCAGCCGTTCCGAAGCAAGATGCAGATATAGGAAAGGACGATGACTTCCGAACAGTTGGCAGAGACGAGACATGGAAGAGACCGTGAGCAGGATTCCTTCCAGGACACTGCTGCAATGATACTTGCACCCAGGATCAGATGTGTCACGTACATTCATAGAGCCAGAGGCCGACGCCAGTGATATGCTGTCTTACGAGTGGTCGCGATGATTGACCGGGAGATGAAAAGAGGCGTGTTAGAACGGGATCATCCCCGTTAGCACACCTGACAAGGCCGATGAGCCGATGGACCGAGAGATTGGTAATTCCCAGTGAAGACCTTGACCCAGGAGTGGTCATTGTTACGCACACCAGCAGGCCAGAGTTCATGATCATCGACGAGACGTCCCATTAGTGACCGCGACAGTTGGCCCGAGATTCTTAGAGGATGCGCTTGAGCGGTACTATGCCGCCATTATTGATTTCGATGTTTTGGGTGACCTATTCACATGACTGATTTTGATGATTGAGTTTCGTGGTATTTGTTTTAATGGACCATGGTTTCACCTATTGAGTAATTACGATTTTGCACAGTTGTTTCACTTAATATCGCTTTCGTGCCATGGTTTCTCATGTTTATGATTTTATGGGTTTCATACGGTTGAGTTGATTCCGTGCGTATGCACGCACACGATTTGGTTTTTGCACTCGGTATAGTTCACGTATGCTGCAGTGCAGTGATTAGTATTTTGTGCACTTGGATGCACTAGACTTCGATTTCGAGGGTGATGCTCGATATTTGTTTTGTGCATTTGATGCACCTGATTGGATTTTTCGCGTGTTCGACGCTTGATATTGGATTTCATGATTTCGTACATGATGAATGCACCGGATTTGGATTTTTAGCGCATGTCGGGCACATGTTATGAGATACAATTTTGGTGCACACTAGATGCACTAAATCGAGATTTTTCGTGCATGTCAGATGCACCTGATTTTGCTGTCAGGCACACACGTTGCCTATGACCGATGTTGTGTGCACACCCGTTGCACATGTATGGCACATTCATGGATTTTGATTTCCGTGCGCACCGGACGCACAGGGTTTTCATATGCACTTTTGGGATTGATTCTTATAGAGCAGTATATTTTCATGATTTTGTGATTTGTTTCGTACTAAGAAGGGCTAGTCAGAGGACAGTACCTGAGTGTGTTTTGCACGCATTTTCTTCAGATATTTACATGTATAGTTCCGAATTATAGCATATCGGTTTTGCTTTGGATTTGGCATTCGTGTCTTCACCTTGACTCCGATGATTGCAGGATGCTTGACGGAGTTTTGATTTTGAGTTATATGCTCATTTTTCATGCGCATGCGCTGCGCTACGATTTGTTTTATGTACTTATGATTTCGGAGCCCCGACGACTTCATGGTTTTGCTTGGATGTTTTAGTATTTGGGGGAAGTTTTAATTTAAATTCGGGGACCGAATTTATTTAATGGGGGAAGATTGTAACGCCTAGAAAAGTCGTTTTGGTGTTTTCCCGAAAATCGGTGAAAATTTGGTATTTTTCCGTAAATCGTCATTTTTGTTATTTTGCAGTTTAGGCCTAATTATACCTAATTTGGATAGGTAATTTCTAGTTTTTAGTATCTAATGAGTTACTTATAAAATTCTGGTCGTTTAAAATTTTTCCCTAATTTTTCAATTTTTAATATTATTTTAAGCCGGTAAGAAAATATATTAAATTAGCGATAAATACAAATTTAAATAGGCTAAATTTAAGCTTTAAAATCATGTTAATTAAAATCTAGTTGTAACATAAATTTTTAGTATTTTATTTTAAGTTTTAACTAATTTTTATTATAGAAAACGAAATCTATTGAATTTAAGCTTAAACTTGCAATTATGGCATTGTGGGGGGTCTTTTTGCATAGAATTTCTTTGTAAAATCTCTCTCACTCATTCCTCACTACTTTGGCCGGCCCCACCACTGCTGGATCAGCAACTTCCCCCTCCATTCCTTGCTTCTTTTACTCATTCAAATGATTTAAATATAGGTTTTTATTATATTATTTTGGATGGGGGTATTGCGGTAATTTGGGGGGGCTTTGACTTGGATTTTTTTCACACCATTTCCTCACACTCTCTCCCATCTTCCCTTGGCTGAATCACTCCCTGCTGCAGCCCCTCATTTTATCCCCAATTCTTTTGCTTTAAATTCCATCAAAATTCTACAAAAATCCACAAATTTCTTTACAAATTCAACACAAAACCCTATTCTACCTCTTCTCTAACCCAAATTGGTTTAAAACATGGAGAAAGGAGGTGTTTTTGGAAGCAAATCTTCATGCTAGATCTCTATATATTGAGGTATAATCTTTACCCAACTAACACTTATGGTTAATTCCTTTAGTTAAATTGTTTTAGTGTTAAATTTTAGTGCTAATTTCATTCTAGGTTTTTAAAGAAGAGGGTTTGGTTTTGAATTAGGGTTTTAAGCATCACAACTAGATTAGCTATGTGTAGTTGTTATCTAGTTTGTTTAGTTTGGATATTTACTTGTGATTTTGATCTTTAGATCGCAAATCTAAGATGCTTGCACCGAATTTGGAATTTTATGCTTACTAGTTTTTTTAAATATTATGAAAAAAAATTGAGAATTAAAATATGGTAAGGGTTTCATCACATCATTGAAATTATAATTGGTAGTTTAATACCTTTGCTTGTGCAAAACCTAGCCTACTTGTTGAATTATGTATTGTTGCTTTAAAATGGTTGAAATTGGAAAAATTGCAAACTAGTTTTTGCTTTAATATAATTTGGCAAGATTAAAAATCTAGTAAATGCTTATGTGGCCTAATTAAGATAATTAGTGAGTATTGTGAACTCTAGTTTGCTAAAACATCAAGACTTGTAGTAAAACGGTTAACGACCTCCTTTACTAGAATTTTTGGAAATAAACCGATTTAATCAATTTATTGATTTTGATGATTTCACCCTATTTCATATGTATGTTTAGTGTTTGTGAATGTGAAAATGGGTGTGTTTGGGTTTTTCTCGATGGTTTGACGTTGGTAGATCGACATCGAGGGTTGCTTTAGCTATTCTTGCATGCGTTGCCGATAGGTTTTGACCTCTGCGTGATACGCGTGCCGAATTGGTTTTCATATACCGTATCGATTTCGGATTTGGTTTTTATGCGATACGATATGTGGTGATATGTAGGTACCCCCATGTGGAATTCGAGACGACAAGCAACCGCGTGGCGACGTCGGCACCGGCGAGCGAGGACCAGGTGAGTAGATTTATATCTACGGGGAGAAGTCGGGTGGATGGCGTATAACACCCCCGCAGTTCGTGGTGATGTATACGAATACGTATACACACATTTATTGATTATATTTTGTTTTGAGTTTATTGATGATAAATATGGATGGTTTAGTATCGCGAAACCCTAGAGTAGTGGTCGCACCACACATGCAAACAACCACCCATACTTTCATACTTTACTTTCTTGTGCGTAGATTGGGATGTATATATATGTATATATGCGTGGGTATGGGACTATGCATATGTACATTCACATACGCATGCATGGATAGTGAGGATAGTACTTGGGATTTATGATGAGTCGATGAGATTTGATTTGAGGCCGTGAGATCGGTGATATAGCAGGGTTCGTATTTGAGATACGACATGACGTTGTAGCGGGTCCTTGACGTAGTATTTCACACACGTGCATGCATACTTAGGCGGTATCGGTATTGTACTAGACGTAGATCAGTACCCCGATCATGATATTTTATAAAGAGGATACCAGGTGAATAGTATAGTGAATGTGATATTGACCCGTACCTAGATTTGGGGATGCCGTACGACGGATTTACGTACGAGCTATATTTTGATGATTGATCCGCACTATTGACTTGGGATGTCTGATTATAGATATGGTATCGGATATGATATTATTGAGACGGGATCACCGACTAATATAAATACAGATATGTATATGTATCGACTCGGATGTTAGGCGGTTTCCTTACCTGTAGTCCAGCTTGTTAGCTTAGCCCTTTAGTTTAGTTTAGTTGTTAGATTAGATTCGATTCTTACCTATTTCAAAAACTAACGAATCATGGGTATTTTAAAAGACAGCCCAAGGGATCCTACGGATATTTCAAAAGACGTATCTTTTCATAAAAACACCGTAGCCCCTATTTCCAAAACCCCATGATTCGTGTTATTTCAAAAGGAACCATTTGTAGGACTTATTAGATTAATGTAGATTAGTTATAGTTGCGTCTGGTATTCAGCTCCGGCTCATTTTTGTGGTTCGCTTCGCATCGCATGCTTATATTTTGTTTCATACTCCATTGTTGATATCATATTGTTAGGACACCAGCACCATTACCGATGATGTGTTTGTACCACGTACACTTACTTGCCGGCTCACACACATCTTCACGGTAATTGCCATGTCACGTACACCTTAGAAAATATTATTGCTTGACATAGCGTACTTTCCTTATATGTTAGTTTAGACATTGTAGTTATTACCTGCTACTTCATGCATACTGTTATTCATTGTTATGCCGCATTCATGGATTCTCATGCATATATTCACTATTTTACGTGTTATTGAGGTTTTGGATTCGGATTTCCATGAGATTTTCTGGATTTGGAGGAAAACCGAAAAAACATAAATAAACCTTTTCTCTCTTTTAAAATAAAAAGTGCGGTTTTTCCCATGATGTATGAGTCGTCCACTATGAGTTTGCTGATGGATTTCGAGACCCGGTTCGAGGAGACGGATGAACCGTTTCGGGTACATGGTGGACCCGGTAAGGTACCCCAGGGCAAGAAGCGCGTGACGATGACGATGTGAGCCTGGCAGGGGAGCACTACCAACCGGTGATTTTACCCAATGCGTCGGATATCCGGAGGATACCGTCGTGGTCTTGAGATGGATGGTAGGGGCCGGTCTGGACTGACGGCGCCCTAGATATTGTGATTGAGATATTGAGATTTCGAGATATTGAGGTACAGAGACTGTGATACAGAGATATCGAGATATTGGGATTATGTTTTGTGCTGATGCTAGGCACTGTTTTATGCTGATTTGATTATGATACCTCATTTTAAAAATACAAAGGAAATCTCACTAAATTATGAAAACAGTTCTTCATTTACATGTATTCTATTTTCATGCATTCATACCTCATTCATATGATATATTGCTACCTGAGGCACTGACACGGGCACATGAGATTACACTCGGGTTAGATATTTACCCTAGTCATTGTTATAAGCGGCATGTTATACATATATTTGAGGATTATATATATTGATCGTTTGACCTAGGATTGCGTTATTTATGCGATTTCTTTTCGTTGATGTTTTTCTATTCACGAGTTGGCAACTCACCCCCGTTGTGCCCCAGTTTCTCGCAGGTTTGCCGTACAGGTTTCATTACGGCTTTGCGGGCATAGTTTCCTTCGGGTGATTTGCTAGTAGGTGGGTTTACTTGTATCGTTACCCCATTATATATCTTGTATATCATTATTCTGTTGTATCTAGAAGTTCCATCAACCAAACATGTATTTATTTTTGAGATAGAGACCAGTGATGTTATTCTTTCGACCTTAGAGTCGCGTGTTATATTTCTGCGGATTTCTTGTGGTTTTTGAGTTTCCTTTTGAGTTTTTGATCCTCGCCGTTGGCGTTGTATATTATATTGCTTGTGTGGTTGTGACCGTCGATTGACGAAGAGCTAGCTCCCGCTTGGGGATGCCTTTTTATCGATTTCGTATACTATTCATGTTGTATCCCGTTTGGGGGCCAGTATTTACAAAGGAGACTCTGTCGAAATTTTCAGTAAATTTTGATGTTCTTAAAAACCGCATAATTCGGCTTATGCTATTAAAAATACTTGTTTTAAATTGGTTTTCCTTTACTCTACTTCTTTTCTTGGTTTGGATTTCTGGGTTTTCGGTTTACTTAGATTACGTACGCCTCGAGACGTTTCGTAGTTTAAGTACCGGTCATGTTCCGTACTTTCGGGACGTGACAGTATCATATACTCGTATTTAATCAAGCTCCCGCACATATCTCCATAAGTGCCCTACTTCGTTTTGCTTGAGCTAGGAAACCACTATGTGGGACTCTGCAGACTCGTCAATACGCCAGCAGTAGCTAATGATCATAACAGAGACCTGCAAGCCGTCAGCGGTACTAGCTGGATGTAACGGCTACCCAGGTATTGAACAAATAGAAGATCAACAAGAAAATTTATCCAAACTCCCGTATAGCCTATAAGCAACGCTTACTGTACAGTCCGGTCTTTTCGTCTGATATGTCGTATATCGAGTCTGGGGGTGGTATTGTCAGACCCTAATAACTTGATAAGTCATGCCGATGTGTGACCTATAACCTTTCGAGAAACTACTGATAACACTTATCAGTAAATCTCATCAGCCCAGGCCAGGGACTTTCTGTTATAGCCAACCGAGCATAGCGCAACATCAACTCCCAATACCGGAAGAGATGAGACAACTCCTATCGCTCACTGCCTCCATGTGACTCGAGACTGTACCCAAAAACCACCTGTTTGCACGACTCGATTGAACAGTGGTAGGAAGGAAATCAAAGCACAGTGGGAACCTGTAACACCTGAGGTCAGGGTTAGTAGTGATTAAGTGTTAATGTGGGGGTTTTTGGCAAAAAGTTTACCAAAATGGGTTTCTTATAAACTATCTGGTTTTGTGGTTATTTTTGTGGAATGTTATCTCGACCACACACCAGCATATAGCCATCAAAACATCACATTTCAATCCCACATATCGGCACATTTCAACCTCAGCACATCAGCCCAAAGACAGATCAGCCACATATCATTATTTGGGCCACCAACAGTCAACTTTGACAACTCCTATACCCTATAGCTCAGCCGTAGCTGCTGCAACAGCTGCACCCACATCACATCAGCCAATTTGTGCGCAATTTCAGCCTTGATGGTCAGCTATGGCTGCTGCAACAGCCACCTAACCCCATGGAAATTCAGCTGAGGATAGCCCATCATTTGCATCAGCCTCCCTACCACTCTACAACAGCTACTAAACCATCACATCAGCACCACAACACCTTATCCATCACCTGTCACACCTCACATCAGCCAAATTGCATCAAATCAGCCACCCAAATTTACAAACTTCAGCAGCACAAAATCAGCCCATTAACATCAGCTTTTTAGCTACCCCCAAACCCTATGCAGCTACATCAGCTACCCTAACACCAGAAAGTCTACTTAGGCTGCTACAAACAGCACACCAGCTGCTACTTCAGCCCATACTTCCCTAAGTAAAAACAACACCAGTAAACATTAGCTTCAGCTCTTCAGCCCTTCAAGTATCTGCAGACAACAGCAGCAACAGCTGCTACTTCGGCCTCAAAACTCATACCACACACACACCACCCCATACCACACTCACACCATCTCATACCACATCACACACCACCTTATACCACACCATACCAACAACAAGAACAGCAACAGCAACAATAAAGATCAGCAACAGCAACAGCAAACACATTTGCATCAGCATCAGCTTCAGCAGTTGCACAGCAGCTCCGTTCCGGCCACGTTTTGATGCACCTACCCTCTTCTTCTTCCCCTTCTCCCTTGTTGCAAGGTTCTTAGAGGGTATAACTCCTAAACTTTTCCCATATTATATAGATTAGGTGCTTGATTAGCTAGTTGTTGCGATAAACAGAATTTTATTGCTAGAATGGGTAGTAATGCTAGATTTAGCCATTTTAGAGTGTTTGTAGCTTTATGAACTCTCCTTGGTGTTAACTAATCTGTTAAAGCCTAGTAGTATCATTAAAAGTGGATGGTTAGCCTAATTTGCTAAAATTTCGATAATCTAGCTTAATCGGTGTCCATATCATGCTTAGAAGTGATATTGGGTGTTTTATGGAGATTTTGAGCAAAGTGAGAATTGCGTTAGCTAGAATAACCTTCTTAGGTCCTAGTGAGGCCAGCCAACCAGAGAAATCCCCCAGATTTCATGTAGAAACCCGATTTACCCGACTTGGCGTATTTTAGCAGATTTAGTGACTTTTAACCTCTATTAGGATCTGCTATTAAAGGGTATTTGTTCTAAATTAGCAAACAAGACTAAGTTAGTATGCAGGGTTTTCTGGAGTTTTGTGTGGGACCCGAACCCCTTTGGCCGGGATTGGGCCGGCGGCCTCCTCTTCCCCGACCGGCGACGCCGGCCTCCTGTGTGAGATGAGTGTGTGTGTTTGTGTGGGTAGGGGTCTGTGAGCATTTTACTTAGAGTGGCATTGTTTATTTGATAAGTTTAGCCCTGAGGCAAAATCTGGAGCTAGTTACGTGTTTTCGATGTTTTAAGACTTGTGCGACACGCGCGTGATACGCGTGATTCTGTGGCGCGCTGCGCGACACAGCGTATCAGTTCTGATTCTAGTAGGTTTATGCGCGTCGCGTCGCGTCGCGTCGTGTGCTCACGCGTTTGGTTTCACGCACGCGTTTCCTTTATCGATATATTGCGTTTTGCATGACTTTTCCTTATATGGTGACTCATGTGAATTCTAGGTTCGCCGGCAGGAACTTCAAGCGCGGCTGAAAAGGGAAAGCAGGTGGTCGGACACACTTACCACAGGATCACGGGTGAGTAGATTTAACATCTACGGGGGACAATCGTTTGGATGGCGCGAGTCGCCCGATAGATTTAGTAGACTTGGTATTACTGGTAACATTGGAGTAAAAATGATAAAACTTGCATGATAATTGCTGTAGTCAGTATCTATATGATGTTCCATATACGCAGATTCATTATAGGACACATGCACCATTACCAGGTTTTATATGTTGCACGAGCACTATTCATGTGGACACACACACCCTGGTAATTGCCATGTCACGACACTAAATAACTTTAAATCTGAAACATGTTAACTGCTAGAAATGTGACATTGAAATAAGTATTTAAATTGATACCATAAGCATTCATAATCATCGGCATATGCATTTATGATAATTTTGTGAGATTTATGATATTTCTGGATTTCGGGGGAAAGCCGCAAGATTTCAACTGATATTTGTTAAAAATAAAAGCTGCGGTTTTCTAGTGATATAAAGTGTCGTCCACCATGAGTTTGCTGTGGTTTTTGAGACCCGTTTCGAGGAGGTGGATGAACCGTCTCGGGTACATGGTGGGCCCGGTATGGTACCTCGGGGCAAGAAGATCGCAGATGATGGCGTTGAGCCTGGCAGGGGACGGATTACCTACCGGTGATTTCATTTGGCACGGAGGATATCCAGAGGATACCGACTGTGGCCGCTGGATTGAGATATAGATTTTGATGTGGATCAGCCGGATGGCTGAGGCCAGAGATACTGGACATGGATATATGAGATTTGGACGGTTTTGAGGTGTCGTTGCTAGACACAGATTTTATTGATTTCCTGAATATTATTACTGATGTTTAAAAAGGGGAGTTTCAAAACAATGGAAGAATAATTCTCTACACACTTGATTGTATTTTCATGTGGCATACATACCTGTTATCACCTCCATGTGACATATACTTGCTAGTATACTGTTGATGCATACACACCTTCTAGTACATGTAGCTATACCTGTTTTAGAGATGTCGGAACACTTGTGTGCATGCATACGATAGCCTTAGTAAATGTTATCTATTACTCACGAGCTGGCAACTGACCCCCGTTGTGCCACAGCTTCTCTGCAGGTCCATTCCGTCAGCACTGTAGCGGCGGATACCTTTGCTTCATTTGTACTTCTTGCTTGGACTAGAGGCTTTTGCTCATAGGTGGGTTATTATCAGTTTGTACCACCTTATATATGCTCATTGTTTCTAGAGTACTCCATCTACAGTTTCTACCGTTTCTACAGTTCTACTGTTGCTACTACTACTACTGTTACCATTACTGCTACTATCATTTCAGTTGTACCTGTTTTATTCGGATGACTGTATATTGACCTAGATGTGAGATTGTGAGACTTGAGGATTTATTTATGATGTATCTGGGTCGAGCTCACTTGAGTCGACATGTTATTCCTCATGCACTGATTTCTTTTATATTCTGCTGGAATTTTGGAATAAGGGCAAATTGATTAGGTAATGAGGTAAAAGCTTAAATTAATTTGTTTTTCCTTCGCTCTAAAATCTTATTTGGTTTTGTATTCTGGGCTTCGGCTTACTTAGTATACGGACGCCTTGAGATGTTTCGTAACTTAAGTGCCGGTCGCGTTCCGTACTTTGCGGGTCGTGACAAAGTTGGTATCAGAGCGATAGGTTTCACCTTTCCGAGTGTAGGATGACCCTTAGTAGATGGAGTAAGTGACTTAAGCAGGATAGCGTAGCGTACGTATGTCCGCGGCATACTTGCGTTGCGGTACTCCGCCTAGGTGACTTTAGGATATACTTGCTTGAAATTCCTTCTTCAATTCCGTGTATCCTACGATCTTATTCTTGTTCCTGTACCAGCTACTATGCCGCCAAAAACTACCAGAGAACAGAGGGCTGCCGCCCGAAACGAGATTCGAGCTGGCTCATCCGATACTAGGACTGAGCAGGGTAGTATGCCTACACCGTAGGAACAAACCGATCTGCCTTTCCCAGGCCGTGTGGATAGGCTAGAGACTGGTATGGAGGAGTTGCGACAGATGATGGGGAGTATGCAGGAACTACGTCAGATGGTAGGATCCCTTGTTACAGCCGGTAGTGCACCGAGGCCGGAGGACATACCTGCTACATCCCAGACTACTATGATACCTGCTTCTACTACTACCACCGCGACCATTCCGGTTTCACTACAGGAGTTCATGAGGCTGAGACCTCCAGTTTTTACGGGTACCGATGCAGCAGAGGACCCGCAGACGTTCCTTGACAGCTTAGCCAGGATCTGCCGTTCGCTGAGATGTTCCGATGATCGCTGGGTAGAAATTGCGAGTTTCCGACTAGAGGGTCTCGCACAGATATGGTGGGAGTCCGTTCTGAGAGGTCGAGCTGCAGGTCTATCGCCCATGACCTGGACCGAGTTCACAGCAGTTTTTCTTGCCCGATTCCTCCCGGAGAGCGTTCGCGACACCAGAGCTCGTAGTTTTGAGGCCTTGGTCGAGACATCGGGGATGACGGTGTCTGAGTATGACGTCCAGTTTACACAATTGTCCCGATATGCTCCGTATCTAGTGGATACCGAAGCGAAGAGAGTGAAGAGGTTTATACAAGGACTGGATGCCCAGTTATATCTTGCCATTGGCGCCCAGCATTTCGATACCTATTCGGTAGCTATGAATACAGCATTGCGGATGGAGGCACGTATTTCAGCAACTTCGGCTGTTACCGGGCCGAAGAGGATTCGTACTAGCATGCCAGATCAGAGGCAGCATGCCAGATTCCTTCCGCGAGATAGGACCGGAAGAGGATTTGGACGAGGTCATCTATATGGATCGTATACACAGGGACAGCAGTCGTCGCCAGGATGCTTTGGGTGCGGGAGTCTGCACTATCGTGTTAGAGACTGTCCAGCGAGGCGACAGGGAGCGACGACCGTTCCGCATGTGACTCTACCTCCATCACCGCCCCCTCCTCAGAGAGCCCTACTTCCTGCCACAGGCGATGCTCCACGCCAGTTGGGTGTACCCAGAGGCCGTGGACGTGGCGCACCGATCCAGAGAGGACGAGGAGGCAGAGGCCGAGGCCGAGGTCAGCCCGCTATCGGAGGAGGTCAGGCCCGAGTTTTTGCATTAACATCCCAAGATGCGCAGGCATCCAATGCCGTCGTTACAGGTACTCTATCAGTTTGTTCTGTTGATGCACACGTGTTATTTGATCCCGGATCCACGCACTCTTATGTTTCCACACACTTTGTACCGAGTTTGGGTAGAGAGTCCGGTTTGCTTGATCAGCCGCTTGTTGTGACCACTCCTATGGGAGAGTCCTTTGTTGCTAGGCACGTGTTCCGATCCTGTACCGTTCGTATTGGCAAGCGAGAGCTGCCTGTCGACTTGATCCTTCTAGAGATGTTGGACTTCGACATTCTTTTGGGCATGGATTGGTTAGCTACGTGCTATGCGTCTGTGGACTGCCGTGAGAAGACGGTTAGATTTTGTTTTCCCGGCGAGTCGGTTTTTGTTGTGAAGGGGGACCGTGGTGCCACCCCTCACATGTTGATTTCTTCTCTTCGTGCTGTTCAGCTATTGAGGAAGGGATGTCAGGGATTCTTGGCTTATGTCAGTGACACTAGATCTACAGATGTTCCGTTGGACCAGGTCCCAGTTGTTTGTGAGTTCCCTGATGTTTTCCCTGATGAGCTTCCTGGACTACCGCCTGAGCGCGATGTCGAGTTCTGTATTGATTTAATTCCTGGCTCGGGACCTATTTCTATACCGCCTTATCGAATGGCCCCGGCGGAACTTAGTGAATTGAAGGTTCAGCTGCAAGAATTGTTAGATAAGGGACTGATTCGACCTAGCGTTTCACCATGGGGTGCTCCGGTCCTGTTTGTCAAGAAGAAGGACGGAAGTTTGCGCTTATGTATCGACTACCGCCAGCTGAACAAGGTTACCGTACGGAACAGATATCCGTTGCCACGCATTGATGATTTGTTCGACCAGCTTCAGGGTGCGGGATATTTTTCTAGGATCGACTTGCGATCGGGGTACCATCAGCTGCGAGTCCGACAGGAGGATGTACCGAAGACAGCCTTCCGTACACGCTATGGCCACTATGAATTTCTGGTGATGTCGTTCGGACTCACCAACGCCCCAGCTGCATTCATGGATTTGATGAACCGTACATTCAGGCCGTATCTCGACTTGTTCATCATAGTGTTCATTGATGATATTTTGGTGTACTCCCGGAGCCGAGAGGAGCACGAGCAGCACCTGCGGATTACGTTACAGACTCTGAGGGAGCACCAGTTGTTTGCAAAGTTCTCCAAGTGTGCATTCTGGTTGGACAGCGTCGGATTCTTGGGTCATGTGATTACGAGAGACGGCATATGTGTGGACCCGAAGAAGATCGAGGCCGTCCAGCAGTGGCCCAGACCTACATCGGTTACGGAGATCCGTAGTTTTCTAGGCCTTGCAGGCTACTACAGGAGATTTGTACAGGATTTCTCCCGTATTGCTGCACCTTTGACCGGTTTGACCCGGAAGGCAGTTCCTTTCGTTTGGACGGAGGAGTGCGAGCAAAGTTTTCAGCAACTACGGACCTGTTTGACTACGGCGCCAGTATTATCTTTGCCTTCGGGATCAGGCGGATTTGTGGTCTACTGTGATGCTTCGCGAGTAGGGTTTGGATGCGTATTGATGCAGCATGACAGGGTAATCGCGTATGCTTCGCGGCAATTGAAGAAACATGAACAGAACTACCCCACTCACGATTTGGAGATGGCTGCAGTGGTCTTTGCACTGAAGATTTGGCGACATTACCTATATGGCGAGTCGTGCCAAATATTCACAGACCACAAAAGCTTAAAATACATATTTCAGCAGCGAGATCTGAACCTCAGACAGCGTCGTTGGATGGAGTTGGTGAAGGACTATGACTGCGAAATCTTATACCACCCGGGCAAGGCAAATATAGTAGCGGATGCTCTGAGCAGGAGGCCCGGGGGTAATCTATCTTATATGTGCGCAGTGCAGATACAGTCGTCAGCAGATTGGCAGATTTTATGCGGTAGCCGAGTTGAGTTTGAGTTCCTTCCAATAGGGGGACAGCTCGCGCATGTTCGTGCGCGCCCATAATTGCTTGACCGTATATATGAAGCACAGCGCAGCGATGACCGTTGTTCAGAGATCATAGCACAGATTAGACAGGGCAGAGATTCCGAGTTCATGATCGACGATCAGGGAGTACTACGATTTAGGACTCGATTGTGCATACCAGATTCCGAGGGACTGCGGCGTGAGATTCTTGACGAGGCGCATAGATCTACATACAGCATTCATCCAGGTTCCACCAAAATGTACCGTGATTTGAGAGATGTCTATTGGTGGGACGGGATGAAGAGGGATGTCACCGACTTCGTATCGAGATGCCTGACTTGTCAGCAAGTCAAGGCCGAGCACCAGAGGCCAGCAGGAGAACTACAGCCGTTACCCATACCAGAGTGGAAATGGGAGCAGATTTCGATGGATTTCGTTGTGGGTCTACCCAGGACCAGTCGAGGGTACGACTCCATTTGGGTGATCGTGGATCGATTGACGAAAGCGGCTCACTTCCTGCCGGTGAAGACAACTTTTAGCTTCGCTCAGTATGCCCAGCTTTACATCGACGAGATCGTACGATTGCATGGTGTACCGACTTGTATCGTGTCAGATCGAGGCACTCAGTTCACCAGCCGACTTTGGCAGAAACTTCAGAAGGCATTGGGCACTCGTTTGAGTTTTAGCACAGCATTTCATCCGCAGACCGACGGACAATCAGAGCGGACCATTCAGACTCTCGAGGACATGCTTCGAGCGTGTGTTTTAGACTTCGGAGGTAGCTGGGATCGTCATTTACCTCTAGTAGAGTTCTCCTATAACAACAGCTTCCAGGATACTATTTAGATGGCACCTTTCGAGGCATTGTATGGAAGAAGATGTAGATCGCCCGTTTGTTGGACCGAGTTGAGCGAAAGCAGTATCTTCGGGCCACAGATCGTGCAGGAGACGACCGAGAAAGTACAGCTGATTCGAGAACGGATGAGAGCAGCCCAGTGCAGGCAGAAATCATATGCAGACAGGCGCCGTCGCAAATTAGAGTTCGCAGTTGGCGACCATGTTTTTCTGAAAATCTCTCCGATGAAGGGCGTGATGCGTTTTGGGCGAAAGGGGAAGCTCAGCCCTAGATTCGTAGGTCCCTTCGAGATTCTCGAGCGTGTCGGCGCTGTTGCGTATCGATTAGCTCTTCCACCTAGTTTTTCAGATGTTCATCCCGTTTTCCACGTATCGATGCTACGCCGTTATCTTCATGACCCTTCCCACGCGATTCAGCATCAGACAGTTCAGCTCGAGCCCGACCTTTCGTTCACCATACAGCCAGTTGAGATATTAGATCGGCAAGTGAAGAAACTTCGATCAAAGGTCCTGCCGTCTGTGAAAGTTCTTTGGCGCAGCCCGAGCAGTGAGGAGATCACTTGGGAGGCCGAGGGAGAGATGCGGAAGAAATTCCCTCATCTTTTTGAAGGTTCGCGTAGTTGCATATTTTAAAATTCGGGGACGAATTTTCTTAAGGGGGGAAGACTGTAACACCTGAGGTCAGGGTTAGTAGTGATTAAGTGTTAATGTGTGGTTTTTGGCAAAAAGTTTACCAAAAACGGGTTTCTTATAAACTATCTGGTTTTGTGGTTATTTTTGTGGAATGTTATCTCGACCACACACCAGCATATAGCCATCAAAACATCACATTTCAATCCCACATATCGGCACATTTCAACCTCAGCACATCAGCCCAAAGACAGATCAGCCACATATCATTATTTGGGCCACCAACAGTCAACTTTGACAACTCCTATACCCTATAGCTCAGCCGTAGCTGCTGCAACAGCAGCACCCACATCACATCAGCCAATTTGTGCGCAATTTCAGCCTTGATGGTCAGCTATGACTGCTACAACAGCCACCTAACCCCATGGAAATTCAGCTGAGGATAGCCCATCATTTGCATCAGCCCCCCCTACCACTCTACAACAGCTACTAAACCATCACATCAGCACCACAACACCTTATCCATCACCTGTCACACCTCACATCAGCCAAATTGCATCAAATCAGCCACCCAAATTTACAAACTTCAGCAGCACAAAATCAGCCCATTAACATCAGCTTTTTAGCTACCCCCAAACCCTATGCAGCTACATCAGCTACCCTAACACCAGAAAGTCTACTTAGGTTGCTACAAACAGCACACCAGCTGCTACTTCAGCCCATACTTCACCAAGTAAAAACAACACCAGCAAACATTAGCTTCAGCTCTTCAGCCCTTCAAGTATCTGCAGACAACAGCAGCAACAGCTGCTACTTCAGCCTCAAAACTCATACTACACACACACCACCCCATAGCACACTCACACCATCTCATACCACATCACACACCACCTTATACCACACCATACCAACAACAACAACAGCAACAGCAACAATAAAGATCAGCAACAGCAACAGCAAACACATTTGCATCAGCATCAGCTTCAGCAGTTGCACAGCAGCTCCGTTCCGGCCACGTTTTGATGCACCTACCCTCTTCTTCTTCCCATTCTCCCTTGTTGCAAGGTTCTTAGAGGGTATAACTCCTAAACTTTTCCCATATTATGTAGATTAGGTGCTTGATTAGCTAGTTGTTGCGATAAACAGAATTTTATTGCTAGAATGGGTAGTAATGCTAGATTTAGCCATTTTAGAGTGTTTGTAGCTTTATGAACTCTCCTTGGTGTTAACTAATCTGTTAAAACCTAGTAGTATCATTAAAAGTGGATGGTTAGCCTAATTTGCTAAAATTTCGATAATCTAGCTTAATCGGTGTCCATATCATGCTTAGAAGTGATATTGGGTGTTTTATGGAGATTTTGAGCAAAGTGAGAATTGTGTTAGCTAGAATAACCTTCTTAGGTCCTAGTGAGGCCAGCCAACCAGAGAAATCCCCCAGATTTCATGTAGAAACCCGATTTACCCGACTTGGCGTATTTTAGCAGATTTAGTGACTTTTAACCTCTATTAGGATCTGCTATTAAAGGGTATTTGTTCTAAATTAGCAAACAAGACTAAGTTAGTATGCAGGGTTTTCTGGAGTTTTGTGTGGGACCCGAACCCCTTTGGCCGGGATTGGGCCGGCGGCCTCCTCTTCCCCGACCGGCGATGCCGGCCTCCTGTATGAGATGAGTGTGTGTGTTTGTGTGGGTAGGGGTCTGTGAGCATTTTACTTAGAGTGGCATTGTTTATTTGATAAGTTTGTGTTGGAGATAATGCCCTCAGAGTCAATTATTTGATCACAGGCACGTGATTGCGGTGATTGAGGGAGGACCTATCCCGGTAGGACAGTCTTACTCGAGATGATAGTATGTTATCTGGTTTACCTTTATCATCGTGTACTGTTTTAGGTGACCTGACAAGTTGCTATTACACGTTGGGAGAGCTCCTAGGATTCTTGCTTGACCACCAGCAGTATGAGGGCGATCATATAAGTGGGAGCTGGGGTCTATAAGCATATCCTTAAATGGTCCCTAGTCGTGTGAGTTTCGAGACAGGGCATCGATACTCCAGAGTAGACTAGCGTATACAGTCGAGACCCCGACGAGGGGCGGTGGCCGGTCTCACAAGCCACTGGTGTCAGTTGGATCACCTAAGATGTATACAGGTGCTCATTGGGTTATGAGTACACCGGACAGGACTCGCCGGGAACATGCCAGTTGGTCATATACCAGACGTCAGATGGCAGTTCCCTGGTGACATGTGTGCAGGTTAGTTCATCGACCTGGGGATCGTCATTTGTCTCGTGTGAGTTCCCACTGTACTTTGATTACTACCCTACCACGGCTCAAAGGAGTCGTGCAAACAGGTTTTAGTTGGGTACAGTCCCGAGCCACATGGAGGCAGTGAGCGTATCTTCAGGGGTTCGTCTCTCCCGGTATTGGGGGTGAGGTCGTGCTGTGTCTAGGAGAGCCATTACACGAAGTCCTTGGCCAAGGCAAGGAGATTTACTGGTAGGTATTCCAGTAGTATCTCAGGGTGTTCTGGGCTACACTCCGACACGACTTGTACCGCTTTTGGGGGTCTGACTTTTACCAACCCCCTAGGCCCGCCATGCGATGCTCATAGACTAACGGACCGGACTGCACGGATATTGTCACTGACAGGCTCAGTAGGGTTGTCAGGCTGAGTTCGCTCACAGACGTCCCTTTTTAGTCAGTACCTGGTAGCCCGTTACGTATTGGCTTATACCTCTGACCTGCTAGTGGTTAAATCCACAACCAAGATGTTGACGAGTCTTTAGAGTCCCCCACATTCAGTTACTCAGCTTTCGGGCGAAAGGTTGTAGAGGCCGTATGGAGATATGGCAAGATCCGATCAGATACGTGCGGTATTGCACGGATCAGGATCGGACAGTTTGTACTATAGGCTGTATGGTTATATGGCAGGGTTTGATCAGATACGTGCGGTATTGCACGGATCAGGATCGAACGGATATTACTAGCCGGCTTTAGTATAAGCCGGATCCTAGTATAGTACAGTGTAGATTTTGTCTCATTGCATTTGTATTTCGGTCGAAATACAAAAGCGGGTGTGTATGCACAGTATCGGGGTTTTCCTGTAATTTATTACGGGACCAGTTTTATGGAGTTGCCAGTTTGCTTTCCGTTTCGGCCGATTTCCATTGTTCCGTTCATTGGCCGAAGATTGGTGGAGGAGGGTTTATTTGCATTGTTGCAAATAAGCGATTGTGGAGGGGGTCTTTGCATTATTGTTTTATCATGATGGTGCACCATTCTTTTGACTTGACTTTTTGCTTCATGGTTGTGTCATGATGGCTTGACCCTTGTTATGAGGTGATGGTTGCTTTGGAGTGTTGTTTTTGTGGTGATCATTTGTTTTTCCATCATCACTCACTTTCCACCCACCCCCTTGTCTTTGTTCTTTCTCTCTCCAATCACACATGGGTGGGGGGGGCGGCCATTTTCCATGGAGAAGGGGATTCATTTCATGAGTGGAGAAAATATGATACTCTCATTCTTTTGTATGCTACATTTTTCCCCACCTCTCTCCAAGTTCTTTTTCTTCCACCACAAAAGGCAATTCCATGAACCCCAAAACGAGACTTCTTCTCTAGATATTCTACAGCATATCTTGGGCACGTCGAGTAGCCGGCTTCGTGCCCGAGTTGCCTCGGCATTGAGGTGGGAGCCCGTAAACGATGTAGGCGATGTGGTGCACTTCCGGCGACGAGGAGGAGACGGGACATTCCGCAGGAGATCGGGACGATGACGAGAAGACCGGAGGACTCGGATCTGTCGGTATACTTCTCTTCCCTTTCTTGTAGATTGCTAGGACTAGTCAATGGTTACGATCCGGGTATTAGTGCGCGGCGGTTTGCCAGTTCAAGAAAATTAAAGTTTATCACCGCTTCCGCATTTGGCCGTCAGATTGACGGCCGGGGCGCCGCCGTGCACTTACAGTGGTATCAGAGCCTCGCCATTAACTTAGTCTAGCTTGGTGTAGTGTGTTTTTCTGTTTCGATCGATCGAATGTTCCAAAACTACATTTTTGTTAGCATCAGTTTTCTGTTGGAAATTTTTGTTGTCGAAAAATTTTTCAGGTTGTAAAATAGTGATGCACTGGAGATTGTAAGCCCACTGTAGAAATTCGACGAAGTAAGTCGACGACCTGAGCGCGGAACCACGGCCAAACCCCCCCGGGGCCGCGGTTCCACCGCCGAATGGTGTCCTTGCTTTGTCAAATTTCTTCAGTCGCTTTCTGGGCTTAAAATATGGGTTTTGGAATATTAATTTTGGGCCCATAATTTCTGTATCTGCTACAGTATTGTTTGTGGGCCCACTTGTTAAAGTTTGATTGATCGGATATTTTAAACACATTTTTCACAGTATTTACATTATATCTGCGACCGTGAATGTCACTTGATCGGTAAATCCTGTCTAACTGCTATAGCCCGGTTAGACGGATTTGCGAACGTGACTTTCACGTTGATGTTCTGTTTTTGCTGTGATGTTGCGGATCGGTCGTGGGGGATAGCCTGGATGCAATGCTAGTACAGTTGTGGTTGTATTATATACATTTGATATTGCGGGGCGAGCGTCCGACATGTGGACTGCCGTCACTGCCTGATTGTATTATTATTTTGGGGCACGGCCAGGTTGCGGTCGATGTACCCGTTGTATGTATATTTTACTTTCTGTACTAGGATTACCCCGCGGAGGGGTGCACGGATAGCCGGGTTCTAGAGGGCAACAAGCCCGCATCTCATGGCATTGAGACGGAGGGGGCTTTACTCTAGGATTGGCGGGCTATTCGCCGCACTCGTAGGGGGTACAGGTTGACCCAGGTGGGGTGCCCAAGTTGCCGGATTCCGTGAAGTGCTGGGTGGTCCATTCACGGTGCTGAAGGGGGCTGCCTCGCTTCAGGTTTTGGCGGGTGACTTGCCGCGCCCGTAGGGGTCTAGGATTTCATTGCACAGGCTATCCACACGACCAGGGGAACGTCGGGTTTCAGTAGTGGCTCTGTGAAACCCGGGGATCCCAAATATCTGTATTGTTTCTGTGATGCTGTACATTTTCTGTGATGTTGCCTTTCTTTCACGCCTTGAGCGAAATATAATATATTGGTATATATATTAGTAGATGTAGTATATGTTTTGCATCCGCGCTAGTCCAGTCCCCGCTCTGTCGTTAGTAAGCTAACCTAACGGGTAATGACGGGACCCAGTGGCGAATGCGGATGGCATATACGTACATCAGTATATTTTCGTTCTTTTTGGTGTGATCAATTGATGGGACTGCATTGATTCGGATCAATGCAAGTTAAAAATAAACCTAATCTGATGTTGTTGGAACACTTTTCAAAAAGCTGTTATTGCAAGGACGTTCACTTTTGTTTTGCATCGTGATATTCAGTTGGAATATCCTGCTCCTCAGTCGACGAGGCAAGGGCCGAGATCCCTTCACCGGGAGTGACCCCTTGGACAAAGAGTTTGCGTCAGGGCATTAACTTCACTATAGCCGATTACTTTTGCTTTGCATCGCGGTATTCATTTGGAATATCCTGCACAGGATCACGGGTGAGTAGATTTAACATCTACAGGGGACAATCGTTTGGATGGCGCGAGTCGCCCGATAGATTTAGTAGACTTGGTATTACTGGTAACATTGGAGTAAAAATGATAAAACTTGCATGATAATTGTTGTAGTCAGTATCTATATGATGTTCCATATACGCAGATTCATTATAGGACACATGCACCATTACCAGCTTTTATATGTTGCACGAGCACTATTCATGTGGACACACACACCCTGGTAATTGCCATGTCACGACACTAAATAACTTTAAATCTGAAACATGTTAACTGCTAGAAATGTGACATTGAAATAAGTATTTAAATTGATACCATAAGCATTCATAATCATCGGCATATGCATTTATGATAATTTTGTGAGATTTATGATATTTCTGGATTTCGGGGGAAAGCCGCAAGATTTCAACTGATATTTGTTGAAAATAAAAGCTGCGGTTTTCTAGTGATGTAAAGTGTCGTCCACCATGAGTTTGCTGTGGTTTTTGAGACCCGTTTCGAGGAGGTGGATGAACCGTCTCGGGTACATGGTGGGCCCGGTATGGTACCTCAGGGCAAGAAGATCGCAGATGATGGCATTGAGCCTGGCAGGGGACGGATTACCTACCGGTGATTTCATTTGGCACGGCGGATATCCATAGGATACCGACTGTGGCCGCTGGATTGAGATATGGATTTTGATGTGGATCAGCCGGATGGCTGAGGCCAGAGATACTGGACATGGATATATGAGATTTGGACGGTTTTGAGGTGTCGTTGCTAGACACAGATTTTATTGATTTCCTGGATATTATTACTGATGTTTAAAAATGGGAGTTTCAAAACAAAGGAAGAATAATTCTCATACACACTTGATTGTATTTTCATGTGGCATACATACCTGTTATCACCTCCATGTGACATATACTTGCTAGTATACTGTTGATGCATACACACCTGCTAGTACATGTAGCTATACCTGTTTTAGAGATGTCGGAACACTTGTATTCATTTGGAATATCCTGCACCCCATTCTACGGGGAAAGAGCCGAGATCCCTTCACCGGGAGTGACCTCTTTAGCAACGGTTTTCGTCACTATATTTTTAAAAGCTATTCGTTCCTTCGACGATATCAAGTTATTTACGTTAAAGGTTTTCGCCAGAAACCATTCGTATCCCTCCGTCGTTTCATATGGGTGGTCAATAGTATTCAAGCTGTGTATGTTGGCCAAAGTCAAGGCACAGTGATTGGTAGCTATTGGGGTATTCATATGCAGCATAGATAGATGCGTTGGTTTGGGACAGTCGTACTGCCATTTTGGCCAAAGTCAAGGGTATGTACGGGTGGATTCAAATTAACCTGGAGAATGACGGGTAGAACTTGACATGTGACTTATGATATGTTGGCCAAAGTCAAGGTCATAAGAGCATGGGACAGAAATCACATCGGGAGTTTCAAAAGTACTGATACTTGCCAGATATGCGCATACCTTCTGGAGTGTGATGGCGTGAGCGGATTCCGTCACGTTATCATGCAATGATAGTTGGATCCCGATTCCCACTGATGAGTTAGTTTACTCCTCGGGTAACCCCGACTAATTCTTCTTTCAGGTTTGGAGGAGAATTTGAGGTACAGTGGGAGGATTCCAGATTAGATAAATTGGTAACCATTCTGATCTAGGTTAGAGTGCACGCTGAGTGTTTCTTTTCTCTCTCTCTTTGGCAGCGACCATTGACCCGACCCTAAGACTATGACTCAGAAACCAAAATTAACCGAACCTTCTTAACACCGGCTTTTGGATTGTCAGAGTTGCAGACCTCATTGCCACTCCTACTTTTACCCTTTTCTCCAGGACACCCGTATTACTACAAACGTCCACTTCCATTGGAAAAAACCATCGTATGGTTAGATACGAACTCGAAGGAATTTATTCGAGGATGGTTTCAGGTTCTGGAGGAAACGGATAGGATTATTCAGTTGTCTTTTCCTTTTACCTTTTCTCAGGTTGCGAGTACTCCTTGGTTTAGGAGATAGTACACCTATTACGCAAATTGGATAGTCTTCTTCCAAACCTTAGGCTGGTGCCGACCGGTAGGGAATGAAGAAAACCAATTAGCATAACGATGGTGTGCAGAAGGTATTAAGTTAAGACAAAGCAAGGGATTAGTAAGAGGGCAACGTAAATTGCAACAGATATTCACGACCAAACCAAGTATTTCTTCGCCAATCCTAAAATCACCTTTGTATTTCTCCAGGACACTCCGTATCACTACGAAGATCCACAGTTTATTGGATACTCCATCGTATGGTTATATACGAACTCGAAAGGAACTTGTTCCAGTTCGGGGATGGATTCTGGTTCAGGAGAAATAGGAATAAGATTTATTCAGGTGTCTTTTATCCTCACCTCCTCTCGCATTACGAGTGCTCCTAGGATTGGGACAGTACACCCATTATGCTTATTGGATAGTCTTCTTCCAAACCATAGGCTGGTGCCGAACGGTAGGGAAGGAAGAAAACCATTTGGCCTAAAGGGGTGTGCAGAAGGTAATGACTAAAGACATATGAAGGGATTTGGAGAGGTGGCAAAGAATTATACGGTTACAGTCGTGAATCTGGAAGAGGCATTACTAGGAATACCAGGATACCCCATCGAAACATTCCATTGTTTCAGTTTCACTGTGTAATGTTAAAAGAAAACTGATTTCCCGATTAGATACCTACTCCAGGGTATGTATTTACCAGGTTTGATTCTCACATCTGTATGGTTTTACAGATGATGAATGGGAGTAGGTTATTGGGAATTGGGTGATCATCCTCATTATATCGGGATTCGTTGTAATCGGTGATATTTGAGGAAATCACCTGGGCTGTTTGCCGGTCGGCAAATATTTGGTTTTGAATATCCGCTTTTATGCACCAATTTCAAATTGATATATCTGTACGTCTATTTTCATAGAGTGAGATATACCTTTCTGAAATTATGTCTATGACATTTACCTATATCAGTGGATGGTTAGGTAAGGAGCATTAAACAGCGGTGTAATTCTTCTTGACCATAGGTACAGTTTTCAACCTACGACACACAGTGAATGAGTTATCAGACTCAAGGGACTTGTACAGAGTATTGTATGTTGTCCAGGGTCCATCAGGACAAAGGGGTTGGTCCTCATACTATATTCTCTTTACTTATGACTTCTCTAGTTTTTAGACAGGTGTTTCGTGGAAACACAGGGTTCGAATTTTGAAAAGTTATAGGTATTTGAATAGAGTAGAGAACCAGGTGTAGCAAGTATCGGGACTCTTCAAAGAGATCGAAGATGTAGATACTTGTGTATGGTATTCAGTTGATAGTAATGATTAAAGAGATTTTGCTTCTCTTTCAGGTTACTCATAATTGGAAGCATTCCTAAGTTGAGTAACGCTGATCGGCCTCCTTCCATTTTAGTTAACATGCACTGGAGACAGCTGCATGATTTGAATCTGGTTCAATTAAATCAGTGCCTCTGGTCCTATATGGGATATAGAACAGTTCGTATCTTAACGATGTTAAGGTACGGGGAGTTGTCCGGCTTATGATTAAAACCAGACACTGGACAACTCAAGGCACGATTCTGTAATGGCTGTTTGTGGGTTGACCCAGGCTATGACGAGGGTTGACTTTCTACCATCTGGATGAACAATAGCAATATTGTTCTAGACTCGCCACAGTTTTATTAAAAAATGGATTTTTTCAGAAAAACAGTAGTGGGAGTATGGTAGAACTGGAAGTGATTCCAGAACCACAAACGATTACTGAAGATTTGATAAGGAACCTAAAGATTCAATCTGGATTGACATTCCATTGGCCACTCCGCAGATAAGGTGGGTAACTTCAGGCACCCGAGAGGTACTACGGTAGCCTCAAGGACGGTGACAGGGAAGTTCTTGTTTGCCCACAATTACCATTGCTGTTGCTCCAGGTTGCGAGACCCGGCGGGAGGATGAGTATAGCGTCGTTCTAAACTAGTTTTAGAAGTGTACGTCTATATGACTCTGCCAGAGGGTTGTCGTAGTCAGTGGGAGCAGCGGAAGCATTGGTGGACAGGTAGCTTATGTCTATTTATAGACTAAAGCAGATGTAGCGGAGATAGATCATCTATTTCTGACGTGACAGTCATGGGTTTGACTTCATCAGAATAGGGGATGGATCTGTTGAGAAGGTAGTAGGGTGTGATGTCATGGTATTTGGATGACATACACAGAGTAGGAAAGGAAACTCCTATACTACGATCGGTTATACTTTGGTCGTCACACAGTGTTTTCTCCATATGGGAAATGGATTTTGTATCAGACATACTGGTTACTAGATCTATGGTTTTAGATCTAGATTTGGGTGGTTTCCCAATCAGGGTACTTAGACAGCATTCTAAGAGTTTTTAGAATGGACGACTCCTTGCACGATAGTGTACCTGCAGGTGATGGAGTCACCCTCTCTAAAGGTGTCTTAAAGACCAAAGGGGAGAGAGACGTGCATGATTGGCAGATCACTTGCTCAGGCAATTGAGTCAATCATGAGATGTCAAGTACCACACCAGATGTTGTTCTTGCACTAGATGCAATAAGTTGACATTTGATCCAATCCTGGAGAAACAGTCGGAAGCAGTTTTAGAACATAAGTGGATGTTCTAGGGATATGATAACGACAGCCTCATTCGGGATACAGTTATCATTCCAGGCTTCCAAGGTGACATGGACGACAAGAAGGTTGTCAGAGTTATAGTTTTCCTTCTGATGAGGGGCAGTATTTTGGACAGGTGGTCCAAGGCAATACTGAGGGAGGCATGGCGCAGGATACTGATTAAGTTCAGTTGACGATACAGTCTAAGAAGTTTGGATTTGGAGTTCATTTATGAGCTAGGTCCCATCAGACATCCAGACACATTCTAAGATAGGTATTGCTCATTTCGGGAGATGGGTTTCTCCGCGAACTTGAGATATAGAGAGACATGGAAAGAGACAACAAAACGGATCCACTCACTAAGGCTATTCCTCGAACGCAATAGTTTCGCAAACGAGCTTTGTGAGACTGACTAGTAGAGGAGTTGGGTATTCGGTATCACACGGGCTGTGAGTATGCGACATCGCAATAATTAGCCTTGAGTGCAAGTGGGAGATTGTTGGAGATAATGCCCTCAGAGTCAATTATTGGATCACAGGCACGTGATTGCGGTGATTGAGGGAGGACCTATCCCGGTAGGACAGTCTTACTCGAGATGATAGTATGTTATCTGGTTTACCTTTATCATCGTGTACTGTTTTAGGTGACCTGACAAGTTGCTATTACACGTTGGTAGAGCCCCTAGGATTCTAGCTTGACCACCAGCAGTATGAGGGCGATCATATAAGTGGGAGCTGGGGTCTATAAGCATATCCTTAAATGGTCCCTAGTCGTGTGAGTTTCGAGACAGGGCATCGATACTCCAGAGTAGACTAGCGTATACAGTCGAGACCCCGACGAGGGGCGGTGGCCGGTCTCACAAGCCACTGGTGTCAGTTGGATCACCTAAGATGTATACAGGTGCTCATTGGGTTATGAGTACACCGGACAGAACTCGCCGGGAACATGCCAGTTGGTCATATACCAGACGTCAGATGGCAGTTCCCTGGTGACATGTGTGCAGGTTAGTTCATCGACCTGGGGATCGTCATTTGTCTCGTGTGAGTTCCCACTGTACTTTGATTACTACCCTACCACGGCTCAAAGGAGTCGTGCAAACAGGTTTTAGTTGGGTACAATCCCGAGCCACATGGAGGCAGTGAGCGTATCTTCAGGGGTTCGTCTCTCCCGGTATTGGGGGTGAGGTCGTGCTGTGTCTAGGAGAGCCATTACACGAAGTCCTTGGCCAAGGCAAGGAGATTTACTGGTAGGTATTCCAGTAGTATCTCAGGGTGTTCTGGGCTACACTCCGACACGACTTGTACCGCTTTTGGGGGTCTGACTTTTACCAACCCCCTAGGCCCGCCATGCGATGCTCATAGACGAACGGACCAGACTGCACGGATATTGTCACTGACAGGCTCAGTAGGGTTGTCAGGCTGAGTTCGCTCACAGACGTCCCTTTTTAGTCAGTACCTGGTAGCCCGTTACGTATTGGCTTATACCTCTGACGTGCTAGTGGTTAAATCCACAACCAAGGTGTTGACGAGTCTTTAGAGTCCCCCACATTCAGTTACTCAGCTTTCGGGCGAAAGGTTGTAGAGGCCGTATGGAGATATGGCAAGGTCCGATCAGATACGTGCGGTATTGCACGGATCAGGATCGGACAGTTTGTACTATAGGCCGTATGGTTATATGGCAGGGTTCGATCAGATACGTGCGGTATTGCACGGATCAGGATCGAACGGATATTACTAGCCGGCTTTGGTATAAGCCGGATCCTAGTATAGTACAGTGTAGATTTTGTCTCATTGCATTTGTATTTCGGTCGAAATACAAAAGCGGGTGTGTATGCACAGTATCGGGGTTTTCCTGTAATTTATTACGGGACCAGTTTTATGGAGTTGCCAGTTTGCTTTCCGTTTCGGCCGATTTCCATTGTTCCGTTCATTGGCCGAAGATTGGTGGAGGAGGGTTTATTTGCATTGTTGCAAATAAGCGATTGTGGAGGGGGTCTTTGCATTATTGTTTTATCATGATGGTGCACCATTCTTTTGACTTGACTTTTTGCTTCATGGTTGTGTCATGATGGCTTGACCCTTGTTATGAGGTGATGGTTGCTTTGGAGTGTTGTTTTTGTGGTGATCATTTATTTTTCCATCATCACTCACTTTCCACCCACCCCCTTGTCTTTGTTCTTTCTCTCTCCAATCACACATGGGTGGGGGGGCGGCCATTTTCCATGGAGAAGGGGATTCATTTCATGAGTGGAGAAAATATGATACTCTCATTCTTTTGTATGCTACATTTTTCCCCACCTCTCTCCAAGTTCTTTTTCTTCCACCACAAAAGGCAATTCCATGAACCCCAAAAAGAGACTTCTTCTCTAGATATTCTACAGCATATCTTGGGCACGTCGAGTAGCCGGCTTCGTGCCCGAGTTGCCTCGGCATTGAGGTGGGAGCCCGTAAACGATGTAGGCGATGTGGTGCACTTCCGGCGACGAGGAGGAGACGGGACATTTCGCAGGAGATCGGGACGATGACGAGAAGACCGGAGGACTCGGATCTGTCGGTATACTTCTCTTCCCTTTCTTGTAGATTGCTAGGACTAGTCAATGGTTACGATCCGGGTATTAGTGCGCGGCGGTTTACCAGTTCAAGAAAATTAAAGTTTATCACCGCTTCCGCATTTGGCCGTCAGATTGACGGCCGGGGCGCCGCCGTGCACTTACAGTGGTATCAGAGCCTCGCCATTAACTTAGTGTAGCTTGGTGTAGTGTGTTTTTCTGTTTCGATCGATCGAATGTTCCAAAACTACATTTTTGTTAGCATCAGTTTTCTGTTGGAAATTTTTGTTGTCGAAAAATTTTTCAGGTTGTAAAATAGTGATGCACTGGAGATTGTAAGCCCACTGTAGAAATTCGACGAAGTAAGTCGACGACCTGAGCGCGGAACCACGGCCAAACCCCCCTGGGGCCGCGGTTCCACCGCCGAATGGTGTCCTTGCTTTGTCAAATTTCTTCAGTCGCTTTCTGGGCTTAAAATATGGGTTTTGGAATATTAATTTTGGGCCCATAATTTCTGTATCTGCTACAGTATTGTTTGTGGGCCCACTTGTTAAAGTTTGATTGATCGGATATTTTAAACACATTTTTCACAGTATTTACATTATATCTGCGACCGTGAATGTCACTTGATCGGTAAATCCTGTCTAACTGCTATAGCCCGGTTAGACGGATTTGCGAACGTGACTTTCACGTTGATGTTCTGTTTTTGCTGTGATGTTGCGGATCGGTCGTGGGGGATAGCCTGGATGCAATGCTAGTACAGTTGTGGTTGTATTATATACATTTGATATTGCGGGGCGAGCGTCCGACATGTGGACTGCCGTCACTGCCTGATTGTATTATTATTTTGGGGCATGGCCAGGTTGCGGTCGATGTACCCGTTGTATGTATATTTTACTTTCTGTACTAGGATTACCCCGCGGAGGGGTGCACGGATAGCCGGGTTCTAGAGGGCAACAAGCCCGCATCTCATGGCATTGAGACGGAGGGGGCTTTACTCTAGGATTGGCGGGCTATTCGCCGCACTCGTAGGGGGTACAGGTTGACCCAGGAAGGGTGCCCAAGTTGCCGGATTCCGTGAAGTGCTGGGTGGTCCATTCACGGTGCTGAAGAGGGCTGCCTCGCTTCAGGTTTTGGCGGGTGACTTGCCGCGCCCGTAGGGGTCTAGGATTTCATTGCACAGGCTATCCACACGACCAGGGGAACGTCGGGTTTCAGTAGTGGCTCTGTGAAACCCGGGGATCCCAAATATCTGTATTGTTTCTGTGATGCTGTACATTTTCTGTGATGTTGCCTTTCTTTCACGCCTTGAGCGAAATATAATATATTGGTATATATATTAGTAGATGTAGTATATGTTTTGCATCCGCGCTAGTCCAGTCCCCGCTCTGTCGTTAGTAAGCTAACCTAACGGGTAATGACGGGACCCAGTGGCGAATGCGGATGGCATATACGTACATCAGTATATTTTCGTTCTTTTTGGTGTGATCAATTGATGGGACTGCATTGATTCGGATCAATGCAAGTTAAAAACAAACCTAATCTGATGTTGTTGGAACACTTTTCAAAAAGCTGTTATTGCAAGGACGTTCACTTTTGTTTTGCATCGTGATATTCAGTTGGAATATCCTGCTCCTCAGTCGACGAGGCAAGGGCCGAGATCCCTTCACCGGGAGTGACCCCTTGGACAAAGAGTTTGCGTCAGGGCATTAACTTCACTATAGCCGATTACTTTTGCTTTGCATCGCGGTATTCATTTGGAATATCCTGCACCCCTCACGGGTGAGTAGATTTAACATCTACAGGGGACAATCGTTTGGATGGCGCGAGTCGCCCGATAGATTTAGTAGACTTGGTATTACTGGTAACATTGGAGTAAAAATGATAAAACTTGCATGATAATTGTTGTAGTCAGTATCTATATGATGTTCCATATACGCAGATTCATTATAGGACACATGCACCATTACCAGGTTTTATATGTTGCACGAGCACTATTCATGTGGACACACACACCCTGGTAATTGCCATATCACGACACTAAATAACTTTAAATCTGAAACATGTTAACTGCTAGAAATGTGACATTGAAATAAGTATTTAAATTGATACCATAAGCATTCATAATCATCGGCATATGCATTTATGATAATTTTGTAAGATTTATGATATTTCTGGATTTCGGGGGAAAGCCGCAAGATTTCAACTGATATTTGTTAAAAATAAAAGCTGCGGTTTTCTAGTGATGTAAAGTGTCGTCCACCATGAGTTTGCTGTGGTTTTTGAGACCCGTTTCGAGGAGGTGGATGAACCGTCTCGGGTACATGGTGGGCCCGGTATGGTACCTCGGGGCAAGAAGATCGCAGATGATGGCATTGAGCCTGGCAGGGGACGGATTACCTACCGGTGATTTCATTTGGCACGGCGGATATCCAGAGGATACCGACTGTGGCCGCTGGATTGAGATATGGATTTTGATGTGGATCAGCCGGATGGCTGAGGCCAGAGATACTGGACATGGATATATGAGATTTGGACGGTTTTGAGGTGTCGTTGCTAGACACAGATTTTATTGATTTCCTGGATATTATTACTGATGTTTAAAAAGGGGAGTTTCAAAACAAAGGAAGAATAATTCTCATACACACTTGATTGTATTTTCATGTGGCATACATACCTGTTATCACCTCCATGTGACATATACTTGCTAGTATACTGTTGATGCATACACACCTGTTAGTACATGTAGCTATACCTGTTTTAGAGATGTCGGAACACTTGTGTGAATGCATACGATAGCCTTAGTAAATGTTATCTATTACTCACGAGCTGGCAACTCACCCCCGTTGTGCCACAGCTTCTCTGCAGGTCCATTCCGTCAGCACTGTAGCGGCGGATACCTTTGCTTCATTTGTACTTCTTGCCTGGACTAGAGGCTTTTGCTCATAGGTGGGTTATTATCAGTTTGTACCACCTTATATATGCTCATTGTATCTAGAGTACTCCATCTACAGTTTCTACGGTATCTACAGTTTCTACCGTTTCTACAGTTCTACTGTTGCTACTACTACTACTACTGTTACCATTACTGCTACTATCATTTCAGTTGTACCTGTTTTATTCGGATGACTGTATATTGACCTAGATGTGAGATTGTGAGACTTGAGGATTTATTTATGATGTATCTGGGTCGAGCTCACTTGAGTCGACATGTTATTCCTCATGCACTGATTTCTTTTATATTCTGCTGGAATTTTGGAATAAGGGAAAATTGATTAGGTAATGAGGTAAAAGCTTAAATTAATTGGTTTTTCCTTCACTCTAAAATCTTATTTGGTTTTGTATTCTGGGCTTCGGCTTCACTTAGTATACGGACGCCTTGAGACGTTTTGTAACTTAAGTGCCGGTCGCGTTCCGTACTTTGCGGGTCGTGACAGAACCACACAAGACACTATGATGATCTCGCGTCTACAGACTAACTTGTACAAGTGTCACCAGAGAACTGCTATCTGACGATAGGTATGGTTCCATCTAGGGGTTCTCGGCGAGTCCTGTTCGGTGTACTCATTCTCCAATGAGCACCTGTGTACAATCTTTGATGTTAAACACCATTGGTTATGGGATCAACCATCGCCCTATACAAGGTCAAGAAACAAACACACAAGTCTACTCTGGAATATCGATACCCTGTCTCAATACTCTATCGACTAGGAACTGTTAAAGGATGTGCATGTGGACTACAAAAGCCCCACTAGTATGATCTGCATCATAGTCTTAGTAGTAGAGCCAACATCCTAAGGGCTTTATCAACATTTATCAATGAGATAGTAAACTAAAACAAGTGCACATGTTAAGATAAAGAGCAACCAGATAGCATACTATCATGTCGAGCAAGAAATTCCTCTATATATATATCCAAGCATCCACTATAATATACAATAATGGCCTCTAGGGCAAACATATTCCTAGCAATCTCCCACTTGCACTAAGACCAGTTGTTATAGTACTGCATATCCAACATACTAAAAATTCTCTCGAATTGTGTCTGGGGGGACGGCCTTCGTGAGTGGATCTGTCATGTTATCCTTCGTGTCTACTCTCCTGATTTCGATCTCGCGGCGATCAACTATCTCTCGGATCAGGTGATACGGCCTTAGAATATGTCTGGATCGCTGATGGGATCGGGGTTCATTGGCCAAAGCCACAGCTCCATTGTTATCACAATACAAAGGTATTGGATCTTCAATGGATGGAACCACACCAAGTTCAATAGTGAACTTCTTCATCCAGACAGCCTCTTTAGCAGCATCGTTGGCAGCGATGTATTCAGCCTCCATTTTCGAGTCTGCAACGGTATCTTGCTTAGAACTCTTCCAACATACCGTCCCCCATTGAGGGTGACGAAAAAGCCCGAGATAGAGTTGCTGTAATCCTTATCACTCTGGAAGCTCGAATCGGCAAAGGACTCCACTTGGAGTTCTCCGTTACCATACACCACAAACATCTCTTTAGTCCTTCTTAAGTACTTAAGAATATTCTTCATAACTATCCGGTGCTTCTCCCCTGGGTCTGATTGATACTTAATTACCACACTAAGTGCGTAAGCTACATCCGGTCCGGTGCATAACATCACGTACATGATAGACCTAACTGCATAAGCATAGGGTATTACGTTCATAGCGAGCCCTCTCCAAATCAGTCTTGGGAGACATCTCTTTGGAGAGAGTGATTCCTGAATAAGCGAGTAAATTACTACGGTTAGAATCTTCCATACTAAAACCTCTTTAGTATGGTGTCTATGTACCCTGGATTGGGACAATCCCTATATCCTTTTACATCTATCTCTATAGATCTTTATCCCTAAGATGTAGGAGGCATCACCCAGATATTTCATGGAGAACTTTTGTGATAGGAAGAGTTTGATTGAGTGCAGCATAGGAACATCATTTCCTATCAGAGTATGTCATCCATGTACAATACGAGGAAGACAATCTTACTCTCTACAACCTTTATATATATATATATATATATATGGTTCATCTACGTTTTTGATGAAATCAAACTCTTTGACTGCTATATCAAAACAGATGTTCTAGCTCCGCGACGCCTGTTGTAATCCATAAATTGATTTAAACAGCTTGCACACCTTTCCGCTGCTCCCACTGTCTACGAAACTCTCTGGCTGTGTCATATACATGCTCTCTTCTAAATCACCATTTAGAAAAGTGGTCTTAACGCCCATCTGCCAGATTTCATAGTCATAGTATGCAGCAATGGCAAGTAGAATCGCGGTGGACTTAAGCATAGCCACTGGAGAAAAGGTCTTATCTTAGTCGACACCAGGTCATTGACGAAAACCTTTTGCTACAAGTCTATCTTTGAAGGTCTCAACCTTTTTCATCTACACCAATTTTCTTCTTGAAGATCCACTTAGTTCCAATGGGTTTTACCCCTTCAGGAGCAATTTCCAAAGTCCATATTTTGTTGGTGTATATGGATTCCATCTCGGATCGCATAGCATCCAGCTATTTTACAGGGTTCCCACTTGTGATGGCTTGCTCGAACTAGTTAGGTCATCATCTTCCATGATGCAATCCTTGCTCCCACCGTCTATGAGAAAAACCGTAGTATCTTTCAGGTGGATGATGAACCCTACTAGATCTGCAGAGTGGCTGAGGTTCGTCGTAGACTATTGAATCCTCCGTTCTACCAAATCTTCTATTGCAGTTTGTGTTTCTAGAACTTCTTCCAGCTCTACCTTATTACCGCTAATTTCTTTTACAAGAAATTCCTTTTCTAAAAAGGTGGCATGTTGAGCAACAAATGTGGTAGAAATATACCCTTGCGAATATTTGGGATATCCAACAAACTTCCAGAAAAAAGATATTGCCTCGAGTTTGTCCGGATTTTGCTTTTTAACATAAGCCGGACAACCCTATATCTTAATGAAATTAAGATATGGTCTCTTCCACTCCCATATCTTATATAGAGTACTGGCGCAGACTTGGTAGGAACCCTATTCAATATATATGCAGCTGTCTCAAATGCATAACTCCAAAAGAAAATTGGTAACTCAGCAGCACTCATCATAGAGCGCACCATATCTAATAGGGTGAGATTCATCCGCTCCGATACACTATTGTGCTATGGTGTATACGAAGGAGTAAGCTGAGAGAGAATCCTATTCTCTTTTAAATAATCTCTCTGTACTTAAGTATTCACCTTCTCGATCAGATCGAAGGATTTTAATACTTTTACCCATCTGGTTCTCCACTTCACTCTTATATTCCTTATATTTCTCAAAAGCTTCAGATTTGTGTTTCAACGGGAACACATGTCCGAATCTTGAGAGATCATCGGTGAATGTAATGAAGTACGAGGAACCATTCCTAGCATGTATAGACATAGGACCCTACATCACTATGTATCAGTCCCAAGAGTTCAGTAGCTCTTGTTCCGTGTCTCGTAAATGGAGTTTTGGTCATCTTAACTTTGAGACATGACTGACAAGTTTCATAAGATGTAAATTCGAACGGATCAAATATCCGTTTTTATATAACTTAGCTAGTCTGATCGCATTGATATGACTGTTAGAGATAGTGCCCTCAAAGTCAATTATTGGATCGCAGGTACGTGATTGCAATGATTGAGGCAAGACCTATACCGATATGACAGTTTTACTCGAGATGATAGTATGCTATCTGGTTTGTCTTTATCATCGTATACATGCTTTAGTTCGCTATTGCATGATGATAGAGCCCATAGGATTCTTGCTTGACTACCAGTAATATGATGGCGATCATATAAATGGGAGCTGGGGTCTGTAAGCACATCCTTAAAGTGTCCCTAGTCGTAGGAGTTTCGAGACAAGGCATCGATACTCCAAAGTAGACTAGTGTATACAGTCGAGACCCCGACGAGGGGCAATGGCCGGTCTCACAAGCCATTGGTGTTAGTTGGTTCCCCTAAGATGTATACAGGTGCTCATTGGGTTATGAGTACACCGGATAGGACTCGCCGGGAATATGCTAGTTGGTATTATACATATCGTCAGATAGCAGTTCCCTGGTGACATGTGTACAGATTAGTTCATCGACATGAGGTCGTCATTTGTTTCGTGTGAGTTCCCACTGTGCTTTGATTTCTACCCTACCACAGCTCAAAAGAGTCGTGCAAACAGGTCTTTTTTGGGTACAGTCCCGAGCCATATGGAGGCAAGTCGGCGGATCGGCAGGGGATTCGTCTCTCCCGGTATTGGGGGTGAGATCGCGTTATGTCTAGGAGAGCCATTACACAAAGCCCTCGGCCGAGGCAGGAGATTTACTGGTAGGTACTCCAGTAGTATCTCAGGGTATTCTGGGCCACTCTCTGACACGACTTATACTGCTATTGGGGGTCTGACGTTACCAGCCCCTAGGCCGATATGCGATACTCATAGACGAACGGACCGGACTGTATGTATATTGTCACTGTTAGGCTCAGTAGGGTTTCTGGATGAGTTCGCTCGTCAGCTTCCCTTCCAATCAATGCATAGGCAACCATTACGTACAGCTCGTACCTCTGACGTGCTAGTGGGTTATACCTAGTGCCAGTGTGTTGATGAGTCATTAGAGTCCCCCACAGACAGTTTCCCAAATTCGAGCGAAACGTTGTAGATGCCGTATGGTTTTATGGCAAGGTTTGGAAAATGCACGTGCGTTTTCGCACGTGTCATTTTTCGGGAAGATAATACTGGTCGGCTTTAGTTTAAGCCGGATCCGAGTATTATGCTGTGTAGATATAATATCTTTGTCTCAGTTACATTTGTATTCGGTCGTAATACAAATGTGGGTATGTTTATACTGATATGGGGTTATCCTGAAATTCGTTTCAGGATCACTTTTGGAAGTTGCCAGTTTCCAGTTTTTCATCGCCCGTATTTAACATTCGGTTAAATTCGGATTTATCTTTTCTTCTTGAGGGTGAGTCATGAGGTGAGTCATGAGTGTGGAATGTTTTAGGATGGTGACTAGGATGATGACAAGGCTAGTGAGTCATTAGTGTATTTATTGTGCCATTAATGTTTGATGACAAGGTTTTGTTGATTCATTGTTTCCATTAATGAATGTGATGAAGTGTTATTATGACTCACTCATTCATTTATGCTAATGGTCATTCTCTCCTACTCCTACACTCACCCCCCCAATATATCTTGGCCGCCCCCCTTCTTGAGAGAGGAATGGTTTTGTTCATTTGGAAAAAAAGTTTAGGAATTTGGTGTGTGAAAATTAGATAGCTACAATTCTCATTTCCCCCGATTCAAAAGGCAACTTCATTAACAGTTCGTCCATAGCTTCGGACGAAGCGAGACAAAGTGTTCTACTCATTCTCTACATCATCTTGGTCATCTCTTTTAGCAAACTTGACGATCGAGTTGCCTCGGTTCAGAGGCGGGAGCCCGTTTAAAGATCCGTCGACGTGGTGCCACCTGGACGAGAACACCGGAGATTCAGGAGATCGGAGCAGCCGCAACAAAGCGTGGAATGATGGTTGAAGACTGAAGGACTCGGTTCATTCGGTATAACGTTTCTACCCACTTTGTAGTTTGTTAGTTTAGCTTTAATGGCAGATCCGGGTTATAGTGCGCGATAGCGCCAGTTTGTAAAAAGTTTTTGTTCCGCATTTGGCATCTGTTAGACGGCCGGGGCGCTACCGTGGACTTACAATGGTATCAGAGCCTCACCATTAAGCTGTACTAACTTGTGCTAACACGTTTAAAACATCGATCGAACGGATTTTCGAAAACCGCAAATTTCAAGTTTTGAGTTTCTGTCGATTTTTAAAAGGTGTCTAAAAATTATTTTACATATCACAGAAAACTAACAGGCTTTTCTAAGTATTCTGGAAAAATTTGGGCACGTGATCCCACAAGACCACCGCGGATCCGCGGTCAAACCTAGGGTTTGACCGCGGAACCGCGACGCTTTAGTGGGAACAGTGCACCAACTTTTTCCAGAGAGGTTCATTATGGAAATTGTGGTTTTTGGTATAGTTCTTTTGGGCCCAGATTTTGTTACTGTACAGCAGATGTACGTGGGGCCCACTTCAAATTTAGTCGATCGAAATTTTAAACTTGTTATTATGCAATATTTACATTATATCTCCGATCGGGAATGTCATTTGATCGGTAAACCGCGTCTGATTGCTATAGTTCTTTTAGACGGGTTTGCGAACGTGACATTCGCGTTGATGTTCTGTGTTGTGCTGTGTTGTTGCGGATATGTCGTGGTGGATAGCAGGGTGCAATGATAGTGCTGTTTGGATTTATTTATACATTTGATATTGCGGGGCGAGCGTCCAACATGTGGACTGCCGTCACTGCCTGTTTGTATAATATTCTTTTGGGGCACGACCCGGTTGAGGTCGATGTACCCGTTGTACATATTTTTATTTCTGTACTAGGTTTATCCTGCGAAGGAGTGCACAGATAGCCGGGTTCTGGAGGGTAACGGGTCCGTATCTCATGGCTTTGAGAGGCAGAGGGACCTCACTCTAGAATTGGCAGACTATTCGCCGCACTCGTAGGGGGTACAGGTTGACCCAAGGAGGGGTGCTCAATTTACCGGATTCCGTGAAGTGCCGGGTGTTCCATTCACTAGTCTGTGGGGGACTACCTCGCTTCAGGTTTTAGCGGGTAACTTGCCGCACCCGTAGGGGTCTAGGTTTCATTGCACAGGCTATCCACACGACCAGGGGAACGTCAGGTTTCAGCAGCGGCTCTGTGAAACCCGGGGATCCCAGATTATCTGTATTGTTCTGTGATGCTTATTACTTTTCTGTAATGTTGCATATTATCACGCCTGGAGCGATTATTGTATATTGGTATATATACTATTAGATGTTGTATATGTTTTACACCCGCGCTAGTCCAGCCCTGCTCTGTCGTTAGTTAAGTAACCTAACGGGTGATGACGGGACCCAGTGACGAATGCGGATGGCATATACGTATATTTTATTTTTTGTTCTTTTCTGGTGTGATTGATTGATGGGACTGCATTGATTCTTATCAATGCAAGGATAAAACAAACCTATATTTGATGTTGTTGGAACAAATTTTAATAGTGTTATTACAAAGACGTTTCCTTTTGTTTTTGCATAGTGATATTCAGTTAGAATATGCTGCACTCATTCGACGAGGCAAGGGCCGAGATCCCTTCACCGGGAGTGACCCCTTGGGCAGAAGTTTGCGTCAGGATAATAACTTTACTATAGTCGATTACAAGTTGCTTTGCATCGCGGTATTCAGTTAGAATATCCTGCACCTCATTCCACGAGGAAAGAGCCGAGATCCCTTCACCGGGAGTGACCTCTTTAGCAAAGGTTTTTTCGCCACTAAATTTTTATAAAAAGCTATCAGGTTCCTTCAACGAGATCAAGTTCATTACGTTAAAGGTTTTTCGCCAAAAACCAGTCGTAGCCCTCCGTCGTATCTTATGGATGGTCAGTAGTATTCAAACTATGTTTGTTGACTAAAGTCAAGGCATAGTGTTTGGTAGCCGCTGGGTATTCATCTGTTGCATAGATAGATGCGTTGGTTTGGGACAGTCGTATTACCTTGTTGACTAAAGTCAAGGGTATGTACGGATGAGTTCAAATCAACCTGGACAATGACGGGTAGAACTTGACATGTGACTTATGATTTGTTGACTAAAGTCAAGGTCATAAGAGCATGAGGCAAAAATCACATCGGGAGTTTCAAACATAAAGCAAACTTGCCAGGCATGCACATATATTCTGGAGTGTGATAACTTGAGTGGCTTCCATCAAGTTATCATGCGATGATAGTTGGATCCCGATTCTCACTGATGAGTTGGTTTACTCTTCGGGTGATCCCGACTAATTCTTCTTTCAGGTTTGGAGAAGAATTTTGAGATTACAGTGGGAGGTTTCCTGATTAGATAAAGTGATAACCATTCTGATCTAGGTTAGGGTGCACGCAGAGTATTTCTTTTCTCTCTCTTTGGCAGCGACCTTTGACCGACCCTAGACTATGACTCAGTGACCAAGTTGACCGAACCATCTTAAAATACTGGCTTTTGGATTTTCTAATGTTGCATAAGTAATTGCCGATCCTTCTTTTACCCTTTGTATTTCTCAGAACACCCCGTATTACTACGGACATCCACTTCCATTGGATAGATCCATCGTATGGTTATATACGAACTCGAAGGGACTTCTTCGAGGATGGATCCAGGTTCAGAAGAAATAGAATTGGTTTATTCAGTTGTCCTTTATTATAATATTCTCTCAGGTTGCGAGGGCTCCTTGGTTTAGGAGAGTACACCTATTACGCTTATTGGATAGTCTTATTCCAAACCATAGGCAGGTGCCGAAAGGTAGGGAATGAAGAAAACCAATTAGCCTAAGTATGGTGTACAGAAGGTAATAACTAAAGACAAAATAAAGGGATTAGAAATAGGGCAAACTAAATTGCGACTGTTATCATTCACGACCAAACCATGTACTTCATAGCCACTCCAATTTCACCTTTTATAGAATAAGGTATTATTCGGTTGTCTTTTATCATCACCTTCTCTTAAGTTACGAGTACTCTTTGGTTTAGGAGAGTACACCTATTATGCCTACTGGATAGTCTTCTTCCAAACCATAGGCTGGTGCCAAACGGTAGGGAAGGAAGAAAACCACTTAGCCTAAGGGGTGTACAGAAGGTAATGAATAAAAACAAATAAAGGGATTTGGAGAGATGGCAATGAAATATACGGTTACAGTCATGAATTGGATTATGGAAGAGGCATTACTAGGAATACCAGGATATCCCTACGAAACATTTTCATGTTTCAGTGCATTGTTAAAGGAAAACTGATTTCCCGATTAGATACTTACTCCAGGGTATGTATTTACCAGGTTTCATTCTCACATCTGTATGGTTTTACAGATGATGGGTGGGAGTAAGTTATTGGGAATTAGGTGATTATCCTCATTTTATCAGAATTCGTTGTAATAGATGATATTTGAGGAAATCGCCTGGGTACAGTTTTCAACCTACGATCATAGGTTTTGAGTTATTCAACTCAGCGGACTTATACAGAGTATTGTATGTTGTCCAGTGTCCGTCAGGACAAAGGGGTAGGTCCTCATACTATATTCTGTTTACTTATGACTTCTCTAGTTTTTAGAAAAGTGTTTCATAGAAATACATTGTCTAAGTTTTGAGAAGTTGTGGGTATAAGAATAAAGTAGAGAACCAGGTGTCGCAAGTATCGGGATTCTTCAAAGAGATCGAAGATGTAGATTCTTGTGATTGGTATTCAGATGATAGTAATGGTTTTGAGAAACTTGTTTCTCTTTCGGGTTACTCATAATTGGATGGATTCCTAAGTTGAGTAATGCTGATTAACCTCTCTCCATTAAGTAGATATGCACTGGAGACAGCTGCATGATTTGAATATGGTTCCAATTAAATTAGTGTCTCTGTTTCTATATTGGATATAGAATGGTTCATATCTTAACGATGTTAAGGTAAGGGGAGTTGTCCAGCTTATGCTTAAAACCAGACACTGAATAACTCAAAGCACTTTTCTGTAATGGCAGTTTTTGGGTTGACCCGGGCTATGTCGAGGGTTGATTTTTCTACCATTTGGAAGATCAATAGTGATATTGTTCTTGACTCGCCACAGATTTAGTAAAATGGATTTTTTCAGAAAACAATATTGGGAGTATGGTAGAACTGGAAGAGATTCCAGAACCGCAAACGATTACGGAAAATTTAATAGGACCTATATATTCAATCAGGTTTGACATTCCAATAGCCACTTCGCAGACATGGTGGGTAACCTCAGACACCCGAGAGGTACTCCGGTAGCCTCAAGGACGGTGACAGGGAGGTTCTTGTTTACCCAGACTTGACACTACTGTTGTTCCAGACTATGAGACCCGGCAGAAGGATAAGTATAGTGTCGTTCTAAACTAGTTTTAGAAGTACACGTATATATTATTCTGCCAGAGGGTTATCGTAGTCAGTAGGAGCAGTGGAAGCACAGTGGGCAAGTAGCTTATGTCTATTTATAGACTTCAGCAGTTATAGCGGAGATAGATCATCTAATTTTGATGAGACAGTCATGGCTTTGACTTCATCAGAATAGGGGATGGATCTGTTGAGAAGGTAGTAGGGTGTGATGTCCTGGTATTTGGATGACATACACAGAGTAGGAAGTAAAATTCCTATACTACGATCGGTTGTACTTTGGTTGTCACACAGTTGTTTCTCCACAAAGGATGTGGATATAATATTAGACATTCTGGTTTCTAGATCTATGGTGTTAGATCAAGATTTGGATAGTTTCCCAATGTGGGTACTTTGACAGTATTCTAATAGTATTTTAGAATAGATGACTCTTGGCATGGTGGTGTACCTGCAGGTGATGGAGTCACCCTCTCTAAAGGTGTCTTAGAGACTAAAGGAGAGAGGGATGTGCATGATTGGCAGATCACTTGCTTAGGCAATTGAGTCAATCATGAGATGTCAAGTACCACACCAGATGTTATTTTTGCACTAGATGCGATAAGTTTATATTAATCCAATCCTGGAGAAACATAAGGAAGCAGTTTTAGAACATAAGTGCATGTTCTAAGGATTTGATGACGGCAGCCTCCACAGGGAGACGGTTATCATTCCAGGCTTCCAAGGTGACATGGATGACAGAGTGATTGTCAGAGTTATAGTTTTCCCTCTCGCGAGGGACAGTATTATGGACAGGTGGTCCAAGAGGATACTGTGGGAGGCATGGTGCTGGATACTGATTAGGTTCAGTTATCAATACAGTCTAAGAAGTTAGGATTTGGAGTTCATTTATGAACTAGGTCCCATCAGATATCCAGACATATTCTAAGACAGGTATTACTCGATTCGGGAGATGGCTTTCTCCGCGAACTTGATATTAAGAGAGACATAGAAAGAAACATCAGGGAGGATCCTGTAACACCTTAGGTCGTGTTTAGGGGTTAATTATATTTTACTAGATAGTTTTTGGTAAAAAGTTTACCAAATTAAGTTTCAGATAATTTATTCTAATTAATGAATATTTTATTAGGATTTTTCTAAGCACACACACACTTGAGCATGTAAACTAGGGTTTAGATTTGGGGTTAAAACCATGATTAGCAACCATGGTGGGTTAACCTATTTGTTTTAAGTGTTTTGGGCTTTAATGGGGTTTTATTTATTTTAGTGTTTTGTTAATTTGAATTTCTTTTCTTTTCTTTTGTTAACTTGGTGCATGAGAGAGGGAGTATGGGCATGGCTTGAGCCATGCTCATTAAATGAAGAGAGAGGGAAAGAGAGAGGGGGGTTTTGACTTGGGGCCTCATTTCTTTCCACATTTTTCCTCACACACACACACACTCAGCTGAGAGAAAGAGAGAGAGAGAGAGTGGCAGCAGCTGCAGAGGCAGCATCAGCAGCAGCAGCAGCAAGCAGTAACAACAGCAGCAACAGGCAGTGGCAGCAGCAGCAACACCAACAGCAGCCCCCAGCAGCTGCAGGAGCACTCCCATCTTCTCCACCTCCTTTCTCCTTGCACCTAGGGTCTTGTAAGGTATAGAATCCGAGCCCAACTTCTTGTTTGTTTAACGTATGTGTAGTTTAGCTTCGGTTTGTGTAAAAGTGAGATTTTGTGCTTGAAATGGTGATTTGTGTGGACTTATGGTTTAGTGCTGTTAATATTGGTTAACCTAGACAAATTAGGTGTTATTAAGGCCATGTAAACCTAGTTAGACCCCAGATTACACCAAAATACCATAAGGTTTCTAATTGTGCAAATTTAGTGTTTTTAAGTGAACTTTTTGGATATCTGTGATCTGCTATAGGCCCGAGTAGTTCAGGTTGAAATTGAGTTAACTGGAGCTTGTATACAAGGCATAGACCACACCATCAGAGCCCGAGACCCCCACCCCATAGCGAGGCCGCCGATTTAATCTTTCTGGCCGCAATTTGCGGCCAGATAGGGGAATTTTTGGGTGATGTTTGGATGGGTAGGAGTCTGTTGTTATTTCTAGGCCAGTGGTATGTATAGTTTTGTAAGTTGTTAGCCTGGGTAGAATCTGGGACGTTATATCGTATTTCTAGTACGTTTGGTTCACGCGATACGCGCGATACGCGAGAGGGTTCCATGATTCAGCGTATCGCGGCATATCGGGGTTAGTTTTAGACGCGTGCACACGTTTAGCGTATCGTACACACGCGCGTTTAGTTCGCGACGCGAGCGTATCGTTTGACTTTGATATCGCGCTTTGCGAGATAGTTGCTTATATATGGATTCTTGTGTAATTCCAGGTTCGCAGGCGGGTACGTCGGACGAAGCTAAGAAAGGGAAGCAGGTGGTCGGCTACGAGTAGCGCACGACCAGGTGAGTAGATTTAACATCTACGGGGAAATCGCCCGTATGGCGTTAAGCATCAGGGCGAGTCAGGATATTAGATTGTAGATGTTCATATGGACTGTAGTAGCATACCTTATTGTTGCATATAGAAATGATAGCATAGGACACTGCACTGTCACTAACGGTTCAAGTCGCACGAGCACGATTGATATGCTACACTCACACCGTTAGTGATTGCCATGACACTCACATTATAGGATTGCTATAAATCATATATCATGCTGATTCTACCTTATTGATGTTGTCATGATTTGCCGCAGAACAGCATATGTTATATCCATATTTGGGCACATATGCATCACATACCCCTACTGGTACCATATACACATATATTGATATCTTCATGCCTGCAAACATGCACACTGTATATTCATACCAGTGCATACATATATTGATATCTTCATGCCTGCGCACATGCACACTGTATATTCATACCAGTGCACACATATATTGATATCTTCATACCTACGCACATGCACACTGTATATTCATACCAGTGCACACATATATTGATATCTTCATGCCTGCGCACAGGCACACTGTATATTCATACCAGTGCACACATATATTGATATCTTCATACCTGCGCACATGTACACTGTATATTCATACCAGTGCACACATATATTGATATCTTCATGCCTGTGCACATGCACACTGTATATTCATACCAGTGCACACATATATTGATATCTTCATATCTGCGCACATGCACACTGTACATTCATGCCAGTGCACACATATATTGATAACTTCATACTTGCTTAGATTACGCATTGAGATATGTTGTTTCCATGTTAATTCTGGATTTAGGGAACCGTGGATATTTCAAGGAGAATAGTTAATTATTTAAAAACCCGGTTTCCCTTGATATGATATTTCGGTGCGTCCACCATGTGTTTTCTCGGTACTAGAGTGATATATGTGAACCCGAATCGAGGAGTTGGATGAGGCCGATTACGGGTACATGGTGGACCCGGTATGGTACCCCGGGGCGAGAACGGTTTCGCTGTGTAGTAGACGGTGAGCCTGGCAGAGGGACTACTACCTACCGGTGATTGGTTGGACCTGGCGGTTATCCGGAGGATACCGACCAGAGGCTATGGATGGATACGGGATGACTCGTACTGCCGGGGCCGAGGGCCGATACCGCAGACAGAGCCCGTGGGCTGATCCGGACTGACGGATGCCCTATACAGGAGGATTTTCGTGTCGATGCTTGGCACGAGTATTTCTTGATATTTTGGGTGCCGATGTTGGGCACTTACCGTTATATGAGATTTACAGGATTGGAGGACCGAGGAGGATGACGACGCCTGAGTAGTATTGGGATTTGGGTACATTGATGAGTACCGATTATACTTTCCACGATGACATTCCGTGTAGACGTTATATTTCCCATGCTCAGTATGTAGTAATTGATATCTCATCCTGTATCTATTATACCTGATATGGTACACATTGCTATACCTGATCACTGCATACCCTGTTCATTCTATATAGGACTGTTAGATTACATTGCTATACCTGATCACTGCATACCCTGTTCATTCTATATAGGGTTGTTAGATTGCATTGCTATACCTGATCATTGCATACCCTGTTCATTCTATATAGGGCTGTTAGATTGCATTGCTATACCTGATCACTGCATACACTGTTCATTCTATATATGGCTGTTAGATTACATTGCTATACCTGATCACTGCATACCCTGTTCATTCTATATAGGGTTGTTAGATTGCATTGCTATACCTGATCACTGCATACCCTGTTCCTTCTATATAGGGTGGTTAGATTGCATTGCTATACCTGATCATCACATTTCTTGCTCATCACATGGAGATGTTATTAGATCGCACTTGTTGCATGTTTGAGCATCCAGTTCATCATATAGACGTTATCTGTTGATATAGATTAGAGTATCGTAGCACGTGCATACTCGCGATTACCTTTATATGTTATCTTTTATTCACGAGTTGGCAACTCACCCTCGTTGTGCCACAGTGTTTGCAGGTTGCCCTTCGGAGTAGTCGCGGCAGGCTGCATTCTTGCATCTTTTGACACAGATACCACTACAGTTGGTGTACTAGCTCTTTTGCTGATAGGTGGGTTTTGTGCGGTATCTGGTTATCTTTCAGTTATGTACATTGTTGTATCTAGTACTCTCCATCTACCACTTATGTATTGACTTAGAGACCAGTTGTGAGGACGATGTATATTATTTTGTATTCTGGCGTCGACCTCGTTGTGAGCCGACTTTACTTATGCAGTTTGTTCTATCTGTGATGTTTCCCACTTGTTGCTCATTTTCTTCGCTACAGCGTCGTATATTGTTATCTTAGTAATTGGTTCTATTAATTGCTTAAATCACTCTATACTTTTACTGGTTTGATTTCTGGGTTTTCGGCTTACTTAGTCGCGTTACGCCTGTAGACGTTACGTGGTTAAGTGCCGGTCATGGGCCAAACTTTGGGTCGTGACAGATCCATTCACTGAGGCTATTTCTCGAACACAAGAGTTTTACAAACTAGCTTTGTGAAACTGATTAAGAGGAGTTGGATGTTCGGTATCAAACGGGCTGTGAGTATGCGACATCGGAATAATTAGCCTTGAGTGCAAGTGGGAGATTGTTAGAGATAGAGCCCTCAAAGTCAATTATTGGATCGCAGGTACGTGATTGCAATGATTGAGGCATGACCTATACCGATATGACAGTCTTACTCGAGATGATAGTATACTATCTGGTTTGTCTTTATCATCATATACATGCTTTAGTTCGCTATTGCATGATGATAGAGCCCATAGGATTCTTTCTTGACTACCAGCAGTATGATGGCGATCATATACGTGGGAGCTGGGGTCTGTAAGCACATCCTTAAAGTGTCCCTAGTCGTAGGAGTTTCGAGACAGGGCATCGATACTCCAGAGTAGACCAGTGTATACAGTCGAGACCCCGACGTGGGGCGATAGCCGGTCTCACAAGCCATTGGTGTTAGTTGATTCACCTAAGATGTATACAGGTGCTCATTGGGTTATGAGTACACCGGACAGGACTCGCCAGGAACATACTAGTTGGTATTATATATATCGTCAGATAGCAGTTTCTTGGTGACATGTGTACATGTTAGTTCATCGACATGAGGTCGTCATTTATCTCGTGTGAGTTCCCACTATGCTTTGATTTCTACCCTACCACGGCTCAAAGGAGTCGTGCAAACAGGTCTTTTTTGGGTACAGTCCCGAGCCACATGGAGGCAAGTGAGCGGATCGGCAGGGGATTCGTCTCTCCCGGTATTGGGGGTGAGATCATGCTGTGTCTAGGAGAGCTATTACAGAAAGCCCTCGGCCGAGGCAAGAGATTTACTGGTAGGTACTCCAGTAGTATCTCAGGGTGTTCTGGGCCACTCTCTGACACGACTTATACTATTATTGGGGGTCTGACGTTACCAGCCCCTAAGCCGATATGCGATACTCATAGACGAACGGACCAGACTGTATGTATATTATCACTGTTAGGCTCAGTAGGGTTTCTGGACGAGTTCGCTCGTCAGCTTCCATTCCAATCAATACATAGGAAACCGTTACGTACAGCTCGTACCTCTGACGTGCTAGTGGTTATACCCAGTGCCAGTGTGTTGATGAGTCATTAGAGTCCTCCACAGACAGTTTCCCAAGTTCGGGTGAAACGTTGTAGATGCCATATGGTTTTATGGCAAGGTTCGGAAAATGCACGTGCATTTTCGCACGTGTCATTTTTCGGGCAGATAATACTGGTCGGCTTTGGTTTAAGCCGGATCCGAGTATTATGCTGTGTAGATATAATATCTTTGTCTCGGTTACATTTGTATTCGGTCGTAATACAAATGCGGGTATGTTTATACTGATACGGGGTTATCCTAAAATTCGTTTCAGGATCACTTTTGAAAGTTGCCAGTTTCCAGTTTTCCATCGCCCGTATTTAACATTCGGTTAAATGCGGATTTATCTTTTCTTCTTGAGGGTGAGTCATGAGGTGAGTCATGAGTGTGGAATGTTCTAGGATGGTGACTAGGATGATGACAAGGCTAGTGAGTCATTAGTGTATTTATTGTGCCATTAATGTTTGATGACTAGGTTTTGTTGATTCATTGTTTCCATTAATGAATGTGATGAAGTGTTATTGTGACTCACTCATTCATTTATGCTAATGGTCACTCTCTCCCACTCCTACACTCACCCCCCACTATATCTTGGCCGCCCCCCCTTCTTGAGAGAGGAATGGTTTTGTTCATTTGGAAAAAAAGATTAGGAATTTGGTGTATGGAAATTAGATAGCTACAATTATCATTTCCTCGATTCAAAAGGCAACTTCATTAACCGTTAGTCCATAGCTTCGGACGAAGCGAGACAAAGTGTTCTACTCATTCTCTACATCATCTTGGTCGTCTCTTTTAGCAAACTTGATGATCGAGTTGTCTCGGTTCAGAGGCGGGAGCCCGTTTAAAGATCCGTCGACGTGGTGCCACCTGGACGAGAACACCGGAGATTCAGGAGATCGGAGCAGCCGCAACAAAGCGTGGGATGATGGTTGAAGACCGAAGGACTCGGATCATACGGTATAACGTTTCTACCCATTTTTTAGTTTGTTAGTTTAGCTTTAATGGCAGATCCGGGTTATAGTGCACGATAGTGCCGGTTTGTAAAAAGTTTTTGTTCCGCATTTGGCGTCTGTTAGACGGCCGGGGCGCTACCGTGGACTTACAATGACCAAGTCTACAATGCCACAAGAAGGCTTTGTTCGTTTCTGAACTTTTCCTCTTGTGAGTGTTTTATATATTTAGAACTGTATTTTGATTTAGAACGTATAAACCATTACACAATAAACCGAACCCAAACAACACTTGATTTAGGAAAAAGTTCATAACATTTTTCTCTAATGCAAAGTTATATCCTTCTTAATCTAATAAAAAAACAGTTATTATATTGTACATCATCGATGGTACAAAATAATATTCGTTCAGAATTAATGCATTACCATTTGGCAATAATAGGTGATATTCACGGACGGCTTTGGCAGCAACAATTGTTCCATTCCCTACTATGAGAGACATATCACCCTTTCCCAGTTCTCTACTTTTCTTTAACCCTTATAATAGATTACAAATGTAGGATCCTGATCCGGTATCTAATAACCAGGACGTAGAGCAAACTGAGAAACAGTTCTCAATAACTAACGCATTCGAAGAAGATGCATTAAAATGCTCTTTCTTCATTAGGGTTGCATGAAAATCCTTGCATTCCCATATCCCTTGTACAGACTTATGACCGTTGTCATAAGATAGAGTGGAACCAACGTTCTCCAGCCCAGTATAATAAGCGGGTTCGGTTAATACATCCATATTATTATCTTAATTAAGGCATGACATGGTCTCTACCTGGAGAGAGAGAGAAGAAAACACTTTAGCGTTTGCTCTTGCAAGATTAGACTGGTTTTTATCTTATCTAATCAGGATGGCTCCCACTGTTTTTATCAAATCTTCCTTCAAACCCTAAAAGTTAAGAATGGCCGGGATTAATTACACCCTACAAGTTTGCTAACCGGTCAGCCGGGCAGGTGTTGGTACTCCGAGCGAGTCTTCCCGTGCTTTCGTATGGAACTAATTAAATAACCTCATTTCCGCAGGGGCATAACCCTGTTAACACCTTTCTAAGACACATACTGGATTAGCTAATTGTAATGTGGAAAACTCTCACAGGAGTAACGCTTACTCGCAGTGGGTATTGGGATCCAACTATCACATAGAAGGCATGCAATCTCATTGCAAATTTTTGTTAGTTATATGTATGCCCTAGAGGCCATTACTGTACATTGGATGTATATTGTAGTGGATGCTGGGACATATATAGGTAGGACTTTCTTGCTCGACATGATAGTACGCTGTCTGGTTGCTCTTTATCTTAACATGTATACTTTCTGTCTCTCTGATTACATGTTGATAAAGCCCTTAGGATGTGTACTCGACTTCCAGGACTATAATGCAGATCATACTAGTGGGGCCTGGGTAGTCCATGAGTACATCCTTGAAATGTTCCTAGTCGAGGGAATATCGAGACGGGGCATCGATATTCCAGAGTAGACTAGCGTATATCTTCTCGACCCATGTGATGGGCAATGGATGATCCCATATCCATTGGTGTTTGACATCGGAGATGGTATGCGGGTGCTCAGTGAAGACTGGGTACACTGAACGGACTCGCCGAGAACTCCCAGATGGTATAATACCTCACGTCAGATGGCAGTTCTCTGGTGACACTGGTACAGCTTAGTCTGTTGACCCGAGATCGTCATAGAGTCTTGTGTGTCTCCCACTGTGCTTTGATTTCCACCCTACCACGGCTCTACTGAGTTGTGCAAACAGGTGGTTTTTAGGTACAGTCCCGATTCACATGGAGGCAATGAGCGATAGGAGGGGATTCGTCTCTCCCGGTATTGGGGGTTGATGTTGTGCTATGCTCGACTGGCCATAACAGGAAATCCCTGGCCAGGGTCGCAGTGATATACTGGTAAGAGTTATCAGTAGTTTCACGAATGTTATGGACCCTACGTCGGCATGACTTATCGAGCTATTGGGGTCTGACGTTTACCACCCCTAGGCGAGATATGCGACATATCAGACGAACAGACCGGACTGTACGGCAAGTGTTACTGGTTGGATTCACAGGAGTGTTAGCGGGCTTGCTCGTCGATCTTCTGATCGCTCAATACCCGGGTGGCCGTTACGTTTAGCAGACCGCTTGCGGCTTGCGGGTGTTTGATATGATCATCATCCGCTGCCGGCGTATTGACGAGTCTTTAGAGTCCTACACAGAGGTTTCCTGGCTCAAGCGAAACGAAATAGGAGCGCATATGAGATATGTGCGGGACCGAGAATAATTCATGTATGTGATACCGTATTCCATTCTCGCGACGAATGTATCGATTGGTTATATGCGATATAACCTAGTTATTGAATCAAGGATTGATTCGATAAGCCGATACATTGGATACTAGCCGGTTATATGCGACATGACCGGATCATTGAATCAAGTGTTGATTTAATGATTTAATGTATAGTTATATATTTGATATATTACTTTGCATTGACTAGTATTGGTTCACTTTAAATGGATTTACTCACTTGTATTGCACATTGTATATGTGATATATTTTGTGCACATGATTATATCATGTTTGATGTTGCATGCTAGTTTGGTTTTGTGTAAAGTATTAAACCATGGTTAGTTAGTGGTTAGGGTATCATTTCTTTTACTTAATCATTTATTTATTCATTTATTATTGTTTTGGAAAAGATAAAGAGAAAGATAAATGGTGGACTTGTTTTGTTTTTTGTTGAAACTTCTTGAAACCTTGACTAAGTCCACCATTATTGTCTCTTCTCTAACCCTAACCACTCATCTAAAATTAGTTAAATCTCTACACTAAACCATGGTTAAAGTCATGATAAGTATTGATTTATTTATCAAATAAATCAAGACTTATCATAACTTCTTCTTCATCTTCTTCTTCTTCAACAAAAGAAAAAGCTTGCTACATCAATGGTGTTTGATGAAAAAGTGTGAGAAATCCAAATCTAAAGTCTACCCATTTCCTATTTCTTCATCCTCTACCTCTTGCCAAGTTGTATAGGGTGTTTACTTCACAAGTTTTCAAAGCTTGGTGAAGTTGGAGCTTGTTCTTGCGATACTTCGACGTAGATCATCTTCGGCATCGAACCGACGATCAAGCCCGCCTATTCTTCGATGAAGCCGACGCTAGAGCCCAAGATACAATTTGGACAGCGAGAGGACTTCATCACGGAGCCTAGGAGGTGGTGGACCGGATCTACAAAGGTTGTAGCCCCTTTCCTTTAGATACATTTCCGTTTACTTGCTTGTTTCGCCTAGATATCCAGTAAACGATCCGTATTAGGGTTTGTAGGCACCCGTAAAATTTGATTTGTGCATGTTTGATCACTTGTGAGACCTCACTAGGGTGCCTAGGAACCTTACATTGGTATCAGAGCCTAGCTAGAGCCTTAGGCGAAGTCCAGACGGAATTTGAAGTCCGAACGACCCGAAAACCCAACCCTAAATATGCTCTCTGTACATTTTTTAATTTCGGGGATTTTTCTATATTAAAAATATTCATAAATATCAGCAGGAAAATATAAGAGTAATTGTGCAATTCGATGCCCTAATTCCATTAAAGCGCCGCGTTTCCGCTGCACGAGCATGGCTCGTGCGGCGGAACCGCGGCCTGTTTGTCGTTTCATGAGGTGATGTTTGCACAGTAACTCCTATTTAACATTGCTGGTTTTCCTGGGTATTTTTAATATTTTTTCAAGAGTTGAATTTTTCAGGGTTGTTTTGGGGATTCGAATGTTCGATCGGATTATCAAATTTTGTCTGTGTGGCTTTCCGGATAAATTTTAGAATATGTTAAAAAGTTCGACCGGATATAAATACCCAATTTTTCCCCTGTCGGGAAATTTCCAATTGTTGGATTTTTCCGTAGTTTAACGACGTTCTAAGTAGTGCAAGTAACTCGATGGACCCTCTAGAAGACAACAAACCTTAACTCGATTATGTGACCGTCTTGAACTGCCCTTTGAACCTTCGGGTTTGGGGCAGTACGGCGTGTCACATGTGAGGCGTTGGCTTGACCCTTCTACGGCTGGACCGTTGGTACTGAGGCACGAACTGAATGTTGTTAGACTTATTTCATGTGTTGAGCTGTATCGGGAAAACTTGGGTGTTCGATTGTTCGATCGAAAAGTTTAGCATTTTCTATTTATCTGGAATGTGATACAATAATTGGAATTCATAAATTGTTATGAAATAACGGAATGAATATTATAAACATAGCAGTTTAGTCTCACTTGATCGGTTGCCACGAAATTTTGATGTGATCAAAAGTCCGTCGCAATCACGTAGCGTACGCGGATACTCGCCGGGTAAACTTAATAGACAGCCTCACCCCATAGCCCCGACCAAGTGACTGTAGGAGAACCCCGTCGCCGAAAGCATCCGTTCGGGTGCTCGCGGCAGCGGTGTTCTGCCTTGGTGCACTTCGTCGACGGTATCGGGGGTGCGGCCGCCTACTAAAGTTTGCGACGAGCATTCGATCAGAATGTCGGGAATCTTGTTGAATTGCCCGACTCGATATTGAAAAGTGTTTTCGATAATGAGACTGAAATGCGGAGTTTATAATTATTAGGCATGTGATGTCTAAGTAATTCATTTGGTCAGGCATGCGATGTCTGAGGAGGTTGCGGATTCCAACTGTTGTAGTTTTACACTTTCTTTTCTGTGACCGTAAGTGTAATATGTGATATCGCCGGTTTCGTTGCTATATGTCAACGACAATTGGGATGCGCATATTTACTTACGTTGATGACATGTGATGTTATGTGTTGCTGGATATGTTATATTGGATCGTCGTGTTTGAATAGCCGGGGGGGTTTTATGTGAGATGAGTGTTTTTTCATTTTCATTCATGTAAAAACTTGTATGTAATATTCTTTTATTGGGGCACTTCCAGGTTGCGGAAGTAGTCACCGTTTGTATATTATTTACTTTTCTGCACTAGGATAGACCCAAGGAGGGGAGCACGAGTAACCGGGTTCTGGGGTCCAGAGGGAGACCATCTCGAGGAGTCGAGTCCGGGTCTCCTAACCCTAGAATTGGTAGGGTTGCTTGCCGCTCTCGTAGGGGTCTAGGGGTGTGGGATTGGCTATTCATCACGACCGTGGAATCCGTGTTTTATACTGGCTCGTATTGAAAACACGAACGTCCTAGTACATCCAATATTTCATATGTTTCTTCTGCTGTGATTTATCTGTGATGTGATCATATGATGTTCTGTGACAGGTATTATATATAGCATATATGATATATTATATAGACGTTGCTTATGTTTTACACCCGCGCTAGCCCTGCCTCGCTCTGGCGTTAGTTACCTAACCTAACGTTGCAGACGGGACATCGAGGCGAATGCGGATGGCATAAGCGTACGTTATATTTATCTGTGATGGTTAGGTGGATTTAAATGATGGGATATTCATTAATGAGATTAATGAAAGAAAATAAACCTAATTGATGTTGTGGAATCGAATTTCAAAATAAAATAGGTAGCTACAGTTCTTGCTTTGCATCGTGGTGTTCCTTGTAGAACATCCTGCACCTTATTCGATAAGGAAAGGACCGAGATCTCTTCACCGGGAGTGACTCCTTTAGCAATAACTGGCAGATGCTGCAACCCTCGGTTTGTCTTTTGATCACTTCTATAGTTTCTGCTTTGTACAGTGATATATATGATATATCCCGCACCTCATTCGACGAGGAAAGGGCCGACGATCCCTTCACCGGGAGTGACCCCTTTAACAAAACTAGAAAAGCCTCAAAAACATTCCATTTTAAAACCATTTGATTCCGCAACGAGATCAAGTTCAAAGCGTTAAAGGTTTTCACAAAAACCAGCCGCAACCCTCCGTCATTTTAGGAAGTAGAGTACTTAGTATTCGTGTTGTGTTTGTTGACCATAGTCAAGGCACAGTGTACGGTAGCTAAGTGATGTCTTCCTACACCGCATATGATGCGATTAGTTAGGACAGTCATGTGGCTTTGTTGACCTTAGCCAAGGGTCATGTGGGTGGGTCTAATTAATCACGAAATGACGGGTAGAACTTGACTAGTACCTATGATTTGTTGACCTTAGCCAAGGTCATAGGTTCTAGGGGTAAAAACCTTTATCGGGAGTTTCAAGTGTTGAAATTTGCAATGAGATTGCATACCTTCTATATGATAGTTGGATCCCGATACCCACTGCGAGTAATTGTTACTCCTGGGAGAGTTTTGCACTTTGCAATTAGCCGATCAAGTAGGTGTCTAGAAAGGTGTCAACGGGGTTACGCCTCTGGGAAAACGAGGTTTACAGTAATTAGGTCCGTGCGAAAGCACGGGAACCTCCCTCAAAGTACCGACACTGGCCTGGCTGAAAGATTGGCGAACTTGTAGAGTGTAATTAATCCCGGCTAGTCTTTCATTTTAGGGTTTGAAGGAAGATTTGATAAAAACAGTGGTAGCCATCCTGATTAGATAAAATATATAACCAATCTAATCTTGACAGAGCGCACGCAGAGTGTTTTCTTCTCTCTCTCTCCAGGTTGCGACCATATCACGCCTTAATCAAGATAATAATATGGATGTATTGACCGAACCCGCCTGTTATACTGAGCTGGGAACGTTGGTCCCGCTCCAACTTATAATTGTTATAAGATAAAGCAGGAAATAGGAGAATACCAGAATTCCTATACCGCCCAAACAAAGAAAGTGCATATGATGCATCTTCTTCGGGTGTGTTCGTTAAACAGAACTGTTTCTCAGTATCCTCTGTATATGATACCGGATCAGGATCCCAGATATGTAATCTGTTACATAGGGCTACACAAAGGTAGAAAAACTGAGAACAGGTGATAAGTTTCATGAGACAGAAAACGGGGAAAGTGTTGCAGCCAAGTCTGTTGGTCACTGTCACCCTGTATTACTAATACATTGATTCTGAACAAATGCTATTAGATACCGAACCTGATATACAAAATCATATCAGTCTCTTTATTAGTAAAGAAGGATATAATTTTGTATTGTTGGATAATGTTTTGAACATTTCCTATATCAAAAGTTGATCGGTTCAGGCACGTTATCTAAAAGCATTGACGTTCTAAATCAAACTACAGTTCCTTGTATACTGAACACACACAAGAGGAAGAGTTCAGAAATGAACGAATCATTCTTGAGGCATTGTAGACTAGGTCATATCAATGCGACCCGACTGGCTGAAGTTACATTTTAGATGCATATTTAAATCAGTTTGAATTTACATCTTATGAAACTTGCCAGTCATGTCACAAAGATTAGATGACCGTAGCTCCGTTTACTGTAAACAGAGAAAGAGTTAGTAAACTCTTAGGACTGATACATGATGATGTATGTGAAGTCTCCTGTCTACACATGCCTGGACTGGTTCTTCATACTTCATTATATTCTCTGATAATCTCTCAAGATTCAGTCATATATTCCTGTTGAAACATAAGTCCGAACCTTTTGAGATATTCACAGAATATAAGTTAGAAGTAGAGAACCAAAATACGGGTATAAGTATTATGTCCTATGATAAGATCAGGGAGGAGAATACTTGTGCATAGAATTCCTGGACTATTCTAAAGGAGAATGAGATTTTATCTCAGTGTTACTCCTCTGAATACACCACAGCACAACGGTGTATCAGGGCAGAGCAATCACACAATATTAGATATGGTGTGCTCTATGATGAGTACTACTGAGTTTCCTATTTCCTTTTGGGAGTTATGCACTTATGAAGTTGCATACCTATTGAATAGGGTTCGATTCAAATCAGTGCCTACCACTCCATATGAGATATGGTGTGGGAAGATCCTATCTCTTAAGCGAGTTAAGATTTGGGTTGTCCGGCCTATGTTTAAAGCAAAATCCGGACAAGATCGAGGCAGGGTCAGTTCTGTAGAACTGGAAGGGTTCCAGCTATACAAAAACTGCAGCTAATGATTTGACAGAACCAAAGGATTCTATAGTTCCCGACGAACCTCAGCCTCTCCGCCGATCTAGTAGGGTTCCTCATCCGCCTGAGAGATATCTCAGTTTCTCGATGACAGTGGGAGCAAGGATTGCATCATGAGATGATGACCCAACTAGTTTCGAGCAGGCCATCGAGAGTAGGGACTCTGAAAGAATGGCTGGATGCTTAGCGATCTGAGATAGAATCCATGTACACCAGCAAAGTATGGACTTTAGCTGCTATATCTGAAGGGTTAAATCCCCATCAGGAGCAAGTATATCTTGAGAAGATTACTTGGTGTAGATGGAAAAGTTGAGAGTTTCAAAGCTAGACTTGTTGAAGGTTTTTGTCATCGACCAGGCGTGGATAATGATGAAACCTTTTTCCAGTAGCTATGCTTAAGTCTATCCAGATCCTACTTACCACGGCTACATACCATGACTACGATATCTGGCGGTTGGGTGCCATGACTGCTTTTCTAAATACTGATTTAGAAGAGAACGTCTATAAGAACACAGCCAGAGGTCCTCGTAAATAGTGGGAGCAGCGGAAACGTGTGCAAGTTGCTTTACATAATGAAGCAGGCATCGCGGAGTTGGAATGTCTGTTTTGATGAGATAGTCAAAGTGTTTGACTTCATCAAAGTGGTAGACGAACCTTGTATATAAAAAAGGGTAGTAGAGAGTAAGGTGGTCATCTTCGTATTGTACGTAGACAACATACTCTTGATAGGAAAAGAGTTTCCTATACTACGATCGATCAATCTCCTATTATCACTAGGATTCCCTAAATAGGATCAAAGTGATACCTCCTAAATCCTGAGTTTTCATCTATGAGATAGATGTAATTGGATGCTAGGATTCTCACTAGATGGAGTGAGATGGTATCAATCGATCCTGGGGTGAATCACTGGAAGAGTTCCAGGGTGATAAAGACGACTGAATGTCAGTTACAGGTACTGTCTTTACCCTCAGTAAAGGGACGTCATGTTAGAAGAGTTCCAACCTAGATACCGTGACAAACTAGACGATAAAGGCTGGTAACATCGCTATTGATGATACTACCAAAGAGGAAGTTTGGGTGTATATTGGTTTATAAGATGAACTAGGTTCCTGCCATTGTATGACAATGGAAGTGTGGCTTTGGCCCTGGAACCCTGGTCCCATCAGTGACCCAGACAAATTCTGAGGCAGCATCACCTGATCATGGAGATAGTTGATCTCCAGGGTGATCGAGGCTAGGAGAGAAGGCTCATAGGACAACACGGCGGATCCACTCACGAAGGCCTTTTCCCAGAGAGAGACTCATATGGGATGGTTGAATATTAGATACTGCGACCAATGCTACAGATGGCCCTAGTGCAAGTGGGAGATTGTTAGTTATATGTATGCCCTAGAGGCCATTACTGTACATTGGATGTATATTGTAGTGGATGCTGGGACATATATAGGTAGGACTTTCTTGCTCGACATGATAGTACGCTGTCTGGTTGCTCTTTATCTTAACATGTATACTTTCTGTCTCTCTGATTACATGTTGATAAAGCCCTTAGGATGTGTACTCGACTTTCAGGACTATAATGCAGATCATACTAGTGGGGCCTGGGTAGTCCATGAGTACATCCTTGAAATGTTCCTAGTCGAGGGAATATCGAGACGGGGCATCGATATTCCAGAGTAGACTAGCGTATATCTTCTCGACCCATATGATGGGCAATGGATGATCCCATATCCATTGGTGTTTGACATCGGAGATGGTATGCGGGTGCTCAGTGAAGACTGGGTACACTGAACGGACTCGCCGAGAACTCCCAGATGGTATAATACCTCACGTCAGATGGCAGTTCTCTGGTGACACTGGTACAGCTTAGTCTGTTGACCCGAGATCGTCATAGAGTCTTGTGTGTCTCCCACTGTGCTTTGATTTCCACCCTACCACGGCTCTACTGAGTTGTGCAAACAGGTGGTATTTGGGTACAGTCCCGATTCACATGGAGGCAATGAGCGATAGGAGGGGATTCGTCTCCCCCGGTATTGGGGGTTGATGTTGTGCTATGCTCGACTGGCCATAACAGGAAATCCCTGGCCAGGGTCGCAGTGATATACTGGTAAGAGTTATCAGTAGTTTCACGAATGTTATGGACCCTACGTCGGCATGACTTATCGAGCTATTGGGGTCTGACGTTTACCACCCCTAGGCGAGATATGCGACATATCAGACGAATAGACCGGACTGTACGGCAAGTGTTACTGGTTGGATTCACAGGAGTGTGAGCGGGCTTGCTCGTCGATCTTCTGATCGCTCAATACCCGGGTGGCCGTTACGTTTAGCAGACCGCTTGCGGCTTGTGGGTGTTTGATATGATCATCATCCACTGCCGGCGTATTGACGAGTCTTTAGAGTCCTACACAGAGGTTTCCTGGCTCAAGCGAAACGAAATAGGAGCCCATATGAGATATGTGCGGGACCGAGAATAATTCGTGTATGTGATACCGTATTCCATTCTCGCGACGAATGTATCGATTGGTTATATGCGATATAACCTAGTTATTGAATCAAGGATTGATTCGATAAGCCGATACGTTGGATACTAGCCGGTTATATGCGACATGACCGGATCATTGAATCAAGTGTTGATTTAATGATTTAATGTATAGTTATATATTTGATATATTACTTTGCATTGACTAGTATTGGTTCACTTTAAATGGATTTACTCACTTGTATTGCACATTGTATATGTGATATATTTTGTGCACATGATTATATCATGTTTGATAATGCATGCTAGTTTGGTTTTGTGTAAAGTATTAAACCATGGTTAGTTAGTGGTTAAGGTATCATTTCTTTTACTTAATCATTTATTTATTCATTTATTATTGTTTTGGAAAAGATAAAGAGAAAGATAAATGGTGGACTTGTTTTGTTTTTTGTTGAAACTTCTTGAAATCTTGACTAAGTCCACCATTATTGTCTCTTCTCTAACCCTAACCACTCATCTAACATTAGTTAAATCTCTACACTAAACCATGGTGAAAGTCATGATAAGTATTGATTTATTTATCAAATAAATCAAGACTTATCATAACTTCTTCTTCATCTTCTTCTTCTTCAACAAAAGAAAAAGCTTGCTACATCAATGGTGTTTGATGAAAAAGTGTGAGAAATCCAAATCTAAAGTCTACCCACTTCCTATTTCTTCATCCTCTACCTCTTACCAAGTTGTATAGGGTGTTTACTTCACAAGTTTTCAAAACTTGGTGAAGTTGGAGCTTGTTCTTCCGATACTTCGACGTAGATCATCTTCGGCATCGAACCGACGATCAAGCCCGCCTATTCTTCGATGAAGCCGACCCTAGAGCCCAAGATACAATTTGGACAGCGAGAGGACTTCATCACGGAGCCTAGGAGGTGGTGGACCGGATCTACAAAGGTTGTAGCCCCTTTCCTTTAGATACATTTCCGTTTACTTGCTTGTTTCGCCAAGATATCCAGTAAACGATCCGTATTAGGGTTTGTAGGCACCCGTAAAATTTGATTTATGCATGTTTGATCACTTGTGAGACCTCACTAGGGTGCCTAGGAACCTTACAATTTTAACACTTGAAATTCCGGACATCTGTTTTTACCCTTAACGACCTATGTGTAAGTCCACGTTGCCCACCCCGGTGCTTGCGGGGAGGCGGAAAACGGAATAAAAATCGGATTTTTATGAGCTTAGGCAACATGGTCTAGAGCTAGAAGGATCTTTGCTAAACAAAAACTTGCTAAAGCTAACTAGTAACTAGCTAAGTGCTAGAAAGGTTATATCTTGGGCTTTAAGTCCTTATCTCCTTGCTCCTTGGAGTGGTGGAAGGAGGTCACCTTGGTCGTCTTTTCACGTCGAAGAAAGATCCACCCGAAAGCCTCAACCTTTGGCTTCAACTCCAAGCTAGAAGTAACTAGGGTGCAAGAACTGCTAGTCCTTGAACCCTAGATGAGAGTAGAGATGATCAAGAGAGGGTTTTTCTCAAGCTCAAGTGTTTCTCAACACATGAGAGGGGAGAGCTTGAGGGAGAGGAAGAACAAGAGAGAGAAAATATATGATAGAATGAGAATAATGTGAACCATTCTCACTTATATGTGTATATTATTTTAATTAGATAATTAGCTAGATAATTGTCATGGCTAATCAAGACATGACCATTATCATTTCATTTTTAATGCAAATTGCAAGGATCAAAAAGCATCTTCCAAATGAAATGATGATGGTCAAAGTGTCAACCAAGGTCAACTAGTCAATAAGGTCAAATGGTCAACAACCATAACCATGCTCAATTATTAAACTAATATCAATTAACAATAATACACACATAAACATTAGGGTTAATAAAATGACAATAGCCATTAACCCTAATCAAGGTCCTCTCCCTCTGTCTCAAGCAACTGTGCATACGCACCCGCATTCGTGATCCGAGGAACACGAATACAATGAGATAAACCAATCCCAAATCATATACTAGGATCCGGCTTAAACCAAAGCCTGCTAGTATAAACTGTCCGGACAACAAACGTGCATAAGTGCGCGGATATGAACGAACCCTGTCGCAAAACCATGCGACCTCTACTCATTTTGCCTAAGGGCGAATAGCTCTCTGTGTGGGACTCTAAAGACTCGACACTACGCTGACAGTGGGCTTAACCACAGACCGCAAGCGGCACTAGCTGTACGTAACGGTCCCCAGGTAGATGTCGATAAGAAGACTGACGAGGTGAACCCCATCTGAACTCCTACTGAGCCTGTATGTGACAATCTCCGTACAGTCCGGTCTGTTCGTCTGATACATCGCATGGCGGGCCTAGGAGGGTGGTGAACGTCAGTCCCCTAATAGCGGTACAAGTCGTGTCGGAGTGTAGCCCAGAACACCCTGAGATAACACTGGAAACCTACCAGTATATCTCGCTTGCCCTAGCCAGGGACTACTCGTGTAATGGCTCTCCTGGACATAGCGCGATGTCAACCCCCAATACCGAGAGAGACGAATCCTTTCTAACCGTCACTGCCTCCAAGTGCTTCGGGACTGCACCCAAAAACTACCTGTTTGCACGACTCCTTTGAGCTGTGGTAGGGTAGTAATCAAAGTGCAGTGGGAACACACTCGAGGCGAAGTGACAGTGTCAAGTCAGCGGACTAAGCTGTACTCATGTCACCTGGGAACTGATAACTGACGATAGGTATAATACCAACCAACAGTTCCCGACGAGTCCTGTCCAGTGTACTCGTAACCCAACGAGCACCCGCATACTATCTCAAGTACGACGTACTGACGGCTGTGGGACAGACCGTCTCCGACACTGGGATGAGAAGCGCATACGCTAGTCTACTCCGGAGTATCAATGCCTTGTCTCGATAGTCCAACGACTAGGGACCTGTATAAGGATGTGCTTATAGATCACCCAGCTCCCACGAGTGTGAGCGCCATCACAACGCTGGTAATAAAGCAAAGATCCTAAGGGCTCTACTAATATGTATAACAGCAATATGCTAAAAGAAACACATGTACATATTAAAGCAGAGACAAACCAAGTAGCATACTACCATTTCGAGCAAGATTGTATATACAACTGTGAATATCCCAAGCTTCCATCAAGTAATATACAAACTAGTATGATACAGTAATGGCCTCTAAGGCATATACACTAACAATCTCCCACTTGCACTAAGGCCATGTACTGGCGTATCGAAGACCTATCATCTCGATCAGCCGCTCGAACTGAGTCTGGGGCAAGGCCTTGGTGAATGGATATGCTGTGTTATCTTCTGAAGCAACCCTCCGAACCTCGATCTCCTGGCGATCAACGATCTCCCTGATCAGGTGATACCGCCTTAAGATGTGTCTGGATTTCTGATGGGACCTGGGTTCCTTCGCTAAAGCTATAGCCCCGTTGTTGTCGCAATACAGAGGTATTGGGTCAACAATGGACGGAACCACCTGAAGTTCTCTCAAGAACTTCCTCATCCAGACAGCTTCTTTTGCGGCATCAGATGCAGCGATGTATTCCGCTTCCATAGTCGAGTCAGCAACGGTTTCCAGTTTGGAGCTCTTCCAACACACCGCCCCTCCATTGAGGGTGAAGACAAAACCCGACATGGACTTGGAATCATCCTTGTCACTCTGGAAGCTGGAGTCAGCAAAGGCCTCAATCTGGAGGTCTTTTCCTCCATACACCAAGAACATCTCCTTAGTCCTTCTCAGGTACTTGAGAATGTTCTTTACTGCTATCCAATGTTTCTCCCCCTTGTTTGACTGATACCTTCTTACCACACTCAGTGCATAAGCCACATCCGGTCTGGTACACAACATCGCATACATTATAGAGCCTACCGCAGAAGCGTAGGGTATAATAGACATGCGATCCCTCTCCAAATCAGTCTTGGGAGACATCTCTTTGGAGAGGGTGATCCCGTGACAAGCCGGTAGATTACCGCGCTTGGAATCTTCCATACAGAATCTCTTCAGTATGGCGTCGATGTACCTGGACTGCGAAAGTCCTAATATCCTCTTGGATCTGTCACGGTAGATCCGGATACCCAGAATGTATGAGGCATCACCCAGGTCTTTCATGGAGAACCTGTGTAACAAGAACCCCTTGACAGATTGTAGCATAGGAATGTCATTTCCTATTAAGAGAATGTCATCCACGTATAAAACGAGGAATACTACAGTTCTCGCTACAAATCTACAATAGATGCATGGTTCATCTGGATTTTTGATAAAGCTAAATTCCTTGACCGTCTCATCAAAACAGATGTTCCAACTCTGCGATGCCTGCTTTAGTCCATAAATGGACTTAAGCAACTTGCACACCTTTCCGCTACTCCCACTCTGAATGAAACCCTCTGGCTGATCCATATAGATACACTCCTCTAAATGTCCATTTAGAAAAGCCGTCTTTACGTCCATCTGCCAAATCTCATAATCGTAGAAGGCAGCAATGGCAAGAAGGATCCGAATGGATTTCAGCATAGCTACTGGAGAAAAGGTTTCGTCGTAGTCCAAACCAGGTCGCTGACGAAAACCCTTTGCTACCAGTCTAACTTTATAGGTCTCAACCTGTCCATCTACACCAATCTTCCTTTTGAAGATCCACTTGCATCCTACGGGTTTTACCCCATCTGGAGCAATGTCCAACATCCATACTTTGTTGGTGTACATGGACTCCATTTCGGTCCGCATTGCATCCAGCCATTTTACCGAGTCGACGCTCTGAATGGCTTGCTGGAAGCTAGTAGGCTCATCACAATCTATGATGCGATCCTCTCTATCCCCGTCAATAAGAAAACCGTAGTATCTCTCGGGCGGATGAGACTGCCTACTACTCCTGCGGAGTGGCATGGGAATGTCCTGATCTTTCGAACCCTCTGGTTCTACTAAGCTTTCAGTAATAGCTTGTGGTTCTGGAATTTCTTCCAGTTCTATTGCGCTCCCACTTAATTCTTTTTCTATGAACTGGTGTTCTAGAAAGTGGGCATTACGAGAAACAAGGACTTTTTGTTCCTCTGCGTAATAGAAAAGATACCCCCTGGAGTTCTTTGGGTATCCCACAAACCTGCACAACACTGAGCGTACCTCGAGCTTGTCCGTATGCTGCTTTTTGACATAAGCTGGACATCCCCAAACCTTCAGGTATTGAAGATAGGGTTTCTTTCCACTCCATAACTCATATGGTGTGGTAGGCACAGTCTTAGTGGAAACTCGGTTCAAAAGGTATGCAGCTGATTCTAGCGCATATCCCCAGAACGATCGCGGCAACTCAGCGTTACTCATCATGGACCGTACCATATCCAATAGGGTTCGGTTCCGTCTCTCCGATACACCGTTATGTTGCGGAGTGTATGGAGGAGTAAGCTGAGAGAGAATTCCATTCTCTTTTAAGTAACCCAGGAACTCGGCACTCAAGTATTCACCACCTCGATCAGATCTTAGTGCCTTGATACTTTTGCCTGTTTGTTTTTCTACTTCATTCTTATATTCCTGGAACTTATCAAAAGCTTCGGATTTATGCTTCATTAAGAAGACATGTCCGAACCTTGAGAAATCATCCGTAAAAGTAATGAAGTAAGAATAACCGCTTCGCGCATGTGTAGACATTGGACCGCACGCGTCGCTGTGTACGAGTCCCAAGAGCTCGCTCGCTCTTACTCCGTGTCCAGTGAACGGAGTCTTTGTCATCTTACTCTTGAGACAGGATTGACAAGTTGCATACGATTTATATTCGAACGGATCCAAATATCCTTCTGCATGTAACTTAGTCAACCTTCTCTCATTGATGTGACCCAGTCTACAATGCCATAAGAAAGTTTTATTGATTTCTGGAGACTTTCTTTTGTGTGTATTCTGGACATTGAAAATCTGTGGTTGGTTTAATACGTATATTCCGTTGTTCAATGTACCTGACCCAATCAAAGCTTGATTAAGGTGAATATTCACTACATTACTTACAAATGCAAATTCATAACCTTCTTTAGATAATAAAGATACAGAAATGATATTACAGGTTGCATTTGGTACATAATAACAACTACGTAAAACCAAAAAATGCCCATCCGACAATCCCAGGTGATAGTCCCCCACGGCCTCAGCATCCATGCTAGCACCGTTTGCAACTCTGAGGGTCATGTCACCTGCCTTCAAAACTCTACGCTTTCTCAACGCCTGCAAAGAATTATAGATATGAGATCCTGATCCGGTATCCAATACCCAGGAAGTAGAGTTTATTGATAGACAGTTTTCAATAACATACACACCTGAAGCTGAAGCTGCAACTCGCTTCAAATCCTGTGTTCTGGCTTTCCAAGCCTTGCAATCCTGTTTCCAGTGACCACTTTTATGACAATAGAAGAATTCTTCCTTCCCCACCAGCTTTCCCGCTATCTTTGTTGCTTTTACTTTTCCCTTCGTATCCACTTTACCGACACCGCCTCTTGGTTTGGTGGGGGCTTTCTTCTTCTTACCCTTGGCTTTCGCCCTGGATCTAGAAGAGGAAGATCCTCCTACAAACAAAGTGGATGTCTCCCTACCTTTCTGTAGGGTGCCCTCAGTACTCCTCAACATGTTCAGAAGTTCGGAAAGTTCAACCTCCTTTCCTTGCATGTTGAAGTTCAGAATAAACTGGGCGTAAGTGGAAGGAAGGGACTGGAGAATCAAATCAGTATAGAGTTCATTCTCCAACGTGGTCCCAAGGTCCGCGATCTCCTCAATGTAGCCAATCATCTTAAGCACGTGTTCCTCTACCGATGATCCGACGGCCAACCTTGCCGAAAACAACTTCTTCGACACTTCGTATCTTGCGATACGAGACTGCTCTCCATACAGTTCTTTCGTATGAAGAAATATGGACTCTAGGTCCATATTCTCGTGCTTCCTCTGATGTTCGTTGTCCATCGAGGCTAATACGAGGCATTTGGCATTCACGCAATCTATCTCCCATGTCTTACGGATTTCCTTATCCGCGACGCTGGAGGTGGGACCTGGGACAGGGGGAGCTTTGGTGGTAAGGACATACCCCCAACTTGTCGTAAGTGATTGCCATCTTGACATTCCTGAGCCAATCTTTGTAGTTTGGCCCTGTCAATATGTTTTTATCTAGTAATAACTTAAGTCCGGTCATGTTGAATGGTCGCTGCAATTAGGAGAGAGAAAAGAAATACTTTATCATGATGCTCTTGCAATTTTAGAGTGGTTTTTAATTTGTCTAAACTGGATGGCTCCTACTGTCTCTCGAATCCCTTCTCAAACCATAAAGAAAGGACTAGTCAGGATCAATCCCACCGTACAATACTTGCTTAACCGTTCAGCCAGGCCAGTGTCGGTACTTCGAGGGAGGTTTTCCAACGCTTTCGCGAAGTTCCTTAATTAAGTAACCTCTTTTCCCTGTGGGCGTAGCCCCGCTAACACCTTTCTAGACACCTACTAAGTTTATAGCATTGATCGTTAAGTGAGAGTTTTCCCGAGGAGTAGCATATACTCACAGTAGGATCGGGATCCAAATATCATCGCGTGATAAAACCGAAGGAATCCTACTAGAATTATCACACTCCAAATGGTATGCAACGCTAGCAAGTTTCAGTACTTATGAAACTTCCGATGTGGATTTTTGCCCCATGCTCTTATGACCTTGGCGTGAGGTCAAAATGTCATAAGTCACATGTCAAGTTCTTCCCATCATTATCCCGGTTAATTTGAACCCACCCGTACCTACCCTTGACGTAGGCCAAAATGGCAGTACGACTGTCTCAAACCAACGCATTCTATCTATGCAACAGATAAATATCCTGCAGCTACCAATCACTATGCCTTGGCGTGAGGCCAAAATACATAGCTTGAATACTACCGTATATTTAACTGAAATGATGAAGGGCTACGGATGGTTTTGGCGAAACCGTGAATGTAGTGAACTTGATATAATCGATGGAACGAGATAGCTTTTAAAAAGAGTGGTTCAAGCTCCGCGTTTAAAAGTTTAGTTTTGAAAAGAACCGAGTGGTTTTCAAAGTGTTCCAATCGACTTTTACTTGGTTTATTTTCTTGCATTAGTTCTTTTAATGTGTCCCATCATTTAATCCTACCATTGCAGAAAACAACCAAAATATGACGTACTCTTATGCCATCCGCATTCGCCACGGGGCCCCGTCATCACCCGTTAGGTTACTTAACTAACGACAGAGCGGGGGCTGGGCTAGCGCGGCTGTAAAACATAAGCAACGCCTAAATAGTTAGCATATATAAATATATAGCAATGATAGACAATACAGATCACAGATGAATACATTGGATATACTAGGAATCCGCAATCCGTTCGAGCCTGCAACGAAAAGCGGATTACACGGTCGCGGTGAATAGTCAATACCCCACCCAAGACCCCTACGGGTGCGGCAAACTACCCGCCAAGTACCCGAAGCGAAGCAACCTCCCTCAACACCGTGAGTAGGCCACTCGACACTTCGAGATACCCGGTAGTTTGTGCACCCCCTCCATGGGTCTATCCTAGGAGCAAAAACAGTAAAAAGAATTATACAATGACGGCTACAACGCTGACCCGGTTGTGCGGCCATACAAATAATAATATTACATCAATATACATTTTACAATGAATGAAAGAAAAGCAACACTCATCTCACATCCACCCCGGCTATTCATCCGCGACAATCCAACCCATTCATATACACATACCAGTATCAATCACAGATCACAGATATGAATAACCCCGACTAATCGACATATAGCGATTAGCCGACGTTCAATACATGCAAACATCACAGATATAACCCTTATAGTCAAAGTGTATTAAAGTTCGAAAAAAATACGGATTTATAGGCCCCCAAAAACAAATTTCTATTCTGGAAAATCTGGGCACAAATAAATCATCTGAAAAATCGTAAAACCAAGCCAGAAATACACTGCACCAAACTCGACCCAGTGAAGAGTTAAAACGGCGGCGGTTCCGCGGCAATAGCTTGCTATTGCCGCTGAACCGCGGCAGTTTAGACGACTCACTGGACCGGGTTTGCTGTGTTTCTTAAGAAAACCCTGAGATGATTTTTGGAGTATAACAAATTTTGTTTTGACCAGAAAAAATTTTAACAGAAAACTAGGGTTTTGATATTTTGGTTTTTCGATTTTTCCATTTCGAACTTCGATACACTTCACTACCAAGCTAGTTTATGTTTAGTTAGGCTCTGATACCACTGTAAGTCCACGTTGCCCACCCCGGTGCTTGCGGGGAGGCGGAAAACGGCATAAAAATCGGATTTTTATGAGCTTAGGCAACATGGACTAGAGCTAGAAGGATCTTTGCTAAACAAAAACTTGCTAAAGCTAACTAGTAACTAGCTAAGTGCTAGAAAGGTTATACCTTAGGCTTTAAGTCCTTCTCTCCTTGCTCCTTGGAGTGGTGGAAGGAGGTCACCTTGGTCGTCTTCTCACGTCGAAGAAAGATCCACCCGAAAGCCTCAACCTTTGGCTTCAACTCCAATCTAGAAGTAACTAGGGTGCAAGAACTGCTAGTCCTTGAACCCTAGATGAGAGTAGAGATGATCAAGAGAGGGTTTTTCTCAAGCTCAAGTGTTTCTCAACACATGAGAGGGGAGAGCTTGAGGGAGAGGAAGAACAAGAGAGAGAAAATATATGATAGAATGAGAATAATGTGAACCATTCTCACTTATATGTGTATATTATTTTAATTAGATAATTAGCTAGATAATTGTCATGGTTAATCAAGACATGACCATTATCATTTCATTTTTAATGCAAATTGCAAGGATCAAAAAGTATCTTCCAAATGAAATGATGATGGTCCAAGTGTCAACCAAGGTCAACAAGTCAATAAGGTCAAATGGTCAACAACCATAACCATGCTCAATTATTAAACTAATATCAATTAACAATAATACACACATAAACATTAGGGTTAATAAAATGACAATAGCCATTAACCCTAATCAAGGTCCTCTCCCTCTGTCTCAAGCAACTGTGCATACGCACCCGCATTCGTGATCCGAGGAACACGAATACAATGAGAAAAACCAATCCCAAATCATATACTAGGATCCGGCTTAAACCAAAGCCCGCTAGTATAAACTGTCCAGATAGCAAACGTGCACAAGTGCGCGGATGTGAACGAACCCTGTCGCAAAACCATGCGACCTCTACTCATTTTGCCTAAGGGCGAATAGCTCTCTGTGTGGGACTCTAAAGACTCGACATTACGCTGGCAGTGGGTTTAACCACAGACCGCAAGCGGCACTAGCTGTACGTAACGGTCCCCGGGTAGATGTCGATAAGAAGACTGACGAGGGGAACCCCATCTGAACTCCTACTGAGCCTGTATGTGACAATCTCCGTACAGTCCGGTCTGTTCGTCTGATACATCGCATGGCGGGCCTAGGGGGCGGTGAACGTCAGTCCCCTAATAGCGGTACAAGTCGTGTCGGAGTGTAGCCCAGAACACCCTGAGATAACACTGGAAACCTACCAGTATATCTCGCTTGCCCTGGCCAGGGACTACTCGTGTAATGGCTCTCCTGGACACAGCGCGATGTCAACCCCCAATACCGGGAGAGATGAATCCTTTCTAACCGTCACTGCTTCCAAGTGCTTCGGGACTGCACCCAAATACTACCTGTTTGCACGACTCCTTTGAGCCGTGGTAGGGTAGTAATCAAAGTGCAGTGGGAACACACTCGAGGCGAAGTGACAGTGTCAAGTCAGCGGACTAAGCTGTACTCATGTCACCTGGAAACTGATAACTAACGATAGGTATAATACCAACCAACAGTTCCCGACGAGTCCTGTCCAGTGTACTCGTAACCCAACGAGCACCTGCGTACTATCTCAAGTACGACGTACTGACGGCTGTGGGACGGACCGTCTCCGACACTGGGATGAGAAGCGCATACGCTAGTCTACTCTGGAGTATCGATGCCCTGTCTCGATAGTCCAACGACTAGGGACCTGTATAAGGATGTGCTTATAGATCACCCAGCTCCCACGAGTGTGAGCGCCATCACAACGCTGGTAATCAAGCAAAGATCCTAAGGGCTCTACTAATATGTATAACAGCAATATGCTAAAAGAAACACATGCACATATTAAAGCAGAGACAAACCAAGTAGCATACTACCATTTCGAGCAAGATTGTATATACAACTGTGAATATCCCAAGCTTCCATCAAGTAATATACAAACTAGTATGATACAGTAATGGCCTCTAGGGCATATACACTAACACTATGATCTTGACGGAGGTCAACAAACCATAGGACGTCAGTCAAGTTCAACCCTTCATTTCTTGATCGATTCGAACCCATACATACAAACCCTTGATGGAGGTCAACAAGGCTATATGACTGTCCCTACCGTTCACATCAACATGTTGAAGATAAGTATTACCTAAATACCCTACACTGTGCCTTGACGGAGGTCAACAAACATAACATGAACACTAAATACTACATATCTAAAATGACGGAGGGTTACGGCTGGTTTTGAAGAAAACCGTTAACGTAATGAACTTGATATCATTGTAGAATCTAGTAATTTGAAAAAGAGTGGTATAAGCTCCGCTTTAAAAATCGAGTGATTTTCAAAACAAACCGAATAGGTTATGGCATATGCTAGTTTTTGCTAAAGTGGTCATTCCCGGTGAAGAGATCTAGGCTCTTTTCTCATCGAAGGAAGTGCTGGGTATTCATAATGGAATACCGCTATGCAAAGCAAGAACTAAAGCTAACTTTTTGAAAAATTTGATTCTATAACATCTTTTAGGTTTCTTTTCTTTTCATTAATCTTATTAATGACGTTCCATCAATTATGTTTCTTAAAAATCATAGAAGAAACGAAAATAAAACACACATATATGCCATCCGCATTTGCCACAAAGACCCGGGTCTTCACCGTAAGGTTACTTAACTTACGGCAGGGCGGGGTCAGGACTAGCGCGGATGCAAAACATGTATAGTGCCTACTAATATATCATATATATAAGTAGCATTCGTTTCACGTAGTTATATGATCACATCACATCACAGAACAACAGAAGCAGATATATGAAATATAGGATATGCTAGGAGGTCCGTGTTTTATATTAAGCCAGTAACGAAAAACATGGATTCCACAGTCGTGATGAATAGCCAAGCCTACATCCCTAGACCACTACGAGAGCGGCAAACAACCCTACCAATCTAGAGTTAGGCGACCGGTCTCGACTCCTCGAGATGGCATCCCACTGGACTCTAGAACCCGGTTACTTGTGCTCTCGGCCTTGGGTCTATCCTAATGCGGTAAAGTAAATAATATACATCGAATGGAGACAACAACCTCAAACCGGAAGTGTCTCAATAAAAGAATATTACATATAATTATTTACATGAATGAAAATTGAAAAACTCCCATCTCAAATAAAATCCCCTGGCTATTCAATCACGGTGATCCAATATAACATATCGATAGCAACACAATAACATCGCATGTCATCAACGTAAGTGAATATGCGTATCCTTAATGTCGTTGTCGTATAGCAACGAGATCGGGGATACTGCCACATATTACACTTACGGTCGCAGAAAAAAAAATGAATGTTGGCTATAGTGCCCTCAAGTCAATTATTGGATCACAGGCACGTGATTACAATAATTGAGGGAGGACCTATACCGGTAGAACATTCTTACTCGAGATGATAGTATGCTATCTGGTTTGTCTTTATCATCATATACATGCTTCAGGTGACATTACAGATCACTATTACATGTTGATAAAGCCTATAGGATTCTTGCTTGACTACCAGCAGTATGATGGCGATCATATACGTGAGAGTTGGGTGGTCTATAAGCACATCCTTAAAGTGTCCCTAGTTGTGGGAGTTTCGAGAAGGGGCATCGATACTCCAAGAGTAGACTAGTGTATACCGATCGAGACCCCGATAAGGGGCGGTGGCCGGTCTCACAAGCCATTGGTGTTAGTTGGTTCACCTAACATGTATACATGTGCTCATTGGGTTATGAGTACACCGGACAGACTCGCTGGAAACATGCTAGTTGGTATTATACCTATTGTCAGATAGCAGTTCCCTGGTGACATATATACAGGTTAGTCTATTGACCTAAGATCATCATTTGTCTCGTGTGAGTTCCCACTCTGCTTTGATTACTACCCTAACACGGCTCAAAGGAGTCGTGCAAACAGGTTTTAGTTAGGTACAGTCCCGAGCCACATAGAGGCAGTGAGCGAATCGTCAGGAGATTAGTCTCTCCCGGTATTAGGAGTTGATGTCGCGGTGTGCACGGGTGGCCATTACCAGAAATCCTCGGCCGGGGTAGACGAGAATTACCGATCTAGGATTGATTGTTTCTCAGGTGGTGATAGGTTTCATGCCGACACTAAATGTCAGGTTATTAAGGGTCTGACTTTATCCACCCCCTAGACTCGATATGCGATACTCATAGACGAACGGACCGTACTGTACGGATATTTTCATTGTCAGGCTCAGTAGGGGTTTCAGGATGAGTTTGCTCGTCGGCCTCCCTTTCGCTCAATACATGGGTTGCCGTTATGTATAGCTAGTGCCACTGACATGCTTATGGTTAAACCCACTGCCAGCGTATTGACGAGTCTTTAGAGTCCCACACAGAGGATTTCAGTGTTTCAGGTGAAACGTTGTAGATGTCGTATGGTTTTATCGCAGGGTTCGATCATATACGTGCACTTGTGCATGGATCATGATCGAACGGATAATACTAGTGAGCTTTGGTTTAAGCCGGATCCTAGTATTATATTGTTGGATTATTTTTATCTCGTAGTATTCGTATTCAGTCGAAATACGGATGCGGGTATGTATATACGGATGAGGGGTATTCTTGTAATTCGTTACGAGATTACTTTAGTTGACGCCATTTCTTTTTCTTTATTAAACATTTAGTTTTAATGTTTGATAATGGTGAAATTTGTGAGTGTAAGTTTTGGATTGTGAGTGTGAGTTTTGGCTTTGATGCATTGATTGTGGCATGTGCCATGCTTGATTCAATTATTGTGTTGTGAGATATTTGTGAGGGATGTGCCAGTAGATATTTGCAGATGAGAAGTTTTCTTTAGTTGCTCAATCTCAAAACAAATATCACATAACTCACCAAAAAAGGCAGCAAGCCATTTCCTCACAAGCATTCTTGACTTGCTTTTCTTTTCTTGTGCTCACACTTTTCTTCACTTGGCATCTTCTTCAACCTCTACCCAAACCCTCTCATGAGTTGAGAATCCTTGGGTGTTTTGAGACAAAGTATTCACACACACTCTCTACTTCATCTTGGCTATCTAGGTTAGAAAACTAGATACCCGAATTGCTTCGGTTTTGAGGCGGGAGCCCGTATTACTAATCCTCGACGTGGATCGTCTTCGACGAGCGAGACCGGAGATCGAACTTGATCGAGGAAGCCGCGAGGAGCATGGGACAGAGGTTGAAGACCGAAGGACATGGATCGATCGGTATAACCTCTCTAAACTCTTTTCATAGGACTAGTATAGGGTTAATGGTACGATCCGTCGATTAGGGTCCCGTTAGCGCCGGTTTTTTAAAGTTTTTGTTCCGCATTTGGCCACGGATTGATAGCCGGGGCGCTCCTGTAACCATACATGGTATCAGAGCCAACCCATTAACTGCATACCGGTTTGTTTAGACGATATTAAATATCGAAACCGAAACAACTCCGAATCAATACCAACGATATTCCATTCTTTGTCGAATTTTATATAGTCTTCTAAAAATATTTAAGCAACTGTAGAAGACTACCTGTATAACCACTAGAATACACACCAAAGACGAGCCCCATAATCTACTACTGGACGGGTGAGATTGCCAGAAATTCCGGCCTGGCCGGTTTTGTAGAGGACTAGAAACTTCATATTTTGGGTGTGGTCTAATCTCTGGAGTAATAGTTCAATGGTATTGCTTGTTTAGCCCAGTTTGGATATGCTTTTATCTAATTGTTTGGGGGCTATTCAGGGTGTTTTCAAAGTCGATATTTCTAACATTGTTTAAAGTTTACAGTACATACATTTCTATCGGCGACCGTGAATGTCATTAGAGCGGTACAACTTGTCTAATTGCTATAGTTTTTTTAGACGGGTTTGCGAATGCGACATTCACGTTGATGTTCTGTGTTGTGCTGTGTTTGTTGCGGAATCGTCGTGGTGGATAACTTGGGTGCAATGATAGTACAGTTTAGTTTTATTTGTGCATTTGATATCGCGGGACGAGCGTCCGACATGTGGACTGCCGTAACTGCTTGTTTGTATATTATTTATTTGGGGCACGACCGGGTTGAGGTCGATGTCACCGTTGTACATATTTTCTTTTCTGTACTAGGATTACCCCGTGATGGAGTGCACGGATAGCTGGGTTCTGGAGGGCAACGTGTCTGCATCTCATGGCGTTGAGAAGGAGGGGGCCTCACTCTAGAATTGGCGGACTGTTCGCCGCACTCATTGGGGGTACAAGTTGACCCAAGTAGGGGTGCTCAAGTTACCGGATTCCATGAAGTGCTGGGTGGCCCATTCACTTTGATGAAGGGGGCTACCTCGCTTCTGGTTTTGGCGGGTAACTTGCCGCACTCGTAAGGGTCTAGGTTTTCATTACACAGGCTATCCACACGACCAAGGGAACGTCGGGTTTCACTTATGGCTCAAAGGAAACTCGGGGCTCCCAGATTATCTGTATTGTTCTGTGATGCTTATCGCTTATCTGTGATGTTGCCTTTATCACGCTTGGAGCGATTATTATATATTGTTATATATATACTAGTAGATGTTGTATATGTTTTACACCCGCGCTAGTCCAGCCCCCTCTCTGTCGTTAATTAAGTAACCTAACGGGTGATGACGGGGCCTAGTGGCGAATGCGGATGGCATATACGTACATCATATTTTCGTTCTTTTCTGGTCTGATTAATTGATGGGACTGCGTTGATTCTGATCAATGCAAAAAAAAAGACCTATATGTTGTTGTTGGAACAAATTTCAAAAGATGTTATTGCAAGGACGTTTTATTTTGTTTTGCACAGCGGTATTCGGTTATGATTATTCAGCACCTCATTCGACGAGGCAAGAGCCGAGATCCCTTCACCGGGAATGACCTCTGAGGCAGAAGTTTGCGTCAGGGTAATAAATTCATTATAGTCGATTACTTTTTTCTTTGCATCGTGATATTCAGTGGGAATATCCTGCACCTCATTCCACGAGGAAAGAGCCGAGATCCACTCACCGGGAATGACCTCTTTAGCAAAGGTTTTCGCCACTATATATTTGTAAAAAGCTATCAAGTTTCTTCAACGATATCAAGTTCATTACGTTAAAGGTTTTTCACCAAAAACCATTCGTAGCCCTCCATCATTTCAAACGGGTAGCACTTAGTATTCATGCTATATTTTTTGGCCTTCGTCATGGTATAGTGTATGGTAGCTATTTGTTACTTTTCTGTTGCATAGATAGATGCGTTGGTTTGGGACAGTCGTACTACTATTTTGTCCTTCATCAAGGGTATGTACGGATGGGTTCAAATTAACCTAGACAATGACGGGTAGAACTTGACATGTGACTTATGATATGTTGGCCTTCGTCAAGGTCATAAGAGCATGGGGTAAAAATCACATCGGGAGTTTCAAACATACAGGAAACTTGCCAGGCATGCGCATACCATCTGGTGTGTGATAACTTCAGTGGATTTCATCAGGTTATCATGCGATAATAGTTGAATCCCGATTCCCACTGATGAGTTGGTTTACTCCTCGGGTGATTTTAGATGATCCCGACTAATTCTTCTTTCAGGTTTGGAGGAGAATTTGAGGATACAGAGGGAGACATCCTGATTAGATAAAGTGTTTGACCATTCTGATCTAGATTAGAGTACACGCTGAGTGTTTCTTTTCTCTCTCTCTCTCTCTTTGGCTGTGACCATGTTCTGACCCTAGACTAGAACTCAGTAACCATGTTAACCGAACCTTCTTAAAACACATTGACTTTTGGATTGTCAGAGTTGCATACTTCATTGTCACTCCTACTTTTACCCTTTTCATTTCTCCGGAACATTCCATATCACTATGAATATCCATATTTATTGGATATGACCATCTTATAGTTACATACGAACTCGAAGAAATTTGCTTCAGATTCGAGAATGGTTTCCGGTTCTGGAGAAATTGGATAAGACTATTCAGTTATCTTTTCCTTTTACCTTCTCTCACATTGCGAGTACTCCTAGGATTAGGAGAGTACACCTATTACGCTTATTGGATAGTCTTCTTCCAAACTATATAGGCCGGTGCCGAACGGTGGGGAAGGAAGAAAACCAATTAGCCAAAGTGTGGTGTACAGAAGGTAATAAGTAAAGACAAATAAAGGGATTAGAAAGAGGGCAAAGTAAATTGCAACTGCTATTATTCACGACCAAACCGCGTATTTCATCGCCACTCCTACTTCACCTTTGAATTTCTCCAGAACACCCCGTATCACTACGAAGATCCGCATTTATTGGATAGTCCATCATATAGTTACATACGAACTCGAAGGAACTTGTTCCAGTTCGAGAATGGATTCTGATTCAGGAGAAATAGAATAAGGATTATTCAGTTGTCTTTTATCTTTACCTTCTCTCAAGTTGCGAGTGCTCCTAGGATTAGGAGAGTACACCTATTACGCTTATTAGATAGTCTTCTTCCAAATCATAGGCTGGTGCCAAACGGTAAGGAAGGAAGAAAACCATTTAGCCTAAGGATGGTGTACAGAAAGTAATGAGTAAAGACAAATAAAGGGATTTGGAGAGATGGCAAGGAAATATACGGTTACAGTCATGAATCTGGCTAATGGAAGAGGAATTACTAGGAATACCCGGCTACCCCTTCGAAACATTGTCATGTTTCAGTTTCACTGTGCGTTGTTAATTGAAAACTGATTTCCCAATTAGATCCTTACTCCAGGGTATGTATTTTCCAGGTTCGATTCTCACATCTGTATGGGTTTACAGATGATGAGTGGGAGTAAGTTATTGGGAATTAGGTGATTATATCCTCATTATATCGGAATTCGTTGCAATTGGTGATATTTGAGGATATCACCTGGAGTTTTGCCTGATGGCAGATATTTGGTTTTGAATATTCGTTGTTATGCACCAATCTCAAACTGATATATCTGTACTTTTATTTTATAAAGTGAGATATAACTTTTTGAAATTATGTCCATGACATTTACCTATATCAGTTGGTGATTGGGTAAGGAGCATTAAACAGCGGTGTAATTCTTCTTAACCATAGTACAGTTTTCAACCTACGACGCACAGGGTCTGAGTTATTCAACTCAGGGGACTTATACAAAGTATTGTATATTGTCCAGTGTCCATTAGGACAAAGGGGTTGGTCATCGTACTATATTCTGTTTACTTATGACTTCTCCAGTTTTAGACAAGTATTTCGTAGAAATACAAGGTCCAAGTTTTGAGAAGTTATAGGTACAAGAATAAAGTAGAGAACCATGTGTTGCAAGTATCAGGATTCTTCAAAGTGATCGAAAATGTAGATTCTTGTGTTTGGTATTCAGTTGATAGTAATGGTTTTGAGAAATTGCTTCTCTTTCAGATTACTCATATTTGGATGCACTCCTAGTTGAGTAATGCTGATCGGCTTCCTTTCATTTAGTTAACATGCACTAGAGACAGCTGCATGATTTGATTCTGGTTCCAATTAAATCAGTGCCTCTGTTTATATATTGTATATAGAATGGTTCATATCTTAACGATGTTAAGGTATATAGAGTTGTCCGGTTTATGCTTAAAACCAGACTCTGGATAACTCAAGGCACATTTCAGTAATGGCAGTTTGTGGGTTATCCCGGGCTATGACGAGGGTTAACTTTCTATCATCTGGAAGATCAATAATGATATTGTTCTTGACTCGCCAAAGTTTTAGCAAAATGGACTTTTTCAGAAAACAGTAGTGGGAGTATGGTAGAACTGGAAGTGATTCCAGAACCACAAACGATTGCTGAAAATTTAATATAACCTAAAGATTCAATCAGGGTTTGACATTCCATTAGCCACTCCGCAGATATGGTGGGTAACCTCAGGCAACCTAGAGGTACTTCGGTATCCTCAAAGACGGCGAAAGAGAGATTCTTGTTTACCCAGACTTGCCATTACTGTTGCTCTAGAGTATGAGACCTGGCAGGAGGATGGGTGTAGTGTCGTTCTAAATTAGCTTTAGAAGTGCACTTATATATGACTCTTCCAGAGGGTTGTTGTAGTCAGAGGGAGCAATGGAAGCATAGTGGACAAGAAGCTTGTGTCTATTTATAGACTAAAGCAGGTATAGCGGAGATATATCATCCATTTTTATATGACAGTCATAGGTTTTGACTTCATCAGAATAGGAGATAGATCTGTTAAGAAGGTAGTATGGTGGTATGTCCTGGTATTTGGATGACATACACTTTGTAGGAAGTGAAATTCGTATACTACAATCGGTTATACTGTGGTTTTCACACAGTGGTTTCTCCACATAGGATATGGATATTATATCTGGCATTCTGGTTACTAGATCTATGGTTTTAGATCTAGATTTGGGTAGTTTCCCAATCTGGGTACTTTGACACTATTCTAAAGGTTTTTAGAATGGACGACTCTTGGCATAGTGCTGTACCTGCAGGTGATGGAGTCACCCTCTCTGAAGGTGTCTTAAAGACTAAAGGGGAGAGGGATGTGCATAATTGGCATATCATTTGCTTAGGAAATTGAGTCAATCATGAGATGTCAAGTACCACACCAAATTTTTTTGCACTAGTTGCAATATGTTGATATATTAATCCAATCCTGGAGAAATGTTCAGAAGCAGTTTATGAACATAAGTAGATGTTCTAGGGATTTGGTAATGACAGCCTCCTTCGGGAGACGGATATCATTCCAGGCTTCCAAGGTGACCTGGATGACAAAGTGACTGTCAGAGTTATAGTTTTCCCTCTTAACGAGGGGCACTTGTTTGGACAGGTGATCCAAACGGATACTGAAGGAGGCATGGCGTGGGATACTGATTAAATTCAGTTGACGATACAGTCTAAGAAGTCTGCTGGATTTCGAGTTCATTTGTGAACTGGGTCCCATCAGATATCCGGGCATATTCTAAGACAGGTATTGCTCATTTCGGGAGATGGCTTTCTCCGCGATCATGAGATAAAGAGAGTCATAGAAAGAAACATTGGTGCGGATCCACTCACTGAAGCTATTTCTCAAACGCAATAGTTTTACAAACGAGCTTTGTGAAACTGGTTAGTAAAGAAGTTGGGTGTTCGGTATCACACGGGCTGTGAGTATACAACACCGCAATAATTGGCCTTAAGTGCAAGTGGGAGATTGTTGGCTATAGTGCCCTCAAGTTAATTATTGGATCACAGGTATATGATTGCAATGATTGAGGGAGGACCTATACCGGTAGAACAGTCTTACTCGAGATGATAGGACACTATCTGGTTTATCTTTATCATCGTGTACACACTTCAGGTAACATTACAGATCACTATTACATGTTGATAGAGCCCATAGGAATCTTTCTTGACTACCAGCCAGATGATGGCGATCATATACGTGAAAGTTTGGTGGTCTATAAGCACATCCTTAAAGTGTCCCTAATCGTGGGAGTTTCGAGACTGGGCATCGATACTCCAAGAGTAGACTAGTGTATACGGATCGAGACCCCGACGAGGGGCGGTGGACGGTCTCACAAGCCATTGGTGTCAGTTGGTTCACCTAAGATATATATAGGTGCTCATTGGGTTATGAGTGTAAGTCCATGTCACGCACCCCACGAACTTGCGGGGAAGCGGAATATATGAAAAACGATTATCAAAGCTTCGTAACACGGACTTGAGCGCATGAATCGTATCGAAACCGTTACTAGCAAACTACGTAAGGTTTAACTACTCGGATTCAAAGTTATACCTCACGTTACTTGTCCTTCGGGTCTTCATCGCGGTCCTCCACTCCTCGTAGGCTCCTTGGAACATCGGCACCTTAACGTCCTCCTCGAGTCAAAGACGATCCACCCGAGAGCTCCTACGCCAAGCTTTATCTCTAACTTGAGATAACAAGGTTGCTCAAAGTGCTAATCTAAGCTACCTAGGGGATATAGAGTGAGGTTATGGATGTTTTAGTCTAGCTAACCCTTGATCTCAACACATGAGAGGTTAGGGTTAGGGTTTCAAGAAAATGAGAGCTTGAGGAGAGAGAAGGTGATGATAAGAATGAATTGAAATTGTTTCTCACTTCTAATATATTATGAAGCATAAAGAATTATCAAATGAATAAATCAAATGCATTATCATCATGCTTCATTGAATATGTGCAATGAATCATCAAGTGAGTCATTAAGCAATAAATGCTTCATTAACTCACTTGAATGATTCATCTCATGAGTCACAAAATCAATTAATGCTAATGCCACCTTACCCTCCAAGTCACCATGCTTCTGGAAGCTTCCCGGAAATTAACAAGAACGCCCCTCCAATCCATGAAAACACGGAAAAACTTTAGACTGTATATATCCAATAACCTGATACTAGAAACTGGCTTAAACCAAAGCCGACTAGTAAAAACTGTCCGAACGTCGTACGTGCGTAAACACACGTATGCGTCCGAACCCTTGTCGTAAAACCATACGACCTCTATATCGTTTCGCCTGGAGCAGGGAAACTCTCTGTGTGGGACTCTAAAGACTCGACACTACGCTGGCAGTGGGTTTAACCACAGACCGCAAGCGGCACTAGCTGTACATAACGGTCCTCAGGTAGATGTCGATAAGAAGGCCGATGATGAAAACCATCTGAACTCTTACTGAGCCTGATGTGACAATCTCTGTACAGTCCGGTCTGTTCGTCTAAGACTATCGCACATCGAGCCTAGGGAGCGGCAAGCGTCAGTCCCCTAATAGCTGTATAAGTCATGTCAGAGCGTAGCCCATTACACCCAGAGAAAACTACTGGAACCTACAAGTAAATCTTGCTTGCCCTGGCCAGGGACTTTGCGTAATGGATCTCTGACACAGCGCGATATCGACTCCCAATACCGGGAGAGACGAATCCTGTCTAACCGCCTCTGCCTCCAAGTGCTCGGGACTGCACCCAACTGCTACCTGTTTGCACGACTCCTTTGAGCCGTGGTATGGTAGCAATCTAAGAACAGTGGGACACACTCGAGGCGAAGTAGCAGTGTCAAGTCTGCGGACTATGCTGTACTCATGTCACCTAGGAACTGTTAACTGACGACGGGTATAATACCAACCAATCAGTTCCCCTGCGAGTCTTGTCCGGTGTACCCGTAACCTAACGAGCACCTGTATACTATCTCCTGTACGACGTACTGATGGCTGTGGGACAGACAATCTCCCCAACTGGTATGAGAAGCGTACACACATAGTCTACTCTGGAATATCGATGCCCTATTTCAATAATCCAACGACCAGGGACCTGTATAGGATGTTGCTTATAGACTACACAGTCCCCACCAGTGTGACTGCCATCACAACGCCGGTAATCAAGCAAAGATCCTATGGGCTCTACTAATATGTATAAGTGATACGTTATAAGAAACATATGCACATATTAAAGTAGACACAAACCAAGTACCATACTACCATGTTTAGCAAGACTGTATATACAAATGTGAATATCCCAAGCTTCCATTAAGTAATATACAATCTAGTATGATACAATAATGGCCCCTAGGGAATATACACTAACAATCTCCCACTTGCACTAGGGCCATGAGCTGGCATATAGTAGACCTATCATCTCGAATAGCCTGTCGAACTGCGTCTGAGGAAGGGCCTTTGTGAATGGATCAGCTATGTTATTCTCCGTCTCTACTCTATTTATCTCGATCTCCCAGCGATCTACGATCTCCCTGATCAGGTGATACCGCCTTAAGATGTGTCTAGACTTCTGATGGGACCTGGGTTCCTTCGCAAAAGCTATAGCGCCGTTGTTGTCACAATATAAAGGTATTGGATAACACTGGTAGGAACCACCTGAAGTTCTATGAGGAACTTCTTCATCCAGACAGCTTCTTTTGCGGCATCGCAAGCAGCTATGTACTCTGCTTCTATCGTTGAGTCAGCAACGGTCTCCTGTTTGGAACTCTTCCAACAGACCGCCCCTCCATTGAGGGTAAAGACATAACCCGACATGGATTTGGAGTCATCTTTGTCACTCTGGAAGTCGGAGTCGGTAAAGGCCTCAATCTGGAGGTCTTTTCCGCCATACACTAAGAACATATCTTTAGTCCTCCTTAGGTACTTGAGAATGTTCTTTACTGCTATCAAGTGATTCTCCCCTGGGTTTGCCTAATACCGGCTTACAACGCTCAATGCGTATGCTACATCTGGTCTGGTACATAACATCGCATACATTATAGAGCCTACCGCAGAAGCGTACGGTATAATCGACATGCGATCCCTTTCCAAATCAGTCTTGGGAGACATCTCTTTAGAGAGGGTGATTCCATGACAAGCCGGTAGATTACCGCGCTTAGAATCATCTATACTGAATCTCTTCACTATGGTATCTATGTACCTGGACTGCGAAAGTCCCAACATCCTCTTTGATCTATCACGATAGATCCGGATCCCTAGAATGTAGGTGGCATCACCCAGGTCTTTCATGGAGAATTTATGTGACAAGAATCTTTTGACTGACTGTAACATAGGAATATCATTTCCTATTAGGAGAATGTCATCCACGTACAAGACGAGGAATACTACAGCTCTCCCTACAATCTTACTGTATATGCATGGTTCATCTGGATTTTTGATAAAGTCGAATTCTTTGACAGCATCATCAAAACAGTTGTTCCAACTCCGCGATGCCTGCTTTAGTCCATAAATGGACTTAAGCAGCTTGCATACTTTACCGCTGCTCCCACTCTGAATGAATCCCTCTGGCTGATCCATATAGACGCTCTCTTCCAAATTTCCATTTAGAAAGGCTGTCTTTACGTCCATCTGCCAGATCTCATAATCGTGGAAGGCAGCAATAGCAAGAAGGACCCGAATGGATTTGAGTATAGCCACTGGAGAAAAGGTTTCGTCATAGTCCAAACCAGGTCTTTGACGGAAACCCTTTGCAACAAGTCTTGCCTTATAGGTTTCAACCTGTCTATCTACACCAATCTTCTTTTTGAAAATCCATTTGCATCCTACGGGTTTTACCCCATCTGGAGCAATGTCCAAAGTCCATACTTTGTTAGTATACATGGACTGCATTTTGGTCCGCATTGCATCCAGCCATTTTACTGAGTCACCGCTCTAAATTGCTTGCTGGAAGCTAATAGGTTCATCATAGTCAATAGTGCAATCCTCTCTATCCCCGTCTATGAGAAAACCATAGTATCTCTCGGACGGATGAGATTGCCTACTAATCCTGCGGAGTGGCGTCGGGATGTCCTGTTCTCCTGAACCTTCTTGTTCTACCAAGGTTTCAGTAATAGCTTGTGGTTCTGGAATTTCTTCCTGTTCTACTGCGCTCCCACTCTTCTGATTTTCTAAAAATTCAGCTTCTAAGAAGTGGGCATGACGAGAAACAAAAACCTTTTGTTCCTCTGCGTAATAGAAGTAATACCCTTTGGAGTTCTTTGGATATCCCACAAACTTACACAGTACTGAGCGTGCCTCGAGCTTGTCCGCATGCTGCCTTTTTACAAAAGCTGGACATCCCCATGTCTTAAAATGTTTTAGATGTAAGTCCATGTCACGCACCCCACGAACTTGCGGGGAGGCGGAATATATGAAAAACGATTATCAAAGGTTCGTAACTCGGACTTGAGCGCAAGAATCGTTATCTAAACCATTGCTAACTATCTACTAGAGGTTTAACTACTCGGATATGAAGTTATACCTCACGTTACTTGTCCTTCGGGTCTTCATCGTGGTCCTCCACTCCTCGTAGTCTCCATGGAACATCGGCACCTCAACGGCCTTCTCGAATCAAAGACGATCCAACCGAAAGCTCCTACGCCAAGCTTAATCTCAAACTTGAGATAACTAGGTTGCTTAAAGTGCTAATCAAAGCTACCTAGGGGATATAGAGTGAGGTTATGGAAGTATTAGTCTAGCTAACCCTTGATCTCAACACATGAGAGGTTAGGGTTAGGGTTTGAAGAGAGAGTGAGCTTGAGGAGAGAGAAGGTGAAGATAAGAATGAAATGAGATAATGATGTTATCATAATATATATGAAGCATTATTATTTATCCAAAAATCAAATAATAGAATTAACAACCATACTTCATAAATATCCATGAGTGATTCATCTACATGAGTCATTAAGCATTTATGATGCATTAATGACTTGGATGAATCACACAAATGAGTCACTAATCTCATTTAATGCAATGCCACCTTAACCCCTTAGTCACCACTCTTCTAGAAGCTTCCCGACAAATTACGAGAACGCCCCTTCAATCCATGAAAACACGGAAAAACTTTAGACTGTATAAATCCAGTAACCCGATACTAGAATCTGGCTTAAACCAAAGCCGACTAGTAAAAACTGTCCGAAAAAGTTGTACGTGCGTAAACACACGTATGCTTCCGAACCCTTGTCGTAAAACCATACGACCTCTATATCGTTTCGCCTGGATCAGGGAAACTCTCTGTGTGGGACTCTAAAGACTCGACACTACGCTGGCAGTGGGTTTAACCACAGACCGCAAGCGGCACTAGCTGTACGTAACGGTCCCCAGGTAGATGTCGATAAGAAGGCCGATGAGGAAAACCATCCGAACCCTTACTGAGCCTGATGTGACAATCTTCATACAGTCCGGTCTATTCGTCTAAGACTATCGCATATCAAGCCTAGGGGGCGGCAAGCGTCAGTCCCCTAATAGCTGTCTAAGTCATGTCGGAGCGAAGCCCATTACACCCTGAGAAGCTACTGGAACCTACCAGTATATCTCGCTTGCCCTGGCCAGGGACTTTGCGTAATGGCTCTCTGACATAGCGCGATATCATCTCCTAATACCGGGAGAGACGAATCCTGTCTAACCACTACTGCCTCCAAGTGCTCGGGACTGCACCCAACTGCTACCTATTTGCACGACTCCTTTGAGCCGTGGTAGGGTAGCAATCTAAGAACAGTGGGACACACTCGAGGTGAAGTAGCAGTGTCAAGTCGGCGGACTATGCTGTACTCATGTCACCTGGGAACTATTAACTTACGGTGGGTATAGTACCAACCAACAGTTCCCCTGCAAGTCCTGTCCGGTGTACCCGTAATCTAACGAGCACCTGTGTACTATCTCCAGTACGACGTACTGATGGCAATGAGACAAACCATCTCTCCAACTGGGATGAGAAGCGTACATACTAGTCTACTCTAGAGTATCGATTCCATGTCTCGATAATCCTATGACTAGGGACGAGTATAGGATGTTGCTTATAGACTACCCAGCTCCCACTAGCGTGACTGCCATCACAACGCTGGTAATCAAGCAAAGAACATATGGGCTCTACTAATATGTATAAGTGATACGTCATAAGAAACATATGCACATATTAAAATAGACACAAACCAAGTAGCATACTACCATTTTTAGCAAGACTGTATATACAAATGTGAATATCCCAAGCTTCCATTAAGTAATATACAATCTAGTATGATACAATAATGGCTCCTAGGGCATATACACTGACAATCTCCCACTTGCACTAGGGCCATGAGCTGGCATATCGTAGACCTATCATCTCGAATAGCCTCTCGAACTGCGTATGAGGAATGGCCTTTATGAATGGATCAACAATGTTATCCTCCGTCTTTACTCTCTTCACCTCGATCTCCCGGCGATCTATGATCTCCCTGATTAGGTGATACTGCCTTAAGATGTGTCGGACTTCTGATGGGACCTGGGTTCCTTCTCTAAAGCTATAGCGCCGTTGTTGTCACAATACAGAGGTATTGGATCAACACTGGTAGGAACCACCTGAAGTTCTGTGAGGAGCTTCTTCATCCAGACAGCTTCTTTTGCGGCATCGCAAGCAGCTATGTACTCCTCTTCCATTGTTGAGTCAGCAACGGTCTCCTGTTTGGAACTCTTCCAACAGACCGCCCCTCCATTGAGGGTAAAGACATAACCCGACATGGATTTGGAGTCATCTTTGTCACTTTGGAAGCCGTAGTCGGCAAAGGCCTCAATCTGGAGGTCTTTTCCGCCATACACCAAGAACATATCTTTAGTCCTCCTCAGGTACTTAAGAATGGTCTTTACTGCTATCCAATGATTCTCCTCTAGGTTTGCTTGATACCGGCTTACTACGCTCAATGCGTATGCTACATCTGGTCTGGTACATAATATCGCATACATTATAGAGCCTACCGCAGAAGCGTAGGGTATAATCGACATGCGATCCCTTTCCAAATCAGTCTTGGGAGACATATCTTTGGAGAGGGTGATTCCGTGACAAGCCGGTAGGTTACCGCGCTTAGAATCTTCCATACTGAATCTTTTCAATATGGTGTCTATGTACCTGGACTGCGAAAGTCCCAACATCTTCTTTGATCTATCACGATAGATCTGGATCCCTAAAATGTAGGTGGCATTACCCATGTCTTTCATGGAGAACTTATGTGACAAGAATCTTTTGACTGACTGTAACATAGGAATATCATTTCCTATTAGAAGAATGTCATCCACGTACAAGACGAGGAATACTACAGCTCTCCCTACAATCTTACTTTATATGCATGGTTCATCTGGATTTTTGATATAGTCAAATTCTTTGACAACATCATCAAAACAGATGTTCCAACTCCGCGATGCCTGCTTTAGTCCATAAATGGACTTAAGCAGCTTGCATACTTTACCGCTGCTCCCACTCTGAATGAATCCCTCTGGCTGATCCATATAGACGCTCTCTTCCAAATTACCATTTAGAAAGGTCGTCTTTACGTCCATCTGCCAGATCTCATCATCGTGGAAGGCAGCAATAGCAAGAAGGACCCGAATGGATTTCAGCATAGCCACTGGAGAAAAGTTTTCGTCATAGTCCAAACCAGGTCTTTGACGGAAACCCTTTGCAACAAGTCTAGTTTTATAGGTTTCAACCTGTCTATCTACACCAATCTTCTTTTTGAAGATCCATTTGCATCCTACGGGTTTTACCCCATCTGGAGCAACGTCCAAAGTCCATACTTTGTTAATGTACATGGACTCCATCTCGGTCCGCATTGCTTCAAGCCGTTTTACTGAGTCACCGCTCTGAATGGGTTGCTGGAAGCTAGTAGGGTCATCTTCATCAATGACACAGTCCTCTCTATCCCCATCTATGAGAAAACCGTAGTATCTCTCAGGTGGATGAGACGGCCTACTACTCCTGCGGAGTGGCGTCGAGATGTCATGTTCTCCTGAACCTTCTGGTTCTTCCAAGCTTTCAGTAATAGCTTGTGGTTCTGGAATTTCTTCCAGTTCTATTTCGCTCCCACTTGTATCCTTTCCTAAAACTTGCTGTTCTAAAAATTGGGCATTACGAGAAACAAAAACCTTTTGTTCCTCTGCGTAATAGAATAGATATCCCTTGGAGTTCTTTGGATATCCCGCAAACTTACACTGTACTGATCATGCCTCGAGCTTGTCCGTATGCTGTTTTTTAACAAAAACCGGACATCCCCAAATCTTCAGATACTGAAGATAGGGTTTTTTCCCACTCCACATCTGATATGGGGTGGTAGGCACTGTCTTGGTAGGAACCCTGTTCAGAAGATATGCCGCTGATTCCAGCGCATATCCCCAGAATGATCGCGGTAACTCAGCGTTACTCATCATGGAACGAACCATATCCAATAGGGTTCGATTCCTCCTTTCCGATACACCGTTATGTTGTGGTGTGTATGGAGGAGTAAGCTGAGAGAGAATTCCATTCTCTTGTAAGTAACCCAGGAATTTGGCACTTAAGTATTCACCACCTCGATCAGATCTCAGTGTCTTTATACTCTTGCCTGTTTGTTTTTCCACTTCATTCTTGTATTCTTGGAATTTCTCAAAGGCCTCGGATTTATGATTTATTAAGAAAACATATCCATACCTAGAGAAATCATCTGTAAAAGTAATGAAGTAGGAATAACCACCTCGCGCATGTGTAGACATTGGACCGCACACGTCACTGTGTACGAGTCCCAAGAGCTCGCTTGCTCTTACTCCGTGTCCAGTGAACGGAGTCTTTGTCATCTTTCCTTTGAGACAAGATTCACAAGTAGCATAAGATTGATATTCGAACGGATTTAAATATCCTTCTTTATGTAACTTATTCAACCTTCTCTCATTGATGTGACCTAGTCTATAATGCCATAAGAAAGCCTGATTTATTTCTGGAGACTTTCTTTTAAGTGTGTTCTGGATATTGAAAACCTGAGCTTGACTTAATACGTATATCTAATGTACCGGGCCCAATCATAACTTGATTTAGGTGGATGTTAACTACATCGCTTACGAATGTAAAATCATATCCTTCTCTTGAAAGTGAGGATACTGATATGATATTACATGACATACTAGGTACATACAAACAGTTACGTAAAATCAATATATGCCCACTGGTCATACCTAGGCGATATTCTCCCACGGATTCAGCGTCTACGCTCATTCCGTTTGCAACTCTGAGAGACCAATCACCTACCTTTATAACTCTACGGTTTCTCAAAGCATGTATTGAATTACAGATATAAGATCCTGCTCCGATATCTAGTACCCAGGAAGTAGAGTTAATTGACAAACACTTCTCAATAACAAATACACTCGAGGCTGAAGGCACAACATGCTTTGAATCCTGGCTACTGGCTTTGCTAGCCTTGCAATCATTCTGCCAATGTTCATTCCTGTAACAATAGGAACGTCCCTCTTTTACTATATCCAGTCCCGAAACTTTTGTCGTTCTCTTTCCTTCTGCTTCCCTGGTTTCCTTCAGGGTAGGAGGCAGAGACTGTAGAATCAAGTCAGTATCTGACTCGTTTCCCAACGCGGTCTCCAGGTCCTGGAGCTCATCAATACAACTAGTCATTGTAAGGACGTTGTCCCCTACAGATGACCCGTCAGCCAACCTCGCTTGAATTAATTCGTTCGAGGTCTCATATCTTGCGATATGAGATTGCTCTCCATATAAATCTTTGTTATGGAGAAAGATGGAAACTAAGTCCATCTTCTCGTGCTGCTTCTGGTACATACCATCAACTGAAGCTAACACGAGGCACTTAGCTTTCGCTTTATCCTTTTCCTTTGTCTGACGAATATCCATATCCGCGACAGTGGAAACTGGACCTGGGACGGCGGGATCTTGAGTAGTAATAGGGTGGTCCAGCTTGTCATAGGTAATGGACATCTGGACAGACTTTTGCCACTCATATAAGTAATATTCAGTCAAATTATTATCTAGATGTAACCTATGTGTGGTCACAAGGTCGCTGCAATTTAAGAGAGAGAGAAGAAAATATTTTAGCATGATGCTGTTGCAAGTTTAGATTGGTTTTAAGTTTATCTAAACAGGATGGCTCCCACTGTTTCTCGAATCCCTCCTCAAACCATAAAAGAAGAATTAGCCAGGACTATTCTCACCGTACAATACTTGCTTAACCATTCAGCCAGGCCAGTGTCGATACTTCGAGGGAGGTTTTCCAACGCTTTCGCGAAGTTCCTTAATTAAAGAACCTCTTTTCTCTCAGGGTTTAACCCCTCTGACACCTTTCTAGGCATCTACTTGGTTTATAGCATTGATCGTTAAGTGACGATTCTCCTGATAAGTAGCTTGTACTCACAGTAGGACCGGGATCCAAAATATCATCGTATGATAATGTTGAAGGAATCCTACCAACATTCATCAAACTCCAAAATGGTATGCATCTCTCTGCAAATTTCAGTTTCTTTAGAAATTCCCGATATAAATTTTTGCCCCATGCTCTTATGACCTTGATGTTGGTCAAAATGTTATAAGTCGCATGCCAAGTTCTACCCATCATTATCCTGGTTAATTTGAACCCATCCGTACATATCCCTGACGTTGGCCAAATGATAATACGACTGTCTCAAACTAACACATCTATCTATGTAACAAATGAAATACCCAGCAGCTACCAAACACTATTCCCTGGCGTTGGTCAAATGCATAGCTTGAAGACTACTGAATACCCAAATGAAATGATGGAGGGCTACGAATGGTTTTGGCAAAACCGTGAACGTAGTGAACTTGATATAATCGAAGGAACCTGATACTTTTCAAAAGGAGTGGTTAAAGCTCCGTAATTTAAAAATTCTGATCTTTTAAAATAACCGAGTGGTTTCTTTTAAATTTGTTCCAACGACTTAAACTTTGGTTTATTTTCTTTGCATTATAATAATGCGTCCCATCATTAATCTTATCATTGCAGAAAACAACGAAAATACAACGTCCTCTTATGCCATCCGCATTCGCCACGGGGTCCCGTCATCACCCGTTAGGTTACTTAACTAACGACAGAGCGGGGGCTGGGCTAGCACGGGTGTAAAACATAAGTGACGTATAATAGCTATTTATATATAGATATTCTACATTCGTCAGACGTAATAATAAGCATTCCAGATCACAGTTGAACTTTATTGGATATTCTAGCAATCCGCATTTTGCTTTGAGCCTGCAATAAAAGACGGATTACACAGTTGTGATGAATAGCCATTACCCCACCCCAGACCCCTACAGGTACGACAAACTACCCGCCAAGTACCAGAAGTGAAGCGGTCTGCCTCAACACTTCAAAGTACCCGATAGTTTGTGCACTCCACCTTGGGTCTATTCTAGGAGCAAAAACAGTAAAAAGAAATAATACAACGGTGGCTACAACCGCAACCTGGATGTGCCCCGCAAAATAATATTACAACTTATTACATTTACATTGAATGAATGAATTTAAAACGCATCTCAAACCCCGGCTAATCATCACAACATCCCAATCAAGTTCATATACACAAACAGTAAATATTTCAGAAATGTGCAACCCCCTGCCAACTGACATACTAGCAGTTAGGGGAGGTTTACGAACACATTAAACATTACAGATAAAAACCCAATTAGCAAATATCTTAGAATATCGATCGACTTCCCTTTTCCGTCTCTATCCCAAAAGCAAACCTGCACTGAAGTAACCTGGATAGAAAAAGAACATACAGGAAAGCAAAAAACCAGAAATTATGAATTACTGTGAAACTCCGAGTCAACTCGGCGTTGACTCGGCGGCGGAACCGCGGCAGAAGCCCTCTATTGCCGCGGTTCCGCGGCCGTTTTGCCGAGTTAGGGGCTCGTATTTTTCCAGTATTCTTACAATTCCCTGCTGTGAATTTTAAGGTATGTCAAATTATTTTTCAGACACTTTTAAAATTAACAGAAACTAGGAATATCCGGGTTTTTGTTTTCGTGTTTTCCATCGATCGAACTTCTAATCAGTTGCTAACAAGCTAGTAATGGTTTAGTTGGCTCTGATACCACTGTAAGTCCATGTCACGCACCCCACGAACTTGCGGGGAGGCGGAATATATGAAAAACGATTATCAAAACTTCGTAACACGGACTTGAGCGCAAGAATCGTTATCTAAACCATTGCTAACTATCTACTAGAGGTTTAACTGCTCGGATACGAAGTTATACCTCACGTTACTTGTCCTTCGGGTCTTCATCGCGGTCTTCCACTCCTCGTAGGCTCCTTGGAAGATCGGCACCTCAACGGCCTCCTCGAATCAAAGACGATCCACCCAAAAGCTCCTACGCCAAGCTTAATCTCAAACTTGAGATAACTAGGTTACTTAAAGTGCTAATCTAAGCTACCTAGGGGATATAGAGTGAGTTTATAGAAGTATTAGTCTAGGTAACCCTTGATCTCAACACATGAGAGGTTAGGGTTAGGGTTTGAAGAGAGAGTGAGCTTGAGGAGAGAGAAGGTGAAGATAAGAATGAATTGAGATAATGATGTTATCATAATATATATGAAGCATTATTATTTATCCAAAAATCAAATAGTAGAATTAACAACCATGCTTCATAAATATCTATGAGTGATTCATCTCCATGAGTCATTATGCATTTATGATGCATTAATGACTTGGATGAATCACACAAATGAGTCACTAATCTCATTTAATGCAATGCCACCTTAACACCTTAGTCACCACTCTTCTAGAAGCTTCCCGAAAAATTATGAGAACGCCCCTCCAATCCGTGAAAACACGGAAAAACTTTAGACTGTATAAATCCAGTAACCCGATACTAGAATCTGGCTTAAACCAAAGCCGACTAGTAAAAACTGTCCGAAAAAGTCGTACGTGCGTAAACACACGTATGCGTCCGAACCCTTGTCGTAAAACCATACGACCTCTATATCGTTTCGCCTGGATCAGGGAAACTCTCTGTGTGGGACTCTAAAGACTTGACACTACGCTGGCAGTGGGTTTAACCACAGACTGCAAGCGGCACTAGCTGTACGTAACGGTCCCCAAGTAGATGTCGATAAGAAGGCCGATAAAGAAAACCATCCAAACCCCTACTGAGCCTGATGTGACAATCTCCATACAGTCCAGTCTATTCGTCTAAGACTATCGCATATCAAGCCTAGGGGGCGGCAAGCGTCAGTCGCCTAATAGCTGTCTAAGTCATGTCGGAGCGAAGCCCATTACACCCTGAGAAGCTACTGGAACCTACCAGTATATCTCGCTTGCCCTGGCCAAGGACTTTGCGTAATGGCTCTCTGACATAGCGCGATATCATCTCCCAATACCGGGAGAGACGAATCCTGTCTAACCATTACTGCCTCCAAGTGCTCGGGACTGCACCCAACTGCTACCTGTTTGCACGACTCCTTTGAGCCGTGGTATGGTAGCAATCTAAGAACAGTGGGACACACTCGAGGCGAAGTAGCAGTGTCATGTCTGCGGACTATGCTGTACCCATGTCACCTGGGAACTGTTAACTGACGGTGGGTATAGTACCAACCAACAGTTCCCCTGCGAGTCCGTTCCGGTGTACCCGTAACTTAACGAGCACCTGTGTACTATCTCCAGTATGACGTACTGATGGCAATGGGACAAACCATCTCCCCAACTAGGATGAGAAGCGTACATACTAGTCTACTCTAGAGTATCGATGCCATGTCTCGATAATCCTACGACTAGGGACAAGTATAGGATGTTGCTTATAGAGTACCCAGCTCCCACTAGTGTGACTGCCATCACAACGCTGGTAATCAAGCAAAGAACCTATGGGCTCTACTAATATGTATAAGTGATACGTCATAAGAAACATATGCACATATTAAAGTAGACACAAACCAAGTAGCATACTACCATTTTTAGCAAGACTGTATATACAAATGTGAATATCCCAAACTTCTATTAAGTAATATACAATCTAGTATGATACAATAATGGCCCCTAGGGCATATACACTAACAATAGACAGGGTTTCTTCCCACTCCACATCTGATATGGCGTGGTAGGCACAGTTTTTGTAGGAACCTGGTTCAAAAGATATGCAGCTGATTCTAGTGCATATCCCCAGAATGATTGCGGTAACTCAGCCTTACTCATCATGGAACGAACCATATCCAATAGGGTTCGATTCTTCCTTTCTGATACACCGTTGTGGTGTGGTGTGTATGGAGGAGTAAGCTGGGAGAGAATTCCTTTCTCTTTTAAGTAACCCAGGAACTCGACACTTAAGTATTCACCATCTCGATCAGATCTCAGTGTCTTGATACTTTTGCCGGTTTAGTTTTCCACTTCATTCTTGTATTCTTGGAATTTCTCAAAGGCCTCGGATTTATGCTTCATTAAGTAGATATATCCATACCTAGAGAAATCATCCGTAAAAGTAATGAAGTAGGAATAACCTCCTCGCGCATGTGTAGACATTGGACCGCACACGTCACTGTATATGAATCCCAAGAGCTCGCTTGCTCTTACTCCGTGTCCAGTAAACGGAGTTTTTGTCATCTTTCCCATGAGACAAGATTCACAAGTAGCATAAGATTGATATTCGAACGGATTCAAATATCCTTCTCTATGTAACTTAGTTAACCTTCTCTCATTGATGTGACCCAGTCTACAATGCCATAAGAAAGCCTGATTTAATTCCGGAGACTTTCTTTTAAGTGTGTTCTGGATACTGAAAATCTGAGTTTGATTTAATACGTATATTCCGTTTTGTAATGTACCCGACCCAATCATAACTTGATTTAGGTGGATGTGAACCACATTGCTTATAAAAGTAAAATCATATCCTTCCTTAGAAAGTAAGGATACAGATATGATATTACAAGTTATACCTGGTATATGAAAACAGTTACGCAGAATCAATATCTGCCCAGTTGTCAGTCCAAGATGATATTCCCCTACGGATTCAGCGTCCATGCTCATTCCGTTAGCAACTGTGAGGGTCATATCACCTATCCCGATAACCTTACGGTTTCTCAGAGCCTGTAACGAATTACAGATGTGAGATCCTGACCCGGTATCCAATACCCAGGAAGTAGGGTTAACTGACATACAGTTCTCTATCACAAACACACCCGAAGCTGAAGCCACAACATGCTTCGAATCCTGGCTACTGGCTTTGCTAGCCCTGCAATCATTCTGCCAATGTTCATTCTTGTAACAATAGGAACGTCCCTCTTTTACTATATCCAGTCCCGAAACTTTTGCCTTTCTCTTTCCTTCTACATCCCTGGTTTCCTTCAGGGTAGGAGGCAGAGATTGTAGAATCAAGTCAGTATTTGACTCATTTCCCAACGCGGTCTCCAGGTCCTGGAGCTCATCAATACAGCTAGTCATTGTAAGGACGTTGTCCCCTACAGATGACCCGTCAGCCAACCTCGCTTGAATTAATTCGTTCGAGGTTTCATATCTAGTGATATGAGATTGCTCTCCATATAAAACTTTGTTATGGAGAAAGATGGAAACTGAGTCCATCTTCTCGTGCTGCTTCTGGTTTATACCATCAACTGAAGCTAACACGAGGCACTTGGCTTTCGTTTTATCCTTTTCCCTTGTCTGGCGGATATCCATATTCGTGACGGTGGAAACTGGACCAGGGACGGCGGGATCTTGAGTAGTAATAGGGTGGTCCAGCTTGTCATAGGCAATGGACATCTGGACAGACCTTTGCCAGTCATATAAGTCAGATTCAGTCAATTTGTTATCTAGATGTAACCTATGTGTGGTCATAAGGTCGCTGCAAATAAGAGAGAGAGAGAGAGAGAGAGAAGAATTAGAATGATGCTCTTGCAAGTTTAGATTGGTTTTAAGTTTATCTAAACAGGATGACTCCCACTGTTTCTCGAATCCTTCCTCAAACCATAAAAGAAGAATTAGTCAGGACAATTCTCAACGTACAATACTTGCTTAACCGTTCAGCCAGGCCAGTGTCGATCTTCGAGGGAGGTTTTCCAACGCTTTCGCGAAGTTCCTTAATTAAATAACCTCTTTTCTCTGGAGGCGTAGCCCCGCTGACACCTTTCTCGACACCTACTTGGTTTATAGCATTGATCGTTAAGTGACGAATCTCCTGATAAGTAGTTTGTACTCACAGTAGGATCGGGATCCAAAATATCATCGTATGATAATGTTGAAGGAATCCTACCAACATTCATCAAACTCTAAAATGGTATGCATCTCTCTGCAAATTTCAGTTTCTTTAGAAATTCCCGATGTGGATTTTTTCCCTATGCTCTTATGACCTTGACTAAGGGCCAACAAATCATAAGTCACATGTCAAGTTCTACCCGTCATTGTCCAGGTTAATTTGAACCCACCCGTACATACTCTTGACTAAGGGCCAACAAAGTAATACGACTGTCCCAAACCAACGCATCTATCTATGCAACAAATGAATACCCCAGTAGCTACCAAACACTATGCCTTGACTAAGGGCCAACAAACATAGCTTGAATACTACTGACCATCCATAAGAAATGACGGAGGGCTACGAATGGTTTTGGCAAAACCGTGAACATAGTGAACTTGATATAATCGAAGGAACCTGATACTTTTTAAAAGGAGTGGTTAAAGCTCCGTAATTTAAAATTTCTGATCTTTTAAAATAACCGAGTGGTTTCTTTTAAATTTGTTCCAACGATTAAACTATGGTTTATTTTCTTTGCATTATAATAATGCGTCACATCATTTATCTTATCATTGCAGAAAACAACGAAAATACCACGTTCTCTTATGCCATCCGCATTCGCCACGGGGTCCCGTCATCACCCGTTAGGTTACTTAACTAACGACAGAGCGGGGGCTGGGCTAGCGCGGGTGTAAAACATAAGTGGCGTCTAATAGCTATCATATATAGATATTGTACATTCGTCAGACGCAATAATAAGCATTCCAGATCACAGATGAACTTTATTGGATTTGCTAGCAATCTGCATTTGCTTTGAGCCTGCAATAAAAGACGGATTACATGGTTGTGATGAATAGCCATTACCCCAACCCTAGACCCCTACGGGTACGGCAAACTACCCGCCAAGTACCCAAAGTGAAGCGATCTCCCTCAACAACATGAGTAGGCTACTAAACACTTCAACGTACCCGGTAGTTTGTGTACCCCACCTTGGGTCTATCTTAGGAGCAAAAACAGTAAAAAGAAATAATACAACGGTGGCTACAACCGCAACCTGGATGTGCCCCGCAAAAGAATATTACATCATATTATATTTACATCGAATGAATGAATATTAGACCTATCTCAAACCCCGACTAATCATCACAACACTCCAATCAAGTCCATATACACAAACAATAAACATTACAGAAATGTGCAACCCCTGCCAACCGACATACTAGCAGTTAGGGGAGGTTTACGAACACATTAAACATTACAGATAAAAACCCAATTAGCAATTAATTTAGAACATCGATCGACAATCTTTATCTGTGTCTACCCCAAAAGCAAACCTGTACTGAAGTAACCTGGGTAGAAAACAGAATATACAGGAAAACAAAACACTAGAAAACATGAATAACAGAGCAAATCCGAGTCAACTCGGAGTTGACTCGGCGGTGGATCCGCGGCACAAGGACTCTATTGCCGCGGATCCGCGGCCATAAAACCGAGTTGGAACTTCGTATTTTCCCATTATTCATATATTTCCCTGCTGTGAATTTTAAGGCATATCAAATAGTTTTTTAGACATGTTTAAAATTAACAGAAACTTGGGATTTCCGGGGTTTCGTTTTCGCGTTTTCTGACGATCGAAGTTCTAATCAGTTGCTAACAAGCTAGTAATGGTTTAATTGGCTCTGATACCACTGTAAGTCTATGTCACGCACCCCACGAACTTGCGGGGAGGCGGAATATATGAAAAACGATTATCAAAGCTTCGTAACACGGACTTGAGCGCATGAATCGTATCTAAACCGTTACAAGCAAACTACGAAAGGTTTAACTACTCGGATTCGAAGTTATACCTCACGTTACTTGCCCTTCAGGTCTTCATCGCGGTCCTCCACTCTTCGTAGGCTCCTTGGAATATCGGCACCTCAACGGCCTCCTCGAGTCAAAGACGATCCACCCGAGAGCTCCTACGCCAAGCTTTATCTCTAACTTGAGATAACTAGGTTGCTCAAAGTGCTAATCTAAGCTACCTAGGGGATATAGAGTGAGGTTATGGATGTTTTAGTCTAGCTAACCCTTGATCTCAACACATGAGAGGTTAGGGTTAGGGTTTCAAGAAAATGAGAGCTTGAGGAGAGAGAAGGTGATGATAAGAATGAATTGAAATTGTTTCTCATGTCTAATATATTATGAAGCATAAAGAATTATCAAATGAATAAATCAAATGCATTATCATCATGCTTCATTGAATATGTGCAATGAATCATCAAGTGAGTCATTAAGCAATAAATGCTTCATTAACTCACTTGAATGATTCATCTCATGAGTCACAAAATCAATTAATGCTAATGCCACCTTACCCTCCAAGTCACCATGCTTCTAGAAGCTTCCCGAAAAATTACGAGAACGCCCCTCCAATCCGTGAAAATACGGAAAAACTTTAGACTGTATATATCCAATAACCTGATACTAGAAACTGGCTTAAACCAAACCCGACTAGTAAAAACTGTCCGAACGTCATACGTGCGTAAACACACGTATGCGTCCGAACCCTTGTTGTAAAACCATACGACCTCTATATCGTTTCGCCTGGAGCAGGGAAACTCTCTGTGTGGGACTCTAAAGACTCGATACTATGCTGGCAGTGGGTTTAACCACAGACCGCAAGCGGCACTAGCTGTACGTAACGGTCCCCAGGTAGATGTCGATAAGAAGGCCGATGAGGAAAACCATCCGAACTCTTACTGAGCCTGATGTGACAATCTCCATACAGTCCGGTCTGTTCGTCTAAGACTATCGCATATCGAGCCTAGGGGGCGGCAAGCGTCAGTCCCCTAATAGCTGTATAAGTCGTGTCGGAGCGTAGCCCATTACACCCTGAGAAAACTACTGGAACCTACCAGTAAATCTCGCTTGCCCTGGCCAGGGACTTTGCGTAATGGCTCTCTGACACAACGCGATATCGACTCCCAATACCGGGAGAGACAAATCTTGTCTAACCGCCACTGCCTCCAAATGCTCGGGATTGCACCCAACTGCTACCTGTTTGCACGACTCCTTTGAGCCGTGGTAGGGTAGCAATCTAAGAACAGTAGGACACACTCGAGGCAAAGTAGCAGTGTCAAGTCTGCGGACTATGCTGTACTCATGTCACCTGGAAACTGTTAACTGACGACGGGTATAATACCAACCAATCAGTTCCCCTACGAGTCCTGTCCGGTGTACCCATAACCTAACGAGCACCTGTATACTATCTTCAGTACGACTTACTGATGGCTGTGGGACAGACCATCTTCCCAACTGGGATGAGAATCATACACACTTAGTCTACTCTGGAATATCGATGCCCTATCTCGATAATCCAATGACCAGAGACCTGTATAGGATGTTGCTTACAGACTACCCAGCCCCCACTAGTGTGACTGCCATCACAACGCTGGTAATCAAGCAAAGATCCTATAGGCTCTACTAATATGTATAAGTGATACGTCACAAGAAACATATGCACATATTAAAGTAGACACAAACCAAGTAGCATACTATCATGTTTAGCAAGATTGTATATACAACTGTGAATATCCCAAGCTTCCATTAAGTAATATACATACAAGTATGATACAATAATGGCCCCTAGGGCATATACAGTAACAATGAGTACACCGGAAGGACTCGCCGGGAACATGCTAGTTGGTATTATACCTATTGTCAGATAGTAGTTCCCTTGTGACATGTGTACAGGTTAGTCTATTGACCTGAGATCGTCATTTGTCTCGTGTGTATTCCTACTGTTCTTTGATTACTACCCTACCATGGCTCAAAGGAGTCGTGCAAACAGGTTTTAGTTGGGTACAGTCCCGAGCCACATGGAGGCAGTGAGCGAATTATCAAGGGACTCGTCTCTCCCGGTATTGGGGGTTGATGTCGTGATGTGCATGGGTGGCCATCCCCCGAAATCCTCGGCCAGGGTAGACGAGAATTATCAATCTAGGATCGGTAGTTTCTCAGGTGGTGATAGGTTTCATGCCGACACTAAATGTCAGGTTATTAGGGGTCTAACTTTATCCATCGCCCTAGACTCGATATGCGATACTCATAGACGAACGGACCGAACTGTACGGATATTGTCACTGTCAGGCTCAGTAGGGGTTTCGGGATGAGTTTGCTCGTCGGCCTCCTTTTCGCTCAATACCTGGTTATCCGTTACGTACAGCTAGTGCCACTGACGTGCTTGTAGTTAAACCCACTACCAACGTATTGATGAGTCTTTAGAGTCCCACACAGAGGATTTCACTGTTTCGGGTGAAACGTTGCAGAGGACATATGGTTTTATGGCAGGGTTCGATCATATACGTGCACTTGTGCACGGATAATGATCGGACGGATAATACTAGTGGGCATTGGTTTAAACCGGATCCTAATATTATATTGTTGGGTTATTTTCGTCTCGTAGTATTCGTATTCAGTCGGAATACGGATGCGGGTATGTGTATACGGATGAGGGGTATTCTTATAATTCGTTACGAGATTACATTAGTTAACGCCATTTCTTTTTCTTTATTAAACATTTAGTTTTAATGTTTGATAATGGTGAAATGTGTGAGTGTAAGTTTTGGATTGTGAGTGTGAGTTTTGGCTTTGATGCATTGATTGTGGCATGTGCCATGCTTGATTCAATTATTGTGTTGTGATATATTTGTGAGGGATGTGGCGGTAGATATTTGAAGATGAGAAGTTTTCTTTAGTTGCTCAATCTCAAAACAAAGATCATGCAACTCACCAAAAAAGGCAGCAAGCCATTCCTCACAAGCTTTCTTGACTTGCTTTTCTTTTCTTGAGCTCACACTTTTCTTCACTTGGCATCTTCTTCAACCTCCACCCAAACCCTCTCATGAGTTGAGAATCCTTGGGTGTTTTGAGACAAAGTATTCATACACTCTCTCTACTTCATCTTCGCTATCTAGGTTAGCAAACTAGATACCTGAGTTGCTTCGGTTTTGAGGCGGGAGCCCGTATTACTAATCCTCAACGTGGATCTTCTTTGACGAGGGAGACCGGAGATCGAACTTGATCGAGGAAGCCGCGAGGAGCTTGGGAAAGAGGTTGAAGACCGAAGGACACAGATCGATCGGTATAACTTCTCTAAACTCTTTTCATAGGACTAGTATAGGGTTAATGGTACGATCCGTCGATTAGGGTTCCGTTAGCGCCGGTTTTTTAAAGATTTTGTTCCGTGTTTGGCCACGGATTAATGGCCGGGGCACTTCTGTAACCCTACAATGAAAACTACAATAATTAGAATCCGCATCTTTAGACACCATAAACCCGGATTATCACATATTCCTAATTTCATGCCTAACCCTATAAACCTTGCATTTAAGTCTCGAATTGAAAACACTTTTTAAAAATTAAGCCGGTCAATTCAAAAAGATTCCCGATTAATGATTCGAAGGCTTGTTGAGAACTTTAGTAGATGGCCGCACCCCCGAGGTCGTCAACGAAGTGGACTTTGACAGAACACCGTGGCCGCGAGCACCCGAGTGGATGCTTTTGGCCATGGGATTCTCCTATAGTCACTTGGTCGGGGCAACTGGGCGTGGCTGTCTACTATTGTCTCCCGGCAAGTATTCGCGTACGATATGAGATTACGACAGAGTTTCGATCCAAATCTAAACTTCGTGGTAATCCATCATTTGAAACTAAAATACGAGATTTACAAATCGATAACTAGTTTTCAAAAAATTAATCAACGTGGATTCCAAAAATTGTATCACATATCCAAAGCAATATAGACGATTTTAAACATTTCGATCAATATTTTAAACAATAACAATTAATAGAGAACTCAACCTCTTGAGCCTCATTAAAAATATCCAGAAAATCCAAAATGTCAAAATTGAGCAGAACTTGAAAAACGATCTCCTATCTACTTAAGTGGGCGGTGGAACAACAGCCAAGACATGGTCTAGGTGGCGGTTCTGCGGTCACTTTGAGGTATTAGAATCCCGTATTTCTTGTGCCTCCATAGAATTCCATGCACGATTTTCTGAGCATTTTTAATTATGAAAAACATAAAGTTTAAAAAAATGGACAGAACCACCAAAAACTTGAGTCTAAAACGTCGATCAAACACTTTAATTTCGTCTAAACTACTCCTAAGCCTCTAGCTTGGCTCTGATACCATGAAAGTATATCTTAGCACCTCTACTTGGTTTCAATGAGTATCAAGTATGCAATTTTAAAAAATCTAGAGGTCTAAGTATACTAAACAAGAATCGAACTAGAAAATTAGGGTTTCAAAGTTAGCAAACTAGTTCTAATCTAAGTGAAGAGAGTCTACAACATTTATAGTCTAGTCCTACACTTCTAAAGCTCCAAGTAGTAGTCCCTAGAACTCTTATTTGACTCCACTTAAAGAATGGAACGAGCTTACTTGTAGTCTTCGTCGTTGAAAATGATCCACTTTGAGGCAACTCACACTCAAGCTCACACTTCACTAATCAAGATATTACTGAAGTTAACAACCTATATTAATTGGCTAGAGTAGTGTAGGTTGATGAAGTAGGAATTTTGCTCACTAAAAAATATTTCTTTTCATTTCTTTTTCTCAACCCTAGAAAATTCTAGTGAGGAGTTGAAGAAGAAGATGAACTTCAACTTGGAAGTGAAAGAGTGAACTATAAGCTCAAAGATAAGATAAGATAAGAATGACAAAATATCTATGAATAATCCAAGAATTGAAGATGAGTCATGGCATCTCAATGCTTCTTCAAGCATCCAAAGTCATGACTCATTCTTCTTTTCTTTTTATTCACAAATGTTTATATCTTTTCTCAAAATGTGATTCTCACACATTCTAGTTCTATGTATCATCAACCATGATACAATGTGCTTATATATATATATATATATATATATATATATATATATATATACGTATATATATGTATATACGTATATATATGTATATACGTATATATATGTATATACGTATATGTATGTATATACTTATATATATACGTATACGTATATATACGTATACGTATATCTATATATCTATACGTATGCGTATATGTGTATACGTATACGTATACGTATATGTGTATAAGTATACGTATACGTATATGTATACGTATATGTATGTATGTATGTATGTACATACATATACATACATACATATACATATATATATATATATATATACATATACATATACGTATACTTATATACATATACGTATATATATATATACATATATATATATATAAAGAGAAGAAAATCTTAAGTGAGCTATATATATATATATATATATATATATATATATATATATATATCAAATTATTAAATCAACACTTGATTCAATAATCCAGTTATATCATATATAATCCGGCTAATATCAAATATATATATATATGTATGTATGTATATCAAATCATTAAATCAACACTTGATTCAATAATCCGGTTATATTACATATAACCGGCTAATATTTAATATTTGTTAATATATATATATATATATATCAAATTATTAAATCAACACCTGATTCAACAATCCGGTTATATTATATATAACCTGGCTAATATCAAATATATAAACATATATATATATATATATATATAGAGAGAGAGAGAGAGAAAGAATAATGTAGGAAAGAGGCCATAAGAGGGGATTTCCTCCTATGGCATCGATAAAATATAACCTCCACCATTTCTTCCGACGATTGGCATCCATCATCATCATCGTTACCATCTAAGATGTATATACACCAAATTTCATGTGATTCCACCATTTTTTCACCGTTGAATTAGCAATATAAAAAGTTCTATTGTCGGTAAACCATTAATTTTGAACCAACCAAATAAACAGTAAAAAAATGGTATAATCACATGAAATTCGGTGTATCCACATCTTAGATGATAAAGATGAAGGTGATGTATGCCGATGGTCGAAAAAAATCATGGAGGATGCATTTTTCTTATGCCATAGGAGGAAATTCCCTCCTATGGCACCTTTCCTCCATTAACCTTATATATATATATATAAGGTTAATGGAGGAAAGGTGCCATAGGAGGGAATTTTCTCCTAATATCAAATTATTGAATCAACACTTGATTCAATAATCCAGTTATATCATATATAACTCGGCTGATTTCAAAAACGCTAGATTAGAATATGGTATCATATACTCGTATTTAATCAAGCTCCCGCATATATCTCCATACTTGCCCTACTTCATTTGGCTTGAGCTAGGAAACCTTTATGTAGGACTCTAAAGACTTATCAATACGCCAGCAGTAGGTAATGATCATATCAGAGACCTACAAGCCGTCGGCAGTACTAGCTGGACGTAACGGCTACTCAGGTATTGAATGAATAGAAGATCAACAAGCAAACTTGTCCAAACTCCCGTAGAACCTATAAGCAACGCTTACCATACATTTCGGTCTCTTCATCTGATATGTCGCATATCGAGACTGAGGGGTGGTATCGTCAAACCCCAATAACTTGATAAGTTATGCTGATTTGTGGCCTATAACCTTTCGAGAAACTACCGATAACACTTATCAGTAAATCTCATCAACCCTGGCCAGGAACTTGCTGTTATAGCCAATCGAGCATATAGCAACATCAACTCCCAATACCGGGAGAGACAAAACCCTTCCTATCGTTTACTGCCTCCATGTGACTCAGTACTGTACCCAAAAACCACCTGTTTGCACGACTCCTTTGAGCCGTGGTATGGAGGAAATCAAAGCACAGTGGGAACCACATAAGACACTATGACGATCTCGGGTCTAAAGACTAACCTATACAAGTGTCACCAGAGAACTGCTATCTGACGATAGGTATGGTACCATCTAGAAGTTCTCGGCGAGTCCTGTTCGGTATACTCATTCTCTAATGAGCACCTGTGTACAATCTTTGATGTCAAACACTAATGGTTATGGGATCAACCATTGCGCTATACAGGGTCAAGAAACGTACACACTAGTCTTCTCTGGAATATCGATGCCCTGTCTCGATAATCTATCGACTAGGAATTATTAAAGGATGTGCTTGTGGATTACACAAGCCCCACTAGTATGATCTGTATCATAGTCCTGGTAGTCAAGCCAACATCCTAAGGGCTTTATCAACATGTATCAATGAGATAGTAAATTAAAACAAGTGCACATGTTAAGATAAAGAGCAACCAGATAGCATATTATCATGTCGAGCAAGAAAGTCCTCTATATATATGTCCAAGCATCCACTATAATATACAATAATTGTCTCTAGAGCATATACATTCCTAACAAATCTGAAGCAAGCTATCGCCAAAATAGCGATAACACGGTTCTTACCCTTGACAGTATTAGGACGCGAATATTCGCTCCCCCGAGAAATACGTAGGGTGTATATTGCTCGCTGGAAGAAGAATCTCTACGTGAGGTGGTCCTTTCTTTAAAAAAAACAGAAAGGATATTAAAGGACTTACAAGAGGGTCCTGCAATCAAGTGGAATAGCCCGTTTAAACCAAAAATCATGGAAGGGATATAGAAGCCATGTCCCACTCCTAAAATGGATGATGAGGAGAAAGGCTCCCAAGTCAAGTTCATGTAAGTCGATGCCGCATACTCCACGCACCTGGGGGGAGACAGAATTTACAAAAAATGATTTTTATACTTGCAACACCGACCTATCATATAGGATGTTTTCGGAAATCTTAACTAGCTAAACTACAAAGAGTTCTAAACTACTATATAAGTGTTTTATACCTTGTTGAATCTAGTCCTTCAGATCTTCTTCTCCTTTGCTTAAGCTCCTCGAAGATGCGGATCAAGCTCGGTCTTCGGCCTCCTCATGTCGAAGATGATCCATCCAAGAGTCTATGGTTCAAGCTCCAACCTCTAAACCGAGTTAACTAAAGTACCTAGTTCGCTAGACTAGGTAGCTTAGGAGATGTAGAAAGTTAATTGGAGTGTTTTATCTCAAAGGACCCTAGGGTTCATAACATATGTGAGGGTTAGGTTTTGAGGAAAAAGGAGAAGGAAAAAATGGAGAGAGAAAGAAAATATGCAAATGAGCTAAGTTTTGTGCAAGTGAAGAATGGCTCATTCTTTTCTTACATGAAGCATGCAATAATTTTCAATAGAAAATTGTAGCCATGCTTCAATAGTAAGTCCAAACCAATAAACAAAGAATTAGCCATGCTTCACCCATGCCACAATGTAACATTTCAGAAAATAAAATATTATATTTTGGGAATTTAAATAATTAAAATAATAAATTTCATGAATATTATTAAAAATGTGAGAATTGGTTTTAATGATGTGGTATAATTATGAAAATAATTTGGAAAATGAATATAATTATTGATTTTGAAAGAAGGAAATGGGATTTGTATATTTTATAAATATTATATGATTAATTATATGCAAATTATGTTAAACCTGATTAACATTTCACTAATTATGCATCAAGCTTGATTATGCATATGACATGCACCATGTCATGTTTCAAAACACTTTTTACATTCTATGAACCATAGCTTTAAAATCCTTACTTGTGTGTGTGTGTGTGTATTTTGTTTTGTTTTAAAAAGAGAGAGAGAAATGTGAGATATTTTTGTAGCATGGGAAACAAGTAGGTATGGCATACATGAGAGGGAGAGGGGGGGTTTTGTTGACCATGGCTCATTCAAAAATTTCTACATCCTTCTTCACTTCTCCTCCTCATTTTCTTCTCCACTTCCCTTCATCTCACTACCACCACCAAAACATTCCCAAGATCCCACCAAAAATTACCAAAGCCTTCACAAAAAATGTGCACAAGCTTACTACAAACCCTATGGAGGCATCAAGATTGGACTTTGAAGATTTTGGGCAACTCAAGAATTTTCTTGAGTTTCCAATTGAGGTAAATCCCATGTCTTTAGTTAAGTTTTTAGTTTTCCTTTTGTTTTAGTGTAGTTTAGAGTTAAACTTGTGGAGATTTGTGATGTTGGAATTTTCCAAGATGAGATTTGGGAATTTTTATGACTTGTGAAGGTAGATTTGAGGCTTGGTTAGGGACCACAACCTTTATAGTGCTAGAATTATGGACCAAAACAGAGACCAATCCAAGACTTGAGATGATATTTGGCCGATATCGTATTTTGTAGTTTGTGATGCCTACAGGATATCTGGAGCAATCTGAGACCTTTATAAGAAAATCAAACATATACATTAAGCTAGATAGAGCACCACAAGACTACCATGGAAGAACAAGCCCAATTCCCCCCAACCCAACCGGCGACATCGGGAAATCAAGACATCTCGCCGGCCACCTTTTTGACTGGGATGTTAGGATTGGTCAATAGGTTACACACCTTATAACTTAACTTATGTACTGTTAGTTTAGCCCCATTTCACCTGAGCTAATACCTGGGAACATTTCGTATTGGTTTTAACTATGTTTTCTATTTTCTAAAACTTGGTTTTTGGTATTTGAATTTGGATTTGGTCGTTGGACGTTTGTATGTCAACGACGAGAGTTTTATTATTGTTTTCGCATGCGTACCTATAGGCACCTCACATGTCGTGTCGGTTTTTGAATCGGATATTTGATGCGATACGATATATTATGATATGTAGGTACCTCCGCATGGACTTCGGGACGACGAGGGAGAACAAGCGTCATCGACTTCGGCGAGCGAGGATTGAGGTGAGTAGATGTATATCTACAGGGGAAGTTGGGTAGATAGAGTATAGCACCCCCGCAACCGTAGATTAGGGTTATATAATTATATACATTTATGTTGACGTGAGTTTCGGATACTTAGCAAGTAGAATACTAGAAGACTATAGGATAGTTTATGTGTAGTTGGAGGAAGCTATATCCTTAGCCTTGTTACCTTTGCCGTGAACCTTAGGTGATATGTTGTTGTGCACACACACACATACACTTGGTATACATTGATGTGTGTATATACGTATATGTGTGTGTGTGTGTTTGTTCGCACGCGCGCGCGCGCGCACACACACGTGAGATGAGGATAGTATATGTTATGGATATGTGTCGATATGATCGGGCATGATGCCATAAGATTCTGATATGTGATTGAGTCGAGACACCGTATATGATATGATATAATAAAGGATTGCTGGGCGATATAAATTCAAACATGCGATAACATGTGACTTGATGATATTAGAATATACGAGACTTTAGATCCGTACCCCTAATCATGGTTTTGTACGATGATGATACCGTACGAATGATGATATATATATGATATATGACCTGTACCCTCGACTTTAAGGGTGTCATACGATGGATTTTACCGTACGAGACGTATATGATGATTGATCCGCTCTCTTGACTCGAGGATATCGTACAACGTATTTTTACCGTACGTGATGATATGAGGCTGGATCGCCGACTATTAGATATATCGGCTCACGATATTATAGATTTCTTATCACCTTCGAGTAGGTTCATAGTTTAGTCCTTAGTTGCTTAGATTAATGTTAGCTTAGGCTCGAGTCATACCTATTTTCAAACTGACGAATCGTAAGCATTTTCAAAAGACATCTCTTTTCTGAAAACACCATAGTCCCTACCTTTCTAAGAACAACGATTCGTACTTTTTAACACGGTAAACGGTATGGCTCGTATATAGTCTTATATACCTTATTGTTGCTTTTACTGTTTGCTTTATGTTATGATCTCGTATCTTAGGACACCTGCACTATTACCGATGATGCGCATGTTGCACGTACACTTGCTGCCGGCTCACACACATCATCATCGGTAATTGTCATGTAATTGTTATTACATTATATACAATGACGGGTGTAGCTAAGTAGCATTGTTTAGCATCCCTGAGGTCCTATGCGAGTTTAGACTTTGCATTCCTTACTTAGATGCCACATGCATTCGCATACATACATTCTGATTATATATTGAAGTTGGGATCTATGCTGATATTTATTGTTCGTTATTTAGCTCACGATTTTGAGATTTCTGTATTCATGAGATTTTCTGGATTTGGGGAAAACTGCAAAGGAAATTTATAAACTTATTATCATTTTAAAAATGCAAAGTGTGGTTCTCTCGTGATATGATGTGTGTTGCGTCCACCATGAGTTTTCTCAGTTCTTGAGCCACGTATGTACACATACCCGATTCGAGGAGGGGGTAATCCTTCTACGGGTACATGGTGGGCCCAGTGCGGTACCCCGAGGCAAGAGGATCGTATAAAGAGACGATGAGCCTGGTAGGGGAGCACTACCAACCTGTGATTATGTTGGACCCGGTGGTTATCCGGAGGATACCGATCGGAGTCGTGTGATTTGAAAGATTTGATGGCCGATTTGAGGATGTGGCGCCCGAGATATATGAGGATATTGTATTACAGATGGATACGACTCTCATGATGTTTTCGAGTGTCGATACTGGGCACTCAGGCTTTATCTTGATTTAGTGTGTCATTGCTGGGCACACATTCATTTATGCATTTACATTCATGCATATGTTTACATATGTCTGTTACCACTTTATGACACGGACACGAGTATCTAACTTTATACATATGTCTATCTTATTATCTCTACGGTTACTCGATGTTGTCGTGTTATTATTATTATTATTGTATTGTAATTTATGACCTAGGAGATAGTCATACATTGGGTTTCTACTCACTGATGTTTTCTACTCACGAGTTGGTAATTCACCCCCGTTGTGCGACAGTTTCTTGCAGGTTTTGCCGTACAGGTTCCGTTGCGGCTTGCTGGCACATCACTTCCTTCAGAGTGATTGCTTGGTTGGTGGTTTCACTTGCATCGTGACCACCATTGTTTATGTACTTTACATTTCGGTTGTACTTGTTATTTATTTCAGTTGTATCTAGTTAAAGGCTCCATCAACCTGACTATGTATATTTATTAGACTTAGAAGCCACAGTTTGTTTATTCTTTCAGCCCTAAAGTCGCGCTTATGCATTTATTGTTTTCCGGCTTTTCTTGATGATGCTTAGTTTTCTTGATGTGTTTTGATCCTTGCCCTTCGGCATTGTATACTTATTATCTGCGTGGTTGTTTCCGCCTTTTGGCGAAGAGCTAGCTCCCGCTTGGGGATTCCTTTTATTACATTGCTTGTACCCTTTTCGGGTTAAAATATACAAAAGAGGTGCTGCCCAAATTTTCAATGACGAAAATGTTTTCAAGTTAGATACAAAGACTGTGTTTTCATATATCATTACTTATGTATTTAAAGAAAGAACTTGTTTTCATTATACCGTCATTTCAAAACTTCACCTTCACTATTTTCCCTAAAAAGTTTAGATTTCTGGGCTTTTGGCTTACTTGAATTAGGTGGGGTCCTATAGACTTCACATGATTCAAGTTCCAGTCACGTGCCTTTTCCGAGTCATGACACACAAATATCTCCATTTTCCACCTCAATAATCTATTTTCCAAAATAGATAAATCCAATAATGAGGTGTCCCCTTCTAGAAACATCTCTTGTAAAATTATAAGAATGCCCTCACCGTATATACAAACCTGTATTGGTATTGTAAAAATATGAATACGATGAGATAATAATAATCCAATAATATAATACTAGAATCCAGCTTAATCCAAAGTCCATTAGTATTATCCGTCCAAACAACATCCGTTTAGCCAGTATACGTATATGATCGGAACCCTGCACGTAAAACCATACGGCCTCTACATCGTTTCTCCTGAACCAGGAAAACTCTCTGTGTGGGACTTTAAAGAATCGACAGTATGCTGGCAGTGGGTTTAACCACAATTCCATCAGCGGCACTAGCTGTACGTAATGGCTACCCAGGTATCTGTCGAAAAGAAGGCCGACAAGTGAACTCATCCGAACCCTAACTGTGCCTATCCTTGACAATCTCCGTACAGTCTGGTCTGTTCATCTAAGAGTATCGCATATCGGGTCTAGAGGGTGGTAAACGTCAGACTCCTAATAGCGCAATAAGTCGTGTCGGTGTAGAGCCCAATACACCCTGAGAAACTACTAATGTACCTACCAGTAAATCTCACTTGCCCTGGCCAGGGACTTTGTGTATTGGCTATCCGAACACAGCGCGATATCAACTCCCAATACCGGGAGAGACGAATCCTTTCTATCTACTACTGCTTCCAAGTGCTTCGGGACTACACCTAACCACTACCTATTTGCACGACTCATTTGAGCCGTGGTAAGGTAGTGATCTAAGTACAGTGGGAACACACTCGAGATGAATAGTGATGTAAAGTCAACGGACTAACCTGTCATCCGGGAACTGCTAACTGACAATAAGTATAATACCAACTAGAAGTTCCCATCGAGTCCGTCTAGTGTAACTCATAACCTAATGAGCACATGTATACTATCTCTGGTACGACATACCAATGGCTGCGGGACAGGCCATCTCCCCTAACTGGGATGCGAAGCGTATATACTAGTCTACTCTATAGTATCGATACCATGTCTCGATAATCTTATGACTAGGGACAAGTTTAAGGATGTGCTTATAGACTACCCAGCCCCAACTAGTGTGGCTGTCATCACAACGCGGGTAGTCAAGCAAAGATCCTAAGGGCTCTATCAATATATATTAGCGATATGCTAAAATAAACATATACACATATTATGATAGAATCAAACCAGATAGTATACTATCATATTTAGCAAGACTGTTATTATATATGTGTATATCTTAAGCTTCCAAAATGTAATATACAATTCAGTACTATACAATAATAGCCTCTAGGGCATATATCACTAACAATCTCCCACTTGCACTGAGGCCATGTATTGGCATATCACAGACCTATCATCTCGAATAGCCTCTCGAACTGCGTCTGAAGGATGGCCTTTGTGAGTGGATCTGCAGTATTGTTCTCCGTGTCTACTCTTCGCACCTCGATCTCGTGGCGATCCACGATCTCCCTGATCAGGTGATACCATCTCAAGATATGTCTGTACTTCTGATGGGACCTTGGTTCCATCACTAAAGCTATAGACCCATTGTTGTCACAATACAAAGGTATTGGATCAACAATGGACGGAACCACCTGAAGTTCTGTAATGAACTTCTTTATCCAGACTGCTTCTTTTGCGGTGTCACATGCAGCGATATACTATGCCTCCATCGTCGAGTCAGCAACGGTATTCTGCTTGGATCTCTTCCAACAGACCGCCCCTCCATTAAGGGTAAAGACATAACCCGACATGGATTTGGAGTCATCCTTGTCATTCTGGAAGATGGAGTCAGCGAAGGCCTCGATCTGGAGGTCTTTACTGTCGTACACCAAGAACATCTCCTTAGTCCTTCTCAGGTACTTGAGAATGTTCTTAACCGCTATCCAGTGCTTCTCCCCAGAGTTTGACTGATACCTGCTTATCACGCTCAGTGCATAAGCAACATCTGGTCTGGTACATAACATCGCATACATTATAGAGCCTGCCGCAGAAGCGTAGGGTATAATACTCATGTGATCCCTTTATAAATCAATCTTGAGATATATCTCTTTAGAGAGAGTGATCCTGTGAAAAGCCGGTAGATTACCGCGCTTAGAATCTTCCATACTAAATCATTTCAGTATGGTGTCGATGTTCCTGGACTGTGAAAGTCCCAACATCCTCTTAGAACTATCACGATAGATCTGGATCCCCAGAATATAGGAGGCATCACCCATGTCTTTCATGGAGAATTTCCGTGACAAGAATCTTTTGACTGATTGTAGCATAGGAATGTCATTTCCTATCAGAAGAATGCCATCTACGTACAATACGAGGAATACTACAGTTCTCGCTACAATCTTACTATAAATGCATGGTTTATCTAGATTTTTTATAAATTCAAATTCTTTGACCGTCTCATCAAAACAGATGTTCCAACTCCACGATGCCTGCTTTAATCCATAAATGGATTTAAGCAACTTGCACACTTTTCCGCTGCTCCCACTCTTTATGAAACCCTCTGACTGATCCATATAAACATACTCTTCCAAATTTCCATTCAGAAAATCAGTCTTTACGTCCATCTGCCAAATTTCATAATCATGGAATGCGGAAATGGCAAGAAGGATATGAATGGATTTAAGAATAGCCACTGGAGAAAAGGTTTCGTCATAGTCCAAGCCAGGTCTTTGACGAAAACCTTTTGCTATAAGTCTAGACTTATAGGTTTCAACCTGTCCATCTACACCAATCTTCTTTCTGAAGATCCATTTGCAGCCTACGGGTTTTATCCCTTGAAGTGCAATGTCCAAAGTCCAAACTTTGTTGGTGTACATGGATTCCATTTCGGTCCGCATTGCATCCAGCCATTTTACTGAGTCTCTACTCGTAATGGTCTGCTGGAAACTAGTTGGCTCATCATCATTGATGATGCAATCTTCTCTATCCCAGTCTATGAGAAAATCGTAGTATCTCTCGGGCAGATGAGACTGCCTACTAGATCTGCGGAGTGGCGCAGGGACGTCCAGTTCTTTTGAAACTTCTGGTTCCACCATGCTTTCAGTAATAGCTTGTGGTTCTGGAATTTTTTCCAATTCTATTGCGCTCTCACTTATTTCTTTTTCAAGAAATTGAGTCTCCAGAAAGTGGGCATGACGAGAAACAAAAACCTTTTGTTTCTCTGTGTAATAGAAAAGATACCCTCTGGAGTTCCTTGGGTATCCCACAAACTTCCACAGTATTGATCGTGCCTCGAGCTTATCCGCATATTGCTTTTTTGAAAAAAGCTGGACATCCTATTTCTTAGGATACTTAAGATAGGGTTTCTTCCCACTCCACATTTCATATGGTGTGGTAGGCACAGACTTTGTATAAACCTTGTTCAAAATATATGCAGCAGATTCTAGTGCATAACCCCAAAAGGATCGCAGTAACTCAGCATTACTCATCATGGAACGTACCATATCCAATAAGGTACGATTCCTCCTTTCTGATACACCGTTGTGCTGAGGTGCGTATGGAGGAGTAAGCTGAGAGAGAATTCCATTCTCTTTTAAATAATCCAGGAACTTGACACTTAAGTATTCACCACCTCGATCAGATCGAAGTGTCTTGATACTTTTTCCTGTTTGTTTTTCCACTTCATTCTTGTATTCTTGGAATTTCTCAAAGCCCTCGAATTTATGTTTCATCAAGAATACATGTCCATACCTTGAGAAGTCATCCGTAAAAGTAATGAAGTAGGAATAACCACTTCTTGGATATGTAGACATTGGACCACACACGTCCCTGTGTATGAGTCCCAAGAGCTCCGTAGCTCTTACTCTGTTTCCGGTAAACAGAGTCTTTATCATCTTTCCTTTGAGACATGATTGACAAGTTGCATAAGAAAGATATTCAAATGGATCCAAATATCCCTCTTTATGTAATTTCGTCAACCGTGTTTCATTGATGTGACTAGTCTACAATGCCATAAGAAAGTATGATTTAATTCTGGAGACTTTTTTTTAGTGTGTTCTGGACATTGAAAACTTTGTGCAGATTACCATTGTCTAGTGTACCAGACCAAATCAAACCATGATTAAGGTGGATGTTTACAGCATTGCTTACAAATATAAGATCATAACCTTCTTTAGAAAATAAAGATACAAAGATGATATTACATGTCAAACTAGGTACACAAAAATAGTTACGCAAAATCAAAATGTGTCCACTTATCAATCTTATGTGATATTCCCCTACGGAAACAACATCCATGCTCGCTCTGTTAGCAACCCTGAGGGTCATATCGCCTGCCTTCAAAACTCTACGGCTTCTCAGTGCCTGCAATGAATTACAAATTTGAGATCCTGATCCGGTATCCAATACCCAGGAAGTAGAGTTGATTAGCAGACAGTTTTCAATCATAAACACACCTGAAGCCGAAGCCAAAACTTGCTTCGAATCCTGGTTCTGGGCTTTCCAGGCCCTGCAGTGCTCTTCCAATGGCCTTTCCTGGGATAATAGAAGAATTCTTCTTTTCCTACTGTTGGCCCCCCAACTTTTGCCTTGCCCTTCCCCTGTATCTTATTGACACCTCCTTTCAGCTTGGTAGGAGCCTTCTTCTTCTTCCCCTTGGCTTTCGCCTTGGATCTAGAGGAGGAAGGTTCCCCAATAAGCAGAGCAGGTGTCTCCCTGGTTTTCTTTAGGGTGCCCTCTACTCTCCTCAACATGTTGAGGAGTTCTAGAAGTGTAACTTTCTTATCTTGAATATTGAAATTCAAGATAAACTGGGCATAGGTATAAGAAAGGGACTGTAGAATCAAGTCTGTATATAACTCGTTCTCCAACGTGGTCCTAAGGACCGCGAGCTCCTCAATATATCTAATCATTTTAAGGGCGTGGTCCCCTAAAGATAACCTGACAGCCAACCTCGCCTGAAACAATTTCTTTGAGGTCTCATATCTTGTGATACGAGATTGCTCTCCATATAAATCTTTGGTATGGAGGAAGATGGAAGCTAAGTCCATCTTCTTGTGCCGCCTCTGGTGTTCATTATCCATTAAAGCCAGCATGAGGCACTTGGCTTTCACACAGTTTATTTTCCATTTCTTACGGATCTCAATATCCGCGACGGTGGAATCAGGACCTGGGATGGCGGGGGCTTTAGTAGTAAGGAGGTAGCCCAACTTATCATAGGTTATGGCCATCTGGACATTCCTTAGCCAATCTTTATAGTTTGGCCCCGTCAATATATTTTTATCTAGCAGTAACTTAAGCCCGGTCATTTTGGTCGCTGCAATTAGGAAAGAAAGAAGAAACACTCATCATGATACTCTTGCAAGTTTAAATTGGTTATTAGTTTATCTAAACATGATGGCTCCCACTGTTTCTCAAATCCTCTTTCAAATCATAAAAGAAGAATTAGTCGGGATTAATTGCACCCTACAATTCTTACTTAACCTTTCAGCCAGGCTAGCGTTGGTACTTCGAGGGAGGTTTTTCAACGCTTTCACGAAGTTCCTTAATTACATAACCTCTTTTCCCTGGAGGCGTAGCCCCGCTAACACTGTTCTACGAACCTACTTGGATTATAGCATTGATTGTAAAGTGAAAAACTCTCATGAGGCGTAACAAAACTCATGGTGGGATCGGGATCCAACTATCATCGCGTGACAACTTTGAAGGAATCCTACCAAAATCATCACACTCCAAATGGTATGCAAAACTAGCAAGTTTCCTTTTCTTTTGAAACTCCCGATGTGGATTTTTTCCCCGGGCGTTTATGACCTTGACAAAGGCCAACATATCATAAGACACAAGTCAAGTTCTACCCATCATTGTCCAGGTTAATTTGAACCCATTCGTACAAACCCTTGACAAAGGCCAAAATAGCTGTACGCCTGTCCTAAATTAACGCATCTATCTATACTACAGATGAATACCCAGCAGCTACCAATCACTATGCCTTGGCGAAGGTCAAAATACATAGCTTGAATACTACTGAATACCTATATGAATTGACGGAGGGATACAGCTGGTTTTGGCGAAAACCATAAATGTAATGAACTTAATATTCTCGAAGGAACCATGATAGCTTTTAAAAAGAGTGGTTTAGCCTCCGCATTTAAATGTTGTTTTTCATGAAAACCAAGTGGTTTTGATATAGTTCCAACGATTTAACTTTGGTTTATTTGCTTTGCATTAATCAATATTAATGATGTCCCATCATTTAATCCTATCATTGCAGATTGAAACGAAAATAGAACATACGCTTATGCCATCCGTATTCGCCACGGGGCCCCGTCATGCACCGTTAGGTTACTTAATTAACGGCAAAACGGAGGCTGGACTAGCGCAGGTGCAAAACATAAGCAATGTTTATTATATATAATATATATACCCATTCGTCTCACGCAATAATAGCCATTCCAGATCACAGATCACAGCAACACAGATGAATATATTGGATATACTAGGATTTCCATGTTTTGTTTTAGCCTAGAACGAAAAACAGATTCCACGATCATGATGAATAGCCAAACCCCACCCTAGACCCCTACGGGTGCGGCAAACTACCCGCTAAATCCCCGAAGTGATACAACCTCCCTCAATGAAATGAGTAGGCCGCTCGGCACTTCAAGAACCCGGTAGTTTGTGCACCCCTCATTGGATCTATCCTAGGAGCAAGAAAAAATAAATGAAATAATACAACGGTGGCTACAAGCTCAACCCGGATGTGCCCCGCAAAAGAATAATACATCAATTTACAAATATACATGAATGAAAGAAAAGAACACTCTTCTCACATCCCCCGGCTATTCATTCACGACGATCTAATACTTCATATCCACAAACCATCAACAAGATAAAAGATATGTGCAAGCCCCACTAATCGACATATAGCTATTAGTAGACGTTTAGCAAAACATATACAAACATAAACGAATAAATGATGTTAAAATTCCGACTTCGAAATACTCCGTATTGCCCCAACACAAATATAACAGAATATGAAATCTGGACAAAATCAAACAATACCTAAAAACCTAAATCAAAGAGTACAGAATACCACAAAAATCCCAAGACCTAACTCCCTTACAAAGCCGGCGAGGGCGGGAAAAAGAGCAGTTCTGCCTGTCGAACTTTGGAGTTTGTGTCTCGTTTTTCTATGGTGTTCTAGTTACAACTAAAGGAGCACTCTGCAATTGTTTAAAAAAATTAGAGGCTCTGTAAAATTTAACAGAAACTTGGATATGGTTTTAATCGTTTTGGAGTTGTTTCGGTTTCGTAACATTAAACTTTGCTTAAACAAGCTAGCTAAGGTTTAAGTAGTCTCTGATACCATTGTAAGTCGATGTCGCACACCCCACGCACTTGTGGGGAGGCGGAATTTACAAAAAAAACGATTTTTATACTTGCAGCACCGACCTATCATACAGGATCTTTTTGGAAACCTTAACTAGCTAAACTACATAGAGTTCTAAACTACTATGTAAGTGTTTTATACCTTGTTGAATCTATTCCTTCGGGTCTTCTTCTCCTTTGCTTGAGGTCCTCGAAGATGCGGATCTAGCTCAGTCGTCGGCCTCCTCATGTCGAAGATGATCCACCCAAGAGTCTATGGTTCAAGCTCTAACCTCTAAACCGGGGTAACTAAAATACCTAGTTCGCTAAACTAGGTAGCTTAGGAGATGTAGAGAGTTAATTGAAGTGTTTTATCTCAAAGTACCCTAGGGTTCACAACACATGTGAGGGTTAGGTTCTTGAGGAAGAATGAGAGCTAAGTCTTATGCAAGTGAAGAATGGCTCATTCTTTTCTTATATGAAGCATGCAATAATTTTCAAAAGAAAATTGTAGCCATGCTTCAATAATAAGTCCAAATCAATAAACAAAGAATTAGCCATGCTTCACCTATGCCACAAATATCTCCATTTTCCACCTCATTAATTTATTTTCCAAAATAGATAAATCCAATAATGAGGTGTCCCCTTCTAGAAACATCTCTTGTAAAATTACAAGAATGCCCTCACCGTATATACATACCTATATTCGTACTGTAAAAATCCGAATACTATGAGATAATAATAATCCAATAATATAATACTAGAATCCGTCTTAATCCAAAACCCACTTGTATTATCCGTTCGAACAACATCCGTGTAGCCAGTACACATATATGATCAGAACCCTGCACGTCAAACCATACGGCTTCTACATCATTTCACCTGAACCAGGGAAACCCTCTGTGTAGGACTCTAAAAACTCAACAGTACACTGGCAGTTGGTTTAATCACAAGTGTGTCAGCGGCACTAGTTGTACGTAACGGTTATCCAGGTATCTGTCGAAAAGAAGGCCGACGAGCGAACTCATCCGAACCCCTACTAAGCCTATCCATGACAATCTCCGTACAGTCCGGTATGTTCTTCTAAGAGTATCGCACATCGGGCCTAGGGGGTGGTAAACGTCAGACCCCTAATAGCGCAATAATCATGTCGGTGTAGAGCCCAATACATCCTGAGAAACTACTGATATACCAACCAGTAAATCTCACTTGCCCTGGCCAGGGAATTTGTGTATTGGCTATCCAAACACAGCGCGATATCAACTCCCAATATCGGGAGAGACGAATCCTTTCTATCCACTATTGCCTCCAAGTGCTTCGGGACTACACCCAACCACTACCTATTTGCACGACTCATTTGAGCCATAGTAGGGTAGTGATCTAAGTACAGTGGGAACACACTCGAGACGAATACTGATGTCAAGTCAACAGACTAACATGTACTCATGTCACTCGGGAACTACTAACTGACGATAGTTATAATACCAACCAGCAGTTCCCATCGAGTCCATCCAGTGTAACTCATAACCCAATGAACACCTATATACTATCTCTGGTAAGGCATACCAATGGCTGCGGGACAGGCCATCTCCCCTAACTGGGATGAGAAGCGTATACACTAGTCTACTTTGGAGTATCGATGCCATGTCTCGATAATCTTACGATTAGGGAAAAGTTTAAGGATGTGCTTACAGACTACCCAGCCCCCACTAGTGTGACTGCCATCATAACGCTGGTAGTCAAGCAAAGATCCTAAGGGCTCTATCAATATGTATTAGCGATATGTTAAAAGAAATATATACACATATTAAGATAGAATCAAAGAAGATAGCATTCTATCATATTAAGCAAGAATGTTATTATATCTGTGTATATCCCAAGCTTCCAAAATATAATATACAATTCAGTACTATACAATAATGGCCTCTAGGGAATATATCACTAACAGTCCATTCTTCCACAGAGAAACAAAACTCAGCAAAAGGAGTGACATGATATCTTGTTCCTTCGTATATGAAGAAGATACTCCGTCAGCGTCAGAAAGCGACATTGATGAGAAGGGGCAGGTGCCGTGTAAAGTGCCCGGTATTTCCCGCAAAAACTATCCGATTGGTACGATAATAAATGAAGCGGTCCAAGAGGGTAAGGATAGCATAAGGCGTGAAGTGGCTACTCATACAACGGCCAGGCAACAACGCCTAAGCAAGCAAGTGTTGGAAAGGATGAGTTATGTAACTCCTCGACCAAATGATAAATAATGGACCGAAACGTTCATAAACTAGCATTTCGCTTCGAACACGGGGACGTCGGACCGAAACGTCCCTAAACTAGCATTTCACTCCGAACACGTGTTCACACCACAATATTGCATTATTATATTCCCCATTCTTATTCTTTTTATAAATAAACAGGTGCTTTTGACGCATGTCTGCTACATGTTACAGGTTACAGGTTCTTGGACAGAAAACAGTGAAAACGAGGTAAAGACAATGAAAAAGTGGACTTTAACCAATAAACAGAAGACTCTTGATCAAGCCTACATAAGAAACAGTTCACAAAGCAAGATTCAAGACATCGACTCAAAGCGAATGGGTAGAAGTCCACTACAATGTTCACTGGAAATCTGGAAGAGAACCAGAAGCCCAATTGATAAAAGAACCAAAGAATCAGTAGCCCAAAATGACCCAGAAGCATACCCAAAATTTTCAGCACTTCAACCAACAAATGGGCCGCGGAACCGCGGCCTAAGCCTGCCATTGCCGTGGTTCCGCGGCCACATGAAGCCCTCATGAAAAAGTGTTTTTACCAAAATGTGGGTTCTGCGTTGACTAGTCAATCCAAGGGCAAATTTGTAATTGTAGACATGCGAGTCAAATGTAACCTAGGGTTTCCTATCCTCTATAAATAGGAACTCTAAAGAATGTATTTTATCATGCCTCCTTTTAATAATAAATTCATATCTCTTTATGGAGAGCATCGGTGCCTCTCTTCAATACATCTATTCAGATCTGACAACCCTGCGTAAATGTTTGGAGAGATCCATCTGTAAAGTAAGTAGATTTGTTTATTTTCTTGCCCTAGATAATTTCAATTCATGCCCTAGATTAAATTTATTTTCTTGCCCTAGTATAGATTTTATTTATCTGCCCTAGTTATAACTTTCAATTAATTGCCCTAGGTAGAATAATTAGGTTTTTAGTAATAATCAATCCGAACACCCTTCGGGATTAACTCGTTAGCGCGACTAGGAAATTCACAAAATCCCTGTGGACCGACCCGTACTCACCGGCTAGCTTCATGCGACGCCGTTCTTGATTGCGGTTTAGAAATAGTTTTTGACATTCGAATCAAATGGCGTCGTTGCCGGGGATGGCGTAGAACTTTCCTTTTTGCAATTTCGGGTTAATCAAAATTAAAAAATCATAAAAATCTGAAAAATCCAAAAAATTTATAAATATATTATCTGTTATTTTGGAAAGGGTACTTTGTTGTTTGAATTTTGCAGGATCTATATACAAATTTGGATCTGGAAATCTACAGAAAGCTGAACAGAAAAAAAAACAGATCGGAACAACAGAAGATCACAACAACCGAGGAACAGAAGAAATTTGGAGGACCGAGTCAACAAGAAGAATCGCGGTGATCGGGTCAAAAAAAAAAGCCGACACTACCTTTCCGGCTGCGGAACCGCCGCGCGACCCAGCTTCTGGCCGTGGAACCGCCGCGCCCTGGTCGGTTCAGGGGAAAAAAAAAAGCTCTGTAAGTTTCTCTGTTCCTCCTCTGCAAAAATTTCCATCTATTTTCTGAAAAATTCCTGCAAGATTTTGTGCGCTTTAAAAATCTTCCTCTTTCCAAATAACAATCTTGTGCAGGATTTTTGCGTCTCGTTTAAAATAGAAATTGATTGCAAGTAATCTTTTTTGTTGCATATCTTCTCTCGAATATCTTTTTGCAACATTTTTTTCCAAATAAAGATTCTTTGTGATATGCTTAAAATAATAATTGATTGCAAGTAATATTTTTCTGTTGCATATCTTTTATCGAAAATCTTTTTGCAAACAGTTCTAAATAAAGAGAAAAAGGAAAAAGGACAAATCTTTTATAGAAACTTGCAAAACTTTTTGCCGCAAATAAATCCTTGCACCACCACAAACCTTCTTTCTTTTCACACTTTCTTCTAACATGGGTACCCCACATCATAAATCTCTTTCCGAACTTTGGTATCCCGAACCTAATTTTGCGTCGTTCGGCAATTTGTTCGATCAATTTAAAGACGATTCTTCCATGCCTAAAATATCTTTGAAAGATCAAATAGAGGTGTCTAGGAGAAACAATTCGACTTTTCAACCCACTTTGTGTCCACCAAGTCAACCTTTACCACCTCTATATGTTGACACCACTTTTTCGAGTCCTTCTGTCACTCCTATACCGATGTCCATTGCTGATCATATTGCTCAATCTCGCAACCGATCTTTCAGCCCTCTCCACACATCTAGTTATAGGGATCCACACGACTATTCACCTTTTTATGCATATGTTGACCCTACCCCTATCCAATCACCCACTTCCTACCAGTCCTACCCGACTTTCCTACCTTCACTAGACCCTGTTTCTACACAGCCTTTTGGGAGTTTCACATATCCAAACAATTTTGAATCTTTTGCCGAAACCCCCTTACCACCAAAGTCTAGTTTGGAAGAGGCGTTGGAGGCATATATCGCAGCAACAAACAAAATGGTTAGGAATGTGGAAGCGTCCGTGGCCGTCCCTATGCAACCTAGTGAACCGGTAGCTAGTTTCCAACTAGCTCCAAATTTTTCAATGTATGAGGAAGCGGTTGGACAGAATGAGAATGTGAGAGGATTTCCAAATCACACCTACCCTTACCCAATTGAAGCCCACAACTCCAGTTTTCCATCGAATGTCCTAAATGATTCACAAGTTCAAAATAAAAATGAGTTGTGCGACTTTGTAGTGTTTGATTTGCCAAATTGTGAAGAACCCCTTTCGAGTGAAACCACACCTAATCCTTTCGATCTTTACATCTCCCATCTAGAACCTAAATTGATAAATATCCATGCTTTTGATGAGTTGTCTAAAGAAATTGATTTTCACTTGATTAAGGATATAGACGCCGGGAATATTTCGGATGATGAACCCGTCGATTTAATTGAAATTTTATGTCCAATTCATCATCCCGAGTCATTAAATGTTTTTCCCGAACTTCATATGCGTCTTGATTTTGATGATATTGGCATGGATAAGCAACTTTTTGAGGAAAATATTGAGGAGAATTATGAGGATAGTGCTGAGGATAATATTGAGGTTGAACCATTTTCGTTTGATGTGTCGAATTTTCCAATACACCCTCCTAAATCCTTAACTAATACCCTTCCTCACTCACTTCCTTTCGTCTTTCCCATTGTTCCGACCGTACAAGAGACCGTTACGCTTTCATCTCCAATACCAAGTTCGGTGTACCCATATTTTCTTGCGAATCTTGAGGGATTTGATCCCATTTCTCGACGAGTTGATAGGTTAGCGCAATCGATTTTAACACATCGGTCATCACAAATTGCGCTAATTTATTCACTCGATTTACACTCTCAAGATCGTACTCCACTTCTTTCTTCTTTCCGCCATTCTTCTCCCCCACCGAGACCATATTCTCTTCTTCCCGTTCGGTATCGTGTGTTTCTCATCTCTTTTCTTTCTACTCCATTCTTTCACCAACTAGACAATTACCACGATAAGATTTTTGAATGGTTGGTGCTAACCTTTGGCTTGTGTAAGGCCAAGCTTAAGTTTGGGAGGAACCTTGTTGTATATATGTATATATATTTTTGTTTTCTTTTTCTATAAAAAAATAAAAAAAATTCAAAACATTAAAAAAATATATAAAAAATTATAAATAAATAAACAGGGGAATACCGGTATTTTGACCCTCTTGGTTTAGCATGACAGTGAGGACACTGTCAAGTTTAAGTTTGGGGGTATGCTCGGTACGTCTTCTTCCTTCGCATTCATTTGTACATATTTTTGCATTTGCATACTTATTTGAAAAACCATAAAAAATTGAAAAATTATAAAAATTATTGTATTCAATTTTGGCTAATTGACTTGAGTTTGACAAATAGGTTAACTGGTTAGGAACAACTAGATCTTAGACTTAGTAAATTAAAAACCCAAAATATAACCTTCCTTAAAGTTTAACAGTAGAAAGTATATGCCTTTGTTGTTTATTTAGAAATAGGCAAATTTTGGGTTTACTTCTTGGGCTAAGTCAAAATAAGGGAAGAGTATTGATGTCCTTATTAGAGTATAAGTTTGAAAAATAGTTCCTAGCTTAAGTCTAAATTCTGAAAATGTATACCCTATAATTTGCACAATCACGGACCTTGAAACTTGGAATAGTAGAAGAGACCTTGAAATGCTCGTCTAAAGTCCTTAGTACGAAGAAAAAAAATACATAAGTGTGAATTAAGAAAAAAAAATGGACACTGGTTTTTGTGATTACTTGAGGCTGCAAAAATAGAAAAATATTTAGCGAGAGTGCTTCATCACCTAGTGTCTTAGACCAACTGGTTTGGGAGTCACTGCTAAAAGCCTTGGGTGTTGTAAGACTAGGAATTACGCTTAAATGTGCAAACACATTTTGTAATCGGTCGTTGGTACCTCAAGAAGTATTAACAGTCGCATGAAGGATGTGTAAGAAAAATTCAATTAAAAATTCACCAATTAAGAAGTGCTTTGGACAACGGACGAGAGTATGATTGCTTGATTTGAATTTCCATGTGTATGGGTGATCTATACACACACGTAGGGATATGTGATAGGAATTTAGATAAGAGAGAGGAATGAAGAATAAAACTTGTATCTTTAGTAGAGTTGATAGAAATTCCTAAGTGGAGATGGAACCCTAGAAGGAAAACTTAGGAAATGCCGAAAGCTAAGTAAGTCTATAGAACATATATAATATTAAGTTAGATGATGAGAAAGTGTGAAGAATGTGGGTGGATAATTTACAAGTAGAAGATAATAGAATTCCTTGTTAGAAAACCTAATTGGAGAATTAAAGTCGAAAAGCTGAATTGATAGGATTTTGTGGGTAGTATCCGCTGAAAACCCTCAGGAGACAACACTCCTCCTACTAGGGACACCTAGAGATTTAACGGCTTGTTGCACGAGCTCAGTACAATCGCGTTTCCCTGCGAAAGTGCGGTTAGGATTTTAGTGAATAAAAAATAAGTTTGCCCGAGTACGAGCAAAAGATAAGTTTGGGGGTATTTGTTCACACCATAATATTGCATTATTATATTCCCCATTCTTATTCTTTTTATAAATAAACAGGTGCTTTTGACGCATGTCTGCTACATGTTACAGGTTCTTGGATAGAAAACAGTGAAAACGAGGTAAAGACAATGAAAAAGTGGACTTTAACCAATAAACAGAAGACTCTTGATCAAGCCTACATAAGAAACAGTTCACAAAGCAAGATTCAAGACATCGACTCAAAGCGAACGGGTAGAAGTCCACTACAATATTCACAGGAAATCTGGAAGAGAACCAGAAGCCCAATTGATAAAAGAACCAAAGAATCAGTAGCCCAAAATGACCCAGAAGCATACCCAAAATTTTCAGCACTTCAACCAACAAATGGGCCGCGGAACCGCGGCCCAAGCCTGCCATTGCCGCGGTTCCGCGGCCACATGAAGCCCTCATGAAAAAGTGTTTTTACCAAAATGTGGGTTCTGCGCTGACTAGTCAACCCAAGGGCAAATTTGTAATTGTAGACATGCGAGTCAAATGTAACCTAGGGTTTCCTATCCTCTATAAATAAGAACTCTAAAGAATGTATTTTCTCATGCCTCCTTTTAATAATAAATTCAGATCTCTTTATGGAGAGCATCGGTGCCTCTCTTCAATGCATCTATTCAGATCTGACAACCCTGCGTAAATGTTTGGAGAGATCCATCTGTAAAGTAAGTAGATTTGTTTATTTTCTTGCCCTAGATAATTTCAATTCATACCCTAGATTAAATTTATTTTCTTGCCCTAGTATAGATTTTATTTATCTGCCTTAGCAATAACTTTCAATTAATTGCCCTAGGTAGAATAATTAGGTTTTTAGTAATAATCAATCCGAACACCCTTCGGGATTAACTCGTTAGCGCGACTAGGAAATTCACAAAATCCCTGTGGACCGACCCGTACTCACCGGCTAGCTTCATGCGAAGACGTTCTTGATTGCGGTTTAGAAATAGTTTTTGACATTCGAATCAACACGGAGACGATGGACTGAAATGTCCCTAAACTAGTATTTCGCTCCGAACACGGAGATGTTGGACCGAAACGTCCCTAAACTAGCATGTCGCCCCAGACACAAGGATGTTGGACCGAAACGTCTTTAAACTAATATTCCATCCTGAACACGAGAATATTAGACCGAAATGTCCTTAAAACTAATAATGGAATGCAATGTCCTTAAACTAATATGCTCCCTTGAGATCTATATTGCAATTAAAGTCTTACCGGCGAAGATTGCAACTCAAGTGCTACCGACTACACAACCACTCCAGCAATGAAGTGTTGGAGATAGTGCCCTCAGAGTCAATTATTGGATCACAGGCACGTGATTGCAATGATTGAGGGAGGACCTATCCCGGTAGGACAGTCTTACTCGAGATGATAGTTTGCTATCTGGTTTACCTTTATCATCGTGTACTGCTTTAGGTGACCTTACAGGTCGCTAATACACGTTGATAGAGCCCCTAGGATTCTTGCTTGACTGCCAACAGTACGAGGGCGATCATATACGTGGGAGCTGGTAGTCTATAAGCACATCCTTAAATGGTCCCTAGTCGTGGGAGTTTCGAGACAGGGCATCGATTGTCCAGAGTAGACTAGTGTATACAGTCGAGACCCCGACGAGGGGCGGTGGACGGTCTCACAAGCCACTGGTGTCAGTTGGTTCACCTAAGATGTATACAGGTGCTCATTGGGTTATGAGTACACTGGACAGGACTCGCCGGGAACATGCTAGTTGGTCTTATACCTGACGTCAGATAGCAGTTCCCTGGTAACATGTGTACAGGTTAGTTCATCGACCTGAGATCGTCATTTGTCTCGTGTGAGTTCCCACTGTACTTTGATTACTAACCTACCACGGCTCAAAGGAGTCGTGCAAACAGGTTTTAGTTGGATACAGTCCCGAGCCACATGGAGGCAGTGAGCGGATCTTCAGGGGTTCATCTCTCCCGGTATTGGGGGTGAGGTCGCGCTGTGTCTAGGAGAGCCATTACACGAAGTCCTTGGCCAAGGCAGGAGATTTACTGGTAGGTATTCCAGTAGTATCTTAGGGTGTTCTGGGCTACACTCCGACACGATTTGTACCGCTTTTGGGGGTGTGACTTTTACCAACCCCCTAGGCCCGCCATGCGATGCTCATAAACGAACGGACCGGACTGTACGGATATTGTCATTGACAGGCTCAGTAGGGTGTCAGGATGAGTTCGCTCATCGACGTCCCTTTTGGTCAATAGCTGGTGGCCCGTCACGTATTGGCTTATACCTCTGACGTGCTAGTGGTTAAATCCACAGCCATAGTATTGACGAGTCTTTAGAGTCCACCATACTTACAGTTACTCAAGTTTCGGGCGAAACGCTGTAGAGGCCGTATGGAGATATGGCAAGGTCCGATCAGATACGTGCGGTATTGCACGGATCAGGATCGGACGGTTAGTACTAGTGGCCGTATGGATATATGGCAGGATTCGATCAGATACGTGCGGTATTGCACGGATCAGGATCGGACGGATATAATTAGCCGGCTTTGGTTTAAGCCGGATCCTAGTATTGTACAGTGTAGATTTTGTCTCTTTGCATTTGTATCCGGTCGGAATACAGATGCGTGTGTGTATGCACAGTATCGGGGTTTTTCCTGTAATTTATTACGGGACCAGTTTTCTGGAGTTGCCAGTTTGTATTCCGTTCCGGCCGGTTTTCCTTTGTTCTTTCCCGGCCGGACTTTTCGATGGAGGGGGTTATTTGCAAGTTTGAAAATAACATTTTTGGAGGGGGTTTCTTGCATATGGATTAATTATGAGAGCATCTTATGATACCATTCTTTTCCATCATCATTTCTTGCATTCATGGTGATTAGAGTTGATTAGGAATTGATTTGAGATGGTTATCATTGCTTTGGATGTGGTCACCCTCCACCTTTTACTACACTCACCTCCCTCATGTATTATGTTTTGCCCTCCACCATTTTCCATTACAAGAGGCCGGCCACACATTTGAGAGGGAGAAAAAAAAAATGAGAGAGTTTCATTTTTGTGTAGATTTGATCATCTCATTTCCTTGCTAAAAATTGAAAGCACCAATTTTCCTTAAACTCTTCCTCCATACTCCATGGCAACTAAACCCCAATGAGACATAGACTCTACACTAGCCTACAGCAAATCTTGGATGCGTCGGCTAGCCAACTTCGCGCCCGAGTTGCCTCGGTATTGAGGCGGGAGCCCGTAAAAGATGCAGACGATGTGGTGCCCTTCCGGCGACGAGGTGGAGACAGGACTTTCCGCGGGAGATCGGGACGACGACGAGAAGACCGGAGGACTCGGATCACTCGGTATATCTCTTCCCCATCTGTAGTTAGCTAGGACTAGTTTAATGGCCCGATCCGGGTGTTTAGTGCGCGGTGGTGCCGGTTTGCTAGTTTGCAAAATTAAAGTTTTTCGTATCCGCATTTTGGCGTCGGATTGACGGCCGGGGCGCCGCCGTGCACTTACAGTGGTATCAGAGCCTCGCTATTAACATGAGTCTAGCTTTGTCTAATGTGTTTTACATTTTCGATCGAACATTTTTCTAAAAACCGTATTTTTCTTCACATCAGTTTCTGTCGAAATTTTTTGAAGTCCAAAAATTTTTCAGGTTGTTTCAGAATGATGTGTAGGACAATCTAAGAGTTCTGAAAAAATTTGGTCTCGTGAACAGTCTAAACGACCGTGGAACCGCGGCCAAACCCATGCTTGGGCCGCGGTTCCGCCGCGTCTTGAACTGTTCAGTTCCCCAAAATTTTCCAGAAAGCTCCTGAGTTCAAAATATGGGTTTTGGAATATTAATTTTGGGCCCAGAATTTCTTTATGTGCTACAGTAGTACTTGGGGCCCACTTGTTATAATTTTGATCGATCGGATATTTTAAAACACATTAGTTTACAGTATTTACAATATATCTACGACCGTGAATGTCACTTGATCGGTAAATCCAGTCTAACTGCTATAGCCCGATTAGACGGATTTGCGAACGTGACTTTCACGTTGATGTTCTGTGTTATGCTGTGATGTTGCGGATTGGTCGTGGGGGATAGCCTGGATGCAATGCTAGTACAGTTTTTGTTGTATTATGTACATTTGATATTGCGGGGCGAGCGTCCGACATGTGGACTGCCGTCACTGCCTGTTTGTATTATTATTTTGGGGCACGACCAGGTTGCGGTCGATGTACCCGTTTATGTATATTTTACTTTCTGTACTAGGATTACCCCAAGGTGGGGTGCACGGATAGCCGGATTCTAGAAGGCAACAAGCCCGCATCTCATGGCATTGAGACGGAGGGGGCTTCACTCTAGAATTGGTGGGCTATTCGCCGCACTCGTAGGGGGTACAGGTTGACCCAGGAGTGGTGCCCAAGTTACCGGATTCCGTGAAGTGCCGGGTGGTCCATTCACGTTGCTGAAGGGGGCTGCCTCGCTTCTGGTTTTGGCGGGTAACTTGCCACGCCCGTAGGGGTCTAGGATTTCATTGCACAGGCTATCCACACGACCAGGGGAACGTCGGGTTTCAGTAGTGGCTCTGTGAAACCCGGGGATCCAAGATATCTATATTGTTCCGTGATGCTGTACATTTCTGTGATGTTGCATTTTATCACGCCTTGAGCGAAAATTATATATTGGTATATATATTAGTAGATGTTGTATATGTTTTACATCCGCTCTAGTCCAGTCCCCGCTCTGTCGTTAGTTAGCTAACCTAATGGGTAATGACGGGATCCAGTGGCGAATGCGGATGGCATATACGTACATCAGTATATTTTCGTTCTTTGTGGTGTGATCAATTGATGGGACTGCGTTGATTCGGATCAATGCAAGTTAAAAACAAACCTAATCTGATGTTGTTGGAACACTTTTCAAAAAGCTGTTATTGCAAGGACGTTCTCTTTTGTTTTGCATCGTGGTATTCAGTTGGAATATCCTGCTCCTCAGTCGACGAGGCAAGGGCCGAGATCCCTTCACCGGGAGTGACCCCTTGGACAGAAGTTTGCGTCAGGGCAATAACTTCATTATAGCCGGTTACTTTTTGCTTTGCACCGTGGTATTCAGTTTGAATATCCTGCACCTCATTCTACGGGAAAGAGCCGAGATCCCTTCACCGGGAGTGACCTCTTTAGCAAAGGTTTTCGTCACTATATTTTTAAAAAAGCTATCAGTTCCTTCAATGATATCAAGTTCATTACGTTAAAGGTTTTCGCCAGAAACCATTCGTAGCCCTCCGTCATTTCAGTTAAATATTCGGTTGTATTCAAGCTATGTATTTTGACCTCACGCCAAGGCATAGTGATTGGTAGCTGCCGGGTATTTATCTGTTGCATAGATAGATGTGTTGGTTTGGGACAGTCGTACTACTATTTTGGCCTACGTCAAGGGTATGTACGGATGGGTTCAAATTAACCTGGATAATGATGGGTAGAACTTGACATGTGACTTATGATATTTTGACCTCACGCCAAGGTCATAAGAGCATGGGGTAAAAATCACATCGGGAGTTTCAAAAGAACTGAAACTTGCCAGATATGCGCATACCTTCTGGAGTGTGATGACGTGAGCGGATTCCGTCACGTTATCATGCAATGATAGTTGGATCCCGATTCCCACTGATGAGTTGGTTTACTCCTCGGGTGATCCCGACTAATTCTTCTTTCAGGTTTGGAGGAGAATTTGACGGTACAGTGGGAGGTTTCCTGATTAGATAAAGTGATAACCATTCTGATCTAGGATAGAGTGCACGCTGAGTGTTTCTTTTCTCTCTCTCTTCGGCAGCGACCATTAACCCGACCCTAAGACTATGACTCAGAGACCAAAATTAACCGAACCTTTTTAAAATCTGGCTTTTGGATTGTCAGAGTTGCAAACCTCATTGCCACTCCTGCTTTTACCCTTTTCTCCAGGACACCCCGTATTACTACGAACGTCCACTTCCATTGGACAAAACCATCGTATGGTTAGATACGAACTCGAAGGAATTTATTCGAGGATGGTTTCCGGTTCTGGAGAAAACGAATAGGACTATTCAGTTGTCTTTTCCTTTTACCCTCTCTCTCAGAATGCGAGTACTCCTTGGCTTAGGAGATAGTACACCTATTACGCAAATTGGATAGTCTTCTTCCAAACCTTAGGCTGGTGCCGAACGGTGGGGAATGAAGAAAACCAATTAGCATAACGATGGTGTACAGAAGGTATTAAGTTAAGACAAAGAAAGGGATTAGTAAGAGGGCAAAGTAAATTGCGACTGCGATTCACGACCAAACCAAGTATTTCTTTGCCAATCCTAAATCACCTTTGTATTTCTCCAGGACACTCCGTATCACTATGAAGATCAACAGTTTATTGGATATTCAATCGTATGGTTATATACGAACTCGAAAGGAACTTGTTCCAGTTCGGGGTGGATTCTGGTTTAGGAGAAATAGGAATAAGGTTTATTCGGTTGTCTTTTATCTTCACCTTCTCTCGCGTTGCGAGTGCTCCTAGGATTAGGACAGTACACCCATTATGCTTATTGGATAGTCTTCTTCCAAACCATAGGCTGGTGCCGAACGGTAGTGAAGGAAGAAAACCATTTGACCTAAAGGGGTGTACAGAAGGTAATGACTAAAGACATATAAAGGGATTTGGAGAGGTGGCAAAGAATTATACGGTTACAGTTGTGAATCTGGATAATGGAAGAGGCATTACTAGGAATACCAGGATACCCCAACGAAACATTTCAATGTTTCAGTTTCACTGTGTACTGTTAATGGAAAACTGATTTCCCGATTAGACACTTACTCCAGGGTATGTATTTACCAGGTATGATTCTCACATCTGTATGGTTTATAGATGATGAGTGGGAGTAAGTTATTGGGAATTGGGTGATCATCCTCATTATATCGGGATTCGTTGTAATCGGTGATATTTGAGGAAGTCACCTGGGTTGTTTGCCGGACGGCATTTATTTGGTTTTGAATATCCGCTATCATGCACCAATTTCAAATTGATATATCTGTACGTCTATTTTTATAGAGTGAGATATACCTTTTTGAAATTATGTCTACGACATTTACCTATATCAGTGGATGGTTAGATGAGGAGCATTAAACAGCGGTGTAATTCTTCTTAACCATAAGTACAGTTTTCAACCTACGACACATAGTGAATGAGTTAACAGACTCAGAAGACTTATACAGAGTATTGTATTGTCCAGTGTCCATTAGGACAGAGGGGTTGGTCCTCGTACTATATTCTGTTTACTTGTGACTTCTCTAGTTCTTAGACAGGTGTTTCGTACAAACACAGGGTCTGAGTTTTGAGAAGTTATTGGTATATGAGTAAAGTAGAGAACCAGGTATTGCAAGTATCGGGATTCTTCAAGGTGATCGAAGATGTAGATACTTGTGAATGGTATTCAGTTCATAGTAATGATTAGAACTAGCTTCACTTTCAGGTTACTCATAATTGGAAGTATTCCTAAGTTGAGTAATGCTGATCAGCCTCTCTCCATTTACTTGACATGCACTGGAGACAGCTGCATGATTTGAATCTGGTTCAATTAAATCAGTGCATCTGTTTCTATATTGGATATAGAACAGTTCATATCTTAACGATGTTAAGGTACGGGGAGTTGTCCGGCTTCTGCTTAAAACCAGACTCTGGATAACTCAAAGGCACGTTTCTGTAATGGCTATTTGTGGGTTGACCCAGGCTATGACGAGGGTTGACTTTCTACCATCTGGAAGATCAATAGTGATATTGTTCTAGACTCGCCACAGTTTTAATAAAAATGGATTTTTTTCAGAAAAACAGTAGTGGGAGTATGGTAGAACTGGAAGTGATTCCAGAACCACAAACGATTACTGAAGATTTCATAGGAACCTAAAGATTCAATCTGGTTTGACATTCCATTGGCCATTCCGCAGATTTGGTGGGTAACTTCAGGCACCCGAGAGGTACTCCGGTAGCCTCAAGGACGGTGACAGGGAAGTTCTTGTTTACCCACACTTGCCATTGCTGTTGTTCCAGGCTGCGAGACCCGGCATGAGGATGAGTATAGCGTCGTTCTGAATTGGCTTCAGAAGTGTACGTGTATATGACTCTGCCAGAGGGTTGTCGTAGTCAGTGGGAGCAGCGGAAGCATTGGTGGACATGTGGCTTATGTCTATTTATAGACTAAAGCAGATATAGCGGAGATAGATCATCAATTTCTGATGTGAAAGTCATAGGTTTGACTTCATCAGAATAGAGGATGGATCTATTGAGAAGGTAGTAGGGTGTGATGTCATGGTATTTGGATGACATACACAGAGTAGGAAGTGATATTCCTATACTACAATCGGTTATACTTTGGTCGTCACACAGTGGTTTTTCCACATGGGACTTGGATATTATATCAGACATACTGTTTACTAGATCTATGGTTTTAGATCTAGATTTAGGTGGTTTCCCAATTAGGGTACTTAGACAGCATTCTAAGAGTATTTAGAATGGACGACTCCTGGCACGGTAGTGTACCTGCAGGTAATGGAGTCACCCTCTCTAAAGGTGTCTTACAGACTAAAGGGGAGAGGGATGTGCATGATTGGCAGATCACTTGCTCAGGCAATTGAGTCAATCATGAGATGTCAAGTACCACACCAGATATTGTTTTTGCAGTAGATGCAATAAGTTGACATTGATCCAATCCTGGAGAAACAGTCGGAAGCAGTTTTAGAACATAAGTGGATGTTCTAGGGATATGATAACGACAGCCTCATTCGGGAGACAGTTATCATTCCAGGCTTCCAAGGTGACCTGTACGACAGGGAGGTTGTCAGAGTTATAGTTTTTCCTTCTGACGAGGGGCAGTATTTTGGACAGGTGATCCAGGCAGATACTGAGGGAGGCATGGCGCAGGATACTGATTAAGTTCAGTTGACGGTACAGTCTAAGAAATTTGGATTTGGAGTTCATTTATGAGCTAGGTCCCATCAGACATCCAGACATTCTAAGACAGGTATTGCTCATTTCGGGAGATGGCTTTCTCCGCGAACTTGAGATAGAGAGAGACATAGAAAGAAACATCAAGACGGATCCACTCACTAAGGCTATTCCTCGAACGCAATAGTTTCGCAAACGAGCTTTGTGAGACTGACTAGTAGAGGAGTTGGGTGTTCGGTATCACACGGGCTGTGAGTATGCGACATCGCAATAATTAACCTTGAGTGCAAGTGGGAGATTATTGGAGATAGTGCCCTCAGAGTCAATTATTGGATCACAGGCACGTGATTGCAATGATTGAGGGAGGACCTATCCCGGTAGGACAGTCTTACTCGAGATGACAGTTTGCTATCTGGTTTACCTTTATCATCGTGTACTGCTTTAGGTGACCTTACAGGTCGCTATTACACGTTGATAGAGCCCCTAGGATTCTTGCTTGACTGCCAGCAGTATGAGGGCGATCATATACGTAGGAGCTGGTAGTCTATAAGCACATCCTTAAATGGTCCCTAGTCGTGGGAGTTTCGAGACAGGGCATCGATTCTCCAGAGTAGACTAGTGTATACAGTCGAGACCCCGACGAGGGGCGGTGGCCGGTCTCACAAGCCACTGGTGTCAGTTGGTTCACCTAAGATGTATACAGGTGCTCATTGGGTTATGAGTACACCGGACAGGACTCGCCGGGAACATGCTAGTTGGTCTTATACCTGACATCAGATAGCAGTTCCCTGGTGACATGTGTACAGGTTAGTTCATCGACCTGAGATCGTCATTTGTCTCGTGTGAGTTCCCACTGTACTTTGATTACTACCCTACCACGGCTCAAAGGAGTCATGCAAACAGGTTTTAGTTGGGTACAGTCCCGAGCCACATGGAGGCAGTGAGCGGATCTTCAGGGGTTCGTCTCTCCCGGTATTGGGGGTGAGGTCGCGCTGTGTCTAGGAGAGCCATTACACGAAGTCCTTGGCTAAGGCAGGAGATTTACTGGTAGGTATTCCAGTAGTATCTCAGGGTGTTCTGGGCTACACTCCGGCACGACTTGTACCGCTTTTGGGGGTCTGACTTTTACCAACCCCCTAGGCCCGCCATGCGATGCTCATAGACGAACGGACCGGACTGTACGAATATTGTCACTGACAGGCTCAGTAGGGTGTCAGGATGAATTCGCTCATCGACGTCCCTTTTGGTCAATAGCTGGTGGCCCGTCACGTATTGGCTTATACCTCTGACGTGCTAGTGGTTAAATCCACAGCCATAGTATTGACGAGTCTTTAGAGTCCACCACACTTACAGTTACTCAAGTTTCGGGCGAAACGCTGTAGAGGCCGTATGGAGATATGGCAAGGTCCGATCAGATACGTGCGGTATTGCACGGATCAGGATCGGACGGTTAGTACTAGTGGCCGTATGGATATATGGCAGGATTCGATTAGATACGTGCGGTATTGCACGGATCAGGATCGGACGGATATAACTAGCCGGCTTTGGTTTAAGCCGGATCCTAGTATTGTACAGTGTAGATTTTGTCTCTTTGCATTTGTATCCGGTCGGAATACAGATGCGGTAGTGTATGCACAGTATCGGGTTTTTTCCTGTAATTTATTACGGGACCAGTTTTCTGGAGTTGCCAGTTTGTATTCCGTTCCGGCCGGTTTTCCTTTGTTCTTTCCCGGCCGGACTTTTCGATGGAGGGGGTTATTTGCAAGTTTGCAAATAACATTTGTGGAGGGGGTTTCTTGCATATGGATTAATTATGAGAGCATCTTTTGATACCATTCTTTTCCATCATCATTTCTTGCATTCATGGTGATTAGAGTTGATTAGGAATTGATTTGAGATAGTTATCATTGCTTTGGATGTGGTCACCCTCCACCTTTTACTACACTCACCTCCCTCATGTATTATGTTTTGCCCTCCACCATTTTCCATTACAAGAGGCTGGCCACACATTTGAGAGGGAGAAAAAAAAAAATGAGAGAGTTTCATTTTTGTGTAGATTTGATCATCTCATTTCCTTGCTAAAAATTGAAAGCGCCAATTTTCCTTAAACTCTTCCTCCATCCTCCATGGCAACTAAACCCCAATGAGATATAGACTCTACACTAGCCTACAGCAAATCTTGGACGCGTCGGCTAGCCAACTTCGCGCTCGAGTTGCCTCGGTATTGAGGCGGGAGCCCGTAAAAGATGCAGACGATGTGGTGCCCTTCCGGCGACGAGGTGGAGACAGGACTTTCCGCGGGAGATCGGGACGACGATGAGAAGACCGGAGGACTCGGATCACTCGGTATATCTCTTCCCCATCTTGTAGTTAGCTAGGACTAGTTTAATGGCCCGATCCGGGTGTTTAGTGCGCGGTGGTGCCGGTTTGCTAGTTTGCAAAATTAAAGTTTTTCGCTTCCGCATTTTGGCGTCGGATTGACGGTCGGGGCGCCGCCGTGTACTTACATGAAGCCACCCCCAAGTCCCATCGGCAAACAAATGGGTCACCTATGGCGAAACTACTTTTGAGAGTTCTGCCATTCGGAATAAAAATGGTATGTCCACAAGCGAAATGGGCATGGATGAAAACCTAAAAGGGCGCTGTGAGTAAAAACAGTGGGATTACCGACGAGTTTGTGAAATCCCGAAAGGACGCAATCTCATAAAATAAAATAAATGTGTGTACACTTGCAAGGTCCCCTTGACCTTGTTACAGAGAAAACACATGCGTGAGATCTTTACGATTCATAAAAGAACAACACACTTAGGAATCCATACGCTTCCTAAGGAGAAAACGCACTTATAAGATCTTCAATACTCGTAAGAAAAATATACCCTCTATGAGACCTGCAAGGCTCATAGATTTCAAAAGTCTTAGCTTACAGGGATCTAAACCTGTTCTTAAGCCGTCATATATCCCAAGTTTCCTTACAAGTAGTTCGATATCGACTCTTGTATACAATCCATGGGCACAAACAAAATATGTTCCAACCGAGGTCCATCAATAACAAGAAATATTCTCATATGGTGAACGACACTTGTAAGTCCTCTCGACATATAAGGAGAAAATACTCTTGTAATATCCTTACGATTTACAAGAGAAAACACACATAGGAATCCCCACGATTTCTGAGGAGAAAATACACCCACGAGATCCTCTCGACTCGTAGGGAGAAATACCTTTACGAGACCCTTACGGCTCATAAAGTCAAAAGCCTTAGTCGACAGGATCCTAACTCTATTTGCTAAGCCATTTTTGTTCAAATCAACAAAGGAAAATGATGAGTCGCTCCTGAAAATATTCCAGTTGTAGCGATGCTGACGCAAAAATTGGTATCGGATTCCAAATCCCCAACTCGCAATAAAATCAGTGAGTAAGGAAAAATATGCATATAAAATAGCCAAAATAATGGGGCAACTCGCAATAAAAATCAGCGAGCAAAAAATATATGCATATGAAATAGCCGAAATGTTTGGGCAACTCGCAATAAAAATAGCGAGTAAAAAATAAAAATGACATAGCCGAAATGCTTGGGCACCACGAAAAAACAGCCGAAATGATTGGGAAATCGTGACTTTCGCGATATGAAAAGCTGAAATGATTAAGTAGTGGCGGATAAAAAAAATTAATTAAAAAAATAAAAATAAAAAATTTACACCCTACAAGCATATCAATACTGACTCTTGTATATAATTCAAGGGTACAAACAGATAAAAATGAGCAATGTGCTCTACTGAATGCTACCAAGCAAAGAGCGCTTCAGCAAAGATTCAAGTCTCGGCGGCGCCATATGAACTCAAAGAATACCGAGAGCTACTTCATCCACCGAAGGATTTGGTAGCTGCTTCTCAAGCAAATCAAAAGTGGAGTAATGGAAAAATCCTAGCTCCAGCTCGACATTCCTTCTCGTTCCAGCAAGGTGCACATGCAACGTCAACAAAGGCCAAAAAGGTCAAATCAAAGATAGAGTAAATGTATATTCCTAACTCCAAGTCTCGATGGCAATATATGCGGCCTAAAGACTAATTCGACGCCCCTCTTACCCCAGCAGAGTACAGACATGGTGTTAAGAAAGCTCTACGGAGCTAAAACAAAAGTGGGGTGACAACAAAATTCTAACTCCATATCTCGATGGCAACATTTACAGCCTAAAGATCATCTTGACGTTCATCCTCATACCAACATGATGCGGACGCAACGTCAACAAAGACCAAAGGGTCAGATCAAAGTGGAGCAATGGCATATTTCCAGCTCCAGATCTCGATGGCAACATTTACAGCTTAGAGATCATCTCGGCATTACTTCTCATGCCAGAAAGGTGCAGATGCGACTTTAACATGTACCAAAGAGTCAAATAAAAGTGGAGTAATGGCATATTCCTAGCTCCATATCTTGATGGTAATATGTATAGCATAGTGGTCATACAGATGTCTGCCCTACTTCAGTGAAGAATCAGCGCGACACCAAAGCAAAAGCGAAATGACGGCATATGCCTAGTATCGGGTTTCGACGGCAATACATACAAAGCCTAAAAATCATTGGATGTCATCACACCCCAGAAGGGTGCAGTTATGACTCATTGGGGATCCAAATCGAGCCTAATCTCAAGTAAAGCGCCACGGCAATACCTAAAGCTGGATCTTCTAATAGTAATGTGAATATTCCAACCTGAGGAGACTACTTGAAGTCGTCTTGTCCAGCCTCAGAAGAGAACAGAGACACGACAGACGCAGGGCTACTCGAGCGGCAACCTAAGGGACTGCATGTCGAGAATATATCAGCCAACGCGAATTCGGTACGATGGACTTAACCTAGTACCACAAACCTAACGGACTCATGTATCGAAAGGGGTTATCTATATTTCACGTTAGGATACACCTGCGATATCCTCTCGACTCGTAGGGAGAAACATCTTTATAAGACCCTCCGGCTCATACAGTTGAAAAGCCTTAGGAAATGGGATATCAACCTGTTTCCTAAGCTACTGTTGCCCTACAAGAAAGTCAAGACTGACTCTTATATATTATCCATGAGCCACATTTTACAAAGTTTCATCCAATGAGGAGAAGAAGCCACTTACGGGTCCTCTCGACTCGTAAGGTAAAAATACTTTTGTGAGATCCTTATGACTCTCAAGTGAAGACACACTTAGGAGTCCTCATGACTTCTAAGAAGAAAATACACCTACGAGATCCTCTTGATTCGCTGGGAGAAATATTTTTATGAGACCCTTACGGCTCATAAAGTTGAAAAGTCTTAGGCGACAGATCTAAACATGTTTTCTAATCCACCGTTGCCATACAAGAAGGTCAAGACTGACTCTTATATACTATACACGGGCCACATTCATTAAAATTTCATATTGATGAAGTGAAGAAGCCACTTACGGGTCCTCTTGACTCGTAAAGAGAAAATACCCGCGTGAGATTCATACGACTCACGAAAGTGAAAGACACTTAGGAATCCCCACGATTCCTAAGAAGAATATACACCTGTGAGATCCTCTCAACTCGCTGGGAGAAAAAACTTCATGAGACCCCTATGGCTCATTAAGATGAACAAAGTCTTAGCTGGCAGGGATTCTAAACATGTCTCCTAATCCATCAATTCTATGCTGATGCATAACTTTGCACTACTTAACCCACGTACATACTTACATGGGAAATGTAGTGGGGGGAATTTATTCCCGCCAAAAAATTTGGTCCAGAGTTTGTTGTTCCCTTATAAAAATAAAGGGAAGCCCTACATTTTAAACACGTGCGCACCCACATGCAAAGCATGCGCTTCAGATAGGATCAAATCCTATATTGGTTCCCACGTGTTAAACACGCGAGCATCTTACATGATATCCATGTGAGAGCTAGTGCAACCTCTTGGCAATGTGCGTCACGTGATATCCATGTGAACGCACATGCTAGCATCTTGGCAGCGCCTCACATGTTAAACACATGATCATCTCACGTGATATCTATGTGAGCGCTAGTGCAGCCTCTTGGTACCCACATGTTAAACATGTGAGCGTCTCACGTGATATCCACGTGAGCGGTAGGCCAGTATCTTGGCAGCGTCTTATGTGATATCCACGTGAGCGCTATAGGCCAACGCCTTACACGCAATGCATGTGAGTGTTCTTTTTGATAGAATTGAATTCTATGTAAAATTAAATTATATGTGGGAAATATTTCCCTGACCTTTCTTGAACAAGAAAGGTCGTATCTGTTAAATAGAGAACCCTTGGATCAAAGATCCAATGGTGATTATAAAATCACAAATTGATCATATGATAAAATTAAATTCTATCTTAGGAAAATATTTTTCTAATCTTGTTAAACAAACAAGAATGATTTTCTCTATTAAACAGAGAGCTTTTGGATTAAAAATCCAACGGTGAATAATATTCACCGGTTAATCTTTAACATCATTTCGATTGATTATGAAATCAATCATGAGAGATTTTTTCCAACAGATTGATTTTTCCCTTCTCTTATAAATAGGAGCAAAGAGATTAAATCTTAAAGAAGGAGACCCCCATAAGCTTCCACAAAAAACAGAGAATTTAATTCTCGATAATGAAGAAGATCTTCCTCCTCTCAAACCTTAGGTAGAGAAAATACTGAGATAAAATTATCTCTCTTTTACCTATCATATCATATCTAAGGGTTTAACCCTTTAAAAGAACTTAGTTATTTCTCTGGATTTGAGACCCACAAGACAAGTCTCCCAAAAGATGAGAATTTAATTCTCATCGGGAAGATCTTGTTCTTGAGAATCAGAGATTCATAGGAAAATAAAGTTGAAAAGAACAATGGAAAAAAGGACATGAAAAAGATGGAGTTTATACTCCAGAAACTTAGTTTCTTCATATTCAAAAACTTAGTTCTTAAAGAATATGATCCCAGATCCTTAAAATAGTGATCTTGGTGATCTTTAATGGTCAAAATACCATTAACAGAAGTTTAACTTCTCTAAAAAAACATGAACAAAGATTAAATCATTAAGGATAAAGCGTCTCACGTGATATCCGCGTGAATGCTCAAAAGAAACCATGAAGACAGCGCCTCACGTGATATCCGCGTGAATGCTCAAAAGAAACCATGAAGACAGCGCGTCACGTGCTAAGTAAGGACTCAGCGCCTCATGTTCCATACACGTGAGTGCACAGAAACTCAGAGACTAAGCGTCTCACGTGCCATAAATGTGAGAGCCCAAGGCCCATGAAGACAGCGCCTCACGTGTCATATACGTGAGCGTCCATAAGTAAGGACTCAATGCCTCACATACCATACATGTAAGCGCCCATAAGCCGTCAGAGACTCAGCGTTGTTGGATATAGTGCCATCAAGTCAATTATTGTAATCAGAGGCAGGCAATTATGATAATTGAGGAAGGACCTATACAGGTAGAAAAGTTTTACTCGAGATGATTTTATTGTCACGACCCAAAATTTGGCGCATGACCGGCCTTTAAACCACGTAACGTCTACAGGCGTACGTAATTTAAGTAAGCCGAAACCCAGAAATCTAAACCACCCTAAAAAGGGATAAATGGAGAAAAACATAGTTTAAAACATTCGGAAATCTCAAGTAAAACTCATTAACTTTAGTTTTCTTTCTTGAAAATTTCGGCAGCACCTCCTTTGTAAAAACTAGCCCCAAAAACGGGTACAACATAGATAAATATAAAGCATCCCAAATGGGAGAAAATCATGTCCAATGACGGAGACAACCACCACAAACATATATACAACGCTGAAGCGAAGAAATATAAAAGAAAACTGCATAAAGAAGTAAAACTTTTCAACAAAACCGGCTCCCACGAGCACGACACCCAAAGTCACCAAAATAATAATACAACACCGAATCCTCACAACTCGTCTCTAAGTCAAATACAAGAAGTGGTAGATGGAGAATACTAGATCCAACAAAAAAATATATACAATGTACAAACGGATAACCGCAAAACCCACTTAAAACTGGATAAGCCTCACAGCCAACCGTAGTGGTATCCGCAAAAGTAGAGATGATAAGACGCCCTGCCGCGACTACACTAAGGGTAAGCCCTGCAAAACACTGTGGCGCAACAGGGGTGAATTGCCAACTCGTGAATAGAAAATAACATCATACTGAAATCGCATGTAGGTACTAACAGCAATGATCAATAACATGTAAGCTGGTAGCATGAGTATTGAAATATGAATATGCAACTATCATGATCGAGGTACACTACCAGGGTACTATATCTACATGAATCAAATGCATATCAACTTAATACTGAGTGCGGGATAATAAATAATCTCATGCACAAATCATAGGCATGGAAAAACCCGGTGTATATCAACAACACCCCAAATCCCAAAATACTCAAATCGGCCCTCCGATCCTGTAAGTCTCATGGAATCTGAGTGTCAAACATCGACACTCTAAAACATCATGAAAATTAGTGCCTAACATTGACACATAAATACTCGTATCCATACGTTCCTCGAAACCCAAGTATCCCACTTCGACACTTATATTCTACGTATCGGTCTTTCTGATATCCACACGTTCCTCGAAACATAAGTATCCCATCTCGACACTTGTGTTCCACGTATCGGTCTCTAAAATCCATATATCTCTCTGAATATAAGTGCCTAACATCGACACTTGAAATTCCCAAATCGCATGAAAACATATCTCAAATGCGTAAATCCATGTAAAATAACATATGCAACATAAAACATCAATATGAGCATATCACGGGAAAAATCCGCTATTTAAATGCATCAAGTCATTAAATATATCTCGCGGTTCCCAAATCTCCAAATCCAAAATACATATATATACAGCGTCTCATTCCACCGATATATATGTTATAAAAAGCCGATCATGTAACAATAGCAAAGTATACGTGCGAGCATGTAGGTATAGTATGGCATATGTATAAGCATGTAAGTATACAGGTATGCTATATGTCATATGCTCTATCGCACCAGAATAAATGCCTCTATGTCTCTAACCATTAGTAAGGTATATCAATGAATATTTGTGTTGTGCGTATCATGGCAATTACCGACAGTGTGTGTAGCATATCATCGGTGCTCGTGCAACAAGAAAGATGAAAGTCCTATTGGCTCAATAATAGTGTAGTGTACAATGGATACAGGTTCAGGCATAAAAAGTAACTATATGCAATGAAATTCATGCATCATCTCTATATGAGTATATAAACATGCGGCTAATATCATATCATATCTAGCCCTGACGCTGAACGCCATACGGGCGAATTCCCCGTAGATGTTAAATCTAATCACCGATGGTCTCGAGCTATGAAAATCCGACCACCTGCTTCCCCTTGTTCGCAGCGCCCGAAGTCCCCGTTTGCGACCCTAAAATTTCATAAATATATCACATAAGCTAAATATCCTACGTCGACAAAAAGATAACGAAACGCAAGGATAACGCCCAGAAAATTACACTGCGCACCTAGCGCACTAAACGCGCACGACATCGGCAAAAACCCTAACTAGGTCGCCAAACTACGGAACACCATGTCTAGACTCTGATTGTCCCGATCGCACAAACACAACACAATAAAATACGAGGAAGGTAATAGATATCACCTCACAACGACCAATTGAACCCACGTCGGAAAAACACCGAAACCTATTAAGCAACTTATCGCAATATTTTGCACAAGTCAAAAACTAAAACCATTCTAGCGGTTCCAAACATCGCAAAGTGGCTTAACTATGTCATCCAAACTGTTTCCATAATTTTAAACCCACCCAATTAGGTTTTATTAAAACCTAGTAAGCAAAAACTTCATTAGTTAACTTAGGAATTATCAATAATTATCATTCACAAGATTAAGTTTCCAAAGTCCTCATTTTAACCATTAACCATCACAAACCCTAACTTGATTTTCTTTAAAATTAAAAAGAAAGAATTAAACATAAGATTAAAGCTATAATAATCCAATTAATTAGCTATCTTAATGATTTAGCATAACAAAAGAGAATTAGAGTTAGAATTTATACCTCTTAAGAACAAATTCTAGCAACAAGATTCCATTAACTTTTGCCTCCAAAGATCATGTTTTTCATGAAGAACTAAGCAAGTGTAGCGAAAGGAAATGATGGTTAAAGTTTTATTTAGGGTTTTGTGGATTTATTTTGGAATTTTTTATGAGTTTTTGAATGAAAGAAAATGGAGAAATGAGCTAAGAAAATTTTAGGGAAGAAATGGGGGAGCTCGGCCAAGGGTGATGGGGGTGTTTGTGAAATTAAAATGAAGAAAGTTCTAGCTTAAAACATTAAATGCAACATTAAAAGCAAATGCCACCATTTCATTCATTTTCTTTTCTTTTTAAATCTTAAATCCTTTTGCACAAAAGAATCTAGATATTTAAAGAGAAGCTTCCAAACTAATTTTAGTGATAAGATTAAAATGATTCTCATTAGAAGTAATTTAACCCAAACAAAAAATGTAATTACCACTTAAAATAATATTTAATTAGGGAAAAATTCAATGTGAACCAAAACTTCCCATTGGCCCCCAAAGTTCGTGCACTATCTTTATTCTTGCTAAACTAGGTGCCGGCAAGTTTATACGGAAGTTTGATGACAATCGGGTTAAAACGGAAAATACCGACTATTTTACCCTAAAACGAAAAAATTCGTATAACGATTTCTAAAATGTTACAATCTCCCCCTTATAGAAATTAGGTCCCCGAATTAAAATTTAACTACGCGTACCTTCGAGAGATGAGAGAATTTCTTCCGCATCTCGCTCTCGGCCTCCCAAGTGATATCCTCACTAGTAGGGCCACGCCAAAGAACCTTCACAGATGACAAGACCTTTGACCGAAGTTTCTTCACCTGCCGATCCAAAATAACTACCGGCTGCTCGGTGAACGAAAGATCGCGCTCAAGCTGAACGGTCTAGTGTTGAATCATGCGAAACGGATCATGAAGGTATCTACGAAGTATCGACACATAGAAAACGGGGTGAAAATCCGGAAAACTAGGCGGGAGCGCCAAACGATAAGCAACAAAACCCACTTGCTCAAGGATCTCGAAGGGACATACAAATCTGGGAATGAGCTTCCCCTTCCTCCCAAATCGCATAACTCCCTTCATCGGAGAAATCCTCAGGAATACAAGATCCCCCACTGCGAACTCAAGTCTGCGACGACGACGGTCGGCATAAGACTTTTGCCTGCACTGGGCTGCTCTCATCCTATCGTGAATCGGCTGGATCATCTCTGTAGTCTCCTGAACTAGCTGGGGTCCCAAAACTCTACTCTTGCTGAGTTCGGTCTAACAGACTGGCGATCGACACTTCCTACCATACAAAGCCTCAAAAGGTGCCATCTAAATAGTCTCCTGAAAGCTGTTGTTGTAGGAGAACTCAATCAACGGCAAGTGACGATCCCAACTACCACCAAAATCAAGCACACATGCATGGAGCATATCCTCCAGAGTCTGTATAGTCCGCTCTGACTGACCATCAGTCTGTAGATGAAAAGCGGTGCTAAAACTCAACCGGGTACCCAAAGCTTCCTGAAGCTTCTGCCAAAGATAGCTAGTAAACTGGGTGCCTCTGTCGGATACTATGCATGTAGGAACACCGTGCAAACACACAATCTCATCTATGTACAACTGAGCATACTGAGCATAACCGAAAGTGGTCTTCACTGTAAGGAAGTGAGCCGCTTTCGTCAACCGGTCAACAATCACCCAAATAGAGTCATACCCTCGACTTGTCCTGGGTAGACCCATAATAAAGTCCATGGAAATCTGCTTCCATTTCCACTCCGGAATGGGTAAAGGCTGGAACTCTCCAGCCGATCTCTGATGCTCAGCCTTGACTTGCTGACAAGTCAGGCACCTCGAAACGAAATCCGAAATATCACTCTTCATCCCTTCCCACCAGTAAAAATCCCTCAAGTCACGGTACATCTTGATAGAACCTCGATGACCGCTAAAGGCCGACTGATGTGCCTGCTCTAGGATCTCGCATCTCAACCCATCAGCATCTGGTACACACAAGCGAGTCCCGCATCGTAGCACACCTTGGTCATCAATCATGAACTCCGAAACTGTACCCTGCCGAACAAGCTCAAGAATCTCAGACAAACGGGCATCACTGGGCTGTGCCTCACGGATACGATCAAGTAGTAGTGGACGGGCGCGGACATGAGCAAGTTGTCCCCCAGTGGAAATGAACTCGAACTGCACTCTACCATCACACAAGAGCTGCCAATATACATAAGACTGTCGCTGAACTGCGCTCAACTGGGATAAGCTACCCCCGGACCTACGACTCAAAGCATCAGCTACTACATTCGTCTTGCCCGGGTGATAAAAGATCTCACAATCATAATCCTTCACAAGCTCCATCCAACGGAGCTATCGCGAATTCAGGTCCCGCTGCTGGAAGATATACTTCAAGCTCTTGTGATCCGTGAAGATCTGACATGACTCCCCGTACAAGTAGTGTCTCCAAATCTTCAACGCAAAGACTACCACGGCCATCTCAAGATCGTGAGTGGGGTAATTCTGCTCGTGCTTCTTCAGCTGCCTAGAAGCATAAGCAATCACTCTATCATACTGCATTAGTACACAACCGATCCCCACTCGAGAAGCGTCATAATAAACAACATAGTCGCCCAATCCAGAAGGCAAAGATAGAACTGGTGTTGTCGTCAACCGAGTCTTTAACTGCTGAAAACTCTGCTCGCACGCATCAGTCCAAAGAAAAGAAACTCCCTTCTGGGTCAGTCCAGTCAGCGGTGCAGCGATACTCGAGAAATACTGCACAAAACGGCAATAATAACCAGCTAAGCCCAAAAAGCTGCGGACCTCAGTCACCGATACAGGTCTGGGCCAAAGCTGCACAGCCTCGATCTTCCTCGGGTCCACCAGAATACCATCACCAGTCACTACATGACCCAGGAAGTCAACTCTATCAAGCCAAAACGCGCACTTTAAGAATTTTAGCATACAGCTGGTGCTCTCTCAATATCTGCAAAGCAATCCCCAAATGCTGCTCATGCTCCTCACGACTCCTAGAGTAGACCAGTATATCATCAATAAACATAATAATAAACTGGTCGAGGAACGGCCTGAAAATCCGGTTCATCAGATCCATGAACGCTGCTGGCGCATTGGTGAGTCTGAACGACATCACCAGAAACTCATAATGCCCATAGCGCGTACGAAAAGCAGTCTTCGGAATGTCATCATTCCGAACCCGCAACTGATGATGACCCGAACGCAAATCAATCTTAGAAAAATGTTTCACACCCTGGAGCTGATCAAATAAACCATCAATGCGAGGTAAAGGATACCTATTCCGCACCGTAACTCGGTTCAATTGACGATAATCCACACACAATCTCAAATTGCCGTCCTTCTTCTTAACGAACAGAACAGGAGCTCCACACGGCGAAACACTCGGACGTACATGTCCCCTATCAAGCAATTCTTGCAATTGATCTTTAAGCTCTCTAAGCTCTGCCGGAGCCATCCGATAAGGCGGTATAGAAATAGGCTCCGTTCCAGGAATCAGATCAATGCAGAACTCAATATCGCGCTCTGGCAGCATCCCAGGTAACTCATCGGGAAAGACGTCGGGAAACTCTCGCATGGTAGGAACCCCGTCCAATGACTCCACTGTAGCTCCAGTATCATGAATGAAATCCAAGAATCCCCGACATCCCCTCCTCAAAAGCCGACTAGCGCAAAGGACAGAAATCAAACTGTGAGGGGCGGCACCACGGTCCCCTACACAACAAACACTGACTCGCCGGGAAAACAAAACCTGACTGTCTTCTCGCGGCAGTTCACGGATGCATAGAAAGTAGCTAACCAGTCCATGCCCAGGAGAACGTCGAAGTCCAACATTTCAAGAAGGATCAAGTCGACGGACAAATCTCTATCTCCTATACGGACAGCACACGACCGGAACACGTGTCGTGCAACAAACGACTCTCCAACAGGAGTAGTCACGACAAGCGGCTGATCTAGAAAAAATGACTCTCGGCCTAACCTCGGCACGAAGTGCGTAGAAATATACGAATGCGTAGATCCCGGATTGAAAAGAACATGTGCATCATAAGAACATACAGAAAGGATACCTGAAACCACAGCATTGGACACCTGCGTGTCCTGATGAGTCAAAGCAAACACCCGAGCCTGCCCTCTACCGATAACTGGCTGACCTCCGCCACCTCGTCCTCTCGGCACAAAACCACCTCGGCCATGACCTCTCTGAGCAGGATTCTGACGCGGTGCAACAACAGGCATAAGAGGCAACGCTCTCTGAGGAGGAGAAGGTGGTAAGGCAACCTGGGGTACAGCTGCCCTGCCCTCAAGTGTCTCAATACAATCTCGAACCCGATGATATAAACCCCCGCACCGGTAACATCCAGATGAAGACCGCTGACCCTCCTGGGGATAAGAGCTAAATAACTGGCCTGGTCTCGAGCCTCCACTACCCCCAGTACCTGTACGGAATCTATCACGGCGTCTAAAAGTCTGTCTCTGTGCTGGCACACCAGTACGAGCCCTCTTCGGTTCTGGAACAACCGACGACTCAGAAAGACGCTCCTCCACCAATAGGGTTGCATCCACCACTGCCGCATACGTGTCACAATGCTGAATACTGATGGCGAGGAACATCTGGGTAAGCAGGCCTCGAATAAACCTCTTCACCCTCATCTCCTCAGTCGCTACCAAGTACGAAGCATACACAGACAGCTCGGTAAACAACACATCATACTCAGACACCATCATCCCCGGAGTCTGGCGTAACGACTCAAATCTGCACGCTCGCGCATCCCTGACGGTCGGTGGAAGAAAACGGGCAAGAAACACAGTCACAAACTCAGCCCAGGTCATAGGAGCCAGACCTGCGGCTCTGCCTCTGTTTAAGGACTCACACCACTTCTGGGCCAGACCCGCCAGACGGAAACTCGCGAACTCCACCCATCTCTCGTCGGAGCATCGAAGCGAACGAAAAATCCTGGCCATCCGGTCGATAAACGACTGCGGATCCTCAGTAGCATCTGTGCCAGTGAACACCGGAGGCCTCAGCCTCATAAACTCGGTCAGTGACACGGTAATAACCTCCGGAGCTGTAACTGCGACTGCCGGAACTTTAGGTACCATCGTGGTCGCTGCAACGGGTGGAACAACTGCCTACCCCTGCGCTCGAATGGCCTCAACTAAAGTCCCCATCATCTAGCGCAGGTGTTCAGATCATAATACTGCATTTTACATTCCCCATTCTTATTCGTTTTATAAATAAACAGGTGCTTTTGACGCATGTCTGCTACATATTACAGGTTACAGGTTCTTGGATCTAAAACAGTGAAAAAGACAACAGATGATACAAAAGCGGGACTTTTAACCAACAAGAAGGATCCTAGTCAAGCCTAGACGAAGAACAGTTCACAAAGGTACAAGGCAACGCAAGTTCCAAAACGTCAAAGTAAACGGTTAAAAGACCAATACAAGTTTTCACTGAAGATCTGGAGAAGGACCAGAAGCCAAAAGGATAAAAGAAATAAAGAAATAAAAAGCCCAAGCAGCATAGAAGCAAACCCAAAAGTTTCCAGACACAACTCCCTAGTTTGGCCGCGGAACCGCGGCCAAACCCAGGCTGGGACCGCGGTTCCGCAGCCATCTGCTGCACGTGTCGGTACAGAATTTTCCTGGCGGTGCGTCGGTGATTTTGTTGGGATTTTTAGGGGGTATATCTGTAATAGCACTTGTGCGAGCAATTGTAACCCTAGTTTTCCTATTTCCTTATAAATATGTAATCAAAATATTGTAATAAGGATGCCTCTTTTCAAGAAATAAAAATTCAGATTCTTTTGAAGATCTAAGAGCATCAATTCTGTAAGTTTATCTTTTAATTTCTGCCCTATCTTTATAATTAAATTCTTGCCTTAGATTAATTAATCTTTTTGCCCTAATTTAATCTAGTGTAGAATCTCTTAACCTGCAGTAGGTAACTAATCTATTAGATCTAAAAAATACATACAATAAAAATGATGTTTTTAACAGATCCCCTAATGAGCGAGTAATTTCCTCGCTTGTTAGGGTTAGGAATAGGGAGGAGTTTGAGAGATGGGGATCTTTCATCTCTTTCATGCCCAATTTTTTGTAAAAATTAGAACTTCATGTATGCATGCATGATCCGCTCCCTACGGCACCCTACCCACGAGGTAACGGTGAAACCGTAGTATAAAGGACCGGACATGCATAACTTCCATGAAGGTTAAAGCAATTATTAGGAAAGGACGGACAAGGATCTAGAGGAAGAAACTTCGTTTCTTCCCAATCATCCTAATCCCCTTTACTAATAATTGCTATAACTCCTAAAAGATTTAATTGAGGGCATTGAAAGAGATGTGAAATTTAATCTTATCAAACTCCACCTTAGACCTAATCCTAGCAAGTTTCTTAACCATCGCACAACTTAGTTTTTTTTAGATTAAATTAAAAGACCAAACACCCATTGGAATTAGCTCATAAGAACACTTAGGAAAATTACACATCCCTGTGGACCGACCCGTATTCACCGGCTAGCTTCATGCGACGTCGTTCTTGATTGCGGTAAATATTTTTGATCGTTAAAATCCTAGACTAATCAAATGGCGCCGTTGCCGGGGATGGCGTAAAAATTTCCTTTTTGTAATTTCGGATTGATTGATATAAATTTTAAAAATCATAAAAATATGAAAATATAAAAAGTACAAAAAAATTTCAATTTTTTTTATCTGTTTGAAGGGTTTTTCGTTTGAATCTTGCAGGAACAGCGAAGAATCTCGGATCTGGAAATTTACAGAGGGCGTAACAGAAATTGGTACATCAGAACAGAAGGAGATTGACACAACAGAGCCGTAACAATTTTGTGGAGAACCGATCCCTCACAAGAACCGCGGAACCGCGGCGGGACAGAGCCCCAAACCGCGGAACCGCGGTGGGACAGAGCCCCAAACCGCAGAACCGCGGTGGACACGTGTCCACAGTGCGCAAAATTTTGTAGGTTTGTATTCTTTTCCTCCCCTCTGCCAACCTCCATATATCCTTTTGCGAAATTTTCTGCAGGATTTTTTTGCGCTAAAAATCTTCTTCCCCCTTCTCAATAACAGATTTTCTGCAGGTTTCTTTGCGCCGTGCTAAAAATAATTGATTGCAAGTGAATTTACTGTTTTTGCATATTTTAATCGGACTTTATGTCACGCCCCGCTTCCCAGTGTACGGCGAAGTGGACGCGACAAGGTCCGCTACGTATGTACTCAGAAGTACATACGCTAAGCGTAGCTAAGCAATATAAAGTAAATCACAAGAGACGAATCATATAGAAATAACAGCAACTTTTATTAATAACATTCTTTGTACAATGCATGAAAAGAAAATACAACTGAAATGAAAAGCAATGCCTAAACAGTGGCATAACAGTAAATGAAAATACTGGAAAGAACAAGGTACAATTATCTAGAGCTCTGGGTCTTCTTGGAACTGCTCCAAATCTTCACCGGTGGGCTCGATCTCAGCTTGGTCCAACGCACCTGACGACATTCAAATAAGAAAGAAATAGAATGTCGTCAGCGAACAATTCACTCGGTAAGTCCCAAGATAAAGAAGAATTAGGAAGACAGTGTAAAAGTATTTTCTAAAGTATTATATTGTTGAATATTATGGAATATTGAGTTAACGCTGTTGTTTGTAGCTTGGTACAGAAGGATGCCAGTGTATACGAGGGGGATCTCTTTATGCTAGAGATCAGGGCAAAAGGAAAGTACAAGGAACCGTTATTCCATGGTACAACAGCAATAGGATTCAGGTTAGGTGTCTTAATCTGACCACCTCGTGCCACCTTTAACACCTTCCGTACCAATCTACCCCTTAAACCCCATAATGTTTTAACAGTATTGTAGTATTGGAATATGTAAGTTGGGTGACTGACCAAAACCATGATATCAGTAAATATGTTGCAACTGTATAATCAGGTAAATGGAATATCAGGATAATGAATGAATATCCATGGTTTGATTCAGTCAAAATGAATATATTGTTAACTGGATTCAGGGATTCATGTATTCAAATTGTGTTGGAATATAAAAGAATATAGATTGACTTGAATCATATTCAAGTCCGAAATAGTCAGACTCTAACCCGAGTCAGACTAAAAGAAAGATAATTTGAAGTTCAGTATTAGCTAGGGGCCTTATTGTAATTTGTAAAACTTGAGGGGGTTTTATGTAAAAAGTACTTTTGTATAGTTTTCAAAATACACCTCAAGTATTTATTATTCGTCTTTATAATTATAATGAAAGTGAATTTTATTTGTGTTATTCTAGTGAATATATCCTAATAAAAGTATTAATTGTTTTATTAGAATTTCATGGTATTTTAATGTAACCTTTAATCTTGGATTTTTAGGGAAAAGTGAAAACTTTATATTATGATAAAATAGGTGTCTAAATGGTATTTAAATATATATTAATACAAGAATAATTTTAAATAAATATTTTAATTTCCAAAATCACATTTTTCTTAAATGCTGTATTTTAAACCTTTCGAGACCGAATGCTCCTTGCGGAGGTCTGAATCTCGCACTACTAGCCTGCAGGTGCACGATGAACCGTACTATCCCTAACAGGTTCCCAAAAAGTGGGTTGTAGCGGCACTTTACTTAGGTTTTATAAATACTTTTCATTTAGGAAAACGGTTTTTTATAAATATAAGGTATTTATTTGTAAAAGAGTATAGTTTTCCGTATTTTAGTTATTAGGGTTTCCTAAGCCAACTAGCCTATTTCTAAGGTCTAAACGATGGGTCATTAGAAGCCTCAAATCGCCTCTTCACCGTCAATTGAGGCCAGGTAAGTGCCAGGTAAGTGAGAAGGAACCACAGTCGTGGGCCTAATTAAAAACCACTAGCCTAGACACACTTGCCTAGACACCACAAGACAGTTTAGATAAACGATCGATGTCCATGACCTATCGTGCTTTCATTTTATTTAAAATTTTATACAACTTAAAACTTTCAAGTAATGGTTATAAAGAATATGGTATTTTAGTGAAAAGTCCTGTAATGTCGTATTCTATATTTTGATGTTTATCAATTAGGCTTATATTTGTGTGTGTGTGGAGGTAGGTCATTACCTCGTGACTTGTTTTAAGTTTTGATGACGTTTAGAGGTAAAAACATGACATGTTAAAGTTGAAAGTATTAAAGCGCAAGAATACGGTATTTGAAAACGTTATCATTTCATGTGTGAAATTTCATTCGAATTGATTTCTACAAGTTTAGTGATCAATATAAACATATTTAAGAGTGAGGGAATTAATTAGAACAAGAAAAATAAACTTCGTGGTATTTTTATGAAAAGAATACGGTTTTGCAAAGAAGTTATCATTTCATGTGAGAAAGTTTGTTTAAATTAGTTTATGGGTGATTAATAGTCAACATGAATATGGGTAGGTATTATGTATTAGGTGACAAGTGGAAATTTGCAGAAAAACAAATCGGAAATTGGTTTTTTCCGATTTCCGTCGGGTTCCAAAAGTCGTATTTTTATATTAAAGAAAAGAGAGATAGAAGAGATGGGACTTACGGGTTTGGACAAGCTAAGGGGGCTAAAGAAGATGGTGGTTGTCGATACGTCGCAAAGGTTCTGATCCGGTCGCCGGAATCCGTCGTCGATTTCGGCAGCGCTTCGCTTCTCGCTCTTCGTACCGAGTTCTCGAGAATTTGGGAGAGTGGACTTAGAGTGGTGAGGTGAAATGGTAGAGGGTAGGGGTCTTTATATAGGGCTAGGCTAGGGTTAGGGTTTGGATTAAAAAAATATTTTAAAAAATTAAAAATTCATTAAATTTAGGATTAAAAGAGGTTTAATGAAAAATTGGTAACAGTACTGGGAAATTAAAGTACACAGGGGGTTGACCACGTCAACACGAAGATTTTTCGTGTTGACGACTCGGCCGACCGGCCGATTCGGCCGAGTCAGGGCCGAGTCGGGTGTCGATGGGTAGGGTTTGGTCTGGGGGAGATTTTGGTATACTTTATTTTTTATAATTTGCAATAAATTGTGAGTTATGGCTGTTTGACAGTTTGACTTCACAAAAAAATTAAAACAAAATGATATAAAAATTATGTGGGGCATGGGATTCGAACTCTGGTTGCTTGGTTCAGCAGTGCAAGGTATTACCAATGAGCTACAAGCTCCTTCTTGTAATTATTGTAAGGAAATAGATACTTAAATTGATTCCAGCAACATCAATACTCCAATTATACATCATATTTAAAGTAAATTTTGGTATACAAAAATTGGAGTTGTTACAATCTACCCTCCTTATAAAAATTTCGTTCTCGAAATTTACAACTTTTATTTGAGGACTAGTTTACAAAAAGGTGCGGATATCTTGCACACATTTCATCCTCCCTTTCTCACGTGGATTCTCCTGGAGTGTCTTTCCTCCACATTACCCGGACCAAATTAACTTATTTGTTCCGAAGTGTCTTCACTTTTCTGTCCAGGATCTCCACAGGTTGTTGCTCACAAGACAAATCGGGCTGTATCGTGAGCTCGGAATGATCAAGTACATGGCTGGGGTCACTCACATACCTTCTGAGTTGAGATATGTGGAACACATTATGCACTCCTTCCAATGAGGGTGGAAGCGCTAATCGGTATGCCACTTCACCGACTCGTTCGAGTATGTCGAACGGTCCAATGTATCTCGGACTCAACTTTCCCCGTCTTCCAAATCGGATCACTCCACGGTTCGGAGAGATTTTCATGAATACATGATCTCCTGGCTGGAACTCCAAGTGTCGTCTCTTCGCATCAGCCCAGTGTTTCTGTCTATCTTGGCTATGCGCATTCTTTCCCTGATAGTACGGACCACATCAACGGTCGCTACTGTCATCTCTGGTCCAAGGAGTTCTCTATCTCCGATGTCGTCCCAAATTAATGGCGATCGACACTTCCTTCCATATAATACTGCAAAAGGTGCCATTCCTATGCTTTCTTGGTAGCTGTTGTTGTACGCAAACTCCACAAGATGCAGGTGATCTTCCCACGATCCTTTGAAGTCGAGCATACATGCTCTGAGCATATCCTCCAAGATCTGAATAGTTCGTTCCGACTAACCATCTGTTTGTGGATGATAAGCCGTGCTGAAGTTCAGACTTGTTCCCAAGCTAGCTTGCAGACTCTGCCAAAATTGCGATCGGAACCTGGTGTCACGATCGGAAACAATGCAGACTGGTACTCCATGAAGTCTCACAATTTCCTGTATGAGTTCATGGGTATCAGAGATAGTACATTATGAAGATTTTTAAATCTAAATTAGATTATTACCTCCATGTACTTCTTTGCTAGTGTCTCAGTTGATTGGCCAACTCGAAATGGGATGAAGTGAGCCGACTTTGTGAGTCGATCCACAATGACCCAAATCGCATCGTTACCCTTTGTGCTGCGAGGAAGGGCAGTTACAAAGTCCATCGTGATGTGCTGCCACTTCCATTCTGGGATTGGTAACGGTTGAAGTAATCCAGCATTCCTGTGATGTTCAGCCTTTACTTGCTGACACACCAAACATTTTGCGATACTTCTGGCTACTTCACGCTTCATTCCATGCCACCAATAATTCTGACGTAGATCTTTATACATTTTGGTACCTCCAGGATGTACCGAATAGGGAGAGCTGTGAGCTTCTTTCATTAACTCTTCCCGAACAGGCCCCTTTGGTACACACAATCTGCTGCCGTATCTCAAAGATCCGTCTTCATGGATGATGAAATCTGTTCGGAGTCCATTCTCTACTTGTTCTCTGATCTTTTGCAACTTAGCATCGCTGGCTTGAGATGCTTTGATCTGATTGACAATAGTTGATTGGACTTGTAGATTCATCAAATTTGAAACATCACCTGGCATGACTAGTTCAATCTCCATCTGATGTAGGTCTTGCTGAAGCTTCCACTGGGTGGTGAGATTCATTGCTAATGGTTGGCGACTACGAGCATCAGGTACTACGTTCACCTTTCCTGGATGATATTGCAAGTTGATGTCAAAGTCCGCCATGAGTTCTAACCATCTTCTCTGTTGCATATTCAACTCCTTCTGAGTAAACACATACTTCAGACTTTTATGATCTGTGTAGATGTTCACTCGTTCACCAAGTAAGTAGTGGCGCCAAATCTTGAGAGCAAAAATAACGGCTGCCAACTTCAGATCATGCGTCGGATAATTGTGCTCATGAGTCTTCAGTTGTTTTGAAGCATAAGCCACAACCTTACCGTGCTGATGTAGAACACATCCTAATCCCTTACCGGATGCATCGCAATGCACTTCAAATCCTCCAGATTGATCCGGTATGACGAGAATAGGTGCAGATGTCAATCTTGACTTGAGTTCTACGAAGGCTTGCTCGCATGCTTCTGACCACACAAATTCTTCATCTTTTCGTATGAGCTTGGTCAGGGGTGTTGCTATCTTCGAAAAGCCTTCAATGAATCTTCTGTAATATCCAGCTAAGCCCAAGAAACTCCAAATATCCTTCACTGATGTTGGTGTAGGCCATTCGCTGACTGCTGAAACTTTTGCTGGATCGACCGAAATTCCTTCTCCTGATACGATGTGTCCAAGAAAACCAACTTGTTTTAGCCAAAACTCGCACTTGCTGTATTTGGCATAAAGCTTATGTTGTCGAAGAGTTTCCAGGACAATTCGTAAGTGCTCCGCATGTTCTTTCCGGCTCTTAGAATATACCAGGATGTCGTCGATGAAGATGACAACGAATCTGTCTAAATACTCCCGGAAGACTTGGTTCATAAGATTCATGAAGATTGCTGGTGCATTGGTCACTCCAAATGGCATTACTAGAAATTCGTAATGTCCTTAGCGAGTTCTGAAAACTGTTTTGTGAATATCAGCTTCCTTGACCTTCACTTGATGATAACCTGAACGAAGATCTAGTTTAGAGAAGACGCAAGATCCACTTAGCTGATCGAATAAATCATCGATGCGCGGGAGTGGATACTTATTCTTTATAGTAACTTCGTTCAAGGTCTTATAGTCGATGCACATTCTGTATGAACCTTCCTTCTTCTTCACCAATAGTACAGGTGCTCCCCAACTTGAAGTGCTGGGACGAATCCATCCTTTCGCCAGTAATTCGTCCAACTGTGTTCGAACTTCCTTCAATCCTTCCGGACTTAGTCTATACGGTGCTTTGATCACTGGTTGTGCTCCTGGTACTATGTCAATACTGAATTCAAGAGCTCGATCGGGAGGCAAACCAGATATATCGTCAGGGAATACATGGTCGAACTCTCGAACTACCTCCGATCTTGATTCTTCCTCTGCCTGAGCTGCTGCAACTACTGCTTCCCTTGGCTTTGCTTTGTAGGTACTTGGCTCTAGTGTACGGTCTCCACTTTTGAAATAGAAGACCGGATGATCTGGAATCTCAAATACTACCCTCCTTTGACGACAGTCGATGGTAGCATAAAAGGTTCCAAGCCAGTCCATTCCTAGAACCACATCGAAATTTGGTATGTCCAGTACCTTGAAGTCAGCATAAAACTCTCGACTGCAGACGACGACTGGACACATGCTGTATCCCATAGTTGCCTTTAGAACACCATTTCCGGAACTGACGTTCCAGCTGGATACAAGCGGTGAGACTGGAATCGCATAGGTTCGGACAAACCGTTGCGACATAAAGCAGTGGGATGCTCCAGTATCAAACAGTGCAAGTGCAGGTAGTGAAGCTACTAGGATTGTACCTAAGGTATATGGGATAGGTTTTAGGTATAGGGAAAGTGTGTAGATAACCAAAACTAAGAGATAAGTTTGAGAAGAGAAGTTTACCAATAATGACTTGGCCAGTGGCCTCAGCTTCTTCTACAGACATCATGAAATCCTGGCGCTTCGGCACATTCCTCCTGGCCCGAGGAGCATTCCTCGGAACGTTCCTTTGAGCTTGATGGAACTGTCGAGGAGGTGGTGCAGCTTGTGGTCCCCTGGGTGGTGCAGGCAGTGCAAGTCTGGTAGCAGATGCCTGAAGAGCTGGTCGCTGCTGATAGGTATTCGCTGGTCTAGGTGCAGCAACTGGGTTCTGCCTTTGGGGACAAGATCCAATATTATGAGTGGCTGAACCGCAGACTAAGCAGAGGCGGTTGGCTCGACGGCAGTCCTTCATCATATGTTCAGTTCTCTTGCAGTATGTGCAAAAGGCTGGGCTAGGACGATGAGTTGGCACTCCGGGTCGCCTGGGCACAAAAGATGGTCTGGACGTGGCTCCACCTGCCATCTGGTTGGCAGGGCGTTTGACTCCTGCAGACTGAGGTCTGCCCATCTCTTTTATCACTGCCTCGTAACTGCGGGCAGCTTCTAGTGCATCCTCATGAGTCAAAAACTTTCCTGTGGCTAGAGCAGCCTTAATCTCTGTGTCCAATCCTTGCTGAAAGCGACGGGCTCTGATATCGTCCGTCGGTATCAGGTGTGCCGCGAATCTATTTAAAGATTGTGTTAGCTGTGTAGTATTTGATATTTAAAAATTGAACTATTGCGACATATCTTACCGGCTCAACATGGTGAACTCAGCATCGTATTCATCTACCGATTTCTCCCACATTGATCCTTGCTGTAGATGAATAAACTGCTGCTCCATAGCAAACCTGGCAGTCATAGAGAAATATTTCGCGTCAAACTTCTCGCGAAATGTCTTCCATTCAATCGGCTGTACCAGACGGGTTTCTTCCGCCTTCCACCAATTGCGAGCATTATCCGTGAGCTGTAGCTTCGCTACACGGACCCAAGCGTTGTCTGGCACTTGAGCTGCTGCCAGATCGTCTTCGATGCTTTGTGCTCGTTCTTTTGCTTCGAGAGGGCTTCCTTTACCCGAGAATTACTTTGGGTGCAAAGCTCTGAATTGCTTTATTCCCGGTGCATCGGTCTCAGGACGGCTCAAAAGTTGTTGCTGTCCCTCGAGAAGACTATGGATCGCATCAAATAGCATCGTTTGCTCTGTGGGTGGTGCAGGAACAGCGGGTGTAAGAGGTAGTGCTGAAGGGGTGTTGTTGACGTTGGTGCTGGTGCTGTTCGGGGAATCCATAACCCTGAAGAAAAATTTGGATTAGGACAGATTCAAATACAAGAAATGATAAGATTCAAGGAATAGAGATTTGCAAGATTCAAAGAACATGAATTGTAAAGAATTTCTTAGTTGCTGCTTCTTGTGTTATATTGCTTAGTTTGTTCACGCAGACCAGAACTGCATGACAGGGATTCATACAGCTCTGACCTGCATGGGCCACCAACAAAACCTGTCACGCCCCGCTTCCCAGTGTACGGCGAAGTGGACGCGACAAGGTCCGCTACGTATGTACTCAGAAGTACATACGCTAAGCGTAGCTAAGCAATATAAAGTAAATCACAAGAGACGAATCATATAGAAATAACAGCAACTTTTATTAATAACATTCTTTGTACAATGCATGAAAAGAAAATACAACTGAAATGAAAAGCAATGCCTAAACAGTGGCATAACAAAAAATGAAAATACTGGAAAGAACAAGGTACAATTATCTAGAGCTCTGGGTCTTCTTGGAACTGCTCCAAATTTTCACCGGTGGGCTCGATCTCAGCTTGGTCCAACGCACCTGACGACATTCAAAGAAGAAAGAAATAGAATGTCGTCAGCGAACAGGTCGCTCGGTAAGTCTCAAGATAAAGAAGAATTAGGAAGACAGTGTAAAAGTATTTTCTAAAGTATTATATTGTTGAATATTATGGAATATTGAGTTAACGTTGTTGTTTGTAGCTTGGTACAGAAGGATACCAGTGTATACGAGGGGGATCTCATATGCTAGAGATCAGGGCAAAAGGAAAGTACAAGGAACCGTTATGCCACGATACAACAGCAATAGGATTCAGGTTAGGTGTCTTAATCTGACCACCTCGTGCCACCTTTAACACCTTCCGTACCAATCTACCCCTTAAACCCCGTAATGTTTTAAGAGTATTGTAGTATTGGAATATGTAAGTTGGGTGACTGACCAAAACCATGATATCAGTAAACATGTTGCAACTGTATAATCAGGTAAATGGAATATCAGGATAATGAATGAATATCCATGGTTTGATTCAGTCAAAATGAATATATTGTTAACTGGATTCAGGGATTCATGTATTCAAATTGTGTTGGAATATAAAAGAATATAGATTGACTTGAATCATATTCAAGTCCGAAATAGTCAGACTCTAACCCGAGTCGGACTAAAAGAAAGATAATTTGAAGTTCAGTATTAGCTAGGGGCCTTATTGTAATTTGTAAAACTTGAGGGGGTTTTATGTAAAAAGTACTTTTGTATAGTTTTCAAAATACACCTCAAGTATTTATTATTCGTCTTTATAATTATAATGAATGTGAATTTTATTTGTGTTATTCTAGTGAATATATCCTAATAAAAGTATTAATTTTTTTATTAGAATTTCATTGTATTTTAATGTAACCTTTAATCTTGGATTTTTAGGGAAAAGTGAAAACTTTATATTATGATAAAATAGGTGTCTAAATGGTATTTAAATATATATTAATACAAGAATATTTTAAATAAATATTTTAATTTCCAAAATCACATTTTTCTTAAATGTCGTATTTTAAACCTTTCGAGACCGAATACTCCTTGCGGAGGTCTGAATCTCGCACTACTAACCTGCGGGTGCACGATGAACCGTACTATCCCTAACAGGTTCCCCAAAAGCGGGTTGTAGCAGCACTTTGCTTAGGTTTTATAAATACTTTTCATTTAGGAAAACGGTTTTTTATAAATATAAGGTATTTATTTGTAAAAGAGTATAGTTTTCTGTATTTTAGTTATTAGGGTTTCCTAAGCCAACTAGTCTATTTCTAAGGTCTAAACGATGAGTCATTAGAAGCCTCAAATCGCCTCTTCACCGTCCATTGCGGCCAGGTAAGTGCCAGGTAAGTAGGAAGGAACCACAGTCGTGGGCCTAATTAAAAACCACTAGCCTAGACACACTTGCCTAGACACCACAAGACAGTTTAGATAAACGATCGATGTCCATGACCTATCGTGCTTTCATTTTATTTAAAATTTTATACAACTTAAAACTTTCAAGTAAAGGTTATAAAGAATATGGTATTTTAGTGAAAAGTCCTGTAATGTCGTATTCTATATTTTGATGTTTATCAATTAGGGTTATATTTGTGTGTGTGTGGAGGTAGGTCATTAACTCGTGACTTGTTTTAAGTTTTGATGACGTTTAGAGGTAAAAACATGACATGTTAAAGTTGAAGGTATTAAAGTGCAAGAATACGGTATTTGAAAACGTTATCATTTCATGTGTGAAATTTCATTCAAATTGATTTCTACAAGTTTAGTGATCAATATAAACATATTTAGGAGTGAGGAAATTAATTAGAACACGAAAAATAAACTTCGTGGTATTTTTATGAAAAGAATACGGTTTTGCAAAGAAGTTATCATTTCATGTGAGAAAGTTTGTTTAAATTAGTTTATGGGTGATTAATAGTCAACATGAATATGGGTAGGTATTATGTATTAGATGACAAGTGGAAATTTGCAGAAAAACGAATCGGAAATCGGTTTGTTCCGATTTCCATATGGTTCCAAAAGTCGTATTTTTATATTAAAGAAAAGAGAGATAGAAGAGATGGGACTTACGGGTTTGGACAAGCTAAGGGGGATAATTAAGATGGTGGTTGTCGATACGTTGAAAATGTCGCGAAGGTTCCGATCCGGTCGCCGGAATCCGTCATCGATTTCGGCAGCGCTTCGCTTCTCGTTCTTCGTACCGAGTTCTCGAGAATTTGGGAGGTGGACTTAGAGTGGTAAGGTGAAATGGTAGAGGGTAGGGGTCTTTATATAGGGCTAGGCTAGGGTTAGGGTTTGGATTAAAAAAATATTTAAAAAATATATAATTCATTAAAAATTCATTAAATTTAGGATTAAAAGAGGTTTAATGAAAAATTGGTAACAGTACTGGGAAATTAAAGTACACAGGGGGGTTGACTACGTCAACACGAAGATTTTTCGTGTTGACGACTCGGCCGACCGGCCGAGTCCGGCCGGCGGTGCCGGCCGACTCGGCCGAGTCATGGCCGAGTCGGGTGTCGATGGGTAGGGTTTGGTCTGGGGGAGATTTTGGTATACTTTATTTTTTATAATTTGCAATAAATTGTGAGTTATGGCTGTTTGACAGTTTGACTTCACAAAAAAATTAAAACAAAATGATATAAAAATTATGTGGGGCATGGGATTCGAACTCTGGTGGCTTGGTTCAGCAGTGCAATGTATTACCAATGAGCTACAAGCTCCTTCTTGTAATTATTGTAAGGAAATAGATACTTAAATTGTTTCCATCAACATCAATACTCCAAGTATACATCATATTTAAAGTAAATTTTGGTATACAAAATTTGGAGTTGTTACACTTTAAGGGGCTATTGACCAAACTCAGATTATGTGGGGATTTCATTACCCTTCCCAGGACCCCAGAAAACACTTAAAGCATTTGCATTGACCACTCTTAAATTAAAAAAATATTAGACTCAGCCCTAAGGACGTCGCGCTCACTTGGACAGAGGACTAGTATAGGCATCAGCCGTTTATCCTAACCTGACTTTGCGGTGTCTAGACAAGTGTGTCAAAGGCTAGTGGTTATTAATTAGGCCCACTACTGTGGTTCCTTCCCACTTACCTGGCACTTACCTTGCCGCAATTGGCGGTGAAGAGGCGGTTTGAGGTCCTATTTCCAACTCTAGTTAGGAGCTGTCTAGCTGACCTAGGTGACCCTAGATCTAGGCCTGATTGTGCATTTGTGGTTGAGTGCATTTGTGTCAAAAGTCTCTTTTCAAAAATCTTTTTGCAAAAATCTCACATAATAAAAAAATTAAAAAAAATCTTTTCAAAACTTGCAACTTGTTGCTAAAGAAATCTTGCAACTCACTTACACCACTTCCTCTCATTGACATTATCTTACCTCCACATTCTGTCTTTCATTTTTTTCTGACTACACTACCCCTTTAGTGTATGTCACTTTGGACTAGGGACACTAGCACCGGATTAGTCCGTGTTTCGTTGGTACCGACCGACGAACCTTTCGACACCGAAGTCGAAATTCCGTCCACTTCCTTACCTCCACCTTCAAATTCTTTTTCCGAAGGTATGTCAGGATACAATCCTAACAACACCTTACCGACGGGAATGATTCCACCTCCGTTAGGTGCGAATAACCAGATTCAACCGCCTGTTGAAACGCCCGCACGAGTAGCGCTCCAGGATCTCTTCTACCCTGTCCGCACTTCTTTACCTACCCGTCTTTCACCCCCACCGGCAAATGGGGACAATTTTGAAATAAAACCCCACTTCATCAATATGCTGCTAAAATTTCACAGTTTGGAATCAGAAGATGCGTATATTTTTATTAATAAATTCCAAAACGTTTGCTCTATGATGAAAACGACCCAATTAAGTGATGACGCTATAAGGCTAAGGTCATTCCATTCACCTTATGTGACCTAGCCGAGAAGTGGCTATACAGCACCGCATCACATTCCATTAGAAATTGGGACAAGTTTGTGAAAGCTTTTCTTAAAAAGTTCTATCATCATCACAAAACTGTTAGAATCCGTAATGAGATTATACAATTTTCACAGCTTCCTTCCGAACCATTTTGGAAGTGTTTTAAGAGATTTAAAGACCTACTCGTTCAATGCCCTCATCATGGGATCGAAAGTTGGCAACTTTGCCAAACATTATACGAGGGATTGAACTCGGCAACGAAGAAGTTGCTAGAAACCATCTATCAAGGTCACTTTCTCTCCAACTCTAGTGAGGAAGCGTGACAGTTTCTTGAGGACCTTAGTGAACAAACAATTCAGTGGGAGAACACCAAGACCACATCATCTTCTTCTAGTAGTCAATCTAGGGCAGCCATACATCAAATAGAGATGTCGATTGCTATGAAGGCCGAGACGGCCGCTCTTACGAAAAAGCTAGAACCGATTGAGACCAAAATCTCATCGCCTTCTCCTGCCCCTGTTGTGCCTCCACGAACTATTTGTGCTTGTTGTTCGGACCCGTCACACCTAACCGAAGAGTGTCCTTACAATGCATCCACTCAAGGACATGATCAAGTCAATGCTTCCTACCAGCAACGACAGAGAAACGATCCATACTCTTCAACATACAATCCGGGTTGGAGGAGTTACCCAAATTTCGCTTGGAACCAAAATCAACAATTCCAAGGAAATAACAATTTTCAAAGGCCTCCTCCTCCACAACATCAAGCACCTCCACAAACTCAATTTCAACAACCATTCCAACAGCAACCTTACCCTAATCAAGTGAACAATTTTGTGCCTAACACTTCTTACCCGCCAAACAATTTTGTTCAACCTAATAATGACAAGGTTAGCTCGCTCGAAAGAAGTCTAGATGCATTCCTAAAGCAATCTACACAATCTACAGCAAGATTAGAGACTTCTATTCAATCTTTGGTGCAAAACAGTGCCGCACACGATCAAAGCATCAAATCTATTAAGGCACAAATTGCACAACTCAATGCAGCATTGAGCGAGCGAGAAAAAGGAAAGCTCTCATCTCAACCACTGCCCAATCCCGGTCACGCACATGCTGCATATCAACAGCAGAATCATAACGTAAATGCTGTGACCACGTTGAGATCGGGAAAAGTGTTGCAAAACAATGTGGGTATTCACAATGACACCCCTGCCGGTGGCCCTTCTTCATCTTCTTCACCTTCTTCTTCTACTTCTTCTTCGTTAGAGCCTATTCTCCATCCTTCACACGGCTCTACTTCTTCTAGCTCGAACGGACCCACTTCTCACAACACGAACACATCTACACGGGGTTCCGTTCCAACTCAACAATCCGATCCGCAAAAATTGGACTCAACAACCTTTCAAAATGTTCCTTTTCCAAATCGGTTGAGATCCAATAAACCAACTCCACAGATAGAGAAGATTGTAGAGTTGTTCAAACAGGTTAGCATAAATATCCCTCTTTTGGATGCAATCCAGCAAGTTCCTTCATATGCAAAAATCTTAAAGGACTTATGCACCAAAAAGAGAAAATCACAAGTACCAAAGAAAGTTTTCGTGGCTAGTGCTATTAGTGATGCTCTTGTCAATTCTTTACCCCCAAAGCAAAAGGACCCCGGTTGTCCTACTATTTCGATAACAATTGGGGACAAGAACATCAATAAAGCACTATTAGATCTTGGTGCTAGTGTCAATTTGCTACCTTATTCTGTGTACGAGCAATTAGGCGTTGGAGAGCTTAAGCCCACTCACTGTACTCTCCAAATAGCCGACCGGTCAATCACCCATCCTAGGGGAGAGTTGGAGGATGTGTTAATTAGAGTAGAAGATTTCATTTTCCCCATTGACTTTATTGTTATGGATACACAACCTGTCGCTAACCCCCGGAATCAAATCCCGGTGATACTTAGTCGACCATTCCTTGCGACCTCCAACGCAGTGATCAATTGTCGTAATGGTTCAATGAATCTATCTTTTGGCAATATGACAATTGAACTCAATATTTTCAAGTTGGGGAGTCAGCCTGCCGAGCCTAATTCTAGCGTACTTGATATTTGCTCGATCAATGAGATCGCGGAGGAGGACTGTGAGTTTGAAAATTTTTTGTTCGATCACAGCAATGTTAACGCCACTAGTGCGTTCCTCCTAGAATCTGACACAGCTTTCACGGCGGATAACGATTATGAGTGTTTCACCTTTGTTGACGATTTTGAAGACTCATCACCTGAGTTTGAGTCTTTTGCTTTTTCGGATGAGTTAGTTGAACTATCCGACTCGGTTGCGTACACTCGATTTGAACCTTTGATGGAATCCTTCGAGTTTGAAACAGTTACTCCATTGTTACCATCTATTGTTTCACCTCCTAAACTCGAACTAAAGCTTTTGCCGTCACACCTAAAATATGCTTATCTAGGTGAGAATGAGACCTTACCCATCATCATATCGGCCTCTCTAGCTCTTGAGCAAGAGAAGGCCCTTTTAATAGTCTTACATAATAATCGGCAAGCTTTCGGCTGGTCTATGGCGGACATCAAGGGGATTAGTCCCCTCATAGTCGAACATCATATAAACTTGATGGATGATGCCAAGCCAGCAAGGGATCCACAAAGACGCCTCAACCCCATTATGAAAGAGGCTGTTAAGAAGGAGATTGTTAAATGTCTTGATAGTGGTATCATTTACCCTATCTCGGATAGCTAATGGGTTAGCCCCATTCATGTCGTGCCAAAGAAATCGGGCATCACGGTCATTACCAATGAGGCAAATGAGTTAATTCCCACTCGCACCCAAACGGGGTGGCGAGTTTGCATTGACTATAGAAAACCCAATGCCGCAACAAGGAAAGACCACTTTCCTTTACCTTTCATTGACCAAATGTTAGAATGATTGGCGGAGCACGAGTTCTACTGCTTTTTAGATGGCTATTCCGGTTATAACCAAGTCCCCATAGCCAATGAGGATCAAGACAAGACCACATTTACTTGTCCCTTTGGCACCTTTGCTTATCGTCGCATGCCCTTTGGGTTATGCAATGCACCCGCTACATTTCAGCGGTGTATGATGGGGATCTTTTCAGACATGGTTGAAAAGTTCTTGGAGATCTTTATGGATGATTTCTCCATTTTTGGTGACTCCTTCGATGAGTGTTTACGACATCTTGACGTTGTTCTCACCCGCTGTAGGGATAAGAACCTAACTTTGAATTGGAAGAAGTGCCATTTTATGGTACGAGAGGGCATTGTCTTAGGACATGTCATCTCGCAAAACGGCATAGAGGTTGATAGAGCCAAACTTGAAGTCATCTCTAATCTTCCTCCTCCTAAATGCGTCAAAGACATCCGAGCTTTCCTTGGCCACGCCGGATTTTATAGACGGTTCATCAAGGATTTTAGCAAGATTGCTAGACCCTTGACTCTCTTATTGGCCAAGGACACAACATTTGATTTTGACTCAACTTTCATGGAAGCATTCGAGTCTTTGAAACACTCTCTCATTTCTGTGCCCATTCTTTCATCTCCAGACTGGACGCATCCTTTCGAAATTATGTGCGACGCATCAGATTTTGCCATTGGTGCTGTTCTTGGACAACACATTAACAAGATGCCGCACGTGATTTATTACGCTAGCCGTACATTAAATGAGGCCCAACTAAACTACACAACAACAGAAAAAGAGTTTTTAGCAATTGTGTTTGCACTTGAAAATTTTCGGCCTTATTTAATCGGCTCTCCAGTTATTGTGTATACGGATCATTCAGCTCTTCGCCACCTTTTTGCGAAGAAGGATGCAAAATTGAGGCTAATACGTTGGATCCTACTGCTACAAGAGTTTGACCTTGTCATAAGGGACAAAAAGGGATGTGAAAACGTAGTGGCCGATCACCTTTCACGACTTCCTTCCTCGCCTACACTTGAACTTCCTATCACTGATGCTTTTCCCGATGAGCAACTTTTGACCGTTTCTTGCGAACCATGGTTCGCTGATATAGTAAACTTAGCCACCGGCTTGATACCTAACGATTGGTCGAAACAGGATAAACTTCGATTTTTGTCCCAAGCAAAGCATTTTTACTGGGATGAACCTTATCTTTTTAAATACTGTTCCGACCAAATCATTCGTCGGTGTGTACCGGAAAACGAGTTTAAGAGTGTGTTGTCTTATTGCCACGATCAAGCATGTGGCGGGCACTTTGGCCCAAAGAAGACAGCCGAAAAAATCTTGCAGTGTGGTTTCTATTGGCCACGACTCTTTAAGGATGCATATGAATACTGCAAGACATGCTCCCGGTGCCAACACTTGGGCCGGATATCGCGGAGAAACGAAATGCCGCTCCAACCAATTTTGGTTGTGGATGTTTTTGATGTTTGGGGTATAGATTTCATGGGACCATTTCCCAATTCTTTTGGGAATGTTTATATTCTTTTGGCTGTTGACTACGTTTCAAAGTGGGTCGAGGCTGTGCCTAGCCGAACGAATGACAATAAGGTTGTCGTTCAATTTCTTAAAGAACACATCTTTTCTCGATTTGGGTACCCTCGATAGATCATAAGTGATAATGGTTCTCACTTTTGCAATAAGACTTTTGAGTCCTTAATACGCAAATATTCTATAACCCAAAAGCTGTCAACGCCATACCATCCCCAAACATGTGGGCAAGCCGAGGTTTCAAATCGGTAAATCAAACAAATCTTAGAGAAAACGGTGTCTAAAAACCGAAAAGATTGGTCACTCAAACTGATCGATGCACTATGGGCTTTCTGTACTGCATACAAGACCAATCTTGGTATGTTTCCATACCGGCTTGTTTACGGGAAGGCTTGCCACCTCCTGGTAGAAATTGAGCATAAGGCATTTTGGGCTATCAAAGAGTTGAATTTATCTCTAGGAGATGCGGGCAGTAATCGAAAACTGCAGTTGAATGAACTAGAAGAGCTGCGGGACGAGGCGTACGATAATGCTGTAATTGTGAAGAACCGAACTAAGGTGTTCCACGATAAACACCTTCTGCGAAAAACTTTTGAACCTGGGCAACAGGTTTTACTCTATGACACTCGGTTACATTATCATCCCGGCAAGCTCCGTTCTAGATAGAAAGGGCCATATGTTGTTCGCACCGTTTATCCGCACGGTGCAGTCGATCTTGAAAATTCTGAGGACGAAACTTTATTCAAAGTTAATGGACATCGATTGAAACCGTTCCTCACAGCGGACCATTCGGATGAGCTCCTGTTTTTGCAGGAGCCGATTTACACTGATTGATTTTCCTCCACTTTCACCCCCGAATTTCCAATCAATTTTCTAAAACTTTATTTCAAATAAGTTTGGGGGTGTGTATCATTTGTAAATATGTTAATAAGCAGGATAGTGCCGGCATTTTGACCCTTTTGGTGTGGAATGACAGTGAGGACACTGTCAAGTTTAAGTTTGGGGGTATGCTCGGTACGTTTTCTTCCTTCGCATTCGCGTGTATATTTATTGCATTCGCATACTTATTTTGAAAAAACCATAAAAAGTGAAAAATTTTAAAAATTATAAAAAGTTTTGTATTCAATTTTGGCCATATTTAACTTGAGTTTGACAAATAGGTTAACTGGCTACGAACAACTAGATCTTAGACTGAGTAAGTTGAAAACCCTAAAAATAACCTTCTTTAAAGATTAACGGTAGAAAGTATATGTCTTAGTAGTTTATTTAGAAATAGGCAAATTTTGAGTTCACTTTTCGGGCTAAGTTGAAATAAAGGAAAAATATTGATATTCTTATTAGAATATAAGTTTAAAAAACAATTCCTAGCTTAAGTCTAGATTCTGAAAAATGTATACCCTACAAATCGCACAATCACGCACCTTGAAACTTGGAATAGTAGAAGAGACCTTGAAATGCTCTTGTCTAAAGTCCTTAGTACGAAGAAAATAAAAAAAAATGTGTGAATAAAGAAAAAAATGAACACTGATCTTTGTGATTACTTAAGGCTGCAAAATAGAAAAAAAGTATTTAGCGAGAGTGCTTCATCACCTAGTGCCTTAGACCAATTGGTTTGGGAGTCACTGCTAAAAGCCTTGGGTGTTGCAAGACTAGGAAGTACGCTTTAAAGTGCAACATATCTTGTAATCGGCTGTTGGTACCTCAAGAAATATTAACAGTCACATGAAGGATGTGTAAGCAAAGATTCATTAAGAATTCACCAGTTAATTAGTGCTTTGGACAACGGACAAGGGTATGATTGCTTGATTTGAATTCCCAAGTGTAGGGGTGATTTATACACACACGTGGGGATATATGATTAGAGTTGAGATAAGAGAAAGGAATGAAGAATAGAACTTGTATCTTTAGTAGAGTTGATAGAAAAAATCCTAAGTGGAGATGGAACCTTAGAAGGAAAACTTGGGAAATGCTGAAAGCTGAGTAAGTCTATATAAAATATATATTCTTAAGTTAAATAATAAGGAAGTGTGAAAAATATGGGTGGATAATTTACGAGTCAATGATAATAGAATTCTTTGTTAGAAAACCTAATTGGAGAATTGAAGTCGAAAAGCCAAATTGATAGGATTTTGTGGGTGTAATCCGCTAAAAACCCTCAGGAGACAACACTCCTCCTACTAGGGACAACTAGAGGTTTAACGGCTTGTTGCACGTGCTCAGTGCAATCGCGTTTCCCTGCGAAAGTGCGGTTAGGTTTTATCGAGAATAAAATAATAAGTTTGCTCGAGGACGAGCAAAAGATAAGTTTGGGGGTATTTGTTCAGATCATAATATTGCATTTTACATTCCCCATTCTTATTCGTTTTATAAATAAACAGGTGCTTTTGACGCATGCCTGCTACATATTACAGGTTACAGGTTCTTAGATATAAAACAGTGAAAAAGACAAAAGATGATACAAAAGCGGGACTTTTAACCAACAAGAAGGATCCTAGTCAAGTCTAGACGAAAAACAGTTCACAAAGGTATAAGGAAACGCAAGGTCCAAAACGTCAAAGTGAACGGTTAAAAGACCAATACAAGTTTTCACTGAAGATCTGGAGAAGGACCAGAAGCCAAAAGGATAAAAGAAATAAAGAAATAAAAAGCCCAAGCAGCATAGAAGCAAACCCAAAAGTTTCCAGACACGACTCCCTAGTTTGGCCGCGGAACGCTGGGACCGCGGTTCCGCGGCCATCTGCTGCACGTGTCGGTGCAGAATTTTCCTGTCGGTGATTTTGTTGGGATTTTTAGGGGGTATATCTGTAATAGCACATGTGCGAGCATTTGTAACCCTTGTTTTCCTATTTCCTTATAAATATGTAATCAAAATATTGTAATAAGGATGCCTCTTTTCAAGAAATAAAAATTCAGATTCTTTTGAAGATCTAAGAGCATCAATTTTGTAAGTTTATCTTTTAATTTCTGCCCTAGCTTTATAATTAAATTCTTGCCTTAGATTAATTAATCTTTTTGCCCTAGTTTAATCTAGTGTAGAATCTCTTAACCTGCAGTAGGTAACTAATCTATTAGATCTAAAAAATACATACAATAAAAATGATGTTTTTAACAGATCCCCTAATGAGCGAGTAATTTTCTCGCTTGTTAGGGTTAGGAATAGGGAGGAGTTTGAGAGATGAGGATCTTTCATCTCTTTCATGCCCAATTATTTGTAAAAATTAAAACTTCATGCATGCATGCATGATCCGCTCCCTACGGCACCCTACCCACGAGGTAACGGTGAAACCGTAGTATAAAGGACCGGACATGCATGACTTCTATGAAGGTTAAAGCAATTATTAGGAAAGGACGGACAAGGATCTAGAGGAAGAAACTTCGTTTCTTCCCAATCATCCTAATCCCCTTTACTAATAATTGCTATAACTCCTAAAAGATTTAATTGAGGGCATTGAAAGAGATGTGAAATTTAATCTTATCAAACTCCACCTTAGACCTAATCCTAGCAAGTTTCTTAACCATCGCACAACTTAGTTTTTTTTAGATTAAATTAAAAGACCAAACACCCATTGGAATTAGCTCGTAAGAATACTTAGGAAAATTACACATCCATGTGGACCGACCCGTATTCACCGGCTAGCTTCATGCGACACCGTTCTTGATTGCGGTAAATATTTTTGATCGTTAAAATCCTAGACTAATCAGCAGGTCCTGCATAGCAGCCCCAAACATAGAAATGTGCTCCGGTACCATAGGCGGTCCTCGCCTCAGACGAGTCGACTCTGACCTCGGCCCTCGCGGCCGCTCTCTGTGCCCTCGTAGTCTTCGGAGGCATATAGGCTGGAAATTGAAACATGATTCGATAAGGATACAGAAATCGAATCACAAGGATGTATATAAATCGCGGAAGGAATTTCAATCAACAAGTCCTAAGGTCACTTAGGCGGAGTACCGCGTCGTAAGTAAGCCGCGGAACATACACACGCTACGTTACTCTGCTTAAGCTACTTACTCTATCATACCAAGGTCATCCTACACTCCGAAAGGTAAATCCTAGCGCTCTGATTCCAACTTTTTCACGACCAAAAATTTGGCGCATGACCGGCCCTTAAACCACTTAACGTCTATAGGCGTACGTAAGTTAAGTAAGCCGAAACCCAGAAATCTAAATCACCCCAAAAAGGGATAAATGGAGAAAAACATAGTTTAAAACATTCGGAAATCTCAAGTAAAAATCATTAACTTTAGTGTAGGGTGTTTTTCGTTACCCCATTGAGATGAGAATACGCGCGCGCTTGTCAGACGTATTACAGATTCCCCCTGTCTAGGGTAGGCTGGGGTTTATCGATTGCGGGGATCCAAATCTCCTGCAGCCGCGGACTAAGCTGCCGTTAGTTACCCCTCGTATTTGGAGCGAGAGAACCTCCGATTGACGGGTTAAACTAGTCATGCGAACTCAATATGCAGTATTGTGTTTTGAAGGGGTTTGGGATATATCGAGGGCCCCGTAGAGTTTTTACGGGGGTCCCGCTACCCGGATAGTGGGCTGGGGATCAAGATGGCTAGCAGCCCCCTTGCGGGGTGCGGGACAGCGCCCCGTTAGAAATTTTTTTCTAATAGGGACGGTATTGTGGAGTGTGTGTGTGTATCTATATATATATATATACATGTATACATATATATATATATATATATATAAGGGAAAAGTGCCAAAAGGACGCGTGGGGCCAGCACCTCACGTGCCTAGCACACGAGCGCTGGGCGCTTGAGCGCTGGGCGCTTAGGCGCTAGCACACCACGTGTCCAACAAGTAGGCGCTGGGCACTCGAGCGCAAGGCGCTCGAGCGCTAGCGCACCACGTGCCCAGCACGTAGGCGCTGGGCGCTTGAGCGCAACGCTTGAGCACCGTGCGCTTAGGCACTAGCACACCATGTGTTCGGCACGTGGGCGTTGGGCGCTTGAGCACTAGGCGCTCAAGCGCTAGCGCACCATGTGTCCGGCACATGGGCGCTGGGCGCTTGAGCGCTTGGGGCGCTAGGCGCTCGGGAGCCGGCGAGGAAAAGGGGCTTTTAGCCCTAGAAATGGGATTTAAACTCCCGAAAGAGAATTTAGAGTGGAGTTAAACTCCTAAGATGTTTTTGGAGATGCTAAAACGGGCTTCTCCCTTAAGCTCTGGATCTTCCCAATGTGGGGGATGGGTCTCCTTCTTCCTCCTCTTTTGGCAGGATCTTGAAGAACAAGAAGTATGAGATTTTAAAAATCTCTTATTTTTAAGATCTAATGGGAGATCTGAGTTCCCCTTTATGGGTTTCGTGGTAAAAAACTATTTAGTTTTGGGAAAGGAAGAGTAAAACTCTTGATTTAATTCAAAAAGAGAAGAAGGTTTTTAGAAGCTTGAGAAAGGAGAAGATCACAGATCTTGATTCTTTTGGAGAGAGAAAAAGTTGTTGGGATATTTTCATTATCCTTGCCTTTATAGGCATACACTTTACATCTAGCCCCTTGGGCTTTGCAAAAAATGGCATTTTGCCTATCACATAGCACATGTGCCATTTCCTTTTGCACATAAGCCATGGGCTTTACAAAAACTTGTCTTTATGCCCATTTTTCTTACATTTATTCATAAAATAAAATAAACGAAATACAACAAAATTATTTATTACAAAATTTGCATTTTGGCATGGGGGAGTCGGTCGCTTCATGTTCGGGTTCGACCCGGGCATTGGACCACTTGACCTGGGCTTGGGCCCACTTGGCTTGGGGTTGACTTTGATTTTGACTTGGTCAACCGGGGTGTAAATTTTTACCCCAACAAATTGCCCCCCATCAATAAATGCACACCACACATGTGGATCGTGTGCATGAAATTGATAGATCTTCTTTCACGTGGAGGCAACTTGATTCGGTTCCCGCTTTTTGGGAAGCTGGCACTACCCTTTTTATGACATGGACGGTCGATGCTTGACGTGTCTCCGAGATGGAGTGTCTGGTTGACTTGATTCCAAGGCGGAGTGTAATTCCGATGAAGAGGTTATTGCTACCCTTTTAGCGACGTGGACGGTCGGTGTTGCCCATTTTGCGACATAAACGATCGATGCTGCCGTTTTTGCGACGTGGACGGTCGGTGCTGCCCTTTTAGAGACTTGGACGGTCGATACTGCCCATTTAGCGACTTGGACGGTCGGTGCTTCCCTTTTTGCGACGTGGACGGTCGATGCTGCCCTTTTAGCGATTTGGACGGTCGGTGCTGCCCTTTTAGCAACTTGGACGGTCGATGCTGCCCATTTCGCGACTTGGACGGTCGGTGCTGCCCTTTTAGCTACTTGGACGGTCGATGCTGCCCTTTTTGCGACTTGGACGGTCGGTGCTGCCACTTTAGCAACTTGGACGGTCGGTGCTGCCCTTTTTATGACTTGGAGGGTCGATAGTTCCCTTTTTGCGACTTGGACGGTCGGTGCTGCCCTTTTTACGACATGGACGGTCGATGATGCCCTTTTTGCGACTTGGACGGTCGGTGCTGCCCTTTTAGCGACTTGGACGATCGATGCTGCCCTTTTAGCGACTTGGATGTGTAAGTCCACGGTAGCGCCCCGGCCGTCTAACAGACGCCAAATGCGGAACAAAAACTTTTTACAACCGGCGCAATCGCGTACTATAACCTGGATCTGCCATTAAAGCTAAACTAACAAATTACATAGTGGGTAGAAATGTTATACCGAACGATTCGAGTCCTTCGGTCTTCAACCATCATCCCACGCTTTGTTACGGCTGCTCCGATCTCCTGAATCTCCAATCTTCTCGTCCAGATGGCACCACGTCGACGGATCTTTAAACGGGCTCCCGCCTCTGAACCGAGGCAACTCGATCATCAAGTTTGCTAAAAGAGATGACCAAGATTGATGTAGAGAATGAGTAGAACACTTTGTCTCGTTACATCCAAAGCTATGGACGAACGGTTAATGAAGTTGCCTTTTGGATCGGGTGGAAATGTGAAATGAGTATCTATCAAATTTCCATACATTAAAACTATCATCTTTTTCTCTCAAGCAACCATCCTCTCACAAGAGGGGAGGGGCCGGCCACTTATATAAGAGGGGGAGGTGAGTGTAGGAGAGGGGAAGGTGACCACAAGATTAAAGAAAGAATGAGTCACAATTACACCTTGTATGAACACATTTAATGCATATAATGAATCACCTTAACTAGTCACCAAATCATTTAATGCAATAATCAATGCACTAATGACTCACTAGCCTAGTCACCATCCTAGTCACCATCTAGAAACATCTAGAGCATTCCACACTCATCAAGAAAAGATAAATCCGTCTTTAACCGAATGTTAAAGACGGGCAATAGAAAACTGGAAACTGGCAACTTCCAAAAGCGATCCCGAAACGAATTTCAGGATAACCCCGTATCAGTATAAACATACCCGCATTTGTATTACGACCGAATACAAATGCAACTGAGATAAAGATATTATATTTATACAGTATAATACTCGGATCCGGCTTAAACCAAAGCCGACTAGTATTATCTGCCCGAAAAATGACACGTGCGTAAACGCACGTGCATTTTCCGAACCCTGTCATAAAACCATACGGCCTCTACAACGTTTCGTCCGAACTTGGGAAAGTTTCTGTGGGGGACTCTAATGACTCATCAACACACTGGCACTGGATATAACCACTAGCACGTCAGAGGTACTGGCTGTACGTAACGGTTGCCTATGTATTGATTGGAAGGGAAGCTGACGAGCAAACTCATCCATAAACCCTACTGAGCCTAACAGTGACAATATACATACAGTCTGGTCCGTTCGTCTATGAGTATCGGATATCGGCCTAGGGGCTGGTAACGTCAGACCCCCAATAGCAGTATAAGTCGTGTCAGAGAGTGGCCCAGAACACCCTGAGATACTACTAGAGTACGTACCAGTAAATCTCCTGCCTCGGCCGAGGGCTTTGTGTAATGGCTCTCCTAGACACAGCGCGATCTCACCCCCAATACCGGGAGAGACGAATCCCCTGCCGATCCGCTCACTTTCCTCCATGTGGCTCAGGATTGTACCCAAAAAAGACCTATTTGCACGACTCCTTTGAGTCGTGGTAGGGTAGAAATCAAAGCACAGTGGGAACTCACACAAGACAAATGACGACCTCAGGTCGATGAACTAACCTGTACACATGTCACCAGGGAACTGCTATCTGACGATATGTATAATACCAACTAGCATGTTCCCGGTGAGTCATGTCCGGTGTACTCATAACCCAATGAGCACCTGTATACATCTTAGGTGAGCCAACTGACACCAATGGCTTGTGAGACCGGCCATTGCCCCTCGTCGGGGTCTCAACTGTATACACAAGTCTACTCTGGAGTATCGATGCCCTGTCTCGAAACTCCCACGACAAGGGACTCTTTACGGATGTGCTTACAGACCCCAGCTCCCACGTATATGATCGCCATCATACTGCTGGCAGTCAAGAAAGAATCCTATGGGCTCTATCAACATGCAATAGAGAACTAAAGCATGTATACGATGATAAAGACAAACCAGATAGCATACTATCATCTTGAGCAAGACTGTCATATCAGTATAGGTCCTGCCTCAATCATTGCAATCACGTACCTGCGATCCAATAATTGACTTTGAGGGTACTATCTCCAACAATCTCCTACTTGCACTTAAGGCTAATTATTGCGATGTCGCATACTCACAGCCCGTGTGATACCGAACATCCAACTCCTCTACTAATCAGTTTCACAAAACTAGTTTGTAAAACTCTTGTATTCGAGAAATAGCCTTAGTGAGTGGATCCGCCCTGATGTTTCTTTCTATGTCTCTCTTAATCTCAAGTTCGCGGAGAAAACCATCTCCCGAATCGAGTAATTCCTGTCTTAGAATATGTCTGAATATCTGATGGGACCTAGTTCATAAATGAACTCCAAATTCAAACTTCTTAGACTGTATCGATAACTGAACCTAATCAGTATCCAGCACCATGCCTCCCACAGTATCCTCTTGGACCACCTGTCTATAATATTGTCCCTCTTCAGGGAAAACTATAACTCTGACAATCACTCTGTCATCCATCTTACCTTTGAAGCCTGGAATGATAACCGTCTCCCGAAGGAGGCCGCCGTCATCAAATCCGTAGAACAAGCACTTATGTTCTAAAACTGCTTCCTTATGTTTCTTCAGGATTGGATTAATATAAACTTATCTTATCAAGTGCAAAAACAACATCTGGTGTGGTAATTGACATCTCATGATCGACTCAATTGCCTAAGCAAGTGATATGCCAATCATGCACTTCCCTCTCTCCTTCAGTCTCTAAGACACCTTTAGAGAGGGTGACTCTATCACCTGCAGGTACACCACCATGCCAGGAGTCATCTATTCTAAAATACTATTAGAATATTGTCAAAGTACCCATATTAGGAAACTACCCAAATCTAGATCTAAAACCATAGATCTAGTAACCAGAATGTCAGATATTATATCCATATCCTTTATGGAGAAACAACTGTGTGACGACCACAGTACAACCGATCGTAGTATAGGAATTTTACTTCCTACTCTGTGTATGTCATCCAAATACCAGGACATCACACCCTACTACCTTCTCAACAGATCCATCCCTATTCTGATGAAGTCAAAGCCATGACTGTCTCATCAAAATTAGATGATCTAATCTCTGCTATATTTTCTCAAACCTATAAATAGACATAAGCTACTTGCCCACTATGCTTCCGCTGCTCCCACTGACTACGACAACCCTCTGGCAGAATAATATATACGTACACTTCTAAAGCTAGTTTAGAATGACGCTGTACTTATTCTTCTGCCGGGTCTCATTTCCTGGAACAACCGTAGTGTCAAGTCTGGGTAAACAAGAACCTTCCTGTCACCGTCCTTGAGAATACCGGAGTACCTCTCGGGTGTCTGAGGTTACCCACCATATCTACGGAGTGGCTATTGGAATGTCAAACTTGATTGAATATATAGGTCCTATTAAATTTTCCGTAATCGTTTGCGGTTCTGGAATCACTTCCAGTTCTACCATACTCCCACTACTGTTTTTCTGAAAAAATCTATTTTACTAAAACTGTGGTGAGTCAAGAACAATATCACTATTGATCTTCCAGATGGTAGAAATGTCAACCCTCGTCAAAGCCAGGGTCAACCCACAAACAGCCATTACAGAAACGTGCCTTGAGTTATCCAGTATCTGGTTTTAAGCATAAGCCGGACAACTCCCCGTATCTTAACATCGTTAAGATATGAACCATTCTATATACAATATAGAAATAGATGCACTAATTTAATTGGAACCATATTCAAATCATGCAACTTTCTCCAGTGCATATCAACTTAATGGAGAGAGGCTACTCAGCATTACTCAACTTAGGAATCCATCCAATTATGAATAATCTGAAAGAGAAAAAAGTTTCTCAAAATCATTACTATCATCTGAATACCAGTCACAAGAATCTACATCTTCAATCTCTTTGAAGAATCCCGATAATTGCGACACCTGGTTCTCTACTTTATTCTTATACCCACAACTTCTCAAAACTTAGACATTGTATTTCTACGAAACACTTGTCTAAAAACTAGAGAAGTCACAAGTAAACAGAACATAGTACGAGGACCTACCCCTTTGTCCTGACGGACACTGGACAACATACAATACTCTGTATAAGTCCGCTTAGTTGAATAACTCAAAACCTATGCATCGTAGGTTGAAAACTGTACCCAGGAGATTTCCTCAAATATCACCAATTACAATGAATTCCGATATAATGAGAATGATCTCCTAATTCCCAATAAATTACTCCCACTCATCATCTGTAAAACCATACAGATATGAGAATGAAACCTGGTAAATACATACCCTGGAGTAAGTATCTAATCGGGAAATCGGTTCTCCTTTAATAATGCACTGAAACATGAAAATGATTCGTAGGGATATCCTGTTATTCCTAGTAATGTCTCTTCCATAATCCAATTCATGACTTTAACCGTATATCTCTTTGCCATCTCTCCAAATCCCTTTATTTGTCTTTAGTCGTTACCTTCTGTACACTATCGTTAGGCTAAATGGTTTTCTTTCTTCCCTACCGTTCGACACCAGCCTATGGTTTGGAAGAAGACTATCCAGTAAGCATAATAGGTGTACCCTCCTGAACCAAGGAGTACTCGTAACTTGAGAGAAGGTGGTGATAAAAGACAACTGAATAATACCTTATTCTATTAAAGGTGAAATAGGAGTGGCGATGAAGTACGTGATTTGGTCGTGAATGATAACAGTCGCAATTTACTTTGCCCTCTTTCTAATCCCTTTATTTTGTCTTTAGTTATTACCTTCTGTACACCCTACTTAGGCTAATTGGTTTTCTTCATTCCCTACCTTTCGGCACCAGCCTATGGTTTGGAAGAAGACTATCCAATAAGCGTAATAGGTGTACTCTCCTAAACCAAGGAGCCCTCGCAACCTGAGAGAAGGTGATAATAAAAGACAACTGAATAAACCAATTCTATTTCTCCTGAACCTGGATCCATCCTCGAAGAAGTCCCTTCGAGTTCGTATATAACCATACGATAGATCTATCCAATGGAAGTGGATGTCCGTAGTAATACGGGGTGTTCTGAGAAATGCAAAGGGCAAAAGAAGGAGCGGTAATGACTTATGCAACTCGGACAATCCATAAGCCAGTATTTTAAGAAGGTTCGGTCAACTTGGTCACTGAGTCATAGTCTAGGGTCGGTCAAAGGTCGCTGCCAAAGAGAGAGAGAGAAAAGAAACACTCTGCGTGCACTCTAATCTAGATCAGAATGGTTGTCACTTTATCTAATCAGGAAACCTCCCACTGCAATCTTAAATTCTCCTCCAAACCTGAAAGAAGAATTAGTCGGGATCACCCGAAGAGTAAACCAACTCATCAGTGGGAATCGGGATCCAGCTATCATCACATGATAACTTGATAGAAGCCACTCAAGTTATCACACTCCAGAAGGTATGCGCATGCCTGGCAAGTTTCCTCTATGTTTGAAACTCCCGATGTGATTTTTGCCCCATGCTCTTATGACCTTGACGAAAGCCAACAAATCATAAGTCACATGTCAATTTCTGCCCGTCATTGTCCAGGTTAATTTGAACCCACCCGTACATACCCTTGACGAAAGCCAATAAGGTAATACGACTGTCTCAAACCAACACATCTATCTATGCTACAAATGAATACCCCAGCAGCTACCAAGCACTATGCCTTGATGAAAGCCAACAAACATAGCTTGAATACTACTGACCATCCATAAGATACGACGGAGGGCTACGGCTGGTTTTTGGCGAAAAACCTTTAACGTAATGAACTTGATCTCGTTGAAGGAACCTGATAGCTTTTTATAAAAATATAGTGGCGAAAACCTTTTGCTAAAGTGGTCACTCCCGGTGAAGGGATCTCGGCTCTTTCCTCGTGGAATGAGGTGCAGGATATACCAACTGAATACCGCGATGCAAAGCAACTTGTAATCGACTATAGTAAAGTTATTACCCTGACGCAAACTTCTGCCCAAGGGATCACTCCCGGTGAAGGGATCTCGGCCCTTGCCTCGTCGAATGAGGTGCTGGATATTCTAAACTGAATATCACCATGCAAAACAAAAAGAAATATCTTTGTAATAACACCTTTTTAAATTTTGTTCGACCAACATCAAATATAGGTTTGTTTTACTTGCATTGATAAGAATCAACGCAGTCCCATCAATCAATCACACCAGAAAAGAATGAAAATAAAATGTACGTATATGCCATCCGCATTCGTCACTGGGTCCCGTCATCACCCGTTAGGTTACTTAACTAACGACAGAGCGGGTGTAAAACACATACACATCGAATAGTATATATACCAATATACAATAATCGGTCCAGGCGTGATAATATGCAACATTACAAAAAAGTAATAAGCATCACAGAACAATACAGATAATCTGGGATCCCCGGATTTCACAGAGCCGCTGCTGAAAACCGACGTTCCCCTGGTCGTGTGGATAGCCTGTGCAATGAAACCTAGACCCCTACGGGTGCGGAAAGTTACCCGCCAAAACCTGAAGCGAGGCAGCCCCCTACAGCAAAATGAATGGACCACCCGGCACTTCACGGAATCCGGTAACTTGAGCACCCCTCCTTGGGTCAACCTGTACCCCGTACGAGTGCGGCGAATAGTATGCCAATTCTAGAGTGAGGTCCCTCTGCCTCTCAAAGCCATGAGATACGGACTCGTTGCCCTCCAGAACCCGGCTATCCGTGCACTCCTTCACGGGATAAACCTAGTACAGAAATAAAAATATGTACAACGGGTACATCGACCTCAACCCGGTCGTGCCCCAAAAGAATATTATACAACAGGCAGTGACGGCAGTCCACATGTTGGACACTCGCCCCGCAATATCAAATGTACAAATAAATCCAAACAGCACTATCATTGCACCCTGCTATCCACCACGACATATCTGCAACAACACAGCACAACACAGAACATCAACGCAAATGTCAAGTTCGCAAACCCGTCAAAAAGAACTATAGCAATTAGACGCGGTTTACCGATCAAATGACATTCCCGGTCGGAGATATAATGTAAATACTGCATACTAACAAGTTTAAAATTTCGATTGACTAAATTTCCCGAAGTGGGCCCCACGTACATTTGCTGTACAGTAACAAAATCTGGGCCCAAAAGAACAGTACCAGAAACCGCAATTTATCATGTAGAAACAACAGAAGAAACATGGTCAACTAAGTCACCAATACGGCAACGGTTCCGCGGTCAAAGCAAGGCTTTGACCGCATTTCCCCTGCGGTTTGGTCGACTCAGTAGGTCGTTTTTCTTCTGGTTCCTTAAAAAAGCCTGCTTAATTTTCTAGTATATGCAAAATAATTTTTAGACCCTTTTAAAAATCGACAGAAACTTTAACATGGAATTTTGCGATTTTCGAAAATCCGTTCGATCGATATTTTAAACGCGTTAGCACAAGTTAGTATAGCTTAATGGTGAGGCTCTGATACCACTGTAAGTCCACGGTAGCACTCTGGCCGTCTAACAGACGCCAAATGCGGAACAAAAACTTTTTACAACTGGCGCTATCGCGTACTATAACCCGGATCTGCCATTAAAGCTAAACTAACAAATTACAAAGTGGGTAGAAATGTTATACCGAACGATCCGAGTCCTTCGGTCTTCAACCATCATCCCACGCTTTGTTGCGGCTGCTCCGATCTCCTGAATCTCCAATCTTCTCGTCCAGGTGGCACCACGTCGACAGATCTTTAAACGGGCTCCCGCCTCTGAACCGAGGCAACTCGATCATCAAGTTTGCTAAAAGAGATGACCAAGATTGATGTAGAGAATGAGTAGAAAACTTTGTCTCGTTACGTCCAAAGCTATAGACGAACGGTTAATGAAGTTGCCTTTTGGATCGGGTGGAAATGTGAAATGAGTATCTATCAAATTTCCATACACTAAAACTATCATCTTTTTCTCTCAAGCAACCATCCTCTCACAAGAGGGGAGGGGCCGGCCACTTATACAAGAGGGGGAGGTGAGTGTAGGAGAGGGGAAGGTGACCACAAGATTAAAGAAAGAATGAGTCATAATTACACCTTGTATGAACACATTTAATGCATATAATGAATCACCTTAACTAGTCACCAAATCATTTAATGCAATAATCAATGCACTAATGACTCACTAGCCTAGTCACCATCCTAGTCAATATCTAGAAACATCTAGAGCCTTCCACACTCATTAAGAAAAGATAAATCCGTCTTTAACCGAATATTAAAGACGAGCGATAGAAAACTGGAAACTGGCAACTTCCAAAAGCGATCCCGAAACGAATTTCAGGATAACCCCGTATCAGTATAAAAATACCCGCATTTGTATTATGACCGAATACAAATGCAACTGAGACAAAGATATTATATCTATACAGTATAATACTTGGATCTGGCTTAAACCAAAGCCGACCAGTAATATCTGCCCGAAAAATGACACGTGCGTAAACGCACGTGCATTTTCCGAACCCTGTCATAAAACCATACGGCCTCTACAAAGTTTCGCCCGAACTTGGGAAAGTGTCTGTGGGGGACTCTAATGACTCATCAACACACTGACACTGGGTATAACCACTAGCACATCAGAGGTACTGGCTGTACGTAACGGTTGCCTATGTATTGATTAGAAGGGAAGCTAACGAGCAAACTCATCCATAAACCCTACTGAGCCTAACAGTGACAATATACATACAGTCTGGTCCGTTCGTCTATGAGTATCGCATATCGGCCTAGGGGCTGGTAATGTCAGACCCCCAATAGCAGTATAAGTCGTGTCAGAGAGTGGCCCAGAACACCCTGAGATACTACTGGAGTACCTACCAGTAAATCTCCTGCCTCGACCGAGGGCTTTGTGTAATGGCTCTCCTAGACACAGCGCGATCTCACCCCTAATACCGGGAGAGATGAATCCCCTGCCGATCCGCTCACTTGCCTCCATGTGGCTCGGGATTGTACCCAAAAAAGACCTGTTTGCACGACTCCTTTGAGCCGTGGTAGGGTAGAAATCAAAGCACAGTGGGAACTCACACGAGACAAATGACGACCTCAGGTCGATGAACTAACCTGTACACATGTCACCAGGAAACTGCTATCTGACGATATGTATAATACCAACTAGTATGTTCCCAGCGAGTCATGTCCGGTGTACTCATAACCCAATGAGCATCTGTATACATCTTAGGTGAACCAACTGACACCAATGGCTTGTGAGACCGGCCATTGCCCCTCGTCGGGGTCTCGACTGTATACACTTGTCTACTCTGGAGTATCGATACCCTGTCTCAAAACTCCCACGACTAGGGACTCTTTAAGGATGTGCTTACAGACCCCAGCTCCCACGTATATGATCGCCATCATACTGCTGGAAGTCAAGCAACAATCCTATGGGCTCTATCAACATGCTATAGCGAACTAAAGCATGTATACGATGATAAAGACAAACCAGATAGCATACTATCATCTTGAGCAAGACTGTCATATCGGTATAGGTCCTGCCTCAATCATTGCAATCACGTACCTGCGATCCAATAATTGACTTTGAGGGCACTATCTCCAACAGGACGGTCGGTGCTTATCTTGCTAATTTGATGTGAATTGGGTTGATATCAGCATCACTATACTGGAATATGGTACCAGGAGCGAATCATCATCTGCCATTAGTGGATTTGGGGATCTCCCTCGTTTCTAGTTTAACGACTTAGGGGTCATCTGTTCCCAGTTTAACGACTTAGAGGTCATCTGTTCCCAATTTAACGACTTAGGGGTCTATTGGATTGGAGTTTGGAATTTTGGGGTTAAGATAGGCATCAGCGTTGCTAATACTGAAGCATATATGTCAGGAGCAATTCATCATTTGCCCTTTTCTATTTGGAAGCGGTGGCTTAGGAGACAGGTATAGGTCCCTATCACCTAAAGCTTTTCAATTTTATGAGCCGTAAGGGTCCCATAAAAGCATTTTCTCCCTTCGAGTCAAAAGGATCTCGTAGGTGCACTTTCTCCTTAGGAGTCATAGGGACTCCCAAGTGTTGTTTTCCTTTGTGAGTCGTAAGGATCCCACTAAGGTGTTTTCTTACGAGTCGTGAGGATCCCGTAAGTTGGTTCTCCTCATCTATCGTGAAGACACATGAGTAGGTCTTCCAAAATGGAGCATAAGTCCAAGGGCGAAGACCGGCCGCTGGACTGGTGATTGCGGTGGGGTATGGGTATGATGAGAATTATTTGAGCCCGTAGATTGTATATGGTAGTCAATTTGGGGACTAACCGTAGGGCTGGAAGAATTTTGAGAAATTGGATTTTGGTTGGTGTCTGCATCGCTGCACTGAAATATGATATCAGGAGCGACTCATCATTCGCTGTTTGGGGACTTGGAATTTGGATCTTGTTTGGCATCAGCATTGGTGCACTGGAATAATGCCAGGAGCAACTCATCATTTTCCCCGGGAGGACTTAGGATTTGGTTTTTGGGTCGGCATAACACTGAAGCATAACACCAGGAGCGACTCATCATTTGCCATTTCCCGTTGGGGAGCGGTGTCTTAAGAGACAGGTTTAGGTCCATGTCACCTAATACTTTTCAATTTTATGAGCCGTAAGGGTCTCATAAAAGCATTTTCTCCTTACGAGTCGAGATGATCTCGCAGGTGTATGTTCTCCTTAGGAATCATGAGGATTCCTAAGTGTGTCGCTCCTTTGTGAGTCGTAAGGATCTCACGCAGGGACTTTCTCCTCACAAGGTCGAGAGGACTTTGCGAGTGTATTTCATCTCTTTTCACGAGTCTGCGCCCTTTCGGGTTTTCACAAACTCGCCAGTAGTCCTGCTGTTTTTACTCACGGAGCCCTTTCGGGTTTTCATCCGTGCCCGTTTTGCTTGTGGACATACCGTTTTTTTTTCCCGTTGGTGGGACTTTAAAAGTAGTCTCACCGGCAGGATTTGGGAGAGATAGGGGTCATTTACGCCCATGGATTGTATACGGTTTTACAGGATGTATAATCTAGACCGTAGGGCTGGTGTGCTCAATACGCCTGTGACTTGGAGCATTCACGCATAGTATTTCTTGAGATATCGGCCATTGATGCATGACATGGGCCTTTCTCCCTCGGCACTTATTAGTTGGTAGTATCCTCCGTCGAACACTTTCTCGATGACGTATGGTCCTTCCCAGTTTGGCTCGAATTTTCCCTTGGCATGTCGATTGGGGATGATCAGTCTTTTAAGGACCAACACCAATTCGCCTTTCTTGAAAGCGCGGAGACGAGTCATCTTGTCATAGGCCCGTGACATTTGGGCTCGGTACAGCTCCAGATTTTGCTGTACTGCAAGCCTCTTTTCTTCGAGGGTGTCAAGCTCTTCAAGCCGAAGGAGCACGTTTTCCTCCTCCGTCAACTTATGCTGGATGGCCATTCTTAAACTTAGAACTTCGACTTCGAGGGTGAGGACCGCTTCCACTCCGAAGAGCGATGATTATGGAGTGGACTGAGTTGGAGTACGGTACGTGGTACGATATGCCCACAACGCCTCGTGATATTTGAGATTCCAGTCACTCTTGTTGGCTGAAGCATTTTTCCTCAGGAGCTTGCATAGGGTCTTATTGAAGGCTTCGGCTAGCCTATTGGCTCTTGGATTATAGATGGAGGAATATCTCCAGTCTATCTTGTGCTGAGTAGCAAACCTTGACACTTTGAAGCTCTTGAAAGAAGGCCCATTGTCAGAAATGGTTCTTCTTGGTGTATCGAAGCGGTATAGAATATTATGCTGGAAGAATGTCAGAATATCTTTTGTCTTGATTTCTTTTAGCGGGACAGCTTCAGCCTATCTGGAGAAGTAGTCTGTTGCGGCCAGTATGAACCGGTGGCCTCTAGATGATGGAGGATCAATTGGGCCAACTATGTCAGTTCCCCAGACTTCGAAGGGCCACGACACCACCGTAGGATGCAACGGATTGGGGTGCTTGTGAATGAAATTACCGTGAATTTGGCAGATATAACATTTCTTTGCATGCACTCTGCAATCCCGTATCATGGTGGGCCAGTAATACCCAAGCCATTTAATTTGAAGTCGCATCTTAGGGCCAGATAGGTGAGCACCGCAAACGCCCGAGTGAACTTCTTTCATAACTTTTTGGGCTTTGGCCGATGACAGACACCTGAGCCAGAGTTGGTCATATGACCTGCGGTATAGTGTGTCATTTACAAACACGTATCGGAGAACTCTCTTCTTCAGCTGAATCCTTGCAGATTTTCCTTCGGGCAGCTTGTCGTATCGGATGTACTCTATGAAGGGTTCTCTCCAAACGGGCTCGTCTTGGATGGTCGAAGCTTCTTCGGCAGGACTGCTCTTCTGTTCCGCGCCTTCCTCTTCTCGGGGGTAGAATTTGCCGGCTCCTGACTGTGATCAGAATTTCGTCCATGTCAGGATCAGCCAGCTCCTTGGCTAAGTGAGCGAGTACGTCGGCCTTTCTATTCAACGTTCTAGGGACTCTCATTAGTTCGATGTGAGTGAACCGTTTCATAAGATCCACCACTCGGCTTCTGTACCCAGATAACTCGGGTTTGTATATTTTATAGTCGCGGCTTACTTAGTTGACGACTAGCTGGGAGTCACCGTAAACCCGTAGCCGAAGGATTTCCATTTCTATGGCGAGCTCCAGACCAGCTATCAGAGCTTCATACTCAGCTTCATTGTTTGTTCGAGGCTTGGTGAGAGCAAAAGAACGTCGTAAGGTTCCCATCGATGGCGTGATGAACACCAATCCTATCCCTGCTTTTATCTCCGGGATGCTTGATTTGCTGGAGGTCCTTATTGATGAGGCCCCATCGAAGTAGAGCTCCCAACATGGCTCGCTATCCTCGAGGTGCAATATTTGTTCATCGGGTAACTCGCAATTGAGCGATGACCCTTCCGGTATGGGATGAGCAGCGAGAAATTCCGCAAGAGCACTGCTTTCTGAGGAGTATAAACTATGTCAAACTCAAGTAGCATGACAGCCCACCTCGACATTCTACCGGCTAGGCTTGCTTTGGTTATTAAGTGTTTGAGCGGGTCGACCCTAGAGATCAGCATAACCCGATGAGCGAGCAGATAGTGCCTCGGCTTCATCACAGCGAACATCAGAGCCGGGCATTGCTTTTCGATCGGGGAATAGTTGTGTTCCGCCCCGACTAAAGTCCGACTGAGGTAGTAGAGAGCATTCTCTTTTCCCTCCTCGTTGTTCTGGGTAAAGAGCACACCGAGTGACTCATCTAGCGCGGCAGTGTAGAGAATCAGCGGTTTATTTGGAATGGGAGCGGCCAACACTGGAGGGTGCAACAAGTACTGTTTGATGCTTTCGAACGTTTCTTGACATTCAGCATCCCAGAAAAAAGGAGCTCATTTCTTTATGAGCTTTGAGAAGGGCCTACATCTCCCCGATAAATTTGAGATAAACCTTCATATGTATGCAAGTCTGCCCTGAAAGGATCTTAGCTGCGTCAGATTCTTCGGAGGGGGCATCTCCATGATGGACTTTATCTTTGATCGGTCAACTTCGATCCCTCGATGTCGGACTATGAAGCCCAGGAATTTTCCCCATGACACGCCAAAAGCATACTTTAGAGGATTCAACTTCAGATTGTATTCCCTCAGTCTCATGAGAACGGTCCTAAGATCTTGGATGTGATCGGCCTTGGCTTTAGTCCTGACGACCAGGTCATCAACATAGCATTCAATGACTTTATGGATTAGGTCATCAAAGATATTAGTCATTGCCCTTTGGTACGTAGCACCTGCGTTCTTCAGTCCGAACGGCATCACCTTGTAGCAGTATATTCCAATCGGGGTTCGAAATGCTGTGTGTTTCTCATCCTCAGGCGACATCTTGATCTGATTATATCCATACGAGCCATTCATAAAGGTGAACAGCTCATAATTTGAGGTGTCATCGACCATCATTTCCATGACCGGTAGCGGGAAGTCGTCTTTAGGACATGCCTTGTTGAAGTCCCTGAAATCAACACAGACTCGGATCTGCCCATTTTTCTTCTTCACTGGGACTACGCATGCGATCCAATCCACATATTTCTCTTCTCCGATGAAGCCAGCATCGATAAGTTTCTTAGTTTCCTCGATGAACTTTTCTTCTAGTTCTCTTCTCATTCTTCGAGGAGCTTGTTTGACTGGCTTAGCATCAGGAGATATAGCCAGCTTATGCACGGCCACTTCAGGGGAAAGTCCAGGCATTTCTTTATACGTCCATGCAAAGCAGTCGACGAACTCGTGTAGCAGGGCGATTATCTGCGCTTTCATTTCCTCTGACAAGAGTGACCTGATGTAGGTCGGCCTTGGATTATCGGGTGTTCCTAAGTCAATCTCGTCTAGCTCGTCGAAGGTTGCTTGTCCGCCATCTTCGAGCTCTTGAGGAGCTTCTTCTAGATCGGCTATTTCGTCGTCATCATTTGATCTTTCACTGGCTTCACCAATATGGATCATGTAGTATGCTTTGGAATCAGGTTGAATGAAGCCTATGCCCCGTCTTTCTGGAATTCGTCCATCGATGAGTGCTCGGACCTAGGGCGGATGCCATAGTCATTCATAAAACTTTGCTTCGGACTCCGTTTGATATAACCGACATCCGCACTTTTTGAAATATTCCCGCATCCCGGGTGCATAGTATCTGGGATTGAGGACGGCTCTTATGCCTCTCTCATAGGGAAGGCATGCGACAGACAAATCGTCCGGGTGCACAACGGGGTTTGACCCATAAAACAGGATGCTCTTCTATCCATTTTTCCTTCCGAGAATGTAGAAAGTTTTCAGCTGGTCTACGGTGGAGACTGATAATGCATCGAGCTCTTTGCACATCTGCTCCGGCACCCTTGTGACAGCTAGGGGGCCTTTTGCAATTTCGAAGGTTTCTCGTAGTTTTGTTTGTTGCATAGCGGTCCAATCTGCACAGCTGTTGCACGGCAGGTCCTCTTCCTCCGACTCTTCAGTGTCGCTGCCAAGATGAGGGCGGACTTTGCTGCTAGATGGGGCTTCCGTAACAGATTCGTCCGTATTTCTACCAAAACAAGGGCGAGTTTTACGGAAGGACGGACTTCCAGCGTCGGATTCATCAGTGTCACTACCGAAACGCGGGCACACTTGGGCGTTTATGCGTTTGAAGGTGACAACCGGCTCAGGTTTGCTTTTGAGTCTTGAGACCGCGCTATCCTCAGTCAATTGGGGCTTAGCATTTTGGTGGTTCATAAAGTACCGAGAATCTTCATATCGGACTTCATGCACACCGAACGGCTAGATGTCTCCGTCAATGCGTCTTTCTTCACCATTTTTAGTATACTTCATGCATTGATGGAGAGTTGACAGAATGATACCGTAATCGTAGAGCCACGACCGGCCCAAGAGAATCTTATAAGATATGTCGGCGTCGATCACGTATATCTTAGCTTCAGTTTGCAAATCCCTGAATTTAATTGGCAAAGCTATAGACCCCAGAACTTGCTGGCAGTTTTGATTGAAACCTTGAATGATAATCATTTCCCTTGACAGGTGTCGGACATCCATTGACAAACTCTTCAGTGTCCGCAAGTTCATGATGTTCACTGAGGACCCCGGATCAATCAATATGCGATTAATCCGATCTCCGTCGCTGTACTCGGTCATGTAAAGCGGCCGATTATGCTCAGCTATTCCCAGTAGCAAGTCTTCATCCTTAAACGTGACTGCGGCGGCTTGCAAAGTGTACTGAGCTTCTTTCATATTAATTTTCTCAAAGCGAGCCTGATACCGCTCAGGTTAGAGCATGAATGAGAACATCTCTAAGCTCTTGAGATAGAACCAAGACATCGTAAATTCTAAGGAGAGACGGAAGCTTTCGGAGGTGAGCCAAGACATTATAGTCTACTAGGGAAGGACTCGAATCTTCATGAGCAAGTTCTCTGCCATCTTCTTCATTAGCGACTTCTTTTACCTTCCCTTTTGGGGCGTTGCCCTGATTTGGCGGTAGAGCCCTGCCGCTTCTGAGTTGGATTTGGTTGTCCTTTGTGGCGAGCTCCTCGTCCTCTTCGGGAAAACAGAGCTCCTCCTCAGAGTCGCTGCCAAGATGGATGGCGTAGCAGGTCACTACTGGGATCTCTTCATTGGAGTCTTCTTCTAACTCCTCCAGAATTTCAGCCGCTCGTACAGAGAGGAACTCCTTCAATTGAATCAGAGTTCTTTCCTTCTGTTCATATTCTTCGAGGGAATCGATATATTTTTTAATGGTCGATCTCCCTGCAGACTCCTTTTCGCGTCGAGCTGCACTTTTCTTCTTCTTGAGCTTTTTGGATTTTGAGCCTGATGGAGCCGCTTTGGCAACTGGCATGGTAGGCTTCTTCTGCCCTTCCCATTCCTTCCTGGGCTCTTTCCGAAGTAGCTTTATCATCCTCTTCGTCTTATTAGATATGTGCGTACTCCACGGAGGCCGTGATGAGTCTGTTTCATTTCACAGGGCAGCGGGTTCGGCTGTCTGCTCTCAGAAGACTTCAGCTTCTGTCTGTATAAAGTTGGTGGTTTCAACTTGATTGTTCACCAACACGCTTTCGGACAACTCAATCTCTACAGCCTTGTACTGCTTCTCGACCCAGTCTTTAAAGATATAGCAATCCTCGATCGCATTTCTCACTACTCGGTGGTACGGGCAATACAGGGAATTGTCGGTCATTTTTGCTTCTTGAGGTCTTTTCGACTCTGGCAATTGTAGACCGTTGTTCAAGACATCTTTAAATATCTTTCGAACCTTGTCACTTCTGAAAGAGTAAACCTTGTTCTTTTTCTCCTCTAGAGAAGGCCCATCTCCTCCCAGCAATAGCTTTTGAGACCAGTTGGTTTTGGATTCGCCCGCCCTTCGCTTTTCTTCATTGTCGGGCGCATTAAAGACATTGGTACTGCTGGAACTCCCGCTTCCACGGTTGTCGTCCCGCTTGCTTTTCCAAGTCTTGTCTCTCTGAGAGTCCGGGGTGGACTCTTGCCTCGAGCGTTCCAGTATTTGGACTTTCTTGGTTAGCTCTTGAAACGTCTTGAGGCCTGCTGTGCACAAGAATGGGACCATCCAATGCTGAGGTTCCCAATGAGAAGGCTGATGAACTGGTCCTGCTCCAGCGGCGGTTCGCACTTAACTGTGTGATTACGCCATCGGGCGATAAAGTCGGTGTTTCTTTCATTCTTCCCCGGCTTGGTCATCACAAGGTTGGCAATGGAGATTTTATCACTGACACTCATGAACCTTTGCCGAAACAGAGACTCCATTTGGACAAAGGTAATAACGGACCCATCTGGTATACTCGCGTACCAGTCGAAGGTGACACCGGTCAGGCTGTTGACAAACTAACGAAGAAGGAGCGCATCATTGCCCTCTGTATTTCCGCACGATGCTTTAAAGTGGGTGACGTGCTGATTTACGTTTCTCGTCCCATCAAATCTTCCGAATTTAGGAATGACGTAGCCGCTCGGGAACTCGATCAGATCGTACTGTGCGGGATATGGCCGCCCACTACTGCCAATTTCTTTCTGATCTTCAGCTTCGGCCACCAATGTTTTAACTTTGCTGGTGAACAAATCCATTATCCGATCTTGTGTTAGCGGGATAGTGCTATCTGGGGCCAAGGAGTCCCCAGAAGCAGAATGTGGCCGGCTTTCGTACGGCTCGACCAGTCTTGGACCCAAAGGAACAGGAATTGGCTACTTCGAATTGTCATCATCCGGCTCATGAGTAGCGACTTGTGCTTGATTGGGAGGCGCTCGAGCAATTTGAGCCGTAAGCTGCATCACAACGTTCGTTAGGTCGTCAATTTTCGAATAGAGCTTGGACATCTCTTTATCTTTGCTCTTGAGCTGTTTCTAAAGCTCTTGAAGCGGCTCTTGCTCCGCGGTCCTGGGGCAAAAAGTCGGCTCGTCCTCACTGTCCGAGCTTGACTCTGCCTGGACCGAAGGGTCCTTCTGCCTATTGTCCTCATCGAGAGGGTTTTCTTCATCCAGCGGAGGCGGCTGTTCTTGGGAAGCGGAAACAACATTCAAACCAGATTGGGCTTGGGATGTGGTGGCCCCATCCTTGCTTTTGCTATGAAGGTTGTCGCTGGGGCGCCCGCCCGCTATATAGACCGTATGGATAATATATCCAGCCGTCTTTTTATTATCGGCGGCTGATTTCACAGATCGCTGTCTTGACCTCCCTGTTTCGGTAGCGAGTAGTCGATTGAAGGCGGCTGGCCTGACCAGGTTCTTGAATGGTGCTAACGCTTCCTTTTTGGTTTTGCCCCGCTGTTTTCACGCAGCACAGAACGCCTGATAGACTCTTAAAGAGACAGTGCCATACTTTTTCTGTTGGGGCCGGGACATGTCTCTTTGTAGCAACGTTCGGACCGCTGTCTTCTTGATTCTGGCGGTCATGGTATTTTTCTGAACCCACTTCAGAGGTTCGAAGGAATTGCTGAATTTTACGGCCGATTCAGCCGTCGTCGTGGAGTAACCCTGCTTTCGGAACCTCACAAGACTCCACTTTGCCAGAATCCTGGCCCTCTTGTTGGCTCGATACCTGAGCCGCTTCTGCCTCAGCTTTTCTGTTTTGAGCACTTGGCTGGTCACGGCTCCTCGGGAAGTCGTCGTAAACCGGGCGATGGAGGGATTTGGAGATACGCCTAATTGTGCATTTGTTGGAATCATCGCCTGAGCTCGTCCACAACGTTTGATGTTGCACTTTGTACCGGAAGTCTTGCCCCTAGCTGGAGCACCATGGAGCCTCTCAGACATCATCTTAAGTTTCGGTTGAGTTGCCTTAGCGATCACAACATTTGGCCTCTTGCCTCTTGAGGTCGATTTGGCCTCTTGGTTTGCCGTGACCTCCGCCAGATGAGCGCTTCCGGAAGGGTAGATGATGACGGAACCAAATTGACGGGGTGGCTCCTCCCATTGCCGGCTGAGACTGGCGGGGAGAACCACACGGGCATTGATCTTGACAACGTACGAGATCGGCGTCACGTCGGAAGCCGAATTCGTCTTAGGAGACATCGTCGTTGGAAGTTGATTGCTGCACGAAAAAAAGAAATTATTTCAAGACAAACATCGGCATATATGTTAAATGAGTTCGCATGAACGCTTAACCCGAGATATGGGAGGAGAGAAAGGTCCCACCGGGCGTGCCAGAATCTGTAGGGTGTTTTTCGTCACCCCATTGAGATGGGAATACACGCGCGCTTGTCAGGCGCATTACAGATTCCCCCTGCCTAGGGTAGGCTGGGGTTTATCGATTGCGGGGATCCAAATCTCCGGCAGCCGCGGATTAAGCTGTCGTTAATTACCCCTCGCATTTAGAGCGAGAGAACATCCGATAGACAGGTTAAACTGGTGATGCGAACTCAATGTGCATTGTTGTGTTTTGAAGGGGTTTGGGATATATCGGGGGTCCCGCTACCCGGATAGCGGGCTGGGGGTCAAGGGGGCTAGCAGCCCCCTTGCAGGGTGCGGGGCAGCGCCCCGTTAGAAATTTTTTTCTAACAGGGACGGTGTTGTGGAGTGTGTATGTATCTATATATATATATATATATATATACATGTAAACATATATATATAAAAAAAAGGGAAAAGCACCCAAAGGACACGTAGGGCCAGCGCCTTACGTGCCTAGCACGCGAGCACTGCGCGCTTGAGCGCTGGGCGCTGGAGCGCTGTGTGCTTAGGCTCTAGCGCATTACGTGTCGGACACGTGGGCGCTGGGCGCTCGAGCGCCAGCGCACCACGTGTCGTGCGCTGGGCGCTTGAGCGCTAGGCGCTCGAGCGCCAGCGCACCATGTATCCGGCACGTGGGCGCTGGGCGCTTGAGCGCAAGGTGCTCGAGCGCTAGAGCACCACGTGCCCGGTACGTGAGCGCTAGGCGCTTGAGGCTTGGAGCGCTAGGCGCTCGGGCGCTTGGGCGCCGGCAAGGAAAAGGGGCTTTTAGCCCCAGAAATGGGATTTAAACTCATGAAAGAGAATTTAGAGTAGAGTTAAACTCCTAAGATGTTTTTGGAGATGTTGAAACGGGCTTCTACCTTGAGCTCTGGATCTTCCCAAAGTGGGAATTTTAGGGGATGGGTCTCCTTCTTTCTCCTCTTTTGGCTGGATCTTGAAGAACAAGAAGTATGAGATTTTAAAAATCTCTTATTTTTAAGATCCGATAGGAGATCTGAGTTCCCCTTTGTAGGTTTCGTGGTAAAAAACTATTTATTTTTGGAAAAGTAAGATTAAAACTCTTGATTTAATTCAAAAAGAGAAGAAGGTTTTTAGAACCTTGAGGAAGGAGAAGATCACAGATCTTGATTCTTTTGGAGAGAGGAAAATTTGTTGGGATATTTTCATTATTCTTGCCTTTATAGGCTATAAACTTTACATCTAGCCCCTTGGGGTTTGCAAAAAATGGCATTTTGCCTATCTCATGGCTCATGTGCCATTTCATTTTGCACATAAACTATGGGCTTTACAAAAATTTGGCTTTATGCCCATTTTTCTTATATTTATTCATAAAATAAAATAAACAAAATACAACAAAATTATTTATTACAAAATTTGCATTTTGGCATGGGGGAGGTCGGCCACTTCATGTTCGGTTCGACTCGGGCATTGGCCCACTTGACCTAGGCTTGGGCCCACTTGGCTTAGGGTTGACTTTGATTTTGACTTAGTCAACCGGGGTGTAAATTTTTACCCAACATTTAGTTTTCTTTCTTGAAAATTTCGGCAGCACCTCCTTTGTAAAAACTAGCCCTGAAAACGGGTACAACATAGATAAATATAAAGCATCCCAAACGGGAGCAAATCACGCCCAACGGTGGAAACAACCACCACAAACATATATACGACGCCGAAGCGAAGAAATATAAAAGAAAACTGCATAAAGAACTAAAACTTTTCAACAAAACCGGCTCTCACAAGCACGGCACCCAAAGTCACCAAAATAATAATACAACACCGAATCCTCACAACTCGTCTCTAAGTCAAATACAAGAAGTGGTAGATGGAGAATACTAGATCCAACAAAAAAAGATATACAATGTACAAACGGATAACCGCAAAACCCACCTAAAACTGGATAAGCCTCACAGCCAACCATAGCGGTATCCGCAAAAGTAGAGATGATAAGACGCCCTACCGCGACTACACTGAGGGTAAGCCCTGCAAAACACTATGGCATAACGGAGGTGAGTTGCCAACTCGTGAATAGAAAATAACATCATACTGAAATCGCAAGTATGTACTAACAGCAATGATCAATAACATGTAAGCTGGTAGCATGAGTATTGAAATATGAATATGCAACTATCATGATCGAGGTACACCACCAGGGTACTATATCTATATGAATCAAATGCATATCAACTAAATACTGAGTGTGGGATAATAAATAATCTCAAGCACAAATCATAAGCATGGAAAAACCCGGTGTAAATCAACAACACCCCAAATCCCAAAATACTCAGATCGGCCCCCAAATCCTGTAAGTCTCATGGAACCTGAGTGTCAAACATCGATACTCTAAAACATCATGAAAACTAGTGCCTAACATCTACACATAAATACTTGTATCCATACGTTCCTCGAAACCCAAGTATCCCACTTCGACACTTGTGTTCCACGTATCGGTCTTTCTGATATCCATACGTTCCTCGAAACCCAAAGTATCCTACCTCGACACTTGTATTCCACGTATCGGTCTCCAAAATCCATATATCTCTCAGAATATAAGTGCCTAATATCGACACTTGAAATTCCCAAATCGCATGAAAACATATCTCAAATGCGTAAATCCATGTAAAATAACATATGCAACATAAAACATCAATATGAGCATATCACGGGAAAAGTCCGCTATTTAAACGCATCAAGTCATTAAATATATCTCGCGGTTCCCATATATCCAAATCCAAAATACATATATATACAACGTCCCATTCCACCGATATATATGTTATAAAAATCCAATGATATAACAATAGCAAAGTATATACGCAAGCATGTAGGTATAGTATGGCATATGTATAAGCATGTAGGTATACAGGTATGCTATATGTCATTTGCGCTATCGCACCAGAATAAATGCCTCTATGTCGCTAACCATTAGCAAGGTATATCAATGAATATTTGTGTTGTGCGTATCATGGCAATTACCGACAGTGTGTGTGTAGCATATCATTGGTGCTCGTGCAACATGGACTGTCAATAATAGTGCAGTGTACAATGGATAAAGGTTCAGGCACAACAAGTAACTATATGCAATGAAATTCATGCATCATCTCTATATGAGTATATAAACATGCGGCTAATATCATATCATATCTAGCACTGACACTGAACGCCATACGGGCGAATTCCCCGTAGATGTTAAATCTACTCACTGATGGTCTCGAGCTATGAAAATCCGACCACCTGCTTCCCTTTGTTCGCAGCGCCCGAAGTCCCCGCTTGCGACCCTAAAATTTCACAAATACATCACATAAGCTAAATATCCTACGCCGACAAAAAGATAACGAAACGCAAGGATAACGCCCAGAAAATTACACTGCGCACCTAGCGCACTAAACGCGCACGACATCGGCAAAAACCCCAACTAGGTCGCCAAACTACGGAACACCATGTCTAGACTCCGATCGTCTCGATCGCGCAAACACAACACAATAAAATACGAGGAAGATAATAGATATCACCTCGCAACGACCAATTGAACCCACGTCAGAAAAACACCGAAACCTAGTAAGCAACTTATCGCAATATTTTGCACAAGTCAAAAACTAAAACCATTCTAGCGGTTCCAAACATCGCAAAGCGGCTTAACAATGTTATCCAAACTATTTCCATAATTTTAAACCCACCCAATTAGGTTTTATTAAAACCTAGTAAGCAAAAACTTCATTAGTTAACTTAGGAATTATCAATAATTATCATTCACAAGATTAAGTTTCCAAAGTCCTCATTTTAACCATTAACCATTACAAACCCTAACTTGATTTTCTTTAAAATTATAAAGAAAGAATTAAACATAAGATTAAAGCTATAATAATCCAATTAATTAGCTATCTTAATGATTTAGCATAACAAAAGAGGATTAGGGTTAGAATTTATACCTCTTAAGAACAAATTATAGCAACAAGATTCCATCAACTTTTGCCTCCAAAGATCATGTTTTTCATGAAGAACTAAGCAAGTTTAGTGAAAGGAAATGATGGTTAAAGTTTTATTTAGGGTTTTATGGATTTATTTTGGAATTTTTGATGACTTTTTGAGTGAAAGAAAATGGAGAAATGAGCTGAGGAAAGTTTGGGGCAGAAATGGGGGAGCTCGGCTAAGGGTGATGGGGGGTGTTTTTGAAATTAAAATGAAGAAAGTTCTAGCTTAAAACATTAAATGCAAAATTAAATGCAAATGCCACCATTTCATTCATTTTCTTTTCTTTTTAAATCTTAAATCCTTTTACACAAAAGAATCTAGATATTTGAAGAGAAGCTTCCAAACTAATTCTAGTGATAAGATTAAAATGATTCTCATTAGAAGTAATTTAACCCAAATAAAAAATGTAATTACCACTTAAAATAATATTTAATTAGGGAAAAATTCTATGTGAACCAAAACTTTCCATTGGCCCCCAAAGTTCGCGCACTAGCTTTATTCTAGCTAAATTAGGTGCCGGCAAATTTATACGGAAGTTTGATCACAATCGGGTTAAAACGGAAAATACCGACTATTTTACCCTAAAACGAAAAAATTCGTATAACGATTTCTAAAACGTTACAAGTATGCTATCTGATTTGACTTTATGATCATGTACATGCATTATATGGTATTACAGTTCACTATTACATGTTGATAAAGCCTATAGGATTCTGACATGACTACCAGCATTATGATGGCAATCATATACGGTGAGCTAGGTGGTCCATAAGCACATCCTTAAATGTCCCTAGTCGAGAGAGTATCGAGACTGGGCATCGATACTCCGGAGCAGACTAGTGTATACTTTTCGAGATCCCGACGAGGGGCAGTGTCCGGTCTTACAAGCAATTGGTGTCAGCTGGTCACCTAAGATAGTATACAGGTGCTCACAGGAGGGGAGTACACTGGACAGATTTGCCGGGAACATGCTAGATGGTATTATACCTATTATCAGATAGTAGTTCTCAGGTGACATGAGTACAGATTAGTCTGTCGACCTAAGATCGTCATTTTTCTCATGTGAGTTCCCACTATGCTTTGGTTACTATCCTACCATGGCTCAAAGGAGTCATGCAAACAGGTTTTAGTTGGGTACAGTCTCGAGCCACATGGAGGTAGTGAGCGGATCATCGGGGATTCGTCTCTTTCGATATTGAGGGTAGATGTCGCATTGTGCACGGGTGTCTATCGCCAGAAATCCTTGACCAAGGTAAACGAGAATTACTGATTTGGATCGGTAGTTTCTTAGTGGATGATGGGCTTCACACCGACACGACTTATCACATTATTAGGGGTTTGACTTCATCCACCCCTAGAACCGATATATGATACTCTTAGACGAACAGACCGGACTATATGGAGATTTTCACATACAGGCTCAGTAGGGGTCAGTATGAGTTTTCTCGTCAGCCTTCCTTTCGCTCAATACCTGAGTAGCTGTTACGTACAGTTGGTGCTGCTGACGTGCTTATGGTTAAACCCACTGCCAGCGTATTGATGATTCTTTAGAGTCCCACACAGAGAGTTTTCCCGATTCAGGTGATAAGATGTGGATGCGGTATGTTGGTACATACAAGTGTCTAATTAAATATGTGTACAGGCTACACGGACTTTAATCGGACAGTTGATAATACTAGCGGTTTAGGATTAAACTGGATTATTAAATCAAGTTTAGATGTAATAATTTATATATATATTTTTATATATGTATTCTAGTATTATTGTTCACTATTCATTTTCTTTATTGGCTATTCGTATTTTTTATACGAATACGCGTATATGTATTTCGATACGTATACCGGGTTGTATTCCGTATTTATCCGGAATTTGTTCTATAAGATAGACACCTCATTTGTGAATATTCATTTATGCATATTCATAAAATGAGGTGGAGGGTGAGGTGTCATTGAGCATGGTTGAAGACATGTAAAGAGGAATGAGCTTCACTATTTTATTGCAAATTGTTATCAATTTTTATGTGTATGGTTTCAAAAAGAATATGAAGCCATTCTACATTCTACTCTTCATTGATTCATTCTTTCATATTCTTCAACACTTGCTCCTCCTCCTTCTTCTACACTTGCTCTCTTGAGCTTAGATTTGAAAGAAAAAGATAGTGGAAAATTCCTACATCCCCACTCCTCATTCCTAGCGAGATTGGAGTGTCGGTTACTTCACTAGGTGAAGCCGGAGCATAGATCGGTTCTCTCAGGTAGATCATCTTCGGTGAAAGAGGACCGACTGGCAAACGCGACCCGGAGCTCTTGAGAACATGCTATAGTCTAACCCAATTGGAGCAAATGAAGACACTATAAAGGTTGTGATTTCTATCTTGTTATGCTTCTAGTTTGGGTGTTTGGTTCAATTCTTGGGTTTTAGTTTCTAGTGCTACGAAAATTTTTGTTTTTGAATTTCACATTGGCTGCAGGTTACCGATGAGAGCATTAGGAACCAACAAGCGCCTCACATGATAATCACGAGAGCGCTACGTAATTGAGTGCTTAGCACTGATGGGTGGTATAGAGACCCAATCTTAGTCCCAAATTGGCTAAGTCTATGAATCTTAAACTTCTTCTTTGCTTTTAAATCAACTGAGCCCATATACTCATGATATCCAAGCTGATCTTAATCTCATATACTACTAATGATCTTCATCACATATTTTCTAAATTAATCTTAGTCTCATATAAAACTAACGATCCTTAGATCCACTATGTTCTCTTCCCTTATATATGGAATTTGGTTCAATGGTACATGTCACGACCCGAAAATATTAGCTCATGACCGGCACTTAAATCACACCACGTCTACAGGCGTAACGTAATTCAAGTAAGCCGAAGCCCAGAAATCTAAACCCTTTTTAAAGAAAATAAAAGATGTGAAGTTTTGAAATAAAGGTATGATGAAATCAAAAGGTTTTCTTAAATACATAAACAATGGAACATAGAAATGAAAGTGGATTTACTAGTTGAAAAACATGTTTCGTCTTTTAAAAATTTGGGCAGCACCTCCTTTGTATATTTTGATCCAAAACCACAAATACATGATAATATAAAAGGCATCCCCAAGCGGAAGCTAGCTCTTCGCCAAACGGCGGAATCACAACCACGCAAGTTAAAACATAGTATACGACAGAGGGAAATGAATAAAGCAAGACATCAACCCAATAAGCGAACATATAATCCATCGCTCTAAATCTCGCAACCACAAGTCTTTTTAAGTCTCACTATTTATACAAATACTAGTCTTGATTGCTGGAGTTGACTAGATACAATGGAATAATAACAGTACAAGAGTGGCACGATCCAACATGTACCACCTACTGTAGGGATCCTAGGCACTCTAAGGAGGTTCCATAAGTCATCAACCATGCCAAATTCAAAAATTTCCGGTGCCGAGAAACCCTAATGCGATCGTTGACTAGAGTTTAAGGCGAAACTACAAGCTAGTAAACAACGTTACTCTAAAGTGAAAGAGACTAGAACCTTTGTAGATCCGGTCCTCCACTTCCTTAGCTCCGTGATGATGTCCCTCCGCTGCGATCATCAGATCCCGGACTCTAGCGATGGTTTCGTCGCAGAAATGATCGGGCTAGGTCGTCGACTTCGATACCGAAGATGATCTACGTCGAGGCAACACAAGATCAAGCTCCAACTTCACCAAGTCATGAAACTTGTGAAGAAAACACCCTATACTACTTGGCAAGTGGTAGAGGATGAAGAAATAGGAAGTGGGTTCACTTTGGATTTGGATTTCTCACTCTTTATCTCAAGTCACCATTGAAGCTAGCAAGCTTCTTTCTTCTTGAAGAATAAGAAGAAGAAGAAAAGATTATGATAAGAATTTTGAATAAATGGAAATAAAGTCATTCTTATCATTTTAGCAACCATGGTAAAGTGTAGAGAATGAACTAGGGTTTAGTTAAAGGGTTAGGGTTTAGGAAAGAAACAAAATGGTTTGACTTTCAAAGCTTCAAGTGAAAACCAAATAAAGTCACCATTTTATTTCTTACCAAAATAAATAAATAAATAAATGAATGAGTAAATAAAGCAAATGAAATGAAACCCTAACCATTTACTAAACATGGTTTAATTCAAACATACACCCAAGTTTGCATGCATCATCAAACATGATACAATCTTGTGCACAAAAATATATCACATATACAATGTGCACAAACAAGTGAGAAAAACATCTTAAGTGAACCAATATTAGTTAATGTAAAGTAATATATCAAATATATAATTATACATTAAATCATTAAATCAACACTTGATTTAACGATCCGGTCATATCGCATATGACCGACTAATATCCAATGTATCGACTTATCGAATCAATCCTTGATTCGATAACTAGGTTATATCGCATACAACCATTCGATACATTCATCGCGAGAATAGAATACGGTATCACATACACGCATTATTCTCGGTCCCGCACATATCTCATATGCGCTCCTATTTCGTTTCGCTTGAGCCAGGAAACCTCTGTGTAGGACTCTAAAGACTCGTCAATACGCCGGCAGCAGATGATGATCATATCAAGCACCCACAAGCCGCAAGCGGTCTGCTAAACGTAACGGCCACCCGGGTATTGAGCGATCAGAAGATCGACGAGCAAGCCCGCTCACACTCCTGTGAATCCAACCAGTAACACTTACCGTACAGTCCGGTCTGTTCGTCTGATATGTCGCATATCTCGCCTAGGGGTGGTAAACGTCAGACCCCAGTTGCTCAATAAGTCGTGTCGATATGAGGACTATAACAGTTCGAGAAACTACTGGTAACACTTACCAGTAAATCTCAGCAACCCTGGCCAGGGATTTCCGGTTATAGCCAATCGAACACAGCGCAACATCAACTCCCTATACCGGGAGAGACGAATCCCCTCCTATCACTCATTGCCTCCATGTGATTTGGGACTGTACCCAAAACCCCCCATTTTGCATGCCCTCTTGGACGTGGTAAGGTGGAAATCAAAGCACAGTGGGAATCACACAATACTCTATGACGATCTCGGGTCTACAGACTAACCTGTACCAGTGTCACCAGAGAACTGCCATCTGACGTAAGGTATAATACCATCTGGGAGTTCTCGGCGAGTCCGTCCAGTGTACCCAGTCTCTTCGGAGCACCCGTATATCATCTCTGATGTCAAACACCAATGGATATGGGATCATCCATCGCCTATCTGTATGGGTCGAGAAGGTATACGCTAGTCTACTCTGGTGTATCGATGCCTTGTCTCGATACACCCACGACTAGGGACCTTGAAGGATGTACTTATGGACTACCATGTCCACACTAGTATGATCCGCATCATAGTCAAGGTAGTCAAGTACACATCCTAAGGGCTTTACCAACATGTAACAGAGAGACAATCAGTGTACACGTTAAGGTAAAGAGTAACCAGATAGCATACTATCATGTCGAGCAAGAAAGTCATCCCTATATATGTCCAAGCATCCACTATAATATACATCCTACGTACAGTAATGGCCTCTAGGGCATACATATAACTAACAATCTCCCACTTGCACTAGGGCCATCTGTAGCAGTGGTTGCAGTATCTCATACTCAACCATCCCATAAAAGTCTCTCTCTGGGGAAAGGCCTTTGTGAGTGGATCCGCCATGTTGTCCTCTTAGTCTACTCTCCTAACCTCGATCATCCTGGAGATCAACTATCTCCATGATCAGGTGATGCTGTCTCAGAATACGTCTGGGTCACTGATGGGACCGGGGTTCCTTGGCCAAAGCCACACTTCCATTGTCACACAATGGTAGGAACCTAGTTCATCTCATGAACCTATATACACCCAGACAGCCTCTTTGGTTGCATCTTAAGTAGCGATGTATCCAGCCTTTATCTTCTAGTATGCCACAGTATCTAGCTTGGAACTCTTCCAACATACCGTCCCTTTACTGAGGGTAAAGACAATGCCTGTGACTGACTTTTAGTCGTCCTTATCACTCTGGAACCTTTCCTGTGATTCTCCCCAGGATCAATTGATACCATCTCACTACAACTAGTGAGTATCCTAATATCCAATTAGATCTATCTCATGGATCTAAAACTCAGGATTTAGGAGGTATCACTTTGATCCTATATGGAGAATCATTGTGATAAGCGGAGATTGACCGAGCGTAGTATAGGAAACTACTTCCCTATCAAGAGTATGTCATCCACGTACTTTACGAAGATCACCACCATACTCCCTACTACTATTTTGTATATACAAGGTTCATCTACCATTTTGATGATGTCAAACTCTTTGACTAACACATCAAAACAGACATTCCAACTCCGCGATGCCTGCTTTAATCTATAAAGCAACTTGCACACATTTCCGCTGCTCCCACTTTTTACGAAACCCTCTGGCTGTGTACTTATAGACGTTCTCTTCTAAATCAATATTTAAAAAAGCAGTCATGGCATCCAACCGCCAGATATCGTAGTCATGGTATGTAGCCGTGGCAAGTAGGATCTGGATGGACTTAAGCTTAGTTACTTGAAAAAGGTTTCATCATAATCCACGCCTGGTCAATGTTGAAAATCTTTAACAGGTCTAGCTTTGAAAGTCTCAACTTTTCCATCTACACCAAGTAATCTTCTCAAGATATACTTGCTCCTGATGGGGATTTAACCTTTCAGATATAGCAGCCAAAGTCCATACTTTGTTGGTATACATGGATTCCATCTCAGATCACTAAGCATACAGCCATTCTTACAGAGTCCCACTCCTGATGGCCAGCTCGAAACTAGTTGGGTCATCATCTCATGATGCAATCCTCACTCCCACTGTCATAGAGAAACCGAAGTATCTCTCAGGTGGGTGAGGAACCCTACTAGATCGGCGGAGAGGCTGAGGTTCGTTAGAATCTATTGAATCCTATGGTTCTACCAAATCATCAGCTGCAGTTTGTATAGCTGGAACCTTTCCAGTTCTACATAACTGACCCTGCCTCGAGCTTATCCGGATTTTGCTTTTAGACATAGGCCGGACAACCCTAAATCTTAACAAACTTAAGATATAGACTCTTCCCTTTCCATATCACATATGAAGTGGTAGGCAACTGATTTGATTGGAACCGTATTCAATAGGTATGCAGCTTCTCAAGCGCATAACTCTCAAAAGAAAATAGGAAACTCAGTAGTACTCATCATAGAGAACACCATATCATATAGGGTGCGGTTGATACACCATCGTGCTATGGTGTATACGGAGGAGTAATGCTGAGAGAGAATCTCATTCTCCTTTTAGAATAGTCCAAGAATTCCGAGTTCAAGTATTCTCCTCCTTGATCACATCAAATGACATAATACTTTTACCCGTTTTGGTTCTCTACTTCTAACTTATATTCTGTGAATATCTTAAAAGGTTCGGACTTGTGTTTCAACAGGAACATATGTATGAATCTTGAGAGATTATCAGAGAATGTAATGAAGTACAAAGAACCGGTCCTGGCATGTGTAGACAGGGGACCTTTCATCCATCAACATGTATCATCCCAAGAGTATACTAACTCTTTCTCTGTTTCTAATAAACAGAGCTGTGGTCATCTTATCTTTGTGACATGACCGGCAAGTTTTCACAAGATGTAAATTCAAACAGATTTAAATATGCATCTATATGTAACTTTAGCTAGTCGGGTCGCATTGATATGACCTAGTCTACAATACCTCAAGAAGGATTCGTTCATTTCTGAACCCTTCCTCTTGTGTGTGTTCTGTATACTATGAACTGTAATTTGATTTAGAACGTCAATGCTTTCAGATAACGTGCCTGAACCGATCAACTCTTGATATAGGAAATGTTCAAAACATTATCCAGCAAAACAAAATTTTATCGTTTCTTTACTAATAAAGAGACCGATATGATTTTGTATATCAGGTTCGGTATCTAATAGTATTTGTTCAGAATCAATGTACTGATAATACAGGGTGACAGTGACCAACAGACTTGGCTGCAACACTTGCCCCATTTTCTTCTTCATGAAACTTATCACCCGTTCTCAGTTCTTTACCTATCTGTAGCCCTATGTAACAGATTACATATCTGGGATCCTGATCCGGTATCAAATACCCAGGACGCAGAGGATACTGAGAAACAGTTCTTTGTAATGAACACACCCGAAGAAGATGCATCATCATGCACTTTCTTCGTTTCGGCGGCACGGGAAATCTGGTATTCCCCAATTTCCTGCTCTGTCTTATAACAATTATAAGTTGGAGCGGGACCAACGTTCCCCAGCTCAGTATAACAAGCGGGTTCGATCAATAATCCGTATTATTATCTTGATTAAGGCGTGATATGGTCGCTACCTGGAGAGAGAGAGAGAAGAAAACACTCAGCGTATGCTCTTGCAAGATCAGATTGGTTATTATTTTATCTAATCAGGATGGCTCCCACTGTTTTTATCAAATCTTCCTTCAAACCCTAAAAGGAAAGACTACCCGGGATTAATTGCACGCTATAAGTTCGCCAATCTTTCAGCCAGGCCAGTGTCGGTACTTTGAGGGAGGTTCCCCGTGCTTTCGCACGGACCTAATTACAGTAAACCTCGTTTTTCCAGAGGCGTAACCCCGTTGACACCTTTCTAGACACCTACTTGATCGGCTAATTGTAATGTGTAAAACTCTCCCAGGAGTAACAATTACTCGCAGTGGGTATCGGGATCCAACTATCACATAGAAGGTATGCAATCTCATTGCAAATTTCAACACTTGAAATTCCCGATAATATTTTGCCCTGAACGATCTATGACCTTGACAAGGTCAACAAACCATAGACCGCAAGTCAAGTTCAACCCGTCATTTCTTGATTGAATTAAACCCACCCGCACGACCCTTGACAAGGTCAACAAGGCCGTACGACTACCCTAACCCAATCTGCATCATATGCATAAGCAGATAAATACTGGTTAGCTACCGCACACTGCGCCTTGACAAGGTCAACAAACGCAGCACGAATACTAAGCAGGACTTATCTGAAATGACGGAGGGCTACGACAGGTTTTTCTGAAAACCTATTGCGTAATGAACTTGATATCGTTGTAGGATCGAATGAATTTTGAAATGGAGTGTTTTTGAGGCTTTTCTAGTTTTGCTAAAGGGGTCACTCCCGGTGAAGGGATCGTCGGCTCTTTCCTCGTCGAATGAGGTACGGGATATATCATATATATCACTGTGCAAAGCAGAAACTATAGAAGTAATAAAAAACAAACCGAGTGTGTAGCATCTGCCAGTTATTTCTAAAGGGGTCACACCCGGTGAAGGGATCTCGGCCCTTTCCTTATCGAATAAGGTGCAGGATGTTCTATAAGGAACACCGCGATGCAAAGCAAGAACTGTAGCTACCTGTTTTTGAAAATTCGATTCCACAACATCTTTAGGTTTCTTTTCTTTCATTAATCACATTAATGAAGTCCCATCATTTATGTTACCTAAACATCACAGATAAATACGACGTACACTTATGCCATCCGCATTCGCCTCGATGTCCCCTCGTGCACCGTTAGGTTAGGTAACTAACGGCAGAGCGGGGCAGGGCTAGCGCGGGTGTAAAACATAAGTAATGCCTATATAATATATCATATACAGTATCTATCATCAGAACATCAAATGATCACATCACAGATATCGCAGCAGAAGAAACATATGAAACATTGGATATACTAGGACGTCCGTGTTTTCAATACGAGCCAGTATAAAACACGGATTCCACGGTCGCGATGAATAGCCAAACCCACACCCCTAGACCCCTACGAGAGCGGCAAGCAACCCTTCCAATTCTAGAGTTAGGAAACCCGGACTCGACTCCTCGAGTTGGTCTCCCACTAGACTCCAGAACCCGGTTACTTGTGCCCTCCTCCTTGGGTCTATCCTAGTGCGAAAAAGTAAATAATATACAAACGGTGACATCTTCCGCAACCTGGAAGTGCCCCAATAAAAGAATATTACATACAAGTTTTTACATGAATGAAAATGAAAAAAACTCATCTCACATAAAAAAAACCCGGCTATTCAAACACGACGATCCAATATAACATATCCAGCAACACATAACATCGCATGTCATCAATGTAAGTAAATATGCGCATCCCAATTGTCGTTGACATATAGCAACGAAACCGGCGATATCACATATTATACTTACGGTCACAGAAAAAAAAGTGTAAAACTACAACAGTTGGAATCCGCAACTTGCATAGACATCGCATGCCTAATCAAATGAATTCCTTAGACATCGCATGCCTAACAATTATAAACCCCGCATTTTAGTCTCATTATCGAAAACACTTTTCAATATCAAGTCGGGCAATTCAACAAGATTCCCGACATCCTGATCGAATGCTCGTCGCAAACTTTAGTAGGCGGCCGCACCCCCGACGTCGTCGACGAAGTGCACCAAGGCGGAACACCGCTGCCGCGAGCACCCGAACGGATGCTTTCGGCGACGGGGTTCTCCTACAGTCACTTGGTCAGGGCTATAGGGTGTGGCTGTCTATTATGTTTACCGGCGAATATCCGCATACGCTACGCGATTGCGACGGACTTTTGATCGTATCAAAATTCCGTGGCTACCGATCAAGTGAGACTAAAGTGCTATGTTTATAACATCCATATTAGTTATCTCATAACTACTTGTGGATTCCAAATATTGTATCACATTCCAGATAAATAGAAAATGTTAAACTTTCCGATCGAACAGTCAAACACCCAAGTTTTCCCGAAACAGCTCAACACATGAAATAAGTTTAAAAACATTCACTTCATGCCTCAGTACCAACGGTCCAGCCGTAGAAGGGTCAAGCCAACGCCTCACATGTGGCATGCCATACTGCCCTAAACCCTAAGGTTCAAAGGGCAGTTCAAGACGGTCACATAATCGAGTTAAGGTTTGTTGTCTTCTAGAGGGTCCGTCGCGTTACTTGCACTACTTAGAACGTTATTAAACCACGGAAAGATCCAACACTTGGAAATTTCGCGACAGGGAAAAAAGTGGGTATTTATATCCGGTCGAACTTTTTAACATATTCTAAATATCCGGAAAACATTACGAAATTAAAAATTCCGATCGAAACACCGACTACAAAATAAACCCCAAAATACTCAACACTTAAGTCAGATAAAAATACCCATAAAATATCAGGGAATTAAAATTAAACATTAATGTGCAAATTTAAGAGGGTGACGTCATAAAATGGCGGCGGAACCGCCGCACGAGCCAAGCTCGTGACGCGGTTCCGCGGCGGTTTGAGCTCCAAACAGTGTCGTTTTGCACAGTTTTTCTTATAATTTCCTACTGATTTTTTTAGGCATTTTTAATTAGGAAAAATCCCAGATTTTAAAAATGGACCAGAGAGGGGTGTATTTCGTCGTATTTGGGTTCGATCGGGGTTCTAACTTCGTTAACGCATCGCCTAAGGCTCTAGCTAGACTCTGATACCACTGTAGGGATCCTAGATACTCTAAGGAGGTTCCATAAGTCATCAACCATGCCAAATTCAAAAAATTCCGGTGCCGAGAAACCCTAATGCGATCGTTGACTAGAGTTTAAGGCGAAACTACAAGCTAGTAAACAGTGTTACTCTAAAGTGAAAGAGACTACAATCTTTGTAGATCCGGTCCTCTACTTCCTTAGCTCCGTGATGATGTCCCTCCGCTGTGATCATCGGATCCCGGACTCTAGCGATGGTTTCGTCGAAGAAATGATCGGGCTAGGTCGTCGACTTCGATGCCGAAGATAATCTACGTCGAGGCAACACAAGATCAAGCTCCAACTTCACCAAGTCATGAAACTTGTGAAGAAAACACCATATACTACTTGGCAAGTGGTAGAGGATGAAGAAATAGGAAGTGGGTTCACTTTGGATTTAGATTTCTCACTCTTTATCTCAAGTCACCATTGAAGCTAGCAAGCTTCTTTCTTCTTGAAGAATAAGAAGAAGAAGAAAAGATTATGATAAGAATTTTGAATAAATGGAAATAAAGTCATTCTTATCATTTTAGCAACCATGGTAAAGTGTAGAGAATGAACTAGGGTTTAGTTAAAGGGTTAGGGTTTAGGAAAGAAACAAAATGGTTTGACTGTCAAAGCTTCATGAAGCTTCAAGTGAAAACCAAATAACCATTTTATTTCTTACCAAAATAAATAAATAAATAAATGAATGAGTAAATAAAGCAAATGAAATGAAACCCTAACTATTTACTAAACATGGTTTAATTCAAACATACACCCAAGTTTGCATGCATCATCAAACATGATACAATCTTGTGCACAAAAATATATCACATATACAATGTGCATAAACAAGTGAGAAAAATATCTTAAGTGAACCAATATTAGTTAATGTAAAGTAATATATCAAATATATAATTATACATTAAATTATTAAATCAACACTTGATTTAACGATCCGGTCATATCGCATATGACCGACTAATATCCAATGTATCGACTTATCGAATCAATCCTTGATTCGATAACTAGGTTATATCGCATACAACCATTCGATACATTCATCGCGAGAATAGAATACGGTATCACATACACACATTATTCTCGGTCCCGCACATATCTCATATGCGCTCCTATTTCGTTTCGCTTGAGCCAGGAAACCTCTGTGTAGGACTCTAAAGACTCGTCAATACGCCGGCAGCAGATGATGATCATATCAAGCACCCACAAGCCGCAAGCGGTCTGCTAAACGTAACGGCCACCCGAGTATTGAGCGATTAGAAGATCGATGAGCAAGCCCGCTCACACTACTGTGAATCCAACCAGTAACACTTACCGTACAGTCCGGTCTGTCCGTCTGATATGTCGCATATCTCGCCTAGGGGTGGTAAACGTCAGACCCCAGTAGCTCGATAAGTCGTGTCGATATGAGGTCTATAACAGTTTGAGAAACTACTGGTAACACTTACCAGTAAATCTCAGCAACCCTGGCCAGGGATTTCCGGTTATAGCCAATCGAACACAGCGCAACATCAACTCCCTATACCGGGAGAGACGAATCCCCTCCTATCGCTCATTGCCTCCATGTGATTCGGGACTGTACCTAAAAACCACCGTTTTTCACGCCCTCTTGGACGTGGTAAGGTAGAAATCAAAGCACAGTGGGAATCACACAAGACTCTATGACAATCTCGGGTCTACAGACTAACCTGTACCAGTGTCACCAGAGAACTGCCATCTGACGTAAGGTATAATACCATCTGGGAGTTCTTGGCGAGTCCGTCCAGTATACCCAGTCTCTACTGAGCACCCGTATATCATCTCTGATGTCAAACACCAATGGATATGGGATCATCCATCGCCCATCTGTATGGGTCGAGAAGATATATGCTAGTCTACTCTGGTGTATCGATGCCCCGTCTCGATACACCCACGACTAGGGACCTTGAAGGATGTACTTATGGACTACCATGTCCCCACTAGTATGATCCGCATCATAGTCCAGGTAGTCAAGTACACATCCTAAGGGCTTTACCAACATGTAATAGAGAGACAATCAGTGTACACGTTAAGGTAAAGAGTAACCAGATAGCATACTATCATGTCGAGCAAGAAAGTCATCCCTATATATGTCCAAGCATCCACTACAATATACATCCTATGTACAGTAATGGCCTCTAGGGCATACATATAACTAACACCTTCCAAAGCCAATCACCTGAATCCAAGCTGTGTGCCTGCAATACCGCTACTTATCCAAGCAATCAAACCTGCAAGAACTGTGGCACAACGGGGGTGATTTGCCAACTCGTGAATAGAAAACATCATCAGGTAGAAATCGAATAAAACAACGATTCCTAGGTTAACTATATCATAAAAGTAATACAATGATATCTAGGGTGACCTTATCTGCATATGTGCCAACAATATAATCAATGCCTATCTGCATGTGGCTAACATCTACGTGTCCATCAATGACACAACAACATCATGCATGTAAATATCATGAAAACATATGCATGTAAATATGAGGATATCAATCAATGTATGTCTATCAATGACATATCAAAATCATGGAACCCGAGTGTCCAACATCGACACTCGGAACATCGTGAAACCCGTGTCCAACATCGACACGTAAATCCTCATATCTCAGGCGCCGCATCCTCAGATCGGCCCTCATATCTATCTCATCTCAGACGCCGCATACTCTGGTCGGCCCTCATATCCATCTCATGACTCCGGTCGGTATCCTCCGAATAACTGCCGAGTCTAAATACTATCACCGGTAGGTAGTGGTCCCTCTGCCAGGCTCATCGTCTACACCACGAAAAATCATTTCTTGCCCCGGGGTACCATACCGGGTCCACCATGTACCCGCAGACGGTGCCTCCCACTCCTCAAATCGGGTTTCATATGCCAATCTCAGAACCGAGAAAACACATGGCGGACGTCTCGAAATATTATATCAAGCGAAACCGGGTTTTTAAAACAACACATACTTTCTTTTGAAACATAACCACGGTTCTCAAATCCAGAATCTCTTGAAAACAGCATCTCAATGCATATAATCGTAAAGCATGATGTATGTAAACATATAACAGAAATGTGAGCATCTCAGTATATCATGCAACATAGAACAGTGATGTGAGCATGGGCATATCATCATAATGTGAGAATAGCAATATAATAGCATGAAGTAGAAATTCTACTGTGTGAGTGACATAGCAATTATCGATGATGAAGTGTGTGAGCCGGCCAATCTGTGTAAGTGTAACATACGCATCATCGATAATAGTGTAGGTGTACTAGCACAGGTATATGTAATACAATGAGAATGAGATGAACGTAGTATAAGTAAATCGTAAGCTCAATGCTAAAGGTATACGTATCTATAACATAACCGAGTCGGTGAATCTATCAATCGGCATTCAGCCTCACAACATCACGTACGGTATAATACATCGTACGGCATCCTCTAGTCAAGGGTATGGATCAATCATCATAAAACTCATCACGTACGGTAGATCATCGTACGGCGGCATTAGACCATTAGGGATCCTATCAACCTATATGACAATGAGGGTATGGACCTAACGTCTCATACGGTATATCACTCATGATTCACAACATTATATATATCTATATACATATATCCCAGGCCACGTCTATAAAAATCTCATATCAGGGGACCGGCAAAGGTATCAATCATCTTATATCGACTCGCATCCGTATACCGACATATCAATCAAGTCATCATATCACATCATATATTCTATCTTATAAATCTCATGTCATGCTACTCTAAATCTCATACTTATTCTCGTGCACTACCTATATCTATAAGTCGTGATTCATATTCACTTTTCATATCCTTATATATCAATTCGAGACATTATTTCTATCATATCATGTCAAAGCGTCCTATCCCTATAGCTTTCATCTCATATCTCGATATATATATACCATCATTCATATCATCTCTAACTATCTTTTTAACCATATCTATAGTTTTCTAATATAGGTTTCCTTAACCATATTCTATATATCGGTTTCCATCAAAGTTTGCGGGGGTGCTATACGTCATCCACCCGACTTCCCCCGTAGATATAGATCTACTCACCTTCGGAACTCCTCGTTCAGCCGTAGTCGATGTGCTTCGTCGTCTCGGAATCCACGCGAAGATACCTAAAATCAATACACAATCGCAAATGCTATTAAAATCAAGTCCGGAAAACCAATACGGCACACGGAGCGCTCATAGGTTAGAACCTATAGCCTACGCATGCAAAAACAACCAAAAACCCTCGTCGTTGACATACAAACATCCAACGATCAAATACAATATCGAATACTAAAATCAAATCTCAGAAATCGCAAAAACCCGAAATCAGCGACAAAAGAAATCTATCCCCGATTTTACCCAAGGTCAAATCAGAACATTTTGCATATAGGGTTGGTTTAGATATGATCTAAGGGAGCCACAGACCAAGAATCAACATATTTCACCCTGATGTGGCCGCAATTTGCGGCCACAGGGAATTTATTTGCGGCCAGATATTGGTAATTGGGTCTCGGGTTTGAGGGGTTGCTTCGAAATTGCCTGCACGTATCACTGTCAAGGGAACTTATTTTATGGGGGTCATCCCAGATTCCTATATACCATCAAAATGTGTCACAAATCCGACGTCGGGAAATTCTAAATCCGTGTATTGGTTTCTAATCCGGGTCTTGGCCAGTAAAATCAACGCTAAGGTCTTGTAACAACCCCTAAACATCACAAATCCACACAATCACCCAAACCCTCTCTTGAATTTTCCAAACATCACATACCCTAACCCAATCACATTCTAAACTAAATTAGGGTGCAAGAAACTAAAAACTAAACTAAATAAAAGGAGATATACCTCATTTTGGCAACTCAAGAAAAACCCTAGCTTCCCAAAGTCTCCAAAATCCAACTTTGAAAGGTCCAATGTGTTGAGGATGAGGTGGGGATCATTATTAATGAAGAGGGTGTAGGGTTTTGGTGAAGATTTTGAGATGGGTCATGAGGGTAGAAGTGGGGGAGCTTGAAGATGAAGAAGGAGAAGAAAACAATGGGGGAAATGAATGGGGGCAGCCCTCTCCCTTTCTCTCTCTTTCTCACTCTCACTCTCTCTCATGGCATGCTCCTATGCCAAGATGTGGCCCCCCCTCTCTCCCCTCAATGATTCACACTCTTTTCTTTTTCTTTTATTTTCTCATCTAAACCAAATAAAATCAATACCACAAACACACTTAAAGCAACATGCAACAAAATGCTTCATGCCATGGTGCACTAGGCATGGAAAAATGTAGAAACACGGATTTGGCTTAATCGCGATTAGTAGTGCACTAATCACTTTTTATTTAAACTGCATATAATTAATTATTAAAATGCCAAATCCAATAAATATATTTTTAAATAAATAAATCATTTTAATCTCCAATTATTTCATAATTATTGGTATATATTTATACCATTTCACGAAAAGCCCAATTTCGCAAATCGGGTAGTTTTCGCGAAATATATTATTTTAATATTAAATTCCAAAAATAATATTTTATATTTTCTGAAATGTTAAAATCTTCCCCCCTTAAATAAATTCGGTCCCCGAATTTAAATTTAAATCCCCAAATGCTAAAACATTTCAATAATCAGTTCAAATCGACGGGGCTCCGAAATCAAGGGAACTATAGAAATACCAGTGCACATCGTGTGCGCCTGAAAATGAGTATAAAAAGCAAAAATCGAACTCCGTCAAGCATCACGCACATCATCGAATTTTCATGCAAATCATCGGAGTTACAATGGAGATACAGATCTCGAAATCCACTACTGAAATCCAATATGCACTAGTCAAATACTATAATTTGTATCTAGTACGCATCCTTGAAAAATCTTCTAAAACTGAATAAAAATCATGCAAAATCTTTTCTGAATCACCGTGTGATACGTAACTCACAGCACAAGTGACGGACTCTCATTTGTAAAGTAATAATATACGTTCATATATGTTTTGCTAAAAAATACGTTCCGTCCTTTTTGAAATATCCCAAAAGGTTTTTCTTTGTAAATATTCGTGTCGCTCGCGGACACGTAGGAAATAGTGAGACTATAGCTCCTTTTTGAAAATCTCTTGTTAAACTTTTTATGTATGCAAAGTACTCAGGTACTGTCCTCTGATCAATCCTGTTCGGCCACTATATAATATAGTACTGTAACATTTCACAAAAGATAAAATGTTAATTTTGGGAATTTTTATAATTTAATATTATTTTATTGAATATTTTAATATTTTGGAATTATTAAATACAAATAAATGGGGAAAAATTTTGGAAAATTTTGGAAAATTCTAAAATAGGGTAAATTAGAGAATTATGACATTTTAAAGTTTTTGTGATTAATTTGACACTAATTTAGTGCTAATCGCGATTAAAAATCGCTAATCGGTTTTTAGCTTTTTGTGCAACACATGCACATATCACTTTTTCACACTTGTGCATTTTCTTGCCATGCTTTTCATTTGGGTTTACTATTTGAGTGAGAAGGGTTTTAAAAGGAAAAAGAAAAGGAAAAGAATAAAGAAATGGGTAGTTGGTGAGAGAGAGAGAGGTATGGGCTTCATTGACTAAGGACTTAACCATTTCTCCCCTCATTTCCCTCTCTCTTCTTCCTTCTCCTGCTGCTGCTCCTGCACCTCCTTTCCCTCCCCTCTTCAAGCTCCAAAACACCTCTAAAACAACCCCAAAACCCAATCTCCATTTCATTAAATGTGTGCACAATCCCTAGATCTACACTTGGTGCTAAAGAAGCAAGGATTTTGGCCACTAGGGGCAACTCAAGAAAATTCTTGAGTTGCCAAATGAGGTATTTTCTGGACCTTAAACTTAGTTTATGCATTTCCTTTACCCTCATATTAAGATCGAATCGATATTGTGTGATATTGTGGACTTGTGGATAACCTAGTTAGGGTTGTGATGATTTATGGGTTGTAATATGGAATTGAGGTCAGTAGAGGTTATACCATCACCCTAGTGTATGAATTGGAAATCCAAAACCTGAAGCTTAAACCATAATACGGATTTTAGAAACCGATATCGGGGAATTTATGAAATCTGTGAAGGGTATATTGAATCTGCTATCACCCGAAACACCCTAAATTAAAATTGATTGGACAGTGACACGTGCAGGCACCCAGGAAGCTAACCCCAAGACCCCAGCTCCCACTTCTTCTTCCCGGCCGCCAATTTATCCCCATTGGCCGCAAATTGCGGCCTGGGTCCCACCATTTTGGCTCGTATTGGTTATGTAGCTCCTACATGTTCATGTTAGACCCCTGGTATATATAGATTTGTATAAAGTGACCTAGGGTAAAATCTGGGACATATTTCCTAAGTTGCTGTTTTAGATTCATATTTCCGTATTCCGTATTTTTAATTCTGCAATTGTGGATTGTGTTTTGCCTCGACTATTTGGCGTTTATACGACGATATAGAGGATGTGTTGATGGTTTTGAAGGCGTGCCATGGGTTTTAACCTATAGGCCTCTTATCGTATCATTTTGGATTTCATGTGCCGTTTTAGCTTTGATTTGGTTTTAATGCGTATATACGATATTTTGATGTGTAGGTACCCTATGAAGACTTCGGGACGACAAGCAAGCGCGTGGCGACGTCCACAAATGAAGACGCTAGGTGAGTAGATTATATCTACTGGGGGAAGTCGGGTGAATGGCGTATAGCACCCCCGCAGTCCGTAGTTGTTATTATATATGATAGTTAGGTGTATTATGGATAGTGTAGGGTTAGAAGTGACTAGTGTAGTTCATAGTCGCGAACCCTAGAATAGAATTACACCTACACGCACACCCTTGCATATTACTTATACTGGCACTGTGTTGATGATATTGGATGACTTTGGAGATGAGTCAATGAAATTGGGCTTTGTGCCGCGAGATCGGTGATGTGATATGATTCGTATTTGGGATACGAAATGTGATTCTTGCGGGCTTGGGATGTGTGTTTACCCCCGCATGCATACTTTATTGATGGTATCGATTTATACTAGACATAGAATAGTACCCCAGATTATATGATATGTTGATAGTGATACCTGAAGTGTGATGAGATAGTGTGATATTGACCCGTACCCAGCTATTGGGATGCCGTACGACGATTTACCGTATGAGCTTTACATTGATGATAGATCCGCACTTATGACTTGAGGATGTCATATGATATACTGTATCGTACGCGATACTATTGAGGCGGAATCACCGACTATTATATCTATATATATATCGACTCAGATGTTAGACGGTTTCCTTACCTGTAGCTCAGCTTGTTAGTTCAGCTGTATAGTTTAGTGTAGTTGTTAGAATAGATTAGACTCCTACCTATTTCAAAACTAGCGGGTCGTGGGTATTTTAAAAGACAGGTCAAGGGATCTACGGACATTTCAAAAGGCGTATCTTTTCATAAAAACACCGTAGCCCCTATTTTCAAAACCCCATGATTCGTGATATTTCAAAAGACACCATTTGTAGGACTTATATTAGATTATTGCAGATTAGTTATAGTTGCGTCTAGATTCAGCTCCTACTTTTTTTGTGGTTCGCTTTGCATCGCATTCTTATATTATGTTTCATACTCCATTATTGATATCATGCTGTTAGGACACCAGCACCATTACCGATGTTGCGTATGTACCACGTACACTTACTTGCCGGCTCACACACATCTTCATCGGTAATTGCCATGTCACGTACACCTTAGAAAATACTATTGCTTGACATAACCTATTAGCTAATAGTTTAGACATTGTAGTTATTACCTGCTACTTCATGCATACTGATATTCATTGTTATGCCGCATTCATAGATTCTCATGCATATATTCACTATTTTACGTGTTACTGAGGTTTTGGATTTGGATTTCCGTGAGATTTTCTGGATTTGGAGGAAAACCGCAAAAACACAGATAAACATTTTCTCTCTTTTAAAATAAAAAGTGCGGTTTTCCCATGATGTATGAGTCGTCCACCATGAGTTTGCTGATGGATTTGGAAACCCGATTCGAGGAGACGGATGAACCGTTTCGGGTACATGGTGGACCCGGTGCGGTACCCCGGGGCAAGATGAATGTGGTGATGACGTTGAGCCTGGCAGGGGAGCACTACCGACCGGTGATTTTACCTGACGCGTCGGATATCCGGAGGATACCGTCGTGGTCTTGAGATTGATGGTAGGGGCCGGTCTGGACTGACGGCGCCCTAGATTTTGTGATTGGGATACAGAGATATCGGGATATTTGGATTACGTTTTGTGCCGATGTTAGGCACTGTTTTATGCTGATTTCATTATGATACCTCATTTTAAAAATACAAAGGAAATCTCACTAAAGTATGAAAACAGTTTCTTCATTTACATGTATTATGTTCTCATGCATTCATACCTCATTCTTATGTTATATTGCTACCTGAGGCACTGACACAGGCACAGGAGATTACACTCGGGTTAGATATTTACCCTAGCCTTGTTATAGGCTGCATGTTTTATATTGAGGATTTTGTACTGATCGTTTTGACCTAGGATTATGTCTTGCGTTCGGTTTCTGTTTGTAGTTATTCTCTATTCACGAGTTGGCAACTCACCCCCGTTGTGCCACAGTTCTTGCAGGTTTTGCCGTACAGGTTCCTTTGCGGCATTTCTGGCACATTGCTTCCTTGCGGGTGAATTGCATTTGGTAGGTGGTTCCTTTTGTATCAAAACCACCATTGTACTTATATTATTCTTTGTATCTAGAATTTCCATCAACCAAATTTGTTTATTGTTTCAGACTCAGACTTTAGTGATGTTTTATTTGGCCTTAGAGTCGCGCTTAGTAGTATTGCGGTTTTCATGCTTACTGTGTTTCTTTTGGATCGATCCTCGCCTTTCGGCGTTGTATATTATATTGCATGTGTGGTTGTGACCGTCAATTGACGAAGAGCTAGCTCCCGTTTGGGGATGCCTTTTATCATTGTATATATGTTATGCTTGTTGTATCCCGTTCGGGGCCAGTATTTACAAAAGAAACTCTGCCGAAATTTTTAGAAAAGACTTTACCTTTTAAAAATGCACCTTTGGCTTAGTTATTTAAAAACCTCGACTTCAAACATATTTTCCTTCACTTCTTTAAACCAGTTTTCTTCACTTACTCTTAAAATGGTTTTAGATTTCTGGGCTTTGGCTTACTTGGATCAGATGGAGTCCTATAGATTTCATATGGTTCGAGGGCCAGTCACGTGCTCTTTCGGGTCGTGACAAGTACCCATCATGAAAACAATATGCTCAAGAGTAAAATTGGCCTCAAAAGGCGTACCCAATAATCACGTGTTTCTGGTGCGCACGGAAATCAAATCCAAATACAAGTGCCTCAATATGCACAAAAGCAAAACTAAGTGCAACGGGTATGCACGAAAGCATCTGTCCAGTGCAACGGGTGTGCACGACAACAACATCTCAATTCAGTGCATCTATAGTACATGAAAATCTCAATCCAGTACATCTATAGTGCATGAAAATCTCAATCCAGTGCAACATGCACGAATGAAAATCCCAATCGAGTGCATCCGGTGTGTACAAAATCATCTCATATCATGCGCCCAACATGCGCGAAAATCCAAATCAAGTGCATCTGTCATGCACAATATAATCTAAATCAAGTGCATCCAACATGCACGAATAAGATCTAAATCAAGTGCATCCGACATGCACGAATAAAATCTCGATCAAGGGCATTCGACATGCATGAATGAAATCTCACTCAAGTGCATCCGATGCGCACGAAATCCAATACCAAGCGCCTAATATGCGCAAAAATCCAACCCAAGCGTGTCAGTCCATAAAATGAATCTAGTGCAGTAGCATACGCGAAAACGAACGTCAAGTGCGAACGCGCATAAAACAAAAATCCGGTAACACAAATGCTCAAATACATAAATCGGGTGCAACCAATCTACGGAATATCAATCTAGTGCAACCAATGCATGAAATACCCATATGGTGCAACAAACGCATGAAATGAAAATCTAGTGCAACAAATGCACAAAATAAAAATCGGGTGCATCCAGTGTACGAAATACAAATCCGGTACATCAAGTGCATGAAATACAAATCCGGTGCATCAAGTGCACGAAATACAAATCCGGTACATCTAGTGCACGAAATACAAATTCGGTGTAACTAGTGCACGAAATATAAAAATCGTAAACGTGTGCAACTGCATGCACAAAACACGTATCAATACACTGCAAGCATATGTGAGTTATACCGAGTGCAAAAAATCAAATCGAGTGCGTACCGCATGCATAAAATCAAATCAACCGTATGAAATCCACGAAATCATAAACACGTGCAGCCAAGGCAAAAAATCGATATCAAGTGCAATAAATATGCACAAATCATAAACCAACACAACGGTGTGTAAAACACATGTCAAGTGCAATAACTATGCAAAAAAATGTAAATACCCAGTAGGTGCAGCCATGGTGCACGAAAACAATATCATGAAACTCAATCATCAGAACTCAAATCCAAGCGATATAAGCATGATACTCGGATCACAAACACAGATCGCAACAAATAACATTGAGTTACACCTCCTACAACGTCGAAAAATGTCGGTGCGTCCAAAACGGGCAGAGCAAGAACATCCGCTTTCCTCCTGCTCACGGTCTGGCGTCCTCTATCTCTGGGTCCTCATTTTCTCTGTGGATTAACAATCTCGCAATCCATCGGCTCATCGGCCCGGTCAGGTGTACTAACGGAAACGATTCCGCTCTGACACTCCTCTGGTCATCTTTCGGCCAATTAGTATGACCACTCGTAAAGCAGCACGTCACTGGCATCGGCCTCTGGCCCTCTGAATACACATAACACAACTGATCTTTGGTGCAAATCTTATTGCAGCGGTGTCCTGGAAGGAACCTGCTCAAGGTCTCTTCTAATCTCGCCTATGCCGAACTGTACGAAGGCTGGTACTCTTGCATAATCTTTCCTCGCTTTCTGGACATCTGCGTTCTCAGCACAGCATTTCCTTGGGAACTAGCCGTATCCCAACGCCTCAGTATACACTTCCGATCTCTAATCTCGACAGGGAGTAACAACAGCTCGTTAACATCTCGCATGAACCACTTGTTCCACTCGTCTTTATTATCGTCCACTTTGACGTCATCTCTTGCTGTCTGCATAGTGCAATCCGCCCTCGGCTGCGGTCAATCCGGAGTCTCTCACACGGACTCGAAATTACGAACTCGGTATCTTCATCACTCTGTAGAAGATATCTAGCCGAACACGTCCTCGGGAACTCGTCCCAACCATCGGAGGAATACGCTATATCCGTCCGTTCTCGATCAACTCACAACGCATCTGGGTGAGGTTCTCTATCCGAAGCTGGTCAACTTACTGATCTCCTATCGGAGCATCCGACGAACAAAGTCATCTATGGGTCGATTTACTCTAGATCTGAGTAAGATTCTCCACACTGAGGATCTTTAACTCAACTGGGCCTGCGTCGGTGCATCAAATCAGACGAATCATCTCAGTCGCTCAACTCTACTCAAGATAGACTAGCTATCTACTGCCGCATCTCTGCCTGAAAGCTCTAGCGATCTCAGCTCATAAGCTCTGTAAGCGACATCTCATTAATCTTAGCAACAGCTGGGTCATCTGTCTGCACGGTAGACGACATCACAATCTCTGAGGTAGGATTTACATCAACAGTCCTCTCACAACAGGCAGCCTCTAGCAATGGCCCGATCATCCGGTGCAAAACCGAACACTCGCCTCAAATGAGAGGTCACAGCACAAATACTAAATCGATACGTTCCCATGTCACCAGAAAACACGATGGTCAGTCCTCGTCCATGACGAGCTCGTCCTGACCGCATCACTAGCAGCGGCTCAATCTGCGCTCAAACCATGGTGACAGGAACCTCAATCAAGTATCGACGAAAATAGATCAAAGGGATGAAAAGAATCAACAGATCCTAAAATGGATACATGATTATAAGGAGGAATGGAATCAGTGAGAGTATAATCATGAAAACGAATAGAATCAAAAATCTCGAATGGATGTATGATCAAGGGAACGAATAGAACCACAAGTCTCAAGATATGTACATCCTAAGATTTCTTAAGTGGAGTATTGTATCGTAAATATGCCGCGGAACATACGTACGGTACGTCACTCTACTCAAGCTACCTACTCCATTAATCAGGGTCAGCCTATGTAATGAAAGTTTGGGTCTAATACCCCCATGTTCAAGTCTAAGTTCCGTAAGGTCAAGCCTAGGTTCCGAACTATATATACGCCCTAGACTCCGCATAGTCAAACATAGACTCGAACTAAGGTTAAACCTAGCGCTTTGATACCAACTTTATCACGACCCGAAAATATTAGCTCGTGACTGACACTTAAATCACGCCACGTCTACAGGCGTAACATAATTCAAGTAAGCCGAACCCCAGAAATCTAAAACCATTTTAAAGAAACTAAAAGAGGTGAAGTTTTGAAATAAAGGTATAATGTGTAGGGTTACTAGGCACAGTCACAAGGTTCTACAAGGCATCAACCATGCCAAAATCAAATTTTTCATGTGCCGAACAACCCTAACCAAGATCTTAGACTAGAGATTAGGCGAAACAAAGCAAGTAAACAACTTTACTTCTAAGAGCTAGGGATTACAACCTTTGTAGTCCGTTCCTTCACTTCTAAAGCTCCGTGTTGAGGTCCCTTCGCTGCGATCATCGAGTACTCGGACTCTAGAGAGGCTTCATGAAGAGAAAGATGCAAGCTTGCTTCCGATCTTCGATAACAAAGATGATCTACCTTGAAGAAACTCAAGCCCAAGCTTTTGCTTCACTAATCAAGTATTAGCAAAGCAAACACCCTAATCTAAGTGGCTAGAATAGATGAGGATGATGAAGTAGGAATTTAGCTCTCATTTGTTTTCTTTATCTCACTCATTTTCATCACTTTTGAAAAAGCTAGAAAGCTTTTCATCAAAGAGGAAGAAGAAGAAGAAGAAGCAAAACCATTTGTGATGAATAATAAATTAAGTGAGGTTAGAAATGCAACCATGGGTTAAGTATGAAGACTTAACCCATGTAGAGAATTAACTATGGTTAAAGGGTTGGGTTGGGTTAAAGAAATATCTTTGCAAAATATCACAAAATATCAAGGTCAAAGTCAAAGCTTCAAGAAGCTTCTTGAAAGCTTCATGAAAGTTTAACCCTAATCCAATCCCTAACCATATTTAAACTCCACAAATCATGTTGCATTTATAACCATAACATGTTACAATATTATATATCACATATACAATATTTATTGTAACAAAATAAAATAATACAATTAACATATATCACATATATATCAATGTATTACCCGAGTGAGAAAAAGAATCTTTAAGTGAGCTTATATTAGTTAATGTAATTTAATATATCAAATATATAATTATACATTAAATTATCGAATCAACACTTGATCCGATAATCCGGCTATTTCACAAATAACCGACTAATATAATCTGTATCAGTTCATCGAATCAACACTTGATCCGATGACCCGGCTATATCACATATACCCGGCCGATATCACATATCGTGAGAATCTAATACGGTATCATATACACGTATTGTTCTCGATCCCGCACATATCACATATGTGCTCCTTCTCTGTTTTGCCTGAGCCAGGAAACCTCTGTGTAGGACTCTAAAGAATCGTCAATACACCGGCAGTAGGTGATGATCATATCAAACACCCACAACCTGCAAACGGTCAGCTAAACGTAACAGCCACCCAGGTATTGAGTAATCAGAAGATCAACAAGCAAGCCTGTACTTTCTCCCGTGAATCCAACCAGTAACACTCCCGTACAGTCCGGTCTCTTCGTCTGATCTGTCGCATATCTCGTCTAGGGGTGGTAAACGTTAGACCCCAATAGCTTGATAAGTCGTGTCGATATGAGGTCCATAACAGTTCGAGAAACTACTGATAACACTTACCAGTAAATCTCGGCAACCCTGGCCAGGGATTTCCAGTTATAGCCAATCGAACACAGCGCAACATCAACTCCCTATACCGGGAGAGACGAAACCCCTCCTATCGCTCATTGCCTCCATGTGATTCGGGAACCCAAAAGCCACCTTTTTGCACGCCCTTTTGGACGTGGTATGATGGAAATCAAAGCACAGTGGGAATAACACAAGACTCTATGACGATCTCGGGTCTACAGACAAACATGTACCAGTGTCACCAGAGAACTGCCATCTGACGTGAGGTATAATACCATCTGGGAGTTCTCGGCCAGTCCGTCCAGTGTACCCAGTCTCCACTGAGCACCCGTATACCTTCTCTGATGTCAAACACCAATAGATATGGGATCATCCATCGCCCATCATATGGGTCAAGAAGCGCATACGCTAGTCTACTCTGGAATATCGATGCCCTGTCTCGGTACTCCCACGACTAGAAACATTTAAAGGATGTATTTAGTGACTACACTGTCCCCACTAGTATGATCTGCATCATAGTCCTGGTAGTCAAGTACTCATCCTAAGGGCTTTATCAACATGTGACATAGAGACAATCAGAGTACATGTTAAGATAAAGAGTAACCAGATAGCATACTATCATGTCGAGCAAGAAAGTCATCCTTATATATGTCCAAGCATCCACTACAATATACAACGTATGTACAGTAATAGCCTCTAGAGCATACATATAACTAACATAATGAAATCAAAAAGTTTTCTTGAATACATAAACAATGGAACATAGAAATGCAAGTGGATTTACTAGTTGAAAAACATGTTTCGTCTTTCAAAAATTTGGGCAGCACCTCCTTTGAATATTTTGATCCAAAACCACAAATACAAGATAATATAAAAGGCATCCCCAAGCGGGAGCTAGCTCTTCGCCAAACGGCGAAATCGCAACCACGCAAGTCACAATATAGTATACGACGCCTAACGGCGAAGATCAACACAGAGGGAAATGAATAAAGCAAGACATCAACCCAATAAGCGAACATATAATCCATTGCTCAAAGTCTCGTAACCACAAGTCTTTCTAAGTCTCACTATTTATAGAAATACTAGTTTTGATTGATGGAGTTGACTAGATACAATGGAATAATAATAGTACAAGAGTAGCATGATCCAACATGTACCACCTACCAAAGCCAATCACCCGAATGCAAGCTGTGTACCAGCGATACCGCTACTGATCCAAGCGGTCAAATCTACAAGAACTGTGGCACAACGGGGGTGATTTGCCAACTCGTGAGTAGATAACATCATTAGGTAGAAATCGAATAAAACAACGATTCCTAGGTCAACTATATCATAAAGGTAATACTATGATATCTAGTGTGACCTTATCTGCGTATGTGCCAACAATATAATCAATGCCTATCTGCATGTGGCTAACATCTACGTGTCCATCAATGACACAACAACATCATGCATGTAAATATCATGAAAACATATGCATGTAAGTATGAGGATATCAATCAACGTGTGTCCATCAACGACACATCAAAATCATGGAACCTGAATGTCCAACATCGACACTCGAAATATCATGAAACCCGTGTCCAACATCGACACGTAAATCCTCAAATCTCAGGCACCGCATCCACAGATCGGCCCTCATATCTATCTCATCTCAGGCGCCGCATACTCTGGTCGGCTCTCATATCCATCTCATGACTCCGGTCGGTATCCTCCGGATAACCGCCGAGTCCAAATACTATCACCGGTAGGTAGTGGTCCCTCTGCCAGGCTCATCGTCTACACCACGAAAAATCATTTTCTTGCCCCGGGGTACCATACCGGGTCCACCATGTACCCGCAGACGGTGCCTCCCGCTCCTCGAATTGGATTTCACATGCCAATTAATCTCAGAACCGAGAAAACACATGGTGGACGTCTCGAAATATCATATCAAGAGAAACCGGGTTTTTAAAACAATACATACTTTCTTTTAAAACATAACCATGGTTCTCAAATCCAGAATCTCATGAAAACAGCATCTCAATGCATATAATCGAAAAGAAAGATGTATGTAAACATATAACAGAAATGTAAGTATATCGGTATATCATGCAACATAGAACAGTGATGTGAGCATGGGCATATTATCATAATGTGAGCATAGCAATATAATAGCATGATGTAGCAATTCTACTGTGTGAGTGACATAGAAATTATCGATGATGAAGTGTGTAAGCCGGCCAATCTGTGTAAGTGTAACATACGCATCATCGATAATAGTGTTGGTGTAATAGCACAGGTATATGTAATGCAATGAGAATGACATGAGCGTAGAATAAGTAAATCGTAAGCTCAATGCTAAAGGTATACGTATCTATAACATAACCGAGTCAGTGAATCTATCAATCGGCATTCTGCCTCACAACATCACGTACGGTATAATACATCGTACGGCATCCTCTAGTCAAGGGTATGGATCAATTATCATAAAACTCATCACGTACGGTAGATCATCGCACGGCGACATTAGAACATTAGGGATCCTATCAACCTATATGACAATGAGGGTACGGACCTAACGTCTTGTACGGCATATCACTCATGATTCACAACATTATATATATCTATATACCTATATCTCAGGTCAAGTCCATAAAAATCTCATATCAGAGGACCGGCAAAGGTATCAATCATCTTATATCGATTCGCATCCGTATACCGACATATCAATCAAGTCATTATATCACATCGTATATTCTATCTTATAAATCTCATGTCATGCTACTCTAAATCTCATACTTATTCTCGTGCACTACCTATATCTATAAGTCGTGATTCACATTCACTTTTCATATCCTTATATATCAATTCGAGAAATTATTTCTATCATATCATGTCAAAGCGTCCTATCCTTATAGCTTTCATCTCATATCTCGATATATACACCATCATTCATATCATCTCTAACTATCTTTTTAATCATATCTATAGTTTTCTAATATAGGTTTCCTTAACCATATTCTATATATCGGTTTCCATCAAAGTTTGCGGGGATGCTATACGCCATCCACCCGACTTCCCCCGTAAATATAAATCTAATCACCTTCAGAACACCTCGTTCAGCCGTAGTCGATGTGCTTCATCATCTCGGAATCCACGCGAAGGTTCCTACAATCAATACACAATCGCAAATGCTATTAAAATCAAGTCCGGAAAACCAATACGGCACACGGTGCGCTCATAGGTTAGAATCTATAGCCTACGCATGCAAAAACAACCAAAAACTCTTATCGTTGACGTACAAACATCCAACGATCAAATATAGTATCGAATACTAAAATCAAATCTCAGAAATCGCAAAAACCCGAAATCAGCGACAAAGGAAATCTATCCCATATTTTACCCACCGTCAAATCAGAATATTTTGCATATAGGGTTAGTCTAGATATGATCTAAGAGAGCCATATTTCACCCTGATGTGGCCGCAATTTGCGGCCACAGGGAATTTATTTGCGGCCAGATATTGGTAATTGGGTCTCGGGTTTCAGGGGTTGCTTCAAAATTGCCTGCACGTATCACTGTCAAGGGAACTTATTTTATGGCGTTCTCAGGTCATCCTAGATTCCTATATACCATCAAAATATGTCACAAATCCGACGTCGGCAAATTTTAAATCCGTGTATTGGTTTCTAATCCGGGTCTTGGCCAGTAAAATCAACGCTAAGGTCTTGTAACAGCCCCTAAACATCACAAATCCACACAATCACCCAAACCCTCTCTTGAATTTTCCAAACATTACATACCCTAACCCAATCACATTCTAAACTAAACTAGGATGCAAGAAACTAAAAACTAAACTAAATGAAAGAAGATATACCTTATTTTGGCAACTCAAGAAAAACCCTAACTTCCCAAAGTCTCCAAAATCCAACTTTGAAAGGTCCAATGTGTTGAGGATGAGGTGGGGATCATTTTTAATGAAGAGGTGTAGGGTTTTGGTGAAGATTTTGAGATGGGTCATGAGAGTAGAAGTGGGGGAGCTTGAAGATGAAGAAGGAGAAGAAAACAATGGAGGAAATGAATGGGGGCAGCCCTCTCCCTCTCTCTCTTTCTCACTCTTACTCCTCTCATGGCATGCTCCCATGCCATGATGTGGTCCCCCCTCTCTCTCTCCTTAATGATTCACACTCTTTTCTTTTTCTTCTCTTTTTCTCATCTAAACCAAATAAAATCAATACCACAAACATGGTTAAAGCAACATGCAACAAAATGCTTCATGCCATGGTGCACTAGCCATAGAAAATGTAGAAACACGGATTTGGCTTAATCGCGATTAGTAGTGCACTAATCACTTTTTATTTAAACTGCATATAATTAATTATAAAAATGCCAAATCCAATAAATATATTTTTAAATGAATAAATCATTTTAATCTCCAATTATTTCATAATTATTGGTATATATTTATACCATTATACGAAAACCCCAATTTCTCAAATCGGGTAGTTTTCGCGAAATATATTATTTTAATATTAAATTCCAAAAATAATATTTTATATTTTCTGAAATGTTACAGTACATCCTTCCACACCTCTGATATACGGCGTTATAATTCCTTAACGTCTTCAGAGAGGTGGCGGGTCCCAAAAACAAACAACTCTTTTCTCGTCCCAACTTGATGAAAGATATGAAATTTCATCAAGACAGGGAATGTCCTAATTCTCATATTGATACATCCCATGTTTATGCACTTCCATATTGATGTGCACACCTCATATTGATACGCATCCAATATAGATGCGCATTCCATATTGAACCATGGCTATATACACATATGTATATGTATATGTATATCTTTGAAGGAAATATAAATACCTTCAAATTCATATATGTATATGTATATATTTGAAGGAAATATAAATGCCTTCAAATTTGATCGCACCCCAATATTGGGTGCATCTCATGTCACCATCGTTCACTTCGCCACGTAACATATGTGTTAGTTATATATATGCCCTAGAGGCCATTGTTGTACATATGATGTATATTATAGTGGAGGCTTGGATATATATAGAGAGGACTTTCTTGCTCGACATGATAGTATACTATCTGGTTTCACTTTGTCTTAACATATTGACTTGTATTGGTTTACTGTCTTCCTCTCATATGTTGATAAAACCCTTAGGATATGTACTCGACTATTGGGACTATGATGCAGATCATACTAGTGGGGCCAGGGTAGTCCATGAGTACATCCTATAACTGTTCCTAGTCGAGGGTGTATCGAGACAGGGAATCGATACTCCATAGTAGACTAGCGTATACGTATCTTGACCTATATGATGGGTGATGGATGATCCCATATCCATTAGTGTTTGACATCAAAGATGGTGTACGGTTGCTCAGTGGGGACTGGGTACACTGAACGGACTCGCCGAGAACTCCTAGATGGTATTATACCTATCGTCAGATAGCAGTTTTCTGGTGACTGGTACAGGTTAGTCTGTAGACCCGAGATCGTCATAGAGTCTTGTGTGATTTCCACTGTTCTCCGATTTCCACCTTACCACGTTCAAGAGGACGTGCAAAACGGTGGCTTTTGGGTACAGTCCCAAATCACATGGAGGCAATGAGCGATAGGAGGGGTTTCGTCTCTCCCGGGATTGGGGTTGATTTTGCACTGTGTTCGATTGGCTATAACTGGAAGTCCCTGGCCAGGGATGATTTAGAGACCTACTGGTAAGTGTTATCAGTAGTTTCTCGACCCGTTATGAGCCTCACATCGACACGACTTATCGATTACTGGGGTCTGACGTTTACCACCCCTAAACTGGATATGCGACATATCAGACGAAGAGACCGGACTGTACGGTAGTGTTAATGATTGGATTCACAGGAGTGTGTGCAGGCTTGCTTGTTGATCTTCTGATCGCTCAATACCCGGGTGGCTGTTACATTTAGCTGACCGCTTGCAGCTTGTGGGTGTTTGATATGATCATCACCTACTGCCGGCGTATTGATGATTCTATAGAGTCCTACACAGAGGTTTCCTGGCTCAGGCAAAACGGAGTAAGAGCACATATGTGATATGTGCAGGACCAAGAATAATACGTGTATTTGATACCGTATTCGATTCTCACGATATGTGATATCGGTCGAGTATATGTGATATAGCCGGGTCATCAGATTAAGTGTTGATTCCATACATATTATATTAGTCGATTATTTGCAATAGCCGGATTATCGGATCAAGTGTTGATTCGATAATTTAATGTATAATTATATATGTGATATATTATATTACATTAACTAATATAAGCTCACTTAAATGATTCTTTTTCTCACTTGATGATACATTGATATATATGTGATATATGTTAATTGTATTATTTTCTTTTGTTACATTATATATTATATATGTGATATATAATATTGTAACATGTTAGGGTTACAAATGCAACTAGGGTTTATGAGTTAAACCATGATTAGGGTTGAGATTAGGTTAATTATTTTGGTTAATTCTTAATGATGGATTAAATCATGGATAAGCTTTGATGAAGCTTCATGATGTGTTGACTTAGTCCACCCTCTTCTGATATTTATCAAGATGTTTGTTAACCTAACCCTAACCCTAGCCTATGGTTTATTCTCTACAAGGGTTAAGCATGTCATGCTTAACCTTGGTTGAATTTCTAACCTCAACAATAATTCATTCATCACAACTTCATCTTCTTCATGCTCTTGACAAAAGCTTTCTAGCTTTTCTTTTTGTGATGAAATAAAGTGAGAAATAGAAAACAGAAGAGAGCAAAATTCCTACTTCATCATCCTCATCTATTCTAGCCACTTAGATTAGGGTGTTCAGTTCACTAATACCTCATTAGTAAAGTGAGAGCTTGAGTTTGTGATTCCTCAAGGTAGATCGTCTTGGATTTCGAAAACTTCAAGCAAGATGTATCATTCACCTCATGGAGCCTCTCAAGAGTCTGGGTGCTTGATGATCGCAGCGAATGGAACTCAACTCGGAGCTTATGAAGCGAAGGAACGGACTATAACGGTTGTAATCCCTAACTCTTAGAAGTAAAGTTGTTTACTTGTTGCTTTTAACCCTAATTCTCTAGCAAAGATTCTTGCTTAGGTTGTTCGGCACTTGAAATTTTTAAATACGGCATGTTTGATGCCTTGTGGAACCTTGTCCTGGTGCCTAAGAACCTTACAGTGGTATCAGAGCCTAGCTAGAGCATTAGGCATTGCGTAGGAGAAGTTAAAAGTCCGATCAAACCCCGAAAACCCAAATTATACCCCCTCTCTGGAAATATTTCAAAAAGTTGGATTTTTCCATGTTAAAAATATTCAGAAAATTATGCAAGTAATTCTATGGACACACCTGAAGAACGAAACCCTAACTCGTCTAAGTGACCGCGGATCCGCGGCTAAAACCTGGTTTTGGCGGCGGATCCGCGGCGCCACTTAAGAGGCTTGGGTCGGGCCCTTCAGCTGTTGGTCCGTATGTACTGGGGCATGCTTCTGTGAATTTTTAATTATGCTTAAGTGTTGAGCTCTCTGGGTATTTTGGGAATTCGTTGATTCGATCGAAATATTTAACGTCGCCTAGCTTTCTGTAATGGGATACAATATTTAGAATTCATATTATTAGGCATGAAATTCGAGATATGTGATATGTCGGGTTTATGATGTCTAAAGAGATTGTGGATTCCGAATATTGTGGTTTTACATTTTCTTTTCTGTGACCGTAAGTGTAGTATGTGGTGTATCGCCGGTTTCGTTGCTATACATCAATGACAATCGGGGTACGCATATTTATTTACGTTGATGATATATGATATTATGTGTTGCTGTGATATGTTATATTGGATCGTCGTGTTTTGAATAGCCGGGGGTTTTATGTGAGATGAGGGTTTTTATTTTCATTCATGTAAAATTCAATTGTATGTAATATTCTTTTATTAGGGCACTTCTGGGTTGAGGATGATGTCACCATTGTATATTATTTACTTTTTCGCATTAGGATAGACCCAAGAAGGGGAGCACAAGTAACCGGGTTCTAGGGTCCAGTGGGAGGCCATCTCGAGGAGTCGAGACTGGGTCTCCTAACCCTAGAATTGGGAAGGTTGCTTGCCGCTCTCGTAGGGGTCTAGGGATATGGGTTTGGCTATTAATCGCGACTGTGGAATCCGTGTTTTATACAGGCTCAAAATAAAACACGGACCTCCTAGTATATCTAATATTTCATATGTTATCTTCTGCTGCTTATATACTGCGATGTGATCATTTTATATGCGTGAGACGAATGCTTTATTATTGTATATATATGATATATAATAAACGTTGCTTATGTTTTGCACCCGCGCTAGTCCCGCCCCGGTATGCCGTTAGTTAAGTAACCTAACGGTGCATAACGGGACACTGTGGCGAATGCGGATGGCATAAGCATACGTTGTATTTTTGTTTCTTCTGTGAAGCTTAGGAAGCATAAATGATGGGATTCATTAATGAGATTAATGAAAGAAAAAGAAACCTAAAAGATATTGTAGAATCAAATTTATAAAAAGGGTAGTTCTAGTTATTGCTTTGCATAGCTGTATTACTTGTAGAATATCCAGCACCTTATTCGATAAGGAAAAAGTCGAGATCCCTTCGCCGGGAGTGACCTCTTTAGAGATACTAGAAGATACTACAACTCACTCGGTTTTGTTTTTGACTGCTTCTATAGTTCTTGCTTTGCATAGCGGTATTTGTGAAATATCCTGCACCTTATTCGATAAGGAAAGAGCCGAGATCCCTTCACCGGGAGTGACCTCTTTAGCGAAACTAGTAAAAGCCTCAAAAACACTCCTTTTCAAAAATCACTTGTTTCTACAACGATATCAAGTTCTTTACGACAAAAAGTTTTCAGAAAAACATGTCGTAGCCTTCCATCATTTCAGATAAAGACTATTTAGTATTCGTGCTGCATTTGTTGGCCTTTGTTAAGGCGTAGTGTGCGGTAGCTGACTAGTACTTATCTGTTTAAGCGTGTGATGTGATTGGATTAGGGTAGTCGTACGACCTTGTTGGCCTTTGTCAAAGGTCGCATGGGTGGGTTTAATTCAATCAGGAAATGACGGGTTGAACTTGACTAGCATTCTATGGTTTGTTGGCCTTTGTCAAGGTCATAAGGGGTCAGGGGCAAAAGCATTATCGGGAATTTCAAGTGTTGAAATTTGCAATGAGATTGCATACCTTCTATGAGATAGTTGGATCCCAATACCCACTGCGAGTAAGAGTTACTCCTGGGAGAGTTTTACACATGACAATTAGCCGATCAAGTAGGTGACTAGAAAGGTGTTAACGGGGTTATGCCTCTGGGAAAACGAGGTTTATTTTAATTAGGTCCACGCGAAAGAACGGGGAACCTCCCTCAAAATACCAACACTGGCCTGGCTGAAAAATTGGCGAACTTGTAAAGTGTAATTAATCCCGGCTAGTCTTACCTTTTAGGGTTTGGAGGAAGATTTGATAAAAACAATGGGAGCTATCCTGATTAGATAAGATAATAACCAATCTAATCTTGCAAGAGCATACGCTAAAGTGTTTTCTTCTCTCTCTCTCTCCAGGTAACAACTATGTCAGGCCTTAATCAAGATAATAATATGGATGTATTGACCGAACCCGCTTGTTATACTGAGCAGGGGAACGTTGGTCCCGCTCTAACTTATAATTGTTATAAGTCCGAGCAGGAAATAGGGGTATATCCAGATTCTCATGCCGCCCAAATGAAGAATAAGTATGATGATACATCTTCTTCGGGTGTGTTAGTTATCGAGAACTGTTTCTCAGTTCACTCTACGTCCTGGGTATTAGATACCGGATCGGGATCGCACATATGTAATATGTTACATGGGCTGAGAAAAGGTAGAGAACTGGGAGAGGGTGATCATTCCATAAGAGTAGGGAATGGTGCAAATGTTGCAGCCAAAGCAGTTGGCGAATATCACCTTGTGTTACCAAATGGTAATATATTGATTCTGAACGAATGCTATTACATTCCGATCCTGATATGCAATCTTATATCAGTTTCTTTATTGAGTAAAGAAGGATATAATTTTGTAGTAGAGGATAATGTTATGAACATCTTCCTGAATCAAAAGTTGATTGGATCAGGCTCGTTAAATAATGGTATATACGTTCTAAACCAAACCACGGTTCCTAATGTACAAAACACACATAAGAGGAAGAGTTCAAAAATGAACGAATCTTTCTTGTGGCATTGCACACTAGGTCATATCAATACGACATGACTAGCTAAGTTGCATAAGGATGGATATTTGAATCCGTTCGAACTTTCATCTTATGACACTTGCCAGTTATGTCTCAAAGGCAAAATGACCAAAACTCCGTTTAGTGAACATGGAGAAAGAGTTACGGAACGTTTGGGACTGATACATAGTGATGTATACGGTCCCATGTCTACACATGCCAGGGATGGTTCCTCGTACTTCATTACATTCACTGACGGTCTCTCAAGATACGGACATGTGTTCCTGTTGAAACACAAGTTTGAAGCTTTTGAGAGATTCAGAGAATATAAGCACGAAGTAGAGAACCAAACGGGTAAAAATATTAAAATCCTTCGATCTGATCGAGAAGTAGAATACTTGAGCAATGAGTTCCGGGATTATCTAAAGGAGAATGGGATTCTCTCTCAGCTTACTCCTCCATATACACCACAGCACAACGGTGTATCGGAGCGGAGGAATCGCTCCCTATTAGATATGGTGTGCTCTATGATGAGCACTGCTGAGTTGCCTATTTCCTTCTGGGTTTATGCGCTTAAGACAGCTGCATACCTATTGAATCAAGTTCCATCAAAATCTGTACCTACCACACCATATGAGATATGGAGTGGGAATGAGACCATGTCTTAAACGTGTTAAGATACGGGGTTGTCCGGCCTATGTCAAAAAACAAAATCTGGACAAACTCGAAGCACGGTCAGTTCTTTGCAAGTTTGTGGGATATCCCAAACATTCACATGGATATCTTTTCTACCTCGGCGAGGAACAAAACGTGTTTATTTCTCGACATGCCACCTTTTTAGAAAAGGAATTTCTTGCAAAAGAAATTAGTGGTGATGAGGTAGAACTGGAAGAAGTTCCAGCAGCATAAACTACAACTAAAGATTGGTGGAACCAGACGATTCAGTAGTCCCCGACGAACCTCAGCCGCTCCGCCAATCTAGTAGGGTTCCTCAGCCACCAGAGAGATACTACGGCTTTCTCATTGATGGTGGGAGTAAGGATTGCATCATGGAAGATGATGACCCGACTAGCTTCGAGTAGGCCATCACGAGTGGGGACTCTGTGAAGTGGCTGGATGCAATGTGATCTGAGATGGAATCCATGTACACTAACAAAGTATTGACTTTGGAAGTTGCTCCTGAAGGGGTAAAACCCATTGGATGCAAATGGATCTTTAAGAAGAAACTTGGTGTAGATGGAAAAGTTGAGACTTTCAAATCTAGACTTGTTGCAAAGGGTTTTCGTCAACGACCAGGTGTGGATTATGACGAAACCTTTTCTTCAGTGGCTATGCTTAAGTCCATCCGGATCCTACTTGCCATTGCTGCATACCATGACTACGAAATCTGGAAGATAGATGTTAAGACCACCTTTCTAAATGGTGATTTAGAGGAGTGTGTGTACATGACTCAGCCAGAAGGCTTCGTAGATAGTGGGAGCAGCACAAAGGTGTGCAAGCTGCTTAAATCCATCTACAGTTTAAAGCAGGTATCGCGGAGTTGGAACATCTATTTTGATGTTGTAGTCAAAGAGTTTGACTTCATAAAAAACGTAGATGAACTTTATATCTACAAGAAGGTTGCAGAGAGTAAGGTTGTTTTCCTCGTATTGTACGTGGATAACATACTCTTGATAGGAAATGATGTTCCTATGCTGCACTCAGTCAAGCTCTTCTTATCACGTAGATTCTTAATGAAATATCTAGGTGATGCCTCCTGCATTTTGGGGATAAGGATCTATAGAGATAGATCTAAGCGGATATTGGGATTGTCCCAATCCAAGTACATTGACACCATACTAACACTACTACAAATATGGTTTGCCCCTACGGATTTATCGGTAGGGGCAACCCACTGCCCCTACGGATATATACGTAGGGGCGAAAAAATACCCCGTAGGTGCAAAGGCCGCAGGTGCAAGTTGAGGTCCTGAACGTGCCCCTACGGACAAATTTATGCCCCTACGGATAACACAGTAGGTGCTATAGCCCCTACGGAGTACCCCGTAGGGGTAATAAAATCATATATTTAATTTTTTTTTTGAATATATTGTATGTACCTACGGATATAACTGTAGGTCCTATTACGTCCCCTACGGATACAGCCGTAGGGGATATAAAGTAGCCCCTACAAATATATCCGTAGGGGCCACTCCCAACACACTGCACTGAGATCGGGGGGAAAATATCAGGGAACCTGATATTTTGCCCCTACGGTTATATACGTAGGGGATAAACAGTGGCACCTACGTACATATCCGTAGGGGCACCCCCAACACACTGCACTGATATCAGGTGGGCAAATATCAGGTTTCCTGATAGTTTGCCCCTACGGAGAAAGCCGTAGGGGCACATTATAAACCTACGGATTAATCCGTAGGTACAGTTTGTCTGTATTTTTTTTTAAAGAAGGGCTGCTAGATTTTTTCCCGCCCTGTGCACAATACTATATACATCAATCAAATCATATATTGCAGTATTCATAATCACATCCCACGCATATATATAATATACAAAAGAAACCCAAAAACTGAATATGATATAAATTCAAACCAATATCAATATCGTTTCAAAATGTAGTATAATGTGATATAAATAAATACATGTTTCAAAAAATAAGAACCAAAAAGCTACCCTAGTTCGGTCCAGCTCCACCTCCGAATAACGTTAAAATAACGCGCGCCTGCTCCTCGGTAAATACACTCTCCAATGCTACAGATAAGGGAGTCTGAGCGGCATGTGGAGCTGGCGTTGTGGTCTGCGCAGCCGCCGTCGAGGTAGTCGCTTGCGGAGCCGCGGCTGCGGGAGTCTGAGTGGGCGGTGGAGCTACAGGAGCTGTCTACGGAACCGCAGCCGATGTAGTGGCTTGCGGAGCCGCAGCCGAAGGAGATGCATGTGGAGGCTCGGCCGATCTACCCTGTCGCGTCTGGACATAACGTGTGTAAGAAACATGTAAGAACTGTGTATTATTCGAATTCGTTTCATTATTAAGTTATTTCGAAACCCTGTTTGGATATCTAGTTTGGAAAAGCGTTGTTTATTTTAATTACATATGTATGTATGATTAATCAAACTTAATTCTAAAACCAAATAAGCTCAAGCTACGTACTAATTATGGATATGTTGATATGTATATAATATGAAATGATATTTTACTATAAAGTAGTATACATACCAGCATCTCCTTCAACTCCTGAACGGTGGCCCTCAAGCTATCCAGTTCCTGATGGACATGCCGGCCACTGGAGACGGAGGAAGTAACCGCCGGGGTGGAGTCCAACCTCATATGGGCCCTGCTGGGGCCCAATCCCCGGCCTCTCTCCCAACCTCCGTGGTGCCCTCCGTGTGCGGCGTCCAGAACTGGGGTCAGCAGCCTCGGATCGTTCTGTCCGGTAAAATCGATCCCCGAGGCCTGGGCCTGCTCAACCACCCGCTCCTACACCCACATTAAGCAGTAAAGTATAAGTATAAAATTTAAACTTGAACCTTCCAAAACTAAAATTTCAAATTTGGGTAGAAAAAATATTAACACTTACGCAGTACTCCTGGGTAGCGACGTCGGGACATCGAAGCTCGCCCGTGGCGGGATCTGTCGAGGTGCCGTGGACGGCAAGATATGCGGACAGCACGCTCGGTGTACCACCTGACGCCACGGTCCGAGCTGTCTGTAATATTAGAAAGTAACTCTTAATATTAGAAATATTAGAGAATAACTCTTAATATTGCAGAATATTAGAGAATAACTCTTAATTTACCGATAACTCCATGGCTCGAGTAATGTTCCTCGAGCCACCTGTGTAAGTGGGGCGACCCCTCTTCGCCGACTTCCTGTTCTCCGTATTCTGAGCGGCCTGTTTCTGCACAACGCATTAACATTTAGTTTTCTAATTAAGAAACACAAAGAAATAAATTATATCATAAATAATGAATTAAATTTAAAATACATACTCGTTTGCGTTCGGAGTCGAAATAAGTGCACAATATAGGCCATGTCTCTACGTCGACTCTCGCAAACGCCGGAGTAGATAGGAGGGCCGCTCTCTCTGCCTCGGGGGTCGCTATCCACAGGGAGTAGCAGTCGGCCTTCAGCTCATTCCTGTTGTATCGGACCTTGGCCTGCATGTTCTTCATCAGGCCATTGTACAGAGCATGAAGGTCGAGCACCCTCCCCGGGTGATCAGGGTCGGCTACAGGCTGAAAATCGTAATCCAACTGAAAATACAAAAAAAACATTGTTATTAGATTGCAAGTGTTAATAATAAATATATTGGATAGATCAAATGAAAATATATATTAATACATACCTGAGCCTGTTCAAAGAAGAGGGCGAATGAGCGCTGGTGCTGCTCGCCCCACTCAACGTGAAGTGGATAGTTCTTCACGATCCGGCTCTCGTCCCCCAAATACCGGCCGAACCTCTCGGCATGAGGACCGGTATAGCGATAGTCAAGGGTAAAAAATAGAGGGAATGCTGCCTCCCCCCTAGCTCTATCAGGCCTCAGCCTATGGGACTGATTCGGGCCTCGAGTCCCCCTCTGGGGGTGGAGAGGCCCTGCGTCTGCACGAAATATCAAGACAATCAATAATAAGACAAAGTTGTATTAAGAATTCAAGTGTGATATATACCTCCGGTGAATAGCGCAGGAGCCTGGGCCCGAGCAGCAGCACGAGCGGGACGATAGTTCCTCCGGTGAGGAACAACCGGGGTCCCGGACGCATCCCCTCCAACTGTAAAATAAACATCGACGCTAAATCTCCATAAAGTTCATATTTATTCTATAGAGCATATTTAAAATAAATAAATATTTTAAATTTATTCATACTAACCTGCAGACGATGCGGAGGGTATGGAAGCGGCAGGAGTGGCCCCTGTGGAAGGTGTGGACGCACCACCTATAATTAGACAATTAAAAATAGATTTTATAAGTAATTGCAAAAAGAATGTGTAGATCAATAATATAACGTTCTAAATCAATATGCATGCACTATAGGACATATAAACATACCCGCAGGTGCGGTGGTGTCACCACCTACAGCTAGACAATAATAAAAATTGCTAAGTAAGAGCAAAAGGAATGTGTATATTTATGATATAGCATTCTAAATCAATATACATACACTATATGATATATAAACATACCTGGAGGAGCGGGGGTGGCCTCTGTCCCAGATGTGGACGCATCACCAACAACTAGACAATCAAACATTGACAATATAAGTAATTTTTACATAAACATGCATGAATATCTGTAATATTACATTCAAAATGGATATGCGTGCAGTATACCTGGAGGTGTGGCCAAATCAACACGGAAGGAGGCATCCGAAAGGGTCTCCGATCTGGGTGCAAGACCGGCCCTCTGAAGCTCCCTACGGAGCTCTCCGGGCGGCAGAACCGCTCTGCCTCTGCCTCTGCCTCTGCCGCGGCTGGAGCTCCTGCCGCCCCTCGCTGCTCCCGACATCGTCATCAAATCTAGATAAACGGTTCGTGGACGCATTAGACAATCATTAAAAGTATTGACTATATATGATCTAGAGCGTAAAATGTGAAGTAATAATATAACATTACTGATAACCTTTTTCGTTTCGTGGGCGCATCATACATATCTACTTGGATTTCATCGTCGATGTCATTTCTAACCCACGTAACTTCATGATCGGTCGAAGACAACCCGTCCTTCGAAACAGACGGTCGGAGCACTTTAAGCCTTCTCTCTTCTTCGTCCTCATCGCTGTCCTCGTATTCTGGGACATCGTAGACATCTCTAGGTTTCCATCGGCATACAACACTCCACCCCGGATGCTTCAAACACTGTGAGTAGTATACTTGGAACGCTTGGTTCGGAAAGATAAACGGATCGTCCTGACCGTAAAATCGAAGTGTGTTCACACTTGTCAATCCATATTCATCTTTCCAGGTCCCAAGACTGCTTCTCCACTTGTCTGTATCGGTTCGCGGATCGTACCAAGTACAGTGGAATATATAAAAGGGTTCTGATCGTCCGGGATAGTGGATGCCGAGTATACAATTTAAGTACCCATAGTAAATCACACCGTCCGATCCTACCGTCGCAATCCCACTGTTCTGAGTGATTCTAGATGTTTCTATGTCCTTAACTTCGAATTTGTATCCAAGGACACCAAATCCTTTGTAATGTGCAACCTCCATACTAGGAAATTGAGCTAAACATCTTGAATCACTCTCAAATGATGCAGACAAGTTCGGATCGTGGATCTAACAAAACAAATTTTACGATAAATACATAACGATACAAGTTTAGATTAAAACCGATAGCAATAAAATGTAATTCGAATAACTTACATGCTCTGTGACCCAATCACAAAAATTATCCTGATGGTATTTTTCCAAACGCTCTTCGTTCCAATCAGGATGCCCCTCACGTACCTCGTTAAAATGAGTTCTGTTTTCGACAAATAATTGTGACATTAATATTATGTCATTTCATACACACAAACACAGATATAACAATTAATCCAAAAGAACTTACTCTCTAATTTGTTCAAGACATACGCAATTAAGCAAGATAAACCGGTATATCTTGTTGATAAACATAGTGTCTACCCTCTTATACTCGGCTTTACCATATGGCCCGTCTTGAATTCTTCGTGGTCGGTTAAGCCTTGTCTCAATGTTCTCGTCCAGATAGCGGGAACAAAATGTGGTTGCTTCATCAAGAAGATAACCTTGCATGATAGAACCCTCTGGTCGATTTTTATTGCGTATATACTTCTTAAGAGTGTAAAGGTACCTAATGAGAATATGTTGAATAAATAAACACGGGCATACATGACAAAAATAAATTTATAAATTGCGCGAAACGAAAAATTTAACGTACCTCTCGACGGGATACATCCATCGATATTGTACCGGTCCGGCTAATTTCGCCTCAGTTGCAAGATGAACCGTCAAGTGTATTATGATATCGAAGAATGAAAGTGGGAAAATACGCTCAAACTTGCAAAGTATCAAAGCAATAGAATTTTCTAGTTTATCCAGCGTCGCAACCTCCAGCGTTTTAGCACACAACTCCCTGAAAAAACAACATAGGTCGTTGATTACCAGACCAACCGAGTCGGGGAGAGAAGGTTGTATTTGTGTTTGAATCATATGTCTCTACACCATCAATGAACAAAGTTTTCAGCTCCTCAATCAGAGGTCGGAGATAGACGTCGATATTGTTCCCCGGTGAGTTTGGTCCGTCGATAAGAAGAGGCATCATAAAGTATGATTGGTCCATAGCCAACCAAGGCGACAGATTATAAATTATCATTACAGCGGGCCATGTACTGTGACTTCCAGCCATATAGTTGAATGGGCAGAAGCCATCGGCAGCCAGTCCGAGCCGGACATTGCGAGGATCGCTACTGAATATTGCGTGCCTCCTATCGAAATCCTTCCATGCCGGTGAATCTCTTGGATGGCTCATTTTTCCATTTTCGCTTGGAGGAGCACGGTGATGCCAAATCATTGCCTCGGCTGTTTTCTTGCACCTAAATAGCCTCTGTAGCCTCTGTGTTATGGGAAAATATCGTGCTATCTTCACAGGTATATCAGGCTTCTTATCAGAATCTTTCGGCTTATACCTGGCCTCTCCGCATGTTGGACACTCTTTCAAATCTGAATTCTCTTTCCGGTACAACACGCAATTTTTAGGACATGCTTGAATCTTCTCGCACTTTAGACCCAAATCAGACATCATTTTCTGGGCTTCGTACCAGCTTTCGGGCACATTATTTCCCGGAGGCATAGAATCTTTCAAGAACGAAAGAAGCATTGTGAATGACTTGTTGCTCCATCCATTTAGGCACTTAATTTGGAAAAGTTGGACGAACCATGAGAGGGTGGAATACTTCGCATTCTCATAAATTGGTTTCCTAGCATCATTCATGAAATTTTCATATTTATCCGCACGCGGTCCTTGACCGGAAGGAATGTCATCTTCGGTACGAATAGATTCACCTAGGGCAGCCTCTACCATATCCTCCATTTCTTCTGATGGAAATAAATTTCCGTATCCTGCCGTATTACCGAATTCTTCTTCTTCTCCTGCCGCATTATCGTGTTCTCCTTCTTCTACCGCAGTACTGCATTCTTCTCCTTCCCCGTGATATTTCCAAATTGAATAAAGTCTAGTAAACCCATATTTTACAATATGAAGCTCTGCCAATTCTACCTTCCGCCAGTACTTATTGCCACATCTATCACACGGACAAAGAATCTTCTCTATTATGATCTTATTATGTGCTCGTGCAAATTCAAGGAAAGCAGCAACTCCTGCGACAAACTTAGGTTGCATACGTTGTTTCCAATCCACATACATCCAGTCCTTAACTCTGACGTACTCATGGGCCATGTTAGACTGAATAACATATAAATTGTAGGTTATGCTGACTATATTGAGAAATATAAGAATGGGATAGTTACTGACAAAGAAGAAAATTCATGTATATGCTTTGTGTGTGCGTTTGTCGTTGAAAAGAATAAATTATCGCACGTTATGTTGACCGATAGACGGGGACTAAGTGGCGCTTTTAGTTTCATATATGGGTATCGATGGGAATATGAAGGTTTCATATTATTATATATTGGTTTTAACCCGAACATCTCGAGTCGCTCTCTGATTATGCGTTTGTATGTATGTGTTCCGGCTGTCGGGGGTAGGCTTCTATCCCATTAAGAATGTATAGAGCGAACGCCCATCACTTGTGCTTTCAACCGTTTCGAGTAAATTTCGGCAGCACCTCCCCGCTGTTCTCCGAGTACACTGTAATAGAATAGATAATCATTTCAAAGCTGTGAAACACGTTGAAATGAACATCTAATCTATCTTTGTACACGGAGAACCAGCGGAAAGGTACCGACGAAATATCTCGAAACGGATGAAAACACAAGTGAATGAAGGCGTTTGCTTTATACATTCTTAACTTGTCCACACGGGACAAATCTATGGGTTACCATACGATTGAATTTTCTCGTCGCGTAGACTATACGACGGTTGTTAGTATCGAGCTATACTGTCCGATATTTAACAACCTTCGTATAGTTCTAGGTCACGACGAGCATCGCACGTATGTTAACCGATAGACGGGGACTAAGTGGCGCTTTTAGTTTCATATACGGGTATCGATGGGAATATGAAGGTTTCATATCATCATCGAGTATCATATATTGGTTTTAACCCGAACATCTCAAGTCGCTCTCTGATTATGCGTTTGTATGTATGTGTTCCGGCTGTCGGGGGTAGGCTTCTATCCCATTAAGAATGTATAGAGCGAACGCCCATCACTTGTGCTTTCAACCGTTTCGAGTAAATTTCGGCAGCACCTCCCCGCTGTTCTCCGAGTACACTGTAATAGAATAGATAATCATTTCAAAGCTGTGAAACAACATTGAAATGAACATCTAATCTATCTTTGTACACGGAGAACCAGCGGAAAGGTACCGACGAAATATCTCGAAACGGATGAAAACACAAGTGAATGAAGGCGTTTGCTTTATACATTCTTAACTTGTCCACACGGGACAAATCTATGGGTTACCATACGATTGAATTTTCTCGTCGCGTAGACTATACGACGGTTGTTAGTATCGAGCTATACTGTCCGATATTTAACAACCTTCGTATAGTTCTAGGTCACGACGAGCATCGCACGTATGTTAACCGATAGACGGGGACTAAGTGGCGCTTTTAGTTTCATATACGGGTATCGATGGGAATATGAAGGTTTCATATCATCATCGAGTTTCATATATTGGTTTTAACTTGAACATTTAACGTGAATAAGTTTTACGTTTACGTTTCGTTATTAAGAGTTCGAAATTTCATGTTTAGGGTAAATTTTTCTTGCGTTTGTGGTAAAGTTGTACGTTTATGTTGTCATCGAGTATCCTATTGTAATGAACTAGTGTATCCTACTAAATAAATTAGTGCACCATAAACCTAAATAACCCAAATTAACCTAATTAACCACAATTAACCATAATTGTTATCCTAACAAAAATTATCACTATTTAACCCAATTTACCCAAATTAACCTAATTAACCCTAATCAACCCAAACTTAACCAAATTTACCCAAATTAACCAAATTAAGCCTAATCAACACCCTAAACTTTTCAAATTATCACTAATTAACCCAAATTAACCCTACACTGCAATTAACCCAAATTAACCATAGCCTCTAACCCTAAACATGACCCTAACCCTAACACTAACCCTAACCCTAAATACCATAACCCTAACCCTAACCCTTAACCCTAACCACAACCCGGCCAACACCAATCCCAACCCCAACCGAACCCTAATCCCAACCCCAACCCCAACCGGCCCCCTCCAAACCCTTACCCTAACCCCAACCCCAACCCCAATCGAACCCTAACCCTAACCACAACCCGGCCAACACCAATCCCAACCCCAACCGAACCCTAATCCCAACCCCAACCCCAACCGGCCCCAACCAAACCCTTACCCTAACCCCAACCCCAACCCCAATCGAACCCTAACCCTAACTGACCCGATGCCACCCCTACCCGAACCCAGATCCCTGAACCCTACCCCTAACATCATCAAAAGAGGGAAATAACAGTATTAAATTAGAAGTAAAAATTGGAAATTTACTAACCGCGGTGGAGGAGACGACGGAGGAGGCCAGTAGTCGACGATGCGATCGGCGACGAGTCAAGCACGGTTGCGACGTGGAAGTCGACGAGTCAAGCACGGTTGCGGTGGCGAGGTCAGGATGAGGACGTCGATGGCCGATGAGATCGGGATCGAGACGCGGGAACGGTCGTCGCGAGGCGCGAAAGAATAAGAGAGAAGAAAAATTTGGGAACGGTGAGGGATTTTCTGTGCCTTTTTTTTTATTATTAACCCGTATACATGCCCCTACGGACTTAGCCGTAGGTTCTTTGTTTGCGCCACCGTAGGGCCAAACAACAAATTATGATTAAATATTTTTAAATTAAAATATAGAAAACCGTAGGGACAACAGTGGGCACCTACGGATTAATCCGTAGGGGCAATAAAAAATTGCCCCTACGGATTCCTTTATCCGTAGGGGCAACCCCTATTTGTAGTAGTGTAAAGAGGTTTAGTATGGAAGAATCCAAGCGTGGGAATTTACCCACGATCTCTGGACTCACTCTCTCCAAAGAGATGTCTCCCAAGCCTGATTTCGAGAGAGCTCGCATGAAAGGAATACCCTATGCTTCGGCAGTAGGCTCTATCATGTATGCGATGCTATATACCAGACCCGATGTAGCATACTCACTAAGTGTAGTGAGTAGGTATCAAGCAGATCCTGGAGAGAGTCACTGGACAGCTGTGAAGAACATTCTCAAGTACTTGAGAAGGACTAAGGAGATGTTCTTGGTGTATGGTAACGGTGAACTCCAAGTGGAGTCCTTTACCGATTCGAGCTTTCAAAGTGATAAGGACGACTCTAAGTCGCATTCGGGATTTGTCTTTACCCTAAATAGAGGGGCAGTTTGTTGGAAGAGTTCCAAGCAAGAAACCGTGGCAGACTCGACGATGGAGGCTGAATACATCGCTGCCAACGATGCTGCCAAAGAGGCTGTCTGGATGAAGAATTTCATCACTGAACTTGGTGTGGTTCCATCCATTGAGCATCCAATACCTGTGTATTGTGATAACAATGGAGCTGTGGCTTTGGCCAAGGAACCCAGGTCCCATCAGAGATCCAGGCATATTCTGAGGCGGTATCACCTGATTCGGGAGATAGTTGATCGCCGCGAGATCGAGGTCAGGAGAGTTGACACGAAGGACAACACTGCGGATCCACTCACGAAAGCCATACCCCAGATACACTTTGAGAGACTCTTCGGGATATTGGGTATGAGATACTACAACAGCTGGCCTTACTGTAAGTGGGAGATTGTTAGTTATATATATGCCCTAGAGGCCATTGTTGTACATATGATGTATATTATAGTGGATGCTTGGATATATGTAGAGAGAACTTTCTTGCTCGACATGATAGTATGCTATCTGGTTTCACTTTGTCTTAACATGTTGACTTGTATTGGTTTACTGTCTTGCTCTCACATGTTGATAAAGCCCTTAGGATATATACTCGACTACTGGGGCCAGGGTAGTCTACGAGTACATCCTATAACTGTTCCTAATCGAGGGTGTATCGAGACAGGGCATCGATACTCCAGAGTAGACTAGTGTATACGTATCTTGACCTATATGATGGGCGATGGATGATCCCATATCCATTAGTGTTTGACATCAAAGATGGTATACGGGTGTTCAGTGGAGACTGGGTACACTGAACGGACTCGCCGAGAACTCCTAGATGGTATTATACCTATCGTCAGATAGCAGTTCTCTGGTGACACTGGTACAAGTTAGTCTGTAGACCCGAGATCGTCATAGAGTCTTGTGTGATTCCCACTGTGCTTTGATTTCCACCTTACCACGTTCAAGAGGACGTGCAAAACGGTGGCTTTTGGGTACAGTCCTGAATCACATGAAGGCAATGAGCGATAGGAGGGGTTTCGTCTCTCCCGGTATTGTGGTTGATGTTGCGCTGTGTTTCATTGGTTATAACTGGAAGTCCCTGGCCAGGGATGATTTGGAGACCTACTGGTAAGTGTTATCAGTAGTTTCTCGACCCGTTATGAGCCTCACATCGAAACGACTTATCAGTTACTGGGGTCTGACGTTTACCACCCCTAGACTGGATATACGACATATCAGACGAAGAGACCAGACTGTACGGTAGTGTTACTGATTGGATTCACAGGAGTGTGTGCAGGCTTGCTTGTTGATCTTCTGATCGCTCAATACCCAGGTGGCTGTTACGTTTAGCTGACCGCTTGCAGCTTATGGGTGTTTGATATGATCATCACCTACCGCCGGCATATTGACGATTCTATAGAGTCCTACACAGAGCTTTCCTGACTCAGGCAAAACGGAGTAGGAGCACATATGTGATATATGCGGGACCGAGAATAATACGTGTATGTGATACCGTATTCGATTCTTGCGATATGTGATATCGGCCGGGTATATGTGATATAGCCGGGTCATCGGATCAAGTGTTGATTCGATACATATTATATTAGTCGGTATTTACAATAGCCGGATTATCGGATCAAGTGTTGATTCGATAATTTAATGTATAATTATATATGTGATATATTACATTACATTAACTAATATAAGCTCACTTAAATGATTCTTTTTCTCACTTGATGATTCATTGATATATATGTGATATATGTTAATTGTATTATTTTCTTTTGTTACATTATATATTATATATATAATATATAATATTGTAACATGTTAGGGTCACAAATGCAACTAGGGTTTATGAGTTAAACCATGATTAGGGTTGAGATTAGGTTAATTAGTTTGGTTAATTCTTAATGATGGATTAAGTCATGGATAAGCTTTGATGAAGCTTCATGATGTGTTGACTTAGTCCACCCTCTTTGGATATTTATCAAGATATTTGTTAACCTAACCCTAACCCTAGCCTATGGTTTATTCTCTACAAGGGCTAAACATGTCATGCTTAACCTTGATTGCATTTCTAACCTCAACAATAATTCATTCATCACAACTTCATCTTCTTCTTGCTCTTGACAAAAGCTTTTTAGCTTTTCTTTTTGTGATGAAATAAAGTGAGAAATAGAAAACAAAAGAGAGCAAAATTCCTACTTCATCATTCTCATCTATTCTAGCCATTTAGATTAGGGTGTTCACTTCACTAATACCTCATTAGTAAAGTGAGAGCTTGAGTTTATGATTCCTCAAGGTAGATCGTCTTGGATTTCGAAAACTTCAAGCAAGATGTATCATTCACCTCATGGAGCCTCTCGAAAGTCCCGGAGCTTGATGATCGCAGCGAAGGGACCGCAACTCGGAGCTTATGAAGCGAAGGAACAGACTACAAAGGTTGTAATCCCTAACTCTTAGAAGTAAAGTTGTTTACTTGTTGCTTTTAACCCTAATTCTCTAGCAAAGAGTCTTGCTTAGGTTGTTCGGCACTTGAAATTTTTAAATACGGCATGTTTGATGGCTTGTGGAACCTTATCCTAGTGCCTAAGAACCTTACAATATGCACGTGCGCACAAGATAAAAGATGGACCGAAACGTCCTTAAACTAATACTTCGTCCCGAATATGGAAATGTTGAACCAAAATGTCCCTAAACTAATATATTTGGCCCTACGGCTGATCTCCATATTGACCTGTATACAATCCACGGGCACAAACAAGACATATTCCATCCATATCTCTCATGTACCGCGATGTCCTTAAACTAATATGTATTGTCCTGCGGACTGTCTCCATATTGACTGCCGTATACTATCTATGGGCTATTTATATATGATCTAATGATCAGTTGAGCCCATATGCTCATTGTTTCTATGTCGATCTTAGTCTTATATATGACTAAAGATCTTTAGATCAAACTCAAATACCCCGTGAACTGATGGACCTCATTTATATGAGTTCTGTGTTCTAAGTTCAAAACCACAAATCTAATATATGGATTTGGACTAATTCGCGCTATACGGGCGATGATATATATTAATCTCCATACACAATCCAAGGGCAACCCCATAATAAAAAATATATAACACGATATTAAGTGACCTACTGGAGCAGGTGAAAGTTGTTATCACGTTACGATAATGTAATTAACTACAGGGGCTTGCGCCTGCATGGAAGAGCGTCCCCACAATCAACTCCTCACAAATGAGGGGGAATCTGATAAGTCTGCTACATCGGTCGCATTTATCCAAACCTCCGATATACAGTGTCATAAATCAACTTGGTATTTTCGGAGAGGTGGATGGATATGTTCATATAGTATCTACCCCCAAATTCATGATAGACGTTTCCTCCGTCTTATTCCAATTTTCGGTGGTAAACAAAGAGTTTCTCTTAAGCTCAACTATTATTCTAAGTAAGGATATGCAAATAGAGCTCTTGAATGTGTATGAGAATGATTTGGATGATCAAATGAAAAACTCTTTTCAATTTTCTCAAAAGATGAGATTTTTCTTTTTAATATCAATTAAGATGGAAATATAAAATCAGTAAGTGATTTAGGCTGAAAAAACAAAGGCAAACTCTATTTATAGTCTCAAACAAAAACTAGCCGTTTCAAGTCAAAATCAACATTCAACAGTATTGGCAGATGTCTGAAGAAGGTTTAGGCAGACGTCTGTCACTAATGAAAAAAGACCCCAACGGCTATATTTTGAAAACTTTTATTCTTCAGACATTTATCAATATGACCTTCAGACGCCTGATGTTAAAACTATTTTCAACCAGAGACTTTAGCATAGACTTCTGAAATACAAATGACAAACGTTTGAAGGTATAAAATATCTATTTTCAAAACCTTTTTTAGCCGTCTGTCAAATTGACCTTCAGACGTCTGTTGTCTCTCTGGGTTTATGATATTTCCAAATATCAAGAAAAAAATTGTGCACAAATGTCTGAACTTCAACGAGGCAGACGTCTGGCTAAGCACAAAAACAACAGTTTGGATTTTGAATGAATACGAAAACTTTGAACTTGAAAGCCCAAAATTTTATGCAATGTAAAACTTTTGCGCATGAGTGTGTGAGTTTTCAAGAGCTACTAAATGATATATCCATAATCCATACAGTACTTACATAGAATCCTATGTTGATGTCGTATTTCTTCGAAAACTTGAATTTTTGACACTTCGACACGAGCTCTTGAACCTTGGCGAATCGCTTGATCTTTAACTTGACTTCCATTTATTTCTCCACTTAACTCACGTGCGTATTGAAATCGATATTTGATTTTCAAATGAACTTCGCTTCAATTTCAATATTTGACATTTCAAACTCGAACATCGCCCTCTGGCTTCTTGGCTATTCGTAGCTTGAACTCTTGAATCCTTCATACTCGGCTGCTTAGCTTCACGAAGCTTGATATGCAATTTGAGAAACTCTTGTCCATATTCCTCTAACCACTATTAGATATTACGTTTACGCTCGATTTTCTCCATCTACCTTTAAACGCTTATGCCGTGAGATATCCGATATCCTAAAAAATCAATCTTAATACGACCAAGCATATTATATACAGTGTTATGAAATATAAGTTAATAAACACAACCATATGAACATTCATTGTTTTGATATCACAATCATGAATAGTATATTAATATCAAGATACGACTCAAACTCAAATCATGAGATATTGATATACTAAATATATATACATGGTATATGAGAAACAAGATATAGATCATCTTTCTCTCTCTCTTATATATATATATATATATATATATATATATATATATATATATATAACAATGAATGAAAATAATATTTCAATATCAAGATCTATAGCACAAGTAAAATATGAGATATTGAAATATTACTTGATATACACAATATATAAGATATGCAAACTAAACAACAAGTGTATACAAATTTAGTGTCGATATTGAAAATAAGATAAAGCATGTGACACTAAATGACTATTCATATTTAAGCTATCATCAAAATAAGGTAAGAATGGATAATGAAAATCCATAAGTTATCAATATTCATTCAGGAGTGCATGCCCAAGCCCCCTGCGGCCTTATTTGCATCTTCGTTCACTCTGGTATTCCGTGGAGAAGGTTCGTCTCCTCATACTCCCGCGGGTTCTCAAGCACTCGACTTCTCTTCTCCTCATGCATCTGGACCATTATCGGTTTCGAGTTCACGAAAGAGGATGCCGGAAGAAGAATTCTACGACGCTCTTAAAGTGAGGATAGAGATCATCCGGAGCTGGTGCACTAATACTTGTTTATTGATAACATTATAGTATCTGCTTGATTTCAATGACTTTCCGGACGACGACGGTGCCGAGTGAGCTCGAGATGGAGTGGAAAATCACAAAACGTACGCGTATCGATGAATCACTCCATTTCGTACGTTTTTATGTTTTAAGAAGTTGTAAAATACGATTATATGACTGAATTTTTAATTGAATTGAATTTGTAATTGAATTGAATTGAATTCACTTGAATTCACTTGAATTGAGTTGTTTTGTTTGCATATCAATAATTGAATTGAATTTGTATCAAATGCTCAAAAATCACTTAAAACCTACTCTTTTTTTCTTTGTTTGCAGTTTATTAATTTCATCGGGCAATTTCCGACGAAATAACTTATTTCGTCGGAAATTGCCCGATGAAATAAGCTGTATACAGGCAAATTTTGCCCAGGGTTTTCGAACTTATTCCGTTGGCTATTTTCCTACGAAATAAGATTTATTCCGTCGCAATTTATTCCGTCGGACATCACTCGACAAAATATACTTATTTCGTCGGGTGACCATTTATTTCATCGGGTGACGCCCGACGAAATAATGGGGTATTTCTTGTAGTGTTTGTATTGGTAGTAGATGGACCTTGTATTTTAATAGGAGTCGATCGAACATTCTCGAAATCGACGGGGACTACTCCATGTGAACGAAAGCTCTAGCCTAGGAGAAGAAGGATGAACGCAAAATATTCATTTAGAGCCGTGATTTAGTTATCCATCATTAGAAGAAAGACCACTTATCATTTGTAAGAAGAGATTAAGCAACATCCAATTAGAGGCATGGATTAATTCAACAAAGAAATCTTAAGACAAACTTTCCATTTAAAGTATTATAGTTCTTGTGGTGCCCTATCACCCAATGCATGCACACTAAAATTAAGAGTAAATGGACTCAAAATATAATGCAAACTAGCATGTAACAAATCTAAACTAAATGCGTGTTATATATATATATATATATATATATATATATATATTAAGCCTACAAAATAAATCTAGAGATTATGATGCAAAAAGTGACTAATTTTCTCTATAAAAACCCCACAACAACTTCTCCAACTTTCTCCACCATTCATCCCCCACCTCCAAAAGAAAAAGGTTTAAAAAAAAGAAGAAATATCTAGCTTGTCTCTCTATTTTCTTTCTACTCTCTCTTCTCTCTCTCCTATATCCATGGTGGAAGAGGCAACCACCATGGACAAGAGAATACGAAACAGCCAAGAGGCTGAAGTGAGGAAAGGGCCATGGACCATGGAGGAAGACCTCATCCTCATTAACTACATAGCGAATCACGGGGAAGGCGTCTGGAATACGCTAGCCAAATCGGCAGGTATATATATGCATCTTTCTCTTCAGTTGATCTAGTCTCTCTCTCTATACACACACTTGGATTCTGATATGGGTTGTTACAAGGGTTGAAGCGCACCGGAAAGAGCTGCCGGCTGAGGTGGCTGAATTATCTGAGGCCAGACGTGCGCAGGGGAAATATTACGCACGAGGAGCAGCTTCTGATAATGGAACTCCACTCTAGGTGGGGGAACAGGTGAGCTCATGCATGCAACTTTTATTAATTATTATTTATTGATAAGAATACGAGGCTATCTTTCTTTTGATTCTTTCATGCGAACTCTCATGTTAATTATAGGACATCTCCATCTTTCTAACGTATTACACTATTTCACCATCCCTATGATGATCGCTCAAGTGTATGACAGGAGAGGAGCTGTTGTATTCATGAAGCAAATATTCATGGATATCATCGTAACCACACGATTCGAGAGACTTAATTTTTATATTTGGACAAGAACACAATAGGATAATATGTTTCACTTTCAAGACTACTGCATGAAACTTAATTAATTTATATATATACTATTGTTTCACTTTTGACTTTTCATCAACTTTGTCTCCAAAACTTTTACTAAGAAATGAAGAAACGAGACATAAAAAAAAAAAAAAAAAAAAAAAAAACTGCCTACAAAATTTGAATACATATATATATAATAATAATAATAATAATAATAAAGAAGGAGGAAAGAGGCGGGAATTTCCTCCTATGACGTCGAAAAAATACATCCTCCCTCGTTTTTTCAGACGATCGGCACACGCCATCATCATCGTTATCATCTAAGATGTGGGTATACAAAATTTCATGTGATTCTACAACTTTTTCAAGGTTGATTTAGTGGGTTAAAAATTAACAATTTACCGACAATAGAAGTTTTTACATTATTAAATCAACGGTGAGAAAGTTGTAGAATCACATGAAATTTGGTGTACTCACATCTTAGATGATAACGATGAAAATGATGGGTGCCGATCGTCGAAAAAATGAGAGAGGGTATTTTTTCGATGCCATAAGAGGAAATTCCCTCTCGCGGCATCTTTGCTCCATTATTCTCATATATATATATATATATATATATATATAAAAGTTCATTTTCTCTTCAGGATATGTTAAGTAGGAAAGTGTTTATAATTAAATACGGTAGTACTTGATATAATTAATAACTTTTTTATGGAAAAATGGAGAAGGAAAAAAACTAATTATGAAACAAGAACAAATAATACTCAAGAATATAAATATGAAATCATTAAATTTTTATGTGATCTATGATTGTAAAAAGTGAGTATATAGAAATATTCATCCTATATGCACCTTTTTCTCCATTTTATCTACTGAACATATAATTGAATCTTTTGTCGGTTGTACTTTTTTCTTTTACTTAGAAGGACAATATGGCATTATATGAAATTCATTAATTATTTATTGAATAGCTTCACTTAATGCCATAGACACGTAGAAAATAACCTATTAATTGTAACATATTACTTACATTATATCTAATAGTATCGAAATTATCAAGATTTAATTTGTGTATCGATGTAGATATAATATATTGCCTTTTATAATAATTTCTTTACGTATTTGTTTGTACGAACTACACGAGGTGGTCCAAAATCGCGAGGCAGCTGCCTGGAAGGACCGACAACGAAATAAAAAACTACTGGAGGACGAGGATCCAAAAGAAAACCAAGCAGGGCGTGTCATTTGAGTACAACCAGCATCAAATGGTGACGGACGATGCCAGCACCAGCAGCAACTCCCACAGCATGGAACTTGATTACGCTGGAGTACAACATGATTATCTGATGCACCCAAATAGCACCAACGCTAGCACCGATGCTTTCGGTGCACCATCCTTCTCTATGGCCGCCACGGATTCTGGCGAAAACTTCTGGAACGTTGACGACTATTGGTCTATGCATCCTCTTAATGGAGATGCCGGAGACTAAGAATGGCCGACGAATAAACTACATGGATCCTATTATCATGCATCCATGCATGCTTTCTTATGATTAATATAGATGAAGGTCATGAAGGTAAATGCTGGATTTTAGTTTGTCTTAATTTTATTAGCAACATGAAGAATTAAAGTACTTGATTAATTGTTGCATGTACAAAATTACATATCTTTCTATTTTAAGCTTAATTATGTAATAATTGAAGAAGATACTTTATTTGTTTTGGTTTTTTCTTGTGCTTATTATATAATGAAGGGTTACCTAAAACTTTTGTAGCAGAACGTCCAGGCCATAATTATTTCTTGGATATATATTAAGATATGAAGAGTACAATTTAAATCCGGTGAAGGATTTTGCTGGTAAATTTTACGACATAATTTCTAAATAACAATTTAATATTCTGTATACATGTTACGGCAAGAAACACATATGTTTCAGGTTCTTTTACCCCAAAGAGTGTTAAACCACAACTGTTGCATGCTCTGTCTTTAAGAACTATGTTTTAAGCACCTGCTATATAGGTGCAGCTGAAGAAGCAAAAGGTTAGTTAGAGAGAATGGTTACAACTGACACACAATTTTCTCTTATATATATGTTTAATTTTCAAATTTATAGTAGTTGAGATAGGGATTATATTGTTAACAATTTGACTTTTGAATAACTACTACAAATGTGCCCAACAGTAACGGGACATTGGTAGTTGTTCTAACCACTACCAATTACTCATAATGGTTGTCATAGTATTGGCAGCGGTTGAAACCGCAACCAATGTCAATATAGGACGGGCCCCATTAACTCTGTTGAGACAAAACATCACTTTTCCCCAAAATCGTCCCGAGATCCCTAATTTTCCTCTTTCTATGAAAATTTTGAGCCAAAACTCCAACCAAGCTTGAGAGCCGCCCTTGCCTCGCCTCGCCTCCATAGCCGCCGTCGTGCCCCAATTTCATCGATGTCTAGGTCGAAGTCGCCTCGTACCCGTGCCCCCGCTGACGAATTGTTCTCAACAAGCGAGGTCCAAGCAAATTTTAGTTTGATTTTGCCCTAGCTCTTGCCCTACAGTGACGAACAGGTCTTGCCGACGTCTAGGTCTCACCAGCGTTCCCTGAGATCTCTCCCTAGCTCTCGCATGGCCACCGCCGCCCTAGCTCTTTCTTTACAGAGAGTTCCTTACCAATTTTACTCCTTTTATATAGATTATCTTGATATTGTCTGTGAAATCTTCCTTATTTATTTCCCTTCTTTAGATGATGATGATTTGTCCTATTGAATGGCTGAAAGCGGGATTTGATGAGATTAGGGTTAGTGTTTTTCAGTGTTTGAAATAGATGGTTAGGATTAGGGTTGTGGTTAGGAATAAAAAAATGTTGAGGGTTAGAGTTTAAAAAATGGGTAAGGTTACGGTTAAAAAATGGTTAGTGTTAGGGTTAAAAAAATGGTTAGGGTTAGGGTTAATGTTAGGATTAGGGTTAGGGTTAAGGTATTTTAGTGAATTTTTTTATGTAGTATAGTGAAAAGCAACAATACTTAAGGTTATTTTAGTGAAAAAGTAACAATAGTTAAGATTACTTTAGTATAAAAAATAGTAAAATTGAGCAAATGGGTATTTTAGTAAAAATTTTAATGATAATTTAGTGAAAAAACAACACTAGATATGGGTATTTTAGTGAAATTTATAGTAATTTAGTTAATTTAAGAAAATGAATTGTTTAGTTAAATTTTTAAGGTAGTTTAGTGAAAAACCAATAATAGTTAAGGGTATTTAATGTAATTTAGTAAAATTGAAGAAACGGCTTGGTTAGGAAAAATTTTAAGGTGGTTTAGTGAAAAAAGTAATAGTTAAGGGTATTTTGGTGTAATGAGCAAAATTTAGCAAATTTAAAGTGTTTAGGAAAAATTTAAGATATCGTGTCCCGTATATGAATACATGCAATCTGTCATACACATACACCTAAACTAAATCGTCAATTGAAACTAAATTTAACAAATTCGTTAATTGAACACTAACATTAAAATCATATATACACCTAAACTAAATCGTCAATCGAAACTAAATTACGCGCCTTAGACCCTGTCTATAGGCTAACATACGCTTGTTTTCATTATGACATAGAACTACACGAAAGTTGTCAACATCGAATGGTATCATTCGGTACTAAAAACTGTTAGGATGCCTAGCTCGTCTAGTATAGTTTTAAAATGCAGCGGAATGAATAATTTTAAACTTCTACAGAACAATAGCACCACAACCCTAGGATCAACCCAAAAGACTTAAACTTGAACATCAAAATGAAAACTATACTAAGGGTTTTAGCGGCTACAACATTTTTAGCGTGTTCTCTCGTCTAGGGAAAGACCTAAACTAGTCTACACTTGATAATGATCTATCTTGCACGACAATCTCCTTGTCGAAGATGATCCACCTTAAGATAACCTAACCAAAGCTATAGCTCCACTAGATCAAATCTTGATGAAATAACTTGCTAGATAAATTTGCTAGGAATAAATAGCAAGTGATGTAGAATTTTAGTTCACAATCATTTCTCTCAAGTGCCTCTCTTTTTCTCTATAGAAAATCTCAAGAGAGCAGGAGAGGAGATAAGAATGAGACTAGCATGCCTAAGAGAGATAGAGTTATCCATCCTTGTCCTAAGATGATCTTAGAAGGCTCCACTCTTTTCTACACCTTTTTTCTCATTATGACTCATTTCTTTATTTATCTAAATAAAGAAATAACTCATTCATTCTAGTTCCAAACTCAAGTATATCATATACACAATATTATATGTATCAAATACAGACAAAAATATTTGTATCAAATACAAATACAAATACAAATGAGAGATAAATATATATAGTGAGCATAATACTAGAATATATATATATATATATATATATATATATATATATAATTATTAAATCAACACTTCATTTAATAATCCAGTTTCAACAAGAGTCGGCTAGTATTATGAAAACGTCCGATTAAACTACGTGTATCAAATACACGTGTTTAATCGAACTCCTGCACGTATCGCCATACACGCTTTACATCATTTCTCCTGAGCTGAAAAATCTCTGTGTGGAATTCTAAAAACTCGATAATACGCTGACAGTAGGTTAAGATCATATCCTTGGCCCATAAGCATGTCAGCGGTACTACCTGCATATAACGGCTACCCTGGTATTTATCGAAAGAAGGTCGACAAGTAAGCTCATCCGAACCTTACAGAGTCTATCGGTGACAGTTACCGTACAGTCCGGTCTTTTCGTCTAAGAGTGTTGCATATCGGGTCTTGGAGGTGAAAACTGTCAGACTCCTAATAACCCGATAAATTGTGCTGATATCAAGCTTATAACCACCTGAGAAACTACTGATAACACTTATCAGTAAATCTCGTCTGTCTTGGCCAAGGACTTATGGTTATAGACAATCACGAATAGTGCGACATCAACTCCCTATACCGGAAGAGACGAATCCCTTCGATCGCTCACTGCCTCCATGTGCTTCGGGATTGTACCCAACTAAAACTTGTTTGCGCGACTCTTTAAAGCCGTGGTAGGGTAGTACTCAAAATACAATGGGAACACATACAAGGCACTATGATGATCTCAGATCTACAGACTACTCTGTACTCATGTCACTAGAGAACTGCTATCTGACGATATGTGTAATACCATCTAAGAGTTCTCTGTGAGTCCTTCCAGTGAAACTCATTCTCTAATAATCACATGTATACAATATTTTGTGTTAAATATCAATGGCTATAGGATCAACCATCACCCCGGTCGGGGTCAAGAAACTTATACACTAGTCTATTCTGGAATATTGATCCCCAGTCTCGATACTCGCATGACTAGGGGCATTTAAGGATGTGCTTATGGACTACCCAGGCTCCACTAGTATGATCCCTATCATAATCCTGATAGTCAAGCAAAGATCATATGGGTTTTATCATTATGTATTAGATAACGAGTAAAACGTATACATATGAATGATAAAGATAAAGCAGATAGCATACTATCATCTCGAATAAAATTGTTCTCTCATATAGAACCTTCTTCAATTACAATAATTGCTTTGAGGGCACCTATATCCAACAATCTTCCACATGCACTTAAGGACAATTATTGCGGTATCGAATACCCAACTTCTCTACTAACAGTTTCAAAAATCGTGTCAGAGTAACAGGCTCAGTGAGTGGATTCGCTACAATGAATCTATCTTTGTCTCTCTGTTTCTCAACTTCGCGAAGATCAATTATTTACCGAACTGAGCGATACCTGCCTTAGAATTTGCCTAGATAGACGATAGGACCAAGTTCACTAATGAAATTTTATCTACCAACTTCGTAGGTTATATCCCTTTGCTAAGTCATAATCAACACCTAGCATCATAACTACCCCAGTATCCGGCTTGGAACTGTTTTCAATATACTGCTCCTATAACATTTCAGAAAATATAAAATATTATTTTTGAATTTAAATAATAAGGTAGTAAATTTCACGGATATTATATGAATATTGATTTAAGTTTTCGTAAAATTGGTATGATTGTATACCTATATTTTGGAAAATAATTGGAATATAAAATGAAATATCATTTATTAAAACATTTATTTGATTTGGGTTTTTTATAAATTAATTTATAATTATTTACATATAAGTTTAATATTAAACTTGATTAGTATTTCATTAATTATGCATTAAACCAAATTTGTTTTGTTAATCATGCCTTGTGCGTATAACATGTAACATTTTGTTCATATCTAATACCATGATTTTATTTTGCATATGGTTTTATTTTAAAAGAGAAAAGAAAAGGAAAGGAAACAAAGAAAAAGATAATGACGAGAGATGGGGGACAAGGTGACATGAATGTATAGGCGAGAGAGAGAGAGAGAGAGAAGAGGAGCCATGGTTACAGATTACCACATTTTGTTTGTATTTCTTCATCTCACCTCCTCCTTCATCTTTCTTCATCTTCTTCATGTTTCATCACCTCCTCCACCTTTAGGTTTCCACATTTAGGTTTCCTAACCTTCTATATTAGTTTAGAGTTAAAAATTTTATGTTTTATGAACTTGGAAAATTCTAAGGTGAGTGTTAGTGGATAAAACTAGTAGTAGTGATGTAGTGGGGGGTTTAGAGAGTGTTTACTAGCCTAGTAGTGGTTGTATCCTCAGTTCAAATGAGCTTCGAAGTTTCAAAGATGAGTTTCGAATTTTCTGATATCAGTTTTGTATGACTTGTGGTGATCAAATGAAATATGTTATTATTTAAGGACTTTGAAAATTAAATAGCGGATATATATAGTGAGATGTGCAGATTTATAGAAAGCCACCCTGGAAACCCGAGCCCAATCCCCTAAGTTTTGGCCGCAATTTTATTCGTTTTTACAGCAATTATCAGGTCGATTTTGGAATTTGGCTTTGAAACCTAGTCTGTATCTCACTCGTTGGATAACTAAGACTACCCTATATGCAAAAAAGTCTAATATCACCTTAAATAAAATCTGGAGTTGTTTTACTTGTTTTTTGTCAATATTTTGCGACTTTTGAAACTTGATTTTTTGGATATTTTTGTTTTTACTCGGTCGTTTGACATTTGTACGTCGACGTCGAGGGTTGTTTTTTTGTTCTAGAATGCGTATTGGATAACTAAGACTACCCTATGTGTGCTTCGCTCGTTGTATCGGTTTTTGATTTGTATTTTCATGCAATACGATATGGTTTGATTTGTAGGTACATTCATGTGGACTTCCGAGACGATGAAGAAGAGTAAGGCGTTCATCGACTTCGTCTAGAGCGAGAATGTTAGGTGAGTAGAAGTATATCAACGGGGTAAGTCGGGTGGATGGCGTATAGCACCCCACAACTGTAGAATTAGGACACACACACCTAGCCTATAGGGTCATTAGAATACTATATGCGATAGTAGTAAATTTAGTAGAAAGCATATAAATACACACACACACACACACATATGATGATATAATGAGATGAGGATATGATCTGATATGATGACACGAGTCGAGATAATTGGATATGATGATATGAGGCGATATTATATGATATGGTATATGAAGACATGAGATGATATATGATGATATGAGATGATGTATGCGACTATATATCCGTACTATTGATTTGATGATATCGTACTATGGATTATGCTGTACGTGTATGATGAGGATGGATCGCCGACTTATATATCGACTCGAGAAATATTGTTTTTAAATTACTTAAGTAGATGTTATGATATATTTAGAGCCATGCCTATTTTCAAAACTAACGAATCGTTATGCACTTTTAAAAATGATAACTCCAAGGGGACGCTATGACTTTTCAAATGGTATCTTTTTCATAAATATCGTAGTCCACCCTTATTCTTCTAAAACAACAATTCGTACTATTTTAAAACTGTAGCCGTATGGTTTCCACATAGTTGCGTATTCTTTTTATACTGTTCATGTTTACGATTTACATATACTACGTTTCATACTCTTATCTTTACGTCACTTCGTTTGCTAGGAGACACGCACCATTACCAATGATGAACATGTTGCACGCACACATACTTATCAGCTCACACACACATCTTCGATAATTGCCATGCCACGTACACAGATAGAACTCGCGATGCCACCATATCACTTTATAACCTCTTAGCATTTTAGTTACCGATTAGTACCACATGTTATTATAGATATTGTACTTGCTTTACCCTACTACACGACACGCTCATATGAACACACTTGCTATGCATTACAGTGTTGTGCCAATACATATTATTTCATTACTGCCATACTTTAATGAGATTCTGTTTTCATGAGATTTCTGGATTTGAGAAACCGCAGATATTATTTAAAAACTTATGATTGTTTTAAAAAAATACGGTTTCTCTTGATATGATATTTCGACGCCCATAATGAGATTTCTTGGTGCTGAGATATGATGATTACCCGATTCGAGGAGTGAGGAGTCACAGTCTACGGGTACATGGTGGACTCGGTACAGTACGTGAGGTAAAAAGATCGTATAGAAAGGTATTGAGCCTGACAGGGGAACACTACCTACCGGTGACTGTGTTGGACTCGGCGGATATCCGGAAGATACCGAACGGAGTGATATAATACAGATGGATATGAGGACCGATCTTATGAGATGGTGCCAGAGAGATATGAGGGCCGATCTGATGAGACGGCACCTGAGATATGAGCATTTACGTGTCGATACTGGACATGGGTTTTATGATGATTTCGAGTGTCGATGCTGGACATATAGGATTTTATGATAATTTTAATGTCTCGTTGAGGAACACATGTTAGATGACACACACACACACACACACACATATAACACAGATGATATGATACCAAAAAATGATACAGTACGATATTATATATTTAGACACATATGTATACACGATCACCTTCTATTCCATACGATATGATATTATATTACAATATGACCTAGGAGATCGTTATACATTCGATTCTATCTGATTATGTCTTCTACTCATGAGTTGGTAACTCACAGGATCGACCGCTCGGATTCAGTAGCGTCTTGCTGGCACATTGCACTTTTCTGAGAGATTTGAATTGGTAAGTGGGTTACAGTTCAGAGCGTAACCACTATTGTTTACTTTTATATTCATTGTATCTAGTTAAAAACTCAATCAACTAGACTATATATATTTGGTAGATTTAGAGACCAGTTTGTATGTTCTTTGGATTTAGAGTTGATAATTGTATATTCTTATATTGGATTTTATAATGTTTGGTCTTCTTTACTCTTTTCTGTGTTAATCTTCGCTTTAGGCGTTGTATATTTCATATTGCGTGGTTGTGTTTTCGCCAATTGGCGAAGAGCTAGCTCCCGCTTGGGGATGCCTATATTATTATTATTATGTAATGATTTGATCAAAATTTATAAAAGAAGTGCTGCCCAAATTTCAAATGACGAAAACGTTTCTAAACCTTAGTATATAATCTACTCGTATCGTTATAAACTTACTTATATTTTTAAAAAGAGAACTTTATTTCATTTATACCCCTTTTCAAAACTCCACCTCCACCATTTTACTTAAAAAGGTTTAGATTTCTGGGTTTTCGGCTTACTTGAGTTACGGTGGGGTCCTATAAACTTCACGTGATCTAAGTGCCGGTCACGTGCCATTTTCGGGTCGTGACAAAGTTGGTATCAGAGCGTTAGGTTTAACTTTTGTTCGAGTCTAGGTTTGACTATGTGGAGTATAGGGCATATATTTCGGAACCTAGGTTTGATCTTATGGAACTTAGACTTGACTGAGGGGGTATTAGACCCGAACTTTCATTACGTAGGTTGACCTTGGTTGATAGAATAGGTAACTCAAGTAGAATAACGTACCATGTGTATGTTCTGCATCATACTTACGATACGCTGCTCCGCTTAAGTAACCTTAGGATGTACATATTTTGAGATATGTTATTCTATTCGTTCTTATGATCTATCCTCATCGATGTTTGTTTGCGGATCCTGTCACCTTGGCTATGCGAGCTGAGAGAGCCGCGGCTAGAGATGCGGTCAGAACGAGCTCGTCAGGGACGAGGACTGACCATGATGTTATTTCGGTGACACTGGAGCATGTTGATTTATCATTTATGCTAGGATTTCTCGTTTGAGGAGAGCGTTCGGGATCTGCACCAGATGATTTGGGCATTGTGTGAAGCCAGTCAGATTGAGAGGACTGTTGACGTACAACATACTCCAGAGATCGTAGTGTTGTTTACCGTACGGATAAATGAACCAGTTGTTGCTGAAATTGATGAGATGTCGCTTCTAGGGCTAACGAAGCTGAAGCCGCATGAGTTTAGAGGCAGAGATGTGACAGAAGATCCCTAGTCATTCTTGGATAAAGTGACTAGGATATTTCGTTCGTTTGGATGCCCCGATGTAAGATCAGTTGAGTTGGCTAGCTTCAGTTAGAGGGGTTTTGCTCAGACATGGCGTGAGTGGATTGAGAGAAGACGAACAATGTATATTCCTCCGATGACTTGGACGAGTTCTCGAGGACGTAATTGGCCAGATGTCTTCCACAGAATGCTGGAGATGCCCAAGTTCGTAGCTTCGAGTCCTTACGAGAGACTCTGGATATGACCATAGCCGAATATCGATTGCAGTCTACGCAGCTATCGAGATATGATTCCGAATTGGTCGATATTGAAGAAAAAAGGATAAGAGATTTGTGTGAGCTCTCAATGAGTCGTTCCTCTCCGTTGATGCTGAAGAATTGATATGTACGCAGAGACACTGGATATAGTCAACTTTCCAAAGGAAAGTCATGATGAGATTGCAGCTGTCCTGCAACAGAAACAGATTAATTCAAGAGTGCCAGTTTCCGGGCAGTCCGGCAGAGATGATATCGGAAGAGGCCATGGCAGATTCTTTCTAGGATACTACAGCAACAGAGATTTGGACCCAGGATCGATTGTATGGCATGTACTTAGAGGGCCAAAGGTCGCCGTCATTGACGTGCCACATTGTAAGTAACCATATTAATTGGTCAGGAGATGTTCAAGGAGGTGTCAAAGAGGGACTGTTTCCGTCGTTACTCCTAACCTGGCTGTCGAGCCAAGAGATCGCGGGATTAGCGATCCACAGAGAAAACAATGACCTAGACCCAGAAGACGCCAGACCGTGGGCATGAGGCAAGTAAAAACTCTTATTCTGCCAGCTCCGGGTGCACCGACGCCTTTCGACATTGAAGGAGGTGTACCTTAATGTCATTTATGTTTTATTTGTGTTTAGTGATCCGAGTAGCACGCTTTTATCATTTTGGACTTTTGAGTTTTGATGATTTAGTTTCATGATTGATATTTTCGTGCACCGTAGCTGCACCCGAAGGATATTTTCCTTTGTGCACAGTTGTTGCACTTGAATTATATTTATTACATCCAGTACACTTGATTTGTGTTTTTGTGTATATCCATTGCACTTTATATTGTTTTGTACACACAATTGCACATATTTATGATTTCATACATTTCGGTATACTTGATTTTGATTTCGTACATGTTGTATACCACTAATTTTGATTCATACACTTGATGTGGTCTACATGCGCTTTCGATGCATTGATATGATTTTCGTGCACGCCAGTTGCACTAGAATTATGTTTTCGTGCACCGTGTGCACTTGATATTTGTTTTCGTATACCATATTGCACTAGATACTTTCGCGCATACTCGGCGCACTCGATTAGATTTTCGCGCATACTCGGCACACTTGAGGATGTTCGTGCACACCAGTTGCACTCGATTGAGATTTTTCATGCACTTTAGAGGCACTTGATGCTGTTGTCATGCACACCCAATGCACTCGACAGATACTTTCGTGCACACCCATTGCACTAAGTTTTCATTTTCGTGCACATTCGTGGCACTTCGATTTCCGTGCGCACCAAGCGCACGTGGTATTTTCATGTATCCCTATTGGGATTGGATCTTTTCGAGCATCGCATTTTATGATATACACTATATTATATAGTGGCCGAGCAAGACTGGTCTGAGGATAATACCTGAGTGTTTTTACATGCTGTCACGCCCCACTAACCAGTATACGGAATCGATAACGTGACGGGCCGCAACGTATTTTCTAAGAAATAAATACGTTAAGTGTAATTAAACAATATATATAAAATGCACAAGAATGACAAGTGATATAAAAATATAAACAACAACTTTTATTTACATTCACTTTACATACAACTGTTTGAAAAGGAAAGATACAATGAATAAAGCAGTGCCTAAACAGTGGCATACAAACTGAAAGTAAATACAAGGAGAGCTAGAAGTCCGGCTGGGCAGTGAGCTGGTCTAAGTCTTCATGGCTAGGCTCGATCTTCTGAGAGTCCGGTCCTCCTGATGAACATTCCAAAGAAAGAAATAGAAGGAATGTCATCAACGAACTAGCGCTCGGTAAGTCTCAAAAGAAGGAATGGAATATAACAAGTTATGTTAAAAAACTGTTAAGTTGTACAGGTATATGATTGTTATTCTAACATAGTTGTTTGTAATTTGGTACAGAAGGTATTTGTGTATACGAGAGGAGTCCATCTTACCCCATGGACTATGGTAACATGTAGTACAAGGCCCCGTCATAACCCATGGGACAACGGCACGAGAGTTCATGTAGGTGTGTTTTAAGTGACCATCTTGTGCCATGCTATACGTTCCGTACCAATCTACCCCGTTATCCCCGCGTAATGTATTGTATAGAGTATATTTACAAGTCTTACCGAAACCATGGATACAAGTTATTCAAGTAGTCAAGTTCAGGATGTAATCATGTATTCAAGAAGTCATGTCAAGTTATAATTATGGTTCGGTCAAGTCAAGTATTCAGGTTTGATATTGATGTTTGAATTCAAGTATTTATGTTCATGTTCAAGTATTCATGTTAGACTTTGGATTCATGTTTGAATTGGACTTTGATTTGAGTTTGAATTCAGGTTTGAGTTAGACTCAGACTGAGTCAGACACTTGTAACTGATTTAGATCCTGAATTAGGTTTCAGAGTTATCGATAACTGCTGCACATGGACGACAAGATTTGTTTCTTTTTCCAAGACAATTACCATTGATAACTCCATTAAGTTTTCTATCTTAAATAAGCAAGTACTCGCTTTCTCCGGCTCACTGAGGCTCAAGAGAATTGATTCCGCTTAAACCTATAATTACTAAAATCCTTAAATATTGTTTTATATAACTCGAGGGGGTTTTATGAAAAACATTTTTAATAAAATTTCAAAATAAACCTTGAGAATTTACTTATATTATTTAGGGTTTTCATGGATATGAATTTTAAGGATTTGAGGTATTTTAGTGATAATTGCTTAGCTTGAAAAGTTCATGGTATTTTATTGTAAAACTTGTCTTTTGTTGGTATCTTGATGGTATTTTAGTGAAACTTGTAAATCTTTCATTTTAAAAAATTTAAGTTTATTATATTTTGAAAATATATGGATTTGTAATTTTTTTATATAATTATTAAAAATTAAATTTTATTTAATTAGAAAAATGCGTTTTTCTTAAAAAATGTATTTAAAATCTTTCGAGACCGAATACTCCGTGAGGAGGTCTGCATCTCACTCTACTAGCCCAAGGATGTGCGATAATCCTCACCATCTATTAACGGGTCTCTTAACAAGGGTTGTAGAGATATAATCGCAAAGGAGTTTAAAACAGCATTTAAAAGAAATTCGGTTTTTATAGTAAGTTGTATTTTCTTGTAATAATGTCTTCGTAATGAAAAATACATTCAAAGAGTATCGTGCTATGAAAACAAGTGTGTATGTGAGAGGTAGGTCGTTACCTCGTGAAGTTTTCCTAAAAGTATGTTAGTAACAAAAGCTAAAAGAGGTGATATTTAAAGTTCATGGTATTTAAATGAAAAAATGCTACTATTGTTATTTCACATGAGAATTTTAATGAAAATTTGATTCTAAATATTAGGGTTTAAGCTTACAAGTATTGTATAAAAATTTGTTTGACCAAAAATAAAAGGAATTGGAGTTATAGGATTTGGAAAAAGTGATATCGGTATTAACTCCACTTACCGATATACGTTTTAAAATGATTTTTTAAAGAAGAGAAATGAATATTAGAAGGGACTTACAAGTTAGGAGGCTTAAAAAAAGGTTGAAGAAGAGGGATGAGTTTCTTAGCGTCGCGGGAGCACCAGAATAGTTTCGATTCTTCGCCGGAAGTTGATCGCTTGCTACCTCCTCTTTACTCCATTTGTACTTAGAGAATTTTTGAGAGTTTTGGCTATAAATTTCAGAATGACGCTGAGCTAAAGTGTGGGGTGGTATTTATAGTGGAGAATTAGGGTTTTTGAATTAAAAATTTGGATTAAAAAGCATTAAAATTTGGTTTAATGGTGAAATGAAAGGTCTCTGTTTGATTGCAGGGAAATCAAACAGTGCAGGGGAGTTAGGGGTAGGTGAAGGTGTTAGTGTACAAAGCCCGGGGCAATTTTGGCTCAACTCAACCGTCGGTGCCAGCCATGATGGCATTTTCACCGGTCGATTTGTAGCATTTGGTTTTGAGATTTGTGCCACCAGATAAGATTAGGGTTTACTCCATTTTCTGCATGTTTGATTTTTCTAAATTTTCATTTTTCTGTGTATTGCACATGTAAACTTTTGGGCTTCCAAAAAGTTAAAAAGAAAAATCAGAAAAATAATGTGTCTGATGGGGATCGAACACAGGGTCTACGTCACAGAAGTGCAAGGGCTTTACTAGTGAGCTACAAGTGGCTTCTTGCTGTTATTTAAAAAAATTACTTATAACTCAAACTCAGGCTGTATAACTCATTTTCTATACATTAAATTGGAAAATTCCGTACAGTAAATTCAGAGTCCTTACACATGCATCAGTATTTACTGAAGAGGTTTTCTATAAGAGCTATAGTCTCACTATTTTCAATACGTATCAGTGAGCGACACAAGATTTTTTCAAAATGAAAACCCTTCTAAATCATTTTTTCAAAAAAAACAGGATGTATATTTTAAGCTAAACGTATATAGATATACATGTATATATGTCTTCACAAATGAACGTCCGCTACATATACTGTGATATACGCATCACACGGTAGTTTGAAAAAGGGGTTTTTCATATATCTTTCAGCTACTTAAATGATTTTACTCGATGCATACTATATACGTATTGTATCTTTGACTATATTGTGCATGATTTAAATGGTAGATTTTGTAAAATGGCATATTTCTTTATAGCTTGTATGATTTGCATAGCATTTGTCGGATTTTGGATATTTGAGTCTGTTAGGAATATGTATGCCCTAAAGGCCATTATTGTATATTATAGTGGATGCTTGGATATATATATATATATATATATATATATATATATATATATATATATATATATATATATATATATGAATTTCTTGCTCGACATGATAGTATGCTATCCGGTTGCTCTTTATCTTAACATGTGCACTTGTTTTAGTTTAATAGCTCATTGATACATGTTGATAAAATTCTTAGGATGTTAGCTTGACTACTAGGACTATGATGTAGATCATACCAGTGGGACTTGAGTAGTCAACAAGCACATCCTTAACAGTTTCTAGTCGAGAGAGAAAGTATCGAGACAGGGAATTAATATTCCAGAGTAGACTAGTGTGTACGTTTCTTGACCCTGTATGGGGCGATGGTTGATCCCATAGCTATTGGTGTTTGACATTAAAGATTGTACATAGGTACTCATTGCAGAATGAGTACAATGAACATGATTCGCTGAGAACTCCTAGATGGTACTATGCCTATCGTCAGATAGCAGTTCTCTGGTGACACTTGTACAGGTTAGTCTGTAGACCCAAGATCATCATAGTGTCTTGTGTGGTTCCTACTATGCTTTGATTTCCACCCTACCACAGTTCTACTGAGTCATGCAAACATGTGGTTTTTAGGTACAGTCCCGAGTCATATGGAGGCATTGAGCGATTGGAGGGGTTTCGTCTCTCCCTGTATTGTGATTGATATTGTGCTATGCGCAATTGGCTATAACCGCAAGTCCCTGACCAGGGCTGATGAGAATTACTAATAAGTGTTATCAGTAGTTTCTCGATTGATTATAGGCCACACATCGGCATGACTTATCAAGTTATTAGGGTCTGACGATTCTACCCCCAGACTCAATATGTGACATATTAGACGAAGAGACCGGACTGTACGGTAAGTGTTGCTTATAGGCTCTATGGGAGTTTCGACAAGTTTGCTTGTTGATCTTCTATTCGTTCAATACCTGGATAGCCGTTACGTCCAACTAGTACCGCTGATGGCTTGTGGATGTTTGATGTGATCATTATCTATTGCTAGCGTATTGGCGAGTCTTTAGAGTCCCACATAGAGCTTTCCTAACTCAAGCGAAATGAAGTAGGGCATGTATAGAGATATAGGTGAGAGCTTGATTGAATACGTGTATATGATACCGTATTCTAATCTAGAGTTTTTGATATTAGCCGAGTTATATATGATATGACCGGATTATTGAATCAAGTGTAGATTTAATAATTTGATATATATATATATATATATATATATAAACTAATATAATGCTCACTTTAAATTATTTTCTACTCTTTATATGTTATTTATATTTAATATAAACAACATATAAATTTTTGTATCATGGTTGATGATACATTGAACTTGGATGTATAAGAATCACATGGGGTTAAAGATAAGAGATAAAAGATTTCTTATTTGAATTTAGAAAAAGAAGAATGATTCATTACTTCAAGACTCTTGGAGAACCTTGGAGATGCAATGACTCATCTTTTCTTTTTCTATTTAGTTCATATAAGTTAAATCTTTGATGTTTATCCTCACCCCAAGGTCATTCTCTCATCCATCTTCTTCTTCTTCTTTCTTCACTTGACACACTATTCATGCAAAAAGAAAAAAAAGAGAACTATTTTTAGTGACCAAAATCCCTACTTCATCAATCTACACTATTCTAGCAAATTAGTATATGTTGTTCTCTTCACAAATTCTTAGATTAGTGAAGTGTGAGTTTGAGTGTGAGAAGTTTCGAGGTGGATCATTTTCGAAGACGAAGATTTTGAACAAGCTCGTTCCATCTTTCAAGTGGATTCAAAGAAGAGTTCTAGGACTACTATTCAGAGCCTTTGAAATGAAGGACTAGACTACAAAGCTTGTATCCTCCCTTCACTTAGTTAAGTTCTTGTTTTGCTATATTTTTGAAACCCTAATCTCTAGTTCGATTCTTGTTTAGTATACTTAGCCCTTTAAAATTTTAAAATTGCATACTTGATGTTCATAGAAAAATAGTAGAGGTGTCAACACATACTTCCAGAGTCGTGTATTTATTTTCATGCGCACGCGATGTGCTACGATATTTCTAACTTATCCGTGACTTCGGAGCCCCGTTGATTCGATTTGATTTATGAAATGTTTTAGTATTTGGGGGTTTTAAATTTAAATTCGATGAACTAATTTATTTAAGGGGGAAGATTGTAACATTTCAAAAAATATAAAATATTATTTTTGAATTTAAATAATAAAATAATAAATTTCACGGATATTATACGACTATTGATTTGAGATTTTGTAAAATTGGTATGATTGTATACTTATATTTTGGGAAATAATTGGAATATAAAAATGAAATATCATTTATTAAAGCATTTATTTGATTTAGGGTTTTTATAAATTAATATATAATTATTTACATATAAGTTTAATGTTAAACTTTATTAGTATTTCATTAATTATGCATTAATCCAAATTTGTTTTGTAAATCATGCATTGTGTGTGCATGACATGAAACATTTTGTTCATATCTTATACCATAGTTTCATTTTTCATATGGTTTTGTTTTTAAAAGAGAAAAGAAAAGAAAAGAAAACAAAGAAAAAGAAAATGATGAGAGGGGGGGGGGGACAAGGTGACATGAAAGTATAGGCGAGAGAGAGAGAGAGAGAGAGAGAGAGAGAGAGAAGAGAAGAGAAGAGGAGCCATGGTTACTAATCACCACATTTTGTTTGTATTTCTTCATCTCACCTCCTCCATCTTTCTTCATCTTCTTCATGCTTCATCACCTCCTCCATCTTTAGATAAGTTTTTAGATTTCCTAACCTCTTATATTAGTTTAGAGTTAAAAAGTTTATGTTTTAGGAACTTGGAAAATTCTAAGATGAGTGTTAGTGGATAAAACTAGTAGTAGTGATGTAGTGGGGGGTTTAGAGAGTGTTTACTAGTCTAGTAGTGGTTGTATCCTCAGTTCAAATGAGCTTAGAAGTTTCAAATATGAGTTTAGAATTTTTCGATATCGGTTTTGTATGACTTGTGGTGATCAAATGAAATATGGTATTACTCAGAGACTTTGAAAATTAAATAGTGGATATAGTGAGATGTGCAGACCAATAGAAAGCCACCCTACAAGCCCGAGCCCAATTCCCCAAGTTTTGGCCATAATTTTATTCGTTTTTACCACAATTATCGGGTTGATTTTTGAATTTGGATCTGAAACTTGGTCTGTAGCTCACTTATTAGATAACTAAGACCACCCTATATGCAAAAAAGTCTATTATCACCTTAAGTAAAATCTGGAGTTGTTTTATTTGTTTTCTGTTAATGTTTTGCGAGTTTTGAAACTTGATTTTTCGGATATTTTTGTTTTGACTCGGTCGTTTCACGTTCGTACGTCGACGTCGGGGGTTGTTTTGTTGTTCTAGCATGTGTAGACCATAGGTTCTAACCTATGTGCGCTTCACTCGTCATACCGTTTTTTATTTGGATTTTCATACGATGCGATATGGTTTGATTTGTAGGTACATTCACGTGAACTTTAGATACGACGAAGGAGAGTAAGTGTAACGACTCTGAAATCACTGTACAGAAATTTTTTGTATTTCATAGTAAAGGGTATTACAGCCTGTGTAAGAGTTAAAAGTTATTTTTGTTAAATAAAAGCAAGAAGCAACTTGTAGCTTACTGGTAAAGCCTCTGCACTGCTGTGACATTTCCTGTATGTTTGATTCCTATCAGACACAATTATTTTTTAGATTTTTTTAAAAATTTTTCGAAAGCCCAAGAGTTGCACGTGCAATACACGGAGAAACGAAAAGTTTCAGAAAAATCAAACAAGCGCAATGAGGTATACACACCCAACTTGACACGTGGCACGAATCTCGAGACATACCCATCAAATCCGACCGCCTATTTCCTCCAAAAGGTCGGCGCTGATGGTTGGATGTTGCCCAATCTCCTCCATGCTTTGCACATTTGACTCTTCAACTCCCCTCAACTTCCTTGCACTGTTTGATTTTCCTGCAATCAAACATAAACTCTTCAATTCACCATTTAACACCATTTTAAATTCTTTTAACTCACATTTTTAATTCCCAAACACTAATTCTTCACTATAAATACCACCCCACCTAGTTCTTCCCTATTCTGAAATTTCTAGCTAAAATTCTCTTAAACTCTCTAAGTGTCAAGTAGAGTTAAGCCCCAAGTGAAGTTGCAAGCCAATCTCGACGATCGAAGCATCTCCGATGAAACCATGACCCCTGAGGGCTTCTTCGATCTCTTATTAACCATCTAAAACATGTAAGTCCCTTCATCTCTATCCTTTTCCACCTCAAAACAAATTTCTAAAACAAATCGATAAAAGTGGAGTTTTCTCCGATGTAATCTTCTTTTTAATTTTTGTATTCCACTTAATAAGCAACTTAGATCAAACTAACATCCTATATTAATCTTAACCTTATTTCCCATCATTTAGTTTTTAGTTTAACAAAAATTTCATGTGAAACAAACATATAACGAACTTTTTCATTAAAATACCATGAATTTTAGTATAACCCTCATTTCAATAGTTGTTAAAAAGATACCTTTAGGAAAACTTCACGGGTTAACTTCCTATCTCACACACATACTATGGTTATATAGAACGATGTTCTAAATATAAAGCTAATTTAAAAAATAACTTTTTCATTAAAATACCACACCTTTACAAAACGGATTTCTTTTGATCGGTATTTCGAAATCCTTGACAATTATGTCTCTACAACCCTCGTTAGGAGACCCGCTAATGGATGGTGCGGATTATCGCACATCCTTGGGACAGAAAAGAGAGATGCAGAACTCCTCACGGAGTATTCGGTCTTGAAAGGAAATAAAAATACGGTTTTTAAGAAACGCGACTTTTCTAAACAAAACTAATTTTTGAAAAATTATATAAAAATCATAAATCCGTATTTTCAATAAAAACAAATTAAGAAACTATATTTTTAAAATGAAAGATTAGAATTTTTAATAAAATACCACCAAGTTTCCAAAAGAGCTAGTTTTCATAAAAATACCATAAACTTTCAAAAAATTAGGTTTTATCACCAAAACACCACAACAATTAAAATACATGTTCATGAAAACCCTAAATATTATATATCACCCTCGAGGTTTATTTTTAAACTATATTAAAATATTTTTCATAAAACCCCCTCGAGATATGAAAACAATACTAAGGACTCTACATTAATATAGATTAAGCGGGATCAATTCTCTCAAGCCCAGAGAGCTGGAGAAAGTGAGTGCTTGCCTATTCAGGTTAAACAACTTAACGGAGTTATAAATGGTAATTGTCTTGGAAAAAAACACAAATCATGTCATCCATGTAGTTGTAGATTTCTCCCGAACATAAGATTTTTAACGGTTTAAATCAATTCCTATGAAAAAGACATGAACTCGAATCCAAACTTGAATCTAAACTTAAACTCGAACTCGAACACAAACTCGAACTCTAACCTAACTCGAATCTAAACTCAAATATGTACTCGAACCCAAACTACTCGAACCAACTTGACTTGAACCAAGATTGCAATTGTCACGACTCGCATATTACTCGACTCACTTGACTATATTCTACACCTTTTGCAATCTATGGTTTCAATCAAGACATGTTAATCAATTAATTAAACTAATTAAGTTTATTAACCAGTTATAATATATTATACTCGGGGTGTTTGGGATAGTTTCTTGTGTGAATCCAACGGAGCTTCAGGAGTCCCGTATTAACCTCTTTTTTATTTTACTCGAATATCAGTGTGGTTGACTCATCCACAGCCTAGATCCCCGTTGCTAACACATGAAATGGGCCCGTGTATCCTTGCTCCTGGGGCCTCACTTTTGAGCTAGTGAATACTTCTACGGCTGCGTTGATGATTTGTTTGTCAAAGAATATTTCTAAACCGTAATCAAGAATGGCGTCGCTTGGTAGCTAGCCGGTGATTACGGGTCGGTCCACAGGGATGTTGTGAATTTCCTTATTGTTTTTACGAGTTAATTCCAAACGGTGTGAATAGATTGATTAAATCTAAAAACTAAGTTTATCTAGATCTAAATCTTGCTAGGGTTAGGTTTAGGTTAAGTTTGGAAATACAAAGATTTCCTCACCGCTTTCTATACCCAAATTAAGATCTTTTTAGGAGTTATGGTAATTATTAATAAAGGGGATTGGTACCATCGGGAAGAAACGGTGCTTCTTCCTCTAGGTTCTTATCCTTCCTTTCTTAATCCTTACCCTAACCTCCATGGAAGACACGCTCAACCAGGCCTTTATACTACGGTATTACCGCTATCTCGTGGGATAGGGTGCCGTAGGGAGCGGTGTGTGCATGTATGCATGGAGTCCTATAAAAAAGTGTGATGGGCAAGAAAGGGGTGAGAGATCTTCATCTCTCAAGCCTTCCCCAAATCTAACCCTAACAAGCGAAGAGACTACTCACTCATTAGGGAATTGAAGAACATATCTAAACTATCTATCTATGGCAAATAATTAAAGATCTAACTAGGGCAGATAAGAAATTACCTAGGGCAGATAATAAAATTAACTAGGGCAATTAAAAAGAACTACTTATAAATTGATGCACTCTTCATTCATTGCAGAAATTACAGATCTGAATTTTAGATATAAAATGAGGCACAAGAAGAGGCATCGATGCTCTCCAAAAGAAATTTGAATTTTATTAATGAAAGGAGGTATAACCTAATACAAGATTTAGGGTTCCTATTTATAGATTCATAGAAACCCTAGGTTACAATCGCGTCACATCTGCTTTTACAAAAATACCCCCTAAGAAAAAGACCTAGTCAACGCACCGCCAGCGCCATGAGAAACTGCGCCGACACGTGTCATAGACGGCCGCGGAACTGCGGCCATAGGGCCTGTTTGGCCGCGGTTCCGCGGCCAATTAGTGGCATCATTGGCTGCTTTTTCCTGGGTTTGTTCTGTTGCACTTTTACTTCTTGTTTCTTCACTTTGTTTCTCAGGTTGGCTTCTAGTTCTCTTCCAGATTTCCACAGTGAATAATTATGGTGGACTTTTACCGTTGCTTCGTGACGAAGTCTTGAACCTTGCGCTGCCTTTGTTCTTTGTGAACTTTGTGAATTGATCTTCATTTAGTCTTCAAACTGTAGGCAAGATAAAGATTCTCTGTTTATTGGTCGAAGTCTCACTTTTGCATCGTCTTTTGTCTTTTTCACTGTTTTTGTCCCGAGAATCTATAACCTGCAACTATGTAGCAGACATGGGTCAAAAACACCTGTTTATTTATAAAATGAATAAGAATGAGGAATATAATAATGCAATATTATGATATGAATAGTTGACATTCACACTTCGAACTTAACGTTAACATAGTGACCATATAGAGACCTATAGTATATACTTACCTAGGAACTTATACTCTTACTCGCCATATATATTCTACAATTATCATTTTCTTTACTCTTACTTATCTTTGGGACTTAATGAGCGTAAGTTCGCTGACGGGCATTCCACCCATTTTTGTTTTCTTGGAATGTTCATCAGATATGGTCGAGACGGAGGAAGTGGACGCTACTGAGGAGGATTACGACCAGATAGCTACTCAGAACTAGCTCAGCTTCACTTTTTTTTAGTTGATGCATGCCACTTGTTTAGGCATTTTCCTTATTGTATTTACTTTCTAGCATAAACTCATGTACTTGTATATATTTAAAGTTGAATATAAATAAAAATGTTTGTTGAAAAATTTTACAGTCTCCATTTATTCTTGCATTGTGTATTATTGTTTTCAATACGCTTAGTATATTTATTTAGGGAGTGGCCTTCTCTGGATAAATATGTCGCGGGCTTACCACGTCACCATTTTTGTCTACTGGGAAGGGGGACATGACAGGTTTTATTGATTGCCCATACAGGTCAGTTCTGCATGAAGTCGTAAACAATATACCACAAGAATTAATGAATTCAACAAACACTTATATTCCTTGCATTTCAAATTCCTTAAATCTATCATAACCTATCTTTTACATCAAGGTGATGGACTCTCCGAACAATACCAGTACCAACGTCAACGGCAATACTCCACCGCCTACTCTACCATCACCACCAACCGTTGCAGCTACTATCAATGAGTAAACGGTACTGCTTGAGGCTATCAAGAGCCTATTAGAGGGTCAGTAGCAGCAGACTGCTATCCTGATGAACCTTCCTGAAGCCGAGGCACCCGGAGCTAAGCAGTTTCGGGCACTGCACCCAAACAACTTCTCGGGTAAAGAGAGCCCGCTTGAGGCAGTAGAATGGGCTCAAGCGATCAGGATGACTTGGCAGTAGCTCAAGTGCCAAATATTACTTGGGTGAGAGTTGCTAAGTTGCAACTGACTGATAACGCTAGAGTTTGGTGGAAGGTTGAGGAGAGCCGTCTCGCACAACCGATAGAATGAAGAACATTCTGAGACCTCTTCGATGCTAAATACTTCCCAGAGACTGCCCGCTTTGACATGGAGCAGCAGTTCATCCATCTACAGCAGGGCTCGATGTAGGTCAAGTCGGTAGAGGAATATGATGTCGAGTTTACCATACTCGGCCAGTAAGATATAGTCTCAAACTCAATTTAATTATCTCACTTAAAATACCGCTCACACAAGGTCGTAACAGGTTCACTGCACATCTTATTCCCACTGCTGAGATCCGGGCATGACGATTTCAGCAAGGGTTGGATCCTGAAATCCAAGTTGCACTCGCTACAGAGGATTTCCCAACCCATGAACTCGCTTTGAAGGCTGCCCGACGCTATGAGGCAGTTGTGAAGAAGAAGGGCAGGCTGCAGACTGCCGGTGTGAAACGCCTTGTGCACCAGATCACAGGAGGGGACTCTTCCAGGCCATCTTTTAACGGACCATCTCAGAGGCCAGTCGGTTCATTCGCGAACAGCAGGCCAAACTTTGCATATATTGCAAAAGAACAGGGTATCTTGTGAGGAACTCTCGCAGGGCAAACAACTTGTGCCTGATATGTGGGTTTTCTACTCACACCATTGGAGCATGCCCCCAGTACTGAGGACCCAACAACCCTCCAGGTAGACCGGCGATCGAAGCTCCTCCTACCCAGTTAGCTCTACCAGCTCCAGCTCCCTGCACCTAGACCATTCAACCCCAACGCCGAGTGTTTAACCAGGCACAGAGGAAAGTGCCGCGACGCCAAGCAATCACCATATCGGTTGAAGAGGCCGAAGCTACGGATCAGGTTATCACTGGTAAATCTCTTCCCTATTCTCTTTCAAGTCCTTTCAATTCATAGTTATCTTATATCTGTTATACTTAAACCTATCCCACACGACTTAGGTAAAATCTTAGTAGCCTCCCTACCTGCTCTAGCGCTCTTCGACACTTGGGCATCACATTGCTTTATATCACAACGGTTCATCCGAACTCATGCGATCCCAGTTAAACCGCTCGTATCCAGCTGGAATGGTAGTTCAGAGAACGGCGTTCTAAAAGCAACTTTGGGATACGATCTGTGTCCAGTGGTCGTCTGCAGTCGAGGATTCTATGCGTACTTCAAGGTGCATTACATACCGAACTTCGACGTAGTCTTGGGAATGGATTGGCTGGGAACTTTCTTTGCTACCATCGACTGTCGCCAAAGGAGGGTAGTGTTCGAAATACCAGATCACCCAGTGTTCTACTTCAAAAGTGGAGACCGTACCGTGGAACCTAGTGTCTACAGAGCAAAACCAAAGAAGGCAGAGGTTGCAGCGTTGCAAGCGGAAGGATCGAAACCAGAGGTAGTTAGAGAGTTCGAGGATGTATTCCAGGAAGATATATCAGGTGTGCCTCCCAATCGAGCTCTTGAATTCAGCATCGATTTACAACCCGGCACACAACTAGTAATAAAAGCTCCGTATTGATTAAGTTTGGAGGAATTGAAGGATATCCGCATTTAGTTGGACGAACTCCTGAAGAAAGGTTGGATTCGTCCCAGTACTTCAAGCTGGGGCTCTCCGGTGCTACTGGTGAAGAAAAAGGAAGGATCTTACAGGATGTGCATAGATTATCGAGCACTGAACGAGGTGGCAATTAAGAACATGTATCCACTAACCCGCATCGATGAACTTTTCGATCAGTTAAATAGATCTTGTGTCTTTTCAAAACTAGATCTGCGTTCGGGTTACCATCAGGTGAAGGTCAAAGAGTCCGACATTCTGAAGACGGCATTTAGGACTCGTTATGGTCATTATGAATATCTAGTAATACCATTTGGAGTGACCAATGCACCTTACATCTTTATGAACTTGATGAACCAATTTTTCCGGGAGTACCTAGATAGGTTTGTTGTCATCTTCATCGACGACATCCTGGTGTATTCAAAAAATCGGAAAGAGCACATCGATCAATTATGGATTGTCCTGGAGACATTGTGACAATATCAGCTCTACGCCAAGTACAACAAGTGTGAATTTTGGCTAGATAAGGTCGGATTTCTCTGACATATTGTTTCAGGCGAAGGAATCTCTGTGGATCAAGCTAAGGTGTCAGCTGTCAGCGAGTGGCCGACACCAAAAACAATGAAAGATATAAGAAGTTTCTTGGGCTTAGCAGGATACTGCTGACGATTCATCGAAGGATTCTCAAAAATCGCAGCACCCCTGACCAAGCTCACACGTAAAGACGAAGCATTCGTGTGGTCAGAATCATGTGAAAAGGATTTTGTAGAACTCAAGTCGAGGTTAACCTCTGCACCAATTCTTGTAATACCGGATCAATCTGGCGGATTTGTTGTGTATTGTGATGCGTCCGGTAAAGGATTAGGATGTGTTCTACACCAGCATGGAAAAGTTGTGGCTTTTGTATCAAGACAATTAAAGGTGCATGAACGCAACTATCCAACACATGATCTAGAATTGGCAGCCGGCATCTTAACACTCAAGATTTGGCGCCACTATATTTTGGGAGAACGAGTGGATATATACACTGACCACAAAAGTCTGAAGTATGTATTTACTCAGAAGGAACTCAACATGCGACAGAGAAGATGGTTAGAACTCATGGAGGACTTCGACATCAACCTACAGTATCATCCTGGGAAGGTGAACATAGTTTCTGATGCCCTTAGTCGCTAGCCATTAATCTCACCGCTCAGTGGAGACTACAAAAAGAACTGCATGGATTGGAGATTGAAATAATTATGCCAGGTAACGCTTCAGCTTTGATGAACTTACAAGTCAAGTCCACTCCTGTAAATCAGATCAAGGCAGCTCAAGAAAATGATGCCAAGCTACAAAGGATCCGAGAACAAGTAGGAAGTGGATTACGAACTTACTTCATCATCTATAAAGATGGATCCTTGTGGTATGGAAGCCGTTTATGCGTGCCAATCGGACCTGTTCGAGAAGAGTTGATGAAAGAAGCTCACAGCTCTCCGTATTCGGTACACCCCGGTGGCACAAAGATGTACAAGAATCTACGGCAACACTACTGGTGGCATGGAATGAAGCACGAAGTAGCAAGGAGCGTAGCCAAGTATTTGGTGTGTCAGCAAGTGAAGGCTGAACATCACAGAACTGCTGGTCTACTTCAGCCGTTACCAATCCCAGAATGGAAATGGCGGCACATTACCATAGACTTCATGACTTCTCTCCCTCACAGCAAGAAGGGTAACGATGCAATTTGGGTTGTTTTGGATCGACTCACCAAGTCGGCTCACTTTATTCCATTTCGAGTTGGCCAGTCAACTGAGACGTTAGCAAGGAAGTACATGGAGGTAAGTATAAACTTCAAGTATGATTTCTACCTTCAAGATGTACCCTACTTGTCTTGATACCTATAAACCCATGCAGGAGATCGTGAGATTACTTGGAGTACCTGTGTGCATCATCTCCGATCATGATACAAGATTTCGATCACATCTGGCAAAGTCTACAAGCTATCCTGGGAACGAGTCTGAATTTCAGCACGGCGTATTATCCACAAACAGATAGACAGTCCGAGCAAAAAATTCAGATTCTGGAAGATATGCTAAGAGCATGTATGTTAGACTTCGGAGGTTCGTGGGAAGATCATCAACACCTTGTCAATTTTTCAGATAACAACAGCTATCAGGAAAGCATTGGGATGGCACCATTCGCAGCACTCTATGTATAGAAATGTCGTTCCCCGCTGAATTAGGACGACGTTGAAAATCGTGAACTCCTCAGGACAGAGATGATCATGGCAACTGTAGATGTAGTTCGCACGATCAGGGAAAGGATGCGCATAACCTAAGACTGATAGAAACATTGGGCAGATGCAAAGCGTTGCCACTTGGAGTTTCAACCCAGAAACCATGTGTTCCTGAAGATCTCTCCAAACAGAGAAGTGATACGTTTTGGAAAAAGGGGTAAATTAAGTTCAAGATATATAGGACCGTTCGACATACTCGATCGAGTTGGAGAAGTGGCGTATCGCTTGGCACTACCACCCTCATTGGAAGGAATGCACAACGTATTCGATATATCCTAACTAAGATGATATATGAGCGAACCCAGCCACATACTTTATCACTCAGAGCTTATGGTATAAACAAAACTAACCCGCGAGCAATAACCAGTTGAGATCCTAGACCGAAAGGTGAAAACATTACAGAACAAGGAAGTAAACTTGGTCTGAGTGATGTGGAGAAAGGATTCGCCAGGAGAAACAACTTGGGAAAGAGAAGAAGATATGCGTATACGATACCCTTAACTTTTTGAAAATTAGTCCCTATGTAATTGTAAATTTTGGGATGAAATTTTTGTAAGGAGGGTAGAACGTAACGACTCTGAAATCACTGTACAGAAATTTCTTGTATTTCACAGTAAAGGGTATTACAGCCTGTGTAAGAGTTAAAAGTTATTTCTGTTAAATAAAAGCAAGAAGCAATGACTCGACTCACTCGACTATATTCTACACCTTTTGCAATCTATGGTTTCGATCAAGACATGTTAATCAATCAATTAAACCATTTAAGTATATTAACCAGTTATAATATATTATACTCGGGGTGTTTGGGATAGTTTCTTATGTGAATCCAACGGAGCTTCAGGAGTCCCGTATTAACCTCTTTTTTATTTTACTCGAATATCAGTCGGTTTGACTCATCCACAGCCTAGAGCCCCGATACTAACACATGAAATGGGCCCGTGTTTCCTTTCTCCTGGGGCCCCACTCTTGAGCTCGTGAATACTTCTACGGCTGCATTAACATTTACACTTGGAACTTAACATTAAAATAGTGACCATATAGAGACCTATAGTATATACTTACCCAGGAACTTATACTCTTACTCCTCATATATATTCTACACTTGTCATTTTTTTATTCTTACTTATCTTTGGGACTTAATGAGCACAAGTTCGCTGACGGGAATTCCACCCACCTTTGTTTTCTTGGAATCTTCGTCAGATACGGTCGAGACGGAGGAAGTGGACGCTACTGAGGAGGATTACGACTAGATAGCTACTCAGAACTAGCTCAGCTTCACTTTTCTTCAGTTGATGTATGCCACTTGTTTAGGCATTTTCTTTATTGTATTTACTTTCCAGCATAAACTCATGTACTTGTACATATTTGAAGTTGAATATAAATAAAAATGTTTGTTGAAAATTTTTACAGTCTCCATTTATTCTTGCATTGTGTATTATTGTTTTCAATACGCTTAGTATATTTATTTAGGGAATGACCTTCTCTGCATAAATATGCCGTGGGCTTACCACGTCACTGTTTCCGTCAACTAGAAAGCGGGGCGTGATAGTAAGGCGTTCATCGACTTCAGCTAAAGCGAGGATGTTAGGTGAGTAGATGTATATCTACGGGGGAAGTCGGGTGGATAACGTATTACACCCCCACAACCGTAGAATTAGTATATATATATATATTAGGTATGTATACCTGGCCTATAGGGTTATTAAAATACTATATGCGATAGTAGTAGATTTAGTATAAAGTATATAAAAACACACACACACACACACACATATATGATGAGATGAGGATATGATATGATATGATGACACGAGTCGATATGATTGGATATGATGATATTAGGCGATGTTATATGAGGACATGAGATGATATATGATGAGATGAGATGAGATGATGTACATGATTATAGATCAGTACTAATGATTTGATGATATCATACGACGGATTATACTGTACGTGATATGATGATGTTGGATCGCCGACTTATATATCGACTCGAGAAATATTGTTTTTAAATCACTTAAGTAGATGTTATGATATATTTAGAGCCATGCCTATTTTCAAAACTAACGAATCATTACGCGCTTTTAAAAATGATAACTCCAAGGAGATGCTACGACTTTTCAAATGGTACCGTTTTCAAAAATATCGTAGTCCACCCCTATTCTTTTTAAAACAACGATTCATACTATTTTAAATTGTAGCTATATGGCTCCTACGTAGTTACGTATTCTTTTTATACTGTTCACGTTTACGATTTACATATACTACGTTTCATACCTTTATCTTTACGTCACTTCGTTTGCTAGGACATACGCACCATTACCGATGATGCAAATATTGCATGTACACATACTTGCCGGCACACACATAAATCATCGGTAATTGCCATGCCACATACATAGATAGAACTCGTGATGTCACCACATCATCTTATAACCTGTTAGTATTTTAGTTACTGATTAATACCACATGTTATTACAGATATTATACTTTCTTTACCCTACTACACGACTCGCCCATATGAACACACTTACTATGCACTACAGTGTTGTTCTGTGCCTGTACATATTATTTCATTACTGCCATGCTTTAATGAGATTCTGTTTACATGAGATTTCTGGATTTGAGAAACCACAAATATTATTTAAAAACTTATAATTGTTTTTAAAAAAACGCGGTTTCTCTTGATATATTATTTCGACGTCCACCATGAGATTTCTCAGTGCTGAGCTATGATGATTATCCGATTCGAGGAGTGAGGAGTCACCATCTACGGGTACATGGTGGACCCGGTACGATATCCTAGGGCAAGAAGATCGTATAGAAAGGCGTTGAGTCTGGCAGGGGAACACTACCTACTGGTGACAGTGTTAGACTCGGCGGATATTCGGAGGATACTGACCAAAGAGATATAATACAGATAGATATGAGAACTGATCCGATGAAACGGTGCCAGAGAGATATGAGGGCCGATCCGATGAGACAGCACCTGAGATATGAGGATTTACGTGTCGATACTGGACAAGGGTTTTATAATGATTTCGAGTGTCGATGCTGGTGTAAGTCGATGTCATGCATCCCACATGTTCGTGGGGAGGCGGAATTTGCAAAAAATGATTTTTACGGGCTTCGCAACACCGACTAGAACCAAGGATCGTCCATAAACCCTAGCAGCAAACAATATGAGATTTAACTACTCGGAAAGAATGTTATACCTTATGATACAAGTCCTTCGGGTCTTCTCCGCTGTCCTCCTCGTCATCGCTGGCTCCAAGGATCGACCCGGATTGTAGCAACCTCGACGGCCTCCTCGAGTCAAAGACGATCCACCCGAGAGTCTATAGTCCGAGCTCCACCTCAAAACTGAGGTAACTAGGGCAACAAGCTTGCTAACCTTGATGGCCTAGTTGATTTAGAGTATGAAGATGGATTTATTTGTCTCTTGAAACCCTAGGATTCTCAACACATGAGAGATTTTAGGGTTTTGACGTGAGGAATAAGAAGAGAGCTAGCTTGAGGAAAGAGAAATGATTTTTGATAATGATCATGATAAAAATGAGATGGCTACCTTGACTTGAATACAAGCATGACATGAAAAATATCTCATCCAAAATATCTAGTGCCACATAATATCTCACAAGAAATATCTAGTTAAAGAGTCAAACCAAGTCAAGTGGTCAAACAAAGTCAAGTAGTCAAAACAAATAGCCATGCCTCAATTATCATTTACAAAAATAACAAATACTTTCGTCCACCTCATAATTGTTTTAATCAAGTAAATGGTCAAAACCCTAATGAGGTGTCTCCTTCTATGCCCCTCTTATCCGTATATATACATACCCGCATTCGTGTTCCGAGAAACACGAATACAAAGAGACGAAACTGATCCATCAATATAATACTAGGATCCAGCTTAAACCAAAGCCTACTAGTATTATCCGTCCGAACATCATACGCTCATAAGTGCACGTAAGTGATCGAAGCCCTGCTGTAAAACCATACGGCCTCTACACCTTTTGCCCGGTGCAGGAAAACTCTCTATGTGGGACTCTAAAGACTCGACACTACGCTGGCAGTGGGTTTAACCACAGGCCGCAAGCGGTACTAGCTGCACGTAACGATCCCTAGGTAGATGTCGATAAGAAGGCTGATGAGGAAAATCCATCCGAACTCCTACTGAGCCTGAATGTGACAATCTTTGTACAGTCCGGTCTGTTTGTCTAAGAGTATCACATATCGGGCCTAAATGGACGGTAATCGTTAGACCCCTAATAGCGCAATAAGTCATGCCGGAGTGTTGCCCAAAACACCCTAAAAACTACTGGAATACCTATCAGTAAATCACGCTTGCCCTGGTCAGGGACTTTGTGTAATGGCTCTCCGAACACAGCACGATATCAACCCCCAATACCGGGTGAGACGAATCCTATCTAACCGCTACTACCTCCAAGTGCTTCGGGACTGCACCCAACTACTACCTGTTTGCATGACTCCTTTGAGCCATGGTAGGGTAGTAATCAAAGTACAGTGGGAACACACTCGAGGCGAAGTAGCAGTGTCAAGTCGACGGACTAAGCTGTACTCATGTCACCTGGGAACTGCTACCCGACAATAGGTATAATACCAACCAACAGTTCCCGACGAGTCCTGTCCAGTGTACTCATAACCTAACGAGCACCTGCATACTATCTCTAGTATGATGTATTAATGGCTGTGGGACAGACCATCTCCCCTGCTAGGATGAGAAGCGTATATACTAGTCTACTCCGGAGTATCGATGCCCCGTCTCGATAATCCTACGACTAGGGACCTGTATAAGGATGTGCTTGTAGATTACCCAGCCCCCACTAGTGTGACTGCCATCACAATGCTGGTAATCAAGCAAAGATCCTAAGGGCTCTACTAATATGTATAAGCGATATGCTAAAAGAAACACATGCACATATTGAAGTAGAAAAAAACCAGGTTGCATACTACCATTTTGAGCAAGACTGTTACTGTTGGAGATAGTGCCCTCAGAGTCGATTATTGGATCACAGGCACGTGATTGCAATGATTGAGGGATGACCTATCCCGGTAGGACAGTCTTACTCGAGATGATAGTATGCTATCTGGTTTACCTTTATCATCGTGTACTGCTTTAGGTGACCTGCCATGTCGCTATTGCACGTTGATAGAGCCCCTAGGATTCTTGCTTGACTACCGGCAGTATGAGGGCGATCATATACGTGGGAGCTGGTAGTCTATAAGCACATCCTTAAAAGGTCCCTAGTCGTGGGAGTTTCGAGATAGGGCATCGATACTCCAGAGTAGACTAGTGTATACAGTCGAGACCCCGACGAGGGGCGGTGGCCGGTCTCACAAGCCACTGATGTCAGTTGGTTCACCTAAGATGTATACATGTGCTCATTGGGTTATGAGTACACCGGACAGGACTCGCCGGGAACATGCTAGTTGGTCTTATACCTGACGTCAGATAGCAGTTCCCTGGTGACATGTGTACAGGTTAGTTCATCGACCTGGGGATCGTCATTTGTCTCGTGTGAGTTCCCACTGTACTTTGATTACTACCCTACCACGGCTCAAAGGAGTCGTGCAAACAGGTTTTAGTTGGGTACAGTCCCGAGCCACATGGAGGCAGTGAGCGGATCTTCAGGGGTTCGTCTCTCCCGGTATTGGGGGTGAGGTCGCGCTGTGTCTAGGAGAGCCATTACACGAAGACCTTGGCCAAGGCAGGAGATTTACTGGTAGGTATTCCGGTAGTATCTCAGGGTGTTCTGGGCTACACTCTGACACGACTTGTACCGCTTTTGGGGGTCTGACTTTTACCAACCCCCTAGGCCCGACATGCGATGCTCATAGACGAACGGACCGGACTGTACGGATATTGTCACTGACAGGCTCAGTAGGGTGTCAGGATGAGTTCGCTCATCGACGTCCCTTTTGGTCAATAGCTGGTGGCCCGTCACGTATTGGCTTATACCTCTGACGTGCTAGTGGTTAAATCCACAGCCATAGTATTGACGAGTCTTTAGAGTCCACCACACTTTCAGTTACTCAAGCTTTCGGGCGAAACGCTGTAGAGGCCGTATGGAGATATGGCAGGGTCCGATCAGATACGTGCGGTATTGCACGGATCAGGATCGGACGGTTTGTACTAGAGGCCGTATGGTTATATGGCAGCGTTCGATCAGATACGTGCGGTATTGCACGGATCAGGATCGGACGGATATTACTAGCCGGCTTTGGTTTAAGCCGGATCCTAGTATAGTACAGTGTAGATTTTGTCTCATTGCATTTGTATCCGGACGGAATACAGATGCGGGTGTGTATGCACAGTACCGGGGTTTTCCTGTAATTTATTACGGGACCAGTTTTCTGGAGTTGCCAGTTTGCATTCCGTTCCGGCCGGTTTTCCTTTGTTCTTTCCCGGCCGGACTTTTCCGATGGAGGGGGTTATTTGCAAGTTTGCAAATAACACATTATGGAGGTTTTTCTTGCAAATGTATTTATTATGAAAGCATCTTTTGATACCATTCTTATCCATCATTATCACTTGCTTTTTGTTGATTAGAAGTGATTAGAGTTTGATGTGAGATGGTTATGATGATGTTTTGGATGTGGTCACCACTTGTGCTCCTACCATCACCTCCCTTCATGCTTCATATTCTTTCCTCCACCATTTCTAAGATGAGAAGTTTTTCATGGTTGAGAAAAAGAAAAAGATGAGAGTTTTCATTCTTGAGAGTTTCATTTTCTTGATCTCATTTCATGCTAGAAAAATGCAAGCACCATTTTTCTTATCGTGTTTCCTCCATCATCTTCAAATGGCAACGAACCCAAATGAGACATAGCCTCTACACTACACTTCCTACAGCAAATCTTGGACGCGTCGACTCGCCAGCTTCACGCCCGAGTTGCCTCGGTATTGAGGTGGGAGCCCGTAAAAGATGCGGGCGATGTGGTGCCCTTCCGGCGAAGAGGCGACAACGAGAAGATGAAGGACGAAGCATCCGTGGGAGATCGGAGTGGAGACGAAGACCGAAGGACTCGGATCATTCGGTATATCTCTTCCCCTTCTTGTACTTTGCTAGATCTAGTTTAATGGCCCGATCCGGGGTTTAGTGCGCGGTGGTGCCGGTTTGCTAAGTCCGCAAAATTAAAGTTTATCACCGCTTCCGCATTCCGGCGTCGGATTGACGGCCGGGGCGCCGCCGTGCACTTACAGTGGTATCAGAGCCTCGCCATTAACTTCGTCTAGCTTTGTTTGATGTGTTTTTCAGTTCCGATCGACCAAAATTCCAAAAACCCAATTTTAGTTCACATCAGTTTTCTGTTGAAATTTTTTGAAGTCTAAAAATTTTTCAGGTGGTCTCAGAATGATGTGCACGGAGTTCTAAGAACTCTGGGAAAATTCGAGACAATGATCCCTCAGCTCGAGCGCGGAACCGCAGCAAAACCCCCCTTGTTGCCGCGGTTCCGCCGCAGGTTGGTGGGATCAATGCTTCGAAATTCTCCAGTGGGCTTCTGGGCTGTAATTAGGGGTTTTGGAATATTAATTTTGGGCCTAGAATTTCTGTGAGTACTACAGTATTGCTTTGGGGCCCACTTGTTAATTTTTCATCGATCGGATATTTTAAACACATTTTTCACAGTATTTACATTATATCTGCGACCGTGAATGTCACTTGATCGGTAAATCCAGTCTAACTGCTATAGCCCGGTTAGACGGATTTGCGAACGTGACTTTCACGTTGATGTTTTGTGTTTATGCTGTGATGTTGCGGATCGGTCGTGGGGATAGCCTGGATGCAATGCTAGTACAGTTTCTGTTGTATTATGTACATTTGATATTGCGGGGCGAGCGTCCGACATGTGGACTGCCGTCACTGCCTGTTTGTATTATTATTTTGGGGCACGACCTGGTTGCGGTCGATGTACCCGCTGTATGTATATTTTATTTTCTGTACTAGGATTACCCCGCGGAGGGGTGCACGGATGGCCGGGTTCTAGAGGGCAACAAGCCCGCATCTCATGGCATTGAGACGAAGGGGGCTTCAGTCTGGAATTGGCGGGCTATTCGCCGCACTCGTAGGGGGTACAGGTTGACCCAGGAGGGGTGCCCAAGTTACCGGATTCCATGAAGTGCTGGGTGGTCCATTCACGGTGCTGAAGGGGGCTGCCTCGCTTCAGGTTTTGGCGGGTGACTTGCCGCGCCCGTAGGGGTCTAGGATTTCATTGCACAGGCTATCCACACGACCAGGGGAACGTCGGGTTTCAGTAGTGGCTCTGTGAAATCCGGGGATCCCAGATATCTGTACTGTTCTGTGATGTTGCATTTTTATCACGCCTTGAGCGAAATATAATATATTGGTATATATATTAGTAGATGTTGTATATGTTTTTCATCCGCGCTAGTCCAGTCCCCGCTCTGTCGTTAGTTAGCTAACCTAACGGGTGATGATGGGACCCAGTGGCGAATGCGGATGGCATATACGTACGTCAGTATATTTTCGTTCTTTGTGGTGTGATCAATGATGGGACTGCGTTGATTCGGATCAATGCAAGTTAAACAAACCTATTCTGATGTTGTTGGAACACTTTTAAAAAAGCTGTCATTGCAAGGACGTTCACTTTTGTTTTGCATCGCGGTATTCATTTGGAATATCCTGCTCCTCAGTCGACGAGGCAAGGGCCGAGATCCCTTCACCGGGAGTGACCCCTTGGACAGAAGTTTGCGTCAGGGCATTAACTTCACTATAGCCGATTACTTTTGCTTTGCACCGTGGTATTCATTTGGAATATCCTGCACCCCATTCTACGGGGAAAGAGCCGAGATCCCTTCACCGGGAGTGACCTCTTTAGTAAAGGTTTTCGTCACTATATTTTCTAAAAAGCTATCCGTTCCTTCAACGATATCAAGTTCATTACGTTAAAGGTTTTCGCCAGAAACCATTCGTAGCCCTCCGTCGTTTCAGACAGGTAGCACGTAGTATTCATGCTATGTTTGTTGACCTTCGTCAAGGCATAGTGCATGGTAGCTGCTTGTTGCCTTTCTGCTGCATAGATAGATGTGTTGGTTTGGGACAGTCGTATAGCCTTGTTGACCTTCGTCAAGGGCTTGTACGGGTGGGTTCAAATTAACCTGGACAATGACAGGTGGAACTTGACATGTGACTTATGATTTGTTGACCTTCGTCAAGGTCATAAGAGCATGGGGCAGAAATCACATCGGGAGTTTCAAAAGAACTGAAACTTGCCAGATATGCGCATACCTTCTGGAGTGTGATAGCGTGAGCGGATTCCGTCACGTTATCATACGATGATAGTTGGATCCCGATTCCCACTGATGAGTTAGTTTACTCCTCGGGTGACCCCGACTAATTCTTCTTTCAGGTTTGGAGGAGAATTTGAGGTACAGTGGGAGGTTTCCAGATTAGATAAATTGGTAACCATTCTGATCTAGGTTAGAGTGCACGCTGAGTGTTTCTTTTCTCTCTCTCTCTGGCAGCGACCTTTGACCCGACCCTAGACTATGACTCAGTGACCAAGTTGACCGAACCTTCTTAACACTGGCTTTTGGATTGTCAGAGTTGCAGACCTCATTGCCACTCCTACTTTTACCCTTTTCTCCAGGACACCCCGTATTACTACGAACGTCCACTTCCATTGGACAAAAACCATCGTATGGTTAGATACGAACTCGAAGGAATTCGAGGATGGTTTCCGGTTCTGGAGAAAACGGATAAGATTTATTCAGTTGTCTTTTCTTTTCGCCTTCTCTCAAGTTGTGAGTACTCCTTGGTTTAGGAGATAGTACACCTATTACGCAAATTGGATAGTCATCTTCCAAATCTTAGGCTGGTGCCGACCGGTAGGGAATGAAGAAAACCAATTAGCCTAAACGGTGTGCAGAAGGTATTAAGATTAATACAAAGCAAGGGATTAGTAAGAGGGCAAAGTAAATTGCGACTGATATTCACGACCAAACCAAGTATTTCTTCGCCAATCCTAAATCACCTTTGTATTTCTCCAGGACACTCCGTATCACTACGAAGATCCACAGTTTATTGGATACTCCATCGTATGGTTATATACGAACTCGAAAGGAACTTGTTCCACTTCGGGGAAGGATTCTGGTCCAGGAGAAATAGGGATAAGGTTTATTCGGTTGTCTTTTATCTTCACCTTCTCTCGCATTGCGAGTGCTCCTAGGATTAGGACAGTACACCCATTATGCTTACTGGATAGTCTTCTTCCAAACCATAGGCTGGTGCCGAACGGTAGGGAAGGAAGAAAACCAATTGGCCTAAAGGGGTGTGCAGAAGGTAATGACTAAAGACATATAAAGGGATTTGGAGAGGTGGCAAAGAATTATACGGTTATAGTTGTGAATCTGGATAATGGTAGAGGCATTACTAGGAATGCCAGCATACCCCATCGAAACATTTCAATGTTTCAGTTCAACTGTGTACTGTAAAAAGAAAACTGATTTCCCGATTGGACACTTGCTCCAGGGTATGTATTTACCAGGTTTGATTCTCACATCTGTATGGTTTTACAGATGATGAGTGGGAGTAAGTTATTGGGAATTGTGTGATCATCCTCATTATATCGGGATTCGTTGTAATCGGTGATATTTGAGGAGATCACCTGGGCTGTTTGCCGGTCGACAAACATTTGGTTTTGAATATCCGCTGTTGTGCACCAATTTCAAATTGATATATCTGTACGTCTATTTTCATAGAGTGAGATATACCTTTTGATATTATGTCGATGACATTTACCTATATCAGTGGATGGTTAGGTAAGGAGCATTAAACAGCGGTGTAATTCTTCTTAACCATAAGTACAGTTTTCAACCTGCGACACACAGTGAAAGAGTTGTTAGACTCAGCGGACTTATACAGAGTATTGTATGTTGTCCAGTGTCCATTAGGACAGAGGGGTTGGTCCTCATACTATATTCTGTTTACTTTTAACTTCTCTAGTTCTTAGACATGTGTTTCGTAGAAACACAGGGTCTAAGTTTTGAGGAGTTATAGGTATTTGAATAGAGTAGAGTACCAGGTGTAGCAAGTATCGGGATTCTTCAAAGTGATCGAAGATGTAGATACTTGTGTATGGTATTCAGTTGATAGTAATGATAAAGAGAAATTGCTTCTCCTTCAGGTTACTCATAATTGGAAACATTCCTAAGTTGAGTAACGCTGATCGGCCTCCTTCCATTTAGTTGACATGCACTGGAGATAGCTGCATGATTTGAATCTGGTTCAATTAAATCAGTGCCTCTGGTTCTATATTGGATATAGAACAGTTCATATCTTAACGATGTTAAGGTACGGGGAGTTGTCCGGCTTATGATTAAAACCAGACACTGGACAACTCAAGGCACGTTTCTGTAATGGCTGTTTGTGGGTTGACCCAGGCTATGACGAGGGTTGATTTTCTACCATCTGGCAGATCAATAGAAATATTGTTCTAGACTCGCCACAGTTTTATTAAAAATGGATTTTTTTTCAAAAAAAAGAGTAGTGGGAGTATGGTAGAACTGGAAGTGATTCCAGAACCGCAAACGATTACTGAAGATTTGATAAGGAACCTAAAGATTCAATCTGATTTGACATTCCATTGACCACTTCGCAGATACGGTGGGTAACTTCAGGCACCCGAGAGGTACTCCGGTAGCGTCAAGGAAGGTGACAGGGAAGTTCTTGTTTACCCACACTTGCCATTGCTGTTGTTCCAGGCTGCGAGACCCGGCAGGAGGATGAGTATAGCGTCGTTCTAAACTAGTTTTAGAAGTGCACATCTATATGACTCTGGCAGAGGGTTGTCGTAGTCAGTGGGAGCAGCGGAAGCATTGGTGGACATCAGGCTTATGTCTATTTATAGACTAAAGCAGATATAGCGGAGATAGATCATCTATTTCTGATGTGACAGTCATAGGTTTGACGTCATCAGAATAGGAGATGGATCTGTTGAGAAGGTAGTAGGGTGTGATATCCTGGTATTTGGATGACATACACAAAGTAGGAAGTGACATTCCTATACTACGATCGGTTATACTTTGGTCGTCACACAATGGTTTCTCCACAAAGGACTTGGACATTATATCAGACATACTGGTTACTAGATCTATGGTTTTAGATCTAGATTTGGGTGGTTTCCCAATCTGGGTACTTTGACAGCATTCTAAGAGTATTTAGAATGGACGACTCCTGGCATGGTAGTGTACCTGCAGGTAATGGAGTCACCCTCTCAAAAGGTGTCTTACAGACTAAAGGGGAGAGGGATGTTAATGATTGGCAGATCACTTGCTTAGGCAATTGAGTCAATCATGAGATGTCAAGTACCACACCAGATGTTGTTCTTGCACTAGATGCAATAAGTTGACATTGATCCAATCCTGGAGAAACAGTCGGAAGAAGTTTTAGAACATAAGTGGCTGTTCTAGGGATATGATAACGAAAGCCCTATTCGGGAAACAGTTATCATTCCAGGCTTCCAAGGTGACCTGGACGACAAGGAGGTCGTCAGAGTTATAGTTTTCCTTCTGACGAGGGGCAGTATTTTGGACAGGTGGTCCAAGGCAATACTGAGGGTGGCATGGCGCAGGATACTGATTAAGTTCAGTTGACGATACAGTCTAAGAAGTTTGGATTTGGAGTTCATTTATGAGCTAGGTCCCATCAGACATCCAGACATTCTAAGACAGGTATTGCTCTTCTCGGGAGATGGCTTTCTCCGCGAACTTGAGATATAGAGAGACATAGAAAGAAACATCTAGGCGGATTCACTCACTGAGGCTATTCCTCGAACGCAATAGTTTCACGAACGGATTTTGTGAGACTGACTAGTAGGGGAGTTGGGTGTTCGGTATCACACAGGCTGTGAGTATGCGACATCGCAATAATTAGCCTTGAGTGCAAGTGGGAGATTGTTGGAGATATGCCCTCAGAGTCGATTATTGGATCACAGACACGTGATTGCAATGATTGAGGGAGGACCTATCCCGGTAGGACAGTCTTACTCGAGATGATAGTATGCTATCTGGTTTACCTTTATCATCGTGTACTGCTTTAGGTGACCTGACATGTCGCTATTGCACGTTGATAGAGCCCCTAGGATTCTTGCTTGACTACCGGCAGTATGAGGGCGATCATATACGTGGGAGCTGGTAGTCTATAAGGACATCCTTAAAAGGTTCCTAGTCGTGGGAGTTTCGAGATAGGGCATCGATACTCCAGAGTAGACTAGTGTATACAGTCGAGACCCCGACGAGGGGCGGTGGCCGGTCTCACAAGCCACTGGTGTCAGTTGGTTCACCTAAGATGTATACAGGTGCTCATTGGGTTATGAGTACACCGGACAGGACTCGCCGGGAACATGCTAGTTGGTCTTATACCTGACGTCAGATAGCAGTTCCCTGGTGACATGTGTACAGGTTAGTTCATCGACCTGGGGATCGTCATTTGTCTCGTGTGAGTTCCCACTGTACTTTGATTACTACCCTACCATGGCTCAAAGGAGTCGTGCAAACAGGTTTTAGTTGGGTACAGTCCCGAGCCACATGGAGGCAGTGAGCGGATCTTCAGGGGTTCGTCTCTCCCGGTATTGGGGGTGAGGTCGCGCTGTGTCTAGGAGAGCCATTACACGAAGACCTTGGCCAAGGCAGGAGATTTACTGGTAGGTATTCCAGTAGTATCTCAGGGTGTTCTGGGCTACACTCCAACACGACTTGTACCGCTTTTGGGGGTCTGACTTTTACCAACCCCCTAGGCCCGACATGCGATGCTCATAGACGAACGGACCGGACTGTACGAATATTGTCACTGACAGGCTCAGTAGGGTGTCAGGATGAGTTCGCTCATCGACGTCCCTTTTGGTCAATAGCTGGTGGCCCGTCACGTATTGGCTTATACCTCTGACGTGCTAGTGGTTAAATCCACAGCCATAGTATTGACGAGTCTTTAGAGTCCACCACACTTTCAGTTACTCAAGCTTTCGGGCGAAACGCTGTAGAGGCCGTATGGAGATATGGCAGGGTCCGATCAGATACGTGCGGTATTGCACGGATCAGGATCAGACGGTTTGTATTAGAGGCCGTATGGTTATATGGCAGCGTTCGATCAGATACGTGCGGTATTGCACGGATCAGGATCGGACGGATATTACTAGCCGGCTTTGGTTTATGCCGGATCCTAGTATAGTACAGTGTAGATTTTGTCTCATTGCATTTGTATCCGGACGGAATACAGATGCGGGTGTGTATGCACAATATCGGGGTTTTCCTGTAATTTATTACGGGACCAGTTTTCTGGAGTTGCCAGTTTGCATTCCGTTCCGGCCGGTTTTCCTTTGTTCTTTCCCGGCCGGACTTTTCCGATGGAGGGGGTTATTTGCAAGTTTGCAAATAACACACTGTGGAGGTTTTTCTTGCAAATGTATTTATTATGAAAGCATCTTTTGATACCATTCTTATCCATCATTATCACTTGCTTTTTGTTGATTAGAAGTGATTAGAGTTTGATGTGAGATGGTTATGATGATGTTTTGGATGTGGTCACCACTTGTGCTCCTACCATCACCTCCCTTCATGCTTCATATTCTTTCCTCCACCATTTCTAAGATGAGAAGTTTTTCATGGTTGAGAAAAAGAAAAAGATGAGAGTTTTCATTCTTGAGAGTTTCATTTTCTTGATCTCATTTCATGCTAGAAAAATGCAAGCACCATTTTTCTTATCGTGTTTCCTCCATCATCTTCAAATGGCAACGAACCCAAATGAGACATAGCCTCTACACTACACTTCCTACAGCAAATCTTGGACGCGTCGACTTGCCAGCTTCGCGCCCGAGTTGTCTCGGTATTGAGGTGGGAGCCCGTAAAAGATGCGGGCGATGTGGTGCCCTTCCGGCGAAGAGGCGACAACGAGAAGATGAAGGACGAAGCATCCGCAGGAGATCGGAGTGGAGACGAAGACCGAAGGACTCGGATCATTCGGTATATCTCTTCCCCTTCTTGTACTTTGCTAGATCTAGTTTAATGGCCCGATCCGGGGTTTAGTGCGCGGTGGTGCCGGTTTGCTAAGTCCGCAAAATTAAAGTTTATCACCGCTTCCGCATTCCGGCGTCGGATTGACGGCCGGGGCGCCGCCGTGCACTTACAGTTACTATATCCGTGTATATCCCAAGCTCCCATTATGTAATACACAATCCAGTATGATACAATAATAGCCTTTAGGGCATATATCACTAACAATCTCCCACTTTCACTAAGGCCATATACTGGTATATTGCAGACCGAAGATCTCGAATAGCCTTCTCGATCACTGTCTGAGGGATGGCCTCTGTGAGTGGATCTGCAGTATTGTTCTCCGTATCTACTCTCCTTACCTCGATCTCCCGGGATCAACGATCTCCTTGATCAAGTGGTGCCGCCTCAAGATATGTCTGGATCTCTGATGGGACCTGGGTTCCTTCCCTAATGATATAGCGCCGTATGTTGTCACAATACTAAAATATTAGACCAACAATGGAAGGAACCACCTGAAGTTCAATTAAGAACTTCCTCATCTAGCCTGCCTCTTTTGTGGCGTCTCATGCAGCGAACTACTCCGTTTCCATCTTCGAGTCTGCAATGGTGTCCTGCTTGGAGCTTTTCCAACAGACCCCCCCGCATTGAGGGTAAAGCCATAACCTGACATGGACTTGGAGTCATTCTTATCACTCTGGAAGCTGGAGTTAGCAAAGGCCTCGATCTGGAGGTCCTTTTCCACCATACACCAAGAACATCTTCATAGTCCTTCTCAGGTACTTGAGAATGTTCTTTACTGCTTCCCAGTGCTTCTCCTCTGGGTTTGACTGATACCAGCTTACCACGCTCAGTGGGTAAGCTACATCTGGTCTGGTACATAGCATCACATACATATAGAGCCTACCGCAGAAGCGTAGGGTATAATTGACATGCGAGCCCTTTCCAAATCAGTCTTGGAAGACATCCCTTTGGAGAGGGTGATTCCGTGACAAGCCGGTAGACTATCACGCTTAGAATCATCCATACTAAATATTTTTAGTATGAAGTTGTTGTACCTTGATTGTAAAAGTCTCACCATCCTCTTTGATCTATCACGATAGATCTGGATCTCCAGAATGTAGTTGGTATCACCCAGTTCTTCCATGGAGAGCCTCTGTGACAAGAATCCTTTGACTGATTGTAGCATAAGAATGTCATTTACTATCAAGAGAATGTCATCAACGTACTCAATGAGGAATTCCACAGTTCTTGCTACAATCTTACTATAAATGCATGGTTCATCTGGATTTTTGATAAAGTCGAATTCTTTGACTGTCTCAATAAAAGCAGGTGTTCCAACTCCGCGATCCCTGCTTTAGTCCATAAATGGACTTAAGCAACTTATACATTGTCCCGTTGCTCCCACTCTAATTGAAACCCTATGGCTGATCCATATAGACCCACTCTTCCAAATTATCATTTAGAAAAGCCGTCTGTACGTCCATCTGCCGGATCTCAAAATCTTGGAAGGCAGCAATGGCAAGAAGGATCCGAATGGATTTGAGCATAGACACTGGAGAAAAGGTCTCATCATGGTCCAAACCAGGTTTTTGACGAAAACCTTTTACAACAAGTCTAACTTTGTAGGTTTCAACCTATCCACCTACACCAATCTTCTTTCTAAAGATCCATTTGCAGCTTATGGGTTTTACCCCTTCTGGAGCAATGTTCAAAGTGCATGCTTTGTTGGTGTACATGGACTCCATTTCGGTCCGTATTTCATCTAGCCATTTTACCAAGTCGCCGCTCTGAATGGCTTACTGGAAGCTAATTGGCTCATCATTGTTAATGATGCAATCCTCTTGATCCCCGTCTATGAGAAAACCGTAGTATCTATCAGGTGGATGAGACTGCCTACTAGTCTTGCGGATTGGTGTAGGGATGTCCGGTTCTTTTGAAACCTCTGGTTCTACCGTACATTCAGTAATAATTTGTGGTTCTGGAATTTCTTCCAGTTCTATTGTGCTCCCACTATTTCCTTTTACAAAAAATTGATTTTCTAAAAAAAATAGGCATAACGAGGAACAAAAACCTTTTGTTCCTCTGCGTAATAGGAAAGATACCCGCTGGAGTTCTTTGGGTATCCCACAAACTTACACAGTACTGAGCATGCCTTGAGCTTGTCCGCATACTGCTTTTCAACTAAAGCTGGACATCCCTATATCTTCAGATACTGAAGATAGGGTTTCTTCCCACTCCATATCTGATATGGTGTGGTAGGCACAGTCTTGGTAGGAACCTTTTTCGAAAGATATGCAGCTGATTCTAGTGCATAACTTCAGAAGGACCGTGACAACTCAGCGTTACTCATCATGGAACGAACAATATCCAATAGGGTTCTGTTCCGCCTTTCCTATAGACCGTTGTGTTGTGGTGTGTATGGAGGAGTAAGCTGAGAGAGAATTCTATTCTCTTTTAGGTAATCCAGGAACTCGGCAATTTAAGTATTCACCACGTCGATCAGATCTCAGAGTCTTGATACTTTTGCCTGTTTTTTTCCACTTCATTCTTTTATTCCTGGAATTTTTCAAAGGGTTCGGATTTAAGCTTCATCAAGAAGAAATGTCCATACCTAGAGAAATCATCCGTAAAAGTAATGAAATAGGAATAACCACTTCGTGCATCTGTAGATATTGGACTACACACGTCGCTGTGTATGAGTCCCAAGAGCTCGCTTGCTCTTACTCTGTGTCCAGTGAACGGAGTCTTTGTCATCTTTCCTATGAGATAAGATTGACAAGTTGCATAAGACTGATATTCGAACAGATCCAAATATCTCTCTCTCTATAACTTCATCAACCATATTTCATTGATGTGACCCAGTCTACAATGCCTTAAGAGAGCCTTATTTAATTCTGGAGACTTTCTTTTAAGTTTGTTTTGGACATTTGAAAACCCGAGCTTGAGTCAATATATATTGTCCTCTAGTGTACCTGACCCAATCAAACTTTGATTTATGTGGATTTGAACCACATCACTTACAAACTAGACTTGGTACACAAAAACAGTTACGCAGAATCAATATCTGCCCACTTGTCAATTCTAGGTGATATGCCTTACGGATACAGCGTCCACGCTTATTCCGTTAGCAACCCTGAGAGTCATATCACCTGCCCTGATAACTCTACGGTTTCTCAAAGTATGTAATGAATTACAGATATGAGATCCTGATCCGGTATGTAGTACCCAGGAAGTGGAGTTAGTTGGCAGACCGTTTTCCATCACGAACACACCCGAAGTCGAAGCCACAACATGCTTCGGATCCTGGATTCTGGCTTTCCAAGCCCTGCATCCCTTCTACTAATGCCCTTTTTCCCGTAACAATAGGAACATCCCTCATTCCCTACTGTTAACCCCGAAACTTTTGCCCTTCCCCTTTCTTCTAACTTATCGACACCGCCTATCAGCTTTGTGGAGATCTTCTTCTTCTCACCCTTGGCATCCACCTTAGATCCAGAAGAGGAAGATTCCCCAATAAGTAGAGCGGGTATCTCCCTGGTTTCCTTCAGGGTGATCTCAACTGGAAGTATAACTTTCTTCTCCTGGGCATAAGTAGGAGGTAGGGACTGTAGAATCAAATCAGCATATGACCCGTTCTCCAACGTGGTCTCCAAGTCCGTGAGATTTTTAATATAGCTAATCATTATAGGGACGTGGTCCCCTACAGATGATCCGACAGCCAATCTCGCTTGAAACAATTCCTTCGAGGTATCATATCTTGCGATACGAGATTTCTCTCCATATAAAACATTGTTATGGAGGAAGATGGAAACTAAGTCCATCTTCTCGTGCTGCCTCTGGTATACACCATCAACTGAGGCCAACATGAGGCACTTGGCATTCGCATTGTCCTTTTCACTTGTCTTATAGATATCCTTATCCGCGACGGTGGAAACTGGACCTGAGATGGCGGGGGCTTGAGTAGTAATGAGGTGGTCCAACTTGTCATATGTAATGGACATCTGGATAAACCTTTGCCAGTCATTATAGTATAACTTAGTCATTTTATTATCTATCTGTAACTTAATCTGGTCACCTGGTCGCTGCAATTAGGAGAGAGAGAAGAATACACTCAGCATGATGCTCTTGCAAGTTTAGATTGGTTTTTAATTTATCGAAATAGGATGGCTCCCACTGTTTCTCGAATCCTTCCTCAAACCAAAAAAGAAGAATTAGTTAGGATTGATCTCATCGTATAATTCTTGCTTAACCGTTCATCCAAGTTAGTGTCGGTAGTTCGAGGGAGGTTTTACGATACTTTCGCGAAGTTCCTTAATTAAATAACCTCTTTTCCCTAGAGGCATAGCCCCGCTAACACTGTTCTAGACACCTACTTGGTTTATAGCATTGATCGTTAAGTGAAAAATTCTCCCTAGGAGTAGCGAATACTCACAGTAGGATCGGGACCCAAATATCATTGTGTGATAATGCTGAAGGAATCTTACCAACATTATCAAACTCCAAATGGTATACAGCACTAACAAGTTTCAGTTTCTTTAGAAACTCCCGATGTGAATTTTTGCCCCATGCTCTTATGACCTTGACGAAGGTCAACAAATCATAAGTCACATATCAAGTTCTACCCATCCTTTTCCAGGTTAATTTGAACCCACCCGTATATACTCTTGATGAAGGTCAACAAGGTAATACGACTGTCCCAAACCAACGCATCTATCTATGCTACATATGAACACCCAGCAGCTACCAATCACTATGCCTTGACGAAGGTCAACAAACATAGCTTGAATACTATTGAATATTCATATGAAATGACGGAGGGCTATGGATGATTTTGGAGAAACCGTGAACGTAGTGAACTTGATATAATTGAAGGAACCTGATAGCTTTTAAAAGGAGTGGTTTAAGCTCCGCATTTAAAAGTCTGCTGTTTTAAAATAACCGAGTGGTTTTTAAAATTTGTTCCAACGATTCAGCTTTGATTTGTTTACTTTGCATTAATTTAATGCAGTCCCATCAATTAACCTACCATTGCAGAAAACAGCGAAAATACAACGTACGCTTATGCCATCCGCATTCGCTACTGGGCTCCGTCATGACCCGTTAGGTTACTTAACTAACGACAGAGCGGGGGCTGGACTAGCGCGGATGCAAAACATAAGCAACATCTATTATATAATACATATATAATAATATCCATTCGTCAGACGCAATGATAGGCATTCCAGATCATAGATGAACATATTGGATATACTAGGATATCCGCGTTTCGTTTGAGGCTGTAACAAAAGACATATTCCACGGTCGTGATGAATAGCCAAAACCATACCCTAGACCCCTATGGATGCGGGAAACTACCCACCAAATACCCGAAGTGAAGCAACCTTCCTCAACAAAGTGAGTAGGCCACTCGGTACTTCAAACTACCCGGTAGTTTGTGCACCCCACCTTGGGTCTATCCTACGAGCAAAAACAGTAAAAGAAATAATATAACGGTGGCTACAATCTCAACCCGGATGTGCCCCGTAAAAATAATATTACATAACTTTACAAATTTTACATCGAATGAATTAATGAAAACCCTCATCTCACATCCCCGGCTATTTATCCATAACGATCCAATAAGTTCATATACACAAACCAACATAACAACACTACAGATATGTGCAACCCTGACTAATCGACGTATAGCAATTAGTCGACGTTTCCAAACACATATATACATCACAAAGCTTGTAAAGTAACTACGACATTAGAATTCCGCATGTAATTAGCAAACATAACCAATTTTCCAAAACTTGAAAAATCCAGCGAGCTAAACTTACAAAAACGATAGTTTTAAGTCAATTCGGAAGTCCGAATCAAAACACAACACGCCCGAACCTTCGCAAGAAGTTAGAGCATGAAATTAACTTCGATTCGGGGAGCCTAGAGGAGATACCCCACCCCCGAGGCCACCAAGAGGTGGCCAGGGGGTGAGGCAGACCCGAAACTGCCTAAGGTGGGGCAGTTTCGGGTCCCCACCGCCAAGACCACCTTGTGGTGGTCTTGGGGAGCGGTCCCAGCTATTCAGCCCGCCCGGAGGGTCCCCGGGGTGCGCACTCTCCATCCTGCGGCTTCTCGGTTCAAACCGTGAGCCCACGGGGTGTGCAAACAACTCAAAACATCATTTTTGAAAACTGTTTTTTCGGCAGTTTTTGCGTGACAAAAAACAGCGGAATTCTAACATCGCTACAAGCTATCTAAGGTTTATGAGAGGCTCTGATACCACTGTAAGTCGATGTCGTTCATCCCACGTGTTCGCGGGGAGGCGGAATTTGCAAAAAAATGATTTTTACGAGATTCGCAACACCGACTAGAACCAAGGATCGTCCATAAACCCTAGCTGGAAAATAACATGAGATTTAACTACTCGGAAAGAATGTTATATCTCATGATACAAGTCCTTAGGATCTTCTCCGCTGTCCTCCTCATCATCGTAAGCTCCAAGGATCGATCCGAATCATAGCAACCTCGACGGCCTCCTCGAGTCAAAGACGATCCACCCGAGAGTCTATAGTCCGAGCTCCACCTCAAAACCGAGGTAACTAGGGCAAAAAGCTTGCTAATCTTGATGTCCTAGGTGATGTAGAGTATGAAGATGGATTTATTTGTCTCTTGAAACCCTAGAATTCTCAACACATGAGAGCTTTTAGGGGTTTGATGTGAGGAAGAAGAAGAGAGCTAGCTTGAGGAAAGAGAAATGATTTTTGATAATGATCACGATAAAAATGAGATGGCTACCTTGACTTGACTACAAGCATGGCATTAAAAATATCTCATCCAAAATATCTAGTGCCACAAAATATCTCACAAGAAATATCTAGTCAAAGAGTCAAACCAAGTCAAGTGGTCAACCAAGTCAAATGGTCAAACAAAGTCAAGTAGTCAAAACAATTAGTCATGCCTCAATTATCATTTACAAAAATAACAAATACTTTCCTCCACCTCATAATTGTTTTAATCAAGTAAATGGTCAAAACCCTAATGAGGTGCCTCCTTCTATGTCCCTTTCATCCGTATATATACATACCCACATTCGTGTTCCGAGAAACACAAATACAAAGAGACGAAACTGATCCATCAATATAATACTAGGATCCGGCTTAAACCAAAGCCCACTAGTATTATCCGCCCGAACATCATACGCGCACAAGTGCACGTAAGTGATCGAAGCCCTGCCGTAAAACCATACGGCCTCTACACCTTTTGCCCGATGCAGGGAAACTCTCTATGTAGGACTCTAAAGACTCGACACTACGTTGGCAGTGGGTTTAACCACAGGCCTCAAACGGTATTAGCTACACGTAATGGTCTCCAGGTAGATTTCGATAAGAAGGCCGATGAAGAAAATCCATCCGAACTCCTACTGAGCCTGAATGTGACAATCTTTGTACAGCCCGGTCTGTTCGTCTAAGAGTATCGCATATCGGGCCTAGGGGGCGGTAATCGTCAGACCTCTAATAGCGCAATAAGTCATGCTGGAGTGTAGCCCAAAACACCCTGAGAAACTACTGGAATACTTACCGGTAAATCTCGCTTTCCCTGGCCAGGGCCTTTGTGTAATGGCTCTCCAAACACAGCACGATATCAACCCCCCAATACCGGGAGAGACGAATCCTATCTAACCGCTACTGCCTCCAAGTGCTTCGAGACTGCACCCAACTACTACCTGTTTGCACGACTCCTTTGAGCCGTGGTAGGGTAGTAATCAAAGTACAGTGGGAACACACTCGAGGTGAAGTAGCAGTGTCAAGTCGACGGACTAAGCTGTACTCATGTCACCTGGGAACTGCTACCCGACGATAGGTATAATACCAACCAACAATTCCCGACGAGTCATGTCCAGTGTACTCGTAACCTAATGAGCACCTTCATACTAACTCCAGTACGACGTACTAATGGCTGTGGGACAGACTATCTCCCATGCTGGGATGAGAAGCCTATACACTAGTCTACTCCGAAGTATCGATGCCCCGTCTAGATAATCCTACGACTAGGGACCTGTATAAGGATGTGCTTGTAGATTACCCAGCCCCCCTAGTGTGACTGCCATCACAACGCTGGTAATCAAGCAAAGATCCTAAGGGCTCTACTAATATTTATAAGCGATATGCTAAAAGAAACACATGCACATATTGAAGCAGAAACAAACCAGGCAGCATACTACCATTTTGAGCAAGACTGTTACTATATCCGTGTATATCCCAAGCTCCCATTAAGTAATATACAATCCAGTATGATATAATAATGGCCTCTACGGCATATATCACTAACAGCTGGACACTCAGGATTTTACGATGATTTTGATTTGTCGTTGATGGACACATGTTGGATGACATATACATATATATAACACCGATGATATGATACCACAAAATGATACAGGCATGATATTATATATTTTTACACATATGTATACACGATCACCTTCTATTCCATACGATATGATATTATATTACAGTATGACCTAGAAGATCGTTATACATTCGATTTCTATCTGATGATGTCTTCTACTCACGAGTTGGAAACTCACCCCCGTTGTGCCACAGTTTTCTTGCAGGATCGGCCGCTCGGATTCAATAGCGACTTGCTGGCACATTGCTCCTTTCTGGGTGATCTGAATTGGTAGGTGGGTTACAGTTCAGAACGTAACCATCATTTCTTACTTTTATATTCATTGTATCTAGTTGAAAGATCCATCAACCAGACTATGTATATTTGGTAGACTTAGAGACCAGTTTGTATATTCTCTAGATTTAGAGTCAAGAATTGTATATTCTTATATTGGATTTTATAATTTTTGGTCTTCTTTACTCTTATTTTGTGTTGATCTTCGCCTTGGACGTCATATATTTCATATTGCGTGTTTGTGTTTCCGTTAATTGGTGAAGAGCTAGCTCCCTCTTGCGGATGCCTATATTATTATTGTTATGTAATAGTTTGATCAAAATTTACAAAGGATGTGCTGCCCAAATTTCAACGAAAACGTTTCTAAACCTTAGTATATAATCCACTCGTATCGTTATAAGCTTACTTATATTTTTAAAAAGAGAACTTGTTTTCATTTATACCCAAACTCCACCTTCACTAATTTACTTAAAAAGGTTTAGATTTCTGGGTTTTTGGCTTAGTTGGGTTACGGTAGAGTCCTATAGACTTCACGGGATCCAAGTGCCGATCATGTGCTATTTCCGGGTCATGACATCCTACTAAAGAGAGCAAACTAATAACTCGTGACAGACACTTTGTCTTTCATGTCACCAAAGAAACCGGAATCGGCAACTCCCTCCAGATGGAGGTTACCATTACCATACACCAAGAACATTCCCATATGTTCTTCAATGGTTCCTTTTGTTTCTCCAGGATTTGACTAATATCTGTTTATTATAATAAGTGCAAAAGCATCATCTGGTCTAGTACATGACATCGTATGATAGATCTAATTGCCGAAGCAAATGGAAAATCATTCATGCGAGTCCCTCTGCTTATCAGTCTAAAATACATCTGTTTAGAGAGGGTGACTCATCCATAGGCTGGTATACTACCGAGCTATGAGTCGTCCATTCTAAAACCCTTTTAGAATGGTGCCATCTTACCTGAATTAAGAAAATCTCAAAACTTACTAGATCTATCTTTATAGATATTGTCCCCAGAATGATTGATATATTATCCTTTATGGAGAAACCTCTGTGACAACCATAGTTTGGCCGAACCGTAGTATATGAACTTCACTTCCTATCAGGAGTTTGTCAACCACATACTATATGAGGAACATGACAGTACTTCCTACATCTTTCTTACAAATACCATGTTCATCTATCATTTTGATGAAGTTAAACATTTTGACCATAATATCAAAACAAATGATCCTTTCTCCGCTATGCCTGCTTTAGCTTATATTGCACACCTTCCACTGCTCCCACTGACTATGATAACCCTCTGGAAGAGTCATATTTATGTATACTTCTAAATCCTCATTTATAAAAATGTTATAGTCATTCCCCTGCCAGATATGATAGTCATGAAAAACAGTAATGTAAAGTTTTATCCGTATGGACTTCAGCACAGACACTTAAGTAATGTTTCATCACAATCCACAACAGTTATTTAATGAAAACTTTTTACTACAAGTCTAATTTTATTAGGTTACTACATCTTCATCTTTACTGATTTCGAAAGATCTATTTGCTCCTTATGGGTTTTACCCCTTCAGGGTATCCAACAAAGTCAATAATCTGCTGGAGCGAGTGGAGTCCAACTTGGATATCATGCATCTAGCCATCAGTCAGATGTCACCATTTCCTATGACCTACTGATATAGTAGGGTCATCATCATATGATGCAAACCTCCCTGTCACCGTCTATGAGAGAACCGAAATATCTCTCAGATGGTTGAGGTCACCTACTAAATCAGCGAAGTAGCTAAGATTTGTCAGGGTCAATTGAGTCTCCAGATTCTACTAAATTTTCAGTAACCGTTTGTAGTTTTGCAATCATTTCTAGTTCTACTATACTCCTGCTAATTTCTTTTGCAAGAAATTTCTTTTCTAAAAAGGTGATTTTTTAGAACAAACAACTTTTTGATCTAAAAAATGGTAGAAGTTAAACCATTGCTAAAGTTTGGGATAACTTACAAACTGCCTATTACCGAAATGTTCCTTAAGATTGTCCAGATTCTGTTTTTAATTATAAACCAGATAACTTCATATCTTAACACCCTTAAGATATGTTCTTATTCTATATCACATATAGAATTGCATGCACAAATTTAGATAAAACCATATTCAATTGCTATGCAGCTATTTCCAGTTGATATACCCTCAATGAAAAAGGCTACTCAGCATTACTAATCATGGAGCGCACCCATGGAGGAATAATCTGAGAGAGAATTACATTCTCAATACGGAATACCGAGCACTAAACCTTTGTCCATTTGGACATCGAATAACATACATCATTTTGTATAAATCCGTAGATTTCACTAACTTATAATCCGTGTGTTGTAAGTTGAAAAACTGTATTTTGGTTAATAAAAACCAAAAACATGTTGTTAGGCAAAGACAGGTGATTTTCCTCAATAGCAACAATTGCTCTGAAATCCGAGTTTGAGGATTGAATCATCCTTTCTCAATATTTTACTCCTTCTCAACATGTGTAACGCCCTACATATGTGGGATTCTAATCTGGTATCCATATACCCAGGATTCAAAGTTTATTGGGAAACAATTTAAAGAAAAACAAACACACGGGAAAACTGAAACATCTAAGTGTTTCAGAGGGTGGCTTGGTATTCATAGTTAAGCCAATTTCTATTACCCAGGCTCATAACAGTGGTTGCAATTTCCTTTCCCTCACTTCAACCTCTTTCGATGTCTCTCTATCTTACCATCTGTATACTGAACTTACGCTAGTTGATTTTCTTCTTACCCTTCCTTTTAGCTCCAGCTTCGGGATTGAAAGAAGACTATCCAACAAGTGTAACCGGTATATTCTCCTTATTTAAAGATTTCTTAAATTTGAGATAAGTTAAAGAGAAGAGACAAATGAATTATGTCATATACAATTCACTTTCTCCACAATCGATGGCCATCCTCGACTGAAACACTTTATCCGAGTTCGTATGTAACTATACGAGATGGCCTTCTATGCAATATGGATCTCTGTATCGGATATAGAGTGTTCTGGAGCAAGCAAAAGGGGAAGTAGGAGGGGTAAGGACATATGCGACTATGTCATGAAATAGAGAAATTATGATATTCTAAAGCTAGTGATGTAAAAAGGTTCAGTTAACTTGGCTTAAGAGTATAAGTTTAAGGTTGGTCATAGGTCACTGCCAGAGAGAGAGAGAGAGAAGAAACACTCGGCACATACTCTATCAAGATTAAATTGGATTATTAATTTTTCTAATCAGGATGGCTCCCATTGTTTTGTCGAATTCTCCTTCAAACCCTAAAAGGAGAACTAGCCGGGATCATGTGCACCCACAAGTTTTCTAAACTGTCAGCCAGGCCAGTGCAATTACTCCGAGGGATGTCTTTCATACTTTTGCACGGACCCAATTAATAACCATATTTCCTAAGAGGCATAACTTCATAAACACCATTTTAGACACCTAATGGGTTAGCTAATTGTGATGTGAAAATTTCTCGAGAGTAACTATTACTCACAGTGGGAATCGGGACCCAAACTATCACACGGAATGGTATGCAATCACATTGCAAGTTTCAACACTTGAAACTCCCGATAAAGTTTTTTACCCCTAACGACTTATGATCTTGATTAGGTCAACAAAGTATAAGTCGCTAGTCAAGTTCAACCCATCATTTCGTGATTAATTTAGACCCACCCGCACGAGCCTTTGACTAGATCAATAAGGCTATACGACCGTCCTAGCTAATCGCATCAATACGCAAGCAGGAAGATATCACTTAGCTACCATTCACCATGCCTTGACTAGGTTAACAAATGCAGTATGAATACTAAGTACTCTACGTTCTGAAATGATAGAGAGTTACGGCTGGTTTTAAAGAAAACCTTTAACGTAATGAACATGATCTTATTGAAGGAACCGAGTGATTTTGCAAATTTATAGTTACATAGACTTTTGCTTAAATGTGGATTCCCTGTGAAGGGATCATGGTTCTTACCTCATCGAATGAGGTACACGATATTCCTAACCGAATACCCCGATACAAAGCAAAAGAATATGCCTATAATTTCTTTTAAAAAATAGATTGGTACCAACAACGTAATTTTAGGATTGTTTTCTTTGTATTAATCCAATTAACACAATCCCATCATTTAGACAATATCACATATTATCTAGCATCTTCCTACACCATTGCAGAAAATCATGATATGAAAAGAAAATAGAATGCATTTATATGCCATCCGCATTCGCCACGGGGCCTCGGGTTTTCACCGTAAGGTTACATAACTTACGGCAGGGCGGAGGCAGGGCTAGCATGGATGCAAAACGTATAGTAGCATTTATTTATATATCATATATTTAAGCATACACATAAATACACATCATCATCACATGCAGATAATCACATTACGGGCATGAGGTAAACATCATAGAAATGGAATGGTTGGATTTCCTAGAAATCACGCGTTTCATTTGAGCCATAAACAAAACACGACATTTCCCGGTCGCATGAATAGCCCGTACATAGCCAATCGAAGACCCCTATGAGTGCAGTGAGCCACCCGCCAATCCATACTCAATGTCGTGAGGGGGTCACCCAACGCTTCATAGATTCTGGCAACTCGAGCACTCCTCCGCGGTTCAACCCTATACCCCCTGCAAGCGCGATGTAAACCCCCAGTTTCCGTATATAATTTTCCGTATTTTTCTAGATTTTATTCCTATTTTTTTTTCCATTTATATATATATATATATATAATATTATTTATATTATATTTTAATTATTCCAAAACATAAACTCTAAACCTAATCCTAACCTACCCGACCCGACTCACCCAACCCGACCCGACCCGCTCACCCCTACTTCTTCTTCTCCCTCGCTCGCTTCTTTTTCCTGCCTCTTCTTCCAACGTCTTTCCCCGCTCATCGCGCCCACCTCTGCGAGGACCGCGCTCGCTCGCCAACTCCCTCGCGCCCTGCTCGCTCCCTCTAACGGCCTTTCCCTCCAACGGCTCCCCTCTTCTTGCGCCATCGTCGCGAGACCCACTCCCCCTACGTCCCCGTTTCTACCACGTCTCAACTGAGCCCTCCCTTCTTTTCCCTCTCGCTCCTTCTCTCTCGTACTTATTTTTTCTTCTCCCTTCCAAGCCCTCTCCTCCAAACACCCGACAACTCATCCATCGACCCGAGCCCTGATCTCCCCATCATGGACGACCACCATGAACCCATCACCAGCCACACTTCCTTTATCCTTTTCCTCACCTTCGACCGCCCCAGCCATCGCCACTGCCTCACCCCTATTGACCAACCACCGCAAGACCCAAAACTCCAGCACCACCCTCTGCATACCAAGCTACATCGCACACGAGCGTGACCACCTCTGCGTCCACCATCGTTGGAGCTCCCCAACTCACCATCTCCAAGCACCAAGCTCCGAGCATCCCCATCACCGACGACCACCAGCAACTCCACCATCGTCGGAGCCACCCCTCTCCTCCACTACAACTGAACTCATTACCCACTGCACCCCCACTCCATCACCGACGAGCCCGAGCTCCCAGCAACCGCAGCACCCCGAACTCCTCACCCGAGCCACTGTGAACCCACTACCCGTGCCCGCCTCCACGCCAGTGCCGAACCCCAAGTCCTCCCCCGAGCCAGCCAAGTCGCGCGTGTATCATGCCATGATCGTGCCCGTGTCGTGCCGCCATCTCAAGTTGTGCCACCTTCGCCAAAGGCAAGAGAAAAACCATCTCTTGTTATTCATGCTATTTTAATACCTAGGCTAGACAATAATGTTAGATCATTTTGTTATAGCAATGTAAATATGTGTTTTCGACCGATTACCAAACACTGGCTTAGTGTTCGATGCGAACTATAAACCAAAATATATTTTGTGATGGCGGAATTTGTGATAGTTTGATTCCTTTACTACTTGAGAATACCGTGTAGGAATTTGGACGCAAAATGTCTTGTTTATAAGTATGTAAAGTCTCCCCCTAAAGGCGACACAAAATCTGAACTTTACCGCGCATGCTACCTTATTAAAATTATTGTAAATTAAATACAGTTTGGAACGTAACGCTCTAGGCTCATATCGAAGATGACTCGATAACCTAAAACCATCCATAGTTTGTTCTCGACAATTTTAGATTACTGTAATGATACTTGGTTGCGAACGCGGCACTGGACTGCAGTCCAGGGCAGCATTTCGATTTGGATACCAGACTTTGACTACCTACACATCCCTTCTTTAAACTGAAAATGCACAGAACACCATATGGGAGCGTAGATAATTTAGATAGATAACACATGAATCTGGTCCCGTGCAGTTTCACCATCGTTTGATATTTAATTTGTATTTTTGAGTACCGATGTGTTCTGCAGTTTCTGCAGTAGCATTTCTTACCCCTTCACATTAAACAGGGCCTAACTCCTAGTTCAGGAAGGATATTGATAATCCGTTTGATGCGTTGAAAACCTAACGGATAGAAATAGATTTCATTCAACTGGGGAAACACCTGAATCTAAACATAACTACTAGAAAACAGCGCGCAAAGTTGGACTTTCAGTTCTGAAACTCGAATTTCAGCAAAAATGATGATAATTCCCTAACCTGAATTCCAATTGACATGAAACTAAAATTAATGCTTAGATAATAAAGTTTACTTCACGAGCCTTTTATATTGTTTTGGTCGATTTTATACGTATGAATTATCGTAAATTTTGCAAATTATATGGCATTGGTCGTCATAAAATGGTGAATATCTGTTTAGTGCAATTCAACCTATTTCCGTGCTTGCTTTATACCTGCTGCATAGCGATCGTTCACATTAAGACCTAGCGACTATTTTGCATTGTCGATATAAGTGTTAGTGATTGGGTTGTGGTAAATACGATAGTGATACTGAGAAGCGAAACGTGATTGAAAGTGAAAGCGATACATATTTGTTCACAACCCATCAAATACCTAAATTCATACTATAACCTGGGGGATGGGAAAATCAAGGTGGAATTGAACTCGAATTTAGCGAGGTACAGTCATTTATTGGATGATCATTCACTATTAGTGATACACACACACACACACACACACACACATACACACATACATACATACATTAGATCATGGGCCTAGCGGCACGGCTGACAGAGTTATGTCCCGGGTACAACAGACCATAGTCTCGGGCATACACGAGACCCTTGTTAAACACGAGCATCCTTTCCACCATTTGGTTTCATTGACTTAGTGACCGATAAATAGTGATATACACATTGCCTAGTTTACTGACATGATACCTATATTGCACTATTCATATTCAGTTGATGTTTATTATACTCATATTCTGCATTTTGTTGCACTTCTCAGGTTTAATAATATTGCATACCCATCATATATATATTTATTGCTATATGTGTCGCCCTGACGACCTGAGTGTGCATGCTCAGACGACGAAATGGATCCAGCCCAGGAGCAGGACTTGCCATTCGAGATCGCGGAAGTCTAAACTGCATCATCAGTGCCATCTCTTTTACTTTCAGCACTTTGTATTTCGTTGGTTAGTTTTATTCTGCAAAATAAATGTATTTCGAAGTCTTTTTATTGTAATATAATAAAGTTGTGAACTGTGATTTTCCTTTACTCTAGTACTGTTTACTGACTACCATGTAATGCTATAAGCCGAAGTGTGACTACGGCGGGATTATTCCCTGACCGTAGGAGCATGGCTGCCCTAGTCACCCATCGTATTTCGTATTTTAGAAAGCGGGGCATGACACGCGATGAGCTACCCGCCAATCCTAGAATGAGGCGACCCGGATCTCAACTCCTTGAGATGGTCACCCACTATTTTCTAGAATCCGGTGGCCCGAGCATTTCTCCGCGGGGTAACCTAAAACCTGTATTATATATACAACGGTAACGACGATAGGAACTTGACCGCATCCCGATAAAAGAATAATACAGACATCGACAACGATGGCTACAATTCGGCCGCTCATCATGAAAAATAAAATACATATATAACAATTATACAAATATCTCACACGGGGGGCTATTCATCACGACGATCCGTCTAAAACATAACATAAAAACAACAATATCACAAATATCGCAAATAACTAATGTGAAACCCCGTCGAATTGATCGCATCAATTCGACGACATTTACCCACACATATCTTTAAATGCGAAGCAAAAATGACGCTACATTTTCGATCAAAAAACTTTTCGAACACTACAATGATCACATCAAAATCCGGGACAAAAAGAATTGCCCCAAAAATCCCATTTCCATCACTTTAAACTACTGTAAGAACCTGGAACCAAAATTCCTTGGTCTGGCGGGTCCGAGCAGCCAAAGGGTGGGCTTGGGCGGTCATGTCAGAGAATTTGGGCTCCGGGTTCAAGTCACATCATTTTCAAAGAAACTATAACACTTCGGTACCATTCAAAAAAATTTCAAGCGACGATTCGAAATCCGAACAGAGGCTTAAACTAGGGATTGGAAATTGGCAAGTTTTCATGATTCGAAACTATAACTTTTGTTGGATATAGTGCCCTCAAGGTAATTATTGTGACCACAAGTAGGCGATTATGATAATTGAAGGAGGACCTATATAGGTATAATAGTCTCAATCAAGATGATAGTATGCTATCTGGTTTATCTTCAATATTGATGAAGCCCGTAAGATTGTTGCTTGACAACCAGCATTATGATGGCAATCATATATGTGGAAGCTGGGTTGTCTATAAGCACATCCTTAAATGTCCCTAGTCGTAGGAGTATCGATACTGGGTATCGATATTCTAGAGTAGACTAGTGTATACGTTTCTAGACCCCGACAAGTGATGGTGGCCGGTTTCACAATCCATTGGTGTTGTGTCACCTAAAATAGTATACAGGTGCTCACTGGAGGTGAGTACACCGAACGGACTCGCCAAGAACTTCTAGATAGTATTATATCTATCGTCAGATGGAAGTTCTCAGGTGGCATGAGTACATGTTAGTCCTTTGACCTGAAATCATCATTTTTCTCGTGTGAATTCCCACTGTACTTTGATTACTACCCTATCATGGCTCAAAGGAGTCGTGCAAACAGGTTCTAGTTGGGTATAGTCCCGAGCCACATGGTGGCAGTGGTCGATTGTCAGGGATTCGTCTTTTCTGGTATTAGGAGTTGATGTCGCGCTGTGTTCAGTCGGCTTTCACAGGAAATCTGTGGCCACTGTGGATGAGATTTACTGATAGTTAATCAGTAGCATCTCTGTTGGTGATGAGCTTGACTCAGACATGACTTATCGGGTTAGTAGGGGTCTGACGTTATCCACCCGCTAGACCCGATATGCGATACTCTTTGACGAAGAGACCGGACTCTACGGAGATTGTCACATTCAGGCTCAGTAAGGTAAGAATGTACTTGATTGTCGACCCCCCTTTTGGCAAGTACCTGGGTAGCCGTTACGTACAGCTAGTGCCGCTGACATGCTTGTGGTTAAACCCACTGCCAGTATATTGTCGAGTCTTTAAAGTCCCATATAGAGGGGTTTTCGGATTCAGGCGATAGATGTAGGAACCATACATTGGTACGTCGAGAAATCCGATTAAATACGTGTACGGGATACATGAACTTTAATCGGGCGGTTGATAATACTAGCCAGCTTAGGATTAAGCCGGATTATTAAATCAGGTTTTGATTTAATAATTTATATATCTATTTTTATATATATATATTTTAGTATTATTGTTCAATATTCATTTTCTCTCTTTGGTGCTATTCGTATTTTTATACGGATACGCGTATATGTAGCGATACTTATACCGGGTGAAGTATTCCGTATTTATACGTGAATGTTTCTAGAAGAAGGACATCTCATATTTGATTTTCCTTTTAGAAAATTAAATGGGAAAATGAGGTGGAGGTATGGTGGCATGAGGCATGTAGAGAGGTATGGTTCCAGTATTTATTGTTGATCATTTATGGATGCACTATTGATGCATTGTTGATAATAGCCATTCTACTCTTTAGTGACTTGATGATTTTTCTTCATCCTAAAGCATTCATGCTTTATGGTTGCAAGTAAGAGCAACCATTCTATCCTCTCCTCACCTCCTTCTCCTTCTTCTTCCTCTTGCTCACTTGAGCTTGAGAAAAAACAGAAAAAGTTTATTGAAATATTCCTACCTCACCGACCATTCACACCTAGAAAGTTTGGATCATCAGTTAGAGCTTCTTCCGGTTTTCCTCGGGAGGATCGTCTTTGGCGAGAGTGGTCAATTTTCAAGCCCGTTTCTGGTGTCTACGAGCTTGGAGGGGACTTCCACAATTGGGTGGACATACGACAATGGTTGTAGTTTCTGCACCCTTCCATTTCCAGTTTGCTAGTTTAGGTTTTTGGATCGTATCCTGGGTTACGGGTGTTTGGTGCTCACGTAATTTTTTTTTTGCTTCTTTCTCGGCCGCGGCTTCCGCGGCGTGGGCACCATAAATCTTAACTAGCTAGTTTGCCCTAGTTTAGAGTTTTGATCGACGGAATTTTCCGATTCGCATTCCCATTTCATTGCTTGTTGTTCGAATTTTAAAGTTGTTTAAAAAATTGTTCAGGTTGTATTAAAATTATGTGCAGGTAAAACTAGAGGCTAGAAAGAAATTTGGGCACATGAGCCCAAAATTTGGCCGCGGAACCGCTGCCGAACATGCCATTTGGCCGCGGTTCCGCGGTCCAATTTTGGCCGTTGTGCCCCAAATTTTTTCCGGTGCTCTAGGATATGGAAATGTGATTTTTGGAATATTTGGTTTTGGCCCAAATTTATTTGAGTACCGGTTTGTACTTGGGGCTAATGCGGAAAGTTTTAATCGATCGAAATTTTGAATTCATGGTTTTCAGTGCATTTGTTAGTTTCTGCGACTGTGAATATCATAGCGCATTATACTCCGACCGGTTGCTATATGTACAATCAGACGGGTTTATGAACATGATATTCTTGTTGATATTCTGTGTTGCACTGATATTATGGATGGATTGTTGACCAGTCAAATTTATTGGACATTTTTATGAACATTTTCCCTATTATTATTAATTACTAAAAGGTGTTAGTTGTAAATTAAAAACATATGTGGGTTTATTTGTAAAAAAATTATTATCATATGTTTCTTCATTTATAATTAATATAATTAGGGAAAATATATGCATATCATATTTAAATAAAATATTCATGAGATTATTTATTACTAAAATATGCATATCATATCAAATATTCCTAACCAATATTCTGAAGATATCATATCATATAATTGGTTGGAATAATATCTCAAATAAAACAAATGCTACTAAGATTTGAGATATTGTGCAGGTATTATAATAAGATCAGTTCAGGTCTGAAATACAAGTAGGAGATCCATAACAAATCGATTTACAAAACCAAATCTACAGAATATTAGGAGCAAATTGAAGAATCTCGTAACGGTAGAGACTAAGAGCAATATTTTCAAAATATTTTTATCAGAAGGATCTTCAAATATTCAGAGAAAAATGCACAAAAAATTTAGAAGCTCAAACCCACCAAGGGGCGGTGGATCCGCGGTCAAAGGGCACCATGGGCGGCGGCTGCGCGGTTTATTGATGGTCGTAGGATGTGAAGCTTCAAGTGCTTGATCGTTTTTATACACACTTCAATATGACGTCTAGGGTTTCACATTCCAGAGCCTATATAAAGGACCGAGAGTTATCTATAAAAAATCATCGAACTATCCATCGAGCTATCGACTGATCTACTAAGCAAGCTATCTAGAGAAAACTAGGGTTTTGTAATTTGGCTTTTCAGTGAGCAACTTTTGTAATGCAATAGTTAATCAATAAAAGTAGTTCTTTCTTTTAATTTTGTCACATTTAGTTTTTGCAATTCCTTTCCGCATTTACTTTCCCGCAATTACATTCTGCATTTACTTTTTGCATTTTTAATTTTAATTATGAGTTCCATTTTCTTCCACCTTTCTTCTACTTCATTGATCTCCATGAGTGAGTAAATTCTTGCTTGCTAGGGTTTGTAGGATAGGGTAGAATAATGGATGAAAACTATAACTTAAATTCTTTTTAAAGTTTTAATTTTTAAAAACTTTAGTAAAATGAATATTAACCCTCTTATCGGGCGTGCTATCAATTCATGATAGTCACGACCAAGATTTGAGATTCGTTAATAATCGTTTTGTTAAGGGCTTAAGACGAATAGGGATCAATGGAAGGACAAGGGTCAGTAGAGGGAAACCCTAATTCCCCCTAAGAATCCTAATCCACATTCATCGCTATTTCTCTAGTATTAAATAATTAAAAGATAAAAAGAATTAATTTTAAAAATCCATCCAAAGATTGTGTTGCTCGTATTTTGACCAGAGATTTCGCCATCAGGTAATATATTGAACACATGTCTTATTCGGTCCAACCCTTTCGTTGACTAACGCCACCATGGTAGTGTTTATTCACACTAGCGAATCTCTGACAGAAGAGCCTATCCATCTCGTCAAAGGTCTTTACGGAATCATTTGGGAGTTCCGTGTTGTAAGTGTGTCTTAGCACCTCTACTAGGGTTTTAACAAAAGCATGCGAGCTATTTTAAAAATTCTAGAGAGCTAAGCTTACTAAACATGAATCCAACTAGAGATTAGGGTTTTAAAACAAAACAAATAAGGATTAACTCTAAGTGAATGGAAGCTACAACTTTTGTAGACTAGTCCTTCACTTCAATTGCTCCGTGTAGAAGTCCTAGAGCTCTTCTACGACTCCACTTGAAATTGGAACGGGGTTGCTTGAGGTCTTCGTCGTCTATGATGATCCACCACGAAGCTTCTCACTCTCAAACTCTTACTTCACTAATCTATGAATAAGTGAAGATAACAACCTATACTAATTTTCTATATTAGTGTAGGTAGATGAAATGGGGAAGTTTCTCACTAAAATCCTTTCTTTTTCTTTTCAACCTAGAAAAATCTCTAGAGAAGAAAAGAAGAGAAGGATGAACCTGGCAAAGATAAATGAACCTTGGAGATAAGAATGGGGATTAATAGATAAGTATGGATGAATAAAACAAATAAAAATAATGAGTCTTGGTTACTAGAACCTTTGAGAACCTCATAGAAGCCATGACTCATCGCTTCATTTTGTTTTATTCATTCATATTTATCAATATCTTTTATTTTCTCCAATTCGATTCTTATATTGCCATTTTCTTTGTATCATTAACCATGATACATATATATATATATATATATATATATATATATATATATATATCAAATATATATATATTAAGAAAAGAATTAAAATGAGTAATTAGTTAATTATTAAATCAACACTTTTGATTCAATAATCCAGTCATATCATATATAACCCGACTAAAATAAAAAATTCCAGATTATAATACGGTATCATATACTCATAGTTAATCAAGCTCCTACACATATCTCCATATGTGTCCTACTTCGTTTAGATTGAGCTTGGAAACCTCTATGTGGGACTCTTAAGACTCGTCAATACGCTAGAAATAGATAATGATCATATAAGATACCCACAAACCGTCAGTGGTACTAGTTGGACGTAACGGCTACCCAGGTATTGAATGAATATAAGATCAACAAGCAAAATTGTTCAAACTCCCGTAGAGTCAATAAGCAATACTTACCGTACAGTCTGGTCTCTTCGTCTTATATGTTGCATATCGAGTCTGGGGGTGGAATCTTCAGACCCCAATAACTCGATAAGTCATGCCGATGTGTGGCCTGTAACCAATTGAGAAACTTTTGATAACATTTATCAGTAAATCTCATCAGCCCTAGTCAGAGACTTGCGGTTATAGCCAATCGCGCATAGCACAACATCAACTCCCAATATCAGGAGAGACAGAACCTCTCCTATCGCTCACTGCCTCCATGTGTCTCGGGATTGTACCTAAAATCCCCCTATTTGCATGACTCAGTAGAGCCGTGGTAGGATGGAAATCAAAGCACAGTAGGAAGCACACAAGACACTATGACGATCTCGAGTCTACAGACTAACCTGTACAAGTGTCACCGGAGAACTGCTATTTGACAATAGGTATAATACTATCTAAGAGTTCTCGGCGAGTCCGTTCAGTGTACTCAGCCTCTAATGAGCACCTGTATACAATCTTTGATGTCAAACACTAATAGATATGGGATCATCCATCGCCGCAATACAGGATCGAGAAATGTATACACTAGTCTATTTTGGAATATCGACGCCCTGTCTCGATACTCCCTTGACTAGGAACTATTGAAGATTGCTTGTGGACTACACAAGCCATACTAATATGATCTGCATTACTGGTAGTCAAGCCTGCATCCTAAGTGCTTTATCAACATGTATCAAAAAGACAGAAAACTAAAACAAATGAACATGTTAAGATAAAGAGCAACCACATAACATACTATCATGTCGAGCAAGAAAGTCCTCTCTATATATATATATGTCCAAGCATCCACTATAATATACAATAATGGCCTCTAGGGCATATATATTCCTAACAATCTCCCACTTGTACTAAGGCCAATTATTGGCGTATCTCATAACCAAAATCTCAAAAAGTCGCTCAAATTGCGCCAGTGAAAGGGCCTTGGTGAGTGGATATGCGGTATTGTTCTTCGTGTCTACTCTCCAACCTTCGATCTTGCTGCGATCAACTATCTCCCGGATCAGATGATATCATCTCAGGATATGTCTGGAACGCTGATGGGACCTAGGTTTCTTGGCTAATGCCATAACCCCATTATTATCACAATACAAGGGTATTGGATCAATAATGGTTGGAACCACTCCAAGATCTGAGATGAACTTCCGCATCCAGACAGCTTTCTTGGCAGCATCATTTCCAGCAATGTACTCAGCTTCCATCATTGAGTCTGCAATGGTGTCATGTTTGGAACTTTTCCAACAAACTGCCCTTCCATTGAGGGTAAATACAAAACCCGAGATAAACTTGTTGTCATCCTTATTACTCTGGAAGCTGGAATCGGTAAAGGCCTCCATTTGGAGATTCCCGTTACCATACACCAAGAACATTTCTTTAGTCCTTCGTAAGTACTTAAGAATGTTCTTCACAGTTGTCCAGTGTTTCTTCCCTGGATTGGATTGATACCTGCTTACTACACTCAGTGCGTAAACTATATCTGAGCGAGTACATAACATCGCATATATGATAGATCCTACCATGGAAGCGTAAGGTATAACACTCATGCGAGCCCTCTTTTCATCAAACTTTGGACAAAAGTCTTTGGAGAGGGTGATTCCGTGACAAGCGGGTAAATTACCTCGCTTGGAATCTTCCATACTAAATCTCTTTAGTATGGTGTCTATGTATCTAGATTGGTACAATCCCAACATTCTCTTAGATCTATCTCTATAGATCTTAATGCCTAGAATGCACGAGGCATCACCCAGGTCTTTCATGGAGAATTTTTGTGATAGGAATAGTTTGACCGATTGTAGCATAGGAACGTCATTTCCTATCAAGAAAATACCATCAAGTACAATACGAGGACTGTGACTGTACTCCTTACAATCTTCTTATAAATACAAGGCACATCTACATTTTTGATAAAATCAAACTCTTTGATTGTATCATCAAAGCAGATGTTCCAACTCCGTGATGTCTGCTTTAATCCATAAATGGATTTAAGCAACCTGCATACTTTTTCGCTGCTCCTACTATTAATGAAGCCTTCCGGCTGATCCATAAAAACGCATTCTTCCAAATCACCATTTAGAAATGCAGTTTTAACGTCCATCTGCCAAATTTCATAGTCGTAGTAAGCAGCAATAGCAAGTAGGATTCGAATGGATTTAAGTATTGCTACTGGAGAAAAGGACTCATCATAGTCTAATTCTGGTCTTTGACGAAATTCTTTCGCTACAAGTCTAGCTTTATAGGTCTCTACCTGTCCATCCACACCAATCTTTTCTTAAAGATCCATTTGCACCCTACGGGTTTTACTTCAGAAGGTGCAACTTTCAAAGTCCATACTTTGTAGGTGTGCATGGACTCCATTTCGGATTGCATGGTGTTCATACCAGAATGTTGCATTTAATACCGTCCATTCTTCTGCTCGTTTGTTTATAGGCATGTGCTTTTGATCCGTGTTTGCTACATATTTATAGGTTACAGGTTCCCAGTCCAAAATAACGCAAATCATACAAAATCTCCACAGTTATGCCAAAATCCAGAACATCTGTCACAATCAGATAAAATCCGGGTTCCGGTCATCCGTATCCGTTTAGTGCCTCTTACCAGTTCAAGAGACAAGACAAATAACAGTGGTCATTCTTGTCTCGGATAAGCACAGAGCACGAGAGGGGTAGCACAACATTCAATGGGTGCGCGGAGCTCGAGAGAGATAAAGGTCAAATGAATTAAAAGTGAAGCCATTTTGGACTGTTGCAAATCTGAAGAAACATTGGAAGCATTATGCAATTTGGGACATGTAGAACAACATAAGAAAGCAACAAAAGAAACCATGGAAAAAATGACAACATAAATCCCCTAAAGTGCCGCGGAACCGCGGCCAAATTGGCACTTATGCGGCGGTTCCGCGGCCGATTCAACTCGGCGGCCGATAGGATTTTGGGGGTATTTTTGTAACTTTATATGGGCTCAGAATTTGGGTCTAGGATTTCAGATCTCTGCCTATAAATACTCTAGTTTTGTGCCTAAGTGAGGATGCTTTTTTTTGGTTAGATTTTAGTGTAGATTAGTTTATAGCTTCTTCTTCTTCTTCATCTATTCTCCATGAATGTGTAGTGAGAGCTCTTGAGTAGAAAATCAATGAAAATGAAGGTTTTTATTTAACTTGTATCTTTATTTCTTGTATTGTTATTTTAATTCTTAGTGTAACTTTATTTAACATTGTTAAGTAGTTGTTGTTATTTCTTGCTCTTTTTCTTTTCTTATTATCCGTATTTTCAAGCCATGATACTCGACAGAGTCCCTTACTAAGGTGAGGGCCCAAGTAGTTAGCTTGTATCTTTGTAAAATCGTATTTTTCCTTTCTTTCTTTGATTCTTTCTTGTGGTGTTTTTATTTTCATTTAAATGTGTGATTAATTTCTACACTTGTTAGGGGCTAAGAAATGTTAGTATGAGGGACGGAAAAATCCCTTGTGTTTCTCTTCACCAAACATCTTGAAATTGGCCTAGACTAAACAAACGCAACCCCCTCACTTAGGCGCGCTATACGTGACATATAGCCGCGACCTAAGTCGAGAAGTCCTTTGGGCGTACTACAACGTGACATGTAGTTATGATTTAATTGGATACATGGTTACGGATGTTTGACCTAGGGTTGGAAATAAGCGCACGTAGCGAACGGACAAGGGGCACTAGAAATGGATTTAACGTTGGAAAGCTTTCTTAAACTCGCAAATCTCATTCTTATATCCTCCTAATCCCCGCTACTTTCTATTATCCCAACTTCATTTTAAGAATGGGAAAAGAAAAGCACAAGACTAATCCTAACTCTACTAACCAATTTTAACCCTAACAAGCTTACTTGAACATAAATACGAACACTTAGAATAGATTTGAACATACACATTTACATTCTTGAATTGACTCGTCTAAAACATGAACGGACATACTACCATTTCTCTTTGGATCGACCCATGCTCAACCGGCTAGATGGAAAGTGACACCGTCTTGATTGCGGTAAGTAAAGAACATAGTAGAACGCATATCATAAAACGTATCGCGTTTCTACCCCAATCAAATTGCGCCGTTGCCGGGGAGACGGTAACGTATTTCTTTCTTGTTATTCGGGTTAATATTTTTTTTGTATATATATATATAAATATATATAATAATAATAAAACCTTTTTTTATATTTTTTGTGTGCAAGTGTACAGGCCATCTGGAGCAAGTACAGTAATATAATCAAGAGAGAGAGGTTTTTATTCTAGTGTACGGAACAAGGGGAGTGCATGACCAAAAGATAAATCCCCAACTCAACAATTTGACCGCGGAACTGCGGTTAAAGTGTGGATTTCACGGCGGTTCCGCGGTCCTATTATGGCTTCAGAGCCCAATTTTTTTTTACACCCCTTCTTTTTACTCTAATCCCCTCTGTGAACTCCACTGAATTGTATTTTCTGGAGGTTTTTTGCACAGATTGCGCCGCCGCCAAATAAATTTTTTGTTGTTTTAGATTTTGTTTATTTAATTCTTTGCATATAATAATAAGGACACTAAGGGGATCTAACACCAATTAAGATTGGGTGGGGATTTCTTCACCCTTCCTAAGACCCTACAAATCAAAAAAAGCATACGCATTATCTTGAATTAATAAAAAATATCTAGACCAAACCTATAAGGACTTGTCACACTCATTTAGGACAAGTGAAGGTTGCGGGAAATCGGTCGTTTATCTAAACTTGACTTTGTGGTGCCAAGGCTAGACAAGTGGGGGTAATTTTAAAAGGCCTGTTTCACGGTGATTCATGAGCGGAACCCTCCTTACCTCACTTGTGCTTACCTGGACACAATTGGCAGTGAAGAGGCGGTTCGAGAGTTATCTTGCAACTTGTACCTTGGAATTCTAGGAGCGGTCTAGTTAGACTTTGAAGACCCTGGCTCTAGGTGTTGTTTGTGCATATTGTAATTGTGATCGTGCTTATGTAAAGTTTAGTCCCATAATTCCGTTTTTTTTTCAAAAACAAACAAACAATTTCAAAACACTCCAACAATAAAAAAAATAAAATTTTTTTTATAAAAATTCAGCCACTTTCCTTCCTCCCTACCTTTTCAAAACATGGGTACCCCAAAACGATCAACTCTTGCCGAACTTTGGTATCTACAACTAGACATTTCTTCATAGGGTTCTTGCTTTGGTCGAACTTCGAACGATCCATCCATGCCCAAAATTTCCTTGAGTGGTTGGATAGACGTGTCTAGGAAAAACAATTGGACTCCGCAATCCACTTTGTATCAACCGTTTCAACCTCCTCTACCTTCTTATGTTGATACCCCTTATCACGCCCCGCTTCCCAGTATATGGCGAAGGGGACGCGGAGAGGTCCGCTACGTATGTACTCAGAAGTATATACGCTAAGCGTAGCTAAGCAATATAGAGTAAATACACAAGAGACAAGAGTATAAAAAGAAAAGCAACTTTTATTTATTAACATTCTTTGTACAATGCATGAAAGGAAATACAACTGGAATAAAAGATACCTAAACAGTGGCATAACAGGAAACGAAAATTACTGAAAAGAAAAGTGTACAATGAAATTATACTGCAGGGTCTTCGGCAAATTGCTCCAAGTCTTCTTGCGATGGCTCAACTTCTGCCGGATCCAAACCAGCTGACGACATTCAATGAAGAGAGAAACAGAATGTCGTCAGCGAACAGGTCGCTCGGTAAGTCCCAAAGATAAGAGGAGAATATATAGAGAGTAAGATAGAGAGAGAGTGTGTGTCTGTTACAGTTATATTACATTGTTATATTGTTGTAGTATTGTGTTAACGCTGTTGTTTGTAACTTGGTACAGAAGGATGCCAGTGTATACGGGAGGAGTCTCACTTGCCCCGGAGACTATGGTATCAGGAACTCAAGGAACCGTTTATGCCACGGTACAACAGCAAAGGAATATAGGTTAGGTGTCTTAATCTGACCACCTCGTGCCACCTTTAACACCTTCCGTACCAATCTACCCCTTAAACCCCGTAGTGTTTTAACAGTATTGTTTTATTATAAAATTGTATAGATTGCATGATCGATTGACTGACTGACCGAAACCATGATATCAGAAAACGGTTATAACCGTAGAGTCATGTAAATGGAATACTGGGAAACATGTAAAAGGAATATATCCATGGTTCGGTTCGGTCAAGTTGTAATGATTGTTAACAGGATTCTGGGATTCATGTGTTCATATTGAGTTGGAATATTAAAGAATATAGATTGACTTGAATCATATTCAAGTCAGAAATAGTTAGACTCAAACCCGAGTCAGACTAAAAGAAAAGTAATTTGAAGTTCTATAATTGTTAGGGTCTTTATTGTAATTTATAGAACTTGAGGGGGTTTTATATAAAAAGTACTTTTGTATAGTTTTCAAAATACACCTCAAGAATTTATATTCGTCTTTATAGTTATAATGAGTGTGGATTTTATTTGTGTTATTCTAGTGAATATATCCTAATAAAAGTATTAATTTATAATATTGATTTATTTGAAATTCATGGTATTTTAATGTAACTTTTAATCTTGTAATTTTAGAAAAAATGTAGAAACTTTATCTTATATTAAAATAGGTGTTTAAATGATAATTATATATATATTAATACAAGAATAATTTTAAATAAATATTTTATTTTCCAAAATCTCATTTTTCTTAAATGTCGTATTTTAAACCTTTCGAGACCGAATGCTCCTTGCGGAGGTCTGAATCTCGCACTACTAGCCTGCGGGTGCACGATGAACCGTACTATCCCTAACGAGTTCCCCAAAGGTGGGTTGTAGCGGCCCTTTGCAAAGATTTAATAAATACTATCCATTTAGAAAACGGTTTTATAAAGATAAGGTATTTATTTGTAAAGGATGTAAATTTCCGTATTTTAGTTTCTAGGGTTTTCTAAGCCAACTAGCCTATTTCTAAGGTCTAAACGATAAGTCATTAGAAGTCTCAAATCGCCTCTTCACCGCCAATTGCGGCCAGGTAAGTGCCAGGTAAGTGGGAAGGAACCACAGTAGTGAGCCTAATTAAAAACCACTAGCCTAGACACACTTGTCTAGACACCACAAAGTCAGGTTTAGATAAACGATCGATGTCCATGACATATCGTACTTTCATTTTAAAAGATTTTGTTTTAGAATGGTGTACAACTTAAAACTTTTAGAAAAGGTTTATAAAGAATATGATATTTTAGCGAAAAGTCTTGTATTTTCGTATTCTAAATTTTGGGAATATCAATTAAGGTTATATTTGTGTGTGTGTAGAGGTAGGTCATTACCTCGTGATTTATTTTAAGGTTTAGTGAAGTTTAGAGGTTAAATATGATAAATGAAACATGAGGGTATTTAAGTGTAATAATACGGTATTTGTAAACGTTATCATTTCATGTGTGAAAACTCATTCAAATTGATTTCTGCAAGTTTAGTGATCAAGATAAACATGTTTAGGAATGAGGGAATTGATTAGAAGAAGAAAAATAAACTTTATGGTATTATTGTGAAAAGAATACGATATTACAAGAAAGTTATCATTTCATGTGAGAAACTTTGTTTAAATTGATTTCTATGTGATTAATAGTCATCATGGATATGTTTAGGTATTATGGATTATGTGACAAGTGGGATTTTGTAGAAAAACCGAATCGGAAATCGGTTTGTTCCGATTTCCGTCGGGTTTCATAATTCCGTATTTTGAGAAGTAGAAAAGAGAGAAGAATGGGACTTACGGGTTTCAAACTCTTCTAAAGAGTAAAGAGGAACTAGGGAGAAGGCCGAAGTGTGGTTTCGTCGCCGGTTGCTTCAAAGAACGTCGCCGGAATCCGTCAGCGCTTCGCCGTGAACTCGGTTTCAAAGCACACTTTCTTGTGGAATTTTCAAGAGAGTAATTCTACGGTTTTGGAATGAGAAGGTAGGGGGTAGGGGTCTATTTATAGGGTAGCTAGGGTAGGGTAGGTGAAGGGTTTTGTTTATTAAAAAATTTGTAAAAATTTAAAGAAAATCATTAAAATTTTGTAGTAATTAGGGTGTAATAAAAATTCTGGAACTGATTAAATAAATTGGAGTTAACAGGGGGTTTCACAATACCAAAAGCCACAACTTTGTTGTTGGGACCCCGGCCATCGGCCCAACTCCGGCCGGCGGCGCCGGCCGATTCGGCCGGCCGGCCGGCCGAGTTGGCCGATCCCGGTCGGGTTCGGCCATGGTCGGGTGCGGGGTTCTCCGACGTAGACTTTGGCATACTCCGTTTTTGAGGTTCAGTTCAATATTTGGGAGTTATGGCCTGTGGACTGTTGGGCTTCCAAGAATTTTTTAAAGAAAAATAATCTAAAATTAATGTGGGGCTTGGGATTCGAACTCTGGTGGCTTGGTTCAGCAGTGCAAGGTATTACCAATGAGCTACAAGCTCCTGCTTGTAATTATTGTAGGAAAATAGATACTTAAAGTGTTTTCAGCAACATTAATACTCCAAGTATATTTCAAATTTAAATCAAATTTACGTATACAAAAAATTGGAGTTGTTTAAAAACAAAATAGCTACTTATATATATATATTGTGCTCAGGTTTAAATACTCTTTTAAAGATTTAAAAATTTTGAATAGAAAAGTGTATAGGAAAATTAAGGTTGTTACACCCCTTTTGAGAGTTATGTTGCAACTCCGAAATCCATGTCCATCGCTGACCGAATTAAACAATCTCGTAGCGGATCTTTCACTCCACTCACCACTCCAAATTCTGTAGGACAACAATTCCAATCATCTTCATATCAGAATGTTGATCCTAATCTTATCCATTTTTCACATCCATTCGATTCATATCAATCCTACCCGACTTTTACACCTTCCCTAGACATTGCTTATGAACAGCCTTTTGGGAGTTTTACGTATCCAAACAAATTTGAATTTTTTACTGAAACCCCCTCACAACCCATGTCTAGTCTTGAACAGTCGTTAGAAGAATTTCAGGGAGCGTCGTGCCAACAGATGATGGATTTGAATGCGTCCATGGCCGCCCTCATACAACCTAACGACTCGGTAGCTAGTTTCCAACTAGCTCCGACTTTTCCAACGTATGATGAGGCGATTGGACAGTTTGCGGATTTGAGTAGTGAAAGTGAGCAGTACACGCTTCCAAATCAAACCAAGCCGTTGCAAATTGAATTCCACAACTCCTATTTCGAAAGTCTATCAAGTATCCTACATGAATCACCAATTGAAGATAGAATATTTGATGAGTTGTGCAACTTTGTAGTGTTTGATTTACCCGATTGTGAAGGGTTTATTTCAAGTGAAACCACACCCAATACTTTTGATCTCTACACCTCCAATCTAGAACCACAATTGATTGCAATCCATGCTTCTGATGAGGTGTCTGAGAAATTTGATTTTCACTTGATTGAGGATATCGACGCTAGGAATATTTTGGATGATGAACCCACAATTTTGGATGAGTTTTTCTCACCAATTCATCATGTCCTTTCACTTGCGTATGGACATCATCCCGAACCACTGGCTATCTTTCCCAAACTCTATATGCGTCTAGATTTTGATGATGATAAATGCATAGATGAGCTGAATTTTGAGGAGAGTCTTGAGGATACACTTGAGGATGAAACAGTTTTATTAGATGGGTCGGATTTTCCAATTCATCCTGTCCCTTTCATTGACTGTGTACACCCTCCTGAACGTTTAACCGATACCATTCCTCGATCACTCCCCTCGATCCTTTCCATCGTTCCAACTTTGTAAGACACCGTATCACCTTCATTTCCTGTGTCTGGTTTACCAAATTCGGTTTACCCATGTTTTCTTACGAATCTTGAGAGGTTTGACCCCATTTCTCTACGGGTTGATAGATTAGTATAATCGCTTTTTACACATCGGTCATTACACATTGCACTAATTTATTCACTCCATTTCCACCCTCAAGTTCGTATTCCATTTCTTTTTTCCCTCCGCCATCCGTCTTCTCTACCGAGACCGTACGCCACTTCCATCCCCACACGGTCTCGCGTATTCTTCATTTCTTTTCTCTCTGAATTCTTTCACCAGCCCAGGCTTTATTCCAATAAATTTTTTGAATGGTTGGTGTTATCTTTTGTCCTGTGTAAGGCCTTGTATAGATTGATACTGTTCTCTTCCCCCCTAACTCTGAACTTTAATGCCTAAACAGTGGAAACACTGTTTTATTGAAGTTTGGGGAGGGGACCTTTTTGTGTATATATATTTTTGGTTTGCCTTTTCTTTTGTGTATAAAAAAACAGGGGAGCGTCGGTAATTTTGACCCTCTTGGTGTTGCATGACAGTGAGGGCACTGTCACGTTTAAGTTTGGGAGTGTGCTCGGTAAGCTTTCTACTTTCGCATTCATGTGTATATTTTGCATTTGCATACTTATTAAAAACCCACAAAAATCAAAAAAATTTCCAAAATTATAAAAACTTTATCCTCAAGTTAGCTAATAGGGTAACTTAGATTTTTATTCCGAAAGTTTAGTTGATACGTTAGAAATAACTAAATCTTAGGCTTAGCAATTGAAAATCCTAAAAATAACCCTCTTTCTGTTTAACCTTGGTAAATATACATCCTTGCAGTTTTTTTTAGAAGTGGGTAATCTTGAGTTCAGTTCTTGAGTTAAGTCGAGATGAAGGGAAAGTATTGAAAGCTTTATTGAAAGATAAGTCTGAAAAATAGTTCCTATTCTTGATTCCAAATTCAGAAAGTATATACCCTACAAATCGCACTTACACGCACCTTGAAATTTGGGATAGTAAAGGATACTTAGAAATACTCTTGCCTGAAAACCTAGTGTGAAAGAAAAAAAAGTATTTAAAACTAACCACCAAAAGAGCATCATTGAAAAATATATCCGGTGTTAAAAAAGAAAAATAAAGAAAAAGAATCAAAGAATAAATTACAAGACCTAGAAACTGCTATTTACGTTTTAAGCTCACACATTCAGTAATCGGCTGTTAGTGCCTCAAAAAGCATTAGTAGTCTTATGAAAGGTGTGTGAGCAAAAAACCGTCCATCATTAATGAAAAGAAGTAGTATTAGTTATTAAGGTAAGGGTACTATAGCTTGAATTGAATTTTTGAGTGTAGGGGTGAAAATTTACACACACGTGGGGGTATACGATCGATATTTGGAAGGAAGATAGGAATAAAGAATAAGACTTATGTTTTCTGTAAAGTTGATAAAAATTCCGGATTGGAGACTGCGCTTTAGAAGGAAAACTCAGGAGAAACCGAGATCTTTCTAAACTATAAAAATGTATAGAATCTGGGGTTGAATAAATAGGAGGTGTGAAAAATAAGGGTTGAATATTTCTAATTTAGGATGATAGAATTTCTAACTTAGATACTAAACCGTAGAAGTAGAGTCGACGTTAAGTTATGAAACTAGCTTGACGGGATTTTATGGGTAGTATCCGCTGAAAATCCTCAGGAGACAACACTCCTCCTACTAGGGACACCTAGAGGTTTAACGGCTTGTTGCACAAGCTCAGTGCAATCGCGTTCCCAGCGAAAGTGAGGTTAGGAATTTTTGTGAATAATTGGTTTTTCTCGGGACGAGCAAAAGTTAAGTTTGGGGGTATTTGTTCATACCAGAATATTGCATTTAATACCGCCCATTCTTCTGCTCGTTTGTTTATAGGCAGGTGCTTTTGATCCATTTTTGCTACATATTTACAAGTTCCCATTCCAAAATAACGCAAATCATACAAAATCTCCACAGTTATGCCAAAATCCAGAACATCTGTCACAAACAGATAAAATTCGGGTTCCGGTCATCCCTATCCGTCCAGTGCCGCTTACAATTCAAGAGACAAGACAAATAACAATGGTCATTCATATCTCGGACAAGCATAGAGCACGAGAGGGGCATCTCAAGATTCAATGGGTGTGCGGAGCTCGAGGGAGATAAAGGTCAAATGAATTAAAAATGAAGCCATTTTGGACTATTGCAAAACTGAAGAAACTTTGGAAGCATTTCGCAATTTGGGACATGTAGAACAATATAAGAAAGAAACACAAGAAACCATGGAAAAAGCGACAACATAAATCCCCTAAAGAGCCGCGGAACCACGGTCAAATTGGCACTTATGCGGCGGTTCCGCGACCGATTCAACTTGGCGTCAGATAGGATTTTGGGGGTATTTTTGTAGCTTTGTATGGGCTCAGAATTTGGGTCTAGGATTTCAAATCTCTGCCTATAAATACTCCAGTTTTGTGCCCAAGTGAGGATGCTTCTTTTTGGTTAGATTTTAGTGTAGCTTAGTTTGTAGCTTCTTCTTCTTCTTCTTCATATATTCTCTATGAAAGTGTTGTGAGAGCTCTTGAGTGGAAAATCAATGAAGACGGGGGTTTTTATTTAACTTGTATCTTTATTTCTTATATTGTTATTTTAATTCTTAGTGTAACTTTATTTATTGTTGTTAAGTAGTAGTTGTTATTTCTTGCTCTTTTTCTTTTCTTATTATCCGTATTTTCAAGCCACGATACTCGACGGAGTCCCTTTGTAATGTGAGGGCCCAAGTAGTTAGCTTGCATCTTTGTAAAACTGTATTTTTACTTTCTTTCTTTACTTCTTTCTTGTGTTGTTTTTATTTTCATTTAAATGTGTGAATAATTTCCACACTTGTTAGGGGCTAAGGAAGGTTAGTATGAGAGACGGAAAAATCTCTTGTACTTCTCTTCGCCTAACATCTTGAAACGAGCTTAGACCAAACAAACGCAACCCCCTCACTTAGGCGCGCTATACGTGACATATAGCCGCGACCTAAGTCGAGAAGTCCTTTGGGCGCACTGCAACGTGACATGTAGTTGTGACTTAATTGGATACATGGTTACGGGTGTTTGGCATAGGGTTGGAAATAAGTGCACGTAGCGGACGGACAAGGGGCACTAGGAGTGGATTTAGCATTGGAAAGCTTGCTTAAACTCGCAAATCCCATTCCTATGTCCTCTTAATCCCCGCTACTTTCTATTATCCTAACTTCATTTTAAGAATGGTAAAACAAAAGCACAAGACTAATCCTAACTCTACTAACCAACCTTAACCCTAACAAGCTTATTTGAACATAAATATGAACACTTAGGATAGATTTGAACATATGCATTTACATTCTTAAATTGACTCGTCTAAAATATGAACGGACATACTACCATCTCCCTGTGGATCGACCCGTGCTCAATCGGCTAGCTGCTAAGTGACATCGTCTTGATTGCGGTAAGTAGAGAACATAGTAGAATGCATATCATAAAACGTATCGCGTTTCACATGGCATCCAGCAATTTCACTGAGTCACTACTCATGATAGCTTGCTGAAAACTAGTAGGGTCATCATCATCCATGATGCAATCTTCTCTCTCACCATCAATGAGGAAACTATAGTATGTTTCTGGTGGGCAAGAAGTCCTACTAGATCTACGGAGTGACTGAGGCTCGTTGGGTTCTATTGAAATACCAGGTTCAACCAAATCGTCAGTAGTTGTTTGTGGCTGTGGAATTTCTTCCAGTTCTACTGTATTGCTAATAGTATCATTTATAAAAAAAATTCATTTTCTAAAAATGTGGCAAATTGAGAAACAAACACTCTTTGTTCCTCCTTGTGGTAGAATAGATATCCATATGAATGTTTAGGATATCCCACAAATTTACACAAAACTGATTGTGTCTCGAGTTTTTCTGGATCCTGGTTTTTAACAAAAGCAGGACAACCCCGTATCCTAATTCATTTAAGAGATGGTCTCTTCCCATACCATATCTCATATGGAGTGGTAGGTACCATATCTCATATGGAGTGGTAGGCACAGATTTGGTCGGAACCCTGTTTAATAGATATACAACAGTCTCCAATGCATACTCCCAAAAAGAAAGTGGTAACGCAGCATCACTCATCATTGAGCGAACCATATTTAATAAGGTACGATTCCTCCATTCTGACACACCGTTGTGTTGTGGTGTGTACGGAGGAGTGAGCTGAGAGAGAATCCCATTCTCTTTTAGGAAATTTAGGAATTCTGTACTTAAGTACTCTCTTCCTCGATCTGATTGAAGTTTCTTGATATTCAATCCAGTTTGTTTTTCTACTTCAATTTTATACTGCTTGAATTTTTCGAAAGCTTCAGACTTATATTTCAGCAAGAACACATGTCCAAACCTCGAGAAATCATCATTAAAGGTTATGAAGTATGAATAACCGCTTCTTGCATGTGTAGGCATTGGTCCATATACATCACTATGTATGAGGCCTAAGAGTTCAGTAGCTCCCTCTCCGTGTCCAGTAAATGGAGTTTTGGTCATCTTACCCTTGATGCAAGACTGACAAGTCGCATAAGATTTATATTCAAACGGATTCAAATATCCATTTTTACGTAGCTTGGTTAGTCTTGTTTCGTTAATATGACCAAGTCTACAATGCCATATAAATGCTTCATTTATTTATGAAGTCTTTCTTTTGTTTGTGTGCTGGATGTTGAAAACTGTGTGTTGATTCAGGATGTAGGTTCCGTTATTTAGTGTACCATATCCAATCAACTGTTGATTTTAGTTAATGTTCATATCATTACTTTGTAATACAAAATAATATCCTTCATTGTATAACAAAGATATAGATATTATATTACATAACAAGTTGGTACAAAATAATAGGGATTCAAAATCAATATACACCGTGAAGGCAACCTTAGGTGATACTCACCCACTGATGCAGCATCAACACTTGAACCATTCCCAACACGGAGAGTATGATCACCTTTCTTCAAAACTTTACTATTTTGCAATCCCTGCACACAATTACAGATGTGAGATCCTGAACCGGTATCTAATACCCAGGATGCAGAGTTTATTGAAAAACAGTTTTCGATGACAAACACATCTGAAGCGAAAGCATCAACATGCTTCTTCTTCTTGAGATCGGTGAGGTACTCAGTGCAATTTCTTTTCCAATGCCCCATCTTGTGGCAATAGATGAATTCTCCCTTTCCTGATCCTGCAGCCCCTGATTTGTCTTTCCCCTTCGATTTTTAACTCCACATCTCGGTTTGGTGGGTTTATTCTTTTTCTTTCCCTTAGTTTTAGCTTTTGGGACGGAAAAGGAAGATTGCCCAAAAAATAGAGTCGGAGTCTTCACCATCTTGAGCGTGCTCTCTGCACTTCTCAACATATTCAGAAGTTAGGAAGTGATTTCTCCAACTTATGCATATTGAAGTTCACTATAAATTGAGCATAGGAGGGAAGGGGAGAGATTGTAGAACAATATCAATATATTGTTCATTCTCCATGGTCCATCACAGGTCCTCAAGCTCTTCAATAAGGCCTATCATCTTTAGGACATGATCTCCTACAAATGTACCAGCAGCCATCCTCATTTGAAACAACTTTCGTGAGGCCTCGTAACGAAGAGCTCATATTGCTCCCCATACAACTCTTTTGTATAGGAAAAGATGGATTGCACATCTATCTTCTCATGTTGCTTTTGATGTTCGTTGTCCATCGAAGCTAACATGAGGCATTTTACTGTGGCGCAATCGATATCACATGTCTTGAAGATCTCCTTATCCGCAACAGAGGAATCAGGCCCTGGAAGGGGAGGGGCTGGAGTAGTGAGGACGTATGCAACCTTATCATAGATAAGGGCAATGTTTACGTTTCTCAGCCAGTTTTTATAATTTGGTCCCGTCAGTTTGTTTTTCTCTAGTAGAAGCTTAAGTCCCGTCGTTGGTATCTACCACTAGGAGAGAGAGAGAAAAACACTCAGTGAAAGCTCTTGCATGATTAAATTGGTTATTTATCTTATCTAATCGATGTCTCCCAATACTTTTATCAAATTTTCCTTCAAACCCTAAAAGAAAATTAGCCAGGATTAGTTACATTCTACAAGTTCGCCAACCGGTCAGCCAGGCCAGTGTCGATACTCTGAGGGAGGTTCCCCATGCTGTCGCACGTACTTAATTAAAATAAACTTCGTTTCCCTGGAGGCATAACTCCGTTGACACCTTTTTAGACACCTACTGGATTAGCTAATTGTAAAGTGTAAAATTCTCTCGGGAGTAATTATTACTCACAGTGGGATTGGAATCCAACTATCAAATAGAAGGTATGCAATCTCATTGTAAATTTCAGCACTTGAAATTCCTGATATAGTTTTTACCCCTACCGACTTATGACCTTAACTATGGTTAACAAATCATAAGCACTAGTCAAGTTCTACCCATCATTTTATGATTGATTTAGACCCATTCGTATGGCCCTTAACTATGGTCAACAAAGTCGTACGAATGTCCTAATCGATCGCATCATATGCTTTATAGGAAGACATCACTTAGCTACCGTACACTACGCCTTAACTATAGTCAACAAACGTAGCACGAATACTAAGTACTCTACTTCCTAAAATGGTGGAGGGCTACGAATGGTTTTGATGAAAACCTTTAACGTATTGAACTTGATATCGTTGTAGAATTGAGTAATTTGTAAAGGAGTAGCTTAAGCTCCGCATTTGAAATATTTGCTTTTTCGTGAGAAAAGTTGAGTATGTTTCAAATTTGATTCTACGACATCTTTAGGTTTATTTTCTTAACATTAATCTTATTAATGTTGTCCCATCATTTAAGCTCTTAATCATCACAGAAGAAACGAAAATAAAACACACATATATGCCATCCGCATTCGCCACAGGGACCCGGGCCTTCACCGTAAGATTACTTAACTTACAGCAAGGCGGGGTCAGGACTAGCGTGGATGCAAAACATATATAGTGTCTACTAGTATATCATATATATAAGTAGCATTCATCTCAGGCAATTATATGATCACATCACATCACAGAAACAACAGAAGCAGATATATGAAATATAAGATATACTAGGAGGTCCGCGTTTTAGATTAAGCCGGTAACGAAAAACACGGATTCCACGGTCATGATGAATAGCCAAGCTCACACCCCTAGACCCTTACGAGAGTGGCAAGCAACCCTACCAATTCTAGAGTTAGGCGACCAGTTTCGACTCCTCGAGATGGCCTCCCACTGGACTCTAGAATCCAGTTACTTGTGCTCCCCGCCTTGGGTCTATCTTAATACGAAAAAGTAAATAATATACATCAAATGGAAACAACATCCTCAACCCAGAAGTGTCCCAATAAAAGAATATTACATACATTTATTTACATGAATGAAAAAGAAAAACTCTCATCTCACATAAAAACCCCGGCTATTCAATCACGACGATCCTATATAACATATCGATAGCAACACATTAACATCACATGTCATCAACGTAAGTAAATATGCATATCCCTAATGCTGTCGTCGTATAGCAACGAGATCGGGGATACTGTCACATATTACACTTACGGTCGCAGAAAAGAAATAAAATCTACAATAATTAGAATCCGCATTATCTTTAGACATCATAAACCCGGATTATCACATATTCCGGATTTCATGCCTAACCCTATAAACCTTGCATTTAAGTCTCGAATTGAAAATACTTTTCAAAAATAAAGTCGGGTAATTCAACAAGATTCCCGATTTAAAAGATCGAATGCTCGTTAGGAACTTTAGTAGATGGCCGCACCCCCGAGGCCGTCAACGAAGTGTACTTGGGCGGAACACCGCGACCGCAAACACCCGAGTGGATGCTTTTGGCCATGGGGTTCTTCTATAGTCACTTGGTCGGGGCTATGGGGCGTAGCTATCTAATAGTGTCTCCCGGCGATTATTTACGTACGATACAAGATTACGGCGGAGTTTCGATCCAAATCCAAACTCCGTGGCAATCCATCATTAGTGACTAAAATGCGAGATTTACATATCGTTAACTAGTTTTTGCAAAACTAATCAATATGGATTCTAAAAATTGTATCACATATCCAAAGCAGTATAGACGATGTTAAACATTTTGATCGATGTTTCAAACAACAATAATTCATAGAGACCTCAACAACTTGAGCCTCATCAAAAATACCCAGAAAGTCGAAAATGTCATAATAAAGCAGCAGAAGAAAAAAGAGTCACTAACCCCTCAAGTAGGCGGCGGAACCGTGGACAAAACATGGTTTAGGAGGCGGTTTCACGTCCACTTAGAGGAGTTAGGCTCTCGTACTTCTTGTGGCTCCATAGAATTACCTGTATAATTTTCTGAGCATTTTTAATTGTGAAAAAATAAGTGTTTGAAAAAATGTGCAGAAACTACCCAATTTCAAAGTTTAAAACGTCGATCGAACACTTTAACATCGTCTAGACTTCGCCTAAGTCTCTAGCTTGGCTCTGATATCATGTAAGTTTGTCTTAGCACCTCTACTAGGGTTTTAACAAAAGCATGTGAGCTATTTTAAAAATTCTTGAGAGCTAAGTTAACTAAACATGAATCAAACTAGAGATTAGGGTTTTAAAACAAAACAAATAAAGGATTAACTCTAAGTGAATGGAAGCTACAACCTTTGTAGACCGGTCCTTCACTTCAATTACTCCTTGTAGAAGTTCTAGAGCTCCTCTACGGCTCCACTTGAAATTGGAACGAGATTGCTTGAGGTCTTCGTCGTCTATGATGATCCACCACGAAACTTCTCACTCTCAAACTCTTACATCACTAATCTATGAATAAGTGAAGATAACAACCTATACTAATTTGCTATATTAGTGTAGGTTGATGAAGTGGAGAAGTTTCTCACTAAAATCCTTTCTTTTTCTTTTCAACCTAGAAAAATATCTAGAAAAGAAAAGAAGAGGAGGGTGAACTTGGCAAAGATCAATGAACCTTGGAGATAAGAATAGGGATTAATAGATAAGTATGGATGAATAAAACAAATAAAAATAATGAGTCATTGTTACTAGAGCCTTTGAGAACCTCATAGAAGCCATGACTCATCTATTCATTTTGTTTTATTCATTCATATTTATCAATATCATTTCTTTTCTCCAATGTGATTCTTATATTGCCATGTTCTTTGTATCACCAACCATGATACATTTATGTGTGTGTGTGTGTGTGTGTGTGTGTGTGTGTGTGTGTGTGTATTAAGAAAAGAATTAAAATGAGCAATTAGTTAATTATTAAATCAACACTTGATTCAATAATCCGGTCATATCATATATAACCTGACTAAAATAAAAAAATGCCTGATTATAATACGGTATCATATACTCGTAGTTAATCAAGCTCCTGCACATATCTCCATATGTGCCCTACTTCGTTTCGCTTGAGCTTGGAAACCTCTACGTGGGACTCTTAAGACTTGTCAATACGCTAGCAGTAGGTAATGATCATATCAGATACCCACAAGCCGTCAGCGGCACTAGTTGGACATAACGGCTACCTAGGTATTGAAAGAATAGAAGATCAATAAGCAAACTTGTTCAAACTCCCGTAGAGTCAATAAGCAACACTTACCGTACAGTCCGGTCTCTTCGTCAGGGGTGGAATCGTCAGACCCCAATAACTTGATAAGTTATGCCGATGTGTGGCCTGTAAACAATCGAGAAACTACTGATAACACTTATCAGTATATCTAATCAGCCCTGGCCAGGGACTTGCAGTTATAGCCAATCGCACATAGCAAAACATCAACTCTCAATACCGGGAGAGACGAAACCGCTCCTATCGCTCACTGCCTCCATGTGTCTCGGGACTGTACCCAAAATCCACCTATTCGCACGAATTAGTAGAGCCGTGGTAGGGTGAAAATCAAAGCACCATGGGAAGCACACAAGACACTATGACAATCTTGGGTCTACAGACTAACATGTACAAGTGTCATCAGAGAACTACTATTTGACGATAGGTATGGTACCATCTAAGAGTTCTCGGCGAGTTTGTTCAGTGTACTCAGTCTCTAATGAGCACCTGTATACAATCTTTGATGTTAAACAACAATGAATATGGGATCATCCATCGCCTCAATACAGGGTCAAGAAACGTATACACTAGTCTACTCTGGAATATCGATGCCCTGTCTCGATACTCCCTCGACTAGGAACTATTAAGGATGTGCTTGTGGACTATACAAGCCCCACTAGTATGATCTGCATCATAGTCCTGGTAGTCAAGCCTACATCCTAAGGGCTTTATCAACATGTATCAAAAAGACAGAAAACTAAAACAAGTGAACATGTTAAGATAAAGAGAAACCAGATAGCATACTATCATGTCGAGCAAGAAAGTTCTCTCTCTATATATGTCTAAGCATCCACTATAATATACAATAATGGTCTCTAGGGCATACATATTCCTAACACGTGTACCATTCGAAGGCGATGCCCACCAGACTGTTGACGAACTGTCGAAGGAGCAGTATATCATTTACTCCAGTGTTGTCGTACATGGATTTAAATTGTGCGATATGCCGACGAGCATTCCCGGTTCCTGTATACAAGTGTAAGGCCAGAAGTATGTATTATGGCGGGTACTATATTTGATCATACCATGCCGGATACGGTCGACCAGTTTTTATTGACCTTTTTGCAGCTTCATTGGTATAGTGAGATTTGACTTGCTGAGCAATATATGTGTCTAAGTTTGCTTTTGGGATCATTTCCTCTTCATCCGTTGATAAGGCTTGCAGAGAATTTGAAATTTCACCATTGTCTTTAAGAGCGACTACTGGTGGTTCATCTACTAGTGGTTCTGATTGAACCATCATTCCATCCATAATTTTGATCAGAAGGGCCATCTGGTTCATTTTAATGGACATCCCTGCCGCTTCTTCATATCTCTTTTTCAGAGCGCGCTTTAAGAAATCAATATCCGATTCCTTCCCTACTCTTTCTTTGGGTGCGTCCTCAGGATTTTCCATAGGTGATGGATTAGCGAGTGCTGCCGCCTGAGCAAGTATCTCCTGCAGCTTTTTATGTTGCAGTTGAGCCTTTGTCAGGGACCGAGTATGCGGTCCGTGACTAGTATAAGAGTGAACTTCGTCTTTGGAGTTCACCATATAGACTGTGTGAATTACTATACCCCGAGGCTTGGGGCGTTTGAAGTTTTGACCTTCGAAGTTTTGACCTTCGAAGTTAGCCTCAGGCACTTGGGTTTTATCATGCTTCTCATTTTCATGAGAAGCTGCTTTAGGAGGAACCATTATATCAGGAACCGTCTTGGGATGAGTCCCCTTGTATTTAAAAAGGGATTTGTCAAAATTTGGCTGACGTTTAGGGAAAGAGCCGCGGTTGACGACTGAGTCCTTCACCTGCTTCCACAACTTATATATAGATGAGGAAAGTTCTTTTGGGGAGCGAACTGGTTCTGCTCTCATTGGATTTCCATGGGCTGCGAAGATTTCTTCAATACTGCGGTGGGAAAATTTTGTCTGACCTTTAGCAATAGTTCGAAGCTGTTCCCGGTTGGAATAGCAGCATTCATCATCAGAGTTGAAGCAGGTGGAATCAACGCTAACAGAAAACTGCCCCTATTGACGACAGGAGAACACCTTGGCTTTACGACTTTCGTTTGAATTCTTCGTGTTAGTGAAAGAACTCGTTTTGTATGACCCCGATATCGACATCGACCGTTTCTTACGGACAGAATTTGATTAGCCTCAGTACTTTATTGAGCCTGCCCCTTGTTTCCTTGGAGAGCTTGAATATTTTTCCCTCTACGTCGACCTTGGTCTTTGGCAGGTGCCAGTTGTTTGAGGGTTGGTTCCGTCGGCAAAATTGTAGCTTGGGGAGCCAGCTTGTGGAAGATAGACTTCTTCTGGGCTTCCTCCTTCGGCATTGAGGTATCAAGGGTAGGAGGTGAGAGCATAAACCCAAAGATAAGTCTATTGATTTCTTAAAGAGCCGGATTGCAGAGATTTAAGGCTGCAAGTAGCCCATACTTGACTCCACCAGATGTGACAGAGCCTGAGTTGCGGTGAGTGGAAGCAAACGCCATTCTATATAGAGACAAAACTCCAGTTTCAGTATCCCATCACCCAAGGGCAACTACAAACATATATATCACGATTATTTGATCGCGGAAAAATACGACACACGAAGTGTGGAGTGGAAAGAGGAAGAGGTCCTACCGGGCATGCCAGAATCTGTTTACCGCCGAAGACCGGATTGAGACGCAGAGGACGTCCAGCCTGAATTTAGGGACAGATGCTATTTGGACATATCCATCCACCTCTCCAAAAATACCAAGTTGATTTATGGCACCGTATATCGGAGGTTTGGATAGATGGGACCGTTATAACAGACTTCATCAGATTCCCCCTCATTTGTTTGAGGTTTTTGATGTGGGGATGCTCTTCCCTACAGGCGTAAGCCCCTGTAGTTAATTACATTATCGCATTGCGATAACAATTTTCTCCTACTCCGGAAGATCACTTCGTGTCGTGTTATGTTTGGTTTATTTTGGTTTCCCGTGGATTGTATACGGAGACTAGTTTATGTTATCTCCTGTAGGGCACGGATTAGTCCAAATCCGTATATTTTAGATTTGGAGATTGAACTTAGGTTGTATGTATTCCCTTAGTTCAAGGATATTTAGTTTCATTTAAGGATCGTCAATTTGATTTGAGATTAAGATCAACTTAAATATATATATGTGTAAGCATTTGGGATCAATTTATTTTAACTAAAAATACATTAGTCTTATTTGAGACTAAGATCAACTTAGATGTTTTGGGTCAAGAATTTACTTGATAAGGTCCGCGATGGTAGCTTGGTTTGCCGACGGGAAAGAACTCAGAACACATTTCTCACATTTGTGAGGTCCATCGATTCATATGAAATTTGGGTTTGATCTAAGGATCATTAGTCATATTTAAGACTAAGATCGACTTAGGAACAAATGAGCATATGGGCTCAACTGATCATTAGATCATATATGAATAGCCCATGGATAGTATACGGTAGTCAGTATGAAGACAGTCCACAGGGTAAAACATATTGGTTTAAGGACGTCGCGGTCCATTATCACCGTGTTTGGGGCGACGTGCTAGTTTAGGGACATTTCATTCCATTATCGCCGTGTTTGGGGTGAAGGAGTTGTTGTTTGTTAGGACCCGCTACCTCTCCGAAGACATTGAGGAATTACAACGACATATACCAGAGGTGTGGAAAGATGTGCCCTTGAACCAAATCCCGTATTTGAGGGAAAAGATCATGTTGGATCTAAGGATCGCCAGTCTTATATGAGACTAAGATTAACTTAGAAGATATTAGATGAATATCATTTTTGATATCATCGATGAGAGATCATTAGTTGTATATGGGATTAAGATCAGTTTGGATATCGTGAGAGAAGTTTAACCTTCACAGGATTAGCCAATTTGGGCTAAGATTGGGTTTCTGTACTACCTAGCAGTGCTAAACACTTCAGACATATAGCGCTCACGTGTATTTCATGTGAGGCACAGAGCTTTTGGCTCTGACGTGTGTTTTACGTGAGGCGCTCAGCTTTGGCTTCTTTAGAGCGCTCATGTGTGTTTCACATAAGGCGCTATGTTTTGGGCGCTCACGCGTGTTTCGCATGAGCCGCTAAGTTCTTCGGACATTTGTAACATTTCAGAAAAATAAAATATTATTTTTGGAATTTAAATAATAAAATAATATATTTCACAAAAACTATTCGATTTGCGAATAGGGGTTTTTCGTAAAATGGTATAATTATATACCAATATTTAGAGAATAATTGGAGATTAATATGGTTCATTTATTTAAAAGGTATTTATTTGGAATTGGGCATTTTACAAATTATTATACAATTAATCGTATACAATTTTAATACTAAATTTGATAAGATTTCACTAATTATGCATTAACCTCGTTTATGACATGCAACATGTAATGTTTGCAAACACTTGTTTCATTTTTATTTTACCCATGGTTTCATTTGTGCATATATGGTTTGTTTTTCTTTAAAATGAGAAATAAAAGAAAATGAACATGAGAAGATATTTTGTGTGAGAGGGGACACTTAGGTATGGGCTTGAGTGAGGATGAGAGAGAGAGGGGGGGGGGTCTTCTCTTGACCATGGTTCATCCTCACCCTTCACTTCATTTCCTCTTCTTCTCCACTTCCATCTCCCTCCTTCCTCCACCTCCTCTTCCATCACAAATCACCCTAAAAACTAGGCCAAAACCTTATACTCTCTTCACTAAAAATGATCACAACCTCTTTACAAACCCCATGGATGAATCAAGTAGAGATTTTGAACACTTTGGGCAATCCAAAAATTTTCTTGAGTTGTCAAATGAGGTAATCCATACACTTTTAGTTAGGTTATTTGTGTTTAGTATATCCTATAGTGGTTTAGAGCTAAACTTATGCATATTTGTGATCTTGGAAAGTTCTCGGTTGATGTTTAGTAGATGTATGGGCTTGTAAGTGGTAAATTGAGGTTTAGTGAGGGTTTACAAGACCTTAGTGATGTTTACTGGCCTGGACCAGAGACTTGAAACCATACACGAACTTAGAATTTCCCGATGTCAGTTTTCTTGAATTGTGAAGCTCAGATGGAATCTGGAGCAACTTGGGATGTTTATAAGAAAATCAAACAGCAGCATTGACCTAGTTAGACTATTAGAAGACCACCACAGAAAGAAGAGACACCAATTCCATAGGAAAACCGGCGACACCGGGCATTTCATCATTCTCGCCGACCATTTGTTGGGTTATGGTGTTGGATTTTGGTCTGTAGCTCATACACCTTATAACCTAGCCCCTGTATTGTTAGTTTAGTCCTTATATACCTGAGCAAAAATCTGGGAGTGATTTCCTCAGTTTCCGCATTATGTTTCCGATATTTGAAACTTGGATTTATAAATTTCTTGATGTGATTCTGTCGTTGGACGTTTGTACGTCAACGACGAGGGTTATTTAGTTGTTTTTGCATGCGTAAGCTATAGGTTCAAACCTATAAGCAATTCGTGTGCCGTATCAGTTTTCGAATTTGGTTTTAATAACGTTACGATATGTGTTGAATTATAGGTACCTTCGCGTGGACTTCCGAGATGACTAAGTACATCGACTTCGGCTAAGCGAGGAGATTAGCAGGTAAGTAGATGTATATCTATGGGGAAAGTCGGGGTGGATGGAGTATAGCACCCCCGCAACCATAGAATAAGATATTTATATATAGTATATGTGTGTGTGTGTGTGTGTGTGTGTGTGTGTGTGTGTTTACACACACACGCACGCACGCACACACACATACACGTGAGATGAGGATATTATATGTTAATGGATATGAATCGATATGATCGGACATGATATCATGAGGTTATAATGTATGATCGAGTTGAGACCTCGTATATGATACGATATATTAAAGGATAGTTGGATGATATACACAGAACATGTGATAACATGTGACTTGATAAGATAATTGTATGTACGCGATCTTGGATCCGTACCCTTGATTATGATGTAGCGTGACGGATGATACCGTACGAGATTATATATGTAATGATTGATCCGCACTCTTGACTCAAGGATACCGTATGATGGACTGTACCGTACGTGATGCTATGAGGCTGGATCGCCGACTGATAGATACATCGACTCGGATATATTATAGATTTTTAATCCCTTTCTACACTGTTTTAGATTAGTCCCTTAAGTAGATGTTAGATTAGATTTAGAGTCATACCTATCTTCAAAACTAACGAATCGTAGGTATTTTTTCAAAGAGCAACCCGAAGGGGCTACGGATTTTCAAAATGATATTTCTTTTCTCAAAAACACCGTAGCCCCTACCCTTCTAAAACCAGCAATTCGTATTAATTTCAATTACGGTAACGGTATGGCTCGGATATAGATACGTATATTATATAATGTTACGCTTACTGTTTACTATTCTTCTATGTTATATTATTCTCATTGCATTGCATATACATGTGCTTTCATTAGCTATTACGATCTCGTCTGTTAGGACATATGCACTATTACCGATGATGCGTATGTTGCACGTACACTTTCTTGCCGGCTCACACACATCATCATCGGTAATGGCCATGCTATGTACACATTAGAAACCGGCATCTCACTTGTATAACCTGATAGCTGGTAGTTTAATTATATTGTTGTATTCTTGCTCTCACATGCTAGTTTAGATATTGCATTTCTTATTTAGATGCCACATGCATTTGTATACATACATTTACATTGCTATATATATATATATATATATATATTACTATAGCAATGTAGAGAGTGTGTGTGTGTGTATACACTCTACATTGCTATAGTAATATATATATATATATACACTCTCATATGATGTTTTATTTCGATTTCGTAGATTTAGGAAACCGCAAGATACCTTTTGAAACTTGAAATATTTAAAAAAGCGGTTTTTCCCTTGATATGATATTTCTTGTCCACTATGAGTTTTCTCGATTCTGTGCGTGTTTTCGAGACCCGATTCGAGGAGTGGATGAACCATCTGCACGTACATGGTGGGCTCGGTAAGGTACCCCGGGGCAATAAGCTCGAGATGTAGACGATGATCCTGGCAGGGGAGCACTACCTACTGGTGATAGTTTGGTATGACGGATATCCGTAGGATACCGACCGTGGTCATGAGATCAGATGGATATGGGCCGATCCGGACTGACGGAGCCAATGGGCCAATCCGGACTGACGGAGCCCGAGATATGAGGATTTTCGTGTCGTTGCTGGACACGGGTTTCATGATGTTTCGAGTGTCGGTGTTGGACACTCAGGTTCCATGATTTGACGTGTCGTTGATGGACACACATTAGTTGATTCGCATATGCATATAAGCATATGATGCAGATGATTTGATTTTATATGTTGTCATTGGCATTGATTATATTGTTGACATATATGCATACATCGTCACCCTAGATACCATAGTATTACTTTCATAATACAGTTTGACCTAGGAATCACACTTTATTCGATTTCTACCTGCTGATATTTTCTACTCACGAGTTGGCAACTCACCCCCATTGTGCCACAATTTTCTTGCAGGTTCGATCGCTTGGATCAGTAGCGGTATTGCTGGCACACAATTCCTTCAGGATGTTTGCTTGGGTAGATGGGACACACCTTGGATCATGCCCACTCTTGTATTTTATATTCTATTGTATCTAGATAAACTCCATCAATCAGAAACTGGACTTTGTATATTAGTAGACCTAGACAGACTGTATGTTTGCGAGACTTAGAGCGATGGGTGTATGTTCGCTTCTTTTGAGGTTTTTGATGCCTTGCTTTAATTATTTCTTCTATGTTGATCTTCGTCGTTGGGTGTCGTATATTTATTACTTACTTGCATGGTCGTGATTCCGCCGATTGGCGAAGAGCTAGCTCCCGCTTGGGGATGCTTATATATATTGCTTATATGTGGTTTTGGATCAAAATATATAAGGGAGGTGCTGCCCAAATTTTTAAATACGAAAAATATTTTCAACTATAGTATAATCCACCTGCATATTCATATAGTACCTATGCATTTTAAAGGAAAACTCGATTTCATTATACTTTTATTTTAAAAACTTCACCTCTATTATTTCCCTAAAAAGGTTTAGATTTTTGGGCTTTGGCTTACTTGAATTAGGTGGGGTCCTATAGACTTCACATGCAAGTGCCAGTCACGTGTCTTTTTCCGGGTCATGACAAAGTTGGTATCAGAGCCAGGTTTAAGCTTGGTTCGAGTCTAGGTTTGACTATGCGAAGTCTAGGGCGTATATATATTTCGGAACTTAGGCTTGACCTTACGGAACTTAGACTTGGCTGAGGGAGCTTTAGACCCGAACTTTCGTCGTGTAGGTTGACCTTGGTTGATGGAGTAGGCGACTTAAGTAGAGTGACGTACCGTGTGTATATTCCGCGGCATACTTACGACACGTTGCTCCGCTTAAGTGACCTTGGGATGCATATTTCTTGAGATTCTTGATTTTATTCGTTCCTATGATCATACTCCCATTGATTTCATTCCTTCGTATGATCATATATCCATGTTAGACCTGTCGATTCCTTTCGTTTCTTTGATCTATCTTCTTCGATACCTGCTTGAGGTTCCCGTCACCAGGGTGTTGAGCGCAGAGAGAGCTGCTGCTAGAGTTGCGGTCAGAGCGAGCTCGTCATGGACGAGGGCTGACCATAATGTTTTTTGGTGACATGGGGACGTATTGGTATACTGTTTGTGTTAAGATCTCTCGTTTGAGGCGAGTGTTCGGATTTGCACCAGATGATCGGGCCATTGATAGAGGCTACCAGATTGAGAGGACTGTTGATGTACATCCTACCCAGAGGTCGTGATGTTGTCTACCATGCAGACAGATGACCCATCTGTTGATATTGACAAGATGTCACCTCCAGAGTTTATGAGTTGAAACCACTGGTGTTTACAGGCAGAGATATGACAGAAGGTAGCTAGTCCATCTTGAGTTGAGCGACTGAGATGATTCATCTAATTAGATGCCTGACGCGGGCTCAGTTAAGTTAAAGAATTCCTATTTAAAGGATTTTACTCAGATCTAGAGTAAATCGATCAAGAGAGGACGTTGTTCGGTGGATGCTCCGATGTAAGATCAGTAAGTTGACCAGCATTGGATAGAAGGACCTCACCAAGATACGTTGTGAGTTGATCGAGAATGGACGAATGAAGAATATTCATCCGATAATTTGGACGAGTTTCCGAAAATGTAATCGGCTAGATATCTTCCACAGAGTGGTGAAGATACCCGAGTTCGTAATTTCGAGTCCTTGTGAGAGACTCTGGATTGACTATAGCCGAGAACGAATTGCTGTACTTAGCCAGCAAGTTATGACATCGAAGTGGATGATAATGAAGACAATTGGACAATAGGTTCATGCGAGATGTTAACGAGATGTTGTTACTCCCCGTTGATGCCAGAGGATTGATATGTATGCAGAGGCGTTGGATACGGCCTAATTTCCAGAGGAAAAGCCATGCTGAGGACGCAGCCGTCCGGATATGAGAAAAAGGATTAAGTAAAGAGTGCCAACCTCCGTATAGTTCGGCATAGGCGAGATCGGAAGAGACCTAAGCAGGTTCTTCCAGGATGCCACAGCGATAAATATTTGCACCCAGGATCAATTGTATCGCGCATATTCAGAGGGCCAGATGCCGCCATCAATAACGTACTGCTTTACGAGTGGTCATGTTAAATGGCCAAGAGATGATCAGAGGAATGCCAGAGCGGAATTGTTCCGCCATTATATCCAACCGGGCCGACGAGCGGAAGGATTGTGAGATTGGTAATCCAGAAAGAAAAAAAGAACCCAGAGACAGAGGACGCCAGACCGTGAGCAGGAGGCAAGCAGATGTTCTTGCTTTGCCAGCTTTGGGCGCACCGGCATTTTTTTCGACATTGAAGAAGGTGTAACTCAATGTTATTTATTGCGTTTTGCGTTTTGTGATCCGAGTATCACACTTTTATCGCTTGGATTTTGAGTTCGATGATTGGGTTTCGTGAAATTATATTTTCGTGCACCATGGCTGCACATACTAGATATTTTCATCTGTGCACAGTCATTGCATTTGATTTATATTTTATACACTGTTACATTGGATATTTTGATTTGAGCATAGTTGTTGCATTTGATATCTATTATGTGTATTTGATTGCACGTATTTATGATTCTATGTATTTCGTGACAGTCGATTTGATTTCGTGCATATTGTATGCACTTGATTTGATTTATGCACTCGGTATAGCTCACATGTGCTTGCAATGCATTGATATGGATTTTGTACACGCAGTTGCACACGTTTATGATTTTATACACCTTAGCACGCTCGGTGTTGTTTTTGTGCGCATTTGAGACATTGATGGGTTTTCGGGCACCTAGTGCACCATATATTTGTTTTCATGCATTTGTTGCACTAGATTTATATTTTCATGCATTTACGGCACTAGATGTTTTGTGCTGACCTGACGCACTTGATTTAGATTTTCATGTACATTAGGCGCATGTGATAAGATTTTGTGCATACTGGATGCACTTGATTGAGGTTTTTATTCGTGCATATTAGTTGCGCTTGATTGGGATTTTCGTGCACTCTAGATGCACTTGATGTTGTTGTCGTGCACACCCGTTGCACATAGTTTTGCTTTTGTGCACATTTGTGGCACTTGTTTTGGACTTGGTTTTTCGTGTGCACCAGACGCACGTGATATTGGATACGCCTTTTGAGGCTGATTTTTGCTCTTAAGCATTATATTTTGATGTTGGGTACTATATTATATAGTAGCTGAGCAGGACCGATCTAAGGACAGTACCTGAGTACTTTGCATACATCAAAAGTTTACCAAGAGGTTTTCAAAGAAAAGCTATAGTCTCGCTATTTTCAATGTGTCCGTGAGTGACACGAACTTTTCTAAAGGAAAACCTTTTGGGATATTTCAAAAAGGTGGAACATATATTTGAGCAAATCATATATGAATGTATATTTAACACTTTACAAATGAGCGTCCGCCACATGTACCGTGAGTTACGCATCACACGACAACTTGGAAAGGATTTTGCATGAGTTTTAATCAGCCTTTAAAATGGTTTTAGAGGATGCGTACTATATATACGCATTATGATTTTGACTATAGTATATGTGGATTTCGAGATTTGTATTTCCATTATAACTCCAGTGATTGTGTGATACTTGACGAAGATTGATTTTGAGTTTCGTACACATTTTCATGCGCACACGATGCGCTGTGGTATTTCTGTGTATTCCGTGATTTCGGAGCCCCATTGTTTTGGACTGATTATTAAAATGTTTTAGTAATTGGGAGGTTAAATTTAAATTCGGGGACCGAATTTATTTAAGGGGGGAAGATTGTAACATTTCAGAAAAATAAAATATTATTTTTGGTATTTAAATAATAAAATAATATATTTCACAAAAACTATTCGATTTGCGAATAGGGGTTTTTCGTAAAATGGTATAATTATATACCAATATTTGGAAAATAATTGGAGATTAATATGTTTTATTTATTTAAAAGGTATTTATTTGGAATTGGGCATTTTACAAATTATTATACAATTAATCGTATACAATTTTAATACTAAACTTGATTAAAATTTCACTAATTATGCATTAACCTCGTTTATGACATGTAACATGTAATGTTTGCAAACACTTGTTTCATTTTTATTTTACCCATGGTTTCATTTGTGCATATATGGTTTGTTTTGCTTTAAAATGAGAAATAAAAGAAAATGAACATGAGAAGATATTTTGTGTGAGAGGGGACACTTAGGTATGGGCTTGAGTGAGGATGAGAGAGAGAGGGGTATTCTCTTGACCATGGTTCATCCTCACCCTTCACTTCATTTCCTCTTCTTCTCCTCTTCCATCTCCCTCCTTCCTCTACCTCCTCTTTCATCACAAATCACCCCAAAAACTAAGCCAAAACCTTATACTCTCTTTACTAAAAATGATTACAACCTCTCTACAAACCCCATGAATGGATCAAGTAGAGATTTTGAACACTATGGGCAACCCAAGAATTTTCTTGAGTTGCCAAATGAGCTAATCCCTACACTTTTAGTTTGGTTATTTGTGTTTAGTGTATCCTATAGTGGTTTAGAGCTAAACTTGTGCATGTTTGTGATCTTGGAAAGTTCTTGGTTGATGTTTTGTAGATGTATGGACTTGTAAGTGGTAAATTGAGATTTAGTAAGGGTTTACAAGACCTTAGAGATGTTTACTGGCCTGGACCAGAGACTTGAAACCATACACGAACTTAGAATTTCCCGATGTCGGTTTTCTTGAATTATGATACTCAGATGGAATCCGGAGAAACTTGGGATATTTATTAGAAAATCAAACAGCTACATTGACCAAGTTAGACAATTAGAAGACCACCACAGAAGGACGAGACACCAATTCCCTAGGAAAACCAGCGACACCGGGCATTTCATCATTCTCTCCGGCCATTTGTTGGGTTCTGGTGTTGGATTTTGGTCTGTAGCTCATACACCTTATAACCTAGCCCCTGCATTGTTAGTTTAGTCCCTATATACCTGAGAAAAAATCTGGAAGTGATTTTCTCAGTTGTCGTATTATGTTTCTGATATTTGAAACTTGGATTTTTGAATTTCTTGATGTGATTCGGTCGTTGGACGTTTGTACGTCAACGACGAGGGTTATTTGGTTATTTTTGCATTCGCAAGCTATAGGTTCTAACCTATAAGCAATTCGTGTACCGTACCAGTTTTCAAATTTGGTTTTAATAACGTTATGATATATGTTGAATTGTAGGTACCTCTGCGTGGACTTCCGAGATGACGAAGCACATCGACTTCAGCTAAGCGAGGAGATTAGCAGGTGAGTAGATGTATATCAACGGGGAAAGTCGGGTGGATGGCATAAAGCACCCCTGCAACCGTAGAATAGGATATTTATATATAGTATATGTGTGTGTGTGTGTGTGTGTGTGTGTGTTTACACACACACACACGTGAGATGAGGATATTATGTATTAATGGATATGAGTCGATATGATCGGACATGATATCATGAGGTTATGATGTATGATCGAGTTAAGACCTCGTATATGATACGATATATTAAAGGATTGTTAGACGATACACACAGAACATGTGATAATATGTGACTTGATAAGATTATAGTATATACGTGATCTTGGATCCGTACCCTTGATTATGATGTAGTGCGACGGATGATACCGTACGAGATTATATATGTAATGATTGATCTGCACTCTTGACTCGAGGATGCCGTATGATAGACTATACCGCACGTGATTCTATGAGGCTGGATTGCCGACTGATAGATACATCGACTCGAATATATTATAGATTTTTAATCCTTTTATACACTATTTTAGTTTAGTCTCTTAAGTAGATGTTAGATTAGATATAGAGTCATACCTATCTTCAAAACTAACGAATCATATGTATTTTTTCAAAGAGCAACCCGAAGGGGCTACGGATTTTCAAAATGATGTTTCTTTTCTCAAAAATACCGTAGCCCCTACCCTTCTAAAAACAGCGATTCGTATTAATTTCAATTACGGTAACGGTATGGTTCGGATATAGATATGTATATTTTATAATGTTGCGCTTACTGTTTACTATTCTGCTATGTTATGTTATTCTCATTACATTGCATATACATGTGCTTTCATTAGCTATTATGATCTCGTCTACTAAGACATATGCACTATTACCGATGATGCGTATGTTGCATGTACACTTTCTTGCCGGCTCACACGCATCATCAACGGTAATGGCCATGCCACGTACATATTAGAAACCGTCATCTCACATGTATAACCTGATAGCTGGTAGTTTAATTATATTGTTGTATTCTTGCTCTCACATGCTAGTTTAGATATTGCATTTCTTACTTATATGCCACATGCATTTATATACATACATTGCTATATATATATATATATATATATATATATATATATATACACTCTCATATGATGTTTTATTTCGATTTCATGGATTTGGGAAACCGCAAGATACCTTTTGAAACTTGAAATATTTAAAAAGGCGGTTTTTCCCTTGATATGATAATTCTTGTCCACCATGAGTTTTCTCGGTTCTGAGCATGGTTTCGAGACCCGATTCGAGGAGTGGATGAACCGTCTGCGGGTACATGATGGGCCCGGTAAGGTACCCGGGGTAATAAGCTCGAGATGTTGACGATGAGCACTACCAACCAGTGATAATTTGGCACGGCGGATATCCGGAGGATACCGACCGTGGTCATGAGATCAGATGGATATGGGCCGATCCGGACTGACGGAGCCCATGGGCCGATCCTGACTGACGGAGCCCGAGATATGAGGATTTTCGTATCGATGCTGGACACAGATTTCATGATGTTTCGAGTGTCGGTTTTGGAAACTCAGGTTCCATGATTTGATGTGTCGTTGATGGACACACGTTAGTTGATTCTCATATGCATACAGGCATATAATGCAGATGATTTGATTTTACATGTTGTCATTGGCATTGATTATATTGTTGATATATATGCATACATGGACACCCTAGATACCACAGTATTACCTTCATGATACAGTTTGATCTAGGAATCGCAGTTTATTCGATTTCTACCTACTGATGTTTTCTACTCACGAGTTGGCAACTCACCCTCGTTATGCCACAGTTTTCTTGCAAGTTCGATCGCTTGGATCGGTAGTAGTATCGCTGGTACACAGTTCCTTCAGGGTGTTTTCTTGGGTTGGTGGGACACACCTTGGATCGTGCCCACTCTTGTATTTTATATTCTATTGTGTCTAGATAAACTCCATCAATTAAAAACTAGACTTTGTATATTAGTAGACCTAGACAGACTGTATGTTTGCGAGACTTAAAGCGATGGGTGTATGTTCGCTTCTTTTGAGGATTTTGATGCCTTGCTTTACTTATTTCTTCTGTGTTAATTTTCGCCGTTGGACGTCGTATATTTATTGCTTACTTGCGTAGTTGTGATTCCGTCGATTGGCGAAGAGCTAGCTCCCGCTTGGAGATGCCTATATATATTGCTTGTATGTGGTTTTGGATCAAAATATACAAGGGAGGTGCTGCCCAAATTTTTAAAGACGAAAAATGTTCTCAACTATAGTATAATCCACTTGCATTTTCATATATCATTACCTATTCATTTTAAAGGAAAACTCGATTTCATTATACCTTTATTTGAAAAACTTCACCTCTATTATTTCCCTAAAAAGGTTTAGATTTTTGGGCTTTTGCTTACTTGAATTAGGTGGGATCCTACAGACTTCACATAATTCAAGTGCCAGTCACATGCCTTTTTCCGGGTCGTGACAAGATTTAATCTTTGTTAATATTGTTAAAGAACTTAAATCTTTGTTAATAGTATTTTGACCATTAACGATCACCAAGATCACTATTTTGAGAATCTGAGATCAGGTTATTTGAGAACTAAGTTCTTGATTTGAAGAAACTAAACTCTTGATTTGAAGGAACTAAGTTCCTAGAGTATTATGGACTCCATCTTCTTCATATTCTTGTATCTATGTTCTCCCCTGAATCTTTTATACTCAAGAACAAGATTTTCCCGATGAGAATTAAATTTTCAACTTGTGAGAGACTTATCTTGCGGATCTCAGATCCAAAGAAAGAACTAAGTTCTTGAGAAGGGTTAAACCCTTAAATAGATAAAGGGGATGTTTTGATCTCTGTGTTTTCTTTATCTAGGTTTTAGAGGAGAAAGATCTTCTTCTTTTATTGAGAATTAAATTCTCTATTTATTTTTGTGGAAGCTTTTGAGAGCCTTCTGTATTTTTACAGAAACTTATAGGGTGGTCTCTTTTTTTTTAGATTTGATCTCCTTGGTCCTTTATATAGGAGAAGAGAAAAATCAATTTGTTGGAGGAAATTTTTCATTGAGAGATCATGAATGATTTTATAATCAACCAAATTGATCTTAAAGATCAATCGGTGAATTTTATTCACCGTTGATTTTTTAATCTAAAGGTTCTCTATTTTACAGAGAAGATCATTCCTATTTGTCTAATAAGATTAAGAAAATATTCTAACATAGAATTTTATTCTATCAGATGGTTAAATTTGTGATATATTTTATCACCATTGGATTTTAAATCCAAAGATTTTTTTAGAGAAAGATCTTTCCATATTAGAAAGATCACGGAAAAATTTTCCTAAATAGAATTTAATTCTATCAGGTGAGGGCATTTTAAATTGGGGCGCTCACGTGAGAAATACATGAGTGCTGCCATATAAGGCAGCGACGCTCACATGCTTTGCATGTGAGCGTTGTCAAAAGAATGCGGCAAGGAACTCGCGTGTTTAACACAGGGGCTATCAAAGGATTTAATCCTATCTTAAGCCGGCACCCACATGCTGCACGTGAGTTCTTTGCACGTGAGGCGCAGGTACTCACGTGTTTTGCATGTGAGGCACTGCCCTCTAAACGAACATGAAGCTTTGAGCCAAAATTTTTAGCAGGAACAGTGGTCTATTTTTAGTTTAGGGACGTTTCGGTCAAATATTCCCGTATTTAGGACGAATATTTGTTTAAAGACATTTCGGTCCATTATCGCCGTGTTTTGGGGCAAATATTAGTTTAAGGACATTTCAGTCGATTATCGCCGTGTTTTGGGGCGAATATTAGTTTAAGAACATTTCGGTCCATTTTTAGTTTAGGGACTTCTCGGTCCAGCATTAGTTTAGGGACTTCTCGGTCCATCATTCCCTTACTTGGGGAGAATTTTAGTTTAAGGAAATTTCGGTCTAACATTCTTATATTTGGGACGAATATTAGTTTAAGGACATTTCGGTCCCATTTTAGTTTAGGGACGTTTTGGTCCAATATTACCTTATTTGGGACGAATTTCATTTGGCACCACTTTTGGAGTTTTGACTCAGGAAGATAGTGAGCGGACACAAGCGTCGTCATCTATCATTGATCTAAGTCGCGACTCTTCAGGCATAGTACTTTTTAAGGAATCGACCGTTTATCAGCCAGAATGGCCTTTCACCATGCATGTCTATGAATAGATAATCTCTACCTTGGTAGACCTTATCTATGATGTATCGGCCTTCATAGTTTGGCTCGAACTTCTCTCGTTTTTAACGATTGGGGATCATTGGTCTTTTGACGACTAGCATGAGTTCGCCTTGACGGAATGTTCTCGGCCTAGTTAGTCTTTCATACGACCGTGTCATCCTTGCCTTATAAGCTTCTAGGTTTTGCTGTGCTATAAGGCGGGTTTCATCAAGTGCATCGAGCTTCTCAAGCCTAAGATGAGCATTTTCTTCATCCGTTAGCTCGTATTGAATCGCTACTCGTAATGAAGGGAGTTCTATCTCCAGTGGGAGCACTGCTTCAGTGCCAAACACCAATGCATATGGTATTGTATTTGTGGTTGTCTTGAACGTTGCTCGGTACATCCAAAGAGCTTCATGCAGCCTTTCGTGCCAGTCTTTTATGTTCCTGGACACCGTCTTTTTTATAATCTTGGTCAAGGTCTTGTTGAATGTTTTAGTTAAAGCATTGGCCCGAGGATTATAGACCAAGGAGTAGCTCCAGTTTATCTTGTACTGTTGTGCGAAGCGACTTATTTTGTGGATTTTATAATCTAGTCCATTATCCGAGATTATCATTCGTGGAGTCCCGAACCGGTAGATGACATGGGTCTTGAAGAAATGGAGGATATTCTCCGTCTTCACCTCTCTTAGCGGCACTGCTTCTACCCATTCAGAGAAGTAGTCAGTTGTTGCTAGTATAAACCGATTTCGTTTGGATGATGCTGGTTCGATGGGACCGATTATATCCGTTCTCCACATCTTGAATGGCCAACTAGCCATTGTCGGATGCAGCGGATTTGGATGTTGATGTATGAAGTCCCCGTGTATTTAGCACGAGTAACACTGCTTTGGTTATTCGAGGCAGTCCTGAATCATCGTGGGCCAGTAATAACCCATCCTTTTTATCTTCAGCTTCATTTTTAGACATGTGATTAGAACCGCAAAGTCCGTCGTGTATTTCTTGGACGACTTTCTTTGCTTCCTTCCGCCCTAGGCATTTTAGCCTTACGAAATCGAATGATCTCTTGTACAGAGTAACATTGATGAAGGCGAATAACAAAGCTCGTTTCATGAGCTGATGTCTAGATGACGCATTTTCGGGCGTTCGCTGGGACTTAAAGTAATCTATGAAGACTTCCCTCCAGTCCATGACCTCTTCTTCGTCCTTTATTTAGAAGACTTCTTGTTCAGTCATTTCTTTTCTTTCAGGTGGCCCTTTCAGGTCTTCATCCGAAGATGTATCTGCTGGCGCGAGGATCCTACGACTTTGTACAATGATCCTTACGTCATCGAGGTCTTCGTCGGCCAATTCTTTAGCCAACTTGGCTAGCGTATTCGCTTTACTATTTTCCGCTCATGGTATACTTTCCAGGATATATGAAGAGATTTGGGTCAGCAGTTGCTGCACTCTTTTGCCATACCTTATTAGTTCTAGCTTGCATATCTGATAGTCACCGTTTACTTGACGAATGATCAGCTGGGAGTCTCCATATATGAAGAGGTTTCTTATTCCCATATCGATAGCGATCTCAAGAACAGTTATCAAAGCTTCATATTCTGCTTCATTATTAGTCCTGGGTTCTGTCAAGGAGAGGGTGTAACACAATATTCATCCTTGCGGGGTCACGAAGATAAGACCCATTCCGGTTTTGATTATGGGAGTATTCTTCTTTCTCCTCTTCATGGAAGATGCTCCGTCGAAGTAGAGTTCTCATTGAGACTCACTTTTTTCTTTTTCTTCTTTGATTGCGTCGGACGCGTGCTCATTCGGCAGCTCACAATTTAGAGGAGAGTTGACTGGTATCAGATATTCCGCGAGAAAGTCGGCGATGGCTTGTCCTTTTACCGCTTTGAGGGCTCGATATGTTATCGAGAATTCCATCAGCACGAGGGCCTATTTGGCAAGCCTTCCCGTCAGTATAGCCTTCGACATCAGATATTTGAGAAGATCCACCTTTGATATAAGATGGAGCTCATGCGCTAAGGCGTAGTGTTTGAGCTTCGTTATTGCGAAGATCAACGCCAGGCAATGCTTTTCGATGGGGGAATAGTTGGTTTTTGCCCCCAGGAGAACTCTGCTTAGATAGTAGAGAGCTCTCTCCTTTTCTTGATCGTTCTCTTATGCCCATAGCGCACCTAGAGAACTTTCGATGCCCGTTATGTATAAGATAAGGGGTTTTCTCTTAACCGGGGCGGCTAATACCTACAGATTTTGCAGGTATTGTTTGATTTCGTCTAGTGCATTTTGGCATTTCTGATCCCAGACAAACGGGGTCCCCTTCTTCATCAGATGGCTATAGAGACGACATTTTTCGGAAAGATTGGCTATGAACCGCCGGATATACGCAAGCTTACTTGGAGAGACTGCAGTTGTTTAAGGGTTCTTGGGGAGGTCATTTCTATAATCACCTTGATTTTTGAGGGATCGATTACGATACCTCGGTGGCATATGATGAAACCTAGCAATTTGCCCGAGGAGACTCCAAATGCGCACTTTAAAGGGTTCATCTTTAGATTATACTTCTGAAGACGCTAGAACACAATTTTTAGGTGTTCCCAATGCTCGTCATGAGATTTTCTCTTGACTACAAGGTCATCGATATAGCATTCTATGATCTTGTGTTTGAGCTCATTGAATCTTTGCCATGGCTCTTTGGTATGTAGCTCTGGAATTTTTCAAACCGAAGGACATCACCTTATAGCAAAATATGCCTAATGGAGTCCGGAAGGCGATATACTTCTGGTCTTCTGGATCCATCTTTATCTGGTTGTATCATGAAGATCCATCCATGAAGGAGAAGACTTTGTGGGTGGACGTGTTATCGATCATCAACTCGGTAATAGGTACTGGAATGTCATCTTTCGGGCATGCTTTGTTGAGGTCCCGAAATTCCATACAGATGCGAACTGTCCCATTTTTCTTCATCGCCGGAATGATGTTGGCAATCCAGTTGGGATATTGAAATTCTTGGATAAAGCCAGAGTCGATTAATTTCTTGACTTCGGCGTTGATACTCATCTCAAATTCGAGCCGCATCCTTCTTGGTGCCTTTTTGACTGGCTTTATGTTTGGCGATATGGCCAGTTTATGTGCCGCCACTTCTGGATCTAAACCTGGCATTTTAGAGTAGTTCCAAGAGAAGCAGTCTTTATACTGCATAAGCACGTCTTTCAGTGTAGCTACTTGTTTTTCAGATAGCAGTTCACTGACAAACGTCGGTCTCGGAACATCCTACGTTCCTAAGTTAATTTTTCTTAGGTTATCCACCGTGGTATGTATTCCATCCTCCAGTTCTTTTGGTGCTGGTAGAAATTTTGAGATCTCCTCGTCATCAATTTCATTTGTGAAGCATCCGAAGAGGTCAATCACATCCTCGTCCTCTCCCTCTTTTAAGAGAGTTACCATATGACAGGTACGGGTCCGCTTCCATTTTCGTGGTTGAGCTGGTCCTATCCTGACTGTATAAGTCTTCTTTGGCTCGTGCTTTTGTGGCTGGGTTACCCTCCAGCTATCGGATAATATAAACCTGCCTTGCTGGTATTGGTCCTCCACCCAGTCTTTGAACGTGAAACAGTCTTCAAGAGGATGGATTATTGCTCGATGGTAGGAGCAATAATCCAGATGATGGATCTCATTTATCTGTTCGGGGTGCCGAGACTCCGGAAGCGTCATCATTTGGTGCTTTATAACAAGGTTGAATATTTTCACTGTCTTGTCTCGAGGGAATGAGTATTTCCTACCCATCTTCTTCATAAAGAACGAGCTCCAACCGAGCTTTTCTCGATTAAACAGCGACTTGAACCTGCTTTGTTGTCCTTGAACATTTTTTGCATTTTTCGCCTTATTTTTACCTCTACTTCAGAGTTTTCCTTTTTCATGAAAGTACTTAGCGGTCCGTGGATGAAGAGTATCACAGTCTACTTCTTCCATTGATTGCTGACTGAGACGTTGCGTCTTGGCCTTTTTATAAATGGCCATTTCGCGGCTGTGGTTGTCTAGACTCTCTTGAAAAACTTCTTTTATTAACTTGTCAATTTGTTCTTCGAGCAACGTACTTAACGTTCTCAGGGGGATCTTGCTCCGATTTGACATCATGGCTGTTTGGAAGAGCATTTTCTTCTTCACTCGAGCTATTTATGTTGCGGAAGCTGTAGATTTGCTCCCGTTTCATGGATCGAACATATCCCCGCCCAATTATTTCCATCTTCCAGTTGGGATTCTTTCGTTTAGCCCTGGGAATATCCCAAATCTTTTTGTAGAATTGGGCCTGCCGAACCGTCTGTTCCAGAGGTACGTCTTGGCGCCTTAACAGTTTCTTTTATCCCTCCGCATAGTATCTTGGCATACGGATGGGCTGAAACTTGTCAAGAGCGGGGTTGGCACCATACCAGACTTCTTTTTCCACCTTGGCCTCCGTAAATTTATAGAAAAGAATCGCCTTTTCACCTCTTCGCCTAGGAGGGACGTAGAAAATTTGTGTAAGTATGTCTTAGCACCTCTACTGGGTTTCAAGGAGCATCAAATATGCAATTTTAAAAAATCTACAGTGCTAAGTTATACTAACCTAGAATTGAACTAGAGAATTAGGGTTATAATGTAAGCAAACAAGTTCTAAACTAAGTGATGGAAGTTTACAACCTTTGTAGACTGGTGTAGGGTGTTTTTCGTCACCCCATTGAGATGGGAATATGCACGCGCTTGTCAGGCGCATTACAGATTCCCCCTGCCTAGGTCAGGCTGGGGCTTATTGATTGTGGGGATTCGAATCTCTGGCTGCCACGGACTAAGCTGTCGTTAATTGCCCCTCGCATTTGGAGCGAGAGAACCTCCAATTGACGGGTTAAACTGGTCATGCGAACTCAATGTCCAGTGTTGTGTTTTGAAGGGATTTGGGATAGCTTGGAGGCCTCGCAGAATTATTACGGGGGTCCCGCTACCCGGATAGCGGGCTGGGGTCAAGAGGGCTAGTAGCCCCCTTGCGGGGAGTGGGCAGCGCCCCGTTAGAAATTTTTTTCTAACAGGGACAGTGTCATGAGGTATGTGTGTGTATATGTATATATACGTATATATACAAAAAAAAGGAAAGGGCATCCAAAGGATGCGTGGGAGAAAGCGCTCAGGCACTAGCGCTTTGGGCGCTAGCGCCTTAAGCGCAAGAGCGCTAGCGCCCCACGCCTTGAGTGCAAGAGCGCTAGCGCCCCATGTGCCAGGCACGTGGGCGCTCGGGCGCTAGCGCTCTGAGCGCAAGAGCGCTAGCGCCCCACGTGTCAGCACGTGGGCGCTAGCGCTCTGAGCGCAAAAGCGCTAGCGCTTTGAATGCTAGCGCCCCATGTGTCAGCATGTGGGCGCTCGGGCGCTAGCGCTTTGGGTGCTAGCGCTTTGAGCGCAAGGGCTCCAGCGCTTTGAGTGCTAGCGCCCCACGTGTCAGCACGTAGGCGCTCGAGCGCTAGCGCTTTGAGCGCAAAGGCACTAACGCTTTGAGCGCTAGCGGCCCACGTGTCAGCACGTGGGCGTTCAGGAGGCAAAAGGGACTTGGTCCCTACAATGGGAGTTGTACTCCCAGAAACGAGCACTTATTATTTTGTGTGTGTGTGTGTGTGTGTGTGTGTGTGAGGAGTTAAACTCCTAGGATGTTTTGAAGCTGATGAAGGGCTTCTCCCCTTGAGCCCTAGTTCTTCCCCAAAGTAGGGTTTCTGGAGATGGGTGTCCTTCTTCTTCATTTGAAACGAAACCTGCAATATAACATATATCTCATATATATAATATAAACATTCATCTCAGACAGTAATATGATCTCATCACAGAACATTGCAGCAGAAGATAACATATGAAATATTGGATATACTAGGACGTCCGTGTTTTATGCGAGCCTGTATAAAACGCGGATTCCACGGTCGCGATGAATAGCCAAACCCACATCCCTAGACCCCTACGAGAGTGGCAAGCAACACTGCCAATTCTAGGGTTAGGAGACCCGGTCTCGACTCCTCGAGTTGGTCTCCCACTGGACTCTAGAACTCGGTTACTTGTGCTTCCCGCCTTGGGTCTACCTAATGCGGAAAAGTAAATAATATACAATGGTGACATCATCCTTAGCCCGGAAGTGCCCCAATAAAAGAATATTACATACAATGAATTTTACATGAATGAAAATAAAAAAAAACCCATCTCACAAAAAACCCCCGGCTATTCAAGACGCGACGATCCAATATAACATATCACAACAACACATAATATCTCATATCATCAACGTAAGCAAGTATGCGTATCCCGATTATCGTTGATGTATAGCAAAGAAGCCGGCGATACACCACATACTACGCTTACGGTCACAGAAAAGAAAGTGTAAAACTACAACAGTTGGAATCCGCAACCTCCTTAGACATCTCATGCCTAACCAAATGAATTCCTTAGACATCGCATGCCTAACAATTATAAACCCCGCATTTTAGTCTCAATATCGAAAACTCTTTTCAGTATCAAGTCGAGCAATTCAACAAGATTCCCAACATCCTGATCGAATGCTCATCGCAAACTTTAGTAGACGGCCGCACCCTCATATGTCGTCGACGAAGTGCACTAAGACGGAACACCGCTGCCGCGAGCACTCGAACGTATGCTTTTGGCGACAGGGTTCTCCTACAGTCACTTGGTCGGGACTATGGGGCGTGGCTATCTATTAAGTTTACCCGGCGAGTATTCGCGTACGCTACATGATTGCGATAGACTTTTGATCGCATCAAAATCCCATGGCAACCGATCATCTGAGACTAAACTGCTAGATTTATAACATTCAAATTAGTTATCTCATAACTACTTGTGGATTCTAAATATTGTATCACATTCCAGATAAAAAGACAATGTTAAACTTTCCGATCGAATAAACAAACACCCAAGATTTCCTAAATAGCTCAACACTTGAGCGGAGTTCAAAAAGTATCCATCACATGCCACAGTACCAATGGTCTAGCAGTAGAAGGGTCAAACCAATGCCTCATATGTGGCAACGCTGTACTGCCCCAAACACTAAGGTTTAGAGGCAGTTCAGACGGTCACATAACCGAGTTAAGGTTTGTGTTCTTCTAGAGGGTCCACCGCGTTACTTGCATGATTTTCCGGAAGTTTCAAACTCGTGAAAAAATCCAACACTTGAAAATTTTCCGACAGAGGAAAAAGTGAGTTTTTGATATCCGTTCGAACTTTTTAACACGTTCTAAAATTACCCGGAAAAACTTAAACGAAGTTAAATTATCCGATCGAATCAATGAATACAAAAGATCTCCAGAAAACTCAACACGTGAGTAATATAAAAAATTCCCAGAAGCATCAAGAAATACCTACGAATTTTACTGTAGAGAAAGAAAACCCAATTCCACTGTTTGGCTGCGGAACCGCCGCGCAAGGAAGGGTAATGCCACGGTTCCGTGGCGCTTTGAGAGAATTGGGATTTCGTATTTTACAGTTATCCTTAGATTTCCTTGCTTAATTTTCTGAGTATTTTTAATACAGAAAAATCAACATTTTAAAAAAAATTCCGGAGAGGGGGTAAAACTCGATGTTTCGGGGTTCGATCGGACTTTAAACTTCGTCTAGACTTCGCCTAAAGCTTTAGCTTGGCTCTGATACCACTGTAGGGTTACTAGTCACTCTCACAAGGTTCTACAAGGCATCAATCATACCCGATTTAAAATTTAGACGTGCCGAACAAACCTAACCAAGATCTTAGACTAGAGATTAGGCGAAACAAAGCAAGTAAACAACTTTACTTCTGAAAGTTTGGGATTACAACCTTTATAGTTCGGTCCTTCACTTCTAAAGCTCCGTGTTGAGGTCCCTTCGCTGCGATCATCGAGTATCCGGACTCTAGAGAGGCTCCACAAAAGAAAGATGCAAGCTTGCTTCCGATCTTCGATAACAAAGACGATCTACCTTGAAGAAACTCAAACCCAAGCTCTTGCTTTGCTAATCAAGTATTAGCAAAGCAAACACCCTAATCTAAGTGGCTAGAATAGATGGGGATGATGAAATAGGAATTTAGCTCTCATTTGTTTTCTTTATTTCACTCATTTTCATCACTTTTGAAAAAGCTAGAAAGCTTTTCATCAAAGAGGAAGAAGAAGAAGAAGCAAAACCATTTGTGATGAATAATGAATTGTGGTGAGATTAGAAATGCAACCATGGGTTAAGTATAATAACTTAACCCATGTAGAGACTTAACCATGGTGAAGGGTTGGGTTGGGTTAACAAATATCAACCAAAATATCTTTAGAAAATATCTTTAGTTAAAAACAAAAGCAAAGTTTCTAGAAGCTTCAAGAAGGTTTAACCCTAATCCAAACCCTAACCATGTTTAAACTCCACAAAACATGTTGCATTTGTAACCTTAACTTGTTACAATATTATATAATGCAATTAACATATATCACATATATATCAATGTATTACCCGAGTAAGAAAAAGAATATTTTAGTGAGCTTATATTAGTTAATGTAATTTAATATATCAAATATATAATTATACATTAAATTATCGAATCAACACTTGATCCGATAATCCGTCTATTTCACAAATAACCGACTAATATTATCTGTATCAGTTCATCGGATCAACACTTGATCCGATGACCCGGCTATATCTCATATACCCGGCCGATATCTCATATCGTGAGAATCAAATACGGTATCACATACACGTATTGTTCTCGGTCCCGCACATATCATATATGTGCTCCTACTCCGTTTTGCCTGAGCCAGGAAACCTCTGTGTAGGACTCTAAAGAATAGTCAATACGCCGGCAGTAGGTGATGATCATATCAAACACCCACAAGCTGCAAGCGGTCAGCTAAACGTAACAGCCACCCAAGTATCGAGCAATCAGAAGATCAACAAGCAAGCCTGTACATTCTCCCGTGAATCCAATCAGTAACACTCCCGTACAGTCCGGTCTCTTCGTCTGATATGTCGCATATCTCGCCTACGGGTGGTAAACGTCAGACCCCAGTACCTTGATAAGTCGTGTCGATATGAGGTCCATAACAATTCGAGAAACTACTGATAACACTTACCAGTAAATCTCAGCAACCCTGGCCAGGGATTTCTAGTTATAGCCAATCGAACACAGCGCAACATCAACTCCCTATACCGGGAGAGACGAAACCCCTCCTATCGCTCATTGCCTCCATGTGATTCGGGACTGTACCCAAAAGCCACCTTTTTGCATGCCCTCTTGGACGTGGTATGATGGAAATCAAAGCACAGTAGGTATCACACAAGACTCTATGACGATCTCAGGTCTACAGACTAACCTGTACCAGTGTCACCAGAGAACTGCCATCTGACGTGAGGTATAATACCCTCTGGGAGTTCTCGGCGAGTCCGTCCAGTGTACCCAGTTTCCACTGAGCACCCGTATACCTTCTCTGATGTCAAACACCAATGGATATGGGATCATCCATCGCCCATCATATGGGTCAAGAAGCGCATACGCTAGTCTACTTTGGAGTATCGATGCCTTGTCTCGGTACTCCCACGGCTAGGAACATTTGAAGGATGTACTTGGCGACTACACTGTTCCTACTAGTATGATCCGCATCATAGTCTTGGTAGTCAAGTACTCATCCTAAGGGATTTATCAACATGTAACATAGAGACAATCAGAGTACATGTTAAGATAAAGTGTAAGCAGATAGCATACTATCATGTCGAGCAAGAAAGTCCTCCCTATATATGTCCAAGCATCCACTACAATATACATCGTATGTACAGTAATGGCCTCTAGGGCATACATACAACTAACAATCTTCCACTTGCACTAGGGCCATCTGTTGTGGTATCGCATACCCAACAATTAGCTGTGGTTGAAGTATCTCATACTCAACCATCCCATAAAAGTCTCTACTGGGAAATAGGCCTTTGTGAGTGGATCCGCGTTGTTGTCCTCTGTGTCTACTCTCCGAACCTCGATCTCCCTGGAGATCAACCATCTCCATGATCAAGTGATACCGCCTAAGAATTATATCTGGATTTCTAATGGGACGGGGGTTCCTTGGCCAAAGCCATAACTCCATTGTCACACAATGGTTGGAACGAAGTTCATCTCATGAACTTATATTTATCCAGACTGCCTCTTTGGTAGCATCCTTGGGAACGATGTATCTTGCCTTTAATCGTTTAGTAAGTCATGGTATCTAGCTTGGAACTCTTCCAACATACCGTCCCTCCACTGAGGGTAAAGACAATGCCTGCGACTGACATTCAGTCGTCCTTATCACCCTGGAACCTTTCCAGTGATTCTCCCCAGGATCGATTGATACCATCTCACTACAACTAGTGAGAATCCTAACACCCAATTAGATTTATCTCATAGATCCATAACTCAGGATTTAGGAGGTATCATCTTGATCCTACAGAGAATCTTTGTGATAAGCGTAGATTGACCGAGCGTAGCATAGGAAACTCCTTCCCTATCAAGAGTATGTCATCCATGTACTCTATGAGGATCACCACCATACTCCCTACTACCTTTTTGTATATATAAAGGTTTATCTACCATTTTGATGAAGTCACACTCTTTGACTACTTCATCAAAACAGACGTTCTAACTCCGCGATGCCTGATTTATCACATAAAACATTTTGCTCACGTTTTCGCTGCTCCCACTGTCTACGAAGCCCTCTGGCTGTGTACTTATAGACGCTCTCTTCTAAATCAATATTTAGAAAAAGCAGTCATGACACCCAACCGCCAGCTATCGTAGTTATGGTATGTAGCTGTGGCAAGTAGGATCTGGATGGACTTAAGCATAGCTTTGAAAGTCTCAACTTTTCCATGTACACCAAGTAATCTTCTCAAGATATACTTGCTCCTGATGGGGATTTAACTCTTCAGATAAAGCAACCAAAGTCCATACTTTGTTGGTGTATAAGGATTCCATCTCAGATCGCTAAGCATCCAGCCATTCTCACAGAGTCCTCATTCCTGATGGCCTGCTCGAAACTAGTTGGATCATCATCTCATGATGCAATCCTCGCTCCCACTGTCATAGAGAAACCGAAGTATCTCTCAGGTGGATGAGGAACCCTACCAGATCGGCGGAGAGGCTGAGGTTCGTTGGAAACTATTGAATCCTCCGGGTTTACCAAATCATCAGCTGCAGTTTGTATAGCAGGAACTCCTTCCAGTTCTACCTCATGACACTTAATTTCTTCACAAGAAATTCCCTTTCACAAAGGTGGCATGCTGAGAAACAAAAACACCTTTTGTTCCCCAGTTTGGTAGAAGATATTCCCTTGCGAATGCTTGGGATATCCAACAAACTTCCACAGAACTGACTTTGCCTCGAGCTTGTCCGGATTTTGCTTTTGACATAGGCCGGACAACACCAAATCTTAACATCCTTAAGAGATGGGCTCTTCCCATACCATATCACATATGGAGTGGTAGACATCTGATTTGGTTGGAACCCTATTCAATAGGTATGCAACTTCTCAAGTGCATCACACCAGAGAAAATAGGCAACCCAGTAGTACTCATCATAGAGCACACCATATCACATAGGGTGTAATTGCACCGCCCCGATACACCGACGTGCTGTGGTGTATTCGGAGGAGTAATGCTGAGAGAGAATCTCATTCTCCTTTAGAATAGTCCAAGAATTCCGTGCTCAAGTATTCTCCTCTTTGATCACATCAAAAGACATAATACTTATACCCGTTTTTGGTTCTCTACTTCTAACTTATATTCATTGAATTTCTCAAAATTTCCAGACTTGTGTTTCAACAGGAACATATTTCCGGATCTTGAGAGATAATCAGTGAATGTAATGAAGTACAAAGAACCGGTCTTGGCATATGTAGACAGGGGACCTTCATACATCAGCATGTATCAATCCAAAGAGTTCACTAACTCTTTCTCTGTTTCCAATAAACGGAGCTGTGGTCATCTTATCTCTGTGACATGACCGATAAGTTTCACAAGATGTAAATTCAAACTAATTTAAATATGCATCTAAATGTAACTTCAGCTAGTCGGGTTGCATTGATATGACCTAGTCTACAATACCTCAAGAAGGATTCGTTCATTTCTGAGCTCTTCCTCTTGTGTGTGTTCTGTATACTAAGAACTATAGTTTGATTTTAGAACGTCTATGCTTTTAGATAACGTGCCTGAACCGATCAACTCTTGATATAGGAAATGTTCAAAACATTATCCAACAATACAAAATTATATCCTTCTTTACTAATAAAGAGACTGATATGATGTTGTATATCAGGTTCAATATCTAATAACATTCGTTCAGAAACAATGTATTCTGGTAATATATGGTGATAACTGCCAACAGACTTGGCTGCAACACTTGCATCATTTCCAACTCTTGAAACTTATCACCCGTTCTCAGTTCTCTACCTATCTGTAGCCCATGTAATAAATTACATTTGCGGGATCCTGATCCAGCATCTCATACCCAGGACGTAAAGGATACTGAAAAACAGTTCTCGGTAATGAACATACCCGAAGATGATGCATTATCATGCACTTTCTTCGTTTGGGTGGCACGGGAATTCTGGTAATCCCCTATTTCCTGCTCTGTCTTATAACAATTATAAGTTGGAGCGGGACCAACGTTCCCTAGCGCAGTATAATAAGTGGGTTCGGTCAATACATCCGTATTATTTATCTTGATTAAGGCGTGACATGGTCGCTACCAGGAGAGAGATAGAAGAAAACACTCAGCGTATGCTCTTGCAAGATTAGATTGGTTATTAATATATCTAATCAGGATGTCTCCCACTGTTTTAGTCAAATCTTCCTTCAAACCCTAAAAGGAAAGACTAGCCGGGATTAATTACACTCTACAAGTTCGCCAATCTTTCAGCCAGGCCAGTGCCGGTACTTTGAGGGAGGTTCCCCGTGCTTTCGCACGGACCTAATTAAAATAAACCTCGTTTTTCCAGGGGCGTAACCCCGTTAACACCTTTCTATACACCTACTTGATCGGCTAATTGTAATGTGTAAAACTCTCCCAGGAGTAACTCTTACTCACAGCGGATATCGGGATCCAACTATCTCATAGGAGGTATGCAATCTCATTGCAAATTTCAACACTTGAAATTCCCAATAATATTTTACCCCTAGCGTCCTATGACCTTGACGGAGGTCAACAAACCATAGGCTGCTAGTCAAGTTCTACCCGTCATTTCCTGATTGAATTAAACCCACCCGCACGACCCTTGACAGAGGTCAACAAGGTCGCACGACTATCCTAAATCAATCACATCATATGTTTATACAGATAAGCACTAATCAGCTACCGCACACTACGTCTTGACAGAGGTCAACAAACACAGCACGTACTAACAATTACTTATCTGAAATGGCGGAGGGCTACGAAAGGTTTTTAAGAAAACCCTTTGCGTAATGAACTTGATATCGTTGTAGAATCGAGTGATTTTAAATGGAATGTTTTTTAGGCCTTTTCTAGTTTTGCTAAAGAGGTCACTCCCGGTGAAGGGATCTCGGCTCTTTCCTCATCGAATAAGGTGCTTGATATTTCCCAAACATCACTATGCAAAGCAAGAACTATAGAAGCAATCTAAAACAAAACCGAGTTTGTATCATCTGCTAGTTTCGCTAAAGAGGTCACTCCCGGTGAAGGGATCTCGGCTCTTTCCTTATCGAATAAGGTGCTGGATATTCTACAAGGAATACCGCTATGCAAAGCAAGAACTAGAGCTACCAGTTTCTACAACATCTTTAGGTTTCTTTTAGTTTCATTAATCTCATTAATGAAGTACCATTTTATTATGCTTCACAAGCATCACATTTGAAACGAAATCTGCAATATAACATATATCTCATATATATAATATAAACATTCGTCTCAGGCAGTAATATGATCTCATCACAGAACATTGCAGCAGAAGATAACATATGAAATATTGGATATACTAGGACGTCCGTGTTTTATGCGAACCTGTATAAAACGCGGATTCCACGGTCGCGATGAATAGCCAAACCCACATCCCTAGACCCCTACGAGAGCGGCAAGCAACACTGCAAATTCTAGGGTTAGGAGACCCGGTCTCGACTCCTCGAGATGGTCTCCCACTGGACCCTAGAACCCGGTTACTTGTGCTCCCCACCTTGGATCTACATAATGAGGAAAAGTAAATAATATACAATGATGACATCATCCTCAGCCCGGAAGTGCCCCAATAAAAGAATATTACATACAATGAATTTTACATGAATGAAAATAAAAAAAAAACCCTCATCTCACATAAAACCCCCGGCTATTCAAGATGCGACGATCCAATATAACATATCACAGCAACACATAATATCTCATATCATCAACGTAAGCAAGTATGCGTATCCCGATTGTCGTTGATGTATAGCAACGAAGCGGGCGATACACCACATACTACGCTTACGGTCACAAAAAAGAAAGTGTAAAACTACAACAGTTGGAATCCGCAACCTCCTTAGACATCTCATGCCTAACCAAATGAATTCCTTAGACATCGCATGCTTAACAATTATAAACCCCGCATTTTAGTCTCAATATCGAAAACTCTTTTCAATATCAAGTCGGGCAATTCAATAAGATTCCTGACATCCTGATCGAATGCTCGTCGCAAACTTTAGTAGACGGCCGCACCCCAGATGCCGTCGACGAAGTGCACTAAGGCAGAACACCGCTGCCGCGAACACCCGAATGGATGCTTTTGGCGACGGGGTTCTCCTACAGTCACTTGGTCGGGGCTATGGGGCGTGGCTATCTATTAAGTTTACCCGGCGAGTATCCGCGTACGCTACGTGATTGCGACGGACTTTTGATCGCATCAATATCCTGTGGAAACCGATCATCTGAGACTAAACTGCTAAATTTATAACATTCAAATTAGTTATCTCATAACTACTTGTGGATTCCAAATATTGTAACACATTCCAGATAAATAGACAATGTTAAACTTTCCGATCGAATAAACAAACACCCAAGATTTCCCAAATAGCTCAACACTTGAGCGGAGTTCAAAAAGTATCCATCACATGCCACAGTACCAATGGTCCAGCCGTAGAAGGGTTAAACCAACGCCTCACATGTGGCAACGCTGTACTGTCCCAAACCCTAAGGTTTAGAGGCGGTTCAGACGGTCACATAATCAAGTTAAGGTTTGTGTTCTTCTAGATGGTCCACCGTGTTACTTGCATAATTTTCCGGAAGTTTCAAACTCGTGAAAAAATCCAACACTTGAAAATTTTCCAACAGGGGAAAAAGTGAGTTATTGATATCCGTTCGAACTTTTTAACAAGTTCTAAAATTACCCGGAAAAACTTAAACGAAGTTAAATTATCCGATCAAATCAACGAATACAAAAGATCTCCAGAAAACTCAACACTTGAGTAATATTAAAAATTCCCAGAAGCATCAAGAAATACCTATGGATTTTACTGTAGAAAAAGAAAACCCTAATTCCACTGTTTGGCCACGGAACCGCCGCGCAAGGCAGGGTATTGCCGCGGTTCCGCGGCTCTTTGAGAGAATTGGGATGTCGTATTTTACAGTTATCCTTAGATTTCCCTGCTTAATTTTCTGAGTATTTTTAATACAGAAAAATCAACATTTTTAAAAAATTTCCAGAGAAGGGGTAAAACTCGATGTTTCGGGGTTTGATCGGACTTTAAACTTCGTCTAGACTTCACCTAAAGCTCTAGCTTGGCTCTGATACCACTGTAAGGTTACTAAGCACTCTCACAAGGTTCTACAAGGTATCAACCATGCCCGATTTAAAATTTAGACGTGCCGAACAACCCTAACCAAGATCTTAAACTAGAGATTAGGCGAAACAAAGCAAGTAAACAACTTTACTTCTAAGAGTTTGGGATTACAACCTTTGTAGTCCGGTCCTTCACTTCTAAAACTCCGTGTTGAGGCCCCTTCGCTGCGATCATCGAGTATCCGGACTCTAGAGAGGCTCCACAAAAGAAAGATGTAAGCTTGCTTCCGATCTTCGATAACAAAGATGATCTACCTTGAAAAAACTCAAACCCAAGCTCTTGCTTTGCTAATCAAGTATTAGCAAAGCAAACACCCTAATCTAAGTGGCTAGAATAGATGAGGATGATGAAGTAAGAATTTAGCTATCATTTATTTTCTTTATCTCACTCATTTTCATCAAAGAGGAAGAAAAAGAAGAAGCAAAACCATTTGTGATGAATAATGAATTGTGGTGAGGTTAGAAATGCAACCATGGGTTAAGTATGATAACTTAACCCATGTAGAGACTTAACCATGGTGAAGAGTTGGGTTGGGTTAACAAATATCAACAAAAATATGTTTAGAAAATATCTTTAGTTAAAAACAAAAGCAAAGTTTCTAGAAGCTTCAAGAAGGTTTAACCCTAATCCAAACCCTAACCATGTTTAAACTCCACAAAACATGTTGCATTTGTAACCTTAACTTGTTACAATATTATATATCACATATATAATATATTTTATAATAAAATAAAATAATACAATTAACATATATCACATATATATATCAATGTATTAACCAAGTGAGAAAAAGAATCTTTTAGTGAGCTTATATTAGTTAATATAATTTAATATATCAAATATATAATTATACATTAAATTATCGAATCAACACTTGATTCGATAATCCGGCTATTTCACAAATAACCGACTAATATTATCTGTATCAGTTCATCGAATCAACACTTGATCCGATGACTCGGCTATATCTCATATACCCAGCCGATATCTCATATCGCGAGAATCTAATACGGTATCACATACACGTATTGTTCTCGGTCCCGCACATATCATATATGTGCTCCTACTCCGTTTTGCCTGAGCCAGGAAACCTCTGTGTAGGACTCTATAGAATCGTCAATACGCCGGCAGTAGGTGATGATCATATCAAACGCCGGCAGTAGGTGCAAGCGGTCAGCTAAACGTAACAGCCACCCAGGTATTGAGCAATCAGAAGATCAACAAGCAAGCCTGTACATTCTCCCGTGAATCCAATCAGTAACACTCCCGTACAGTCTGGTATCTTCGTCTGATATGTCGCATATCTCGCCTAGGGGTGGTAAACGTCAGACCCCAGTAGCTTGATAAGTCGTGTCGATATGAGATCCATAACAGTTCAAGAAACTACTGATAACACTTACCAGTAAATCTCAGCAACCCTGGCCAGGGATTTCCAGTTATAGCCAATCGAACACAGCGCAACATCAACTCCCTATACCGGGAGAGACGAAACCCCTCCTATCGCTCATTGCCTCCATGTGATTCGGGACTGTACCAAAAGCCACCTTTTTGCACGCCCTCTTGGACGTGGTATGATGGAAATCAAAGCACAGTGGGAATCACACAAGACTCTATGACGATCTCGGGTCTACAGACTAACCTGTACCAGTGTCACCAGAGAACTACCATCTGACGTGAGGTATAATACCCTCTGGGAGTTCTCGCCGAGTCCGTCCGGTGTACCCAGTCTCCACTGAGCACCCGTATACCTTCTCTGATGTCAAACACCAATGGATATGGGATCATCCATCGCCCATCATATGGATCAAGAAGCGCATACGCTAGTTTACTCTGGAGTATCGATGCCTTGTCTCGGTACTCCCACGACTAGGAACATTTGAAGGATGTACTTGGCGACTACACTGTCCCCACTAGTATGATCCGCATCATAGTCCTGGTAGTCAAGTACTCATCCTAAGGGATTTATCAACATTTAACATAGAGACAATCGGAGTACATGTTAAGATAAAGTGTAACCAGATAGCATACTATCATTTCGAGCAAGAAAGTCCTCCCTATATATGTCCAAGCATCCACTACAATATACATCGTATGTACAGTAATGGTCTCTAGGGCATACATACAACTAACAAAAAACTATTTTGTTTTTTAAAAGGAAGAGTAAAACTCTTAATTTAATTCAAAAGAAAGAACAAAGTTTTAGAACCTTGAGGAAGGAAAAAGATCTCAGATCTGGATTCTTTTGGGGAGAGAGAAAAAAGTTGTTGGGATATTTTCATTATCCTTGCCTTTATAGGCTATACACTTTGCATATAGCCCTTTGGGATTTACAAAATGGCATTTTGCCCATCTTTCATACATTTATTCATAAAATAAAAGAAATATACCAAAATTATTTATTACAAAATTTTTACTTTAGCATGGGGGGAGGCGGGCCGCTTCATGTTCGGGCTCGACCCGGGCATTGGCCCACTTGACCTGGGCTTGGGCCCACTTGGCCTGGGGTTGACTTTGATTTTGACTTGGTCAACCGGGGTGTAAATTTTTACCCCAATAAATTGCCCCCATCAATAAATGCACACCACATATGTAGGTCGTGTGCATGAAATTGATGGATCTTCTTTTACTTGGAGGCGACTTGATTTGGTTCCTGCTTTTTTGGAAGCTGGCACTGCCCTTTTTACGATAGGGACGGTCGTTGCTTGACATGTCTCCAAGACGGAGTGTCTGTGGTAGATGTTTCCTTGGCCCGGAGTGATCTGGTTCCCGCTTTGTAGGAAGCCTGCACTGCCTTTTTTACGACATGGACGGTCAATGCTGCCCTTTTAGCGACTTGGACGGTCGGTGCTGCCCTTTTTGCGGCTTGGACGGTCGATGCTGGTGCTGCCCTTTTAGCGACTTGGACGGTCGATGCTACCCTTTTAGCGACTTGGACGGTCGATACTGCCCTTTTAGCGACGTGGACGGTCGGTGCTGCCCTTTTAGCGACGTGGACGGTCGGTGCTGTCCTTTTTGCGATGTGGACGGTCGGTGCTGCCCTTTTTGCAACGTGGACGGTCGGTTCTGCCATTTTTGCGACTTAGACGGTCGGTGCTGTAAGTCTACGGTAGCGCCCCGGCCGTCTACAGACGCCAAATGCGGAACAAAATTTTTTTAACTGGCGCTATCGTATACTTTAACCCGGATCTGCCATTATTGCTAAACTAACATACTGTAAAGAGTGTAGAAAGGTTATACCGAACGATCCGAGTCCTTCGTTCTTCAACCATCATCCCACGCTCCGTTGCAGCTGCTCCGATCTCATCGATCTCCAATCTGCTCGTCCAGGTGGCACCACGTCACTGATTCTTTAAACGGGCTCCCGTCTCTGACTCAAGGCAACTCGGTCGTCAAGTTTGCTAAAAGAGACGACCAAGAATGATGTAGAGAATGAGTAGATGACTTTGTCTCACTTCGTCCAAAACCGTGGACGATCGGTTAATGAAGTTTCCACTCGAATCGGGTGATGGAATGAAATGAGCTGTGAAATTCCATACACCCCAAAATCTATCATATCTTTTTAGCAAATGAAACATCAAGTGAGTGTGTATGTGAGAGAGAGGAGGGGCCGGCCATATATATATGGAGAGGGGGTGAGTGTAGGAGAGAAGAGGGTGACCATAAAAAGCTTCTCACAAAAAAATATCAAGAACAAATATCCTTCATGCAAACAAAACCTCATTAATGCAAATGGTGATTCATTAACCTAGTCACCATTGCATTAATGGCTCCATTAATGCACTAATGACTCACCATGCCAAGTCACCCTTTCTAGAACCTTCTAGAATCACGACTCAACCTTATCCAAGAAAAGATAAATCCGTCTTTAACCGAATGTTAAAAGACGGCTGATAGAAAACTGGAAACTGGCAACTTCCAAAAGTGATCCTGAAACGACTTTCAGGATAACCCCGTAACTGTATAAATATACCCGCATTTGTATTACGACCGAATACAAATGCAACCGAGACAAAGATATTATATCTACTCAATACAATACTCGGATCCGGCTTAAACCAAAGCCGACCAGTATCATCTGCCCGAAAAATAACACGTGCGTAAACGCACGTGCATTTTCCGAACCCTGCCATATAACCATACGGCCTCTACAACGTTTCGCCCGAACTTGGGAAACTGTCTGTGGGGAACTCTAATGACTCGTCAGTACCCTTGCAGTGGGTTTAACCACAAACCGTCAGCGACACTAGCTATTCGTAACGGCTGCCCATGGACTGACCTCAAGGGAGGCTGATGAGCGAACTCATCCAGAAACCCTACTGAGCCTAACAGTGACAATGTATATACAGTCCGGTCCGTTCGTCAATGAGTATCACATATCTGCCTAGGGGGTTAGTAACGTCCGACCCCCAATAGCAGTATAAGTCGTGTCGGAGTATAGCCCAATAACACCCTGAGATACTACTGGAGTACCTACCAGTAAATCTCCTTCCAGGGCCGTGGGCTTTGTGTAATGACTCTCCTAGACACAGCACGACCTCGCCCCCAATACCGGGAGAGACGAATCCCCTGCCAATCCGCTCACGTGCCTCCATATGGCTCGGGACTGTACCCAAAAACTACCTGTTTGCACGACTCCTTTGAGCCATGGTAGGGTAGAAATCAAAGCACAGTGGGAACTCACACGAGACAAATGACGACCTCAGGTCGATGAACTAACCTGTACACATGTCATCAGGGAACTGCTATATGACGATATGTATAATACCAACCAGCAGATTCCCGGCGAGTCCTGTCCGGTGTACTCATAACCCAATGAGCACCTGTATACATCTTAGGTGATCCAACTGACACCAGTGGCTTGTGAGACCGGCCACCGCCCCTCGTCGGGGTTTCGACTGTACACACTAGTCTACTCCGGAGTATCGATGCCCTGTCTCGAAACTCCCACGACTAGGGACCACAATTAAGGATATGCGTATAAACCACCCAACTCTCATGTATATGATCGTCATCATACTGTTGGTGGTAAAGCAAGATCCTAAGGGCTCTATCAAAGTGTAACATGTAATTAGTCACCTGAACATGTATACGACTGATAAAGGCAAACCAGATAGCATACTATCATCTCGAGTAAGACTGTCCTACCGGTATAGGTCCTCCGCAATCATTGCAATCACGTACCTGTGATCCAATAATTGACTCTGAGGGCACTATCTCCAACAGGTGCTGCCCTTTTTGCGACTTGGACGGTCGGTGCTGCCCCTTTAGCGACGTGGACGGTCGGTGCTTGATTTGACTTGCTCTGCTTCTTGCGGTGTCAGGGTTGAAGTTGACTTGTTGATTCGATGTGATTTGGGTTGACATTAGCACCGCTAACACTGAAGCGTAACGCTAGGAGCGACTCATCATTTGTCATTGCCTGTTGGGGAACGATGGCTTAGGAGACAGGTTTAGATCCCTATCACCTAAGGCTTTTCAATTTTATGAGTCGTAAGGGTCTCATAAAAGCATTTTCTCCCTATGAGTCGAGAGGATCTCGCAGGTGTATGTTCTCCTTAGGAATCGTGAGGATTCTTAAGTGTGTTGCTCCTTTATAAGTCGTAGAGATCTCACGCAGGGGTTTTCTCCTCACATGGTCGAGAGGACTTTGCGAGTGTATTTTCTCTCTTTTCACGAGTTTGCGCCTTTCGGGTTTTCACAAACTCACCGGCAGTCCTGCTGTTTTTACTCATGGAGCCCTTTCGGGTTTTCATCCATGCCCGTTTTGCTTGTGGACATACCCCCTTTTTTTATGCTGGTAGGATTTTAGAAGTAGTCTCACCGGCAGGACTTGGGAGAGATAGGAGTCGTTTACGCCCGTGGATTGTATACGGTTTTGCAGGATGTATGATCCAGACCGTAGGGCCGGCGTGCTCAATTCTCCTGCGACTTGGAGCATTCACGCGTAGTATGTCTTGAGATATCGGCCATTGATGGGTGGCATGGGCCTTTCTCCCTCGACACTTATTAGTTGGTAGGATCCTCCGTCGAACACTTTTTCGATAACGTATGGTCCTTCCCAGTTTGGCTCGAATTTTCCCTTGGCATGTCGATTGGGGATGATCGGTCTTTTGAGGACCAACACCAATTCGCCTTTCTTGAAAGCGCGGAGACGGGTTATCTTGTCATAGGCCCGTGACATTCGGGATCGGTATAGCTCCATGTTTTGCTGCACCGCGAGCCTTTTTTCTTCGAGGGGGTCTAGCTCTTCAAGCCAAAGGAGCATGTTTTCCTCCTCCGTCAACTCGTGCTGAACGGCCATTCTTATGCTTGGAACTTCGACTTTGAGGGGGAGGACCGCCTCCACTCCGAAGAGCAATGAGTATAGAGTGGACTGAGTTGGAGTACGGTGTGTGGTACGATATGCCCACAACGCCTCATGAAGTTTGAGATTCCAGTCTCTCTTGTTGGCTGAAGCATTTTTCCTCAGGAGCTTGCATAGAGTCTTATTGAAAGCTTCAGCTAGCCCATTAGCTCTTGGATTATAGATAGAGGAATATCTCCAGTCTATCTTGTGCTGAGTAGCGAACCTTGAGACTTTGAAACTCTTGAAAGAAGCCCCATTGTTAGAAATGATTCTTCTTGGTGTACCGAAGTGGTATAGAATATTATGCTGGAAGAATGTCAGAATATCTTCTGTCTTGACTAGCCCATTAGCTCTTGGATTAAGGAAAGTCGGCTCTTTCTCGCTGTCCGAGCTTGACTCTTCCTGGATCGAAGGGTCTTTCTGCCTATCGTCCTCTTCAAGAGGGTTTTCATCATCCAGCGGAGGCGGTTGTTCTTGGGAAACAGCAACCGCATTCAAGCCAGATTGGGCTTGGGATGCGGTGGCCCCCTCCTTGCTTTTGCTGCGAAGGTTGTCGCTGGGGCGCCCGCCCGCCATATACACCGTATGGATAATATATCCAGCCGTCTTTTTATTATCGGCGGCTGACTTCATGGATCGCTATCTTGAACACCCATGTTTTGGTAACAGGCAGTCGATTGAAGGCGGATGGCCTGGCCGGATTCTTGAATGGTGCTGGCACTTCTTTTCTGGATTTGCCCCGCTGCTTTCGCGTGGCGCAGAGTGCCTGATAGACTCTTGAAGAGACAGTGTCATACTTTTTCTGTTGGGGCCGGGACACGTCTCTTTGTAGCAACGTTCGGACCGCTGTCTTCTTGATCCTGGCGGTAATGGCATTTTTCTGAACCCACTTCAGAGCTTCGAAGGAATTGCTGATTTTTACGGCCGACTCAGCCGTCGTCGCGGAGTAACCCTGCTTTCGTAACCTCACAAGACTCCACTTGGCCGAAGTCCTGGCCGTCTTGTTGGCTTGATACCTGAGCCGCTTCTGTCTTAACTTTTCTTCTTTAAGCACCTGGCAAACCTCGGCTCTTTGGAAAGACGCCGTAGACCGGGCGATGGAGGATTTTGGAGATACGTTCGATTGTGCATTTGCTGGAGTCATCGCCTGAGCTCGTCCGCAACATTTGATGTTGCCCTTTGTACCGGAAGTCTTGCCCCCAGCAGGAGCGCCAGAGAGTCGTTCACACACCTTCTTAAGCTTCGGTTGTGGTGCCTTAGCGATCACAACATTCGGCCTCTTGCCCCTTGAGACCGGCTTGGCCACCTGTTTTGCCGGGATTTCTGCCAGATGAGCGCTTCTGGCAGGGTAGATGATGACGGAGCCAAACTGGCGGGGCAGTTCCTCCCACTGTCGACTAAGGCTTGCGGGGAGATCCACACGAGCATTGACCTTGACTACGTACGGGATCGGGGTCGCGTTAGAAGCTGAATTCGTCTTGGGAGATATTGTCGTCGAAAGTTGATAGCTGCACGGAAAAAAGAAAAAAACATCATTTCAGTATAGGCAATCGATATGTATATTGATTGAGTTCGCATAAACACTTAACCCAAAATATGGGAGGAGAGAAAGGTCCCACCGGGCATGCCAGAATCTGTAGGGTGTTTTTCGTCACCCCATTGAGATGGGAATACGCACGCGCTTGTCAGGCGCATTACAGATTCCCCCTGCCTAGGTCAGGCCGGGGCTTATTGATTATGGGGATCCGAATCTCCGGCTGCCGCGGACTAAGCTGCCGTTAATTGCCGCTCGCATTTGGAGCAAGAGAACCTCCGATTGACGGGTTAAACTGGTTATGTGAACTCAATGTCCAGTGTTGTGTTTTAAAGGGGTTTGGGATATCTTGGGGGCCTCGCAGAGTTTTTACGGGGATCCCGCTACCCGGATAGCGGGCTGAGGGTCAAGGGGGCTAGCAGCCCCCTTGCGGGGTGCGGGGCAGCGCCACGTTAGAAATTATTTCTAACAGGGACAGTGTCATGGAGTATGTGTGTGTGTGTATGTATATATACGTATATATACAAAAAAAAGGGGGAAAGGGCATCCAAAGGATGCGTGGGAGAAATTGCTCAGGCGCTAGCGCTTTGGGTGCTAGCGCCTTGAGCGCAAGAGCGCTAGCACCCCACATGCCAGGCACGTGGGCGCTCGGACACTAGCGCTCTAGGCGCAAGAGCGCTAGCGCCCTACGTGTCAGCAAGTGGGCGCTCGTACGCTAGCGCCCCATGTGTCAGCACGTGGGCGCTCGTGCGCTAGCGCTCTGAGTGCAAGAGCGCTAGCGCCCCACATGTCAGCACGTGGGCGCTCAGGCGCTAGCGCTTTGAGCGCAAGGGCGCTAGTGCCCCACGTTTCAGCACGTGGGCGCTCGGGCGCTAGCGCTTTGAGCGCAAGCGCTTTGAGCATAAGGGCGCTAGCGCTTTGAGCGCTAGCGCCCCACGTGTCAGTACGTGGGCGCTCGGGCGGCAAAAGGGACTTGGTCCCTGCAATGGGAGTTGTACTCCCAGAAAGGAGCACTTATTATTTTTTTTTTGTGTGTGTGTGTGTGTGTATGTGTGTGTGTGTATATATATATGAGGAGTTAAACTCCTAGGATATTTTGAAGCTGATGAAGGGCTTCTCCCCTTGAGCCCTAGTTCTTCCCCAAAGTGGGGTTTCTGGAGATGGGTCTCCTTCTTCTTCCTTTGTTGGCCGGATCTTGAAGATCAAGAAATATGAGATTTTAAAAATTTCTCCTTTCTGAGGTCTGATGGAAGATCTGAGTTCTCCTTTGTGGGTTTTGTGGTGAAAAACTATTTTGTTTTTTAAAAGGAAAAGTAAAACTCTTGATTTAATTCAAAAGACAGAAGAAGGTTTTAGAACCTTGAGGAAGGAGAAAGATCTCAGATCTGGATTCTTTTGGGGAGAGAGAAAAAAGTTGTTGGGATATTTTCATTATCCTTGCCTTTATAGGCTATACACTTTACATATAGCCCCTTGGGCTTTACAAAATGGCATTTTGCCCATCTTTCTTACATTTATTCATAAAATAAAATAAAAGAAATACAACAAAATTATTTATTACAAAATTTTTACTTTGGCATAGGGGGAGGCCGGCCGCTTCATGTTCGGGCTTGACCCGGGCATTGGCCCACTTGACCTGGGCTTGGGCCCACTTGGCCTGGGGTTGACTTTGATTTTGACTTGGTCAACCGGGGTGTAAATTTTTACCCCAACAAATAGTCCTTCACTTCTAAAGATCCAAATAGTAGTCCCTAGAACTCTTCTTAGACTCCACTTGATGAAAGGAACGAGCTTGCTTGTCGTCATCGATGCCGAAGATGATCCACCTTGAAGTCTCTCACACTTAAGCTCACTCTTCACTAATCAAGATATTAGTAAAGCAAACAATCTAAAGTAATAGGCTAGAATAGTGTAGGTTGATGAAATAGGAATTTTTCTCACTTATTTTTCTCTTTTCTTTTCTCGCCTAAAGAAAAATCTAGAGAGGAAAGGAAGAAGAAGATGAACTTGGACTTGGATGTGAGAGAGTGAATCATGAGGTAAGTGATAAGATGACTGGAAAATATCTACGAATAAAACAAAGAAAATATGATGAGTCATGGCTTCTCAAGGCTTCCACAAGTATCTTAAGAAAATGACTCATTTTCCATTTTCTTTAATTCATAAATAAAACCATTATCTACTCATCACAATCCTCATGTGTGATTCTCATACATCCTAATTCTATGTATCATCAACCATGATACAATAATTAATATATATATATGTATGTATATATGTATGTATGTATGTATGTATGTATGTATGTATAAAGAAAAGAAAATCTTTAGTGGGCTTAATATTAGTTATATATATTAAATATATAAATATATATCAAATATATAAATATATATCAAATTATTAAATCAACACTTGATTCAATAATCCGGTTATATCATATATAACCGGCTAATATCAAATATATATGTATATTAAATTATTAAATCAACACTTGATTCAATAATCCGGTTATATCACATACAACCGGCAATATCCAATATTAGTTAATATATATATATATATCAAATTATTAAATCAACACTTGATTCAATAATCCGGATATATCAAATATAATCCGGCTAATATAAAATATACATAAACAACATATACATAAATCATTGAATCAACACTTGATTCAATAATCCGGTTATATCACATATAACCTGACTGTTATCAAATATCGCTAGATTAGAATACGGTATCACATACTCCTATTCAATCAAGCTCCCGCCCATATCTCCATATGTGCCCTACTTCGTTTTGCTTGAGCTAGGAAACCTCTGTGTGAGACTTTAAAGACTCGTCAATACGCCAGCAGTAAGTAATGATCACATCAGATACACATAAGCCGTTAGTGGTACTAGCTGGACGTAACGGCTACCCAGATATTGAACAAATAGAAGATCCACAAGCAAACTTATCCAAACTCCCGTAGAGCCTATAAGCAACACTTACCGTACAGTCCAGTCTCTTCGTCTGATATGTCGCACATCGAGTCTGCGGGTGGAATCTTCAGACCCCAATAACTTGATAAGTCATGCCGATGTGTGGCCTATAACCTTTCGAGAAACTACTGATAACACTTACCAGTAAATCTCATCAGCTCTGGCCAGGGACTTGCTGTTATAGCCAATCAAGCATAGCGGAACATCAACTCCTAATACCAGGAGAGACGAAACCTCTCCTATCGCTCACTGCCTCCATGTGACTCAGGATTGCACCCAAAATCCACCTGTTTACATGACTCATTTGAGCCATGGTAGGGAGGAAATCAAAGCACGGTGGGAACTACACAAGACACTATGACGATCTCGGGTCTACAGACTAACCTGTATAAGTGTCACCAGAGAATTGTTATCTGACGATAGATATGGTACGATCTAGGAGTTCTCGGCGAGTCCTGTTCGTTGTACCCATTATTCAATGAGCACCTGTGCACAATCTTTGATGTCAAACACCAATAGTTGTGGAATCAACCATCGCCCCATACAGGATCAAGAAACGTACACACTAGTCTACTCTGGAATATCGATGCCCTGTCTTGATACTCTCTCGACTAGGAACTGTTAATGGATGTGCTTGCGGAATACACAAGCCCCACTAGTATGATCTACATCATAGTCCTAGTAGAAGCCTACATCCTAAGGGCTTTATCAACATGTATCAGAGAGACAGTATACTAAAACAAGTGTACATGTTAAGATAAAGAGCAACCGGATAGCATACTATCATGTCGAGAAAGAAAGTCCTCTATATATATGTCCAAGCATCCACTATATCATACAATAATGGCCTCTAGGGTATACATATTCCTAACAATCTCCCACTTGTACTAAGGCCGGTTGTTGTAGTCTCGCATACCCAACATCCTAAAAAGTCTCTCAAACTGCGTATGGAGGAGGGCTTTCGTGAGTGGATCCGCCGTGTTGTCCTTCGTATCTACTCTCCTAAGCTCAATCTCCCGGCGATCAACTATCTCTCGGATCAGGTGATACCACCTCAGAATATGTCTGGATCGCTGATGGGACCGGGGTTCCTTGGCCAAAACCACAGCTCTATTGTTATCACAATATAAGGGTATTGGATCCTCAATGGATAAAACCACACCAAGTTCAGTAATGAACTTCTTCATCCAGACAGGCTTTTCGGCAGCATCGTTAGCAGCGATGTATTCAGCCTCTATCGTTGAGTCTGCTATGGTATCTTGCTTGGAACTCTTCTAACATACCGCTCATCCATTGAGGGTGAAGAAAAAACCCGAGATAGACTTGCTATCGTCCTTATCACTCTGAAAGCTCGAATCGGTAGAAGACTCCTCTTGGAGTTCTCCGTTGCCATATACCAAGAACATCTCTTTAGTCCTTCTTAAGTCCTTAAGAATGTTCTTCACAGCTATCCAATACTTCTCCCCTGGGTCTGATTGATACCTACTTACCACACTAAGTGCGTAAGCTATATTCGGTCTGGTGCATAACATCGCGTACATGATAGACCCAACTGCAGAAGCATAGGGTATCATATGCATGCGAGCCCTCACCAAATCAGTCTTGGGAGAAATCTCTTTGGAGAGAGTGATTCCTGAGCAAGCGGGTAAATTACCACGCTTTGAATCTTCCATACTAAACCTCTTTAGTATGATGTCTATATACCTGGATTTGGATAATCCCAACATCCTTTTAGATCTATCTCTATAGATCTTTATCCCCAGGATGTAGGAAGCATCACCCAGATCTTTCATGGAGAACTTTTGTGATAGGAAGAGTTTGACCGAGTACAGTATAGGAACATCATTTCCTATCAAGAGTATGACATCCACGTAAAATATGTAACGACTCTGAAATCTTTGTACTGAAATTTTCTGTTAATAATATACAAGAAATGGGTTTTACAGACTGAGTTTGAGTTATAAGTCACTTTTGTGAAATAACAGCAAGAAACAAATTGTAGCTCACTGGTAAAATCTTGCACGGCTGCGGCGTAGCCCCTGTGTTCGATTCCCATCAGACACAATTATTTTTCTGATTTTTTTAACTTTTTGGAAGCCCAAAAGATTGCACGTGCAATACACGGGGAAATGAAAAGTTTAGAAAAATCAAACATATAGAAAATGGAGTAAACTCTAAATAATCCACGTGGCACGAATCTTAAGACCTAAAACCCTAGATCGACGGCCAAAAGTACAATAAGACCGGTGCCGACGGTCATGATTGTGCCAAATTTCCCCGTGCTTTGCTCACACACCTCTTCAGCTACCCCTAACCTCTCTGCACTGTTTGATTTCCCTGCAATCAAATAGAGACCTTTCAATTCATAATTAAACAAAATTTTAATGCTTTTAATCCACATTTTTAATTCCCAAATCCTAATTCTCCACTATAAATACCACCCCCTATTTTGGCTCAGCACCATTCTGAAAATTCTAACCAAAACTCTCTAAAAAGTTCCTAGTGCAAGTGAAGTGGAATTCGCGAGCAAGTTAGTTTCGGAGAATATCGAAGCCAATTCCAGAGCACCCACGACGCCACTCTTCCCTTCCTCACCCTCTTCTTAAGCCTTCTAAACCGTAAGTCTCTCCTAAACTCTCTCTTTTCATTGAAATTCAACTTTAAAATTTATATCGGTAAATGGATTTACTACCGATATCTTTTTCTAAAACCCTCGAAACTCCTTCTCCGTTATACTTTGTTCATCCTAATTTTTACACAATACTTGAAACCTTAAATACCATAGTTTAGAATTAATTTTAACCAAGAATTTCATGTGTAACATCCATAATTGAACTTTTTCACTAAAATACCTTGAACTTTAATATCACTCTTTTCGTTTTCATTAAAACTATACCTCTAAGAAAAACTTCACGAGGTAACGACCTACCCCTCACGTACACTATGGTTATATATCACGATACTAATTTGTATGAATATTTGTTTCGTAGAATAATCTTAATACCACATACTTTAAAAACCGGATTTCTTGTAAAACAGTATTTCATTTTCTTTGCGATTATGCATCTACAACCCTCTTTAGGGGACCTGCTAATGGATGGTTCAGATTATCGCACATCCTTGGGCTAGTAGAGCGAGATGAAGACCTTCTCACAAAGCATTCGATCTCGAAAGAATTTAACTACGTTTTTAAGAAATACGAATTTTCTAAATAAAATTAAATTAAATTTTTAAAAATTATATAAAAATTATAAGGCCATATTTTCAAATATAATAAAGCTATAATTTTTCTCAAAATGAAAGATTAACAAGTTTGCCAATAAAATACCATCAAGATACCAAAAAGGACAAGTTTTTCAATAAAATACCATGAACTTTCCAAGTTGAGTGTATATCACTAAAATGCCCCAAATACTTAAAATCCATGCTCATGAAAACCCTAAGTAATACTAATCACCTTCGAGGTTCTATTTTTACTATATTAAAAATATTTTTTTTAAAGCCCCCTCGAGATATATAAAACAATATTTAAGGACTTTAGTAAATATAGGTTTAAGCGAGATCAATTCTCTTGAGTCCCAGGGAGCCGGAGAAAGTGAGTGCTTGCCTATTTAAGGTAAACAACTTAACGGGGTTATCAATAGTAATTGTCTTGGAAAAATACACAAATCTTATTGTCTATGTGCAGCAGTTACCGATGACTCCCGAATCTAATTCAAGAGCTAAATATGTTACAAGTGTCTGACTCAATATGAGTCCAAACTCAAACCTGAATCCAAAATCAAACATGAATACTTGATCATGAACATGAATACTCGAATTCAAACATCAATATCAAACATGTATACTTGACTTGACTTGACCGAACCATGGTTATAACTTAACATGAATACATGATTACATCCTGAACATGAATAATTGAACATTTTGTATCCATGGTTTCGGCAAGACTTGTAAACATAATCTATATAATACATTATGTGAGGATAAAGGGGTAGATTGGTACGGAACGTATATCGTGGCTCGAGAGGTCACTTAAAAGACACCTACATGAATTCTCATGCCATTGTCCCGTGGGTTATGACGAGGCCTTGTACTACATGTTACCATAGTCCACGGGGTAAGAAGGACTCCTCTCGTATACATAGGAATATGTATGCCATAGAAGCCATTATTGTACATTGATATATATTATGGTGGATGCTTGGACATATATATAGAGGACTTTTTTGCTCGACAAGATAGTATGCTATCTGGTTACTCTTTATCTTAACATGTTGACTGGTATTGTTATTGTTAATTATATGTATGCCCTAGAGGCCATTACTATACATAGGATGTATATTGTAGTGGATGCTTGGAAATATATAGGGAGGACTTTCTTGCTCGACATGATAGTATGCTATCTGGTTGCTCTTTACCTTAACGTGTACACTGATTGTCTCTCTGTTACATGTTGGCAAAGCCCTTAGGATGTGTACTCGACTACCCGGACTATGATGTGGATCATACTAGTGGGGACATGGTAGTCCATAAGTACAACCTTCAAGGTCCCTAGTCGTGGGTATATCGAGACGGGGCATCGATATACCAGAGTAGACTAGCGTATACCTTTTCGACCCATACAGATGGGCGATGGATGATCCCATATCCATTGGTGTTTGACATCAGAGATGATATACAGGTGCTCAGTGGAGACTGGGTACACTGGACGGACTCGCCGAGAACTCCCAGATGGTATTATACCTCACGTCAGATGGCAGTTCTCTGGTGACACTGGTACAGGTTAGTCTGTAGACCCGAGATCATCATAGAGTCTTGTGTGATTCCCACTGTGCTTTGATTTCCACCTTACCACATCCAAGAGGGCGTGCAAAACGGTGGTTTTTGGGTACAGTCCCGAATCACATGGAGGCAATGAGCGATAGGAGGGGATTCGTCTCTCCCGGTATAGGGAGTTGATGTTGCGCTGTGTTCGATTGGCTATAACCAAAAATCCCTGGCCAGGGTTGCTGAGATTTACTAGTAAGTGTTACCAGTAGTTTCTCGAACTGTTATAAACCTCATATCAACATGACTTATCGAGCTACTGGGGTCTGACGTTTACCACCCCTAGGCGAGATATGCGAGATATCAGACGATCAGACCGGACTGTACGGTAAGTGTTACTGGTTGGATTCACAGGAGTGTGAGCGGGCTTGCTCGTTGATCTTCTGATCGCTCAATACCCGGGTGGCCGTTATGTTTAGCAGACCGCTTACGGCTTGTGGGTGTTTGATATGATCATCACCTGCTGCCGGTGTATTGAAAAGTTTTTAGAGTCATACACAGAGGTTTCCTGGCTCAAGCGAAACGAAACGGGAGCGCATATGAGATATGTGCGGGACCGAGAATAATGCGTGTATGTGATACCGTATTCTATTCTCGCGATGAATGTATCGATTGGTTGTATGCGATATAACCTAGTTATCGGATCGAGGATTGATTCGATAAGTCGATACATTGGATACTAGTCGGTCATATGCGATATGACCGGATCGTTAAATCAAGTGTTGATTTAATGATTTAATGTATAATTATATATTTGATATATCACTTTACATTAACTAGTATTTGTTCACTTATGATGGATTTTCTCAGTTGATGTGCACATTGTATATATGATATAGTTTTGTGCACTAGTTTGTATCATGTTTGATGATACATGCAAACTTGGGTATGTGTTTGCTTTAAACTATGATTAAGTTAATGGTTAGGGTTTGATTTATTTGATTTACGTATTTATTTATTCTTTTCATTTATTTTTGGGGAAAGAAATAAAATGGTGATTCTTTTGTTTTTACTTGAAGCTTCTTGAAGCTTTGAAAGACTTTGACCATTTTGTTTCTTTCCTTAACCCTAACCATTTACTTAACCCTAGTTTATTCTCTACATGTGTTTATCTAACCCATGGTTGCAAGATGATAGATATCACTTCATTTTCTTTTTGAAAATATTTTATTCTTTTTCTTCTTCTTCATCTTCTTCTTCAAGTGAAGAAAAGAAAAGTTTTCTAGAAAAATGTCAAGTGATGAAATCAAGTGAGAAATCCAAATCCAAAGTGAACCCACTTCCTATTTCTTCATCCTCTACCACTTTCCATGTAGTATAGGGTGTTTTCTTCACAAGTTTCATGAGCTAGTGAAGATGGAGTTTGAGTTAGAGTTGCCTCGACGTAGATCATCTTCGGCATCGAAGTCAACGACCTAGCCTGCTCATTTCTCCGACGAAACCAACGCTAGAGTCCAGGATCCGGTTGATCGCAGCGGAGGGACGTCATCACGGAGCTAAGGAAGTGGAGGAACGGATCTACAAAGGTTGTAGTCACTTTCACTATCTAGTTAAGTTGTTAACTTGCATGTTTCGCTTAATCTCTAGTTAACGATCTAGTTTAGGGTTTCTCGGCACCGGAAAATTTTGAATTTGGCATGGTTGATACCTTGTGGAACCTCTTGAGTGTGCCTAGGAACCCTACAGTGGTATCAGAGCCTAGCTAGAGCTTTAGGCGAAGTGTAGACGAAGTTAGAAGTCCGATCGAACCCGTAAACCTCGACAAAACCCTTCTCTGTACATTTTTTAAAACAGTGGATTTTTATGAATTAAAAATTCTCAGAAAAACAACCGGGAAAAACTAAGAATTACTGTGAAGTACGGTCCACTAAGTCGATAATTGGACCGCGGAACCACGGCGAAACCAAGGGTTTGGCGGCGGTTCCGCGGCCAAAATTTGACTTAGTCCCTGAAATTTCATATATTTATTCTTATGTCCTTTCTTGGCAATTTTTTATGGGAATTTTTAATTCTACTCAAGTGTTGAGTTTTCTAGGGTTTTATTGGGGACTCGTTAATTCGATCGGATAATTTAACTTCGTTTATGTTTTTCCGGATATTTTAGAAACTGTTAAAAAGTTCGACCGGATATAAATACCCACTTTTTCCCCTGCCGGAAAATTTCCAAGTGTTGGATTTTTCAGTGGTTTAAGAACGTTCTAAGTAGTGCAAGTAACGCGATGGTCCCTCTAGAAGACAACAAACCTTAACTCGATTATGTGACCGTCTTGAACTGCCCTTTGAACCTTAGGGTTTGGGGCAGTACGACGTGCCACATTGAGGCGTTGGCTTGACCCTTCTACGGCTGGACCGTTGGTACTGAGGCATGAAGTGAATGTTCTTAAACTTATTTCATGTGTTGAGCTGTTTCGGGAAAACTTGGGTGTTTGACTGTTCGATCGGAAAGTTTAACATTTTCTGTTTATCTGGAATGTGATACAATATTTGGAATTCACAAGTAGTTATGAGATAACTAATATGAATGTTATAAACATAGCACTTTAGTCTCACTTGATCGGTTGCCACGGGATTTTGATGAGATCAAAAGTCCGTCGCAATCACGTAGCGTACGCGGATGATCGCCAGATAAACTTAATAGACAGCTACACCCCTTAGCCCCGACCAAGTGACTGTAGGAGAACCCCGTCGCCGAAAGCATCCGTTCGGGTGCTCGCATGTTAGTTGTATGTATGCCCTAAAGGCCAGTATTGTACATTTGATGTATATTATATTGGATGCTTGGACATATATAGAGATGACTTTCTTGCTCGATATGATAGTATGCTATCTGGTTACTCTTTATCTTAACATGTATACTAGTCTCTTTAAACTGTCTTATGGTTACATGTTGGTAAAGCCCTTAGGATGTGTACTTGACTACCTGGACTATGATGCAGATCATACTAGTGGGGACATGGTAGTCCATAAGTACATCCTTCAAGGTCCCTAGTCGTGGGTGTATCGAGACGGGGCATCGATATACCAGAGTAGACTAGCGTATACGCTTCTCGACCTATGAGATGGGCGATGGATGATCCCATATCCATTGGTGTTTGACATCAGAGATGGTATACGGGTGCTCAGTGGAGACTGGGTACACTGGACGGACTCGCCGAGAACTCCCAGATGGTATTATACCCCACGTCGGATGGCAGTTCTCAGGTGACACTTGTGCAGGTTAGTCTGTAGACCCGAGATCGTCATAGAGCCTTGTGTGATTCCCACTGTGCTTTGATCTCCACCTTACCACGTCCATGAGGGCGTGCAAAACGGTGGTCTTTGGGTACAGTCCCGATTCACATGGAGGCAATGAGCGATAGGAGGGGTTTCGTCTCTCCCGGTATTGGGGGTTGATGTTGCGCTATGCTCGATTGGCCGTAACAGGGAAGTCCCTGGCCAGGGCTGATCAGAGATTTGCTGGTAAGTGTTACCAGTAGTTTCTCGACCCGTTATGAGCCTCACATCGGCACGACTTATCGGTTATTTGGGTCTGACGTTTACCACCCCTAGACTTGATATACGACGTATCAGACGAACAGACCAGACTGTACGGTAAGTGTTACTGGTTGGATTCACAGGAGTGTGAGCGGGCTAGCTCGTCGTTCTTCTGATCGCTCAATACCCGGATGGCCGTTACGTTTAGCAGACCGCTTGCGGCTTGTGGGTGCTTGATATGATCATCATCTGCTACCGGCGTATTGACGAGTCTTTAGAGTCCTACACAGAGGTTTCCTGGCTCAAGCGAAACGAAATAGGAGCGCATATGAGATATGTGCGGGACCGAGAATAATGCGTGTATGTGATACCGTATTTCATTCTCACGATGAATGTTTCGATTGGTTGTATGCGATATGACCTAGTTATTGAATCATTGATTCGATAAATCGATACATAGGATACTAGTCGGTTATATGCGATATGACCGGATCGTTAAATCAAATGTTGATTTAATGATTTTATGTATAATTAAATATTTGATATATTACTTTGCATTAACTAGTATTGGTTCACTTTAAATAGATTTTCTCACTTGATGTACATGTTGTATATGTGATATACTTTTGTGCACATCTTTGTATCATGTTTGATGATACTTGATCATGTGGTTAAGTGTAAAGGATTAAACCATGGTTAAGTGATAATTAGGGTTTTGCTTAATCATTTATTTATTTATTTGTTCATTTATTTATTTGGAAAAAGTTATGATAAGAATGGTGACTTTCTTTTGTTTCTAGTTGAAGCTTTGACTTCTTAACCATTCTTGTCTTCATGCTTAACCCTAACCCATCCACTTACCATGGTCTATTCTCTACACTTAACCTTAGTTAGGATATGATAAGTATGGTTTTCTTTTTCATTTTAAAATATACTTATCATATTCTTTCTTTTTCTTGACCTTCTTCTTCAAGAAAGAAACCTTGATGCCATCAATGGCAACTTGAGATCTAAAGTGAGAAATCCAATTCTAAAGTGAACCCACCTCCTATTTCTTCACCCTCTACCTCTTGCCAAGTTGTTTTGGGTGTTTTCTTCACAAGTTTCACAACTTGGTGAAGTTGGAGCTTGAACTTGTGCAACCTCGACGTAGATCATCTTCGGCACGAAGCCGACGACATTGCCCGCTCGTTTTCCCGATGAAACCGACGATTGAGTCTAGGATTCGAGATGGACAGCGAAAGGACACCTACGTGGAGCTAAGGAAGTGGAGAACCGGATCTACAAAGGTTGTAGCCTCTCTCCTTTAGTTAAAATGTTAACTAGATTCGTTTTTCGCCTAGGATTCTAGCCGGCGATCCGTATTAGGTTTTCTCGGCACCATAATTTTTGTAAATTGGCATGGTTGATGCCTTGTGAGACCTCTATAGGGTGCCTAGGAACCTTTCACTGGTATCAGAGCCTAGCTAGAGCCGTAGGCGAAGTCTAGACGACGTTTGAAACCCGAACGAACCCGAAACCCTAAAACCCAAGTGCTCTCTGGACTTTTTCTAAAATCTGGGATTTTTCAATATTAAAAATGCTTAAAAAATTCAGCAGGGAATTCTAAGAATTACGGTGCAATTTTTATTCAATGAACAGTGAAATGCGCGGCGGAACCGCGGCCTAAGCCAGTTTAGGCGGCGGTTCCGCGGCTAAAGAATGATGTCAGCCATCCTCCTCTGCACGGTAATTCATAGTTTCTGCATCTGAGTTTTATGGGTATGTTTAATAATTATTCATGAGTTGAATTTTCTGGGGTGTTTTAGAGCTTCGGTGTTTCGACCGGATTATCAAACTTCGTCTTTGTGTATTTCCGGATAATTTTTGAATTTGTTAAAAAGTTCGACCGGATATAAATACCCAACTTTTCCCCTGTCGGGAAATTTCCAAGTGTTGGATTTTTCCGTAGTTTAACGACGTTCTAAGTAGTGCAAGTAACGCGATGGACCCTCTAGAAGACAACAAACCTTAACTCGATTATGTGACCGTCTTGAACTGCCCTTTGAACCTTCGGGTTTGGGGCAGTACGGCGTGCCACATGTGAGGCGTTGGCTTGACCCTTCTACGGCTGGACCGTTGGTACTGAGGCACGAACTGAATGTTGTTAGACTTATTTCATGTGTTGAGCTGTATCGGGAAAACTTGGGTATTCGACTGTTCGATCGGAAAGTTTAACATTTTCTGTTTATCTGGAATATGATACAATAATTGGAATTCACAAAAAGTTATGAGATAACTGAATGAATGTTATAAATTTAGCGGTTTAGTTTCACTTGATATTGAAAAGAGTTTTCGATAATGAGACTAAAATGCGGGGTTTATAACTGTTAGGCATGTGATGTCTAAGTATTTCATTTGATTAGGCATGTGATGTCTAAAGAGGTTGCGGATTCCAACTGTTGTAGTTTTACACATTCTTTTCTGTGACCGTAAGTGTAGTATGTTCATATCGCCGGTTTCGTTGCAATACGTCAACGAAAATTGGGGTATGCATACTTACTTACGTTGATGACATGTGATGTTATGTGTTGCTAAATATGTTATATTGGATCGTCGTGTTTGAATAGCCGGGGGTTTTTATGTGAGATGAGTGTTTTTCATTTTCATTCATGTAAAAACTTGTATGTAATATTCTTTTATTTGGGACACTTTCAGGTTGCGGAAGTTGTCACCTTTTGTATATTATTTACTTTTCCGCATTAGGATAGACCCAAGGAGGGGAGCACAAGTAACCGGGTTCTGGGGTCCAGTAGGAGACCAACTCGAGGAGTCGAGTCCGGGTCTCCTAACCCTAGAATTGGCAGGGTTTCTTGCCGCTCTCGTAAGGGTCTAGGGGTGTGGGATTGGCTATTCATCACAACCGTGGAATCCGTGTTTTATACTGGCTCGTATTGAAAACACGGACGTCCTAGTATATCCAATATTTCATATGTTTCTTCTGCTGCTTTATCTGTGATGTGATCATGTGATGTTCTATGAAAGATACAGTATATGGTATATATGATATATTATATAGACGTTACTTATGTTTTGCACCCGCACTAGCCCTGTCCTGCTCTGTCGTTAGTTACATAACCTAACGGTGCACGAGGGGACATCCAGGCGAATGCGGATGGCATAAGTGTACGTCGTATTTATCTGTGATGTTTAGGTATTTAAATGATGGGACTTCATTAATGTGATTAATGAAAGAAAAGAAACCTAAGATGTTGTAGAATCGAATTTTAAATAAAACAGGTAGCTACAGTTCTTGCTTTGCACAGCGGTATATATGATATACCCTGCACCTTATTCGATGAGGAAAGGACCGAGATCCCTTCACCGGGAGTGACTCCTTTAGCAATAACTGGCAGATGCTACACACTCAGTTTGGCTTTGATTGCTTTTAAGAGTTTTTGCTTTGCACAGTGATATATATGATATATCCCGCACCTCATTCGACGAGGAAAGGACCGAGATCCCTTCACCGGGAGTGACTCCTTTAGCAAAACTAGAAAAGCCTCAAAATCACTCCATTTCAAAACCTCATTTGATTCTACAACGATATCAAGTTAATTACGCTCATTGTTTTTATGAAAAACCTGCGTAGCCCTCCGTCATTTCAGATAAGTACTAGTTAGTATTCGTGCTGCGGTAGTTTGGCCTCCGTCAAGGCGCAGTGTACGGTAGCTAACTAGTGCTTATCTGCTAGCATCTGATGCGATTGGATTAGGGTATTCGTACGGCGTTGTTTGGCCTCCGTCAAGGGTCGTGCGGGTGGGTTTGATTCAATCAGGAAATGACGGGTTGAACTTGACTAGCGGACTATGGGTTGTTTGGCCTCCGTCAAGGTCATAGGACGCTAGGGGCAAAACATTATCGGGAATTTCAAGTGTTGAAATTTGCAATGAGATTGCATACCTTCTATGAGATAGTTGGATCCCGATATCCGTTGCGAGTAAGAGTTACTCTTGGGAGAGTTTTACACATTACAATTAGCCAATCAAGTAGGTGTCTAGAAAGGTGTTAACGAGGTTACGCCTCTGGAAAAACGAGGTTTACATTAATTAGGTTCGTGCGAAAGCACGGGGGACCTCCCTCGAAGTACCGACACTGGCCTGGCTGAAAGATTGGCGAACTTGTAGTGTGTAATTAATCCCGGCTTGTCTTTCCTTTTAGGGTTTGAAGGAAGATTTGATAAAAAGCAGTGGGAGCCATCCTGATTAGATAAGATAATAACCAATCTGATCTTGCACGAGCATACGCTAAAGTGTTTTCTTCTCTCTCTCTCCAGGTAGCGACCTTTTCATGCCTTAATCAAGATAATAATATGGATGTATTGACCGAACCCGCATGTTATACTGTGCAGGGGAACGTTGAACCCGTTCTATCTTATAAGTGTTATAAGAATGTACAGGAAACAGGAGAATATCTGGATTCTCACACCGCCCAATGGAAAACATGCATGTTGATGCATCATCTTCGGGTGTGTTTGTCATTGAGAACTGTTTCTCAGTTCACCCTACGTCCTGGGTATTAGATACCGGATCAGGATCCCACATATGTAAGATGTTACATGGGCTGCGAAAAGGTAAAGAACTGGGAAAAGGTGATCATTCCGTTCAAGTAGGGAACGGTGCAAATGTTGCAGCCAAAGCAGTTGGCGAATATCACCTAGTATTACCAAGTGGTGATACAATAATTCTAAATGAGTGCTATTATATACCGAACATGATGTGCAACATTATATCAGTTTCTTTATTGAGTAAAGAAGGATATAATTTTGTAGTAAAGGATAATATTATGAACATATTCCTAGATCCAAAGTTGATTGCATCAGGCTCGCTACATAATGGCATATTCATTCTCAATCAAAATACAGTCTTCAATATACAAAACACACACAAGAGGAAAAGCTCAGAAATGAACGAATCCTTCTTGTGGCACTATAGACTTGGCCATATCAATGAGACACGACTAGCTAAGTTGCATAAGGATGGTTATTTGAATCCGTTCGAATTATCATCTTATGATACTTGCCATTCATGTCTCAAAGGAAAAATGACCAAAGCTCCGTTTAGTGGACACGGAGAAAGAGTTACTGAACTCTTAGGACTAGTACATAGTGATGTATGCAGTCCCATGTCTACCCATGCCAGGAATGGTTCTTCATACTTCATTACATTCACTGACGATCTCTCTAGATTTGGATATATGTTCCTGATGAAACACAAATCAGAATCTTTTGAGAAATTTAGAGAATATAAACAAGAAGTAGAGAACCAAACGGGCAAAAGTATTAAAGTCCTTCGATCCGATCGAGGAGGAGAATACTTAAGTAACGAATTCAGAGATTATCTAAAAGAGAATGGGATTCTCTCTCAGCTTACTCCTCCTTATACACCACAGCACAACGGTGTATCGGAGCGGAGAAATCGCACCCTATTGGATATGGTGTGCTCTATGATGAGTGCAGCTGAGTTACCTATTTCCTTCTGGGGATATGCACTGGAGACTGCTGCATATCTATTGAATAGAGTTCCAACCAAATCAGTGCCTACCACTCCATATGAGATATGGAATGGCAAGAGACCATGTCTTAATTTTATTCAGATATGGGGTTGTCCGGCCTATGTTAAAACACAAAATCCGGACAAGCTCGAGGCAAGGTTTGTTCTATGTAAGTTTGTTGGATATCCCAAACATTCGCGAGGGTATATCTTCTACCACTCCGAGGAACAAAAAGTGTTTGTTTCTCGACATGCCACTTTCTTAGAAAAGAGTTTTCTTATGAAATAGACAAGTAGCATTGAGGTAGAACTGGAAGAGGTTCCAGCAACACAAACTATAACAGAAGACTTGGTAGAACCAGAGGATTCAGTAGAACTCGACGAACCCCAGCCTCTCCGCCGATCTAGTAGGGTATCTCGTCCACCTGAGAGATACTACGGTTTTCTCATTGACGGTGGAAGCGAGGATTGCATCATGGAGGATGATGACCCAACTAGCTTCGAGCAGGCCATCACGAGTAGAGACTCAGTGAAATGGCTGGATGCTATACGGTCCGAGATGGAATCCATGTACACCAACAAAGTATGGACTTTGGACGTTGCTCCTGAAGGGGTAAAAGCCATTGGGAGCAAGTGGATCTTCAAGAAGAAACTTGGTGTAGATGGGAAAGTGGAGACTTTCAAAGCTAGACTTGTAGCAAAGGGTTTTCGTCAAAGACCAGATGTGGACTATGACGAGACCTTTTCTCCAGTGGCTATGATTAAATCCATCCGGATCATGCTTGCCATCGCTGTATATCATGACTACGAAATCTGGCAAATGGATGTTAAGACCGCCTTTCTAAATGGTGATTTAGAAGAGTGCGTATACATGACTCAGCCAGAGGGCTTCGTAGACAGTGGGAGCAGCGGGAAGGTGTGCAAGCTGCTTAAATCCATTTATGGATTAAAGCAAGCATCGCGGAGTTGGAACATCTGCTTTGACGTCGTTATCAAAGAGTTTGATTTCGTCAAAAATCCAGATGAACCTTGTATCTACAAGAAGGTGGCAGAGAGTAAGGTTGTCTTCCTCGTATTGTACGTGGACGACATACTCTTGATAGGAAATGATATTCCTATGCTGCAATCGGTCAAGCTCTTCTTATCACAAAGATTCTCAATGAAAGATCTTGGTGATGCCTCCTGCATATTGGGAATTAGGATCTATAGAGATAGATCCAAACGGATTTTGGGATTGTCCCAATCCAGGTACATTGACACCATACTAAAGAGGTTTAGTATGGAAGAGTCCAAGCGTGGGAACTTGCCCACGATCTCTGGAGTCACTCTCTCCAAAGAGATGTCTCCCAAGACTAACTTAGAGAGAGCTCGCATGCAAGGGATACCCTATGCTTCGGCAGTAGGCTCTATCATGTATGCGATGCTATGTACCAGACCCAATGTAGCATACTCACTAAGTGTAGTGAGCAGGTATCAAGCTGATCCTGGAGAGAGTCACTGGACAGCTATGAAGAGCATTCTCAAGTACTTACGAAGGACTAGAGATATGTTCTTGGTGTATGGTAACGGAGAGCTCCAAGTGGAGTCCTTTACCGATTCGAGCTTCCAGAGTGATAAGGACGACTCTAAGTCGCAGTCGGGCTTTGTCTTTACTCTTTACGGAGGGGCGGTTAGCTGGAAGAGTTCCAAGCAGGAAACCGTGGCAGACTCGACGATGGAGGCTGAATACATCGCTGCCAACGATGCTGCCAAAGAGGCTGTCTGGATCAAGAAGTTCATTACTGAACTTGGAGTGGTTCCATCCATTGAGCATCCAATACCTTTGTATTGCGATAACAATGGAGCGGTGGCTTTGGCAAAGGAACCCAGGTCCCATCAGCGATCCAGGCATATTCTGAGGCGGTATCACCTGATCCGAGAGATAGTTGAACGCCGGGAGATCGAGGTCAGGAGGGTTGACACGAAGAACAACACGGCGGATCCACTCACGAAGGCCATTCCCCAGATACAGTTTGAGAGACTCTTCGGGATGCTCGGTATGCGATACTACAGCAGCTGGCCCTAGTGCAAGTGGGAGATTGTTAGTTGTATGTATGCCCTAGAGGCTAGTATTGTACAGATGATGTATATTATATTGGATGCTTGGACATATATAGAGATGACTTTCTTGCTCGATATGATAGTATGCTATCTGGTTACTCTTTATCTTAACATGTACACTAGTCTCTTTAAACTGCCTTATGGTTACATGTTGGTAAAGCCCTTAGGATGTGTACTTGACTACCTGGACTATGATGCAGATCATACTAGTGGGGACATGGTAGTCCATAAGTACATCCTTCAAGGTCCCTAGTCGTGGGTGTATCGAGACGGGGCATCGATATACCAGAGTAGACTAGCGTATACGCTTCTCGACCCATGAGATGGGCGATGGATGATCCCATATCCATTGGTGTTTGACATCAGAGATGGTATACGGGTGCTCAGTGGAGACTGGGTACATTGGACGGACTCGTCGAGAACTCCCAGATGGTATTATACCTCACGTCGGATGGCAGTTCTCAGGTGACACTTGTGCAGGTTAGTCTGTAGACCCGAGATCGTCATAGAGCCATGTGTGATTCCCACTGTGCTTTGATCTCCTCCTTACCACGTCCATGAGGGCGTGCAAAACGGTGGTCTTTGGGTACAGTCCCGAGTCACATGGAGGCAATGAGCGATAGGAGGGGTTTCGTCTCTCCCGGTATTGGGGGTTGATGTTGCGCTGTGCTCGATTGGCCGTAACAGGGAAGTCCCTGGCCAGGGCTGATCAGAGATTTGCTGGTAAGTGTTACCAGTAGTTTCTCGACCCGTTATGAGCCTCACATCGGCACGACTTATCGGTTATTGGGGTCTGACGTTTACCACCCCTAGACTTGATATGCGACGTATCAGACGAATAGACCGGACTGTACGGTAAGTGTTACTAGTTGGATTCACAGGATTGTGAGCGGGCTAGCTCGTCGTTCTTCTGATCGCTCAATATCCGGATGGCCGTTACGTTTAGCAGACCGCTTGCGGCTTGTGGGTGCTTGATATGATCATCATCTGCTACCGGCGTATTGACGAGTCTTTAGAGTCCTACGCAGAGGTTTCCTGGCTCAAGCGAAACGAAATAGGAGCGCATATGAGATATGTGCGGGACCGAGAATAATGCGTGTATGTGATACCGTATTTCATTCTCGCGATGAATGCTTCGATTGGTTGTATGCGATATGACCTAGTTATCGAATCATTGATTCGATAAATCGATACATAGGATACTAGTCGGTTATATGCGATATGACCGGATCGTTAAATCAAATGTTGATTTAATGATTTAATGTATAATTATATATTTGATATATTACTTTGCATTAACTAGTATTGGTTCACTTTAAATAGATTTTCTCACTTGATGTACATGTTGTATATGTGATATACTTTTGTGCACATCTTTGTATCATGTTTGATGATACTTGATCATGTGGTTAAGTGTAAAGGATTAAACCATGGTTAAGTGATAATTAGGGTTTTGCTTAATCATTTATTTATTTATTTGTTCATTTATTTATTTGGAAAAAGTTATGATAAGAATGGTGACTTTCTTTTGTTTCTAGTTGAAGCTTTGACTTCTTAACCATTCTTGTCTTCATGCTTAACCCTAACCCATCCACTTACCTGTTGGAGATAGTGCCCTCAGAGTCAATTATTGGATCACAGGCACGTGATTACAATGATTGAGGGAGGACCTGTCCCGGTAGGACAATCTTACTCGAGATGATAGTATGCTATCTGGTTTATCTTTATCATCGTGTACTGCTTTAGGTGACCTGACATGTCGCTATTGCACGTTGATAGAGCCCCTAGGATTCTTGCTTGACTGCCAGCAGTATGAGGGCGATCATATAAGTGAGAGCTGGAGTCTACAAGCACATCCTTAATAGGTCCCTAGTCGTAGGAGTTTCGAGACAGGGCATCGATTCTCCAGAGTAGACTAGTGTATACAGTCGAGACCCCGACGAGGGGCGGTGGCCGGTCTCACAAGCCACTGGTGTCAGTTGGATCACCTAAGATGTATACAGGTGCTCATTGGGTTATGAGTACACCGGACAGGACTCGCCGGGAACCTGCTAGTTGGGATTATACCAGACGTCAGATAGCAGTTCCCTGGTGACATGTGTACAGGTTAGTTCATCGACCTGGGGATCGTCACTTGTCTCGTGTGAGTTCCCACTGTGCTTTGATTACTACCCTACCACGGCTCAAAGGAGTCGTGCAAACAGGTTGTAGTTGGGTACAGTCCCGAGCCACATGGAGGCAGTGAGCGGATCTTCGGGGGTTTCGTCTCTCCCGGTATTGGGGGTGAGGTCGCGCTGTGTCTAGGAGAGCCATTACACAAAGACCTTGGCCAAGGCAGGAGATTTACTGGTAGGTATTCCAGTAGTATCTCAGGGTGTTCTGGGCTACACTCCGACACGACTTGTACCGCTTTTGGGGGTCTGACTTTTACCAACCCTCTAGGCCCGCCATGCGATACTCATAGACGAACGGACCGGACTGTACGGATATTGTCACTGACAGGCTCAGTTGGGTGTCGGGGTGAGCTTCCTCATCGACGTCCCATTTGGTCAATAGCTGGTGGCCCGTCACGTATTGGCTTATACCTCTGACGTGCTAGTGGTTAAATCCACAGCCATAGTATTGACGAGTCTTTAGAGTCCACCACATAGACAGTTACTCAAGTTTCGGGCGAAACGCTGTAGAGGCCGTATGGAGATATGGCAGGGTTCGATCAGATACGTGCGGTATTGCACGGATCGTGATCGGACGGTTTTTACTAGCCGGCTTTGGCTTAAGCCGGATTCTAGTATTTGATAGTGTAGTTTTGTCTCTTTGCATTTGTGTTCAGTGGGAATACAAATGCGGGCATGTATTTGCAGTAGTGGGGTTTTCCCGTATTTTATTACGGGATCGGTTTTCTGAAGTTGCCAGTTTGCATTCCGTTCCGGCCGGTTTTCCTTCTTTCCTTCTCGGTCGGACTTTATTGTTGGAGGGGGTTATTTGCAAGAGTGCAAATAACTCTTTTGTGGAGGGCTTTGTTGCTTTTGTGGCTTCTTTAATCATGAGATTCTTTTTTGGTCATTCTTTTGCCATTATGAGATTTGATTTGGAAAAGAGTTGGATTAGAATGGTTGTGACCATTTTCCTTATTTGATGTATTTTCTTTTTCTCTCTCCAATCTATTCTCATGAAAGGGGGGCCGGCCATTTCTAGTGGGAGTGAGATGAGAGGATCAATTTTTTAGTGGGGAAATATATCATCTCATTTTCTTATGCTTGCTTGCATGCTTGCAAAAATCCTATGCTTCTCTCCTTCACTCTCCTCCTTAAATCCCTCCATCAAGGCGACTTCCATAAACCCCAAGAGACAAGTTCACTACACTATTCCATAGCAAGCCTTGGACGCGTCGGCTAGCCAACTTCGCGCCCGAGTTGCCTCGGTCAAGAGGCGGGAGCCCGTAAAAGATTCCGGCTACGTGGTGCCCTTTCCGACGAGCGAGGAGGTGACGGAGATTCCGCGGGAGATCGGAGTGGAGACGAAGACCGGAGGACTCGGATCGTATGGTATACTTCTCTACTCTTTTCTTTTTGCTAGCTAGCTAGGTTAATGGCCCGATCCGGGTAAAAAGTCCGCGGTGGTGCCGATTTGCAAAGTCCGCAAAGTTTTTGTTTTCCGCGTTTCCGGCGTCGGATCGACGGCCGGGGCGCCCCCGCGGGCTTACAATGGTATCAGAGCCACGCCGTTAACCTACCTAGCTTGGTCTAGTGTGTTTAAAACCCGATTGAACAAAATCCCCAAAAACCGTATTTTCCCATTCTTCAGGTTTCTGTCGATTTTATTTTGTCTCAGAAAATTTTTCAGTACATTTCAGAAACATGAGAATGAAATTCTAAGGACTCTGAAAAAATTTGGTTTTGCGATGCTTCAGGACGACCGCGGAAACGCGGCCAAACCCCTGGTTTGGCCGCTGTTCCGCGGTGGAAAGAAGTCCATGCTGTGCGAAATTTTTTCAGTGGGCTTTTGGCTTGGAGATAGGGCTTTTGGGATATTAATTTTTGGCCCAGATTTTCTGTAAGTGCTACAGTAGCGTATGGGGCCCACTTTGATAAATTTGTTCGATCGGATATTTTAAACATGCCAGTTCACAGTTTTTACATTATATCTGCGACCGTGAATGTCACTTGATCGGTAAATCCTGTCTAACTGCTATAGCCCGGTTAGACGGATTTGCGAACGTGACATTCACGTTGATGTTCTGTGATTGTACTGTGTTGTTGCGGATCGGTCGTGGGGGATAGCCTGGATGCAATGCTAGTACTGTTTTGTTGTATTATGTACATTTGATATTGCGGGGCGAGCGTCCGACATGTGGACTGCCGTCACTGCCTGTTTGTATTATTCTTTTGGGGCACGACCTGGTTGCGGTCGATGTACCCGGTGTATGTATATTTTACTTTCTGTACTAGGATTACCCAGCGGAGGGGTGCACGGATAGCCGGGTTCTAGAGGGCAACGAGCCCGCATCTCATGACTTTGAGACGGAGGGGGCTTTGCTCTAGAATTGGCGGGCTATTCGCCGCACTCGTAGGGGGTACAGGTTGACCCAGGAGGGGTGCCCAAGTTACCGGATTCCGTGAAGTGCTGGGTGGTCCATTCACGTTGCTGAAGGGGGCTGCCTCGCTTCAGGTTTTGGCGGGTGACTTGCCGCGCCCGTAGGGGTCTAGGATTTCATTGCACAGGCTATCCACACGACCAGGGGAACGTCGGGTTTCAGCGGCTCTGTGAAACCCGGGGATCCCAGATATCTGTTTTGATCTGTGTTGCTATACATTTCTGTGTTGCTTTTATCACGCCTTGAGCGAAAATTATATATTATATATATACTAGTAGATGTTGTATATGTTTTTCATCCGCGCTAGTCCAGTCCCCGCTCTGTCGTTAGTTAGCTAACCTAACGGGTGATGACGGGACCCAGTGGCGAATGCGGATGGCATATACGTACATCAGTATATTTTCGTTCTTTATTGGTGTGATCAATTGATGGGACTGCGTTGATTCGGATCAATGCAAGTTAAACAAACCTAATCTGATGTTGTTGGAACACTTTTTCAAAAAGCTGTTATTGCAAGGACGTTCACTTTTGTTTTGCATCGTGGTATTCATTGGAATATCCTGCTCCTCAGTCGACGAGGCAAGGGCCGAGATCCCTTCACCGGGAGTGACCCCTTGGACAGAAGTTTGCGTCAGGGCAATAACTTCACTATAGCCGTTTACTTTTGCTTTGCATCGTGGTATTCAGTTGGAATATCCCGCACCTCATTCTACGGGGAAAGAGCCGAGATCCCTTCACCGGGAGTGACCTCTTTAGCAAAGGTTTTCGTCACTATATTTTTATAAAGCTATCAGTTCCTTCAACGATATCAAGTTCATTACGTTAAAGGTTTTCGCCAGAAACCATTCGTAGCCCTCCGTCGTTTCATATGGATAGTCAATAGTATTCAAGCTGTGTATGTTGGCCAAAGTCAAGGCACAGTGTTTGGTAGCTGTTGGGTATTCATATGCAGCATAGATAGATGCGTTGGTTTGGGACAGTCGTACTGCCATTTTGGCCAAAGTCAAGGGTAGGTACGGGTGGGTTCAAATTAACCAGGAAAATGACGGGTAGAACTTGACATGTGACTTATGATATGTTGGCCAAAGTCAAGGTCATAAGAGCATGGGGTAAAAATCCACATCGGGAGTTTCAAAAGTACTGAAACTTGCCAGATATGCGCATACCTTCTGGAGTGTGATTACGTGAGCGGATTCCGTCACGTTATCATGCGATGAGAGTTGGATCCCGATTCCCACTGATGAGTTGGTTTACTCCTCGGGTTATCCCGGCTAATTCTTCTTTCAGGTTTGGGGAAGAATTTGACGTTACAGTGGGAGGTTTCCAGATTAGATAAATTGGTAACCATTCTGATCTAGGTTAGAGTGCACGCTGAGTGTTTCTTTTCTCTCTCTCTCTGGCAGCGACCATTGACCCGACCCTAGACTATGACTCAGTGACCAAGTTGACCGAACCTTCTTAACACTGGCTTTTGGATTGTCAGAGTTGCAGACCTCATTGCCACTCCTACTTTTACCCTTTTCTCCAGGACACCCCGTATTACTGCGAACGTCCACTTCCATTGGACAAAACCATCGTATGGTTAGATACGAACTCGAAGGAATTCGAGGATGGTTTCCGGTTCTGGAGAAAACGGATAGGATTATTCAGTTGTCTTTTCTTTTCACCCTCTCTCAGGTTGCGAGTACTCCTTGGTTTAGGAGTAGTACACCTATTACGCAAATTGGATAGTCTTCTTCCAAACCATAGGCTGGTGCCGACCGGTAGGGAATGAAGAAAACCAATTAGCCTAAACGGTGTGCAGAAGGTATTAAGTTCAGACAAAGCAAGGGATTAGTAAGAGGGCAAAGTAAATTGCGACTGCTATTCACGACCAAACCAAGTATTTCTTCGCCAATCCTAAATCACCTTTGTATTTCTCCAGGACACTCCGTGTCACTACGAAGATCCCATTTTATTGGATAATCCATCGTATGGTTATATACGAACTCGAAAGGAACTTGTTCCAGTTCGGGGATGGATCCTGGTTCAGGAGAAATAAGAATAAAGTACATTCAGGTGTCTTTTATCTTCACCTTCTCTCGCGATGCGAGTGCTCCTAGGATTAGGACGGTACACCCTTTATGCTTATTGGATAGTCTTCTTCCAAACTATAGGCTGGTGCCGAACAGTAGGGAAGGAAGAAAACCATTTGGCCTAAAGGGGTGTACAGAAGGTAATGACTAAAGACATATAAAGGGATTTGGAGAGGTGGCAAAGAATTATACGGTTATAGTTGTGAATCTGGATAATGGATGAGGCATTACTAGGAATACCAGGAAACCCCAATGAAACATTTCAATGTTTCAGGTTCACTGTGTAATGTTAAAAGAAAACTGATTTCCCGATTAGATACTTACTCCAAGGTATGTATTTACCAGGTTTGATTCTCACATCTGTATGGTTTTACAGATGATGAGTGGGAGTAAGTTATTGGGAATTGGGTGATCATCCTCATTATATCGGGATTCGTTGTAATCGGTGATATTTGAGGGGATCATCTGGCCTGTTTGCCAGTCGGCAAATATTTGGTTTTGAATATCCGCTGTTATGCACCAATTTCAAATTGATATATCTGTACGTCTATTTTTCATAGAGTGAGATATACCTTTTGATATTATGTCGATGACATTTACCTATATCAGTGGATGGTTAGGTAAGGAGCATTAAACAGCGGTGTAATTCTTCTTAACCATAAGTACAGTTTTCAACTTACGACACACAGTGAAAGAGTTGTTAGACTCAGCGGACTTATACAGAGTATTGTATGTTGTCCAGTGTCCATTAGGACAGAGGGGTTGGTTCTCGTACTATATTCGGTTTACTTATGACTTCTCTAGTTTTTAGACAAGTGTTTCGTGGAAACACAGGGTCTGAATTTTGAGAAGTTATAGGTATTTGAATAAAGTAGAGAACCAAGTGTTGCAAGTATCGGAATTCTTCAAAGTGATCGAAGATGTAGATACTTGTGTGTGGTATTCAGTTAATAGTAATGATAAAGAGAAATTACTTCTCTTTCAGGTTACTCATAATTGGAAGTATTCCTAAGTTGAGTAACGCTGATCGGCCTCCTTCCATTTAGTTGACATGCACTGGAGATAGCTGCATGATTTGAATCTGGTTCAATTAAATCAGTGCCTCTGGTTCTATATTGGATGTAGAACAGTTCATATCTTAACGTTGTTAAGGTACGGGGAGTTGTCCGGCTTATGCTTAAAACCAGACACTGGACAACTCAAGGCATGTTTCTGTAATGGCTGTTTGTGGGTTGACCCAGGCTATGACGAGGGTTGACTTTCTACCATCTGGATGAACAATAGCAATATTGTTCTAGACTCGCCACAGTTTTACTAAAAATGGATTTTTTCAAAAACAGCAGTGGGAGTATGGTAGAACTGGAAGTGATTCCAGAACCGCAAACGATTACTGAAGATTTGATAAGGAACCTAAAGATTCAATCTGATTTGACATTCCATTGGCCACTCCGCAGATAAGGTGGGTAACTTCAGGCACCCGAGAGGTACTTCGGTAGCCTCAAGGACGGTGACAGGGAAGTTCTTGTTTACCCACACTTGCCATTGTTGTTGTTCCAGGCTGCGAGACCCGGCAGGAGGATGAGTATAGCGTCGTTCTGAACTAGCTTCAGAAGTGTACGTGTATATGACTCTGCCAGAGGGTTGTCGTAGTCAGTGGGAGCAGCGGAAGCATTGGTGGACATCAGGCTTATGTCTATTTATAGACTAAAGCAGATGTAGCGAAGATAGATCATCTGTTTCTGATGTGACAGTCATAGGTTTGACGTCATCAGAATAGGGGATGGATCTGTTGAGAAGGTAGTAGGAAGTGATATTCCTATACTACGATCGGTTAGACTTTGGTCGTCACACAGTGGTTTCTCCACATAGGACTTGGATATATATCAGACATTCTGGTTACTAGATCTATGGTTTTAGATCTAGATTTGGGTGGTTTCCCAATCTGGGTACTTAGACAGCATTCTAAGGGTATTTAAAATGGACGACTCCTGGCACGGTAGTGTACCTGCAAGTAATGGAGTCGCCCTCTCTAAAGGTGTCTTTTAGACTAAAGTAGAGAGGGATGTGTATGATTGGCAGATCACTTGCTTAGGCAATTGAGTCAATCATGAGATGTCAAGTACCACACCAGATGTTGTTCTTGCACTAGATGCAATAAGTTGATATTGATCCAATCCTGGAGAAACAGTCGGAAGCAGTTTTAGAACATAAGTGGCTGTTCTAGGGATATGATAACGGCTGCCTCTTTTAGGAGACGGTTATCATTCCAGGCTTCCAAGGTGACCTGGACGACAAGGAGGTTGTCAGAGTTATAGTTTTTCCCTCTGACGAGGGGCAGTATTTTGGAACAGATGGTCCAGGTGGATACTGAGGGAAGGCATGGCGCAGGATACTGATTAAGTTCAGTTGACAATACAGTCTAAGAAGTTTGGATTTGGAGTTCACTTATGAGCTAGGTCCCATCAGACATCCAGACATTCTAAGACAGGTATTGCTCATTTCGGGAGATGGCTTTCTCCGCGAACTTGAGATATAGAGAGACAAAGAAAGAAACATCAAAGCGGATCCACTCACTGAGGCTATTCCTCGAACGCAATAGTTTCACAAACGAGTTTTGTGAGACTGACAAGTAGAGGAGTTGGATGTTCGGTATCACACGGGCTGTGAGTATGCGACATCGCAATAATTAGCCTTGAGTGCAAGTGGGAGATTGTTGGAGATAGTGCCCTCAGAGTCAATTATTGGATCACAGGCACGTGATTACAATGATTGAGGGAGGACCTGTCCCGGTAGGACAATCTTACTCGAGATGATAGTATGCTATCTGGTTTATCTTTATCATCGTGTACTGCTTTAGGTGACCTGACATGTCGCTATTGCACGTTGATAGAGCCCCTAGGATTCTTGCTTGACTGCCAGCAGTATGAGGGCGATCATATAAGTGAGAGCTGGAGTCTACAAGCACATCCTTAATAGGTCCCTAGTCGTAGGAGTTTCGAGACAGGGCATCGATTCTCCAGAGTAGACTAGTGTATACAGTCGAGACCCCGACGAGGGGCGGTGGCCGGTCTCACAAGCCACTGGTGTCAGTTGGATCACCTAAGATGTATACAGGTGCTCATTGGGTTATGAGTACACCGGACAGGACTCGCCGGGAACCTGCTAGTTGGGATTATACCAGACGTCAGATAGCAGTTCCCTGGTGACATGTGTACAGGTTAGTTCATCGACCTGGGGATCGTCACTTGTCTCGTGTGAGTTCCCACTGTGCTTTGATTACTACCCTACCACGGCTCAAAGGAGTCGTGCAAACAGGTTGTAGTTGGGTACAGTCCCGAGCCACATGGAGGCAGTGAGCGGATCTTCGGGGGTTTCGTCTCTCCCGGTATTGGGGGTGAGGTCGCGCTGTGTCTAGGAGAGCCATTACACAAAGACCTTGGCCAAGGCAGGAGATTTACTGGTAGGTATTCCAGTAGTATCTCAGGGTGTTCTGGGCTACACTCCGACACGACTTGTACCGCTTTTGGGGGTCTGACTTTTACTAACCCTCTAGGCCCGCCATGCGATACTCATAGACGAACGGACCGGACTGTACGGATATTGTCACTGACAGGCTCAGTTGGGTGTCGGGGTGAGCTTCCTCATCGACGTCCCATTTGGTCAATAGCTGGTGGCCCGTCACGTATTGGCTTATACCTCTGACGTGCTAGTGGTTAAATCCACAGCCATAGTATTGACGAGTCTTTAGAGTCCACCACACAGACAGTTACTCAAGTTTCGGGCGAAACGCTGTAGAGGCCGTATGGAGATATGGCAGGGTTCGATCAGATACGTGCGGTATTGCACGGATCGTGATCGGACGGTTTTTACTAGCCGGCTTTGGCTTAAGCCGGATTCTAGTATTTGATAGTGTAGTTTTGTCTCTTTGCATTTGTGTTCAGTGGGAATACAAATGCGGGCATGTATTTGCAGTAGTGGGGTTTTCCCGTATTTTATTACGGGATCGGTTTTCTGAAGTTGCCAGTTTGCATTCCGTTCCGGCCGGTTTTCCTTCTTTCCTTCTCGGTCGGACTTTATTGTTGGAGGGGGTTATTTGCAAGAGTGCAAATAACTCTTTTGTGGAGGGCTTTGTTGCTTTTGTGGCTTCTTTAATCATGAGATTCTTTTTTGGTCATTCTTTTGCCATTATGAGATTTGATTTGGAAAAGAGTTGGATTAGAATGGTTGTGACCATTTTCCTTATTTGATGTATTTTCTTTTTCTCTCTCCAATCTATTCTCATGAAAGGGGGGCCGGCCATTTCTAGTGGGAGTGAGATGAGAGGATCAATTTTTTAGTGGGGAAATATATCATCTCATTTTCTTATGCTTGCTTGCATGCTTGCAAAAATCCTATGCTTCTCTCCTTCACTCTCCTCCTTAAATCCCTCCATCAAGGCGACTTCCATAAACCCCAAGAGACAAGTTCACTACACTATTCCATAGCAAGCCTTGGACGCGTCGGCTAGCCAACTTCGCGCCCGAGTTGCCTCTGTCAAGAGGCGGGAGCCCGTAAAAGATTCCGGCTACGTGGTGCCCTTTCCGACGAGCGAGGAGGTGACGGAGATTCCGCGGGAGATCGGAGTGGAGACGAAGACCGGAGGACTCGGATCGTATGGTATACTTCTCTACTCTTTTCTTTTTGCTAGCTAGCTAGGTTAATGGCCCGATCCGGGTAAAAAGTCCGCGGTGGTGCCGATTTGCAAAGTCCGCAAAGTTTTTGTTTTCCGCGTTTCCGGCGTCGGATCGACGGCCGGGGCGCCCCCGCGGGCTTACATTACCATGGTCTATTCTCTACACTTAATCTTAGTTAGGATATGATAAGTATGGTTTTCTTTTTCATTTTAAAATATACTTATCATATTCTTTCTTTTTCTTGACCTTCTTCTTCAAGAAAGAAACCTTGATGCCATCAATGGCAACTTGAGATCTAAAGTGAGAAATCCAATTCTAAAGTGAACCCACCTCCTATTTCTTCACCCTCTACCTCTTGCCAAGTTGTTTTGGGTGTTTTCTTCACAAGTTTCACAACTTGGTGAAGTTGGAGCTTGAACTTGTGCAACCTCGACGTAGATCATCTTCGGCACGAAGCCGACGACATTGCCCGCTCGTTTTCCCGATAAAGCCGACGATTGAGTCTAGGATTCGAGATGGACAGCGAGAGGACACCTACGTGGAGCTAAGGAAGTGGAGAACCGGATCTACAAAGGTTGTAGCCTCTCTCATTTAGTTAAAATGTTAACTAGATTCGTTTTTCGCCTAGGATTCTAGCCGACGATCCGTATTAGGTTTTCTCGGCACCATAATTTTTGTAAATTGGCATGGTTGATGCCTTGTGAGACCTCTATAGGGTGCCTAGGAACCTTTCATCGCAGCAGCGGTGTTCCGCCTTGGTGCACTTCGTCGACGGCGTCGGGGGTGCGGTCGCCTATTAAAGTTTGCGACGAGCATTCGATCATTCTGTCGGGAATCTTGTTGAATTACCCGACTTGATATTGAAAAGAGTTTTCGATAATGAGACTAACATGCGTGGTTTATAATTGTTAGGCATGCGATGTCTAAGGAATTCATTTGATTAGGCATGCGATGTCTAAAGAGGTTGCGGATTCCAACTGTTGTAGTTTTACACTTTCTTTTCTGTGACCGTAAGTATAGTATGTAGTGGTATTGCCGATTGTCGTTGCTATACGTCGACGACAATCGGTGTATGTATACTTACTTACGTTGATGGCATGTGATGTTATGTGTTGCTGGATATGTTATATTGGATCGTCGTGTTTGAATAGCCGAGGGGTTTTATGTGAGATGAGTGTTTTTTCATTTTCATTCATGTAAAAAACTTGTATGTAATATTCTTTTATTGGGGCACTTCCAGGTTGCAGAAGCTGTTACCGTTTGTATATTATTTACTTTTCCGCACTAGATTAGACCCAAGGAGGGGAGCATAAGTAACCGGGTTCTAGAGTCCAGTGGGAGACCAACTCGAGGAGTCGAGTCCGGGTCTCCTAACTCTAGAATTGGTAGGGTTGCTTGCCGCTCTCGTAGGGGTCTTTGGGTGTGGGTTTGGCTATTCATCGCGACCGTGGAATCCGTGTTTTATACTGGCTCGTATTGAAAACGCGGACGTCCTAGTATATCCAATATTTCATATGTTTCTTCTGCTGCGATATCTGTGATGTGATCATGTGATGTTCTGTGCTAGATACAGTATATAGTATATATGATATATTATATAGACGTTACTTATGTTTTACACCCGCGCTAGCCCTGCCCCGCTCTGCCGTTAGTTACCTAACCTAACGGTGCACGAGGGGACATCGAGGCGAATGCGGATGGCATAAGTGTACGTCGTATTTATCTGTGATGTTTAGGTAACTTAAATGATGGGACTTCATTAATATGATTAATGAAAGAAAAGAAACCTAAGATGTTGTGGAATCGAATTTTCAAAAACAGGTAGCTACAGTTCTTGCTTTGCATCGTGGTGTTCCTTGTAGAACATCCTGCACCTTATTCGATAAGGAAAGGGCCGAGATCCCTTCACCGGGAGTGACCCCTTTAGCAATAACTGGCAGATGCTACAACCCTCAGTTTGTCTTTTGATTGCTTCTATAGTTTTTGCTTTGCACAGCGGTATATATGATATATCCTGCACCTTATTCGATGAGGAAAGGGTCGACGATCCCTTCACCGGGAGTGACCCCTTTAACAAAACTAGAAAAGCTTCAAAAACACTCCATTTCAAAATCATTTGATTCTACAACGATATCAAGTTCATTACGCAATAGGTTTTCAGCAAAACCTGTCGTAGCCCTCCGTCATTTCAAATAAGTACTAGTTAGTATTCGTGCTGCGGTAGTTTGGCCTCCGTCAAGGCGTAGTGTACGGTAGCTAACTAATGCTTATCTGCTAGCATACGATGCGATTGGATTAGGGTATTCGTACGGCGTTGTCTGGCCTCCTTCAAAGGTCGTGCGGGTGGGTTTAATTCAATCAGGAAATGACGGGTTGAACTTGACTAGCGGACTATGGGTAGTTTGGCCTCCGTCAAGGTCATAGGACGCTAGGGGAAAAATATTATCGGGAATTTCAAGTGTTGAAATTTGCAATGAGATTGCATACCTTCTATGAGATAGTTGGATCCCGATACCCACTGCGAGTAAGAGTTACTCCTGGGAGAGTTTTACACATTACAATTAGCCGATCTAGTAGGTGTCTAGAAAGGTGTCAACGGGGTTACGCCTCTGGGAAAATGAGGTTTACTGTAATTAGGTCCGTGCGAAAGCACGGGGAACCTCCCTCAAAGTACCGACACTGGCGTGGCTGAAAGATTGGCGAACTTGTAGCGTGTAATTAATCCCGGCTAGTCTTTCCTTTTAGGGTTTGAAGAAAGATTTGATAAAAACAGTGGGAGCCATCCTGATTAGATAAAATAATAACCAATCTATTCTTACAAGAGCGCACGCTAAGTGTATTCTTCTCTCTCTCTCCAGGTAGCGACCATGTCACGCCTTAATCAAGATAATAATACGGATAAATTGACCGAACCCGCTTGTTATACTCAGCTGGGGAACGTTGGTCCCGCTCCAACTTATAATTGTTATAAGACAGAGCAGGAAATTGGGGAATGCCAGAATTCCTATGCCGCCCAAACGAAGAAAGTGCATATGATACATCTTCTTCGGGTGTGTTCATTACAAAGAACTGTTTCTCAGTATCCTTTACATCCTGAGTATGTGATACCGGATCAGGATCCCGCATATGTAATCTGTTACATGGGCTACAGATAGGTAAAGAACTGAGAACGGGTGATAAGTTTCATCAGACAGAAAACGGGGCAAGTGTTGCAGCCAAGTCTGTTGGTCACTGTCACCCTGTATGACCAGTACATTGATTCTGAACGAATGTTATTAGATACCGAACCTGATATACAAAATCATATCAGTCTCTTTATTAGTAAAGAAATGATAAAATTTTGTATTGTTGGATAATGTTTTGAACATTTCCTATATCAAATGTTGATCGGTTCAGGCACGTTGTCTAAAAGTATTGATGTTCTAAATCAAACTACAATTCTTAGTATACAGAACACACACAAGAGGAAGAGTTCAGATATGAACGAATCCTTCTTGAGGCTTTGTAGACTAGGTCATATCAATGCGACCCGACTGGCTGAAGTTACATTTAGATGTATATTTAAATTAGTTTGAATTTACAACTTATGAAACTTGCCAGTCATGTCACAAAGATTAGATGACCGTAGCTCTGTTTGTTGGAAACAGAGAAAGAGTTAGTAAACTCTTGGGACTGATACATGATGATGTATGTAAGGTCCCCTGTCTACACATGCCAGGACTGGTTCTTTATACTTCATTAAATTCTCTGATGATCTCTCAAGATTCAGACATATGTTCCTGTTGAAACACAAGTCCGAACCTTTTGAGATATTCACAAAATATGATTTAGAAGTAGAGAACCAAAATATGGGTATAAGTATTATGTCCTTTGATGTGATCAGGGAGGAGAATACTTGAGCACGGGATTCCTGGACTATTCTAAGAATAAGATTCTCTCTCAGCATTACTCCTCCGTATACACCACAGCACCTCGGTGTATCGGGGCGGAGCAATTACACCCTATTTGATATGGTGTTCTCTATGATGAGTACTACTGAGTTTGCTATTTCCTTTTTGGAGTTATACGCTTAAGAAGCTGCATACCTATTGAATAGGGTTCAAATCAAAACAGTTGCCTACCACTCCATATAAGATATGGTATGGGAAGAGCCTATCTCTTAAGTAAGTTAAGATTTGGGGTTGTCCAGCCTATGTCTAAAAGCAAAAACCGGACAAGCTCGAGGCAAGGTCAGTTATGTAGAACTGGAAAGGTTCCAGCTATACAAACTACAACAGATGATTTGGTAGAACCAAAGGATTCAGTAGATACCAACGAACCTCAGCCTCTCCGCCGATCTAGTAAGGTTTCTCACCCACCTGAGAGATACTACTATTTCTTTATGACAGTGGGAGCGAGGATTGCATCATGAGATGATGACCCAACTAGTTTCGAGCTGGCCATCAGGAGTGGGACTCTGTAAGAATGGCTGGATGCTTAGCGATCTGAGATGGAATCCTTATACACCAACAAAGTATGGACTTTGGTTGCTATATCTGAAGGGTTAAATCCCCATCAGGAGCAGGTATATCTTGAGAAGATTACTTGGTGTATATGGAAAAGTTGAGACTTTCAAAGCTAGACTTGTTAAAGGTTTGCATCATTGACCAGGTATGGATTATGTTGAAACCTTTTCTAAGGAGCTATGCTTAAGTCCATCCAGATCCTACTTGCCATGGCTACATACCATGACTATAATATCTGGCAGTTGAGTGTCATGACTGCTTTTCTAAATGATGTTTTAGAAGAGAAAGTCTGTAAGTACACAGTCAGAAGGCTTCGTAGACAGTGGGAGCAGCGGAAACGTGTGCAAGATGTTTTATGTGATGAAGCAGGTATCGCGGAGTTGGAACATCTGTTTTGATGAGTTAGTCAAACAGTTTGACATCATCAAAATGGTAGATGAACCTTGTATATACAAAAAGGTAATAGGGAGTATGGTAGTGATCCTCGTAGAGTACATGGATGACATACTCTTGATAAGGAAGGAGTTTCCTATGCTGCGCTCGGTCAATCTCCGCTTATCACAAGGATTCTCCAAATAGGATCAAAGTGATACCTCCTAATCCTGAGTTTTCATCTATGAAATAGATGTAATTGGATGCTAGGATTCTCACTAGTAGTGGTGAGATGGTATCAATCGATCCTTGGGAGAATCACTGGAAAGGTTCCAGGGTGATAAGGACGACTGAATGTCAGTCACAGGCATTGTCTTTACCCTCAGTGGAGGGACGGTATGTTGGAAGAGTTCCAAGCTAGATACCGTGGCATACTAGACGATAAAGGCAAGATACATCGTTACCAAAGATGCAACCAAAGAGGAAGTCTGGGTGTATATTAGTTCATGAGATGAACTTAGTTCCTCCCATTGTGTGACAATGGAGTTGTGGCTTATGCCAAGGAGCGTCCGTCCCATCAGTGATCTAGACATATTCTAAGGCAGTATCACCTGATCATGGAGATGGTTGATCTCCAAGGAGATCGAAGCTAGGAGAGCAGACTCAGAGGACAACACGGCGGATCCACTCACAAAGGCCTTTACCCAGGGAGAGACTTTTATGGGATGGTTGAGTATGAGATACTACAACCACTGCTATCAGATGGCCCTAGTGAAAGTGGGAGATTGTTAGTTATATGTATGCCCTAGAGGCTATTACTCTACATAGGATGTATATTGTAGTGGATGCTTTGACATATATAGGAAGGACTTTCTTGCTCGACATGATAGTATGCTATCTGGTTGCTCTTTACCTTAACGTGTACACTGATTGTCTCTCTGTTACATGTTGGTAAAGCCCTTAGGATGTGTACTTGACTACCTGGACTATGATGCGGATCATACTAGTGGGGACATGGTAGTCCATAAGTACATCCTTCAAGGTCCCTAGTCGTAGGTATATCGAGACGGGGCATCGATATACCAGAGTAGACTAGCGTATACATTCTCGACCCATATAGATGGGCGATGGATGATCCCATATCCATTGGTGTTTGACATCAGAGATGATATACGGGTGCTCAGTGGAGACTGGGTACACTGGACGGACTCGCCGAGAACTCCCAGATGGTATTATACCTCTCGTCAGATGGCAGTTCTCTGGTGACACTGGTACAGGTTAGTCTATAGACCCGAGATCGTCATAGAGTCTTGTGTGATTCCCACTGTGCTTTGATTTCCACCTTACCACATCCAAGAAGGCATGCAAAACGGTGGTTTTTGGGTACAGTCCCGAATCACATGGAGGCAATGAGCGATAAGAGGGGATTCGTCTCTCCCGGTATAGGGAGTTGATGTTGCGATGTGTTCGATTGGCTATAACCGAAAATCCCTGTCCAGGGTTGCTGAGATTTACTGGTAAGTGTTACCAGTAGTTTCTCGAACTATTATAGACCTCATATCGACACGACTTATCGAGCTACTGGGGTTTGACGTTTACCACCCCTAGGCAAGATATGCGAGATATCAGACGATCAGACCGGACTGTACGGAAAGTGTTACTAGTTGGATTCACAGGAGTGTGAGCGGGCTTGCTCGTTGATCTTCTGATCGCTCAATACCCGGGTGGCCGTTACGTTTAGCAGACCGCTTGCGGCTTTTGGGTGTTTGATATGATCATCACCTGCTGCCGGCGTATTGACGAGTCTTTAGAGTCCTACACAGAGGTTTCCTGGCTCAAGCGAAACGAAATGGGAGCGCATATGAGATATGTGCAGGACCGAGAATAATGCATGTATGTGATACCGTATTCTATTCTCGCGATGAATGTATCGATTGGTTTTATGCGATATAACCTAATTATCGGATTGAGGATTGATTCGATAAGTCGATACATTGGATACTAGTCGGTCATATGCGATATGACCGGATCGTTAAATCAAGTGTTGATTTAATGATTTAATGTATAATTATATATTTGATATATCACTTTACATTAACTAGTATTTGTTCACTTATGATGGATTTTCTCACTTGATGTGCACATTGTATATATGATATAGTTTTGTGCACTAGTTTGTATCATTTTTGATGATACATGCAAACTTGGGTATGTGTTTGCTTTAAACTATGATTAAGTTAATGGTTAGGGTTTGATTTATTTGATTTACTTATTTATTTATTATTTTCATTTATTTTTGGGGCAAGAAATAAAATGGTGATTCTTTTGTTTTTACTTGAAGCTTCTTGAAGCTTTGAAAGACTTTGACCATTTTGTTTCTTTCCTTAACCCTAACCATTTACTTAACCCTAGTTTATTCTCTACATGTGTTTATCTAACCCATGGTTGCAAGATGATAGATATCACTTCATTTTCTTTTTGAAAATATTTTATTCTTTTTCTTCTTCTTCATCTTCTTCTTCAAGTGAAGAAAAGAAAAGTTTTCTAGAAAAATGTCAAGTGATGAAATCAAGTGAGAAATCCAAATCCAAAGTGAACCCACTTCCTATTTCTTCATACTCTACCACTTGCCATGTAGTATAGGGTGTTTTCTTCATAAATTTCATAAGCTAGTGAAGATGGAGCTTGAGTTAGAGTTGCCTCGACGTAGATCATCTTCGGCATCGAAGTCAACGACCTAGCCCGCTCATTTCTCCGACGAAACCAACGCTAGAGTCCGGGATCCGGTTGATCGCAGCGGAGGGACGTCATCATGGAGCTAAGGAAGTGGTGGACCGGATCTACAAAGGTAGTAGTCACTTTCACTGTTTAGTTAAGTTGTTAACTTGCATGTTTCGCCTAATCTCTAGTTAACGATCTAGTTTAGGGTTTCTCGACACCGGAAAATTTTGAATTTGGCATGGTTGATGCCTTGTGGAACCTCTTGAGTGTGCCTAGGAACCCTACAGTTATACTGGCTTTCTCTTACATGTTGATAAAGCCCTTAGGATATGTACTTGACTACCCAGGACTATGATGCAGATCATACTAGTAGGGCCAGGGTGGTCCACAAGTACATCCTTTAAACAGTTCCTAGTCGAGGGGATATCGAGACAGGGCATCGATATTCCAGAGTAGACTAGTGTGTACGTTTCTTGACCCTGTATGGGGAAATGGTTGATCCTACAACTATTGGTATCTGACAACAAAGATTGTACACAGGTGCTCATTATATAATGGGTACACCGAAAAGGACTCGCCGAGAACTCCTAGTTGGTATTATACCTATCGTCAGATAGCAGTTCTCTGGTGACACTAGTACAGGTTAGTTTGTAGACCCGAGATCGTCATAGAGTCTTGTGTGGCTCCCACTGTGCTTTGATTTCTTCCCTACCACGGCTCAAAGGAGTCGTGCAAACAGGTGGATTTTGGGTACAGTCCCGAGTCATATGGAGGCAATGAGCGATAGGAGAGGTTTTGTCTCTCCCGGTATTGGGAGTTGATGTTGCGCTATGCTCGATTGGCTATAACTGAAAGTACCTGGTCAGGGCTGCTGATGAGATTTACTGGTAAGAGTTACCAGTAGTTTCTCGAACCGTTTTGAGCTATACATCGGCATGACTTATCAAGTTACTGGAATCTGACGTTACCACCCCTAGACTCGATATACGACATATCAGACAAAGAGACCGGACTGTACGGTAAGTGTTACTGTTAGGCTTCATGGAGAGTACAGACAAGCTTGCTTGTTGATCTTCTAATCGCTCAATACCTGGGCAGCTGTTACGTCCAGCTTGTGCCGCTGACGGCTTGTGGGTGACTGATGTGATCATCACCTACTGCTGACATATTGACGAGCCTTTAGAGCCCCACACAAACGTTTCCTGGTTCAAGCGAAATGAAGTAGAGCACATATGTGATATATGTGGGGGCCTGATTAAATAAGTGTATGTGATACCGTATTCTAATCTGGAAGTTATCTGATATCAGTCAGGTTATATGTGATATAACCGGATTATCGAATCAAGTGTTGATTTGATAATGTGATATACAGATAAATGATATTAGTCGGTTATATGTGATATAACCGGATTATTAAATCAAGTGTTGATTTAATAATATGATATATATTATATTTGATATAATTATATCTTAACTAATATTATTATCTCACTAATTATTTTGTTATATATATATATATGTGTGTGTGTGTGTGTGTGTGTGTGTGTGTGTGTATTAATATATATATGATATATATATATATATAATGAAGCATGGCATGATTTTCTATTTAATGGAAATAGAAAATGAGGTGGAAAATAAAGAGGAATGGGGAAGCATGGCTTTATCCAATATTTTAATTTATCATGACTTACTATTGAAGCATGACACTATATTTTTATGTGAAAATATTGGTTGCTTCAATGAGTAAGGTCTTTAGATGAGCTATTCTTCTCTCAATTCCAAGACTTAGCCATTTTTCTTTAGTTGCTCTCTTCTTCTTCTTCCTCTTCATGCCTCAAAGTTCCAACCCCTCACATGTGATGTGAACCATGGAACTTTGAACAAACTAGTGAGCTAAACAAACCCCTACTTCACCATCCTACACTTAATTAGCAATCAAGTATTGTGTGTTACCTTCACTAAAAATAGTTTAGTGAAGAGGTAGAGCTAGAGGGACTTCAGGTGGATCGCTTTCGGCACAAAGATCATGGAGGAGGCTCGTTCAAACTTGAAGAGGAGCCTAGTGGAGTCGCATGGACTACAATCCAGAGTTTTAGAAGAGAAGGACACGGCCATCAAAGGTTGTATGCTCTTTTTTTCTCTTTAGTTTCATGATATCATCATATGAAACCCTAATCTTCTAGTTAGTATTTTGGTTAGTCTAGCTTAGCACCTGAATATTTTTAAATTTGGCATGCTTGATGCTTCTAGAATTTCATGGTGGTGTTAGGATAGACTTTCATGGTATCAGAGCCCTGCTAGAACATTTGTGTAGGTTTTTACGATGTTGAAGTGTTCGATCGGTTTTCGAAACATCCATTTTGTGTAGTTTCTGTTGAATTTTTCAAACGTTTAAATTTCCGTGATTAAAAATATCCAAAAAATCATACAGGGTTTTTTATGGAGCCGGTAGAAATTTGATGACCCAAGTCTAACAAACCGCCACGGAAGCGCGGCCAAACCTAGGGTTTGGCCATGGTTCCACGGCTAGTTAATGGCCTTGTGTTGTCATTTTTCTCCTGCTGCTCCATTTTGGCTTCATGCACTCTCTGGGTATTTTTAATGATTCTCAAGTTGTTAAGGTTTCTGGAATTTATGGGTGTTTGTTAAATCGATCGAAATGTTTAGCATCGTATAGATCTTGATGATATGTGATACAATTGTTAGAATTCGGAATAATTAGTTTTGTGAAAACTAGTTAGTATTTTGTAAATCTAGTCGTTTAGTCTCGTTTGATCGATTGCCACAGAGTTTTGATTCGGATCAAAACTCCGTCGCAATTTCGTATAGTACGCGATCATTTAGTCGGGAATCTTGTTGAATTATCCGACAGCTTATTGAGAAGAGTTTTCAATTTGAGACTAAAATTCAAGGTTTATAAGTTAGGCATGAAATTCGGAATATGAGATATTCCGGGTTTATGATGTCTACGGAAATACGGATTCTAATTATTGTAGTTTTTCATTTCTTTTCTGCGACCGTAAGTGTAATATGTGTGATATCCCAAATCTCGTTGCTATATGTCAACGACATTCGGGATACGCGTATTTACTTACGCTGATGATATATGATATTATGTGTTGCTGTGATATGTTTTATTGGATCTTCGTGATTGAATAGCCGGGGGTTTTATGTGAGATGAGAGTTTTTTTATAATTTTCATTCATGTAAAATTTGTATGTAATATTCTTTTTTGGGGATACTTCCGGTTGAGGATGATGTCACCACCGATGTATATTATTTACTTTTCCGCATTAGGATAAACCCAAGACGGAGAGCACAAGTAACCGGGTTCTAGAGTCCAGTGGGGGACCATCTCGAGGAGTCAAGACCAAGTCTCCTAACTCTAGAATTGGTAGGGTTACTTGCCGCTCTCGTAAGGGTCTAGGGATGTGGGTTTGGTTATTCATCACGACTGTGGAATCCGTATTTTACATTACTGGCTGAATTTAAAACATGGACCTATTAGTATATCTAATATTTCATATGTTGCTTCTGTTGCTTGGTTCTATGATGTGATCATATAACTGTGTGAGACGAATGTTATATTATATATATGATATATAATAAATGTTGCTTATGTTTTGCACCCATGCTAGTCCAGCCCCCGCTCTTCCATTAGTTAAGTAACCTAACGGTATATGACGGGGCCCAGTGGCAAATGCGGAAGGTATAAGCATACGTTCTATTTTCGTTTCTTTTTTTGTGATGTTTAGGACATATTAAATGATGGAACTTCATTAATGAGATTAATGAAAAGAAAAGAAACCTAAAGATGTTGTAGAATCGAAATTTTAAAAAGGTAGCTCTAGTTTTTTGCTTTGCATAGTGATATTCCTTGATGAATATCCAGCACCTCATTCGATGAGGAAAGAGCCGAGATCCCTTCACCGGGAGTGGCCTCTTTAGCAAAACTAGTAAATGCTGCAACCCACTCGGTTTTGTTTTCATAGCTTCTCTAGTTCTTGCTTTGAATAGTGATATTCCTTGATGAATATCCAGCACCTCATTCGATGAGGAAAGAGCCGAGTTCCCTTAACCAGGAGTGACCTATTTAGCGAAACTAGCAAAAGCTACAAAAACACTCCTTTTCAAATTACTAGATCCTACAACGATATCAAGTTCATTACGTTAAAGGTTTTCTTAAAAACCAGCCGTAGCCCTCCGTCATTTCAGATAAGTATTATTTAGTATCCGTGCTACGTTTGTTGACCATAGCCAAGGCGTAGTGTGTGGTAGCTAATTAGTACTTGTTTGCAGCATGTGATGCGGTTGGATTAGGGTAGTCGTACGTCTTTGTTGACCTTAGGCAAGGGTCGTACGAGTGGATTTAATTCAATCAAGAAATGACGGGTAGAACTTGGCTAGCGCTTATAATTTATTGACCATAGCCAAGGTCATAAGTTGCTCGGGGTAAAAACAATTATCGGGAATTTCAAGTGTTGAAATTTGCAATGAGATTGCATACCTTCTATATGATAGTTAGATCCCGATAACCACTGCGAGTAAGAGTTACTCCTAGGAGAGTTTTGCACTTTACAATTAGCTAATCCAGTAGGTGTCTAGAAAGGTGTCAATGGGGTTATGCCTCTAGAGAAACAAGGTTTATTTTAATTAGGTCAGTGCGAAAGCACGGGGAACCTCCCTCGGAGTATCGACACTGGTCTGGCTGACCGGTTAGCGAACTTGTAGAATGTAATTAATCCCGTCTAATCTTACCTTTTATGGTTTGAAGAAAGATTTATTAAAAATAGTGGGAGCCATCCTGATTAGATAAGATAATAACCAATCTAATATTGCAAAGAGCGCACGCTAATGCGTTTCCTTCTCTCTCTCTCTCCAGGTAGCGACCAATGACACGCCTTAATCAAGATAATAATATGGATGTATTGACCGAACCCGCTTATTATACTAGGTTAGGTTCTGCTCTATCTTATGACGGTCATAAGTCTGAGCAAGGAATAGGGAAATATCAGGATTCCCACGCCACTCGAACGAAGAAGGAGCATACTAATGCACCTTCTTCGGGTGTGTTCGTTACCGAGAACTGTTTCTCAGTGTGCTGTACATCCTGGTATTAGATACCGGATCAGGATCTCATGTATGTAATTTATTACATGGACTAAAGTGATGTAGAGAACTGGGAAAAGGTGATAAATCTCTAACAGTAAGGAATTGTGCAATTGTTGTAGCCAAAGCAGTTGGCAAATATCATCTAGTGTTACCAACAGGTAATGCATTGATTCTGAACGACTGTTACTACGTACCAAATATGATGTGCAACATTATATCAGTTTCTTTGCTAACTAAAGAAGGATATAATTTCACATTAGAGGATAATGTTATGAACATTTTCCAAATCAAGTGTTGATTGGGTTTGGTACATTATGTAACGGTATATACGTTCTGAATCAAACCACATTTCTAAGCATACAGAACACAAACAAGAGGAAAAGTTCAGAAATGAACGAAACCTACTTGTGGCATTGTAGACTAGGTCATATCAATGCGACAAGACTAGCTATGTTACATAAAGATGGATATTTGAATCCATTCGAATTTACATCTTATGAAACTTGTGAGTCATGTCTCAAAAGTAAAATGACCAAAACTCCGTTTACTGGATACGGAGAAAAAGCTGCTGAACTCTTGAGACTGATACATAGTGATGTATGCTGTCCTATGTCTACACATGCAAGGAATGGTCCTCGTACTTCATTACATTCACCGATGATCTCTCAAGATACGGACATGTGTTCCTGATGAACACAAATCTGAATCTTTTGAGAAATTCAAGGAATATAAGAACGAAGTAGAGAACCAGACAGGTAAAAATATTAAAGTCCTTCGATCTGATCGGGGAGAAGAATACTTGAGCACGGAATTCCAAGACTATTTAAAAGAGAATGGGATTCTCTCTCATCTTACTCCTCCGTATAAACCACGGCACAATGGAGTTTCGGAGCGGAGGAATCGCACCCTATTAGATATAGTGCACTCTATGATGAGTACTGCTGAGTTACCTATTTCCTTTTAGGGTTGTGCACTTGAGACAGCTGCATACCTATTGAATAGAGTTCCGACCAAATCCGTGCCTACCACTCCATATGAGATATGGAATAGGAAAATACCATCTCTTAAACGAGTTAAGATATGGGGTTGTCCGGCCTATGTTAAAAAGCAAAATCCGGACAAGCTCGAGGCAAGTTCTGTTTTGTGCAAGTTTGTGGGATATCCAAAGGATTCCTATGGATATATTTCCTACCATACTGAGGAACAAAAGTGTTTGTTGCTCAACATACCACCTTTTTAGAAAAGGAATTTCTTGTGAAAGAAATTAGTGGAAATGAGCTAGAACTGGAAGAAGTTCCAACAACGCAAACTATAACTGACGATTTGGTGGAATCGGAGGATTCAATATTCCCCGATGAACCTCAGCCACTCCACAGATCTAGTAGGGTTCCTCACCCTCCTGAGAGATACTACGTTTTTCTCATAGATGGTAGGAGCGAGTATTGCATCATGGAAGATGATGACCCAACTAGTTTTGAGTAGGCCATCATGAGTGGGGACTCTGTGAAATGGCTGGATGCTATGCAATCCGAGATGGAATCCATCTATACCAACAAAGTATGGACTTTGGAAGTTACTCCCGATGGGGTACCCCATCGGGAGCAAGTGGATCTTTAAGAAGAAAATTGATGTAGATAGAAAAGTTGAGACTTTCAAAACTAGACTTGAAAGTTTTTCGTCAACGACCAGGTGTCGACTATGATGAAACCTTTTCTCCAGTAGCTATGCTTAAGTCTATCAGGATCCTACTTGCCATTGCTGCATACCATGACTACGAAATCTGGCAGATGGACGTCAAGGCCGCTTTTCTAAATGGTGATTTAGAAGAGAGCGTGTACATGAAATAGCCAGAGGGCTTCGTAGATAGTGGAAGCAGTGGAAGCGTGTGTAAGCTGCTTAAATAAATCTATGGATTAAAGCAGGTGTTGCGGAGCTGGAACATCTGTTTCGATGAAGCTGTCAAAGAGTTTGACTTCATCAAAAATTTAGATGAACCTTGTATATATATGAAGGCTGTAGAGAGTAAGGTTGTCTTCCTCGTATTGTACGTGGATGACATACTCTTGATAGGAAACAATGTTCCTATGCTACACTCGGTCAAGCTCTTCTTATCATACAAGTTCTCTATAAAGGATCTAGGTGATGCCTCCTACATACTGGGGATTAAGATCTATAGAGATAGATCTAAACGGATACTGAGATTGTCCCAATCCAAGTACATAGACACCATACTAAAGAGGTTTAGTATGGAAGATTCCAAGCGTGGTAATTTATCCGCTTGTTCAGGAATCACTATCTCCAAAGAGATGTCTTCCAAGATTGATTTGGAGAGGGCTCGCATGCAAAGGATACCCTATGCCTCGGCGGTAGGTTCTATCATGTATGCGATGTTGTGTACCAGACCGGATGTAGCCTATTCACTAGGTGTGGTGAGTAGGTATCAATCAGATCCTGGGGAAAACCACTGGACAGCTGTGAAGATCATTCTTAAGTACTTGAGAAGGACTAAAAAAATGTTCTTGGTGTATGGTAACGGTGAACTCCAGGTGGAGTCCTTTACCTATTCGAGCTTCCAGAGTGATAAGGACGATAGTAAGTCAGTCTCGGGTTTTGTCTTTACCCTCAATGGAGGGGCGGTATGTTGGAAGATTTCCAAGCGAGATACCGTAGCAGACTCGACGATGGAGGCTGAATACATCGCTGCCAACGATGCTGCCAAAGAGATTGTCTGGATGAAGAAGTTTATTGCTGAACTTGGTGTGGTTCCATCCATCGAGCAACCAATGCCTGTGTATTGTGATAACAATGGAGCTGTGGTTTTTGCCAAGGAACCCCGGTCCTATCAGTAATCCAGACATATTCTTAGGCGGTATCACCTGATCAGGGAGATAGTAGATCGCCGGGAGATCGAGAACGGGAGAGTTGACATGAAGGACAACGTAGCGGATCCACTCAAAAAGGCTCTCTCTCCCAGACCCAGTTTGAGAGACCTTTTGGGATGTTGGGTATGAGATACTACAACACATGGCCATAGTGCAAGTGGGAGATTGTTAGGAATATGTATGCCCTAGAGGCCATTATTGTACATGGATGTATATTATAGTGGATGCTTGGACATATACATAGAGAACTTTCTTGCTCGACATGATAGTATGCTATCTGGTTACTCTTTATCTTAACATGTTGACTGGTATTCTTATACTGTCTTTCTCTTACATATTGATAAAGCCCTTAGGATATGTACTTGACTACCAGGACTATGATGCAGATCATACTAGTGGGGCCAGGGTGGTCCACAAGTACATCCTTTAAACAGTTCCTAGTCGAGGGGATATCAAGACAGGGCATTGATATTCCAGAGTAGACTAGTGTGTACGTTTCTTGACCCTGTATGGGGTAATGGTTGATCCCACAACTATTGGTGTCTGACATCAAAGATTGTACACAGGTGCTTATTATAAAATGGGTACACCGAACAGGACTCGCCGATAACTCCTAGTTGGCATTATACCTATCGTCAGATAGCAGTTCTCTGGTGACACTGGTACAGGTTAGTGTGTAGACCCGAGATCGTCATAGAGTATTGTGTGGCTCCCACTGTGCTTTGATTTCTTCCCTACCACGGCTCAAAGGAGTCGTGCAAATAGGTGGATTTTGGGTATAGTCCCGAGTCATATGGAGGCAATAAGCGATAGGAGGGGTTTCGTCTCTCCCGGTATTGGGAATTGATGTTGCGCTATGCTCGATTGGCTATAACTGAAAGTCCCTGGCCAGGGCTGCTGATGAGATTTACTGGTAAGAGTTACCAGTACTTTCTCGAACCGTTATGAGCCATACATCAGTATGACTTATCAAGTTACTAGGGTCTAACGTTACCACCCCTAGACTCGATATGCAACATAGCAGATGAAGAGACCGGACTGTACGGTATGTATTACTGATAGGCTTCATGGAGAGTATAGACAAACTTGCTTGTTGATCTTCTAATCGCTCAATACCTGGGTAGCCGTTACGTTCAGCTAGTACCGCTGACGGCTTGTGGGTGACTGATGTGATCATCACCTGCTGCTGGCGTATTGACGAGCCTTTAGAGTCCAACACAGAAGTTTCCTGGTCCAAGCGAAATCAAGTAGAGCACATATGTGATATGTGCGGGGGCCTGATTAAATACGTATATGTGATACCGTATTCTAATCTGGAAATTATCTGATATCAGTCTGGTTATATGTGATATAACCGGATTATCGAATCAAGTGTTGATTTGATAATGTGATATACAAATAATTGATATTAGTCGGTTATATGTGATATAACCGGATTATTAAATCAAGTGTTGATTTAATAATATGATATATATTATATTTGATATAATTATATCTTAACTAATATTATTAGCTCACTAATTATTTTGTGTTATATGTATGTATGTATGTATGTATGTATGTATATGTATATGTATATGTATGTATTAATATATATATGATATATATATAATGAAGCATGGCATGATTTTCTATTTAATGGAAATAGAAAATGAGGTGGAAAATGAAGAGGAATGGGGAAGCATGGCTTTATCCAATATTTTAATTTATCTTGACTTACTATTGAAGCATTGCACTGATTGTTGGATGGATTTTTTAAGTGTGTGCTCGCTTTCAAAAGATGAATCAAAGAATATTAACCGCAATCAAGAACGGTGTCGCTTGGTAGCTAGCCGGTTGAGTACGGGTCGGTCCACAGGAATTTTGTGTATTTTCTATTTGTTCTAACGAGTTAATTCCAATTGTGTTAGAATTGATTATTACTAAAAACTGAAATGAGTTGATTAGGATTAAAATCTAGCTAGGGTTAGGTTTTAGGTTAAGTTTGGAAATTCAATATTTCTCACCGCTTTCTTTTCCCTAATTAAGATCTATTTAGGTGTTATGGTAATAATTAATAAAGGGGATTAGCATGATCGGGAAGAAACTATGTTTCTTCCTCTAGATCCTTGTCCGTCCTTTCTTAATTCTTACCCTAACCTCCATGGAAAACATACACAACCGGTCTTTTAAAAAACGGTATCACCGCTACCTCGTGGGATAGGGTGCCGTAGTGAGCGGTGTGTGTATGTATGCATGGAGTCCTATAAAAAATATGCGATGGGCAAGAAAGGGGTGAGAGATTTTCATCTCTCAAACATTTCCTATTCCTAACCCTAATAAGTGAGGAACTACTCACTCATTAAGGAATTGATAAAAAGAGACATTTTTATGATTGTTTTTAATAACCTAATTATCTAAACTACGGCAATTAAATAAAAGTTATAACTAGGGAAGATAAAGAAAATCTATACTAGGGCAGGAAAGAAAATTAATTAGGGCATAGAAAGGAAAAACTTACTTTATTTGATGCTCTCTTCAAAACATTACAGCAAATAAAAATTTTGAATTTGATAAACAAAAAGAGGCATAGGAAGAGGCATGCTCCAAAAAGAGCTGTAGCGTTCCTATTTATAGATTATAGAAACCCTAGGATTTACATCTGATCCCTATCTACATTTACAAAACTACCCTGAGAAGCCTAGTCAACGCACCGCCGCCGACGACAACTTTTGCACCGACACGTGCTTAGCATGGCCGCGGATCCGCAGCCATTGCCCTGTTTGGCCGCGGATCCGTAGCCATATGATGGAGTCATTGGCTCTGTTCTTCTGGGCTGCTTCCTGTTGCATTTGGCTTGTGGTTTCTTCACTTGGTTTCTCAGATTGTCTTCTAGTTTTTTCCAGATTCCCACAGTGCAAAATATTGTGGACTTTTACCGTTCGCTTCGTGTTGAAGTCTTGAATCTTGTGTTGCCTTTGTGCAATCGAACTGTTTGCTGATCTTCGTTTGTTCCTCAAACTGTAAGCGGCATGATCAAGACTCTTCTATTTGTTGGTCGTACTCTCACTTTTGTAGTGTCTTTTCATCATTTTCACTGTTTTGTTCCGAGAACCTGTAACCTGCAACTATGTAGCAGACTTGGATCAAAAACACCTGTTTATTTGTAAAATGAATAAGAATGGGGAATATAATAATGCAAAATTATGATATGAACAAATAACCCCAAACTTATCTTTTGCTCGTCCTCGAGAAAAACTAGTTTTATTCTCGAAAAAGACCTAAGCTCACTTTCGCAGGGAAACGCGATTGCACTGAGCTTGTGCAACAAGCCGTTAAACCTCTAGGTGTCCCTAGTAGGAGGAGTGTTGTCTCCTGAGGGTTTTCAGCGGATACTACCCACAAAATCCTATCAATTTGGCCTATTGACTTTTATTCTTCAATTTGGTTTTCTAGCAAGAAATTCTATTATCTTCAACTCAGAAATTATCAACCCATATTTTTCACGCTTCCTTATCATTTAACTTAAGATTGTATATGTTTTGTAAATTTATTTAGCTTTTAGCATCTTTTGAGTTTTCCTTCTAAGGTTCCATCTCAACTTAGGAATTTTTATCATCTCTACTAAAGATATAAGTCCTATTTTTCATTCCTATCTTTCATCCAAACCCCAATCATATACCCCTACGTGTATGTATGTATCACCCCTACACTTGGAAATTCAATTCAAGCTCTTATACTCTTGTCCATCGTCCAAAGTACTTTTAGTTTGTGAATTTTAGAAGAAATTGCTCACACATCCTTTATGCGACCATTAATACTTCTTGAGGAACTAACGACCGATTATAAAATGTGTTTGCACATTAAGGCGTAATTTCTCGTCTTGTAATACCTAAGGCTTTAGCAGTGACTTCCAAACCAGTTGGTCTAAGGCAGTAGGTGATAAAGCACCCTCGCTATGCATTTTTTTTATTTTACACAGCCTTAAGTAATTACAAAACCAGTGTTCATTTTTTTATATCTCTTTATTCACCCTTATAATTTTATTTTCCTTCATACTAAGGATTTTAGACAAGAGAATTTCAAGGTATCCTCTACTATTCCAAGTTTCAAGGTTCGTGTTTGTGCAAGTTGTAGGGTATATATTTTCAGAATTTAGATTTAAGCTTAGGGATTATTTTTCAGACTTACACTTTAATAAAAATTTCAATACTCTTCCTTTATTTTGACTTAGCCCAAGAAGTGAACTCAAAATTTGCCTATTTCTAAGTAAACTACAAAAGACATATATTTTCTACCGTTAAATTTTAAGAAAGGTTATTTTTAGGGTTTTTAATTTACTAAGTTTTGGATCTAGTTTTTCCTAGCTAGTTAACCGTCTTGTTAAACCTAAGTCAATTATGGCCAAAGTTGAATTTTTCAATTTTTATAATTTTTAAAATTTTCAATTTTTATGGGTTTTAAAATAAGTATGCAAATGCAAAATTATACATATGAATGCAAAGGAAGAAACCTTACAGAGCACACCCCCAAACTTAAACTTGACAGTGTCTTCACTGTCAGGCTATACCAAGAGGGTCAAAATTGTCGGCACTCCCCTGTTTGTTTATTTTTTTTATTTTATTATTAACAGAAAAAGAAAACAAAATATATACACAAAAAGGTCCCCCCCAAACTTATTTTTGACTCACCACTTTAAGTAAAAAAATTATTTTCAAGAGCCAAATTATAACCCCCTCCTTAAACTTAAATTAAACAATGCTAAGCTTTTTAAAGAGGGGGGTCAAAGTTATCGGTCAATGCCAAGCTCTGCAAAGACCAAAAGTCAACACCAACCATTCGAAGAATTTATCAATGTAACATATAGGTCGGTGGAAGAACATGTTATATAGAGCCAAGAAGAAGTGGGGATGAGATAAGTGGTGGTATGGAAAGGATTTGCATGAACGTGAATGTGAGGAGATAAGAGGTGATGATAAATAAAAATGAGAATGTGAATGATCAGAAATGAGTGGAATATTGGCATTCTCGTATTTTATTAGAAGAAAATGTGGTGGTTCAACTTCTATAGGTGGAGGTTGATTAACCACAAAATTCTCGAGGTGTCTCTGTGGATCCTTTACTGGTTTGGCATCATCCATCATATGTATATGATGTTCAATTATGAGGGGACTAATCCCTTTGATGTCCACCATAGTCCAGCCAAAAGCTTGCCGATTGTTTTGTAAGACCATTAAAAGGGGTTTCTCTTGCTCGAGGGCTAGAGAGGCCGATATGATAACAGGAAGGGTCTCATTCTCACTTAAATAAGCGTATTTAAGGTGAGACGGCAATAGCTTGAGTTCGAGTTTTGGAGGCGAAACAATTGAAGGTAAAATTGGTGAAACAGTCTCGAACTCGAAGTATTCCATCAATGGTTCAAAGCAAGTGTAATCAACCGAGTCGGATGGTTCAGCTAACTCATCCGAAAAATCAAAGGACTCAAACTCGGGTGGTGAGTCTTCAAAATCGTCCGAAAAAATAAAACACTCGTAATCGCTATCAGGTATAAAAGCTGTGCCAGATTCAAGGAGGAACGTACTAGTGGCGTCAAAACTGCTGTGATCAAACAGAAATTTTTCAAGCTCACAGTCCTTCTGCGTGATCTTTTGGATCGAGCAAATATTAATTATACTAGCATTAGGCTCGGAGGGCAGACTTCCTATCTTGTAAATGTTGAACTCACTTGACATCTTCCCGAAGGATAGAGTCATAGAACCGTTACGACAGTTGATTACAGCATTGGAAGTGGCCAAAAATGGTCGACCGAGGATCACCGGAATTTGGTTCCGTGGGTTAGCCACAGCTGTGTGTCCATAACAATGAAATCAACAGGGAATATGAAATCCCCTACTTTAATTAACACATCCTCTAACTCACCCCTAGGATGGGTGATAGATCGATCGGCCATTTGGAGAGTACAATGAGTGGGTTTCAACTCTCCAACGCCTAATTGCTCATAAAAGGAATAGGGAAGCAAGTTAACACTGGAACCAAGATCTAAAAGTGAGTAATTTATGTTCTTATCCCCAATTGTTATTGAAATTGTAGGACAGCCAGGGTCCTTTCGTTTTTGGGGCAAAGGTAAAGGTTGGGTAATAGCATTGCACACGGCGCTAGCTACGAATATTTTCTTGGGTACCTGAGACTTCCTCTTCTTGGTGTATAAGTCCTTTAAGATTTTAGCGTAAGAAGTGACTTGTTGAATTGCATCCAAGAGAAGTATGTTAATGCTAATCTGTTTGAATAATTCCACAATCTTCTCCATTTGAGGAGTAGGTTTATTAGATCTCAACCTGTTTGGAAATGGAATATTTTAAAAATTTGTTGAGTCCAATGTTTGTGGAGTAGATTGCGGAGTTGGAACGGATCCCAGTGTTGGTGTTTTCGTAAAGTGAGGTGTGGGTTCGTTCGAATTAGAAGAAGTAGAGCCTTGTGAAGAATGAAGAACAGGCTCTGACGAAGAAGATGAAGAAGAAGAAGAAGAAGAAGATGAAGAAGAAGATGAAGAAGAAGCACCGGCAGGGGTGTCATCACTAATACCCAAATTATTGTGCAACACTCTTCCAGATCTCAACGTGGTCACAACATTTATATTATGATTTTGTTGTTCATAGGCAACATGTGCGTTGTGTGTGTGACCGGGATTTGGCAATGGTTGAGACGGAAGCTTTCCCTTTTCTCGCTCGCTTAACGCAGCATTTAGTTATGCAATTTAGGCATCAATTGATTTGATGCTCTGATCATGTGAAGCACTGTTTTGCACCAAAGACTGAATGGAAGTCTCTAACCTTGCTGCGGATTGTGTAGATTGTTTTAAAAACGCATCCAAACTTCGTTCTAGCGAGAAAACCTTATCGTTATTCGGCTGAACAAAATTGTTTTGAGGATAAGAGTTGTTGGGTACAAAATTGTTTATTTGGTTTGGGTAAGGTTGGGGTTGGAAAGGTTGCTGATATTGAGTTTGTTGAGGGGCTTGTTGTTGTGGAGGAGGCCTTTGAAAGTTGTTGTTGCCTTGGAATTGTTGTTGATTTTGATTCCAAGAAAAATTTTGGTGGCTCCTCCAACCAGGATTATAAGTCGAAGAGTATGGATCATTTCTTTGTCCTTGCTGAAAGGAAGCATTGACTTGACCTTGTCATTGAACAGGTGGATTGTAAGGACACTGTTCAGTAAGATGGGACGGATCCGAGCAACAAGCGCAAACTGTGCATGGGGGTAAAGCAGGGGCAGGAGAAGGCGATGAGAATTTGCTCTCAATTGCTTCTAGCTTTTTCGTAATTGCGGCCATTTCGGCCTTCATTGCAATCGACATATCTAGTTGATGTATGCCTGCCCTAGACTGACCTAATGAAGAAGATGAGGTGGTCTTAGTGCTTTCCCACTGAAGTGTTTGTTCAGCAAGATCTTCGAGAAACTACCAAGCTTCCTTGCTTGATTTTGTAAGAAAGTGACCTTGACAAATGGTTTACAACAACTGCTTAGTTGCTGGGTTCAATCCTTCGTATAAAGTCTGGCAAAGTTGCCAATTCTTGATACCGTGGTGAGGGCATTGAACAAGTAGGTCTTTAAATCTTTCAAAACACTTCCAAAAAGGTTCGGAAGGAAGCTGGGAAAATTGAATGATTTCGTTGCGAATTCTCGCGGTCTTATGGTGTGGGTAAAACTTTTTAAAAAAAGCTTTAACAAACTCTTCCCAATTTTTTATTGAGTATGATGCTGTGCTATATAACCATTTCTCGGCTAGGTCATATAAGGTGAATGGAATGACACGTAGCCTTATAGCATCATCAGAAAGTTGTGTGGTCTTCATCATTGTGCAAACATTCTGGAATTTGTTTATGAAGATATAGGCATCCTCGGATTCCAGCCCGTGAAATTTGGGCAACATATTGATAAAGTGGGGTTTAATCTCAAAGTTATCCCCATTAACTGGTGGAAGTGAAAGACAAGTTTGTAAAGCGGTGCGGATATGGTAGAAAAGATCCTGGAGCGCGATTTGTTGGGACGCTTCAACAGGAGGGTGTGGTGGGTTATTTGCAGCTAGTGGAGGTGGAATCTGTCCCGTGGGTATGGAGTTGTTATGATTGAATCCCGACATCTCCTTAGAAGATGAAGAATATGAAGGTGAAGGTGAAGGTAAAGAAGTGGATAGAATTTCGACTTCGGAGTCGAAAGCGTCGTCAGTCGGCACTAACGAGACACGGACTAAACGGGCACTAGTGTCCCTAGTCCAATTGGACATACACTAAAGAGGTGTAGTATAGTCAAAAGGTGAAAACAGAAGGTGGGGGTAAGAAAAAATCAATGGAAAGAAGTGGGTGCAAGTGGGGTGCAATGGATTTCTTAGTGGCAAGTTTTTTGTAAAAAATTTTCCGTTTTGTGTTTTTTTATATAAGGAGCTTTTTGCAACAAGATTATCAATAAAAAAGCTTAGGCACACGTTCAATCAATCACATTATGCACAATTAAGCTTAAATCTAGGGTCACCTAGGTCAACTAGACCGCTCCTAACTGTTCCAAAGGGCAAGTTGTGAGGACCTCAAATCGCCTCTTCACCGCCAATTGTGGCCAGGTAAGCACAAGTAAGGAAAGGAGGGATCCGCTCACGAATCACCATGAGACGGGCCTTTTAAAGTTACCTTTCCCCACTTGTCTAGCCTAGGCTCCACAAAGCCTGGTTTAGATAAACGATCGATGCCTACAACTATTCCTTTGTCCTATTGAGCGCGACAGTCCTTAAGGCTGAGTCTAATCTTTTTTAATTAACTCAATGGTCAATGCAATATGCTTTTTGTGATTTTTGGGGTCCTAGGAAGGGTAATGAAATCTCCACCCAATCTGGATTGGTGTTCAAGCCTCTTAAAGTCAGTTTTAAAGATGCAAAGCAGTAAACACAATCAAACACTTGCCAAAAAATAGTTTTTTCTATTGCGGCGCAAAGAATCTTGCACAAGATCAAGTTATTGGAGAAGGGGAGAAGTTTTCGCGCAAAGAACCCTGCAGAAATATTTTTCAAAGGAGATCAGGGGGTTCAGAAGAAGAAAAGAAAGCTTACAGAGATTTTTCAAATGATGACGTCACCACCCAGCTGCGGTTCCGCGGTCAAAAGAGGGTCAATGCGGTGGTTCCGCGGTCAGTCGATCTGTTCAGATCTCCAAACCTTTTCTGTTTCTCTGTTGTGCTTCTCCTCTGTAGGTTCAGATCTGCTGTTTGTTGTTTCGCTCTCTAGAATTTTCCAGATCTGAATCCGTTCGTCGATCCTGCACAATTCAAACAAAACACCCTTCAAAAAATAACAAGATGATACATTTTTATATTTTTTTTTATTTTTCAGTTTTTTATGATTTTTTTTTAATTTTATATTAACCCGAAATTACAAAAAGAAAATAACTACACCATCCCCTGCAACGGCGCCATTTGATTGTTGGATGGATTTTTTACATGCGTGCTCGCTTTCAAAAGATGAATCAAAGAATATTAACCGCAATCAAGAACGGTGTCGCTTGGTAGTTAGCCGGTTGAGTACGGGTCGGTCCACAGGGATTTTGTGTATTTTCTATTTGTTCTAACGAGTTAACTCCAATTGTAGTAGGATTGATTATTACTAAAAACTGAAATGAGTTGATTAGGATTAAAATCTTGCTAGGGTTAGGTTTTAGGTTAAGTTTGGAAATTCAATATTTCTCACCGCTTTCTTTGCCCTAATTAAAATCTATTTAGGTGTTATGGTAATAATTAATAAAGGGGATTAGCACGATCGGGAAGAAACTATGTTTCTTCCTCTAGGTCCTTGTCCGTCCTTTCTTAATTCTTACCCTAACCTCCATGGAAAACATACATAACCGGTCTTTTAAACTAAGATATCACCGCTACCTCGTGGGATAGGGTGCCGTAGTGAGCGGTGTGTGTATGTATGCATGGAGTCCTATAAAAAAATATGCGATGAGCAAAAAAGGGGTGAGAGATTTTTATCTCTCAAACCATTCCTATTCCTAACCCTAACAAGTGAGGAACTACTCACTCATTAGGGAATTGATAAAAAGAGACATTTTTATGATTGTTTTTAATAAGCTAATTATCTAAACTACGGCAATTAAATAAAAGTTATAACTAGGGAAGATAAAGAAAATCTATACTAAGGCAGAAAAGAAAATTAACTAGGGCATAGAAAGGAAAAACTTACTTTATTTGATATTCTCTTCAAAACATTACAGCGAATAAAAATTCTGAATTTGATAAACAAAAAGAGGCATAGGAAGAGGCATGCTCCAAAAAGAATTGTAGGGTTCCTATTTATAGATTATAGAAACCCTAGGGTTTACATCTGATCCCTATCTACATTTATAAAACTACCCTGAGAAGCCTAGTCAACGCACCGCCGCCACCGACAACTTTTGCACCGACACGTGCTTAGCATGGCCGCGGACCCGCGGCCATATGCCCTGTTTGGCCGCGGATCCGCGGCCATATGATGGAGTCATTGGCTCTGTTCTTCTGGGCTGCTTCCTGTTGCATTTGGCTTCTGGTTTCTTCACTTGGTTTCTCAGATTGTCTTCTAGTTTTTTTCCAGATTCCCACAATGCAGAATATTATGGACTTTTACCGTTCGCTTCGTGTTGAAGTCTTGAATCTTGTGCTGCCTTTGTGCAATCGAACTGTTTGCTGATCTTTGTTTGTTCCTCAAATTGTAGGCGGCATGATCAAGACTCTTTTATTTGTTGGTCGTACTCTCACTTTTGTAGCGTCTTTTCATCATTTTCACTGTTTTGTTCCGAGAACTTGTAACTTGCAACTATATAGCAGACATGGATCAAAAACGCCTGTTTATTTGTAAAATGAATAAGAATGGGGAATATAATAATGAAAAATTATGATATGAACATGCACTATATTTTTATGTGAAAATATTGGTTGCTTCAATGAGTGAGGTCTTTAGATGAGCTATTCTTCTCTCATTTCTAAAACTTAGCCATTTTTCTTCAGTTGCTCTCTTCTTCTTCTTCTTCTTCATGTCTCAAAGTTCCAACCCTCACATATGATGTGAACCATGGAACTTTGAACAAACTAGTGAGCTAAACAAAACCCCTACTTCACCATCCTACACTTGATTAGCAATCAAGTGTAGTGTGTTGCCTTCACTAAAGATAGTTTAGTGAAGAGGTAGCTTGAGCTAGAGGGACTTCAGGTGGATCTTCTTCGGCGCGAAGATCATGGAGGAGGCTCGTTCAAACTCGAAGAGGAGCCTAGTGGAGTTGCGTGGACTACAACCTGGAGCTTTAGAAGAGAAGGACACGGTCATCAAAGGTTGTATGCTCTTTCCTTCTCTTTAGTTTCATGATATCATCATATGAAACCCTAATCTTCTAGTTAGTATCTTGGTTAGTCTAGCTTAGCACCCGAATATTTTTAAATTTGGCATGCTTGATGCTACTAGAACCTCATGGTGGTGCTAGTGTATACTTTCATATACTGATCCTCGGAAAAGGCTAAACTCAAAACTCTGACAGCAGATCTGTCATCCAGGTCACCTTGGAAGCCTGAACCGATAACCGCCTCCCAAAGAAAGCTGTCGTTACCCTATACCAAGAACATACTCATATGTTCATAATAGCTTCCCTTTGTTTCTCCAGGATTGGATTAATATGTGCTTATTGCAGCTAGTAGAAAAGAAATATCTAGCGTTGTACAAGACATTGCATGATTGACTCAATTGCCTAAGCAAATAATATGTCATTCATGCCAGTCCCTCTCCTCATCAGTCTAGAAGACATCCCTTTTAGAGAGGGAGACTCCATCACCTGCGGGTACACAACCATGCCAGGAGTCGTCCACTCTAAAATACTTTTAGAATGCTGTCTAAGTACCCGATTGGGAAACTTCCCAAATCTAGATCTAAAACCAGAATCCCTGATATATTATCCATTTGGTTTTGTACAAGACATTGCTTGATTGACTCAATTGTCGAAGCAAATGATATATCATTTATGTCAGTCCCTCTCTTCATCGGTCTAAAATACATCTCTTTAGAGAGGGTGACTCCATCACCTGCGGGTACACTACCACGCTAGGAGTCGTCCATTCTAAAATACTTTTAGAATGCTTTCTAAGTACCCGATTTGGGAAACTTCCCAAATCTTGATCTAGTCACCAGAATTCGTGATATATTATCCATATCCAACGCGTAGAAAACACTATGTGACAACCAAAGTTTGACCGATTGTAGTATAGGAACATCACTTCCTATTTAGAGTATGTCATCCAAATTCAGTACAGTACTCCCTACATCCTTTTTACTTGGTTCATCTATTGTTTTGATGAAGTCAATCACCTTGATTGTCACATCAAAACAGATGATCCGTCTCCAGTATCCATGCTTGAGTCTATGAATAGACATAAGCAACTTGCACACCTTCCGCTGCTCCCACTGACTACGATAACCCTCTGGCATAGTTAAATACACGTGCACTTCCAAATTCCCTTTTGGAAAGACGTTATAGTTGTTGTCTATAGTGCCCTCAAAGCAATTATTATAATCGCAGGCAGGTGATTATGATGATTGAGGGAGGACCTATACGGATAGAACAGTCTTACTCAAAATGATAGTATGCTATCTGGTTTGTCTTTATCATCATGTACATGCATTATGTGGTATTACACATCACTATTACATGTTGATAAAGCCCATAAAATTTTTGCTTGACTACCAGCATTATGATGACGATCATATACGTGAGAGCTGGGTGGTCTATAAGCACATCCTTAAATGTCCCTAGTCGTGGGAGTATCAAGACTAGGCATCAATACTCCAGAGTAGACTAGTGTATACTTATCGAGACTCCGACGAGGGACGGTGGCCGGTCTCACAAGCCATTGGTGTCTGTTAGTCACCTAAGATAGTATACAGGTGTTCATTGGGTTATGAGTACACTGGACGGACTCGCCGGGAACATGCTAGTTGGTATTATACCTATTGTCAGATAGCAGTTCCCAAGTGGCATGTATAGAGGTTAGTCTGTCGACCTGAGATCATCATTTATCTCGTGTGAGTTCCCACTGTGCATTGATTACTACCCTACCACGGCTCAAAAGAGTCGTGCAAATAGGTTTTAGTTGGGTACAGTCCCGAGCAACATAGGGGCAATGAGTGGATCGTCAGGCATTCGTCTCTCCCGGTATTGAGGGTTGATGTCGCGTAGTGCACGGGTGGCCATCACCAGAAATCCTTGGCCAAGATAGTCGAGAATTACTGATTTGGATCAGTAGTTTCTCGGTTAGTGATGGGCTTCATATCGACACGAAATATCGCATTCTTAAGGGTCTGACTTTATCCACCCACTAGACCCGATATGCGATACTCTTAGACGAACAAACCGGAATGTACGGAGATTGTCATGGACAGGCTCAGTAGGGGTTCGGATGAGTTTGATCGTCGGCCTTCCTTTCGCTCAATACCTGGGTAACCGTCACGTACAGCTAGTGCCGCTGACGTGCTTGTAGTTAAACCCACTGCCAGCGTATTGACGAGTTTTTAGAGTCCCACACAGAGGGTTTCCCTGCTTCGGGTGAAACGATGTAGAGGCCGTATGGTTTTACGGCAAGGTTCGATCATATACGTACACTTGTGCACGTATCATGATTCGGACGGATAATACTAGTGGGTTTTGGTTTAAACCGGATCCTAGTATTATATTATTGGATTATTTTCGTCTCTTGGTATTCGTATTTTTTCGAAATTCGGATACGGGTATGTATATACGGTGAGGGGTATTCTTGTAATTTATTACAATGGTGCTTCTAGAAGAAAACACCTCATTTGTTTATAACCATTTTGATTAAATGGTTAATGAGGTGGAGGGATGAGGTGTTCTCTGCATTAAATGAAACATGGCTCACTTGGTGAATCATGGTGTGACTCATGCTTTGGTGACTATTGGGGCATGCTAGATTCATGTGATGAATTAAGTGTATGCTTCTTTTTTAGTACACAACACTTAGCCTTTTTTTTAATGGTTGCTTCACACAACACTCTCATCTTCTCAAGCTCTCTTCTTCTACCTCCACCCTAAAAGTCTTATGTGTTGAGAAACCTAGGGTGTTATAAGATATATTAATCCATCATTAGACTCTACATCCTCTAGGCTATCTAGTTTAGCGAACTAGGTACCCTAATTACCTCGGCTTTGAGGTTGGAGCTCGAACTACAAATCCTCAGGTGGATCATCTTCGACCGAGGGAGACTGATGATCAAGCTTGATCATGGAGACCACTAGGAGATTAGGAAGATGGTAAAAGACCGAAGGATACGGATCATTCGGTATAACCATTCTAACTCCGCTTTAGTTTGCTATCTTATAGGTTTATGGTAGATCCGGGTTATCGGGTTTTTCTATCGCCAGTTTATAAAAAATTTATTCCGCAAACGGTCACGATAGATGACCAGGGTGCTGGCATAACCCAACAATAGTCACCCACCTGCCAGATATCAAGCCATGAACTGCGTCAGTGCCAAATCATATCCATATGGACTTCAGCATAGATACTGAATTAAAAGTCACATCACAATCCATAACAGGTATTTGATGAAAACTCTTTACAACAAGTCTAGCCTTATTAGGTTAGTACTTTTCCACCTGCACAGATCTCAAAAGTTCTACTTGCTCCTAATGGGTTTTACTCCTTCAGAAGCACCCAGCAAAGTCCAAAATCCATGAAGTGCATGGAGTCCATCTTGGGTATGAAATACCTGGTCACCGGGAAGTTACCACTTCCTATGACCTGCTGAAAATAAGTAGGGGGAACAGCAGTGTCAAGTCATATCCGTATGGACTTCGGCATAGACACTGAAATAAAAGTCTCATCACAATCCACAATGGGTATTTGATGAAAACTCTTTACAAAAATTCTAACCTTATTAGGTTAGTACCTTTCCACCTACACAGATCTCGAAAGATCTACTTGCTCCTAATGGGTATACCCCTTCAGGAGCACCCAACAAAGTCCAAAATCCATAATTTGCTAAAGTGCGTGGAGTTCACCTTGGATATGAAGTATCTGGTCACCTGGAAGTCACCACTTCATATGACCTGCTGACAACTAGTAGGACCGTCAACACCATGATGCTGACCTCCATGTCACTGTCTACGACAAAACCGAAGTATCTCTCTGGTGTATGAGGCCACCTACTAAAATCTGCGGAGTGGCTAATGGTTTGTTAAGTCCAATTGAATCCTTAGGTTCTACTAAATTTTCGGTAACCGTTTGTGGTTCTGGAATTACTTCCAATTCTATCATACTCCCACAAGTTTCTTTTGAAAAAAGATTCCTTTTATAAAAAGGTGGCGAGTCAAGAATAATGTAACTATTGATCTTGAAAATGGTAGAAAACAAAATCCTAGCGAATGCTTGGGATAATCCACAAATAGGCATTACCGAAGCGTGCCTTGAGTTTGTCCGGATTCTGCTTTTAAATAGAAACCAGATAATCCATATCTTAACAATCTCAAGATATGTAACCATTCTATGTCTATATAGAATCAAGGCACTAATTTACATGGAACCAGATTCAAATGTCATGCAAATGTTTCCAGTGCATATTATCTAATGGAAAAAGACCAATACAACATCACTCATCATGGAGCGCACCCACGGATGAGTAACCTGCGAGAGAATCAAGTTCTTAATATTATGATGGAATATCTAGTATAAGTATCTATATCTTCGATCACCTCGAAAAATCCTGATATTTCCAACATATGGCTCTCTACTTTATTCTTATACCTATAAAATTCTCAAGTTCTTTAGACCTTGCATTACAACGAATGCGTGTCTAAAACCAGAGAACTCATAGGTAAATCTAAATGAAGTAAGAGTACCAACCCCTTGTCCCGAAGGACACTGGACAACATACATTCTCATGTATAAGTCCCAAGAGTATACTAACTCAAATTCTGTGTTTCGTAAATTGAAAACTGTATCTTGACTAAGAATGTCTTACACTGTTATTCATGCACCTTCCAAAAACAGTTCTCTTTAACAAATACACAGAAAATCTGAAACATGAAAATGTTTCATGGGGGGTGGTCAGGTATTCCTAGTAATGCATTTTCCATTATCCAGATTCATGACAGTAGTCGCAATTTCCGTTGCCCTCACTTCAATCTCTTTATATGACTCTATATCTTACCTTCTATACACGGCAGTTAGGCTAATTGATTTTCTTCCTTCCCTACCTTTCGGCACCATCCTGAGGTTTGGAAGAAGACTATCCAACAACCATAACAGGTGTACTCTCCTAATACAAAGAGCTCTCACAACCTGAAAGAATGTAAAGGGAAGAGACAACCGAATAATCCTATTCAATTTCTCCAGAACCTGTAGTCATCCTCAACTGAAGTAATTTCTTCGAGTTCGTATGTAATTATATGATGGATGTTCCAAACAATATGGATTATCATAGTGATACGAAGTTGTCTGAAGAAATGCAAAGGGTAAAAAAGGAGTAGCAGGGATATGTGCGGCTTTGTCGTGAATCATGACATTCCGAAACCCAAGGGTGTAAGAAGGTTCGGTTAACTTAGTTCATGAGTCTTTTAAGGTAAGTCATGGGTTGCTGTAGCAGAGAAAGAAAAGAAACACTCAGCGTGCACTCTATCAAGTTTAGATTAGTTTTCACTTTATCTAATCAGGATGGCTCCCACTGTTTCCTCAAATTCTCCTTCAAACCCTAAAAGGAGAACTAGTCGGGATCATATACATTTTACAAGTTTGCTAACCATTCAGCCAGGCCAATGTTGGTACTACAAGGGAGGTCCCCCGTGCTTTCGCACGGACCCAATTAATAACCTCGTTTCCGTAGAGGCGTAACCTCGTTAATACTTTCTAGACACCTAATAGGTTAGCTAATTGTGAAGTAAAAAATCTCTCGAGGAGTAATACATACTCATCAGTGGGAATCGGGACCCAACTATCATCATGTGATAACCTGACGGAATCCACTCAAGTCACCACACTCCAGAAGGTATGCGCATGCCTGGTAAGTTTCCCATATGTTTGAAACTGCTGATATAGTTTTTGCCCCTAACACTTATGACCTTGATGTAGGCTAACATATCATAAGTCGTTAGTCAAGTTCAACCCGTCATTATCCTGGATTAATTTAGCCCCACCCGTACAAGTCCTTGACGTAAGCTAAAATAACTGTACGACTGTCCTAAATAATCGCATATCCATGCAACAGAAAAGTATTACAGAGTTACCGCAGACTACGCCTCGGTGAATGGCAATGACAAACACAGCACGAATACTAAACAATAATAATCTGAAATGACGAAGGGCTACGGCTGGTTTTTGGTGAAAAACCTTTAACATAATGAACTTGATATCGTTGAAGGAACTCGAGTGATTTTGAAATGGAGTAGTTTAAACTCCGCTTTTTAAAACTAGTAACATAAACCTTTGCTTAAGAGCGAACTCCCAGTGAAGGGATCAAGACTCTTCCTTCATAAAATAAGTGCGGGATATTCCTAACCAAATAGCTCTATGCAAAGCAAAAGAATACGACTATGAGTTTTGAAGAAAACCGAGTAGTTTTAAAATTGGTTCCGACAACATCATTTAGATTTATTTTTCGTTGCATTATTCAGATAATGTGTTCCCATCATTTTAAGTTTCCAAGCCATAAAATAAACAACCAAAATAACATGCTATTTATATGCCATCCGCATTCGCTACGGGGCCCCGTCATACACCGTTAGGTTACTTAACTAACGGCAGAGCGGGGGTAGGACTAGCGCGGATACAAAACATATAGAAGCATCTACTAAATATATATAATATATATATCAACATCGCAGGCAGATAATAGTCATCACAGGATGATAAAAATCATCACAGGCATGCGAACAACAATATGGAATAGCGGATAATCTAGGGGCCCCGCGTTTCATTTGAGCCATAAATGAGACGCGACGTTCCCTGATCGTGTGGATAGCCAGTGCAATGAAAACCCTAGACCCCTACGAGTGCGGCAAATTACCCGCCAATCCCGGAAGTGAGGCAAACCCAATCAACAAAGTGAATGGGCCACCCAGCACTTCACGGAATCCGGTAACTTGATCACTCCTCCGTGGGTCAACCTATACCCCTTACGAGTGTGGCCAATAACCCACTAATTCTAGAGTAAGGGCCCTCCCGGTCTCAACGCCATGAGATGTAGGCCCGTTGCCCTCTAGAACCCGGCTATTCGAGCACTCCTCTACGGGGTAATTCTAGTACAGAAAAGAAAATATATATACAAGGGTGACATCGACCTCAATCCGGTTGTGCCCCAATAAAAGAATATTCAAACTGGCAGAAACGGTGGTCCACATGTTGGACACTCGCCCCGCAATAATGAATATACAAATAAATCTAAACCGTACATCTAATATCGCACATAAGGCCATCCATCACGACAATCTATCCATAACATCAGTGCAACACAGAACATCAACGTGAATATCATGTTCGTAAACCTGTCTGATTGTACATATAGCAACCAGTCGGATTATACCGTGCTATGATATTCACGGTCGCAGAAACTAACAAATGCACTGAAAACCACGAATACAAAATTTCGATCGATTAAAATTTTCCACATTGGCCCCAAGTACAAACCATTACTCAAACAAATCTGGGCCAAAACCAAATATTTCAAAAATCATATTTCCATAACCTAGAGCACCAGAAAAAATTTAGGGCACAACAGCCAAAATTGGACCGCAAAACCGCGGACAAATAACATGTTTGGCGGCGGTTCCGCGGCCAAATTTTGGGCTCATGTGCCCAAATTTCTTTCTGTCCTCTAGTTTTTCCTGCACATAATTTTAATACAACCTTGAAAAAAAATTTGAACAACTTTAAAATTCGAACAACAAGCAATGAAATGGAAATGCGAATTAAAATTCCGTCGATCGACACTCTAAACTAGTATAAACTAGCTAGTTAAGATTTATAGAGTGGCTCTGATACCATGTTAGGGTTCGGTGCTCGCGCCGCGGACACCGCGACCGAGGAGAAAGCAAAAACAAAAATTTACACGAGCACCAAACACCCGTAAAACCCAGGATACGATCCAAAAAACTAAACTAGCTAACTAGAAATACAAGGGTTGAGAAACTACAACCTTTGTCGCATGTCCATCCCATTGTGGAAGACCCATCCAAGCTCATAGACACCGGGAACGGGCTTGAAAATAGACCACCCTCGCCAAAAACGATCCACCCGAAAGAAACCGGAAGAAACTCTAACCGATGATCCAAACTTTCTAGGTGTGGATGGTCGGTGATGTAGGAATATATCACTAAACGTTTTCTCTCTTTTTCTCAAGTTCAAGTGAGCAAGAGAAAGAAGAAGGAGAAGGAGGTGACGGCTAAGCTTCATCAACCATGAAGCATGAAGTATCTAAGATGAAGAAAAATCATCAAGTCACTGAAAAGAAGAATGGCTACTAGCATTTATCAACCACACATCAATAGTGCATCCATAAATGATCAACAATAAATGCTAGAACAATACCTCTCTACATGCCTCATGCCACCATACCTCCATTTCATTTTACCATTTAATTTTCTAAAAAGAAAATCAAATATGAGGTGTCCTTCTTCTAGAAGCATTCCCGTATAAATAAGGAATACTTCACCCAGTATATGTATCGCTATATATACGCGTATCCGTTTAAAAATATGGATAGTATCAAAAAGAGAAAATGAATAGTGAACAATAATACTAAAATATATATGAGATTAATGGAGGAAAGGTGCCATAGGAGAGAATTTCCTCCTATAGCGTCAGAAAAATACATGCTCCATGATTTTTTTGTACGATCGGCATACATCATTTTCATCTTTATCATCTAAGATGTGGATACACCAAATTTCATGTGATTATACCATTTTTTCACCGTTGATTTAGTTGGTGCAAAATGTCATATTATCGGTAAACCATTAATTTTTCACCAACTAAATCAACGGTGAAAAAGTGTTGGAATCATATGAAATTTGGTGTATGCACATCTTAGATGATAACGATGATGATGATGGGAGCCGATCGTCGGAAAAAATAGTGGAGATTGTATTTTTTCGACGCCATAGGAGGAAATTCCCTCCTATGGCCTCTTTCCTCCATTATTCTCAATATATATATATATATATATATCAAAATATATATATATATATATATACATATTATTAAATCAAAACCTGATTTAATAATCCGGCTTAATCCTAAGCAGGCTAGTATTATCAACCGCCCGATTAAAGTCCGTGTATCCCGTACATGTATTTAATCGGACCCCTGCACGTACCAACGTATGGCTCCTACATCTATCGTCTGAACTGGGAAAACCCTCTGTGTGGGACTCTAAAGACTCGACAATATGCTGGCAGTGGGTTTAACCACAAATACGTTAGCGGCACTATCTGTACGTAACGGCTACCTAGGTACTTGTCGAAAGGGGGGTCGACAATCAAATATGTCCTTACCCTACTAAGCCTGAATGTGACAATATTCGTACAGTTCGGTCTCTTCGTCAAAGAGTATCGCATATCGGGTCTAGGGGTGGATAACGTCAGACCCCTACTAACCCGTTAAATCATGTCTCAGTCAAGCTCATCACCGACAGAGATACTACTGGTCAACCATCAGTAAATCTCATTCACCATGGCTATGAATTTCCAGTGATAGCCGACTGAACACAGCGCGACATCAACTCCTAATACCAGAAGTGACGAATCCCTGACAATCGACCACTGCCTCCATGTGGCTCGGGACTGTACCCAATTAAAACCTGTTTGCACGACTCCTTTGAGCCATGGTAGGGTAGTAATCAAAGCACAGTAGGAACTCACACGAGACAAATAACGATTTCAGGTCAAAGAACTAACCTGTACTCATGCCACCTGAGAACTTCCATCTAACAATAGATATAATACCATCTAGAAGTTCCCGGCGAGTCCATCTGGTTTACTCACCTCCAGTAAGCACCTGTATACTATTTAGTTAACACAACACCAATGGCTTGTGAGACTGGCCACCGTCCCTCATCGAGGTCTAGAACGAAGAGTAGAAAGACGCTGTAGTCGGACCAGAGACTAAGAGTTCAAAGAGAACAAACACTAATGGCATATTCAGATCCGATAAGCCGCATTAATCATCTGAAGCGGATCCAATACACATCAGACTTTTTTCTCAGGAAATGCAGCAAGTACTTGAGGAATTTGAGGATGTCATGCCCCATGAGTTAGTTGCCTAAGCCTACCTAGGAGGTCAGTCTACCACAAGATCGAGTTTGAGCCTGGTGGAACCAAGGGTTGGTTTGGATGATGGCCCCTCCTTAGTTTAGTTGGTTGAGCTCAGGAAAGAATTTCCGGAAGTCATATCGGCCAGATATATTTAAGCCGCCGACGGCTCCATATTTTGCCCCTCTTTTATTCCGCTTTCAATAACGGCGGGAGCTTTAGATTAGATTGAGCATTGAAACTCTGGTCGAATCTCCCGTTGTTCCTCAGTAGCTCAGTGGTAGAGCGGTCGGCTGTTAACTGACTGGTCGTAGGTTCGAATCCTACTTGGGGAGATTTGATTGATTCTTAATTTCATCTCCGAAACAAAGAAAAAGGTACGTGCCGCACTCACGAGGGACTGCCAGTGAGATACTGGAGGAAGGTGGGGATGACGTCAAACACTAGTCTACTCCGGAATATCGATACCTAGTCTCGATACTCCCACGACTAGGGACATTTAAGGATGTGCTTATGGACAACCCAGTTCCTATATATATTATCGCCATCATAATGATGGTTGTCTAGCAGCAATCCTACGGGCTTCATCAATGATGAAGATAAACCAGATAGCATACTATCATCTCGAGTAAGACTGTTATACTTGTATAGGTCCTCCCTCAATTATCATAATCGCCTACTTGCGATCACAATAATTGCCTTGAAGGAATTATATCCAATAGTGCATTCACTCGCGCTGGCGAACCATTGCATGAATAGAAGCTCCATTTCAGAGAAGGTTTTCACAAAGTCATTTGAGAGCTCCAAGTACTATTCGAAAGCTATTTCTGACAAGCTTCCGATGAATTGGTGAAGCAACAATTTGTCGTCACCTCCAGTATTGCCGTACAGAGCTCTGAATTGTGCGACATGCTGGTAAGGATTACCCATTCCTTTGTAAATGTGAAACTTCAGGATCGTATATCCTGGTGGGTACTTTATTTGGTCATACAAGGCCGGATATGGTCGCCCGATTTTGACGAGTTGGTTAGCGGCTTCATTTGCCGTGTGTGCTCTAATTTGCTGAGAAATATAGTCGTCTAGAGCCACCTTGGAGATCATTTCCTCCTTAGCTATTGATAAGGTCGGGGGAGGATTTGATGTTTCTCCTCTGTCATCTTCGATAAGCACCGAAGGATTTTCAGCCAGTGGTTCTGGTAAGATTTGTTGGATATAGTGCCCTCAAAGTCAATTATTGGATCGCAGGCACGTGATTGCAATGATTGAGGGAGGACCTATACCGATATGACTGTCTTACTTGAGATGATAGTATGCTATCTGGTTTGTCTTTATCATCGTATACATGCTTCAGTTCACTATTGCATGATGATAGAGCCCATAGGATTCTTGCTTGACTGCCAGCAGTATGATGGCGATCATATACGTAGGAGCTGGGGTCTATAAGCACATCCTTAAAAGTGTCCCTAGTCGTGGGAGTTTTGAGACAGGGCATCGATACTCCAGAGTAGACTTGTACATACAGTCGAGACCCCGACGAGGGGCGGTGGCCGGTCTCACAAGCCATTGGTGTCAGTTGGTTCACCTAAGATGTATACAGGTGCTCATTGGGTTATGAGTACATCGGACAGGACTCGCCGGGAACATGTTAATTGGTATTATACATATCGTCAGATAGCAGTTCCCTGGTGACATGTGTACAGGTTAGTTTGTCGACCTGAGATCGTCATTTGTCTCGTGTGAGTTCCCACTGTGCTTTGATTACTATCCTACCACGTCTCAAAGGAGTCGTGAAAACAGGTATTTTTTGGGTACAGTCCCGAGACACATGGAGGCAAGTGAGCGGATCGGCAGGGGATTTGTCTCTCCCGGTATTGGGGGTGAGATCGTGCTGTGTCTAGGAGAGCCATTACACAAAGCCCTCGGCCGAGGCAGGAGATTTACTGGTAGGTACTCCAGTAGTATCTCAGGGTGTTCTGGGCTACTCTCTGACACGACTTATACCGCTATTGGGGGTCTGACGTTACCATCCCCCTAGGCCGATATGCGATACTCATAAACGAACGGACCGGACTGTATGTGTATTGTCACTGTTAGGCTCAGTAGGGTTTCTGTATGAGTTCGCTCATCAGCTTCCCTTCCAAACAATACATAGGCAACCGTTACGTACAGCTCGTACCTCTGACGTGCTAGTGGTTATACCCAGTGCCAGTGTGTTGATGAGTCATTAGAGTCCCCCACAGACAGTTTCCCAAGTTCGGGTGAAACGTTGTAGAGGCCGTATGGTTTTATGGCAGGGTTCGAAAAATTCACGTGCGTTTACGCACGTGTCATATTTCGGGCAGATAATACTGGTGGCTTTGGTTTAAGCCAGATCCGAGTATTATGCTGTGTAGATATAATATCTTTGTCTCAGATGCATTTGTATTCGGTCGTAATACAAATGCGGGTATGTTTATACTGTTACGGGGTTATCCTGAAATTCGTTTCGGGATCGCTTTTGGAAGTTGCCAGTTTCCAGTTTTCTATCGCCCGTCTTTAACATTCGGTTAAATACGGATTTATCTTTTCTTGAGATGAGTCATGTGAGTGTGGAAGCTTCTAGATGGTGACTAGGATGATGAGGTGGCTAGTGAGTCATTAGTGGATTAATTATGCATTTATTGTGTTGATGACTAAATGTTATGATTCATTATTTGCAATTAATGATAATGCTAGGTGTCTAAATGACTCATTCTTCTCATTGTTGTTAAGGTCACCCTCCCCATTCCTACACTCACCTCCTTCCTCCTTTTAATGTGGCTAGCCCTTAAGTGAGAGTGAGATGATTGATTTTGCAAAAGAAAAGAATATAGAGTTTGGTTCATGAAAATTAGAATAGCCGATCTCATTTACCCGATTCAAATGGCAACTTCATTAACCGTTCGTCCATAGCTTTGGACGAAGTGAGACAAAGTGTTCTACTCATTCTCTACATCAATCTTGGTCATCTCTTTTAGCAAACTTGATGACCGAGTTGCCTCGGTTCAGAGGCGGGTGCCCATTTAAAGATCCGTCGACGTGGTGCCACCTGGACGAGGAGACTGGAGATTCAGGACATCGGAGCAGCCGCAACAAAGCGTGGGGTGATGATTGAAGACCGAAGGACTTGGATCGTTCTGTATAACATTTCTACCCACTTTATAGTTTGTTAGTTTAGCTTTAATGGCAGATCCAGGTTATAGTATACGATAGCGCCAGTTTAAAAGTTTTTGTTCCGCATTTGGCGTCTGTTAGACGGCCGGGATGCTACAGTGTACTTACAAGATTATCATTCCAACCATATCTTGGAATAATAAAGCCTTCTGCTTTATTTTGGCCGCCTGTTCTGCAGATTCTTTGTCTTTCTTCTCCAGCACCCGTCGCAAAAACTCTATATCAGTTTCTTGCTCCTGGCGCTATTCAGCTTCTTTGTCCAGGCTTTCTTTTAGCCCGGTGAGTGCTGCCATTTTGGTTAGCATCTCTTGGAGGTTTTGTAGTTGCTCCTAAGCTTTTGTGAGCGACCGAGTATGCGGCCTATAACTCACCGAAGCACGGTTTTCTTCTTTTCCATTAGCCATGTTGACTATATAAATCGTTATGCCCTCGGACCTGGGGCGTTTAGATTCTTCGCCTTTGGATTTTGCCGCTGACGGTAGAGTTTTCCCCGTCTTCATTCTTTTATTAGAGATTGGAGCTGAAGGAGCCGTTATGACAGGTGCCTTTCTAGGAGAATTCCCCCAATGTATGTCGAAGAAGTGGTATTTTTCTTATCGGCCGATTGATTTTTGGGTTGACAAGAGCAACTTTCATCAAGCATGAAATCTTAGACTTTTTGCCGGACTCTATGTATCTATGAGGAGAGCCATTGGCGAGACTGCTCTGGTTGCTTCTGTACTGGGGCTTCCGTTGGCGGAGGTGATTTTTTCAGTACCGCTGTCAGGGAGTTCTTTCGGACCCTCCTAAGCGGGTCGAAACTGCTCCCAGCTGGAATAGCAGTGTCGATATCCACCACAGGTGCTATTGGGGTTGGTCCAGAGGGGGAGTTGCCCCCAACTCATCTCACTTGGCGCCAGTAGCGACGTTGAACATGTCATGCAGTAAGAACGGCTTCCGTATTAGAAGCACCTTCATCGTGCCCCCGGCGTTGCTGAGGAGCTTCGCTTGGCATCAGCCTGTTGAAGACTGACGTCCTTGTTCGATCTGGAGCGGAGTTAGCCAATCTGTCAAAAACTGAATGCCTTGAATGTGAAGCGCTTTTGCTGGCTTCACAGGTAGCATGAGTAGGGAGGGCTAGCCATTTTGGGGTAGCTCCCTCCGGTATCTCAGGCTTCTTTATGGGCCCATTTGAGTTTTTATCCAGCTTGTTGAAGACTGGGATCTAGCATTAGACGTCTTGCTGATAGGAGCCGTGACAGTAGTCAGCCGATCAAAGACTGGCCTTCTGAGAGCTTTTTCTTGTGGTGCTAAAGCGCCAAAGCTCGCAAGTGGGAGCATGGTCCCGAAGAATAGTCCGGTAGTGGCCTGTGTGACTTGCCCCGCCGGCATTGAGAAAATAGAGACCGCGTTAGACCCATGTGTCACTCCTCCAGCTGGGGTGGAGAGGGAGTTGTTGTTGCAGACAATGCAGTGAGAAGCTATTGATTCTGCACAGAAGCAAATCACCAAGTTTTAATACCTCGAATCCAAGGGCAATCATGAATATAGTGAACCACGATTTTGTTCCCGAAACACGACACACGAATTATGGAGTTGAAAGGGGAAAAGGTCCAACCGGGCATGCCAGAATCTGCTTACCACCGAAAAGTGGACTGAGACATTGAGACGTCTAGCCTGAATTTGAGGGCAGATGCTATTTGGAACATATCCATCCACCTCTCCGAAAATACCAAGTTGATCTATATGACCGTATATCGGAGGTTTAGATAGATGCGACCGATATAGTAGACTTTATTAGATTCCCCTTCATTTATGAGGGTTTTTTTTATTGTGGGGACACTTTTCCCTGCAGGCGCAAGCCCTTGCAGTTAATTACGTTTTCGTATTACGATTATCACTTTCTCTTGCTCCGGTAGGTCACTTCGTGTCATATTATATTTTTTGTTTATTAAGGTTGCCCGTGGATTGTATACAGAGACTATTTTATCTCATCGCCCGTAGGGTGTAGATTAGTCCAAATCTGTATATTTTAGATTTGGGTTTGAATTTAGGTTGTATATTCCGTCAGTTCATATAATATTTTGTTTTATTTATAGATCGTTAATCTGATTTTAAATTAAGATCGACTTAAATATATGAGCATTTGAGCTCAATTTATTTTAACTAAGAATACGTTAGTCTTTGCATGAGACTAAGATCAATTTAGAAGTATGTTTGGGGATCATTAAATTTTGTTAAGATCCATCAACAGAGCATATTGGCTCGGCTGTAAAAAAGTTTCAGAGACTTAGCCAATTTAGGCTCAGTTATGGGTTTTTCCCTCATTCAACGGTGCTAAGCACTTAGTCTTTTGACTTTATATATAATACTAAACACTTTTGTTCAGCGCTCACGTGTTGCCACGTGAGGCGCCGAGTTTCTTGACGCTCACGTGTGTTTCACGTGAGGCTCTGAGTCTCTTAACGCTCATGTGTGTTTCATGTGAGGCATTGCAATAGTGCTAAACACTGATCTTTTTTTATTTCTGGCGCTCATGTGCTATGCACGTCGGCGCTTAGTTTTCTTTTTGGGATGCTCACGTGTGGAAAGCGTGAGGCGCTGAGATTTTTAAGCGTTGGGCGCTCACGTGTGGAACACGTGATGCACTGAGTCTTTTATAGATTTACTCTTTGCTTATCTTTTGAAAAGAAGTTAAACTTCTATTAATGGCGTTTTGGCCATTAATGATCACCGAGATCATTGTTTTGAGGATCTGGGGATCATATATTTTTTTAGAACTAAATTCTTCTATTTGTAAGAATTGAGTTCTTCATATAGGGTTAAACCCTGTTTTCAAATGAATTAAATTTCTGCTATATAACTTCCATCTCTTTTCTTCTTCATTTTTTATTTCTTTTCTCATACCAAGTTTTCCCCCTAGATCTTAAGTCTGAAGAACAAAATCATCCCGATGAGAATTAAATTCTCAACTTATGGAAGATTTTCCTTGCGGATCTCAGATCCAAAGAAAGAACTATTGGATATGTATGCCCTAAAGGCCTTCATTGTATAGGATGCTAGGGATATGTATGTACCGGACAATCTTGCTCGATGTGATAGTATGTTATTTGCTTTGTGTTTATCTTAACATGTGATATGTTTTACTTTGTATTTCATATCTTGTATACATGTTGATAAAGCTTGTAGGATCTTTGCCTAACTACCAGCGTTGTGATGGCAATCATACTTATGCGAGCTGGGTAGTCGATAGGCATATCCTTAAAGTATCCCTAATCGTAGAAGTATCGAGACTGGGCATCAATACTCCAGAGTAGACTAGTGTATACATATCTGACCCTAACGAGGGGCGATGGATTGGTCCCGCAGCCATTGGTGAGGTGCACCTAAGTTTGTATATAGGTTCTCACAGGGTGTGAGTACACCGGACAGGACTCGCTCAGGACTGGCTAGATGGTATTATACCTAGCGTCAGATAGTAATTCTCTGGTGACATGAGTGCAGATAGTCTGTCGACCTGAGATCATCATTTGTCTCTTGTGAGTTCCCACTGTACTTTGATTACTACTTTACCATGGCTCTACTGTGTCATGCAAACAGGTTTTAGTTGGGTACAATCCCGAGCCATATGGAGGCAGTGAGCGACAGTTAGGGACTCGTCTCTCCCGGTATAGGGAGTCGATGTCGCGCTGTGATTGGTTGGTCAACACCATAAGTCCCTGGCCACGGCAGATTGAGAATTACTGGTGGTTGGACCAGTAGATTCTCGGATGGTCTTGAGCCACACCGACACGACTTGTCTGGTTATTAGGGATCTGACGTTTTCCACCCCCTAGACCTTACATGCGATACTCTCAGACAAACAGACCGGACTACATGGAGATTGTCACGGACAGGCTCTGTAGAGCTTCGGATGAGTTCGCTCGTCGGCCTTCCTTTTCGACAGATACCTAGGCAGCCGTTATGTACAGCTAGTGCCGCAGACGGACTTATGGTTAAACCCACTACCAGCGTAATGTTAACTCTTTAGAGTCCCACACAAAGGGTTTCCCTGGTTTAAGCGAAACGATGTAGAGGCCGTATGGTCTTACGACAGGGTTTTGATCATATACGTATACTGGCTACACAGATGATGTTCGGACGGATAATACTAGTGGGCTTTGGTTTAAGCCGGATTCTAGTATTATATTATTGGATTAATATTATCTCATTGTATTCGTATTTTTCGGAATACGAATACGGGTATATATATACGGTGAGGGCATTCTTGTAATTTTACAAGACATGCTTCTTGAAGGAGACACATCATTATTAGATTTATCTGTTTATGCAAATAGATTAATAAGGTAGATATTAGAGATATTTGTGGCATGGATGAAAGCATGGCTAAATCATTTTTTTATTCATTTGACTTTACTATTCAAGCACGGTTGCTTATTTTCTATAGAAAATAATCCATGCTTGATTATTTGCAAAGACTTAGCCATTCTCTTTTCCAACACACTCTGGATCATTTGCACTTGCTCTTTCTCTCTCCAATTTTTCCTCTCCTTCTTCCTCAAGCCCTAACCCTCACATGAGTTATGAACCCTAAGGCTTTTGGATAAAAAATACTCCATTCATCTTTCTCTACATCTTCTAAGTTGTGTAGTCTAGCAAACTAGACATTTTAGTTACCTCATACTTGAGGTTGAAGCTTGAACCATAGGCTCTCGGGTGGATTATCTTCGACAAAGAGGAGACAGAAGATCGAGTTCCATTCAAGCTACCTAGGAGCCAAGAAGAGGAGAAGAAGCTTCAAGCAACCAAAAAGCTAAGAAGACAACAAGAAGACCCGAAGGACTAGATCAACAAGGTATAACTCTCACCGAGTAGTTAGAACCTCTTCGTAGTTAGTCTTAGCTAGTTATGGTTTGATAAAGATTCTTAGTTTTCTTGGTTGATATTGCGAAGCCACTCTTGTGATAAAAAATCGTTTTTTGTGTATTCCACCTCCCCGCGGACTAGCGGGGTGCGCGACATCGACTTACAATGGTATCAGAGATACTTAAACCTTAACTTGCTAGTTAGCAAGTAGTTAGAACTTCGATCGTTGGAAAAATCCTGAAATCACATTTTCAAAGTCATGCTTGCTGTCGATTTTTAAAACTGTTCAAAAAATTATTTCAGTGGGCTTAAAAATACATGCAGGCATTTATAAGAACACATAAGAAAAACGAGCTGTAATCGCCCAGGACTACCGCGGTACCGCAGCCAAACTCACTGTTTAGCCACAGATCCACGGCCGAGTCATGGCTGATCACTCCAATTTTCTTCCGTGTGTCTTATTATTGGAATATGATTTCTTGCATATATGGTTTCTACCCAGTATTGTTTGTGTACTGGTTTGTACATAGGGTAGACACGGAAAATATTTTTGATCGAAATTCTAAGTTACTTGGCTAATCCGGGTTTTCTGTGTTTGTATATATGTTGCTAAACGTCTGCTAATTGCAATACGTCAATTACTGGGGGTTGCACATATCTGTGATTTGGTGATGGTTTGTGTATATGGAGTATTGGATCGTCGTGAATGAATAGCTGAGGGATGTGAGAAGAGTGTTTTCTTTTCTTTTATTCATGTAAATTTATAAATTGATGTAATATTATTTTTGCGAGGCACATCCGGGTTGAGGTTATAACCACCGTTGTATTATTTCATTTATTTTTCCTTGCACCTAGGATAAACACAAGATGGGGTGCACAAACTACCGGATTCTTGAAGTGCCGAGTGGCCTACTCATTTTATTGAGGGAGGTTGCTTCACTTCAGGAATTTGGCGGGTAGTTTGCCGCACCCGTAGGTTCTAGGGTAGGGTTTGGCTATTCATCATGACCGTGGTATCTGTGTTTCGTTATAGGCTAAATCGAAACATGGAAATCCTAGTATATTAAATATATTCTTCTGTGATTCTGTAATCTGGAATGCTTATTATTGCGTGAGACGAATGGCTATATATATATATATATATAGATATATGTTATATATATATAGATATATGTGTTATATATATATATATATATATATATATATATATGTTATATATAATAAACGTTGCTTATGTTTTGCACCCGCGCTAGTCCAGCCCCCTCTTTGCTATTAGTTAAGTAACCTAACGGTGTATAACATGGCCCCATGGCAAATGCGGATGGCATAAGTATACGTTCTATTTTCGTTTCTTTCTGTAATGATAAGGTTAAATGATGGGACCGCATTAATTTTTATTAATGCAAAGGAAATAAAACTAAAATCTGATATCGTTGGAACAATTACAAAACCACTCGATTTTCTTCAAAAAGAATTTTTAAAAGCGGAGCTTAAACCACTCCTTTTCAAAAGCTGTCCGGTTCCTTCGACTATATCAAGTTCATTACGTTAACGGTTTTTTCGCCAAAAACCAGCCATAGCCCTCCGTCATTTCAGATAGGTATCTACTAGTATTCATGCTATGTGTTTTGATCTTCGCCGAGGCATAGTGTTTGGTAGCTAGTGGGTGCTTATCTGTAGCATAGATAGATGCTTTAGTCTAGGACAGGTGTACAGTTGTTTTGGCCTTCGTCAAGGGCTTGTACGAATGGGTCTAGATTAATCTGGATAATGACGGGTTGAACTTGACTTGCAACTTATGATGTTTTGACCTTCGTTAAGGTTATAAGTGCTCGGGGAAAAAATAACATCGGGAGTTTCAAATATAAAGGAAACTTGCTAGTGCTGCATGCCTTCTTGAGTACGGTATTTTTGGTAGGCTTCCTTCAAATTCATCACACAATGATAGTTGGGTCCTGATCCTACTGTGAGTATCCGCTACTCTTTGGGAGATTTTTTCACTTAACAATCAATACTATAAACCAAGTAGGTGTCTAGAACGGTGTTAGCAGGGCTACGCCTCCAGGGAAAAGAGGTTATGTAATTAAGGAACTTCGCGAAAGCGTTGGAAAACCTCCCTCGAAGAACTGACACTAGCCTGACCGAAAGGTTAAGCAAATATTTTGACGTGCGATTAATCCTGACTAATTCTTCTTTTAGGGTTTGAAGAAGAATTCGAGGAAACAGTAGGAGCCATCCTGTTTAGATAAACTAATAACCAATCTAAACTTGCAAGACCATATGCTGAGTGTTTCTTTTCTCTCTCTCCTAATTGCAGTGACCATGACGGGACTTAAGCTAATACTACATAAAAATAAACTCACTGGGCCAAACTATAAAAACTGATTGAGGAATGTCCAAATGACCCTTATATATGATAAAGTCGCATACGTCCTCACGGCGAAAGCTCCCCTGTTCCCGGTCCAGTATCCTCGATCGCGGACATTGAGGTCCGTAAGACCTGGGATCTTGATTGCGCGAAAGCCAAGTGTCTCGTGCTGGCCTCTATAGATAATGAACATCAGAGGCGGTATGAGAAGATGGACCTTAATTCCATCTTCCTCCATACCAAAGAATTATATGGAGAGCAATCTCGTATCGCAAGATATGGGATCTCAAAGAAACTGTTTCAAGCGAGGTTGGCTATCGGATCATTTCTTGGGGACCACGTCCTGAAGATGATTTCTCTCATTGAAGAGCCCGCGGACCTGGAAACTACGTTGGAAAATGAGTTGTACATCGACTTGATCTTACAGTCCCTTCCCTCCACCTATGCCCAGTTCATATTGAATTTCAATATGAATAGTATGGAAGTTTCACTTCCTGAGCTCCTCAACATGTTGAAGATGGCAGAGGGCACCTTGAACAAAACCAAGGAAACACCCACTCTGTTTATTGAAGGATCTTCTTCTGCTAGATCCAAGGCTAAGGCCAAGGGGAAGAAGAAAAAGGGCCCCACCAAACCGAGGGGAGGTGTGCAGAAGGTGCAGGGAAAGAGAAAGGGAAAGGAAAGGATAGGGGCGGCCACAAAGGAAGAGTGCTTCTATTGTCGGAAAAAGAGACATTGGAAGAAGGACTGCAAGGCCCTAAAGGCCAGGAATCAGGACACGAAGTAAGTTGTAGTTTCGGCTTCAGGTGTGTTCATGATTGAAAACTGCTTCTCTATAAAATCTACTTCCTGGGTATTGGATACCGGATCAGGATCTCACATCTGTAATTTTTTGCAGGCGCTGAGAAGCCGTAAAGTTTTGAGGAAAGGTAATATAACCCTCAAGGTTGGCAACGGAGCCAGTATGGACGCTATTGCAGTAGGAGAATATCACCTAGGATTGGCAAGTGGACATATTTTGTTATTGCGTAACTGCTTTTGTGTACCCAGTATGGTGTGTAATATTATATCGGTATCTTTATTATCAAATGAAGGATATAATTTTGCACTTGTAATCAATGTTATCAACATTCATCTAAATCATGAAATGGTTGGGTCGAGTACACTTAGTAACGAAATATACATTCTCAATCAATATCAAGTTTTCAACATCCAAAACACACTAAAAAGAAAGGCTTCAGAATCAAACCAAGCTTTCTTATGGCATTGTAGACTCGGTCATATCAATAAAACACGACTGACTAAGTTACATAAAAAAGGATACTTAGATCCGTTTGAGTATCAATCATATGAAACTTTTCAATCATGTATCAGAGGAAAGATGACAAAAACTCTGTTCACTGGACACGGAGAAAGAGCCATTGAGCTCTTGGGACTCATACACAGCGACGTGTGTGGGCCAATGTCTACACATGCAAGAAGTAGCTATTCCTACTTCATTACTTTCACAGATGATTTATCAAGGTATGGACATGTATTCTTAATGAAACATAAATTCGAGTCCTTTGAGAAATTCCAAAAGTATAAGAATGAAGCGGAAAAGCAAACTGGAAAAAGTATCAAGATGCTCTGATCCGATCGGGACGGTAAATACTTAAGTGCCGAGTTCCTGGAATATTTAAAAGAGAATGTAATTCTCTCTCAGCTTACTCCTCCACACACACCATAACACAACGGTGTATCGAAAGACGGAATCGCACCTTACTTGATATGGTGCATTCTATGATGAGTAATACTGAGTTGTCGCCCTCCTTCTGGGGTTATGCACTTGAATCTGCTGCATACCTATTGAACAAGGTTCCAACTAAGTCTGTTCCTACCACTCCATATGGAATGTGGAGCGGGAAGAAATCCTGTCTTAAGTATCTGAAGATATGTGGCTTTCCTGCCTTTGTCAAAAAGGTTCATCCGGACAAACTCGAGGCACGTTCAGTACTGTGTAAGTTTGTGGGATACCCCAGGAATTCTAGGGGGTATTATTTCTATCACGCTAAGGAACAAAAGGACTTTGTTTCTCATCATGTCCGCTTCATGGAAACTCAATTTCTCGAAAAAGAGATAAGTGGGAGCGCAATAGAGCTAGAAGGGATTCCAGAACCACAAACTATTACTGAAAACTTAGTAGAACCTGAGATTTCAATGGAACAGGACATACCTACGCCACTCCGCAGATCTAGTAGGCAGTCTCATCTGCTCGAGAGATACTACGGTTTTTCATACACGAGAATCGAGAGGATTGAATTATTGACGATGATGAGCCGACTAGTTTTCAGTAAGCCATCACGAGTAAAGACTCGGTGAAGTGGCTGGATGCTATGCGATCTGAGATGGAATTCATGTACACAAACCAAGTTTGGACTTTGGATTTTGCTCCTACTGGGGTAAAACCCATAGGATGCAAATGGATCATCAAAAAGAAGATTGGTGTAGATGGTCAGGTAGAAACCTACAAAGCTAGACTTGTTGTTAAAGGTTTTCGTCAAAGACCAGAATTGGACTATGACGAAACTTTTTCACTAGTGGCTATGTTTAAATCCATTTGGATCCTACTTGCCATTACTGCCTTCCATGACTATGACATCTGGCAGATAGATGTTAAAACCACCTTTCTAAATGGAAGTTTAGAAGAGTGTGTTTTCATGGATCAACCATAGGGTTTCGTAGACAATGAGAGCAGCGGAAGGGTGTGCAAGTTGCTCAAATCTATTTATGGATTAAATCAAGTATCGCGGAGTTGGAACATCTTCTTTGATGAGACAGTCAGGGAATTTGACTTTATCAAAAATGTAGATGAACCTTGTATTTATAAGAAAATTGTAGGGAGAATTGTGGTATTCCTCATTTTATACGTTGATGACATTCTCCTAATAGGAAATAATATTCCTATGCTATAATCAGCCAAGCTGGTCTTGTCACAGAAGTTCTCTATGAAAGACTTGGGTGATGCCTCGTACATTCTGAGGATTAAGATCTATCGTGACAGATCTAAAAGAATGTTGGGACTTTCACAGTCGAGGTACATTAACACCGTACTAAAGAGGTTTAGTATGGAAGATTCTAAGCGCGGAAATTTGCCCGCTTGTCACAGAATCACCCTCTCCAAAGAGATGTCTCTCAAGACTAATAAGGAGAGGGTTTGCATGAGCATAATACCCTACGCTTCGGTGGTAGGGTCGATAATGTATGCGATGTTATGTACCAGACCAGATGTAGCTTACACACTTACACACTTAGCATGGTAAGCAGGTATCAGTCTAACCCAGGTGGGAAACATTGGATAGCAGTAAAGAACATTATTCAGTACCTCAAAAGGACTAAGGAGATGTTCCTGGTGTACGGTAACAGGGACCTCCAGATCAAGGCTTTTACCGAATCTGGCTTCCAAAGTGACAAAGGTGACTCTAAATCTGTCTCGGGTTATGTGTTTACCATCAACGGAAAGGCGGTCTGTTGGAAGTGTTCCAAACAGAATACCGTAGCAGTCTCGACGATGGAGGCTGAGTATATAGCTGCTAGTGATGCCGCAAAAGAAGCAGTCTGGATAAGGAAGTTCGTTTCTAAACTTCAGGTGGTTACATCCATTGCTAATCCAATACCTTTGTATTGCGATAACAATGGAGCCATGAATTTGGCAAAGGAACCACAGTCCCATCAGAAATCCAAAAATATTTTGAGGCGGTATCACCTGATCAGGGAGATCGTAGATCGCCAGGAGATCGAGGTACGGAGAGTGGACACAAAAGACAATACGGCAGATCCATACACCAAGGCCATCCCTCAAGTCTAGTTTGAGAGGCTGTTCGAGATGTTGGACATGCAGTACGCCAGCAACTGCTCTAGTGCAGACAGTGGGTACTTATTGCGCCAATTATAGGCCTTAGTGCAAGTGGGGGATTATTGGATATGTATGCCCTAGAGGCCTTCATTGTATAGGATGCTGGGATATATATGTACAGGACAATCTTGCTCGATATAATAGTACGCTACTTGGTTTGTCTTTATCTTAACATGTGATGTATTTTACTTTGTATTTCATATTTTGTATACATGTTGATAAAACCCGTAGGATTTTTTCCTGACTACCAGTGTTGTGATGGCAATCATACTTATGGGAGCTGGGTAGTCGATAGGCAAATCCTTAAAGTGTCCTTAGTCGTAGGAGTATTGTTCAGTTGATTAAACTGCACATTTATTATTACATTTTTCCTACAAATTCCATATTAAAAAGGACTTTATTATAATATATCATACATATGAGGGTTTATGTGTAAAAATACTATTTTCCATGTGTTGATATATTATAATTAGTATTTGGTAGGAAAATGTATGCAAATAAATTCATTAACCTAATCCTAGTAGAACTAAGTCTACTAAATATTATTTAAGATTGTTGTGCAGAAATTTTCCAAGTGTGCAGAATTTTTCAAAGACTAGAATCAAGGAGATCAATTTGTTGAAAAAGACTTTGCCTAATTAAGAATCAAAACTTGGAGATCAAGTCTGGCAGCAACTACGAGAAGATTTCCAAATTCTGAAGGTACCAAAGATAGCCACATGTCACAAGGAGAGAGCCCCAAAATTTTGATGAGGAGATCCCCACCATTGGCCGCAGATCCGCGGCCAAACCCCCCTGTTGGCCGCGGATCCGCCGCAGGGTAGGGGAATTAGAAGATGCAAAAAATTTTGGAGATTCTTTACAGTTACCTACCTAATTTGGAAGCATGATTTCTGGCTTTGGCACTATAAAAAGGGACCGAGAGCCTCTTGGAAAATCTGTCAAGCCGACGCGATCACGAAGCCCCAGACGCTCATGCATCCAGGCTGATCATCAACGGTTCATCTACCTCCTTGGAAGAGATCGAGAAGCAACTAGTTTTGTAATCATTTTCTAAGGAATAAAGTGTAGATTGTTCAAGTTGATTAATAAAGGTAGTTATTTTATTTAATTCTTTTGCATTTTACATTATGTTTTCCCTCTCTGTCTTTTCATCTTCTTTTCCCAACATGCGCGAGTAATTCTCCGCTTGTTAGGGTTCGTAGGATTAGGGTAGGCTAATGGATGATGAACATCTCTAAACCTTTTTTAAGTCCTATAAAGTTTAGGAACTTTATCAAAACAATCATTAACATCCTAATCGGGCGCGCTAGCAATTCTTTGCTAGTTCCGACCGCGATTAGAGATTAGATTAATGATTGTTTTGGTAAAGGCTAGATATGAACGGAGTTCCGTGTCGAGATAAGGGTTAAGAGTGGGATTCCTTTTCCCTCCAGAAACCCTAATCTACACGCATCACCGTCGTTCTAGTTCTAAATCTATTAATGGATAAAAAGGGTAACTTTTAATTAATCGTCCATAACTACTAAATCCTAACGACCCTACAAGCCCCCTTATTATATTAACTACATCTTTAAAATAATCTAGATCTATATTTTACATTCTTGTTTAACGTAGATCTAGAAACCATTCTATAAAATTATTTATCCCTCCTCTCTTTCTCAACACATCTAAAGTAAAAGTAAAAGGTTCCACGTTTCCCAGAGGACGACCCGTACTCATCTCGGTCTAGCTACGTGCGACACCGTTATTGATTGCGGTTAAACTACAAACACTCTTTCGTACAAATCAAATGGCGCCGTTGCCGGGGATACGTGAGTAATTTTTTATTTTTATTATTTATGTTGAATTCTTAGACGATTCATATCATTATTAAAACAAAACTGTAAATTGCATATTTAACGATTTGTGTGTGAATTTTGCGAGGGAATCTGGAGTCACGGACTTGAGAAAACAGGAGATCTGGGGTTACGAACTTCTCTGGTATCTTTCTTAACTCCTTCTCTCTCCTCTCAAATCCAATAAAATCTATCTTCTGCAGGATTCTTTGCAAAATCGCGCCGCTAAAAAATCTTTTTGCAAAAGTTTTGTGATTGGTTTTGTTTTGCATATTTTTAATACGGACTCGAAGGGGAAAAGACCAAATCAAGATTAGGTGGGGATTTCATCACCCTTCCTAAGCCCCACAAATCACAAATCGAGCATCTGCATCAACCCTACAATAATTTAAAAAATATCTAGACCAGACTCTAAGGACTGTCGCGCTCATTAAGGACAGAGGAAGGTCGTGGGTAATCTATCGTTTATCCGCATTACTTTTGTAGTGCCTAGGCAAGTGTGCCAAAGGCTAGTGGTTTTTAATTATGCCCACTACCGTGGTTCCTTCCCACTTACCTGGCTACAAGGGTAGTACGGAGGCGGTAGAGGATTGATCCTGCGGCTTGTCCTTTGGAAGTCTAGGAGCGGTCTAGAGACTGAACCTAGGTGACCTTAGTTCTAGGGTTGCTTGTGCATCATAGAGTGATTTGTCTTGAGTCTCACTTTTTCAAAACAAGCCAATTTTAAAATCACACACACGCTGCCACTTGCACTAAACCCTCTTAGTGCATGCTCGGCTGGACACGGGATCGTAGTGCCCGTCTTGTCCGCGTTCCTGCTATCGACGCCAAAGTCGGTACTTCTTCATCTTCTTTTCCCCCACCACACACCACATCAACCGCGATGGACGGCACTCCATCAGAGTATAACACCACGCTGCCACCGCCCGGAGGTGCGCAGAATCCACCGCGCATCTCTCTCCAAGAGAGATGCTATCCTATCCGTGGTCCTCTTCCCACTTGTCTATCTCTTCCACCACCTAACGGGGATAATTTCGAGATTAAACCCCACTACATCAATCTGCTGTCCAAATTTCACGGGCTTGAGTCGGAAGACGCGTACGTTTTCATCACCAAATTCGAAAACGTATGCGCAATGATGGGTACTTCACAATTGACTTTAGATGCTATGCGCTTACGTCTTCTCTCATTCACACTGTGCGACTTGGCAGAAAAATGGCTTTACAATACTGCCGCACACTCTATCACTAATTGGGATGAATTTGTCATTGCATTTCTTAAGAAGTTTTACCCAAACCATAAGACTGCCCGTGTTAAGAGCGAGATCAACCAGTTCACCCAGCTTCCCAATGAACCATTTTGGAAGTGCTTTGAACGTTTCAAATATCTGCTTGTCCAATGTCCTCATCATGGAATCAATAGATGGGATTTATGCCGAATTATTTATGAGGGCATTAATCCAGCGACAAAGCAGATGCTTGAAATAAATTGTCAATGCAATTTCATGTCTAAAGACGACGGTGAAGCTTGGAAATATCTGGAAGACCTTGCTGAACACACGTTGCAGTGGGAAAGCGTAAGACCACCTTCAACTAAGGGAGGTATTCACCAGCTCGATGTTTCTATCGCAGTAAAAGCCGAAATGGCAGCGATACAAAAGAAACTCGATGCTATTGAAAACAAGTTCTCATCATTCTCCCTAAATCAGGTCACGCTTCCTAAGACCGTCTATGGTTGCTGTTCGGATCCTTCACACTTAACGGAAGAATGTCCTATGAATGCATCGTTTCAAGCTAATGCTGCTTTTCAACAACGACCTAGAAACGACCCTTATTCTTCCACGTACAATCAAGGATGGAGGAATCATCCTAACTTTGCTTGGAACCAAAACCAACAAAGCAATTATCAAAGACCTCCTCCACAGCAACCACAACCACAGAATCAGCCCCCCTTTCAGTCACAGAATTTCCAAAATCCAGCCAACATTTCTACACCACAAGTGGCCAGTACTGACAACTCACTTGCACAAACTTTGGATATGTTCATGAAACAATCCATGCAAATTTCGGCTGAGATGAGGTCTTCTATTGATACCATAACGAAAAACTCCGCCTCCCATGGTGAGAGTATTAAATCATTAGAAAATCAAATCGCACCGTTAAACGCCGCAATGAGTGCGAGAGAGAAAGGGAAACTCCCATCTCAACCCCTACCGAATCCTGGCCATTCACAAAATTATAATGTGAATGTCGTTACTACATTGAGATCGGGGAGAGTGCTGAATAACCGAGTGGGTGAGCAATGTGATGATAGTGACACCAATGATACCCCAGCTTCTTCTTCTTCCCTTAATTCTTCTAGTCTCCTACCTTCACCCGAGCCTATTCTCCGTTTTCCCAAAGGCTCGAACCCTTCACCCATTTCGCCAAATCTATCTAAGTCGATTCTCACTCCAGTTTTGGGATCGAATCCGTCCCCACAATCCTCTCCAATGATGGACCAAACCCTTATTGATAAAGCACCTTATCCAAATAGGTTAAGGGGCAACAGACCAAGTCCACAAATGGAGAAGATTGTGGAAATTTTTAAGCAAGTTAACATAAACATTCCTCTCCTAGATGCTATTCAACAAGTTCCGTCATATGCAAAAATCCTAAAGGACTTGTGCACTAGGAAGAGAAAAGTTCAAGTACCTAAAAAAGTTTTCCTTGCGAGTAATGTGAGCACTGCTTTTACACAACAACTACCCAAGAAACGAAAGGACCCCGGAAGTCCTACAATTTCAATTTCTATTGGGGGTAAAAATATCAATCGTGCTCTACTCGATCTAGGTGCTAGTGTTAACTTGCTTCCGTATTCTGTTTATGAGCAATTAGGGATCGGAGAGTTAAAACCTGCGCATTGCACTCTTCAGATGGCCGATCGATCTATCACCCAACCAAGGGGTGAGCTAGAGGATGTGTTAATCAAAGTCGGGGAATTCATATTCCCTGTGGACTTTATCGTTATAGATACACAACCTGTGGCAAACCAACGCAATCAAATCCCGGTGATACTCGGTCGACCCTTTTTGGCCACTTCCAACACAGTAATCAATTGTAGAAATGGCTCTATGACCCTATCCTTTGGAAAGAAGTCAATTGAGATTAACGTTTACAAGTTGGGAAGTGAACCCTCCAAACCCTATGCTCATGTGTGTTCTGTCGAATTAATGGATGTCGACAGCAGCGAATTTGATCAACCTCATAATTCTGACTCTTTTTATATGTTGTTGCTTGACACGGACTCTTCCACCAAGTTGTCCGGGTCAACATCTAACGCTGATAAGGAACTTTTTATAGAGTCTGACGATCGCCCCATTTTTTCTGATGACATTATTCTTCGGGGTATCGATGAAAGCTTTGAGGAAATTTTCGCTGATGAACTCGCATTTTTAAAAGATACGGGTGTTGAGATAAATCAACTCCAAGATGAAGAAATTGGACCTCCACCCCTTCTTTTGGACAATCATGATAATGCGAGTAATCCATCATTACTATCACTGTGTCGTCTCTCCAAATTGAGACGCAATCCTTTTCCATTACACCTCTTATCACCTCCCCACTTCTTCTTGTCGAAAGGTGACATGTTCTTCCACCAACCTTGGTACTTCATAGATAAAATTTTTTGAATGGTTGGTGTTGACCTTCGGTCTTTGCAAAGTTAGGCATTAACCAATAATCTTGACCCCCTCGTGTGATTTTAAAAGATTAAAATTGTTTAACTCAAGTTTGAGGGGGTGGTATATTTTGGCTCTTGAAAGAAAATGATTTTTATAAATTTGTGAGCCAAAAATAAGTTTGGGGGAAGATTTTCACTTTCATATATTTTTGCCCCCATTAATAATTTCCCCCCAAATCTACAGGTTTTTGAGCTTAACGGATGACATCAGTGAGGACACTGCTGTAAACAGGTTTGGGGGAGGTTTGTGCTTATTTACACATCAATTTGCATCATAATTTGCATAAGCACAACATTTTCAAAAATTTTAAAAAAAAATTTGATAATAAAAGAATAGAAAGTGAAAAATTACATCCAAAAGATAGGAATAGTTTAAGAAAACCAAGAAAATTAGAAGTTTTCTTAAACGAACTGGTAATAAGTAGTTATGAGCTGTTGTCCCAAGGGTTAGTAAGATGAAGGAAGTCGCTAATCTGAGGATAAAAATAAGTCTGAAAAATAGTTTCTATTCTGGAAGCCAAACATTTGAATGTTGATACCCTACTATTTGCACTTACACACTTCTTGAAACTCGGGATAGTAGAGGATACCTTGAAATGCTCTTGTCTAAAAGCCAAAGTATGAAGGAAATGAAAAAAAAATGAAGAAAATATAAACATGGTGAAAAGAAAAATGAACACTGGTTTTGTATCGCCAAGGCAGTGTTCATATCATAATATTGCAATTCATATTCCCCAATTCTTATTCGTTTTATAACTAAACAGGTGCTTTTGACACATGACTGCTGCATATTACAGGATACAGGTTCTTGGAACAAACACAGTGAAAAAGACACAAGACGACAGAAAAAGGGACTTGTGACCAACAAATAGAAGGATCTTAATCAAGCCTAGACGAAGAACAATTCACAAGGCAATGCATGGTCCGAAATGTTAAAGGAAACAGTTAAAAGACCACTACAAATTTCACTGAAAAATCTAGAGAAGATCCAGAATACAAATAGAGAAAAGTACTGAAGAAATATAGAAGACAAGATACCAGAATGCAGCTCAAGAAAAATGGTGAGCTGATCTCACCAAAGGGCCACGGAACCGCGGCCCATGGCCTACCATTGCCGCGGTTCCGCGGCCATTAAGTGCACGTGTCGGTGCAATTTTCTCGTGTCAGTGCGTCGGTGCGATGGTTGGGATTTTTCGTGGGCATATCTGTAAAAATCGCATGCGCGAGAGTCTGTAACCCTAGTTTTCCCTGTTTACTTATAAATTGTAATCACAAATTTGTAAACCCTATGCCTCTTTTCAATCAATAAAATTTCATAATTCTTGGGAGATTAAGAGCATCACTTTTCTGTAAGTTTTTTATTTTTAATTTCAGCCTTAGTGTTAATTTAATTGTTGCCCTAGCTCTCTAGTATAATTCTTGCAGTAGATTAATCATACAATTGCCCTAGTTAATTTAGTGTAGTCCTTTCAAATGGAATCGGTAAGTGCTTTCAAAATGCCATTTTTAAAAGACACCCTAATGAGCGAGTAAATTCCTCGCTTGTTAGGGTTAGAAATAAAGGAGGGATTGAGAGATGAATATCTCTCATCTCTTTCAATGCCAAATATTTTTATAAGTAGAACTTCATGCACGCATGCATGATCCGCTCCCTACGGCACCCTACCCACGAGGTAACGATGAAACCGTAGTATAAAGGACCGTACATGCATGACGTCCATGAGAGTTATAGCAATTAGTAGAAAAGGACGGACAAGGATCTAGAGGAAGAAACTTCGTTTCTTCCCAATCATCCTAATCCCCTTTACTAATAATTGTTATGACATCTAAAGAGTTTTAATCGAAGGCATTGAAAGAGGTGTAAATACAAATCTTATCAAACCACACTTTAGACCTAACGCTAGCAAGTCCCTTAATATCGTACAACTTAGTTTTTAAAATCAATCGAGAAAAATCAAACCACAATTCGAATCAACTCGTGAAAACACATAAGAAAATTACACATCTCTGTGGATCGACCCGTATTCACCGGCTAGCTGCAAAGCGACGCCGTTTCTGATTGCCGTTAACTTATATTTTTTTGAACTAAATCAAATGGCGCCGTTGCCGGGGATGGCGTAACATTTCTTTTGTGTAATTTCTGGTTGATATAAATTTTTTTAAATCATAAAAATCTGAAAATAGAAAAAATACAAAAAAAACATTTTATCAATTTTTATCTGTTTGAAGGATTTTGTCGTTTGAATCTTGCAGGAACAGCGAAGACTCTCGGATCTGAAATTTTACAGAGGTCAAATCAGAAAAGTGAACATCATAACAGAGGAGGAGTGGAACAAGGGTGCAGCAGAAATTTTTTCAGAGCCTGATCCATCTTTAAGACCGCGATTCCGCGGCCTTTATGCGTGCAAAACCGCGGAACCGCGGCTCGTTTGCCACTTCAGCACCTCTAATTTAGTTGGTTTGTTTTCTTTTACCCCCTTCTGCCAACCTCCATATATCTCTTGTGAAATTTTCTGCAGGAATTCTTTGCGCTAAAAATTCTTCCTCCCCCTTCTAAATAATAGATTTTCTGCAGGTTTCTTTGCGCCGCGCTAAAAAAATTGATTGCAAGTGAATTTAATGTTTTGCATATTTTAATCGGACTTTAAGGGGCTATTGACCAAACTCAGATTGGGTGGGGATTTCATCACCCTTCCCAGGACCCCAGAAATCACTTTAAAGCATTTGCATTGACCACTATTAATTTAAAAAAAATATTAGACTCAGCCCTAAGGACGTCGAGCTCAATAGGAAAAAGGACTAGTATAGGCATCGACCGTTTATCCTAACTGACTTTGCGGTGTCTAGGCAAGTGTGTCAAGGCAAGTGGTTACTTAATTAGGACCGCTACTTGTAGCGGGGAGCCTCCCACTTACCTGGCACTTACCTGGCCGTAATTGACGGTGAAGAGGCAGTTTGAGGTCCTATTTTTAGCCCTAGTTAGGAGCTGTCTAGCTGATCTAGGTGACCCTAGATCTAGGCCTGATTGTGCATGTGTGGTTGATCGCGTTTGCGTCTCAAGTCTCTTTTCAAAAACCTCTTTGCAAAACTCTCACCTAAATAAAAAAAAGAAAAGAAAAATCTTTTCAAAACTTGCAACTTGTCGCTAAAGAAAACTTGCACCTCACTTACACCACTTCCTTTCATTGACGTTATCTTACCTCCACATTCTGTCTTTCATTTTTTTTTCTGACTGCACTACCCCTTTAGTGTACGTCACTTTGTACTAGGGATACTAACGCCCGATTAGTCCGTGTTTCGTTGGTACCGACCGACGAACCCTTCGACACCGAAGTCGACATTCCGTCCACTTTCTTACCTACACCTTCAAATTCTTCTTCCGAAGGCATGTCGGGATTCAACCCCAACAATACCTTACCGACGGGAATGATTACACCTCCGTTAGGTGCGAATAACCTGAAACAACCGCCTGTTGAAGCGCCCACACGAGTTGCTCTCCAGGATCTCTTCTATCCTATCCGCACTTCTTTACCTACCTGTCTTTCACCCCCACCGGCAAATGGGGACAATTTTGAAATAGAACCACATTTCATCAATATGCTGCCAAAATTTCATGGTTTGGAATCTGAAGATGCATATATCTTTATCAATAAATTCCAAAATGTGTGTGCTATGATGAAAACGACCCAATTAAGTGATGACGCTATAAGGCTAAGGGTCATTCCTTTTACCTCATGTGACCTAGCCGAGAAGTGGCTATACAGCACCGCATCACATTCCATTAGAAATTAGGACGAGTTTGTGAAAACTTTTCTGAAAAAGTTCTATTCTCATCACAAAACTGCTAGAATCCGTAACGAGATTATACAATTTTCACAGCTTCCTTCCGAACCATTTTGGAAGTGCTTCGAGAGATTTAAAGACCTACTCGTTCAATGCCCTCATCATGAGATCGAAAGTTGGCAACTTTGCCAAACATTATACGAGGGATTGAACTCGGCAACGAAACAGTTGCTCGAAACCATAAGTCAAGGTCATTTTCTCTCCAAGTCTAGTAACGAGGCGTGGCAGTTTCTTGAGGATCTTAGTGAGCAAACAATTCAGTGGGAGAGTACCAAGACCACATCATCTTCTAGTGGTCAGTCTAGGGCAGGCATACATCAAGTAGAGATGTCGATTGCTATGAAGGCCGAGATGGCCGCTCTTGCTAAAATGCTAGAAGCGATTGAGACCAAAATCTCGTCGTCTTCTCCTGCCCCTGTTATGCCTCCACGAACTGTGTGTGCTTGTTGTTCGGCTCCATCACACTTAACCGAAGAGTGTCCTTACAATGCATCTACTCAAGGACAGAATCAAGTCAATGCTGCCTTTCAGCAACGACAGAGAAACGATCCATACTCTTCGACATACAATCCGGGGTGGAGGAGTCACCCAAATTTCGCTTGGAACCAAAATCAACAATTCTAAGGAAATAACAATTATCAAGGGCTTTCTCCACAACAACAACAAGCACCCCCACAAACTCAATTTCAACAACCTTTCCAACAGCAACCTTACCCTAATCAAGTGAACAATTTTGTGCCTAATAATTCTTACGCGCCAAACAATTTTGTTCAACCTAACAATGACAAGGTTAGCTCGCTCGAAAGAAGTCTAGACGCGTTCCTAAAGCAATCTACACAGTCTACAGCAAGACTAAAGACTTTTATTCAATCCTTGGTGCAAAACAGTGCCTCACACGATCAAAGCATCAAATCTATTGAGGCACAAATTGCACAACTCAATGCAGCATTGAGCGAGCGAGAGAAAAGAAAGCTCCCATCTCAACCACTGCCCAATCCTGGTCACGCACATGCTGCACATCAACAGCAAACTCATAACGTAAACGCTGTGACCACGTTGAGATCGGGGAAAATGTTGCAAAACAATGTGGGCATTCACAATGACACCCCTGCCGGTGGTTTTTCTTCACCTTCTTCTTCTTCGTTAGAGCCTGTTCTCTATCATTCACAAGGCTCTACTCCTTCTAGCTCGAACGGACTCACTTCTCACAACACGAACACATCTACACGGGGTTCCGTTCCAACTCAACAATCTGATCCGCAAAAATTGGACTCAACAACATTTCAAAATGCTCCTTTTCCAAACCGGTTGAGATCCAATAAACCAACTCCACAAATGGAGAAAATTGTCGAGTTGTTCAAATAGGTGAGCATAAATATACCTCTTTTGGATGCAATCCAGTAAGTTCCTTCATATGCAAAAATCTTAAAGGACTTAGCACCAAAAAGAGAAAGTCACAAGTACCAAAGAAAGTTTTCATCGCTAAAGCTGTTAGTGATGCTCTTGTCAATTCTTTACCGCCAAAGCAAAAGGACCCCGGTTGTCCTACCATTTCGATAACAATTGGGGACAAGAACATCAATAGAGCACTATTAGATCTTGGCGCTAGTGTCAATTTGCTATCTTATTCCGTGTACGAACAATTAGGGGTTGGAGAGTTAAAACCCACTCGATGTACTCTCCAAATGGCTGATCGATCGATCACCCATCCTAGGGGTGAGCTAGAAGATGTGTTGATCAAAGTTGGGGAGTTCATATTCCCCGTTGATTTTAATGTCATGGACACACAACCTGTTGCTAACTCACGGAACTAAATTCCGGTGATTCTAGGTCGACCATTTTTGGCCACTTCCAATGCCGTAATAAATTGCCGCAATGGCTCCATGACTCTATCCTTCGGGAAGACGTCTAGCGAGTTCAATATTTACAAGTCAGGAAGTCTGCCCCCCGTGCCCAATACTTGTACACGAGAAGTTTGCTCTATTCACGAAATCACGCAGGAGGACTGCGAGTTTGAAAGTTTCTTGTTTGATGAGAACAGTTTTGATGCCACTAGTACGTCCCTCCTTAAGCCTACCACAGTCGAAACAACCGATATTGATTATGAAAGTTTCACTTTTTCGGATGATAACGACTCACAGCCCGAATATGAGTCTTTTGAATTTTTGGATGAGTTAGTTGAACCTTCCGAATCGGTTGTTTGCAGTGATTTCGAACCGGTGTTTGAGTCCTTTGAGTTCGAGGTAGATTCCGCAATGATTCTTTCGCCTCCGAAACTCGAACTCATGTCCTTGACGCCTCACCTTAAATATGCTTACATAGGTGAGAATAAGACTTTTCCCATTATAATATCAGCCTCTCTAGCCTTCGAGCAGGAGAACGCTATTTTAAAGGTATTACAAGATAGGCGGCAAGCCTTCAGTTGGACTATGGCGGACATCGAGGGGATTAGTTCCCTCATAATTGAATATCATATGCAATTGATGGATGATGCAAAGTCAATAAAGGACCCACATAAACATTTTGGGGGTATTGTGGTGAGTCAACCTCCTCCTTTAGAAGTTGAACCACCCCCATTTCTTTTAATAAGCTATGAGAATGTCAATATTCCACTGACTGCTAATCATTCTCATTCTCATTTTGATTCATCACCACATCATATCTTTTCACTTCCACACTTTCCCTACCATCACTCCTATCTTCCCCAATTCTTTTTGGATCGGTAAAACATGTTCTTCCACCAACCGACAATTTCTACAGATGAATTTTTCGACTGGTTGGTGTTGATGTTTGGTCTGTGCAAAGTCTGGCAGTAATGTCTAACATTGTTTCATTGAAGTTTGGGGGGGACCTTTCTGTACATATTTTTGTTTTTCTTTTAATAATAAAATAAAAAAAATTATAAATAAATAAACAGGGGAGTGCCGACATTTTGACCCTCTTGGTGCAGCATGACAGTGAGGACACTGTCAAGTTCAAGTTTGGGGGTCTGCTCGGTAAGTTTTCCTTCGTATTCATTTGTACATATTTTTGCATTTGCATATTTATTTGAAAACCCATAAAAATTGAAAATTTTCAAAAATTATAAAAATAAATGTATTCAATTTTGACCATATTTAACTTGAGTTTGAAAAATATGTTAAGTGGCTAGGAACAACTAGATCTTAGACTGAGTAAAGTGAAAACCCTAAAAATAACCTTATTTAAAGATTAACGGTAGAAAGTATATGTCTGTGTAGTTTATTTAGAAATAGGCAAATTTTGAGTTCACTTTTTGGGCTAAGTTGAAATAAAGGAAAAATATTGATAATCTTATTAGAGTATAAGTTGAAAAATAATTCCTGGCTTAAGTATGGATTCTAAAAATGTATACCCTACAAAATTGCACAATCACACCTTAAAACTTGGAATAGTAGAGGAGACCTTGAAATGCTCTTTTCTAAAAGTCCTTAGTATGAAGAAAATGAAAAATACAAAAGTGAATAAAAAAAATGAACACTGGTTTTGTGATTACTTAAGGCTAAAAATAGAAAAATATATAGCGAGGGTGCTTCATCACCTAGTGCCTTAAACCAACTGGTTTGGGAGTCACTGCTAAAGCCTTGGGTGTTGCAGAACTAGGACGTACGCTTTAAAATGCTAACGCATTTTGTAATCAGTCGTTGGTACCTCAAGAAGTATTAACGGTCGCATGAAGGATGTGTAAGCGAAATTCACCAATTAATAAGTACTTGGGACAACGGACAAGGGTATGATTGCTTGATTTGAATTTCCAAGTGTAGGGGTGATCTATACACACACGTGGGGATATGTGATTAGAGTTTAGATAAGAGAAAGGAATGAAGAATAAAACTTATATCTTTAGTAGAGTTGATAGAAAAATTCCTAAGTGGAGATGGAACACTAAGAGGAAAACCTAAGAAATGCCGAAAGCTGAGTAATTCTATAGAACATATATAATCTTAAGTTAAATGATGAGGAAGTGTGAAGAATATGGGTGGATAGTTTATGAGTCGATGGTAATAGAATTCTGTGTTAGAAAACCTAATTGGAGAATTATTGTCGAAAGAGCCAAATTGATAGGATTTTGTGGGTGTAATCTGCTGAAAACCCTCAGGAGACAACACTCCTCCTACTAGGGACACCTAGAGGTTTAACGGCTTGTTGCACGTGCTCAGTGCAATCGCATTTCCCTGCGAAAGTGCGGTTAGATTTTATCGAGAATAAAATAATAAGTTTGCTCGAGGACGAGCAAAAAATAAGTTTGGGGGTATTTGTTCATATCATAATATTGCAATTCATATTCCCCAATTCTTATTCGTTTTATAACTAAACAGGTGCTTTTGACGCATGACTGATGCATATTACAGGATACAGGTTCTTGGAGCAAATACAGTGAAAAAGACACAAGACGACAGAAAAAGGGACTTGTGACCAACAAATAGAAGGATCTTAATCAAGCCTAGACGAAGAACAATTCACAAGGCAATGCATGGTCCGAAATGTTAAAGGAAACAGTTAAAAGACCACTACAAATTTCACTGAAAAATCTAGAGAAGATCCAGAATACAAATAGAGAAAAGTACTGAAGAAATATAGAGGACAAGACACCAGAATGCAGCTCAAGAAAAATGGTGAGCTGATCTCACCAAAGGGCCGCGGAACCGCGGCCCAAGGTCTACCATTGCCGCGGTTCCGCGGCCATTAAGTGCACGTGTCGGTGCAATTTTCTCGTGTCGGTGCGTCGGTGCGAGGGTTGGGATTTTTCGTGGGCATATCTGTAAAAATCGCATGCGCGAGAGTCTATAACCCTAGTTTTCCCTGTTTACTTATAAATTGTAATCACAAATTTGTAAACCCTATGCCTCTTTTCAATCAATAAAATTTCATAATTCTTGGGAGATTAAGAGCATCACTTTTCTGTAAGTTTTTTATTTTTAATTTCTGCCTTAGTGTTAATTTAATTGTTGCCCTAGCTCTCTAGTATAATTCTTGCAGTAGATTAATCATACAATTGCCCTAGTTAATTTAGTGTAGTCCTTTCAAATGGAATCGGTAAGTGCTTTCAAAATGCCATTTTTAAAAGACACCCTAATGAGCGAGTAAATTCCTCGCTTGTTAGGGTTAGGAATAAAGGAGGGATTGAGAGATGAATATCTCTCAACTCTTTCAATGCCAAATATTTTTATAAGTAGAACTTCATGCACGCATGCATGATCCGCTCCCTACGGCACCCTACCCACGAGGTAACGATGAAACCGTAGTATAAAGGACCGGACATGCATGACGTCCATGAGGGTTATAGCAATTAGTAGGAAAGAACGGACAAGGATCTAGAGGAAGAAACTTCGTTTCTTCCCAATCATCCTAATCCCCTTTACTAATAATTGTTATGACATCTAAAGAGTTTTAATCGAAGGCATTGAAAGAGGTGTAAATACAAATCTTATCAAACCACACTTTAGACCTAACCCTAGCAAGTCCTTTAATATCGTACAACTTAGTTTTTAAAATCAATCGAGAAAAATCAAACCACAATTCGAATCAACTCGTGAAAACACATAAGACAATTACACATCTCTGTGGATCGACCCGTATTCACCGGCTAGCTGCAAAGCGACACCGTTTCTGATTGCGGTTAACTTATATTTTTTTGAACTAAATCAAGCAGCAATAAAAAAAAATATAGCGAGGGTGCCTCTTCACCTGGTGCCCTAAGGCCAACTGGTCTGGGAGTCACTGCTAAGCCTTAGGTGGTGCAAGACGAGGAAAATATTATCACCTAATCAGCAAGCACATGAGTAATCGGTCGGTTAGTACCTCAAGAAGTATTAACGGTCGTATGAAAAGGTGTGAGCAAACCTAAATATTCATAAAGTTAAAAAGTACTAAGGCAAATGGACAAGAGTATGAAAGCTTGAATTGAATTCTCCGAGTGTAGGGATGTTCTATTCACACACGTAGGGGTATATGATCAATGTTTGGATGAAAGGTAGGAATGAAGAATAAAGATGATGTTTTATTGAGGGATAATGTGATTTCTAACATCTTTTCATGACTATTAAGATAGGGCTCATGATAACTGAAAAGCTAGTATAGTTGGAAACTCTTATTTTCAAAGTTTTTCTTTTATGGTTCTTATCTTTATATGTAAATTTCACCATCTCTCTTTTGTTATAGGATTTTGTGGGTGTAATCCGCTGAAAACCCTCAGGAGACAACACTCCTCCTACTAGGTACACCTAGAGGTTTAACGGCCTGTTGCACGTGCTCAGTGCAATCGTGTCTGCCTACGAAAGTGTGCTTAGTTTTCTCCTTTCTTTTTCTCCTCTTGAATAAACTAGTTTGCACGGGACGATCAAAGATAAGTTTGGGGGTATTTGTTCAGTTGATTAAACTGCACATTTATTATTACATTTTTCCTACAAATTCCATATTAAAAAGGACTTTATTATAATATATCATACATATGAAGGTTTATGTGTAAAAATACTATTTTTCATATGTTGATATATTATAATTAGTATTTGTTAGGAAAATGTATGCAAATAAATTCATTAACCTAATCCTAGTAGAACTAAGTCTACTAAATATTATTTAAGATTGTTGTGCAGAAATTTTCCAAGTGTGCAGAATTTTTCAAAGACTAGAATCAAGGAGATCAATTTGTTGAAAAAGACTTGCCTAATTAAGAATTAAAACTTGGAGATCAAGTCTGGCAGCAACTACGAGAAGATTTCCAAATTCTGAAGGTACCAAAGATAGCCACATGTCACAAGGAGAGAGCCCTAAAATTTTGATGAGGAGATCCCCACCATTGGCCGCGGATCCGCGGCCAAACCCCCCTGTTGGCCGTGGATCCGCCGCAGGGTAGGGGAATTAGAAGATGCAAAATTTTTGGGAGATTCTTTACAGTTACCTTCCTAATTTGGAAGCATGATTTCTGGCTTTGGCACTATAAAAAGAGACCGAGAGCCTCTTGGAAAATCTATCAAGCCGACGCGATCACGAAGCCCCAGACGCTCACGCATCCAGGCTGATCATCAACGGTTCATCTACCTCCTTGGAAGAGATCGAGAAGCAACTAGTTTTGTAATCATTTTCTAAGGAATAAAGTGTAGATTGTTCAAGTTGATTAATAAAGGTAGTTATTTTATTTAATTCTTTTGCATTTTACATTATGTTTTCCCTCTCTGTCTTTTCATCTTCTTTTCCCAACATGCGCGAGTAATTCTCCGCTTGTTAGGGTTCGTAGGATTTGGGTAGGCTAATGGATGATGAACATCTCTAAACCTTTTTTAAGTCCTATAAAGTTTAGGAACTTTATCAAAACAATCATTAACATCCTAATCGGGCGCGCTAGCAATTCTTTGCTAGTTCCGACCGCGATTAGAGATTAGATTAATGATTGTTTTGGTAATGGCTAGATATGAACGGAGTTCCGTGTCGAGATAAGGGTTAAGAGTGGGATTCTTTTTCCCTCCAGAAACCCTAATCTACACGCATCACCGTCGTTTTAGTTCTAAATCTATTAATGGATAAAAAAGGTAACTTTTAATTAATCGTCCATAACTACTAAATCCTAACGAACCCTACAAGCCCCCTTATTATATTAACTACATCTTTAAAATAATCTAGATCTATATTTTACATTCTTGTTTAACGTAGATCTAGAAACCATTCTATAAAATTCTTTATCCCTCCTCTCTTTCTCAACACATCTAAAGTAAAAGTAAAAGGTTCCACGTTTCCCAGAGGACGACCCATACTCATCTCGGTCTAGCTACGTGCGACACCGTTATTGATTGCGGTTAAACTACAAAACACACTTTTTCGAACCAATCAAATATCGAGACTGGGCATCGATACTCCAGAGTAGACTAGTGTATACATATCTCATAGGAGCAGGGTTTCGATCATATACGTGTATTGGCTACACGGATGATGTTCGGACTGATAATACTAGTGGGCTTTGGTTTAAGCCGGATTCTAGTATTATATTATTGGATTATTGTTATCTCATTATATTCGTATTTTTCGGAATACGAATACGGGTATGTATATATGGTGAGGACATTCTTGTAATTTTACAAAACATGCTTCTAGAAGGAGACACCTCATTATTAGATTATCTATTTATGCAAATAAATTAATGAGGTGGATATTGGAGATATTTGTGGCATGGATGAAAGCATGGCTAAGTCATTTGTTTATTCATTTGACTTTACTATTCAAGCATGGTTGCTTATTTTCTATGGAAAATAATTCATGCTTGATTATTGTTAGTGTATATGCCCTAGAGGCCATTACTGTATCATACTAGTTTGTATATTACTTAATGGAAGCTTGGGATATTCACCTTGTATAAACAATCTTGCTCAATATAGTAGTATGCTACTTGGTTTGTTTCTACTTCAATGTGTACTTGTGCTTATTTTACTATATCACTTATACGCATTAGTGGAGCCCTTAGGATCTTTGCTTGATTACCAGCGTTGTGATGGCAGTCACACTAGTGGGGGCTGGGTAATCTATAAGCACATCCTTATACAGGTCCCTAGTCGCAGGACTATCGAGACAGGGCATCGATACTCCGGAGTAGACTAGCGTATGCGCTTCTCATCCCAGTGTGGGAGATGGTCTGTCCCACAGCCATCAGTACGTCGTACTGGAGATAGTATACGGGTGCTCGTTGGGTTACGAGTACACTGGACAGGACTCGTCGGGAACTGACAGGTTGGTATTATACCTATCGTCAGTTATCAGTTCCCAGGTGACATGAGTACAGCTTAGTCCGCTGACTTGACACTGGCACTTCGCCTCAAGTGTGTTCCCACTGCACTTTGATCACTACCCTACCACGGCTCAAAGGAGTCGTGCAAACCGGTGGTGGTTGGGTGCAGTCCCGAAGCACTTGGAGGCAGTGACGGTTAGACAGGATTCGTCTCTCCCGGTATTGGGGTTGACATCGCGCTGTGTCTAGGAGAGCCATTACACGAGTAGTCCCTGGCCAGGGCAAGCGAGATATACTGGTAGGTTCCAGTGTTATCTCAGGGTGTTTTGGGCTTCACTCCGGCACGACTTGTACCGCTACTAGGGGACTGACGTTTACCGCCCCCTAGGCCCGCCATGCGATGTATCAGACGAACAGACCGGACTGTACGGAGACTGTCACATTCAGACTCAGTAGGAGTACAGATGGGGTTTCACCTCGTCAGCCTTCTTATCGACATCTACCTGGGGACCGTTACGCACAGCTAGTGCCGCTTGCGGTCTGTGGTTAAACCCACTGCCAGCGTAGTGTCGAGTCTTTAGAGTCCCACACAGAGGGTATTCGCCTATGGGCAAAACAGAGTAGAGGTCGCATGGTTTTGCGACAGGGTTCGTTCTCATCCGCGCACTTGTGCACGTTTGGAGTCCGGACGGATATTGCCAGCGGGCTCTGGTTTGAGCCGGATACTGGTATATGATTTGGGATTGCTTTTATCTCTCAGTATTCATGTTCCTCGGAACTAGAATGCAGGTGTGTATGCACAGTTATTTGAGGAGGAGGAAGATGACTTTCATTAGGGTTTTGGAACGGGTGCGTATGCACAGTTGACGGTCGTCTTTTTCCAAACCCTAATGGATTTATATTATATCAATTATTAATATATATAATAAAATGAAATTGTGTCATGGTTGACCATGGTTGACTTGTTGACCATGGTTGAACTTTTGACCATCATCATTACAAAAGAAAGATGCTCTTGATTCTTGCATTTTTCATTTAATGTTTGTAATGATAATGGTCATTCATAAACCTTCCATCAAACCTTTTTCATTTTCATTATTATTATTATTATTGATAATTCTTTTTCTTTTGCATTATGGTTGCAAGAAAGAAAAAGGATAGCTCATTCTATCATATTCATTCTCTCTCTTCACTTCATCTTCTTCTTCCTCTAGCAAAGAGAAACCTTCTCATGTGTTGAGAATCCTCCTCTTTAAAAACAAAAGCATCTCTTAGACACTCTCTACTCACTCTAGGATCAAGGGTTTAGCAAGCCGGCGATTCTAGTTCACTCCAAGTTCGAGAAAGAGCCCAAAGGTCGAGCCTTCGAGGTGGATCCATCTTCGACGGAAGAAGGCGACAAAGGAGAACCATCAACCTCTACAAAGTTTGAAGAAGAAGGAGTTCAAGTTTAGGTATAACCATCTTCATCCGAGTAGCTAAATCTCTTTAGCAAGTTTGCTAGTTTTAGTTTAGGTAACGATCCCGACCTTGTTTAGTCCATGTTGCCTCTTGCACTAAAAATTTGATTTTTATACCGTTTCCGCCTCCCCGTAAGAACCGGGGGTCGCAACGTGGACTTACAGTGGTATCAGAGCCTAACTAAACTTAAACTAGCTTGGTAGTGAAGTGTAACGAAGTTCGGAAACGAAAAATCACAAAACCGGAGAAATTACAAAACCTGACTTTCTGTTGAAATTTTTTTGGCTCAAAATGAAAAACTTTATGCTTGTAAATTCGGCTCAGGGTTTTGTGTAAACACCCAAGAAAAACGATACAGTGATTCGTCCAAACCGCCGCCCTTCCGCCGCATGAGCTAGGCATCCGCCGCGGAAGCGCCGTGCTTTGTCGTCTTCTGTGCATCGTTTTTCGTGCAGTGTGTTTGTGTGTTGGTTTTGGGATTTTTAAAATATATTATATGTGCCCAGATTTTCCAGAACTGAAATTCACTTTTGGGGTCCTATAATTCCGTATTTTTTTTTCCGAACTTCACTACATTTTGACTATGATGGTTATATCTGTGATGTTTGCATGTATTGAACGTCGGCTAATCGCTATAAGTCGATTAGTCGGGGTTATACATGATCTGTAATGTGATGGAATGTGTATATAAATATGTTGGATTGTCGCGGGTGAATAGCCGGGGTGGATGTGAGATGAGCTTTTGTTTTTCTTTCATTCATTGTAAATTTGTAAATTGATGTAATAATTATTTGTATGGCCGCACAACCGGGTCGGGGTTGTAGCCGTCATTGTATAATTTCTTTTTACTGTTTTTGCTCCTAGGATAGACCCATGGTGGGGTGCACAAACTACCGGGTATGCCGAAGTGTCGAGTGGCCTACTCATGGAAATGAGGGAGATTGCTACGCTTCGGGTACTTGGCGGGTAGTTTGCCGCACCCGTAGGGGTCTTGGGTGGGGTATTGGCTATTCACCGCGACCGTGTAATCTGTTTTTGTTACAGGCTCGTACAAATTACAGATTCCTAGTATATCCAATGTATTTATCTGTGATCTGAAATGTTTATCATTGCAGTATATCTATATATGATATTATTTAGGCGTTGCTTATGTTTTACAGACGCGCTAGCCCAGCCCCCGCTCTGTCGTTAGTTAAGTAACCTAACGGGTAATGACGGGGCCCAGTGGCGAATGCGAATGGCAAAGCGTACGTCATATTTTGGTTGTTTTCTGCAATGGTAGAATTAAATGATGGGACGCATTAAAAGAACTAATGCAAGAATATCACGCATTAAAAGAACTAATGCAAGAAAATAAACCAAGTTAAAGTCGTTGGAACACTTTCGAAAAACCACTCGGTTCTTTTCAAAACAAACTTTTAAAATACGGAGTTTGAGCCACTCCATTTAAAAGCTATCTCGTTCCATCGACTAAATCAAGTTCACTACGTTCACGGTTTTGCCAAAACCATCCGTAGCCCTCCATCATTTCAGTTAAATATTCGGTAGTATTCAAGCTATGTATTTTGACCTCACGCCAAGGCATAGTGATTGGTAGCTGCCGGATATTTATCTGTTGCATAGATAGAATGCGTTGGTTTGAGACAGTCGTACTGCCATTTTGGCCTACGTCAAGGGTATGTACGGGTGGATTCAAATTAACCTGGATAATGATGGGACGAACTTGACATGTGACTTATGACATTTTGACCTCACGCCAAGGTCATAAGAGCATGGGGCAAAAATCCACATCGGGAGTTTCATAAGTACTGAAACTTGCTAGATTTGCATACCATTTGGAGTGTGATGATTCTGGTAGGATTCCTTCAGTTTCGTCACGTGATGATATTTGGATCCCGATCCTACTGTGAGTATATGCTACTCCTCGGGAAATTTCTCACTTAACGATCAATGCTATAAACCTAGTAGGTGCCTAGAAAGGTGTTAGCGGGGCTACGCCCCCAGGGAAAAGAGGTTCTCTAATTAAGGAACTTCGCGAAAGCGTTGGAAAACCTCCCTCGAAGTACCGACACCAGCCTGGCCGAACGGTTAAGCAAGTATTGTACGGTGGGATTGATCCTGACTAATTCTTCCTTTATGGTTTGAAGAGGGATTCGAGAAACAGTGGGAGCCATCCTGTTTAGACAAACTAAAAACCACTCTAAACTTGCAAGAGCATCATGCTGAGTGTTTCTTCTTCTCTCTCCTAATTGCAGCGACCAAATCAACATGACTGGACTTAAGTTACTCCTAGATAAAAACAAACTGACAGGGCCAAACTACAAAGATTGGCTCAGGAATGTCAAGATAGCAATCAATTATGACAAGCTAGGGTATCTTCTTACCACCAAAGCTCCCCCTGTCCCTGGTCCAACTTCCAGTGTCGCGGATAAGGAAATCCGCAAGACTTGGGAACTTGATAGCGCGAAGGCCAAGTGCCTCCTGCTTGCCTCGATGGACAACGAACATCAGAGGAGGCATGAGAATATGGACATGGAATCCATATTGCTCCATACAAAAGAACTGTATGGAGAGCAATCTCGTATCGCAAGATACGAAGCGTCGAAAAAGTTATTCTCGACAAGAATGGCCGTCGGATCATCAGTAGCCGAGCATGTGCTAAAGATGATCGGCTACATTGAGGAGCTCGCTGACCTAGGGATCACATTGGAGAGTGAGCTATATACGGATATAGTTCTCCAGTCCCTTCCTTCCACTTACGCCCAGTTTATACTGAACTTCAACCTACAAGAAAAGGAGGTTGAACTTTCAGAGCTCCTCAACATGCTGAGGAGCGCAGAGGGCACCCTACAGAAAGGTAGGGAAACATCCACTTTGTTTGTAGGAGGATCATCTTCTTCTAGGTCCAAGGCGAAAGCCAAGGGAAAGAAGAAGAAGGCCCCCGCCAAACCAAGGGGCGGTGTTAGTAAAGTGGATACGAAGGGAAAAGGTAAAGCAGCAAAGATAGCGGGGAAGCTTGTGGATAAGGAAGAGTGCTTCTATTGTCATAAGAAAGGACACTGGAAGAATGATTGCAGGGCCTGGAAGGCCAGAACACAGGAATTGAAGCAGGTTGCAGCTTCAGCTTCAGGTGTGTATGTTATTGAAAACTGTCTTTCAATAAACTCTACTTCCTGGGTATTGGATACCGGATCAGGATCTCATATCTGTAATTCTTTGCAGGCGTTGAGAAACCGTAGGGTTTTGAAGGAAGGTGACATGACCCTCAGAGTTGCGAACGGAGCTAGCATGGATGCTAAAGCCGTGGGGGACTATCACCTAGGAATGTCAGATGGACATCTTTTGGTTTTGCGTAATTGCTTTTTTGTACCCAACGCAACTTGTAATATCATTTCTGTATCTTTAGTTTCTAAAGAAGGTTATAAATTTGCGTTTGTAAGTAATGTTGTAAACATTCACCTTAATCAAGTTCTGATTGGGTCAGGTACATTGAGTAATGGTATATACGTATTGAATCAACCACAGATTTTTAATATCCAGAATACACACAAAAGAAAGTTTCCGGAAATAAATCAGACTTTCGTATGGCATTGTAGATTGGGTCACATCAATGAGAGAAGGTTGACGAAGTTACATACAGAAGGGTATTTGAATGCGTTCGAATATCGGTCGTATGCCACTTGTCAATCCTGTCTCAAAGGAAAGATGACAAAGACTCCGTTTACTGGACATGGAGAAAGAGCGAGCGAGCTCTTGGGACTCGTACACAGTGATGTGTGCAGTCCAATGTCTACACATGCCCGAAGCGGACATTCTTACTTCATTACTTTTACGGATGACTTCTCGAGGTACGGTTATGTCTTCTTAATGAAACATAAGTCCGAGGCCTTTGGAAAATTCCAGGAGTATAAGAATGAAGTAGAGAAACAGACCTGCAAAAGTATTAAGATTCTAAGATCGGATCGAGGTGGAGAATACTTAAGTGCCGAGTTCCTGGACTATTTAAAAGAGAACGGAATTCTCTCTCAGCTTACTCCTCCTTACACCCCGCAACATAACGGTGTATCGGAGAGACGGAACCGCACCCTATTGGATATGGTGCGGTCCATGATGAGTAACGCTGAGTTACCGCGATCATTCTGGGGATATGCGCTAGAATCAGCTGCGTACCTTTTGAACCGAGTTCCGACTAAGACTGTGCCTTCCACACCATATGAAATGTGGAGTGGGAAGAAACCCTATCTTCAATATCTGAAGATCTGGGGATGTCCGGCTTTTGTCAAAAAGCAGCATGCGGACAAGCTCGAGGCACGTTCAGTACTGTGCAAGTTTGTGGGATACCCAAAGAACACCAGGGGGTATCTTTTCTACTACGCGGAGGAACAAAAAGTCCTTGTTTCTCGTAATGCCCACTTTCTAGAACACCAGTTCTTGGAAAAGGAAATTAGTGGGAGCGCAGTAGAACTGGAAGAAATTCCAGAACCACAGACTATTACTGAAAGGTTGGTGGAACCAGAGGGTTCAACAGAACAGGACATTCCTACGCCACTCCGCAGGAGTAGTAGGCAGTCTCATCCGCCCGAGAGATACTGCGGTTTTCTCATAGACGGGGATAGAGAGGATTGCATCATAGATTATGATGAGCCTACTAGCTTCCAACAGGCCGTTCAGAGCGTTGACTCAGTGAAATGGCTGGATGCAATGCGGACCGAAATGGAGTCCATGTACACCAACAAGGTATGGACGTTGGACATTGCTCCAGACGGGGTAAAACCCGTAGGATGCAAGTGGATCTTCAAAAGGAAGATTGGTGTAGATGGACAGGTTGAGACCTATAAAGCTAGACTTGTAGCAAAGGGTTTCCGTCAAAGACCTGGCTTGGACTATGACGAAACCTTTTCTCCAGTGGCTATGCTGAAATCCATTCGGGTCCTTCTTGCCATTGCTGCCTTCCACGATTATGAGATTTGGCAGATGGACGTAAAGACCGCTTTTCTGAATGGAAATTTAGAGGAGTGTGTCTATATGGATCAGCCAGAGGGTTTCATTCAGAGTGGGAGCAGCGGAAAGGTGTGCAAGTTGCTTAAGTCCATCTATGGACTAAAGCAGGCATCGCGGAGTTGGAACATCTGTTTTGATGAGACGGTCAAGGAATTTGGCTTTATCAAAAATCCAGATGAACCATGCATCTATAGTAGATTTGTAGCGAGAACTGTAGTATTCCTCGTTTTATACGTGGATGACATTCTCTTAATAGGAAATGACATTCCTATGCTACAATCTGTCAAGGGGTTCTTGTCACAAAGATTCTCCATGAAAGACCTGGGTGATGCCTCATACATCCTGGGGATCCGGATCCATCGTGATAGATCCAAGAGGATATTAGGACTTTCACAGTCCAGGTACATCGACACCATACTGAAGAGATTCAGTATGGAAGATTCCAAGCGCGGTAACCTACCGGCTTGTCACGGGATCACCCTCTCTAAAGAGATGTCTCCCAAGACTGATTTGGAGAGGGATCGCATGTCTATTATACCCTACGCTTCTGCGGTAGGCTCTATAATGTATGCGATGTTGTGTACCAGACCGGATGTAGCTTATGCACTGAGTGTGGTAAGCCGGTATCAGTCAAACCCTGGGGAGAAACACTGGATAGCGGTAAAGAACATTCTCAAGTACCTGAGAAGGACTAAGGAGATGTTCTTGGTGTATGGCGGAAAAGACCTCCAGATCGAGGCCTTTGCTGACTCCAGCTTCCAGAGTGACAAGGATGATTCCAAGTCCATGTCGGGTTTTGTCTTTACCCTCAATGGAGGGGCGGTGTGTTGGAAGAGCTCCAAACAGGAAACCGTTGCAGACTCGACTATGGAAGCGGAGTACATCGCTGCATCTGATGCCGCAAAAGAAGCTGTCTGGATGAGGAAGTTCTTAAAAGAACTTCAGGTGGTTCCGTCCATTGTTGACCCAATACCTCTGTATTGCGACAACAACGGGGCTATAGCTTTAGCGAAGGAACCCAGGTCCCATCAGAGATCCAGGCACATCTTGAGGCGGTATCACCTGATCAGGGAGATCGTGGATCGCAAGGAGATCGAGGTTCGGAGGGTTGCTTCAGAAGAGAACACTGCAGATCCATTCACCAAGGCCCTACCCCAGACTCAGTTCGAGCGGCTGATCGAGATGATAGGTCTTCGATACGCCAGTACTTGGCCTTAGTGCAAGTGGGAGATTGTTAGTGTATATGCCCTAGAGGCCATTACTGTATCATACTAGTTTGTATATTACTTAATGGAAGCTTGGGATATTCACCTTGTATAAACAATCTTGCTCAATATAGTAGTATGCTACTTGGTTTGTTTCTACTTCAATGTGTACTTGTGCTTATTTTACTATATCACTTATACGCATTAGTGGAGCCCTTAGGATCTTTGCTTGATTACCGGCGTTGTGATGGCAGTCACACCAGTGGGGGCTGGGTAATCTATAAGCACATCCTTATACAGGTCCCTAGTCGCAGGACTATCGAGACAGGGCATCGATACTCCGGAGTAGACTAGCGTATGCGCTTCTCATCCCAGTGTGGGAGATGGTCTGTCCCACAGCCATCAGTACGTCGTACTGGAGATAGTATACGGGTGCTCGTTGGGTTACGAGTACACTGGACAGGACTCGTCGGGAACTGACAGGTTGGTATTATACCTATCGTCAGTTATCAGTTCTCAGGTGACATGAGTACAGCTTAGTCCGCTGACTTGACACTGGCACTTCGCCTCAAGTGTGTTCCCACTGCACTTTGATCACTACCCTACCACGGCTCAAAGGAGTCGTGCAAACCGGTGGTGGTTGGGTGCAGTCCCGAAGCACTTGGAGGCAGTGACGGTTAGACAGGATTCGTCTCTCCCGGTATTGGGGTTGACATCGCGCTGTGTCTAGGAGAGCCATTACACGAGTAGTCCCTGGCCAGGGCAAGCGAGATATACTGGTAGGTTCCAGTGTTATCTCAGGGTGTTTTGGGCTTCACTCCGGCACGACTTGTACCGCTACTAGGGGACTGACGTTTACCGCCCCCTAGGCCCGCCATGCGATGTATCAGACGAACAGACCGGACTGTACGGAGACTGTCACATTCAGACTCAGTAGGAGTACAGATGGGGTTTCACCTCGTCAGCCTTCTTATCGACATCTACCTGGGGACCGTTACGCACAGCTAGTGCCGCTTGCGGTCTGTGGTTAAACCCACTGCCAGCGTAGTGTCGAGTCTTTAGAGTCCCACACAGAGGGTATTCGCCTATGGGCAAAACAGAGTAGAGGTCGCATGGTTTTGCGACAGGGTTCGTTCTCATCCGCGCACTTGTGCACGTTTGGAGTCCGGACGGATATTGCCAGCGGGCTCTGGTTTGAGCCGGATACTGGTATATGATTTGGGATTGCTTTTATCTCTCAGTATTCATGTTCCTCGGAACTAGAATGCAGGTGTGTATGCACAGTTATTTGAGGAGGAGGAAGATGACTTTCATCAGGGTTTTGGAACGGGTGCGTATGCACAGTTGACGGTCGTCTTTTTCCAAACCCTAATGGATTTATATTATATCAATTATTAATATATATAATAAAATGAAATTGTGTCATGGTTGACCATGGTTGACTTGTTGACCATGGTTGAACTTTTGACCATCATCATTACAAAAGAAAGATGCTCTTGATTCTTGCATTTTTCATTTAATGTTTGTAATGATAATGGTCATTCATAAACCTTCCATCAAACCTTTTTCATTTTCATTATTATTATTATTATTGATAATTCTTTTTCTTTTGCATTATGGTTGCAAGAAAGAAAAAGGATAGCTCATTCTATCATATTCATTCTCTCTCTTCACTTCATCTTCTTCTTCCTCTAGCAAAGAGAAACCTTCTCATGTGTTGAGAATCCTCCTCTTTAAAAACAAAAGCATCCCTTAGACACTCTCTACTCACTCTAGGATCAAGGGTTTAGCAAGCCGGCGATTCTAGTTCACTCCAAGTTCGAGAAAGAGCCCAAAGGTCGAGCCTTCGAGGTGGATCCATCTTCGACGGAAGAAGGCGACAAAGGAGAACCATCAACCTCTACAAAGTTTGAAGAAGAAGGAGTTCAAGTTTAGGTATAACCATCTTCATCCGAGTAGCTAAATCTCTTTAGCAAGTTTGCTAGTTTTAGTTTAGGTAACGATCCCGACCTTGTTTAGTCCATGTTGCCTCTTGCACTAAAAATTTGATTTTTATACCGTTTCCGCCTCCCCGTAAGAACCGGGGGTCGCAACGTGGACTTACAATTATTTGCAAAGACTTAGCCATTCTCTTTTCTAACACACACTAGCTCATCTGCACTTGCTCTTTCTCTCTCCAATTTTTTCTTTCCTTCTTCCTCAAGCCCTAACCCTCACATGAGTTGTGAACCCTAGGGCTTTTGAGATAAAAATACTCCATTCATCTTTCTCTACATCCTCTAAGTTGTATAGTCTAGCAAACTAGACATCTTAGTTACCTCATACTTAAGGTTGAAGCTTGAACCATAGGCTCTCGGGTGGATCATCTTCGACAAAGAAGTGACCGACGATCGATTAACATTCAAGCTACCTAGGAGCCAAGAAGAGGAGAAAAAGATTCAAGAAACCAAGGAGCTAAGAAGACAACAAGAAGACCCGAAGGACTAGATCAACGAGGTATAAACTCTCACCTAGTAGTTAGAACCTCTTCGTGGTCAGTCTTAGCTAGTTATGGCTTGATAAAGATCCTTAGTTGTCTTGGTCGATGTTGCAAAGCCACTCTTGTGATAAAAAAAATCATTTTCTGTGTATTCCGCCTCCCCGCGGACTAGCGGGGTACGCGACATCGACTTACAAGAACTAAGTTCTTTTGGATGGTTAAACCCTTGTATTTACATATATTAGGCAAAAGAGATATTTTTTCTCTTTTCTGGGTTTGAGAGGAGAAGGGACTTTTCTTCAGCAAGAGAATTGAATTCTTGGTTGTAGCTGCCAAAGCTTATGAGGGGTCTCTCTATATGAGGCTTGAAGTCTCGGGTCCTTTATATAGGTATTGCAAACTGTTGATCAGTTTTGAGAAAATCTCTCATTGAGAGATACCAATTGATTTAATTGGTCTCAAAGATTATTTGAAGAATTTTATTCACCGTTGGATCAAAGATCCATTGATTTTCTGTTTAACAGAATATATTTTCTTATTTTTTTAACAAGATTAGGGAAATATTTTCCCATGCATAAAATTTAATTCTATTTTTTAATTCAAACGGTGATTTTTAATTACTATTGGATTTTTAATCCAAGTGTTCTCTATTTAACAGAGTATATCTTTCTAATTTAGAAAGATTAGGGAAATATTTTCCCATATAGAATTTAATTCTATCTTTTGATGATTTTTAATCACCACTAGATTTTTGATCCAACAGATCTGTTTAACAGGGAATATTTACGGAAATATTTTCCATGTAGAATTTAATTCTAACCAAGCAGAAACGTCGGCGCTCACATGCTTTTCACGTGAGGCGCTTGTCCCAGGACTCAATCAAGTGTCCACGTGCTTTGCACGCTATCGCTCATGTGCTTTTCACATGAGGCGCTGGTATAGAAATTAATCCTATTAAAGACTGGCGCCGGTGCTTACGCATGTTTCACGTGAGGCGCTGCCTTATTATTTTTAACCAATAATAATTTTTATACTGTTGGGGTCAAAATTTGCACCCCGGTTGACCGAGTCAAAGTCAAGGTCAACCCCAACCCAGGTGGGCCCAAGCTCAGGTCAAGCGGGCCCATGCCCAAGTCGAACCCGCGGCCAGCCTCCCCATGCCAACAATAAAATCATGTAATAAATAATTTTTATGTAATTTTTTATACATGAATGTATGCAAAATGGGCATAAAGCCAATATTTTGTAAGCCCATGGCTTATGTGCAAAAATGAAATGGCACACATGAGCCATGGGATAGGCAAAATGCCATTTTGTGAAGCCCAAGGGGCTATATGTAAATATGTAAGCCTATAAAAGGCAACATGATAATGAATAAAGTAATACTTTTCATTCTCTCAAAAACCGAGGGTTTGTGCCTCTTTCCCCTTTCTGAAGGTTTCAAACCTACTTCTTTTTTGTGAATTAAATCAAGAGTTTTACTCTCCCTTTTCCAAAACTAAATAGTTTTTCACCACAAAACCCACAAAGGGGAACTTGGATCTGTCATTAGATCTCAGAAAGAAGAGATTTTTTTGATCTCACATCTCTTGATCCAGCCAGCAGGGGAGGAAGAAGAAGAACCCATTTTCTCAACCAAAACATTTTTAGGAGTTTAACTACACTCTAAACCCTATTTCTGGGACTAAAAGCCCCTTTTTCTCACCAGCGCCCTGCACTCGAGCGCAAAGCGCCCACGTGCCGACACGTGGCGCGCTCGCGCCAAAGCGTACAGCACCTAAGCGCACAGCGCTCAAGGCACTGGCCCCAAGCATCCCTTGGATGCCTTTTCCCCCTCTTTTTTTTATATATATACATATATATATACATATGTACACAAACACATACTCCACGACACTGCCCCTGTTAGAAAAAAGTTTCTAACGGGGCGCTGCCCCGCACCCCGCAAGGGGGCTGCTAGCCTCCTTGACCCCCAGCCCGCTATCCGGGTAGCGGGACCCCCGTAAAAACTCTGCGTCGCTCCCGATATATCCAAAACCCCCCTTTCAAAACATAACACACGTATACTGCACATTGAGTCCGCATGGCCAGTTTAACCCGTCAATCGGAGGTTCCCTCGCTCCAAAGGCGAGGAGTAATTAACGACAGCTTAGTCCGCGGCTGCCGTAGATTCGGATCCCCACAATCAATAAACCCCGGCCTACCCTAGGCAGGGGGAATCTGTAGTACGCCTGACAAGCGCGCGCGTATTCCCATCTCAATGGGGTGACGAAAAACACCCTACAGATTCTGGCACGCCCGGTGGGACCAATCTCTCCTCCCATATTTCAGGTTAAATGTTCATGCAAACTCAATCAATATACATATCTATATTTATACTAAAATAATGCTCTTTCTTGCAGGTTTTCCAAGCAACCACTTTTCAACAATGTCTCCAAAGATGAACTCAGCTCTCGACACAACTCCCGTCTCCTACAGAATGAAGATAGACTCCAGGACGGTCCTCCCGGCCAGTCTCGGGCGACAATGGGAGGAGCCGCTGCTACCATTCGGCTCTATTATGTTCATGCCTGTTGGCGCCATCTGTTCATACCAGAATATTGCATTTTATACCGTCCATTCTTACGCTCGTTTGTTTATAGGCAGGTGCTTTTGATCAGTGTTTGCTACATATTTGCAGAATACTGGTTCTCAGCTCTAAACAATGAAATCCATGGAAGAGTATGACAAATTCCGGATTACTGCCAACAACAGATAAAACACGGGTCTCCGCTCTCTATCCGTGTGTTGCCACATACCAGTTTAAGTGACAAAATGGAAAATCGATTGTCATTTTCATGCACAAAGCTCAATGTCAACACAAGATCCAAGAAATCTACGCGGAGCTCGAGGAAATCATGGCAAAATATCCACATCACATCACCTTTTGATCTACTGAAATTCTGGAAGAATTATGAAGAGTTTCTGAGAAAAGTCATATACCACACAGAAGAGAACCACAAAAAAGGGGATACGACAAAAGATGAAGGCACAAGCTCTCTAAATGGTCGCGGTTCCGCGGCATAAGCGCGCTTAGGCCGCGGAACCGCGGCCGTACAGGCTCTTCAGAGGGTGATTTTTCATGGGCTGTTTGGTAATTTTATGTGGAGCCCGATTCTTGCCCTAGGATTCCAGTTCCCTGCCTATAAATACCCCAGTTCTGAGCCAAGCAAAGGAGTCCATTCTCATGCCTCTTTTGTGTTAGTTTTTAGTCTTCTTCTTCTTCTTCTTCATTTTTTCCTCCATAAAAATGTAGTGAGAGTATTGAGTGGATGTTAAATGAAGATGAGGGTTTTTTGTATCATTCTTTTTTGCTTAGCTTCCCCTTGAGCTCTCTACCTTAACTTGATCTTGCAACCTCTTAAGTGAGCTTGCAAGTTTAAGCTTTGGTCATTGGTCTCAAGGGGTTGTATCATTTTGTTCTCTCTTTTGTGTTTCATTTCACATGAGTTCTTTACCCTTCTCTTGATCTTGCAACCTCTTGATTGAGCTTGCAAGTTTAAGGGTTGGCTATTGATCCCATGGCTTGTCTTGAGTTCTATAGTTCTTAGTGTTACTTTCTGGCTTATCTCTTTCTTGCATTTTTCATTCTTGTCTTTTATTACTTGCAATTTATTACCATGCACTTTAATTACTTGTAATCTTTTCTTTTCTTTGTTTATCTTTTTGTTCTCTCTTTTTTGGTTCGTTTTGTGAATGGTTGTAATTATTGTTGTTAAGAATAAATACGATATTGTAAGTTAATGTTTCTTTGCTCATTTCCTTTTCCCGTTATTTTCCATTGAACTCCGCCCAAACGATACGCAAGCGCTCCGTTAGGCACCCTACCCTACCAAGGTAACGGTGATTTCCTAACCGCGACCGGTTGCGTTCGGTTTGGCCGGAGGCGAAAGCAAGAGACAAGAACGGAAGGACAAGGGTAAATAAGCCGGATTCCATGAATACCGTGCTTAAATCCCCTAATCCACGTTGTTGCCGATTGCTCTAGCTTCAATTGGTCAAGACTCGGCTCAAAGATTTTGAGTACGGATTTCTTTAGCTTACACTTTCGTATCTTTTTCTTAACAACTTTATACTTGCATATATCACTTAGGATAGATTTGAACAAACCTATACAAATTCTTTATTGACTCGTCTAAAACTCGAACGGACATACAACCATCTCCCTGTGGATCGACCCGTGCTCAACCGGCTAGCTGCAAAGCGACACCGTCCTGATCGCGGTAAACTTTAGAACTTTGAACATCCGACACGCCAAAAGCGTGCAATCAAATGGCGCCGTTGCCGGGGAGAAGGTAGCGTATTTTCTTTCTTGTTATTCGGGTTAATATTCTTTTTGTATATATTTATAAATAAAAAAAAAATCTTTTTGTTTTTTTTTTTGATAATTTTTGTGAGCAAGTCTGCAGATTTTTTGCGGATTTGCGAACTGTGATTGTGGGGAGAAAAGTGTACGTTCAAGGCTAAGATGATTGCAAAGTACAGTGCCAAAGATCCGGGTAGTTTGACCCGCGCAAGCGAACTTTTCAAGCTTACCGGATTTGATTCAACGGGGGTTTCCTAACCCAAAAACTTAACGGTACGTACTTTACTAACACCTTCTTCTCAAATCCGACGCATCCAATATACTATTCTTTGCAGGATTCTTTGCAAGTTCGCTAGCAAACGCTAAAAATTGACTAACCCGTATTTGTTGCAGTGCCGTGCTTAAACTAAAAAACGATTGTTTGATTCTTTATAGAATTTTTATTGAATTGCGCATTGCATACATTAATACGGACTTAAGGGCAAGCGAACCCCACAACATACGGTAAAGGATTTCATCACCTTTTCCGTGGCCCACAAATCACGAAATTGAGCATAACGTTTACCCGCACAAACTTTAAAAGAAACTAGACTTTAAGCCTTAAGGACTTCGCGCTCACTAGGAGAAGTTAACTGTGTTTAGAACCTCGCTTAACGGTATATTGTTTACGGGGTGTCTAGGAAAGTGTTAACGGAGAAACCGCCAAAAGAGAAAGGGTTATTTAATTAAGGAACTTCGCGAAAGCGTTGGAAAATCTCCCCTTATCTCTGCACTTACCTGGCTTCGTGATCAGTGTATCTTGAGCCCGTTTCTCGACACAGTTTTACTTCGACAATCAAGTTCTGGAGCAGGTCTAGTTGACCTAGGTGAACCCTAGAACGATTAGGTGTGTGGTATTTTTGTGTCGTGATTGTTTTTGTCCAGATTCTTTTTGTGTGTATATTTCATTCTTTTGTTAATAACTACCTAAAAAAATCACATTCTTTTTCTCCTTTTCTTTGCCTTTCTTTCTTTCTCTCTTCATATCATGGGTACACCACCTCGCAAAACTCTTGCCGAACTTTGATACCCACAACTAGACATTACTTCTTACGGTTCTTGCTTTGGCCGAACGTCGAACGATCACTCCATGCCCAAAATCCCTTTGAAAGATCGGATAGACGTGTCTAGGACAAACACTTGCCCTCCGCAATCCACTTTGTATCAACCTTTTCAACCTCCCCCACCCTCTTATGTTGATACCCTTTTGGCAGGTCGTCCTTTGTCCATCGCTGAACATATTGAACAATCCTGTAGCCGATCTTTCACTCCTTTCACCACTACAGATTCTTGGGATCAACAATTCCATTCACCCTCTTATCCAAATGTTGATCCTGCTCCTGTCCAGCCATTCAATTCCTACCAGGCCTATCCGACTTTTGCACCTTCCCTAGACATTGCTTCTGAACCGCAATTTGGGAGTTTTCAGTATCCAAACAACTTTGAATCTTTTATTGAAACCCCTTCACAACCCATGTCTAGTCTGGAACAGTCTTTGGAAGACTTTAGGGTAGCGTCGTACCAACAGATGATAGATTTGAATGCGTCCATGGGCGCCTTCATACAACATAGTGACCCGGTAGCTAGTTTTCAACTAGCTCCAAATTTTCCAATGTATGAAGAGGCGGTAGGACCGGTTGAGAATTTGAGTGGGGAGAGTGAGCTGTACCCCCTTCCGAATCAAGCCTACCCATTTCAACTTGAATCCCACAACTCAGGTTTTGAATGTCTATCTAGTGTTCCGAACGATTCATTGATTAAAGATAGAACAGATAATGAGTTGTGTGACTTTGTAGTGTTTGATTTGCCTGATTGTGAAGGGTCCCTTTTGAGTGAAACCACACCCAATCCTTTTGCCCTCTACACCTCCACTCTAGAACCTGAATTGATTAATATCCATGCTTTTGTTGAGGTGTCTGAGAATATTGATTTTCACTCGATTGAGGATATTGACGCCGGGAATATTTTGGATGATGAACCTGTAAATTTGGCAGAGTTTTTCTCTCCAATTCATCATCCCAAGTCATTAAATGTTTTTCCCGAACCCCATATGCGTCTGGATTTTGAGGATAAATGCATGGATGTGCTGAATTTTGGAGAAACTTTTGAGGATATTTTTGAGGATGAACCAGTTTTGCTTGATGAGTCGGATTTTCCAATTCATCATGTCCCGGTCATTAACTGTGTACACCCTCCAGAACCCTTAACCGATACCCTTTCTCAATCACTCCCCTCCATCCTTTCCATCGTTCCGACCATGTAAGAAACCGCATTATTTTCATTTCGTATTTCTGGTTTACCAAGTTCGGCGTACCCATGGTTTCTCACGAATCTTGAAGGATTTGACCCAATTTCGCGCCATATTGATAGATTAGTACAATCCATCTTTTCACATCGATCATTACAGATTGTACTAATTTATTCAATCCATTTCCACCCTCAAGTTCATATTCCACTTCTTTCTCCCTTCCGCCATTCTTCTTCTCATATACCGAGACCGTATCTCACTTCTCTCTCCATACGGTCTCGCATATTCTCCATTTCTTACCTCTCCGTATTCTTTCACCAGCCACTGCTTTATCACGATAAGATCTTTGAATGGTTGATGCTCACCTTTAGCCTGTGTAAGGCCTTGTATAGCTTGATACTGTTCTTTTCCCCCTATTCCTGAACTTGAACGTTTAACAGTGGAAACACTGTTTCACTTAAGTTTGGGGGGAACCTTTTTGTGTATATATTTTTGGTTTTCTTTTTTATTTTATTATAAAATTTTCTTTTGGAGAGCGCCGACAATTTTGACCCTCTTGGTGTAGCTTGACAATGAGGGCACTGTTAAGTTTAAGTTTGGGGGTGTGCTCGGTAAGCTTTCTTCCTTCGTATTCATTTGTATATTTTGCATTTGCATACCTTATTAAAAACCCACAAAAAATCAAAAATTTTCCAAAAAATATAAAAACTTTATCAAGTTAGCTAGTGGGAGAACTCAGATTCAACATTTCGACGGTTTTGTTTGATAAGATAAGAATAACTAAATCTTATTTTTAGATTTTGAAAACCTGAAAGATAACTCTCCTTTGAAGTTTACTATAGCTGATATACGTCTTTACATCACACTACACGTGTCGTGAGTTTTGGAAATTAGATGACAAGTCTTTTATGTCTAAAAACTTTTAAATGGATAAATGATTTTCTGAGGATCAAATAGGTTTGTTCTAAAATAAGTAATATCAAGAATAGTTTATGAAGTGAAGTGAATATGAAGGGATATTATTGATGCCTTAATTGGAACTAATTCTGAAAAATAACCCATCTGGAACTTGATTGGAATGATTACACACCGAACCCACTAAACACGTCTTTTATCCAAAAAAATAATTGAACTGCCGGTTATATCTCCGTTCGTATTGAATCATCATGATTTTCACGCCAAATTTTCTTTTGTTTTTGGACCTAGGTAACTTGAGTAATTAAGTCCGCTGGGGTGTTTCTACACCTAATGCCCTAAAGCCAACTGGTTTGGGTGCATTGGCCCAAAGCTCGTTAAGAAGCCTAGAAAGTCCAGTTTAAAACAAAGTCAAGCAAGTGTTCTCTCCGAGTTAAAATTCCTAACGGTTCTTTGTGTGAGAATAATCTTGACAAAAGACAGGTTTTATAAAAAAATATTTCTAGCGGAGATATGAAGGTTTTATTCTATGATAAAATCTATTGCACGTTCACAGAAGTGTGTATGAAATGAAAACAAGAAAAAGGTGGAGTGAAAAATAAGACCTAGTTTCCTGTTAGGGAAGATAGAAATTCTGAAGTTTAAACTTTTACTGGAAAACGAAACTTGAAAAATACTTAACTCTTTATAAAACTTATGTGATCCTTTTAAAATATTTATCTGGGCTTTATTGTATGACATGATGACTTTATTCGACCCTTCTGGAACTTAACGACACTATTTGCACTGCACGTAAAGACATATAAAATCTTAAGTTAAATAAGAAGCGAGATGTGAAAAATAAAGGTTCGATAGTCTAGACTTAAGATAATAGAATTGTTATTTTCTGAAACAAAACTTTAGGGTTTGAATCATAGTAATTTTGCAAAACTAGCTTGACCGGATTTTGTGGGTAGTATCCGCTGAAAACCCTCAGGAGACAACACTCCTCCTACTAGGGACACCTAAAGGTTTAACGGCTTGTTGCACATGCTCAGTGCAATCGTGTTCCCTGCGAAAGTGCGGTTAGGTCTTTTTTGTGAATAATTGGTTTTGCTCGGGACGAGCAAAAGTTAAGTTTGGGGGTATTTGTTCATATCAGAATATTGCATTTTATACCGCCCATTCTTACGCTCGTTTGTTTATAGGCAGGTGCTTTTGATCAGTGTTTGCTACATATTTGCAGAATACTGGTTCTCAGCTCTAAACAATGAAATACATGGAAGAGTATGACAAATTCCGGATTACTGCCAACAACAGATAAAACACGGGTCTCCGCTCTCTATCCGTGTGTTGCCACATACCAGTTTAAGTGACAAAATGGCAAATCGATTGTCATTTTCATGCACAAAGCTCAATGTCAACACAAGATCCAAGAAATCTACGCGAAGCTCGAGGAAATCATGGCAAAAGATCCACATCACATCACCTTTTGATCTACTGAAATTCTGGAAGAATTGTGAAGAGTTTCTGAGAAAAGTCATATACCACACAGAAGTGAACCACAAAAAAGGGGATACGACAAAAGATGAAGGCACAAGCTCTCTAAATGGCCGCGGTTCCGCGGCATAAGCGCGCTTAGGCCGCGGAACCGCGGCCGTACAGGCTCTTCAGAGGGTGATTTTTCATAGGCTGTTTGGTAATTTTATGTGGAGCCCGCCCTAGGATTCCAGTTCCCTGCCTATAAATACCCAAGTCTGAGCCAAGCAAAGGAGTCCATTCTCATGCCTCTTTTGTGTTAGTTTTTAGTCTTCTTCTTCATCTTCTTCTTCATTTTTTCCTCCATGAAAATGTAGTGAGAGCATTGAGTGGATGTTAAATGAAGATGAGGGTTTTTTGTATCATTCTTTTTTGCTTAGCTTCCCCCTTGAGCTCTCTACCTTAACTTGATCTTGCAACCTCTTAAGTGAGCTTGCAAGTTTAAGCTTTGGTCATTGGTCTCAAGGGGTTGTATCATTTTGTTCTCTCTTTTGTGTTTCATTTCACATGAGTTCTTTACCCTTCTCTTGATCTTGCAACCTCTTGATTGAGCTTGCAAGTTTAAGGGTTGGCTATTGATCACATGGCTTGTCTTGAGTTCTATAGTTCTTAGTGTTACTTTCTAGCTTATCTCTTTCTTGCATTTTTCATTCTTGTCTTTTATTACTTGCAATTTATTACCATGCACTTTAATTACTTACTTGTAATCTTTTCTTTTCTTTGTTTATCTTTTTGTTCTCTCTTTTTTGGTTCGTTTTGTGAATGGTTGTAATTATTGTTGTTAAGAATAAATACGATATTGTAAGTTAATGTTTCTTTGCTCATTTCCTTTTCCCGTTATTTTCCATTGAACTCCGCCCAAACAATACGCAAGCGCTCCGTTAGGCACCCTACCCTACCAAGGTAACGGTGATTTCCTAACCGCAGCCGATTGCGTTCGGTTTGGCCGGAGGCGAAAGCAAGAGACAAGAACGGAAGGACAAGGGTAAATAAGCCGGATTCTATGAATACCGTGCTTAAATCCCCTAATCCACGTTGTTGCCGATTGCTCTAGCTTCAATGGGTCAAGACTCGGCTCAAAGATTTTGAGTACGGATTTCTTTAGCTTACACTTTCGTATCTTTTTCTTAACAACTTTATGCTTGCATATATCACTTAGGATAGATTTGAACAAACCTATACAAATTCTTTATTGACTCGTCTAAAACTCGAACGGACATACAACCATCTCCCTGTGGATCAACCCGTGCTCAACCGGCTAGCTGCAAAGCGACACCGTCCTGATCGCGGTAAACTTTAGAACTTTGAACATCCGACACGCCAAAAGCGTGCGATCACCATCCCAACACCTCAAGCCCCGGTGACAGACAAACCGGTCTCGAAAGACAAGAGGCCAAATGTGGTGGTCTCGAAGGCGCCCCAACTCAAACGCAAGTCGGTGTTTGAGCGGCTCTCCTTGGCCCTAGCTGGAGGCAAGGCCATCGACACCAACAAAGCAACAAGGCGTCTCGAGCAATCTCCAGCGGTGCCCCTGACAACTGCTCGATCGGGTGTCTTCTCTAAGCTCCCCGTCGACCGACTCACGGTGGCTTCCCAAGGAATGAATGCCCGCCAAGCCCTTAAAATTGAGAAGCTAAGGCAGAAAAGGCTCAGATATAGAGCCAACAAAAGGGTTAGGGCTCGTGCTAGGCTGAACCTCATGAGGTTCGAAGAACAGGGTTACCCCGCCAAAGATGAGGGGATAGCTGAATGTGTTATCCATACTGTCTACGTGGTGGGCACGCGTAGCAAGAGCAAGGACGGGGCCACCACATCTCAAATCCAATCCGGCTTGAATGTGGTTGCCACTTCCCAAGAATATCCGCCTCCGCTGGATGATGAAAACCCTCTCGATGAGGCTGATAGGAAGAGAGAGCCCTCAATTCATGAGGAGTCAGGCTCGGAAAGCAAAGATGTGCCAACTTTCCGTCCTAAGACCGCAGAGCAGCAACTTCTCCAAGAGCTCCGAAAGCGGCTCAGAAGCAAAGACAAGGAGATGGCCAAGCTCTACTCAAAAATCGACGACTTGACAAATGTCATCTTACAGCTTACGGCCCAACTTGCCTCTCAGCCGCCCAATCAAGCACAGGGCTCAGTTCATGAACCGGGAAACGGTATCCCGAGACAGCCGACGCCCGTTCCCTCAAATCCAAAAGTGGGCGAACTACATGAAAATCAGTCGCATCCTATCTCGGAAAATGTCTTGGCTACCGATGACAGTAGCCCGCTAACTCAAGATCAAATCATGGATTTGGTTGCCAGCAAAGTCAAAACATTGGTGGCCGAAGCCGAAACGCAAAAAGATATCAGCAGTAGTGAGAGACCATATCCTGCTCAGTATGATCTGGTAGAATTTCCTAGCGGCTATGTCATCCCTAAATTCGGAAGATTTGATGGGACGGGAAATACGAATCAGCACATCGCCCACTTCAAAGCCTCATGCGGGAATACTGGGGGCAACGATGCGCTTCTCCTCCGCCGGTTCGTTGATAGCTTGACCGATGTTGCTTTCGACTGTACGCGAGCATACCGGATGGCTCCGTTACTATTTTCGTCCAAATGGAATCTTTGTTTCGACAAAGGTTCATGAGCATCAGCGATAAATCACCATTTCCAAGCTCGTAAGGACCAAGCCCAAGAACAATGAAAGCAGCACGGATTTTATAACCCGATGGCGCAATATCTCCGTCAAATGTGAACCGCCGATAGAGCATGACCAATCTGTCAGTCTCCTCATCGGAAATCTCAACAATTGGATGGCCTCGTTTCTATGCACCGCGGGTCTTAAAACATTCCAAGAGCTGACCAGGAAAGTTCAGATGCTGGAGCGCTTAAAGCAGGAATCCTCCTCTGACTCCCAAAATAACAATAGGTCCTGGAGAAACCGAAAGGACGAAAATCGCAAAGGCGGAAATTCTGACGATAATGAATCTTTCAACGCCTCGGCTAACCGAAATAAGCAAGGGTCGAGCGGGCCTAATGGCAACCAGCTTCAGAAACCAATGTTCGGAGAGAGAGGAGAATCTCCACTAAAAGAGAAGCTGGACAAGGTCAATTCCTTCAGAAGGGACAAAATCCGTAAAATATTCAAAGACGCCCTGAGGAACGGTCTACAACTGCCAAAGTCAAAATGACCGCAGGAAGTGAATAGGACCAACGACCCCAAATACTGCCCCTATTACAGAGTATAAGTCATGCCATTGAGGACTGCTTCGTCTTCAAAGATTGGATCAAAAAGCAATACAAGGCAGGAGAGATAGAACTGTCCAAAAGCATGTTAACGAACAGTCAAGCCGCAACCGCCAATTTCACACAAACGGAGACCGAAGTTCTTTGCAAAACCGATTCTCTCATATGTCTGCCTTTCTCTAAAAACAATCGACCACCACGTCATTAAACTGGGATTGTAAAATATATATATATATATATATATATATGTAAATAAAAAAATGTGTAAATAAAAGGAAAATAAAGAAAAGCCGAAATGATGGGGCAACTCGCAGTAAAAATCAGCGAGTAAAAATAAAAATGAAAATAAAGCCGAAATGATGGGGCAACCGCGAATAAAAGCCGAAATGATGGGGTAATCGCGATCTTCACGATAAGAAAAGCTGAAATGATAGAGCAATCGCGGTCAAAACAAAAAAAACAAAACAAAACAAAAAAAACAAAAAAAAACGGCGAATGATGAGTCACTCCTGGTATCATATTCCAGTGCAGCGATGCAGACGCCAACCAAAATCCAATTTCTCAAAATTCTTCCAGCCCTACGGTTAGTCCCTAAATTGACTACCGTATACAATCCACGGGCTCAAATAATTCTCATCACCCTCATGCCCCACCGTAATCACCAGTTACGCGGCTGGTCTCCGCCTTTGGAATTATGCTCTATTGAGAAGACCCACTCATGTGTCCTCACAATACATGAGGAGAACAAACCTTTGTGGGATCCTTACGACTCACGAAGGAAAAACACACTTAGGAGTCCCCATAACTCCTAAGGAGAAAATACACCTGCGAGATCCATACGACTCGCAGGGAGAAAATGCTTTTATGGGACCTTCACGGCCCATAAAATTGAAAAGTCTTAGGTGGTAGGGATCTAAACCTGTCTTCTAAGCCATCGCTCCCCAACCCCCAAGTGGCGAATGATGAGTCGCTCCCGGTACCATATTCCAGTGCAGCGACGCAGACGCCAACTAAATTCCAAATCCCATATCCCAACGGCGAATGATGAGTCGCCCCTGGTACCATATTCCAGTGCAGCGATGCAGACGCCAACAAAGCCCCAAAATTCTTACGGCCCTACGGTCTGGATTATACATCCTGCAAAACCGTATACAATCCACGGGCGTAAAACAAACCCAATCTCCCCCAAGTCCTACCGGTGAGACCACATTCAAAGTCCCACCGAAAATAAAAATAAATAAATAAAAAAAATGGTATGTCCACAAGCAAAATGGGCACGGTGAAAACCTGAAAGGGCTCCGTGAGTAAAAACAGCAGGACTGCCGGCGAGTTTGTGAAAACCCGAAAGGGCACAAACTCGTAAAAAAAGAAATGAAATGCACTCGCAAAGTCCTCTCGACTTTGTGATGAGAAAATTCCCGCGTGAGATCCTTACGACTCATAAAGGAGCAACACACTTAGGAGTCCCCACGACTCCTAAGGAGAAAATACACCTACGAGATCCTTTCGACTCGTAGGGAGAAAATGCTTTTATGGGACCCTCACGGCCCATAAAATTGAAAAGCCTTAGGTGATAGGGATCTAAACCTGTCTCCTAACCCGCCAATTCCCAAATCCTCCCGGGGCAAATGATGAGTTGCTCCTGGCATTATTCTAGTACAGCAATGCAGATGCCAAACCAAAACCAAATCCTCAAATCCACTCAAAGATAGATGATGATTCACTTCTGGTACCATATTCCAGTATAGCGATGCTGATGTCAACCCAAATCAAATCAAACCAACACCTTCTGCGGCGGAATCATGCTCCGTCCCAGAATTTACCCCGTGTCAAAATCATGCTTCGCCTCGGGATACCTACCTTCCTCCGTCGGAATTAAGCTCCGTCTTGGAATCAAGTCAGCCAACAAGCTCTGTGCCGGAATCATGCTTCGTCTCAGAGTGTACCCCGCATCGAAATCAAGCTTCACAGCGGTGTATCTGCCTTCCCTGTCGGAATTATGCTTCGGCTCGGAATCAACCAACGACCTCCTCGTCGGAATTATGCTCCACCTCGGAATCAAGTCAACCAGCCAGCTCTGCATCGGAATCATGCTTCGTCTCAGAATGTGCACCCCGTGTCGAAATCAAGCTTCGCTTCAGATTATCTTCTTTCCCCATCGGAATTATGCTTCGCCTGGGGATCAACCTCTGCATCGAAATTATGCTTCGGTCAGAATGTATGCCGCCCTTCGGAATGATGCTCCGATCCTTGGAATCATGCTCCGCTTTTCGGAATGATGCTCCGATCCCTGGAATCATGCTCCGCCCTTCGGAATGATGCTCCGATCCTTGGAATCATGCTCTGCTTCTCGAAATGATACTCCGATCCTCGGAATGATGCTCCGACCCTTGGGAATCATGCTCCGCTCATCGGAATGATGCTCCGATCTCTGGGAATCATGCTCCGCTCATCGGAATGATGCTCCGATCTCAGGAATCATGCTCCGCTCTTCGGAATGATGCTCTGATCCTTGGAATCATGCTCCGCTCATCGAAATGATGCTCCGATCCTAGGAATCATGCTCCGCTCTTCGGAATGATGCTCCGATCCCTGGAATGATGCTCCGCTCATCGGAATAATTCTCCGATCCCTGGAATCATGCTCCGCCATTCGGAATGATGCTCCGATCCTTGGAATCATGCTCCGCTTTTCCGAATGATGATCCGATCCCAGGAATCATGCTCCGCTCTTCGGAATGATGCTCCGATCCTTGGAATCATGCTCCGCTCATCAGAATGATGCTCCAATCCTTGGAATCATGCTCCGCCCTTCGGAATGATGCTCTGATCCCTGGAATTATGCTCCACCCTTCGGAATGATGCTCTAATTCTCTGGAATCATGCTCCGCCCTTCGGAATGATGTTCCGATCTCCCCGATCCCTGGAATTATGCTCCGCGAATCGGAATGATGCACCGATCCCCGAGATTCATGCTCCCCGAGGGATACTCCGCCCTTGGAATGATGTTCCACCTCGATGTCCAGCTTCAAGATCCATCAATTTCATGCACATTTATTGATGGGGGGCACTTTGTTGGGGTTAAAATTTGCACCCCGGTTGACCGAGTCAAAGTCAAGGTCAACCCCAACCCAGGTGGGCCCAAGCTCAGGTCAAGCAGGCCCATGCCGAAGTCGAGCCCGCGGCCAGCCTCCCCATGCCAACAACAAAATCATGTAATAAATAATTTTTATGTAATTTTTTATACATGAATGTACGCAAAATGGGCATAAAGCCAATATTTTGTAAGCCCATGGCTTATGTGAAAAAATGAAATGGCATACATGAGCCATGGGATAGGCAAAATGCGATTTTGTGAAGCCCAAGGGGCTATATGTAAATATGTAAGCCTATAAAAGGCAACATGATGATGAATAAAGTAATACTTTTCATTCTCTCAAAAACCTATGGTTTGTGCCTCTTTCCCCTTTCTGAAGGTTTCAAACCTTCTTCTTTTTTGTGAATTAAATCAAGAGTTTTACTCTCCTTTTTCCAAAACTAAATAGTTTTTCACCACAAAACCCACAAATGGGAACTTGGATCTGTCATTAGATCTCAGAAAGAAGAGATTTTTTTGATCTCACATCTCTTGATCCAGCCAACAGGGGAGGAAAAAGAACCCATTTCCTCAACCAAAACATTTTTAGGATTTTAACTCCACTCTAAAACCTATTTCTGGGACTAAAAGCCCTTTTTTTCTTGCCAGCGCCCTGCGCTCGAGCGCAAAGCGCCCACGTGCCGACACATGGCGCGCTCGCGCTTAAGCGCCCAGCGCTCGGGCGCAAAGCGCCCACGTGCCGACACGTGGCGCGCTCGTGCTCAAGCGCCCAGCGCCTAACCGCACAGCACCTAAGCGCATAATGCTCAAGGCACTGGCCCCACGCATCCCTTGGATGCCTTTTCCCCCTCTTTTTTTTTATATATATACATATATATATATGCATTTGTATACATATGTACACACACACATACTCCACGACACTGTCCCTGTTAGAAAAAAATTTCTTACAGGGCGCTACCCCGCACCCCGCAAGGGGGCTGCTAGCCCCCTTGACCCCCAGCTTGCTATCCGGGTAGCAGGACCCCCGTAAAAACTCTGCGTGGCTCCCGATATATCCAAAACCCCTTTTCAAAACATAACACACGTACACTGCACATTGAGTCCGCATGGCCAGTTTAACCCGTCAATCGGAGGTTCCCTCGCTCCAAAGGCGAAGGGTAATTAACGGCAGCTTAGTCCGCGGCTGCCGGAGATTCGGATCCCCACAATCAATAAACCCCGGCCTATCCTAGGCAGGGGGAATCTGTAGTACGCCTGACAAGCGCGCACATATTCCCATCTCAATAGGGTGACGAAAAACACCCTACATATACGAGAGAACAAAACTATAACGATCCCAGATCTACAGGCTTTCCTGTATTCATGTCACTAGAGAACTGCTATCTGACGATAGGTGTAATACCATCTACGAGTTCTCTGTGAGTCCGTCTAGTGAAACTCATTCTCTAATGAGCACATATATGCAATTTTCGATGTCAAACACCAATGGCTATGAGTTCAACTATCACCCCGGTCGGGATCAAGAAACGTATACACTAGTCTACTCTGAAATATCGATGCCCAATCTCGATACTCCCATGATTAGGGATATTTAAGGATGTGCTTATGGACTACCCAGACCCTATTAGTATAATCCCTATTATAATCCTGGTAGTCAAGCAAAGATCATATGGGCTTTATCATTATGTATTAGCGATACCTGATAACGAGTAAAACGTATACACGTGAATGATAAAGACAAACCAGATATCATACTATCATCCCGAGTAAAATTGTTCTCTCGTATAGGTCCTCATTCAATTATAATAATTGCCTTAAGGGCACCTATATCCAACAACAACCGTCGTGTAGTTTATGTGACAAGAAAATTTATCATATGTTAACCGATAGATTTTTCCAGTGTTGATAAGTTAGGAATGTATAAAGCAAACATGTTCATTCACTTGTATTTTCATTCATTTCGAGATATTTTGTCGGTATCTTTCCGCTGGTTCTTCGTGTACAAAGATAGATTAAATGTTCATTTCAATATTGTTTGATAATATTGAAATGATTATCTTTTCTATTATAGTGTACTCGGATAACAGCGGGAAGGCGCTGTCAAAATTTTCTCGAAATAGATGAAAGCGGGGAGGCACTGTCAAAATTTTCTCGAAATAGATGAAAGCAAAAGTGAATGGGTGTATACTCTATATATTCTTAATGGGATAGAAGCCTTACCCCTGACAGTCGTTGCGTCGTTACTTACTACTAAACCAACACCTACACCTAAACTAAATCGTCAATTGAAACTAAACTTAACTAATAAAGCGTCACAGGAATGGATGTCCCATATCCATATCCGAATCCATGCAACTTAGCCTACACTTAAACTAAATCGTCAATTGAAACTAAACTTAACCAAATCATCAATTAAAGCTAACACTAATGCTTCTTAGTATCCGTCTATCGTGTATTTGTTAAAAAATCTTAATTCTATGACTCTTGTCTATAGGAACCTTACTTCATCCGAACTGTTCCAATATGGCACATCCGTATCTCCACAACAAGAGTTGGATATGTTGATACTCTCTCGAAAGTGCATGATTTTTCCTTAACGGTGTTTTGCTTTTTCAACGATTTTGCCTACACACATCTTGGGTCATCAAAAGAGTACGAAATTTTATGTCCTTGTTTTAAGTGTATGAATACACATTTGGACAAGAAATTTATGAACACGCGATTATAAGTAATGAAATAATATTTGGATATATATATGTAGGGTCTGATGGCAGACCCGGACAAATCTGGACGTCAGAAGAAAAGAAGTCTAGTTGAGCTTGGCCAGAGCTCCAGGCCAACCCCAGCAGATCCGGCCACCGATGAGATTGTCACACTTCTAGTAGTAGAACCGCTTACCCCTACTATCGTCCCAGCAAATCTGGGTACCCAGTCACTCATGCACCTGATATATAATTTACTCATTTAAAATTTAATACATCATTACAATGTAATTGTCTATTGAATTTTCAGTTATCTATTAAATTCTATTGAAGTATAGTCGAGCTTGGTCAGAGCTCCAGGACAGCCCCAGAAAATTCGACCACCGATGAGATTGGTGCACCTCTAGGAGTAGATCCGCCTACCCTTACTAGCGTCCCAGCAGATCAGAGCACCCCATTCACTCCTACACCCGATATATAGTTTACTCATTTAAACTTTAATAAATCATTACAATGAAGCTATCTATTGAATTTTTAGTTATCTATTAAATTCTATTGAATCATCTAACAGTTTATTGTTTGTAGATCCATGTTTGCTTGTGGGATGGCGTCTGGCGCCGGTTCTAGCAGCACGCCAGGGACATCAGGCGTAGGTATAATCGTTATTGCTTAGAAACTTTTAAATAACGATTGTAATTTAAAATTTTCAAATTCCATATATACTCTGAATATTATAATATTGTGTCTGTATATTTTTTTTGCTGGCTCCACCAGTGTTAGAAGGAAGGATCGTTCTCAGCCCGCCAGCTCCAGGCCAGTTGATGGAACCAGACCCTATACGCTGATGTTCATTGACCGGGGTGTGCCTGTTGACGACAATGCCACCAAGTGGGTGGATTATATGGGCCACGAGGTCCGTACATACCATCGGTACCCGCTCCATATTAGGTAGGACTCACGCTGGGCCGATCATGCCCGGGCTTTCTTTAGTCGGAGACGGTATCACATATTCTTTTAAACATTTAAATTTCAATCATCTTTATATATATATATATATATATATATATATATATATATATATATATATATATATATATATATATATATAAAATTTTGTAATTTCAGACCCGGCGAAATTACAGGTTCATTGGCATTCCCAAGGAGGATGACGTGCATGTGCTGCTTGATGCACATCGCGTCTTTATCTGGGTCATAGACAAGATATAGAACATCAAGATAAAACACCGATGAGAAGTAAAAAAAGGTTTACTATCAAGCCTGGGACGCGGCGAATGAGGAGCCGCGAGAGCAGATGTTGGATCGTATAGCGGCGAATGTCCCGACACTCGATTGGCCGCGGCTGATCAACTACTTTTCTCGCACCGATGTTCAGATATAAATTTAATTTTAAAGATTATAACAATATAACATGATATCGTATTCTGAAATATAATATAATTTTTTTTATATTTGCAAGGCGGAGTCAGTTCGCAACATGCAGAACCGAAACAATGGTGTAAGAATCTGCACTGTCCCGATCCAAGAGAAGCACATGCAGGCAAGCGCACACCTCCTCCTCATGAGTATTTCGATGCTTAAAAAAATATGTTTTCTTTGTCACGAATTATTTATTAAAATAAATCCTAACTTTATTACCGAAAAAGTAAGATCCTGCCAGATACAATCCTGTCGGTAGGTTGGCCGCATTACACAGGGGCACCGATGAGTACATGGTAAGTTTCATACAATCAAGTCAATTCTGTATTTTAAATTAACACATATCTATATAAAATATTTGCAGATCCAGTTCCAAAAGAAGACGACCTCCTTAGGATTTGGCCCCAACGACTCGATTACCGCCATTGGCCCTGTCCTCAAAGAGCTATCTAGTGGGTATGAGCGCGGGGTTGGTCCTGGGACCAACCGACTCTTTACCGAGCGTGAGGTCGTCCACGAGTACATCGTGACACAGACACGGGCAGAGGCGGCTGTAGCGTCGGCAAGGAAAATTCAATCGCTCCGTGAAGAAAATCAGCAGACGCGACAGCAACTGCAGACGCTTACGGAGTGGGTCGAGCTGACGTGGCCATAGAAGGAGGCCATGCGACAGGTCCTACGAGACTAGTTAGGTACTATGTTCAGGTCATGGGACAGCGATGGAGGTGTATATTCCCAACGACCTTACATCATGTGCATTTGTTTTGTATTATATATTTTTTGTATATTTTTTTAGATGTATATTATGGAGATTTGTATATTATTATCTTTGGTTTTTTTTTCCGTGTTCTTTTTGTTTTTCAGTGTTCTTTCATATTATTTGTTGATTATTATAATTGCTTGCGATTTGGTGATATCGTTATTTTGTATTGCTGGTTGTAAATGAAACCAGTGCACACGCAGCGTGTTTCTGGTTTTATACACACACACACACACACACACACACACACCTATTGGTAACGGTTCCAACAATTACCAATAGGTAGCAGATATAAAATAACCGTTACTGGTAGGTAGCAGGTATCTGGTATATTTCAGATATCATAACCCTATACACCTATGGTAACGGTTTCAACCGTTACCAATGGTTGGATAGAAGTGATATTTGCCGTATAATGCAATTCATTGGTAACGGTATCAGCCGTTACTAAAAGGGGTAACGGTAACGGTTCACACCGTAGCCATACTTTTGGTGACGGGGTTATAGCTAACAGTTATGTAACGATTGGAACCATTATAAATATGGGGTTTAGGTAACGGTTCTAACCGTTATGAATGACCCCCTCTATATTAGTGATATTTTATAATTTTATTGAACATCATTGAGAGAGAAACGAGCGTGATAAATCCCCTAGAGTTCTAACCTGTATTAGTAGAGATTGTCAGTTTTTATAAGTTATATGCAATTAGCTTATCTAAAACTATTTTACAAATGTATAGAGGATCCACGTATCCAAGTCGATGCTTGGATTTACCCATCAAAAAGTTCTACGATACAACCATATCAATGTAAAACAAAAGATCCAAATTTCACTCTGAAGAAAAAAAAAATCCACCAATTAAGTTTATTGAAAAGAAAGCACTGAATCAACACCAGCCTTCCTACATTCAAGTTATTGACCATAGACAGGCTAAAATGGTATATATGTTAATTAAACTGTATTGATTAACCTATGAATTTTATAAGACCACAGTTGACTTGTAGTGACGCTGGTACACCTAGCCTGGCTTAGCCGACCGCAGCCACAACAGACTCTTAAATTAGAATTACTTCTCAAAACGTGCAATGTGTAATATAATTAGCAAAAGAATTGAAGCTCATCATAAACTACGTACCCTAGCTAATCGTTGAAAGTTGAAACCTTAACCTAAAGGGTTCTCACACACACACACTTCCAAAGAATTAATCAATGAATTGAATAGACACAATAGTGAGCAAGTTTCATTGATAACAGATGCACATGCACAATCACATGCACGCATTCCCTCATGTCCCTCCCCACAACGCCCAACCAAAAAATTTAATATGATTTATGTAAAGGAAATATAAGGAGATAGACCAATGCCAACCTTGTTCAAAAATAGCATACCAAATCAATGGCTTTCCAAAACGAAACCCATTTGAAGCATGACCAAGGGAATGTGAAATTAGGCACGGGCCTAACTATTAGGTACGCCATGGCCGTTTTTGCCGACGCACCACGAGACCTTTTATCATCCATTTCTTACCTTCCTTCTTGTACCCCCAAACCCCACGTGGCCTCAACCTTCTCCTTGTATTTGAATTTGATCAACTCTTTTTTTTATATAGAACCCCCCACGACACCCCCACCCCCTTCTCCCTTTTAGTCTTGGATATTTGTTGATATTTTCCACCAAATTTTCTTAATTTTCACCACAAATTAAGTTGTTTTCTTTTCCCTTAATACACTTTTTAACTTCTTTTAAACAGGAAAAAATTTGAAAGTTTGAAGGATGAATGGATAAGCTATATTTAGTGTAACACACAGGTTTAAGTAGTGAAAAACTAAACTTAAATAATAATTTATGAATTAAAATGATGTATTCAGCTTTAAATAAGCTAATTTTTTTTAGACATACCCACGTGTTCGGAACAACACAGGAGAATTAAATAATGATTCACTAAGATTTGGAGGTGGTATGTGGGTGTAACAGTCTGATTTTGAGTCACGTGGGAAATGCAAGGTGGTTGAGCTCATGGCCACGCGCGAGTTAAATAGCTAGCGTGCTTCAAATAAACCCGTGGCTGAAGAATTAAGGCACGTGGGGTTATACAAGATTTTTAGGGGGGTGTGTGTGTATATATATATAGATATAGAATAATGGTGGAAAGATGCCAGGGATTTCCTCCTATGGCATCGAAAAAATACATCCTCTCTCATTTTTCCGCCGATCAGCACCCACCATTTTCATCGTTATCATCTAAGATGTTGGTACACCAAATTTCATGTGATTCTACAATCTTTTCACCGTTGATTTAACAATTTAAAAAGTTATATTGTTGGTAAACCGTTAATTTTGAACCCACTAAATCAACGGTGAAAATATTGTAGAATCAATTGAAATTTGGTGTACCCACATCTTAAATGATAACGATGAATTTGGTGGGTGCCGATCGTCGAAAAAAATGAGAGAGGGTGTATTTTTTCGACGCGATGGGAGAAAATTCCTCCCTATAGTCTCTTTTTCCCAATATATATATATATATATATATATATATATATATATATATATATATATAACCAATTTGATTTTTAGTCACGAGGGAAATGCAAGGTGGGTGAGCTCATGGCCACGCGCGAGTTTAATAGCTAGCGTGCTTCAAATAAACTCGTGGCTGAAGAATTAAGGCGCGTGGGGTTATACAAGATTTTTAGGTATATATAAAGTGGGGTTTGCCATTTTGGGCAAGGAGAGAGTTGTGCTTGATGGGTTCCATACCTGAATTGTTTGTGCATGTGTTTTTCCTTTGTCCCTTTATTTTCCCTCCTTTTTTTTTTTGAAAGCTTAGCCAAAGCTGTACTCTATTAGGCATGTGCTCCTCATTTTTCACGTTTTATTTTTTTAATGAGTAGAGGCTAAGGATAAGTCTCTACACATTTCAAATGATGCTAATGTGTGGAGAGGGAGAGGGAGAGAGAGAGAGAGAGAGAGAGAGAGAGAGAGTGAGTTTTGGAATATATACTTGCATGAAGTGTGAGAGAGTGGATATATAAGAGGTTCTGCTGTTGTTGATTTAGTTGGGCTGGATTGGTGGCTCAATCATTGCTTTTGAGTCAGGTATGTATTTGCAAATGGCCCAAACTTCTTAGTTTTATGGGCTACACAATTTTGGGCTGAGCCCATGAAATTGGGTTGGGTTTGACCTAAACCCAGTTCATATTTTCTACTTACACGGTTTGTGTTTGAGTCAGGTCCTACTGGCCAAACCCGCATTTGAACTTGTAAATGTTGAGTTGTGTCTTATATTCAGTTGATCATCTATCTACGGTTCGTGGATTACAGAAAATCCGGATTAGATTCGGACAGTTGGACCAAAATAATCTGTTAATGTAGGCTATTAATGGATATGGAGTTGAGAGCATACTCATAGATTTTATTTAGATTTAAACTGAGGTGGAGATTGTTGAGATTGATTTAAATCTAAATAGTTAAAATTAAGATATGTATCTTATTTAAATAAAGAGTAAACATTCTATTAGATAAGGATAAAGGAGATTTATGTTATTTCTAATCTAAGTAGGAGAAGTATTATTCTACGATATAAATAGGAAGATGATTTCATCTAGACGAATTAGAAAAACGATGAACGAGAAAAAACTAGATGGGCAAAAGCAGAGAGATGTAATATCTAGGTTTATGAGGGTAATAACTCCCTTCTCTAAGATCAAGAGAGAATGGCATGTGAGAGAGAGTTGAGATTTGTGAGATTTCATAAGTTTTATTTTTATTGAGAGATTATGATTCTGATATAGATTTGAGAGATTCTATTATATTAGACGATCAAATCAAGGAGATAAACTGTCTGGTGTACTTTTTCTTATATCAATGTAATCCCCATATTTGCTCCGTGGAATAGACAGGTCGGTTGAACCACGTTAAAAATACTCTCTGTATTGTGTTAACCTCTATAAAAATACTCGGCAGATCTACTCTAACTGTCTTATTAAGTAGGCCCACTTTGAATGAGACTAGTTTCGCTTTAGACGATGACGCTTGTGTTCGCTTTCCAAATTTGCAGTCTCAAAAAGAGTACACCCACTTGATGAAGTTACCTGAGCCATCAAACATGGTTCAAAAGCATAGGACGCCATCCAAAAAGGAGTCTTCGCCATGCAAAGGGAAGGTCCCCGCTGCCCTCTAGGAAGCCGCCGACATGAATCCCCTGCCACTCATTAGAAGGCTTCACTATACAAAAAGAGTAAGGGCCCCCGCCATTCTCTAGAATGTTCCCGGCATAGGGTTTTTGTCACGCCCCGCTTCCTAAAGAATGGTAGCGGGTACGTGACATGACCCGCGACATATTTATTCCGAGAAGATTTTTCTCACAATAAATACATTAAGTGTTTATAAGCAATAGAAGTATAACAAGAATAAACAAGTGAAATGAAATCCAACTATTAAATATTACATTCAAAATCCAAACTTCAACAGTGACATCAAGTCTGAAATAAGATACAATAAAACAACGAAACCCAAACAAAGACGCATACTGAAATATAAAGACTAAAAGTAAAGCTAGTAGTCCTTCTGAGATGACAGCTGATTGTGATTCTCCTCGGTCGGTTTAATCTCCTCTATCACTAAGCCACCTGACGAACATTCCCAAAGAAGAACGAAAACAATGGAATGTCTGTCGGCGAACTTGCAATCGGTAAGTCCCCAAATTAAAGGTGTGATTAGAAATTAAGGTGATATAATGAAAAATATAAGAACATGTATGAAATGTCAAGTAAGCAGGGCAACTATATAAGCAGGGAAAACTATATAGGCATGTCAATGTGGTATAGCATGTGTTGGTCAACAAAAGCATGCAATAAGTATATATAGTGAACATGAAGTGAATGTCAATGTGTCCTAAAAGGTCTCTATAAGGGTAATCTAACCTAACGTTAGTTCGAGTGTGAGCATCAACCACCGCAGGAGTATTCTCAAACCAAAGAGTAGGGCTCCAGAGGTAAGGAAATACGAGCCCGAATCAAGAGTTAGTAATGTACCATTTCAGCTCGGTACCACAGCAACATGAATGTACCGTTTCATCCCGGTACCATAGCAACACGAATGTACCATTTCAGTCCTGTATCATAGCAACATAAATGTTAGTAAAGGGACTCTTGAGATTCCATTAATCAAACTCACAACTCAAACCACTCCAACACCCCACGTATGTTAAACTATGAATAATAATACAAGTCTTATACAAATCCATGAATACATTAAAGGTTACAAGTTCATATCAATTTCAAATATTCATGTCAAGTTCAAGTATTCATGGTTTTCGGGTCAAGTATGCAATTGGTTTTATTACACAAGTCATGTAGATACAATAAAAAAGTAGTCACGGAGTAGAAATAAGACAAGTATATTATTTAAGTAATGACCAGAATCAATGTTGTGAAGAAGTGTTGTGTACGACTAATTACTCAAGTCGATCGAATTCGGAATATAAACGAAAAATATAGACATCAGTCTTATGCAAACGTGAGTTCAAATCTCGCCTAAATATGACTACTAGTTTGAGAGATATATCAGTTTTCGTATCGTCACGCAAAATAGATCAGAATTTGTCCAGCACTGTCACACATTTTTAAAATACAATTTGAGTCAATTTCCGTTGGTTTCAAGTTTCAAAAATTATTAGAAACTTTTAGCTCTTTCGATATTCTTATCCAAATAACTAAGTTCCGTACGATTTATATTTCTGAAGCTCTAGTTATGGTCAAATTAATATCATGTTTTAAAATAGAAATTCTGATTTTTGGACAGCAACTATGGGTTGTCTTGCAGAGCGTTTATCAAATTGTTCTATGTATTTTTAAGTCACCAAGTATATAAGAAAGTTATAGGTCTGTTAATTATGTATCTTTACATCTAACGTTTGTCACGAAACGATATCGGGAGCTCGAGACATGTCATATTTAAAAACAATGTGTAAATCAGGGCAGTTTCTGTCCAGATTCGTCGCTTATTTTTGTAACTCGATTTTCTATAGTTTACATTGATTTTCAGGAAATCTCTATAACTAACAAATTCTATATCTTTTGATCTAGATTTCCAAAACATTTGAGTTTGCTCAAAATGGATTGGTAGACCGAGTTACGTGTTTTCGAAAGTGACCGATAGAAGCAGTTTTCTGAGTTTAAAAACAGTGCATAAAAAACAATGTAATTCCTAATCGTTATGCGGTTCGATCTAAAATTTTTACAATGCTCCTACAAATGTGTTTGAGATCTTAATAAATTTTTTTAGGTTTTACAGGTGTCTCATTTAAATTCTAAAAGTTAATTTGAATGTAAAGATATTGTTATGGTCGTATTTTGAGAAAGGATGAACACCGTGGTATTTATTTGTAACTTTGTTTTCTTTTATGTAAAAATTAAATATAAATGATTATAATTTCAGCGAAAAATAAGATGAGTTAACGTATATGAAACAAGCATATGAGTTTATCATGAAATCTACGCGGACACAACTACAAGTATATTATTTTTTGGGTATTATTTAAACGAGAGATTAACCGAGTATAATGAGTATCGACATGATGGTGACATGGAAATAAGAAGGTACCATATTGCAAGAAGGCAAAGGAAAGGATGAGGAGGGGACTTACTCACGGTGTAATTCGGTATAACAACCAGTTTACTGTTTTCTATATCCTAATGGCGGAAAGCAACTCTAGCGGCTACGAGACCCCAAGGAGAAGAAATAGAAGAAAACGAAGCTATGAGTTTTAGCCATTGATTTTCTGAATTTGTGTGGAGGAATGAGAAAGAATAGGAAGTATGAAGATGAGATGTAAAGTGGGATTTATTTTCACCATAATTTTTCATAATAATCTAATTTATTATGAATCAATTTTGGGAGTTAAAAAGAAGATGAAATGAAAGGTCATTTGTAGGTTATAAAAGGGTTTTATAAAAAAACTGATAAAAATAATTGCAAGACATAAGATTCGAACCTATAGCTTATGGACCAACAATTCAACGACTTAACCAATAGGATACAAGCTTACTATTGTATATAATTAAATAGAAATAAATATATACAGAGTTTCAAAATGGAGTAATTTGAAAGATAAACTAAATAAATCGTTTTCTTAAAATAATTCTTTTCTTTTAAATAAAATAAATTCTCTTTTCAAAACAAAATCGAATAAGTTCTTTATATTAAAAAAATCAAAATAAATCTTCTTTTAAAAAAAAAGCCTTCAAAACCTTTTCTTTTTACAAAACGAATTATTTTGAAACAAATATATTTTTATTTATTAAAAAGCATTATAGTAAAAACAGGATCATTACAGTCTCCGCCGCTATGCTTTGGATGGGTCCCCGCTATGCTAAAGGGGTTCCCCAATAATAGGGTCTCCGCCGTGCTCTGTGGGAAGTCTCTTCCATGAAGCGCCTACAGAGGTCTTCGCCGCCATGCTTCAAGTGCTCTCCGTAACTACTTGAAGGGGGTCACCGACGTGGGGTCACCCCCATTCTACAAACAAGCCTCCGACGGTAGAAACCTCCTCATAGAACGTAAGAAGGCAGCCAACGGCGTCTCCTCCCATGTCTTTAGATCGTGGCGTATCTTCAAGGCCACGATTTTAAGCACTCCTGGAGCTATAAATACCTTTCCAATGCCTCCTAAGAAGAGTTAATCACTTTGAACTATTAAAAACTCACAAAAAAACACCAGTGAAATACTAAGGATCGCGAAAGTACTCAAAAGATCGAATTTCCAGAAGAAGAAGTGTAAATCCCCAGTTCCGAATAAAATTTTCTGTATTTTTCCATAATTTAATCCAAATTTATTTCATTTTTTATATATATTTTTTTATTATTTAAATTAATTTCCTAAACTCTTAAACCTAAACTAAAACCCAATCCTATTCTACCCGACCCGACCCACGCAGACCCGACCCGACCTACCCCCCTCGTCTTCTTCCTTCGCTCATTCTCTTTTCCCGCTCATTCTTCTCCAACGCCCTCCCCCGCTTCTCGCGCCCATCTCCCCATGACCCGCGCTCGTCCTACGACGACCGCGTCCCTCGCGTCACCCCCAACGGCTCTCCCCACGTCTCCCCGCTTCTCACGTCGCCATCGCGAGACCCTTCCACACCCGCTACGATCGCACCCACGCCGCAACGGCTACGACCCACGACAACCCCTCACCCAAAACCCACGACGACCCCTCTCTCTATTTCACCCTCTCTAACTCACTCCCTCTCCCCCCGTCTCCTTCTCTGCTTCACTCACTCTCTCTTTCCCGCTCTGCTCCGCTACCGAGCACCCCCATCTCTAAGCTCCGACCCTATCTTCAACCCCGAACTTCTCCCAAGCTCCGACCACCGCCATTGGCACCCAATCAGCCTTCCTCCACCATTAATCAACCGACCGCCCCACTCCTCATCTAAAGCCAATGGCCTACACACTCACCTTCAACACCGACTCCTGCCTCACCGCCGGCAAACCCTCCAGCGACTCGAACCCCCACTGCAACCTACGCCCATCACTTTTACCAACCTCCTCCTCGTCTCCTCGAGCCACAGCACCCTCATCCCTGCACCCTCACCTGAGTTCCGACCTCGTCGCCTCCGCGCCTCGCCGATCATCTCCGAGCTCCCCTGTGACCTACTCACCCTCCTCCTATCCACCAATTCCAAGCCAGTAATGTCGAGCTCGCTGCCATCGCCGCCATACGCATTGCCCAAGCTTACTGCCGTAGCTGTCGTGTTTGTGCCGTGATTGTGCCCGTGTCACGCCATCCATTATCTTTGTCGCGATCATCTCAGGCAAGTGAACCCCCCTTAACTTGTTCAATTCATGCTACATATTTATGTAGTTAGTAAATATAGTTTAACGGTTTAAAAGGGTATAATGTATGATGTGTGTATGTACAAGTAGATAGCATCTCCGTACACGTACCGAGTGCTCGATGCGTTTACCCTATCAAAAATCCCCAAGTTTCATTATTATAAGTTTCGATTGATGTTAACGAGTGACGTATAAGATATCGGCATCAAATCGTTAAGGCATCGAATGTAAAATGAAATCCCTATTGGTTACGTCAAATCTTAAAATCACCGTACCCACCACGCTGTAAAATTAGTATTTAATTAAAAATAAACCTAATCATGGTGTTACAGGGTTCGTATCGAACCTAACGAGATATCCTAAAACCCTATGTAATTATTTTTGGAATAATGCTATTTCATGACCCTGAAAAGTGAGGGGGAACGAAATTCTGGACTGCAGTCCGGGGTAGCAATCTACGGGGGAAACTGAATTCTAAGCACCTGTACACACCTGCTTAAAACTGAAAATGCACGGATCCCCATATGGTCGCGTAGATAACTTAATTAGCTAACACCTGAAATCAGTCCCGTGCATTTTTACGGTCGTTTGGTATTTAAATTGTATTTTAGAATGTCATTGCGTTCTGCAGTTTCTGCAGAAATGTTCGTTGCATTGACACATTAATATGAACATAACTTCTGAGGTAGAGGTGAGATTGATAATCCGTTTGGTGTGTTGGAAACTTAACTGGTAGAACTAAATTTTATTCAACTAGGAAAATAGATGAATCGGAACATAATTACTGATAAAATGCGCGTGAAGTTGGGCTTCCAGTTCTGAAACTAGAATCCCAGAAATCGATCGCTGCCTTCAAACGATGATAATTCCCTAACCTGAACTCCGATTGACCTGAAATAAATTTTACTGTTTAGATAATCAAGTGTGCTTCATACGCCCTTTATATTATTTTGGTTGATTCTATGCGTATGATTTACCGTAAATTTTACAAGTTATATGGCATTGATCATTATAGAATAATGAATACCTGTTCAGTGAATTTCTGCATATTTTCATGCTTGAGTTATACCTGCTGCATGGTGATCATATGCATTGTTGATATATTAATGTTAGTGATTGGGTTGTGGCAAATACGACAGTGATATTGATAAGTGGAAAAGTGATTGAAAGTGACAGTGATACGTATTTGTCCACGACCTATCTAATACATGAATGCATACCATAACCTGGGGAATGTGGAAATCAAGGTGGAATTGAACTCGTATTTAGCGAGGTACAGTGATTTAGAGGATGATCATTCGCTATATATACATATATACATATATACATATACATATATACATATATACATACTTTAGGTCAGGGGCCTAACGACACGGCTGACAGGGTTATGTCCCAGGCACAGTGGACCGTAGTCTCAGGCATACACGAAACCCTTGTTAAACAAGAGCATCCTCTCTACCATTTGATTTCATTGACTTAGTGACCGTTAAATAGTGACATATGCATTGCCTAGTTCACTGACATGATACTCATATTGCACTATTTATATTCAGTTGATATTTATTATACACATGTTCTGCAATTCATTGTACTCCTCATGTTAAATAATACTGCATGTCCATTATATATTTATTGCTATATGTGTTGCCCTGACGACCTGAGTGTGCATGCTCAGAGGACGAAGTGGATCCAGCCCAGGAGCAGGACTTATCCTTCGAGATTGCAGAGATCTAGACTGCAACACCAGCGCTACTTTCTTTGATTTCAGCATTTGTTTTATTGGTTAGTTGTTTATTCTGTGAAATAAATGTACCTCGAACTCTTTTAAATTGCAATGTAATAAAGTTGTGAACTATGATTTTTCCTTTACTCAAGCATTGTTTATTGACTACCATGTAATGCTAGAAGCCGAAGTATGACTACGGCGAGATTATTCCTTGATCGTAGGAGCATGGCTGGCCTAGTCATCTCTCGTATCCCGTATTTTGGGAAGCGGGGCATGACAAGAAGAGGAGAAAAGTTGGAACAGACGTAAATATGGAAGAGCAAACCTCCTCTTCTCTAAAATTTCTTGTGCTCCAATGATGCTCTAAAAGGAGTTATCCCCAAGATGCAAAGTTAATGGCTCCATTGCAAACTGTTCGATGAATCATAAAATTCTTTAAAAAGAGCCTCATGGCGGCTGTAATTTAAATTATGGATGCTTGCAAAACTTATCTTCTTTCGGATGCTCTTCGGAATTATCCTCATGTCTACAGATGCTCGTTTAAGTTATCCACCATGAGATTGTCTCCATAATGGGCTCCATGGATGTATACATGGGTCGACAATTGACAAATACACATATATACAAACTGGACATGAACCATATGATGAGAACTTGAATATTGTTGACAAAATCATCAACTGTGGAGACCCCTCCATGAAAATCAATCGCTGGCGTCGGCCTCCAGAGCTCCCCAAGCCCAATCAAAAACCATGGCAGTGATCCCCAGAAGTCCCCACAACCCTATTTCTACTAAAACCATGGCGGCGACCCCTCAGAGAGTCCCACAACCACAAAATCAATGGCGGAGACCCCCTTAATGGGTCCCACACTTACCAAGACAATGTCGGAGACCCCCTTAGCAGGCCCCAAACATACTAAATCAACTTCGGTGACCCCCTGGTGGGCCCTAAACCTATCAAATCAACTTCAGCGACTCCCCAGTGGCCTCTGCACCCTTCTAAACCCATTGTGGCACTCTCTATAAACCTCCGCAACCCTACAAATCTATGGCGGTGACCCCTATAAGTCTTTGCACTTTCTATTTAACCCATCTTAATCTGTGCCATACTCTGTGATGACATTAAAGTTATATTTTGGTCTGAAACGACCTAAACTAATGCTCATGTCCGGAATAACTTTAAACTAAAACATATATGGAAAATATATATATCCATGGACCACTACGTCTTTAAACTGGAATCCTACCCTACAGTGGGCTGCATTATATCAACCTACTGTATACAATCCACGGGCAACCATTGTGGTATAGAAGCGAACTGCATATGACCATGGACCCTAAGTACTTAAAATGGTTCTAATGGACCACTACGTCCCTAAATTGGATGTGTTTACCGCCGAAGACCAGACTGAGACGCGGAGGATGTCTAGCCTGAATTTAGGAGCATATACTATTTAGACATATCCACCCAACTCTCTGAAGATACCAAGTTGATTTATGGCACCATATATTGGATGTTTGGATAGATGTGACCGATGTAGCAGACTTCATCAAATTCCTCCTCATTTATGAGGGGGTTTTGATTATAGGGATGCTCTTCCCTGTAGGTGCAAGCCCCTGCAGTTAATTACGTTACCGTGTTGCGATAATAACTTCCTCCCGCTCCGGTAGGTCACTTCTTGTCGTGTTTTATTTATTTTGGTTTCATGTGGATTGTATACGGAGATTATTTTATGTTGTCACCCGTAGGGCGTTGATTAGTCTAAATCCATACATATATTTTCATGATTTGGGTTTGGGTTAAGGATTTTCTTGACGGGGTCCACGTTGGTAGCTTGGTTTGCCAACGAGAATGAATTTAGAACACATTTCTCACATTTGTGAGGTTCATCCGTTCACAGGAAACTTGGGTTTGATCTAAGAATCGTTAGTCATATTTGAGACTAAGATCGACTTATGAACAAATGAGCATATGGGCTCAACCGATCATTGGATTATATATGAATAGCTCATGAATAGTATACGATAGTCAGTATGAAGATAGTCCGTAGGGCAAAACATATTAGTTTAAGGATATTTCGGTCCAATATTATCGTGTTTGGGGCGACACGCTAGTTTAGGGACATTTCGGTCTATCATTCCCATATTTGGGAAGAATATTAGTTTAAGAACATGTTGGTCCATCATTCCCGTATTTTTAGACGAATATTAGTTTAAGGACATTTCGGTCCATCATTCATCTTGTGCTCACGTGTATTTGTTATGTGGCAAAGTGAACGATGGTGATATGGGATGCGCTCAATTTGGGCTGCGATCTAATTCGAAGGTATTTATGTTTCCTTAAAAGATATACATATTGTTAGGAATATGTATGCCGTAGAGGCCATTATTGTATATATATTATAGTGGATGCTTGGACATATATATATAGAGAGGACTTTCTTGCTCGACATGATAGTATGCTATCTGGTTATTCTTTATCTTAACATGTGCACTTGTTTTGGTTTAATATTTCATTGATACATGTTGATAAAGCCCTTAATATGTTTACTTGCTACCAAGACTATGATGTAGATCATACTAGTGGGGCTTATGTAGTCCATAAACACATCCTTGAAGTGTTCCTAGTCGAAAGAGTATCGAGACAGAGCATCGATATTCCAGAGTAGACTAGCATGTATGTTTCTTGACCCTATATGTGGCGATGGTTTATTCCACAACTATTGGTGTTTGACATCAAAAATTGTACACAAGTGCCCATTGGAGAATGAGTACACCGAACAGACTCGCCGAGAACTCTTAGATGGTACCATACCTATCGTCAGATAGCAGTTCTCTGGTGACACTTGTACAAGTTAGTCTGTAGACCCGAGATCGTTATAGTGTCCTTTGTGGTTCCCACTGTTCTTTGATTTTCTCCTTACTACGGCTCTACTGAATCGTGCAAACAGGTGGTTTTTGGATACAGTCCTGAGTCACATGGAGGCAGTGAGCGATAGAAGGGGTTTCATCTCTCCCGGTATTGGGAGTTGATGTTGTGCTATACTCGATTGGTTATAACGGAAAGTCCCTAGCCATGGCTAATGAGATTTATTGATAAGTGCTATCAATAGTTTCTCAATTCGTTGTAGGCCATACATCAGCATGAATTATCGAGTTATTGGGGTCTGAAGATTCTACCCCCAGACTCGATATGCAATATATCAGATGAAGAGACCGGACTGTACGATAAGTGTTTCTTATAGGCTTTTTGGGAGTTTAGACAAGTTTGCTTGTTGATCTTCTATTCATTCAATACCTGGCTAGCCGTTACGTCCAGCTAGTACCGCTGACGGCTTGTGGGTGTTTGATGTGATCATTACCTACTGCTAGCGTATTGGCGAGTCTTTAGAGTCCCACATAGAGGTTTTCTAGCTCAAGCGAAATGAAGTAGGGCATGTATAGAGATATGTGCGGGAGCTTGATTAAGTACGTGTATGTGATACCGTATTCTAATTTAGCGTTATATGATATTGGCCGAGTTATATATGATATAACCGGATCATTGAATCAAGTTTTGATTTAATAATTTGATATATATATATATATAAACTAATATTAAGCTCACTTTAATTCTTTTCTTCTCATTGTATATTTGATATATATGCAAATTGTATTATGGTTGATGATACATAGAACATGGATGTATGAGAACCACATTAAGAGATTAAGATAAGAATATAATGATTTAGATATATAAATTAAAGAAAAGAACAATGAATCATTTTTCTTTAGCATCTTGGAGAACATTTGAGAAGCCATGACTAATCCTTTCTTTTTTTTTATTCATATTAGTTCATCATTTTCTTTAGCTCATCTTATTCTCGAGGTTCATTCTCATCTCCAAGTTCATTTTCTTCATCTCCTCTCTAGTTTTTCTAGTTTGAAAAAAAAGAAAAGAGAAAAAGAAAAGAAAGATTTTTTGTGAGCAAAATCTCTACTTTTTCAACCTATACTACTCTAGCAAATTAGTGTGGCTTATTCTCTTCACTAATTTTTAGATTAATGAAGTGTGAGCTTTAGTGTGAGAAGTTTCGAGGTGGATCATCTTCAACGAAGAAGACTTTGAGGAAGCTCGTTCCTTTCTTTAAGTGAAGTCAAAGAAGAGTTCTAGGACTACTACTTGGAGGCTTTGAAGTGAAGAACTAGACTATAAAGGTTGTAGCTTCTCTTCACTTAGTTAGTTTTCTTCTTTGCTTTGTTTTTGTAACCCTAATCTGTAGTTCAATTCTTGTTTGTAGACTTATCCCTCTAGATTTTTCAAAATTTCTTACTTGCTCTTGTTAAAAATCCTAGTAGAGGTGCTACGACCTACTTTCATGGTATTAGAGCCAAGCTAGAGGCTTAGGAGTTGTTTAGATGAAATTAAAGTGATTGATCGACGTTTTAATCTCCGAATAATTCTAATTTCTGTCCAATTTTTAAAACTTCGACATTTTTCAAATTAAAAATGCTCAGAAAATCATGGAGGCTTTTCTAAGAAGGCACAAGAAAACTGAGCTCCTAAGGCCCCAAATTGGCCACAGAACCGCCGCCTATGCCATGCATTTACCGCGGTTCCGCCGCGCAATTGGTGCCTTAGTACTCCAATTTTCGTGGGTTGCTTCATTTTGTGATATTGAATATTCTGGGTATTTTTGTTGAGGCTCAAGTGGTTGAGATCTCTGCTAATTGTTATTACTTAGAATGTTGATCGAAATATTAAAATCGTCTAATGTTTTGATTATGTGATGCAATTTTTAGAATCCACAGTTAATTAGTTTTGCGAAAACTAGTTATCGATTTATAAATTTCACGTTTTAGCCTTGTTTGATGGATTTCCATGGAGTTTAGATTTGGATCGAAACTCCGCCATAATCTTGTATCGTATGCAAAAACTCATCGGGAGATACTAGTGGAGAGCCATGCCCCATTACTTCGACAAAGTGACCATGGAAGAACCCTTTGGCCAAGAGCATCCACTTGGGTGCTCGCGGCCATGGTGTCCCGCCCAAGACCACTTCGTCGAAGGCCTCCGGGGGTGCGGCCATCCACTAACGTTCCCGACGAGCTTTTGAATCATTCATTGGGAATCTTGTTAAATTTCCCGGCTTAATCTTTGAGAATGGTTTTCAATTCGAGGCTTAAATGTAAGGTTTATAGGGTTAGGCATGAAATTCGGACTATAAGATAATCCGGGTTTATGATGTCTACAGATGCAGATTCTAATTATTATAGTTTTCATTTTTTTCTGCGACCGTAAGTGTAATATGTGGAGGTATCCCCAATTTTGTTGCTATACGTCAATAATATTAGGGGAACACATATTTACTTACATTGATAACATGTGATGTTATAGTGTTGCAATATCGATATGATTTATTGGATCATCGTGATTAAATAGCCGGGTATTGTATGTTAGATGAGAGTTTTTTCAATTTTCATTCATGTAAAATATTGTATGTAATATTCTTTTATTAGGGCGCATCTGGGAGTGAGGATGTAGTCACCTTGATGTATATTATTTACTTTTCTGTATTAGGATAGAACTAAGGCGGAGGGCACAAGTAACCGGGTTCTTGAGTTCAGTGGGAGGCCAGAGTCGAGACTGGTTGCATAACTCTAGAATTGGCAGGGTTGCTTGCTGCTCTCGTAAGGGGTCTAGGGGTGTGGGCTTAGCTATTCATCACGATCGTGAAATCCATGTTTTTCGTTAATGGCTTAATCTAAAACATGGATCTCCTAGTATATATTATATTTCATATATCTTCTTTTGCTATGTTGTGATGTGATCATGTAATTGCGTGAGACAAATGCTGCTTATATATATGATATATTAGTAAACACTATATATATTTTGCATCCGTGCTAGTCCTGACCCCGCCCTGCCGTAAGTTAAGTAACCTTACGATGAAGACCTGGGTCCCTATGACGAATGCGGATGGCATATATATGTGTTTTATTTTCGTTTCTTCTGTGATGTTTTGGAAACTTAAATGATGGGACTCCATTAATAAGATTAATGAAAAGAAAAGAAACCTAAAAGATGTTGTAGAATCACATTTTTCAAAAAGATAACTCTAGTTCTTGCTTTGTATAGAAGTATTCCATTATGAATATCCAACACCTCATTCGACGAGGAAAGAGCTTAGACCCTTCACCGGGAATGACCTCTTTAGCGAAAAACTAGAATATACTACAATCGACATGATTTGTTTTGAAAAACTACTCGATTTTTAAAGCGGAGCTTATACCACACCTTTTTCAAATCATGAGATTCTACAACGATATTAAGTTCATTACGTTAAAGGTTTTCTTCAAAACCAGTTGTAGCCCTCCGTCATTTCAGATAGATACTGTTTAGTATTCGTGCTGCGTTTGTCGACCTTTGCCGAAGCATAGTGTTCGGTAGCTAATTAGTGCTTTTCTGCCGTATGATAATGCGATTGTTTATGAAAGCTGTACTACTTTGTTGACCTTTGCCAAGTGTCATGCGGGTGGGCCTAAATTAGTCACGAAATGACGGGTTGAACTTGACTTGTTGTTTATGATTTGTTGACCTTTGCCAAGGTCATAATCCGCATGGGGAAAAAACCATTATTGGTGTAGGGTGTTTTTCGTCACCCCATTGATATGGGAATACGCGCGCGCTTGTCAGGCACATTACAGATTCCCCCCGCCTAGGGTAGGCCGGGGTTTAATGATTGTGGGGATCCGAATCTCCGGCAGCCGTAGACTAAGCTGCCGTTAATTAGCCCTCGCCTTTGGAGCGAGAGAACCTCCGATTGACGGGTTAAACTGGTCATGCGAACTCAATGTGCAGTGTACGTGTGTTGTGTTTTGAAAGGGGGTTTTGGATATATCGGGAGCCACGCAGAGTTTTTACAGGGGTCCCGCTACCCGGATAGCAAGCTGGGGGTCAAGGGGGCTAGCAGCCCCCTTGCGGGGTGCGGGGCAGCGCCCCGACCCAAAATTTTTTTGGGAGGGAGAGTGTTGTAGAGTATGTGTGTGTGTGTATATTTATATATACATATATATAAAAAAAAGAAAGGGAAAGGGCATCCAAAGGATGCGTGGGGTCAGCGCCTTGAGCGTTGTGCGCTTAGGTACTGTGCGCTCAGGCGCTAGCGCGCCACGTATCGGCATGTGGGCACTTTACGCTTAAGTGCTGGGTGCTTGAGCGCAAGCGCTCCACGTGTCGGCATATGGGCGCTTTGCGCTTGAGCGCAAGCGCGCCACGTGTCAACACGTGGGCGCTATGCGCTTGAGCGCAGGGCGCCACGTGTCGGCACGTGTGCATTTTGCGCTTGAGCGCAGGGCACTGGAGAGCAAGCGCGCCACGTGTCGGCATGTGGGTGCTTTGCGCTTGCGCTGGACGCTTGAGCGCAAGCGCGCCACGTGTCGGCACGTGGGCGCTTTGCGCTTGAGCGAAGGGCTCTCGAGCGCCAGCGCGCCACATGTCGACACGTGGGTGCTCTGCGCTCAAGCACTAGCGCGCCACGTGTCGGCACGTGGGCGCTTGGCGCTTGAGCGCTTGGGCGCCGGTGAGGAAAAGGGGCTTTTAGTCCCAGAACCAGAAGCTATGCTTCAGAAAGGAAATATCTATTATATATATATATATATATATATATATATATATATATATATATATATATATGGAGTTAAACTTCTAGGATGTTTTGAAGCTGATGAAGGGCTTCTCCCCTTGAGCCCTAGTTCTTCCCCAAAGTGGGGTTTCTGAAGATAGGTCTCCTTCTTCTTCCCTTGTTGGCCGGATCTTGAAGATCAAGAAATGTGAGATTTTAAAAATCTCTCCTTTCTGAGATCCGATGGCAGATCTGAGTTCCCCTTTGTGGGTTTTGTGATGGAAAACTACTTAGTTTTGGAAAGAACGAGTAAAACTCTTGATTTAATTCAAAAGAAATGAGAAGATTTAGAATCTTGGAGAAGGAGCAGAAGGCACAAAAGAAACCTAGTTTTTGGGGGAATGAAAAGTATTACTTTATTCATCATCATGTTGCCTTTTATAGGCTTACATATTTACATATAGCCCCTTGGGCTTTACAAAAATGGCATTTTGCCCATCCCATAGCTCATGTGCCATTTCATTTTTGCACATAAGCCATATGCTTACAAAATATTGGCTTTATGCCCATTTTTCATATATTCATGTATAAAAAATTGCATAAAAATTATTTATTACATGATTTTGTTGTTGGCATGGGGAGGCTGGCCGCGGGCTCGACTTGGGCATAGGCCCGCTTGACCTGGGCTTGGGCCCACCTAGCTTGGGGGTTGACCTTGACTTTGACTCGGTCAACCGGGGTGCAAATTTTGACCCCAACAATTGGGAATTCAAGTGTTGAAATTTGCAATGAGATTGCATACCTTCTATGTGATAGTTGGATCCCGATACCCACTGTGAATAAACGTTACTCATGGGAGAGTTTTTCACTTTACAATTAGCTAATCCAGTAGGTGTGTGGAAAGGTGTTAACGGGGTTATACCCCTATGGAAACGAGATTATTTAATTATTTCCGTGCAAAAGTATGGGGAGACTCCCTCGGAGTACCAACACCAGCCTGGCTAATCGATTAGCGAACTTGTAGGGTGTAATTAATCCTAGCTAATTTTACCTTTTAAGGTTTGAAGGAATATTTGATAAAAACAATGGGAGCCATCCTGATTAGATAAGATAATAATCAATCTAATTTTGCAAGAGCATACAATAAAATGTTTTCTTCTCCCCAGCCCAGTATAATAAGCTGGTTCGATCAATAAATCCATGTTATTATCTTGATTACAGTGTGACATGGTCGCTACCTGGAGAGAGAAGAAAAGAAAGATTTTTTGTCAGCAAAATTCCTACTTCTTCAACCTACACTACTTTAGCAAATTAGTATAGGTTGTTCTTTTTACTAATTTTAGATTAGTGAAGTATGAACTTGAGTGTGAGAAGTTTCGAGGTGGATCATCTTCGACGAAGAAGACTTTGAGGAACCTCGCTCCTTTCTTCAAGTGAAGTCAAAGAAGAGTTCTAGGACTACTATTTGGAGCATTTGAAGTGAAGGACTAGACTACAAAGGTTGTAGCTTCTCTTCACTTAGTTAGTTTTCTTCTTTGCTTTGTTTTTGTAACCCTAATCTCTAGTTCAATTCTTGTTTGTAGACTCAGCCCTTAAGATTTTTTAAAATTTCTTACTTACTCTTGTTAAAACCCTAGTAGAGGTGTTAGGACCTACTTTCACATATATGTATATGTATATAGCTATGGCTCAATATGAGACATGCATCTATATGGGATGCATATCAATATAAGGTGTACACATCAATATGGAAGTGTACAAATATGGGATGTATCATTCCCTGTCTTGATGAAAATTTCATATCTTTCATCAAGTTGGGACGAGGAGTTGCTGTTGGTTTTCGGGCCCCGCCACCTCTTTGAAGACGTTGAGAAATTATAATGACATATATTTTATGATTTGGGTTTGGGTCAAGGATTTGTTTGACGGGGTCCACGTTGGTAGCTTGGTTTGCCAACGGGAATGAATTTATGATGCATTTCTCACATTTGTGAGGTGCATCCATTCACGTGAAACTTAGGTTTGATCTAAGGATCGTTAGTCATATTTGAGACTAAGATCGACTTACGAACAAATGAGCATATGAGCTCAACTGATCATTAGATCATATATGAGTAGCCCATGGATAGTATACGGTAGTCAGTATGGAGACAGTCCGCAAGGCAAAACATATTAGTTTAAGGACATTTCGGTCCAACATCACCGTGTTCAGGGTGACGCGCTAGTTTAGCGATATTTCAGTCTATCATTCCCATGTTTGGGATGAATATTAGTTTAAGGACATCTTGGTCCATCATTCATCTTACGCGCACATGTATTTGTTACGTAGCGAAGTGAACGATGGTGACATGGGATGCACCCAATTTGGGGCGTGATCCAATTTGAAGGCATTTATGTTTCCATCAAAGATATATATATATATGTGTGTGTGTGTGTTTGTATGTATATATATGTATATTTATATAGCCGAGGCTCAATATAAGATGTGCATCTATATGGGATGTGTATTAATATAAGGTGTACACATCAATATGGAAGTGCACAAATGTGGGATGTATCATTTCCTGTTTTGATGAAATTTCATATCTTTCATCAAGTTGGGACGAGGAGTTGCTATTGGTTGTCGGGACCCGCTACCTCTCTGAAGACATTAAGGAATTACAACGACATATATCAGAGGTGTGAGGAGATGTACCCTTAAACCAAATCCCATATTTGAAGGAAAAGATCATGGTGAACCTAAGAATCATTAGTCTTATATGAAACTAAAACTAACTTAGAAGATATGAGATGAAAATCCTTTTGGATATCATTGATGAGAGATCATTAGTCGTTTACAGGACTAAGATCAGTTTGGAAATCATAAGCATATGGGCTCGGTTGATTTAAGAGAAAGTTTAAGCTTCACAGACTTAGCCAATTTGGGCTAAGATTGGGTTTTTATACTATCCAGCAATGCTAAGCACTCAGATATATAGCGCTTACGTGTGTTTCACATGAGGTGGTGAAATAGTACTAAGCACTAGTCTTTTCTGGCGCTTACGTGTGTTGCATGTAAGGCGCTCAGCTTAGGGTGCTCACGTGTGTTTCACGTGAGGCGCTGAGCTTTTAGCTTCTTTTGAGTGCTCACGTGTGTTTCACGTGAGACGCTGAACTTTGGCGCTCACGTGTGTTTCATGTGAGACGCTTTCTTCTTAGAGATTTAATCTTTGTTGATATTTTCAGAGAGGTTAAACCTCTGTTAATGGTATTTTGACCATTAACGATCACCAAGATCACTATTTTGAGGATCCGGGATCGGGTTCTTTCAGAACTAAGCTCTTGATTATGAAGGAACTAAGTTCCTGGAGTATTATGGAATTCATCTTCTTCATATTTTTCTTTCATGTCTATTTCAACCTTGCTCTTCCCTTGAATTTTTTATTCTCAAGAGCAAGATCTTCCCGATGATAATTAAATTCTCAACTTGTGGGAGACTTATCATGTGAATCTCATATCCAGAGAAAGAACTAAGTTCTTGAGAAGGGTTAAACCCTTAGATAGGTAAAAGAGATGTTTTGATCTCTGTATTTTTTTTACCTAGGGTTTTGAAGAGGAAGATCTTCTTCTTTACTGAGAATTAAATTTTTTTTTTGTTTTTTGTGGAATCTTTTGAGAGCCTTCTATATTTTTACAGAAGCTTATGGGGGGTCTCCTCCTTTTTTTTATATCGAGTCCCTCCTTCTTTTCTTTTCAACTCTTTGCTCCTATTTATTGAAGAAGGAAAAGAATCATTTTTTTTAGAAAATCTCTCATTAAGAGATCATGATTGATTTCATAATCAACCAAATTGATCTTTTAGATTGACCGGTGAATTTTATTCACCGTTGAATTTTTAATCCAAAAGCTCTCTGTTTAACGGAGAAGATTTCTTGTTTGTTTTAACAAGATTAGAAAGATATTTTCCTAACATAGAATTTTATTCTATCATATGAATATCTTATTCATTTAACAATATTAGGAAGATATTTTTCTAATATAGAATTTTATTTTATTTAACAGAGAAGATCTTTCTTATTTTAGAAAGATAAGGGAAATATTTCCTACATAGAATTTAATTCTATCAGATAGTTTAATTGGTGATATTTCATCACCATTGAATTTTAAATCCAAAGGTTCTCTTTTTAACAGAGAAAAATCTTTCTCGTTTTGGAAAGATCGGGGGGATATCATCTCAAATAGAATTTAATTCTATATAGAATTTAATTCTATCTGAAGCCAGCGTTTCAAAATGATGTGCCCACGTGTTTAATATGTGACCCCCAGTGTGGGTTTTAGCCTATTTATATTCAGCGCCCATATGCTTTGCAAATGAGCGCTCACGTGTTTATGTAACGACTTTGAAATTCCTGTACAGAAATTTCTTGTTATTATACAGAAAAGGGTATTACAGCCTTTGTAAGAGTTAAAAGTTATTTTTGTTAAATAAAAGTAAGAAGCAACTTGTAGCTCACTGGTAAAGTCTCTGCACTGCTGTGACATAGTCTGTGCGTTCGATTTCCATCAGACCCAATTATTTTTAGGATTTTTCTTTTTAATTTTTGAAAGCTCAAGAGTTGCATGTGCAATTCACGGAGAAACGAAAAGTTTCAAAAAAATCAAACATACGCAAATAGGAGTAAACACCCAACTTAACACGTAGCATAAATCTCAAGACAGGACACTCAGATCCGACCACCCATTTCCTTGATTTGGCTGCCGCCGACGGTTTGGATGAGCCCAATTGCCTCCATGCTTTGCACACTTGTCCTTTCGACTCCCCTCAACTCTCCTGCACTGTTTGATTTTCTTGCAATCAAACAGAGACTCTTCAATTCACTATTTAACACCATTTAAATCCTTTTAATCCATATTTTTAATTCCCAAACCCTAATTTTTCACTATAAACACCCCATGCCTTATCTCTTCCCCATTCTGAAAATTCTAGCAAAAATTCTCTCAAACTCTCTAAATACCAATTGGAGTTAAGCACCCCAAGTGGAGTGGCAAGCTAAACTCGATGACCGAAGTATTTCCGACGATGCCACGACATCCGAATGCTTCATTTCTCTCTTGCTAACCACCTAAACACGTAAGTCCCTTCATCTCTATCATTTTCTACCTCAAACCAATTTTTTAAAACAAATCGACAAAAGTGGAGTTATCTCCGATATAATCTTCTTTTTAATTTTTGTATTCCACTTGATAAGCAACTTAGATCAAACTAACATCCTATTTAATTTTAACCTTATTTACCATCATTTAGTTTTTAGTTCAACAAAATTTTCATGTGAAACAAATATATAACGGACTTTTTCATTAAAATACCATGAACTTTAGTATAACACTTCTCGATAATTAGTTTAAATACCTTTAGAAAAACTTCACGGGGTAACGACCTACCCCACATGCACACTATGGTTCCATAGCATAGTATTCTAGATCTATGGTCCATTTAAAGAATATGTTTTTACATTAAAATACCACACTTTTACAAAAACGGGTTTTTTTAATCGGTATTTTGAAATTCTTAGCAATTACGCCTCTACAACTCTCGTTAGGGGACCCGCTAATAGATGGTGCAGATTATCGCACATCCTTGGGACAGTAGAGCGAGATGCAGAACTCCTCACGGAGTATTTGGTCTCGAAAGGAAATAAAAATCCGGTTTTTAAGAAACACGATTTTTCTAAATAAAAATAATTTTTGAAAAATTATATAAAAATTATGAATCCGTATTTTCAATAAAAAAAAATTAAGAAACTATATTTTTAAAATGAAAGATTAGAATTTTTAATAAAATACCACAAAATTTCCAAAAGTAGTAGTTTTTATAAAAATACCGTAAACTTTTAAAACGCTGGGTTTTATCACCAAAACACCACAACAATTAAAATACATGTTCATGAAAACCCTAAATATTGTAAATCACTCTCGAGATTTATTTTTAAACTATATTAAAGTATTTTTCATAAAACCCGCTCGAGATATGCAAACAATATTTTAAGGACTCTAGAATTAATATAGGTTTAAGCGGTATCATTTCTCTTGAGCCCCAGAGAGTCGGAGAAAGTGAGTGCTTGCCTATTCAGGCTAGACAACTTAATGGAGTGATCAGTGGAAATTGTCTTGGAAAAGACACAAATCCTGCCGTCCATGTGCAGCAGTTACCGATTTCTCCCGACCATAAGATTTTTAACAATTTACATCAATTCTTATGAAAAAGACATGAAATCGAATCTAAACTTGAATTCGAACTCGAACACAAACTTGAATTCTAACATAACTCGAATCTAAACTTGAATATGTACTCGAACCCAAACTATTCAAACCAACTTGATTCGAACCAAAATTGCAATTGTCATGACTCGCATATTACTCGACTCACTCGAATACATTCTACACATTTTGCAATCTATGATTTCGATCAAGACATGATAATTAATCAATCAAACTAATTAAGTATATTAACCAGTTATAATATATTATACTCGGCGTGTTTAGGATTGTTTCTTGTGTGAATCCAACGGAGTTTCAGGAGTCCCGTATTAACCTCTTTTTTATTTTACTCGAATATCGGTCGGGATGACTCATCCATAGCCTAGAACCCCGATACGAACACATAAAATGGGGCCGTATTTCCTTGCTCCTGGGGCCCTACTCTTGAGCTCGTGAATAGTTCTACGGCTACGTTGACATTCACACTTGGAACTTAACGTTAACATAGTGACCATATAGAAACCTATAAAATATATTTACTCATAATCATATACTCTTACTCGTCATATATATTCTACACTTGTCATTTTCTTTACTCTTACCTATCTTTGGGACTTACCGAGTGCTAGTTCACTGACGGGCATTCCACCCATTTTTCTTCTCTTGGAATGTTCGTCAGATTTGGTTGAAACAGAAGAAGTGGAAGCTACAGAGGAGGACTACAACAAGATTGCTACTCAGGACTAGCTCAGCTTTACTTTTCTTCAGTTTATATATGCCACTTATTTAGGCATTTTCCTTATTGTATTTACTTTCCAGCATAAACTCATGTACTTGTAAATATTTGAAGTTGGATGTAAATAAAGATGTTTGTTGAAAAAATTTACAGTCTTCATTTATTCTTGCATGGTGTATTATTGTTTCAATACACTTATTATATTTATTTAGTGAGTGACCTTCTCTGAATAAATATGCCGTGGACTTGCCACATCATCGTTTCCATCTATTGGGAAGCGGGATGTGCCAGTTTAACACATGAGGCCTGTTTGACTTTTGGTTATTTACTTTCAGCGCTCATAATCTTTGCATATGAGCGCTCACGTGTTTAACACGTGAGGCCTGTTTAGCCTTTTTGGTTATTTATGTTTAGCACTCATATGTTTTTCTTATGAGCGCTCACATGTTTAACACGTTATTCCAAAATGTGGGATTTTAATTCTACTCAAAGCCAGAACGCTCACGTGCTTTGCACATAGGAGGAATTCGTTTCTTTTTTCTTTTCTCCCCCGTTTCTTATGAGGGAACTACAAGCTTTGGGCCAAAAATTTTGGCGGGAACAAATGCCCCCTACTACTTTGCCCATGTAGGTATGTATGTGGGTTAAGTAGTGCAAAGTTATGCATCTTCATAGAATTGATAGCTTAGGAGACATGTTTAAGATCCTAGTCGTCTAAGACTTTTTCATCTTCATGAGCCGTAAGGGTCTCGAGAAGGTTTTTTCTCTCTATCAGTCGAGAGGATCTTACAGGTGCATATTCTCCTTGGGAATCGTGGGGATTCTTAAGTGTCACCTTCGTGAGTCATAAGGATCTCACGTAGGTATTTTCTTATTACGAGCCAAAAGGACACGTAAGTGGCTTCTTCACTTCATCGATATGTAACTTTTGGTGAATGTGGCCCGTGAATAGTATATAAGAGTCGGTCTTGACCTCCTTGTAGGGAAGTGATGGCTTAGGAAACAGGTTTAGATCTGTCACCTAAGGCTTTTCAACTTTATGAGCTGTGAGGGTCTCATAAAGATGTTTCTCTCTACGAGTCGAGAGGATCTCATAGGTGTATTTTCTCCTTAGGAGTCATGAGAACTCCTAATTGTATTTTCTCTTGAGAGTCATAATGATCTCAGAAGAGTATTTTCCCTTTACGAGTCGAGAGAACTTACAAGTGTCTTCTTCTCCCTATTGGATGCAACTTTGGAGAATGTGGCCTGTGAATAGTATACAAGAGTCAGTCTTGACCTCCTTGTAGGGCAACGGTGCTTAGGAAACAGGTTGATATCCCCGTCTCCTAAGGCTTTTCACCTTCATGAGCCATGAGGGTCATATAAAAATGTTTTTCGCTACGAGTCGAGAGGATCTCGCAGGTGTATCCTAACGTAAAATATAGATAACCCCCTTTTTTAATAGGGGTCCATTAGGTTTGTGGTACTAGGTTTAAGTCCATCGTACCACCACGTTGGCTGATGTATTTCTCGATATGCAGTCGCTTAGGTTGCTGCTCGAGTAGCCTTGCATCTGTCGTGTTTCTGATCCCTTCTGAGGCTGGACAAGACATCTTCAAGCAATCTTCTTAGATTAGAATATCCATTTTACCGTCGGACGAACAAGCATTAAGTATTATCGTGGTGCTTTTTACTTGAGGTTGGGTTTAATTTGAAGCCCTGATAAGTCATAACCGCACCCTTCTAGGATAGTATGATCTCCAATGGTCTTTAGGTTTTGTATGTATTGCCATCAAGACCTGAAGTTAGGAATATGTCGTCACTTCTTTTTTATTTTGATGATATCGCGCCAATTCTTCGTTGAAGTCAGGTAGACATCCATACGACCTTTATGCTGTATGTATTGCAATCGAGGTCTGGAGCTAGGATTTTGCTATCACTTCACTTTTATTTGACCCTTGAGTCCTTTGTTGACATCGCATCTGCACTCTGCTGGAATAAGAAGGAACGCCGGGATGATCTCTAGGCTGTAGATGTTTCCATTGAGATTTGGAGATAGGATTTTTCCATTGCTCCACTTTTATTCGACCCTTGGGTCCTTATTGATGCCGCATGTAACGATCCTGAATTTTCTGTACAAAATTTTTCTTCTTAAAGTATAGAAAGGAGTTTGCAAGCCTGAGCACAATTTAAAAGTTATTCTTGTTTAAGAACAGCAAGAAACAACTTGTAGCTCATTGGTAAAGTCTTGCACTACTGTGATATAGCCTATATGTTTGAATCCCTTTAGCCACATTTATTATTTTTGAATTTTTATTTTAAACTTTTTAGAAGCCCAAAAGTTTACACGTGCAATACACGTAAAATGAAAAGCCACAGAAAATCAAACATGTGCAAATTAGATTTAACACCAACTTGGACACATGGCAAGAATCCAAAACCCCAAACCCAACACGTGGCCGGCGAGATCTCTTCTTTTCCCGGCACCGATGGTTGGACCATGGCAAAAAATGCCCGTGCCTTGCACACAACACCCCTTGGACTACCCCACTACCCCTTTTCTGTTTGATTTTTCCTGAAAATTAACAGAGAATTAAAATGAAGCTTTAAATCCAATTTTAATGCAATTCTAATTCTCTCTTCAATCCCTAAACCCTAATTCCATCCTATAAATACAACATCATACTCTAGCTCTCCTCATTCTGAAATCTCTTATAAAAAATTCTCAAAATTTTCTAAGTCAAAGAAGAGTTCAAGTGGAGTTAGCCCAAGGTCACTTTCCGGCGATGATTCGAGACGTTTCCGGCGACCCCGCGACTTCACGAAGCTACCAACTTCTTCATATACCTCCCCTCTCTATTTACAACTTGTAAGTCTCACTTCTTATTCTTTTTATTTTATCTTAAAAAGTTCTCTTTTCAAAACATGTTGTAAGTGGAGTTATCCCGACATTCGATTCTAAAATCGTTAAAATCATAATTTTTCTTAAGAACCACTCATCCATATCATTATATCTTGCTTAGTAATCATGAAACAAACATTGAGAACAATTTTCATCTTAAAATATCATGTTATGTAACTTTAATTAGCGTTTTTCGTTTAAATACCATAAACTTTACATATGACATCTTGTAAGTATTTAGCTTAGCACACCTTTAGAAAACTTTATGAGGTAATGACCTATCTCTCACATACACGCATCTTGATATAGCACGATTTGCTCGAACAATATTTTTGTGGCAAAATACGACTTTTCATATAAATATTTACTAAGTCAAAGAAGAGTTCAAGAGCGGCGCGCGGCGCGCGCTGAGCAGTGCGCTGCGCAGTAAAAAAAATAAAAAAAAATAAAAAAAAATAAAAAAATAAAAAAATAGAAAAATAAAAAAAAAATTGTTGCGCGACACGTGACTGTGCAGTTGCGCAAGCGCTGCACGACACGTGTCACGCGCTGGGGAGTTGCGCAAAAACTGAATGAAGATTTAAGAAAATCTTTTCTGTTTTTGTTAAAACAAGAAGATTTCTTCTGTAAAACAGAGCCCTTTGGATTAAAGATCCAACGGTGGGGAAAATTCCCCAAATCACTCAGAGAATGATCTCTTTAACAAACTTTATCTAATTTATGGGCACTATAAAAAGGACCCTAGACCTCATTTCAAAAGGAAGAAGATCTTGCTAAAAAAAAAAGAGAAGAGAACTCTTGAGAACTCTTGAAGAATAAAAAAAAGGTAAAAACCTTTAAAAGAAGAGAAAATTCTCTTATGAACAAGATCATGGATCTTCAACAATAAATAAATAAATAAATAAAATAGTGCCTTGCACTTGTTTTATGAACCATCGGTTCTTGAACCTAAAAAGTACTTAAATTAATAGTGCTTTGCACTTTGATGAACCTTTGGTTCTCTGATATAAGAAAAACAAGAAGAATTTGTTTTTTCTTAGATCTAAATCAAATAGTGCCTTGCACTTGTTTTATGAACCATCGGTTCTTGAACCTAAAAGGTTCTTAAATTAATAGTGCTTTGCACTTTTATGAACCTTTGGTTCTCTGAGATAAGAAAAACAAGAAAAAACTTGTTTTTTCTTAGATCTAAATCAAATAGTGCTTTGCACTTCTTTTATGAACCATCGATTCTTGAATCTAAAAGATTCTCAAATTAACAGTGCTTTGCACAAATGCAATGCATTACTTAAAGGGCCAGGCCCAAATCAAAATAACCTGACAGGCCAAAATAAATTGCAAGGAAATAAATGGACAGAGCCCAAATAAATTGATGATTTGCATCCTTTATACAAGGGCAGAGCCCAAATGAAATTGATGCTCTGCATCATTTATAAAGGGCAGAGCCCAAAACAAATTGATGCCCTGCATCTTTTCTGGGCAAAGCCCAAATAAAAATAAAAAACAAATGCAAATAAAATATTGGACATTTTTAACTGGACTTAGCCCAATCGTGGCCATAAGTCCTTAAACTAAATTAAATGAGAAAAACGGCTCTCCTAAACCAATCCACATCCGGTTCAAGGGTACATCTCCGAACTCCTTTGATATCCATCGTTGTAATTCCTCAACGACGTCAAAGAGGTGACGGGTCCCAACGACCATACATCAATATGGACAGCGGGGTCCTTAAACTCGTGGACCGAAATGTCCTTAAACTAAGATTGGACCAAAATGTCCCTAAACTAATATCGGACCGAGACGCCCTTAAACTAATATCGGACCGAGACGTCCCTAAACTAATATCGGACCGAGACGTCCCTAAACTAATGATGGACCACCATGTCCTTAAACTGGTATTGGACCACCATGTCCCTAAACTGGCACAATAGAGCCCAAATGCTCTTTTGTCGGATCTAAATGATCCCGTTAAGTCGATCTTAGTCCCAAACTGGACTAACGTATCCTTAACAACCGTTTAAAGTTGATCTTAGCCTCAAATATGGTTAACGCATCCTTAAACCTTCAAACAGACTTTAGTCCCAAATTGGACTATAAATTCCCCCAATCAACTTTGGCTCAAAGGTACATCTCTGAACTCCTCTGACATTTGTCGTTGTAATCCTTCAACGTCGTCAGAGAGGTGACGGGTCCCGACGACCATACATGCAATGGACCACTACGTCCCTAAACTGGAACAATAGAGCCCAAATGCTCTTTTGTCGGATCTAAACGATCCCGTTAAGTTGATCTTAGTCTCAAACAGGACTATCGTATCCTTAACGAATGTTTAAGTTGATCTTAGCCGCAACGCGACTAATGCATCCTTAAACTAAAAAAAACACCAAACCCAAATCTAAGTAAATACGGATTTGGACTAATCCACGTCCTACGGGAGACGGCATTACTCAGTCTCCGTATACAATCCACGGGCAACCACAAACAAAAAAAACACACACGACACGAAGTGCAATTCTAGAGAAGGAGAAAGTTGTTACCGCGATGCGGTAGCGTAATTAACTGCAGGGGCTTGCGCCTGCAGGGAAGAGCGTCCCCACAATCAAAAACCCCTCACCCTGAGGGGGAATCTGACAAAGTCTGCTACATCGGCCGCATCCGTCTAAATCTCCGATACACGGTGCCATAAATCAACTTGGCATCTTCGGAGAGGTAGACGGATAAAACCAAATAGCATCTGCCCCGAATCTCAGCGTCAGGACATCGCAGTCTTGTGCGCCGCCATTCGGAGGGGAACAGATTCTGGCACGCCCGGTAGGACCTCTTCCTCTTTCCACTCCACACTTCGTGTGTCGTGTTCGCGAACAAATCGCGGTTTGCTGTGGTTTCCTGTGGATTCAAGGTACTAAGATTTGGTGTCTTGCTCCGTGCAGAAAACAGAAGATCAATGGCTTCGAACTGCATCGCCTGCAGCAACAACTCTCGCTCCATCATTACTGGAGGAGTGACTTATGGGCCCCAAGCGGCCTCCCTTTTCAAAATGCCGGTGGAGCAGGTGGCTCAAGCCACCACTGGACTATCTTTTGGAACCATGCTCCCACCAATGAGCTTCAACGCCCCAATGACATTGCAAGAAGCTCCAAAGAAGTCGGTCTTCGATCGACTTACCACTGCCGCGACCCCTCTCAACGGGTCTTCCAACTCCACTGCTTCAGTTTTTAACGGACTAGGCCAGAGCTCTAACAGGCTCATGAAGAAGCCTGCCATACCAGAAGGCGTTATCCCGAAGCGGATAGCCATTCCAACTCCCGTTCCTGGCAAAATCACCAAGGTTGCTTCCCATGTTCAGAAGTTCGCTTCTGACAAGTTGGCCGTCCCCGTTCAACGGACGTCGATCTTTAAAAAGCTGGTACCAGTATATTCTGACCAACACAGGGGGCATGAGGAGGTCACCCCTATAGCTGAAACAACTCCATCAGCACGACACGCTCGACGTCGCCACTGGCGTCGAGTAAGGAAGACTGGGGGCAACTCACCCTCTGGGATAACTCCGTCAGCTCCGATGGTGAGGATCGATGCTACTGTTCCAACCAAGAACATCTTTGAACTTCTCAACAAGGTGCGCAGAAACTCTCCTACTGCGATGTTGAAACGAACTCCTTCACCTGTGGATAATACTCCAGAGAAGAAGCTAGAGCAGCCCCCTCAACGGCTGTCCTCTAAAATTTACAAAGTCTGGCGACAGGTCCAAGAGTCGGTGATCGATCAAGACTGCCTCCGACGACAGAAAAAGATGAAGGTTCGGCGGGGGAAGGATTACTCTGTCAAACCACAAAAAGCAAAAGCTACTTGGGTGCCCACTACAATGGCCCCCTTAACTCCAATCACTCAAAAAAGGAGGCCGCAAAAAGCCCCTGTGTCTTCGGCAAATCGCAAAGCCACCGAACACAAACACCCCAAGTCTGGGGGCATGGTGGTGAAAGCCGCGCTTCTACGGGCCACCGACCGCTCACCCGATCCGTGACGAAAGCCCAGGAGCAACAACAAAAGCTTCAGGAAATGATGACTACAATGGCTGCACTCACTGAGCCAAAAGAAAGCTCTGAAACGTCTTCGGATGAGCGTCAAGAACAAGAAACCGACGCTGACTTTTTACGCAGAGTCCTCGAAAAGAGGGACAAAGAAGCTGCAGAGCAAGCGGCTAACATAAAACAGATGACGCTCCTCTTCCAAGATATGGTAGGGATGGTGTTACAGCCGGACCCTCCTGCTGAAGATCCTCCGATCGTCCTTGAAGACGACAGGGAAGAAACGTCAAATCCTCCGCCGGCTCTATCAACAGCCAAGGAGGAGGCAATCTCCAAAGTTGACCTAGACGAATATATAGCTCAGCAGATCCGGGTTCATCAGGCAAATGAAGCGGCTGGGCAAATTATTAGAACCGGACGACCATATCCGAGCTGGTATGACCAAATCAGCTACCCGCCAGGATATACGATCCCTAAATTCCACGTATATAAAGGGACAGGCAATCCGCATCAGCATGTCGCTCAATTCAAGGCCTTATGCGGCAATACTGGAGGCGATGACAAATTGTTGCTACGTCAATTCGTCGGCAGCTTAGCAGAAACAGCCTTTGAATGGTATTCGGAGCTACCTAACGACTCTGTCAAAACATTTGCAGAGATGGAACTGCTGTTTACACAAAGATTCGCAAGTGCTAGTGAACGCACCCCGATTACAGCACTGATAAATGCCAGGATAAGGCCCGGCGAAACGTGGGTCCAATACGCAACACGACGGCGGAACCTATGGTCGAAATGCGAACAACGCATAGAAGAGGCACCTGCGGTAGGCATGTTTGTGGGCACTCTCGATCCGCAGGCGGCCATCTCACAATTCATGATGTTCTTCAGGCCGACCACCTTCCAGGCCTTGATTGACAAATTAGCCCAAATGGACCAGATGGGCCATAGGCCTTCTTCTTCAAAGACAGAGCCTTGGAATGAAAAGGGCAAAGGGAAGGCAACCTTCGTTGCCAATACTCAACAACGGTCGAACAACTCAAAGCCGGTCGTTCGCCAAAACAACGTGCGCCCACGCCCATCCCACGAAGAGAGGCTGGGACGTCCTTACTCGTTTCCGCAGAATAAAACGAGAAGACTATTTGAGCTGGCAGTGCGCAACAGACTTATTAATCTTCCGAGTCCAAAGCGTCTGTCGCAGCCAGACGATCTTAATAATCCCAATTATTGCCCTTACCACCAAACGGTAAGTCACCCGATTGAGGATTGTTTCGTCTTTAAGGGATGGATCGAGGATCAATACCTGCAAGGCAAGTTCACGCTGTCTGAAAGATGGAAGGTAAACCCACCACAGCCGCACTCTCCAAAGAAGACGAACACGCCGGGGGCAACTTGTTCTTTCGTCGAGGATGAAAACGATGGAGAAAACTTATCGGATGAATCCGAAGACTACGTAGCGACTTGTCATGTGATTTCTCATTCACTGACGGATGATGAGGAGGCTCATTGCGCTGAGAAATCAATGGCGGACCCTGAAACAGAAATTCCACGGCCGTCAGACAAGTTGATCGATGCCTTCCTAAATGAAATTCGTCTGAAAGCAAAAGCCAATCAAGAGCATGAAATGGCCATACTGGAAAGAACCAAGGTATTCCCGTCAAATCAAAAGCCATACACTGCGGGTAAAAACAAATTCAAGACGAGGAAACGGTTCGCCAAAGCTCTATCAGTAAGAATGAAGCTACCGCCCTCTGAAGAAAATTCTTTCTCTGAGGTAGAGATGCACCCTAACTTCTGTTTATATCATCAGAAGATCATACATCCTACCGAAGACTGCGAATCCTTTAACTGTTGGTGGAAAGGGTATGTCGCTCAAAAGCGACACTTCGACAGGACAAAGTGTGAAGCTTGTGGACATCGGAAAAATGCGATAGATGAGCGCAAAAGAGCCGCCGCCGACTGTCATATAGCCGACTTCAAGGGATCACAAATTATCACCTTTGGAACCGACTCTGACGAAGAAGCTACCCCCAACTCTTCCCTCGGGGAATCTATTTCAAAAATAAAGGAATTGAGAAGCTGCGAGAACGTTCAGCCGTGCAATCGCATGCTACTCGGAAAAAATCTCGGCCCCGTAAACAAAGGATCGAACAAAAAGGATAAAGGAAAAAGAAAAACGGCCCTCGTCGCCAGCACTCAACAACAATCAGGTGACCCTAGGCCGGTTGCTCTCCAAAGCAACAAGCGGCAACTCCTCCAGGAAAAGTTGAAACGTCCTTACTCGTTTCCGCAAGATAAAACAAGGGGACTGTTCGAGCTGGCAGTGTGCGACAGACTCATCAATCTGCCGAGTCCAAAACGTCCGTTGCGGTCAGGCGATATTAATAATCCTAATTATTGCCCTTACCACCAAACGGTAGGTCATCTGATCGAGGATTGCTACGTCTTCAAGAACTGGGTTGAAGACCAATACCAACAGGGCAAGTTCGCGTTGTCCGAAATTTGGAAGGTGAACCCGCCACAACCGCATGCTCCGAAAAATATGGACACGCCGGGGGCATCATGCTCATTCATAGAGAAAGCCCAACGGACCACTACGTCCTAAAACTGGATAACGGACCGAAACGTCCTTAAACTAACAACGGACCGAAACGTCCTTAAACTAACAACGGACCGAGATGTCCTTAAACTAATGATGGACCGCAATGTCCTAAAACTTGCAAATGACCGAAATGTCTTTAAACTATTACCGCAGCATCCTTAGGCTGACGAGATAAAAAAAATATATCAAAAAAAATAAATAAATAATAATAATAATAAAAAAACGGTATGTCCATAAGCAAAAAGGGCACGGATGAAAACCCGAAAGGGCTCCGTGAGTAAAAACAGCAGGGCTACCGGCGAGTGTTCGTGAAAATCCGAAAGGGCGCGACCTTGTAAAAAAAATGTGTAGAAATAAAAAAAAAACAAAAACAAAAACGGTATGTCCATAAGCAAAGAGGGCACGGATGAAAACCCGAAAGGGCTCCGTGAGTAAAAACAGCAGGGCTACCGGCGAGTGTTCGTGAAAACCCGAAAGGGCGCGACCTCGTTAATAAAAAAAAAGAAGAAGAAAATAAAAAATAAAATAAAAAAAAACGGTATGTCCATAAGCAAAACGGGTATGGATGAAAACCCGAAAGGGCTCCGTGAGTAAAAACAGCAGGACTACCGGCGAGTGTTTGTGAAAACCCGAAAGGGCGCAACCTCGTCAAAAGACACTTACAGGGCCCCCTCGACCTTGTAAGGAGAAACCACCCGCGTGAGATCCTTACGACTCACAAGGGAGCAACGCACTTAGGAATCCTCACGATTCCTAAGGAGAAAATACACTTGCGAAATCCTCACGACTCGTAAGGAGAACTCTCTTATGGGACCCTCACGGCTTATAGGATTTGAAAGTCTTAAGTTACAGATACCTAAACCTGTGCTTAAGCAACCCCCACAACTTTCGATATTGCCCTACAAATGGTCCTATATTGACCCTTGTATACAATCCACTGGCGCGAATAAACATTTCCCTAACCAAGTTCCATCCGTGATTGGGGATATCCACACGGTGAACAACCCTTGTGAGTCCTTTAGACTCATAAGGAGATAACACTCTTATAAGATCCTTACGACTTATAAGAGAACATACACTTAGGAATCCTCACGATTCCTAAGGAGAAAACGCACCTGCGAGATCCTCACGACTCGTAGGGAGAAACACCTTTATGAGACCCTTACGGCTCATGAAGTCAAAAGCCTTAGCCGACAGGACCCTTAACCCTGTTTACTAAGCCACCTTTGTTCGGCATCGACAGAGGCAAATGATGATTCGCTCCTGGTAATATCCCAGTTGCAGCGATGCTGATGTCTAAACCGGTATCAAATTTCAAGTTCTTTCACGGCAAATGATGATTCGCTCCTGGCAATATTCCAGTCGCAGCGATGCTGATACTAAGATTGGTATTAGATCCCAAATCCCCTACTCGCAAAAAAAAAAAACGAGCCCCCCCCAAAAAAAATGCATACGAAATAGCCGAAATGATGGGGCAACTTGCAAACAAAATCAGCAAGTAAAAATGTATGCATGCAAAATAGCCGAAATGGTTGGGCAACTCGCAATAAAAAGCAGCGAGTAAAAAGAAAAATAGCCGAAATGATTGGGCACCGCGAAAAATAGCCGAAATGATTGGGCAATCGCGATTTTCGCGATATAAAAAGCTGAAATGATAGAACATCGCGGAAAAAAAATGAAAGAATGAAACTTTTTGCCCTACAGATGAAATCACATCGATCCCTGTATACAATCCAGGGGCACAGATAAAAAGGGAACAATACCTTCCCAACAGGCTCCACCAGAAAGCGAAGCCAAATCTCGACGGTTCATAGATAACCTAGAGACCATCTCGACATTTGTCGCAATATTACAGACACGATGTCAACAAATGAAGCAAAGGAAGGTCCCTAGCTTCAGGGTCTCGACGTCAATATCGACAACTTAGAGATCACCAATGGCGTTTCTCCTCACTCCAACCAGATGCAGATTTGACGTCAACAACCGACCCCAGAGTCGCAACGAAACGGAACCATGACAAAGTCCCTAGTTCCAAATCTCAATGGCCACATCTGCAGCCTGGAGACCAACAACGGTGTGCCTCCTCATTCCAGCAGGACACAGATGTTACACCATCAAGCGGAGCGATGGCAAAATCCCAGCTTCACCTCAGCATTCGTCTCGATACAGTAGATGCAATGTCAACAACAGCGTTCCTCCGCAGTCCAGCTAGAGGCAGATGCAAAGTTAACAAAAGACCTCACGGTCGAAACAAAGCGGAGTGACGGCAAAATCCTAGCTCCACCTCAACATTCGTCTCAATACACCAAACGCAGTGTGAGCAAATGAAGCGAAGGCCAAATTCCTAGCTTCAAGGTCTTAACGGCAAGTCATATAAAGCCTGAAAGACCACCGGAGATCATCTCACATGGAGTGGTCACCTCCTCGACGTTCGTTTCGATACAGCAGACGAGTTGTCACCCCAGCGTTCTTCCTCTAGCAGGGATTCGGACGTGACAAAGCAAACGAAGCGAAGGCCACATTCCTAGCTTCAACGTCTTTACGGTAACTCACATAAAACCGGAAAGACAATCGGAGATCATCTCGCACCAGCATAGAGTGGTCACCACCTTGACGTTCGTCTCGATACAGCAGACGAAATGTCAACCCCAGCGTTCTTCCTCCAGCAGGGATTCGGACGTGACAAAGCAAACGAAGCGAAGGCCACATTCCTAGCTTCAACGTCTTTACGGTAACTCACATAAAACCGGAAAGACAATCGGAGATCATCTCGCATCAGCACAGAGTGGTCACCACCTTGACGTTCGTCTCGATACAGCAGACGAAATGTCGACCCCAGCGTTCTTCCTCCAACAGGATTTGGACACACCAAAGCAAACGAAGTGAAGGCCACATTCCTAGCTTCAACGTCTTTATGGTAACTCACATAAAACCGGAAAGATAATCGGAGATCATCTCGCATCAGCACAGAGTGGTCACCACCTTGACGTTCGTCTCGATACAGCAGACGAAATGTCGACCCCAGCGTTCTTCCTCCAACAGGATTTGGACACACCAAAGCAAACGAAGCGAAGGCCACATCCTAACCTCGACGTCTTGACGGTAACTTACATAAAACCGGAAAGACAATCGGAGATCATCTCGCACCAGCACAGAGTGGTCACTACCTTGACGCTCGCCTCGATACAGCAGACGAGATGTCACCCCAATGTTCGTCTTGACACAGCATACGCAACGTCATTAAACTAAAGGAGCCACGGCAAAATCCCTAGTTCCAAACCTCGACGGTTCACCAGCAACCTAGAGACAACCTCGATGTCCGTCTCGATATAGTAGACGAGATGTCACCCCAATGTTCGTCTCGACACAGCAGACGCAATGTCATTAAACGAATGGAGCCATGGCAAAATCCCTAGTTCCAAACCTCGACGGTTCACCAGCAACCTAGAGACAACCTCGACGTCTGTCTCGATACAGTAGACGAGATGTCATCCCAATGTTCGTATCGACACAGCAGACGCAACGTCATTAAACGAATGGAACCACGGCAAAATCCCTAGTTCCAAACCTCGGCGGTTCACCAGCAACCTAGAGACAACCTCGACGTCCGTCTCGATACAGCAGACGAGATGTCACCCCAACGTTCGTCTCGATACAGCAGACGCAACGTCATCAAACAAATGGAGCCACGGCAAAATCCCTAGTTCCCACCGCAACATTCGTCTCGATACAGCAGACGCAATGCCAGCAAACGAAGCAAAGGCTAAATTCCTAGCTTCAGGGTCTTGACGGCAACTCACATAAAGCCCGAAAGACTATCGGAGATCATCCCCACACCAGCGCGGAGTGGTTATGACTCATCGAGGCTCACCAAAATAAGCCTAACCTCAAGTAAAAAGCGTCATGGCAAATTCCTAAAACTTGCTCTTCCGACGGTCAAACTGCCAAGGAGGATTGCTTGAAGACGTCTTGTCCAGCCCCCGAAGGGATCAGAAACACGGCAGTCGCAGGGCTACTCGAACAGCACGATTGCCTATCGAGGACTATATCAGCTTATGCGACGGTACGATGGCCAAAACCCTAAGTACCACCAACCTTAACGGGCTTCTGTCGTAAAGAGCAGAGGTTAAATGCGACGTTAAGATGTTCTTACGAGAAACGCTCGATTCGTCTCGACTTGCGGAAAAAATTGTTGAGGCGGCTCGACTCGTGAGATAAAGCCTTAGGCAGTGGGCATAAAAGAAGCCTGTTTCCTAATCACTGGGACCCTGCAAGTTGGCCCAAAACGGTCTCTTGCATACCATCCACGGGTCTCACTCTCCAACATCGAACTTCGACAAGGAGGGAAACAACCGCTTACAAGTCCTCTCGACTCATAAGAGGGAAAAATTCTCTTGTAGGAGCCTTACGACTTACAAGAGAAAACCACACTTAGGAATTCTCACGATTCCTAAGGAGAAAAACCCACCTACGAGATCTTCTCGATCCGTAGGGAGAAAAGTCTCTATGAGACCCTCACGGCTCATAGAGTTGAAAAGTCTTAGGCAGCAGATCTGAACCTGCGGCCTAAGCCCTCGCTATCTCGTAAAGAAATCAAGAAGCTTACTCTATTACCTGCTAATTGTGACGACATGCTGAGAAAGAGGAAAAGCAACAGAAAGAGCATCCGATTTACATTTGATCAAGCGTTCAAGACACATTCATTCATGCATGGGCAAAAAGACTCAGGACAAAAGATATATAATAAAGGCAAGCTGGGATAAAAAAAAATTTCATTAATATTGCCCGAAGTTCTTACAGTCATAAAAACAATAAATGAAAGTTACAATGGAATAACCTCAGATCCAGGGCATGGATTGAGGAATTCAAAAGCGACCCTATCTATGACTTTCCAAGCCTCGCGGACCATCCTAGTGTGCTTCCTTTCGCGAGCACAAGTGTCAGGGTCCCTTCCAATGTCTTCCACCCTCCGATAAGCAGCGAGTATGGCAGACTGTTGAAAGACCTTGTGCAAGAGGTCGATAAGACTGTCTCGCCGTCTCTTCGAGATAAAATTCAATAGGTACACAGAGTGCACCTTGTCCTCAGCGGCATCCAACGCCCTAAGCGGCACGCCGGAACAGAATAGGGGAAGCGCTTCCCAGATAGCTCCCACGATAAGTTTAAGAAGAGAGGAACGGCGGGGAAGCAGTGGACCATTGTATGCGTCGAAGCGACTCATTATTTCAGCACACTCCTCGTTTGTGAACTCCTGATTTTGAGAGCGGCCAAATCGGCGGATGTCCTCATGAGAGATGATCTCGTTAAGAGCATACATGTGGGCGTTCATTGTTCCTGTGAAAGAGGATCAACAGAATTATCAGGAAGACTGATTAAGCAAAACGATATAATGCACTGAGGAATAAAATGTCATCTTTAAGTTCCAAGATTCATGAAGAATTCTTAAGAGTTCTTCTATATGATTTGGGAGGAGTAAAGCTCCATTAATGAATTAAGAAAATCCAAGGAAAATCTTTCAGAGAGCAGAGCTCTGTGGAACCCTATTAGGGTCCCCTTTAGTTCTCTTTATATCCTTTTAAGACCTGTAGAGCAAAGCTCTGCTAAGTGAAACCCTAAATAGGTTTTCTTTAGATCAGGGATCTATTGAGAGCGAGGCTCTATCGATGAAAATTAATTTAATTTAATTTAATCCAAATTAAAATTTTCACCTAAAAGTTTTAAGAATGTAACTCTTAAAGTTCTTGAAAATAAAGAGCAGGGCTCTGAGTTCTGAAAGTAAAATTTTAGAGATGAGAATCATCTAAGGGACCAAAGGTCCTATTTATAGGCATCAAGTGCCATTTCAGCTTCCAAGGGATGGCGCGACGGTTCGGAATCTACCACCGCTGCGCTCACGTTAGGAGGCCACGTAAGCGCAACGGTGGGGGGGCATTTGTTTATCTTAATCAGAGCAAAACTCTGTTCAAATTCCAAGGTGGGAAAAGAAGCAATACTTCTGTTTTTTCTCCAATTAGAGCAAACCTCTGTCTTGAAAATTAAAGAGAAAATTAAAGTTAAAATAAATGAAGTAGCGTAAAAAAAAAAAACTACTACGAAGGGCGCGACTGCGCGAGCGCACGACTGCGCAGCGCGACTGCGCAGCGCACAGTGCGCGATGCGCAGTAAAAAAAAATAATAATAAAAAAATAAAAATAATAAAAAAATAAAAAAATAGAAAAATAAAAAAAAATTGTTGCGCGACACGTGTCTGTGCAGCTGCGCAAGCGCTGCACGACACGTGTCACGCGCTGGGGAGTTGCGCAAAAACATAATGAAGATTTAAGGAAATCTTTTCTGTTTTTGTTAAAACAAGAAGATTTCTTCTGTAAAACAGAGCCCTTTGGATTAAAGATCCAACGGTGGGGAAAATTCCCCAAATCAATCAGAGAATGATCTCTTTAACAAACTTTAACTAATTTATGGGCACTATAAAAAGGACCCTAGACCTCATTTCAAAAGGAAGAAGATCTTGCTAAAAAAAAGAGAAGAGAACTCTTGAGAACTCTTGAAGAATAAAAAAAAGGTAAAAACCTTCAAAAGAAGAGAAAATTCTCTTATGAACAAGATCATGGATCTTCAACAATAAATAAATAAATAAATAAATAAAATAGTGCCTTGCACTTGTTTTATGAACCATCGGTTCTTGAACCTAAAAGGTTCTTAAATTAATAGTGCTTTGCACTTTGATGAACCTTTGGTTCTCTGATATAAGAAAAACAAAAAGAATTTGTTTTTTCTTAGATCTAAATCAAATAGTGCCTTGCACTTGTTTTATGAACCATCGGTTCTTGAACCTAAAAGGTTCTTAAATTAATAGTGCTTTGCACTTTTATGAACCTTTGGTTCTCTGAGATAAGAAAAACAAGAAAAAACTTGTTTTTTCTTAGATCTAAATCAAATAGTGCTTTGCACTTCTTTTATGAACCATCGGTTCTTGAATCTAAAAGATTCTCAAATTAACAGCGCTTTGCACAAATGCAATGCATTACTTAAAGGGCCAGGCCCAAATCAAAATAACCTGACAGGCCAAAATAAATTGCAAGGCAATAAATGGGCAGAGCCCAAATAAATTGATGATTTGCATCCTTTATACAAGGGCAGAGCCCAAACGAAATTGATGCTCTGCATCATTTATAAAGGGCAGAGCCCAAAACAAATTGATGCCCTGCATCTTTTCTGGGCAAAGCCCAAATAAAAATAAAAAACAAATGCAAATAAAATATTGGACATTTTTAACTGGACTTAGCCCAATCGTGGCCATAAGTCCTTAAACTAAATTAACTGAGCAAAACGGCTCTCCTAAACCAATCCACATCCGGTTCAAGGGTACATCTCCGAACTCCTTTGATATCCATCGTTGTAATTCCTCAACGACGTCAAAGAGGTGACAGGTCCCAACGACCATACATCAATATGGACTGCGGGGTCCTTAAACTCGTGGACCGAAACGTCCTTAAACTAAGATTGGACCGAAACGTCCCTAAACTAATATTGGACCGAGACGTCCCTAAACTAATATCGGACCGAAATGTCCCTAAACTAATATCGGACCGAAACGTCCCTAAACTAATGATAGACCACCATGTCCTTAAACTGGTATTGGACCACCATGTCCCTAAACTGGCACAATAGAGCCCAAATGCTCTTTTGTCGGATCTAAACGATCCCGTTAAGTCGATCTTAGTCCCAAACTGGACTAACGTATCCTTAACAACCGTTTAAAGTTGATCTTAGCCTCAAATATGGCTATCGAATCCTTAAACCTTCAAACAGACTTTAGTCCCAAATTGGACTATAAATTCCCCCAATCAACTTTGGCTCGAGGGTACATCTCTGAACTCCTCTGACATTTGTCGTTGTAATCCTTCAACGTCGTCAGAGAGGTGACGGGTCTCGACGACCATACATGCAATGGACCACTACGTCCCTAAACTGGAACAATAGAGCCCAAATGCTCTTTTGTCGGATCTAAACGATCCCATTAAGTTGATCTTAGTCTCAAACAGGACTATCGTATCCTTAACGAATGTTTAAGTTGATCTTAGCCGCAACGCGACTAATGCATCTTTAAACTAAAAAAAACACCAAACCCAAATCTAAGTAAATACGGATTTGGACTAATCCACGTCCTACGGGCGACGACATTACTCAGTCTCTGTATACAATCCACGGGCAACCACAAACAAAACAAACACACACGACACGAAGTGAAAATCTGGAGAAGGAGAAAGTTGTTACAGCGATGCGGTAGCGTAATTAACTGCAGGGGCTTGCGCCTGCAGGGAAGAGCGTCCCCACAATCAAAAAACCCTCACCCTGAGGGGGAATCTGACAAAGTCTGCTACATCGGCCGCATCCGTCTAAACCTCCGATACACGGTGCCATAAATCAACTTGGCATCTTCGGAGAGGTAGACGGATAAAACCAAATAGCATCTGTCCCGAATCTCAGCATCAGGACATCGCAGTCTTGTGCGCCGCCATTCGGAGGGGAACACCTGTTGACGCCATCTCTCATCAAGTTAACAAAGACGCGCACCGGGGCTAAAAGTCAATGAATAACCCCGACAATATCATCAATAGAAAAGTGGGAAAGAAGACTCTCTGGTAAAGCGACCGAAGATTGAGTGTTACTGTATCACAAACCTATGATGGCAAAGTCTGGAGGCAAAGAACACCCAACACTCCTAATGACGCCGTCATTTACCAAAATAGTAAGGATGTGCGCCAGGGGAAAACAACATAAAATACCCCTGTTGACGCCATCGCTTACCAAACCAGTAGAGATGAGCGTCGGGGACAAGAAGCATACAATACCCCCGTTGACGCCATCACTGTAAAGATTGGAAGGAGAGCTCGTGAAAGAAGAAACCGCAAATTAATGACCGTTGCACCATAGACTCGTGATAACAGGGTTTGGGGTGAGATAGAAGATCTTATGGCCTAATGTTGGCTTTAGAAATCGCTTTGAGGTATTGAAAATGGTTCCCAAGAACGCCTCTACTACGGTCCTCAAGCATCTAATTCCCCCGAGCAGAAGAGATGAGGAGCGTAAATTATGCTCTCACAATCAAACCATTTCCTCTTGAGTATATCAGGCTCTGAAAACCATGAAAGATCGGCAACATAAGAAGAGCTCTCAAAGAAACCAAGGAGAGAGGAGTCAACCACAGCCCAGATCAATTCAAGTCTGGGGGAGAAAGAAGAACAAAGATCCCTCCAATGCCGCGGAGTCATCACGGTCTACTGTCTTCGACTAAATAAATGAAAACTAAAACATTCTTGCTAAAAGGATGCCCTCCTCTGTGAATGTTGTTGAAAGGGGATAAGAACGAGCCGCCTCACCAGAGATTTATTTCAATTGGTGCAGTGCCACTGAGATTCATACCATTTATGTGGTCAATGAACAACATCAACCTAAACTTTCTGCTAGAGCTGAAGGACATATTAGAAGAAACAACTCCGTGAGCTGATTGGTATAGAAACGTGATATGTTTTATGATATGCGTTCTTGATCAGTCGAAAATATTGCATTTTTAACACATCAATTTCCCTACTCTTTGTAATCATCTAAAGGTGTTTGGTATAAATATTAGCACATATTAGCAATTCGTCTGCAAAATATCAAATAACATGTGTTATACATTATAACCGGCATTATGAGGGAAATTATATGTTTATTACTGCATACGTGATCTTTGTATATCAACACTTGTTTCGAGATTGCATGCAGGAAATTCTCCAGGTAAAAGAGTCGGAACTGCTAAAAGTGTTGATAAAATACATCAAGTCCAAAACTTGTGATCTGGCAGTAAATAAGCAAGTATAAAAATATTCCAGACATCAGGAAAGTACCATAAAGCCAACACAACTCAGCACTGGAAATTTCATACAGAGATCACCTAAAAGGGCCGCGGATCCGCTGCCGTTCCGACTCGTCGGCGGTGGGAACTTTTTCCAGAGGCCTCCTTTTAACGACCAAACTTCTCTAAGACGCTTCGAATTGTGTAGATTTCTCCAGAAGCTTCCCTTCTAATAGCCAAGCTTCTTGTGCAAGTTTGATACTTACCAAGCTTCTCATGCAAGCTTCATAACAACCTACCTTCTAGTAGAAGATAAACCAAGCTTCTAGGAGAAGATAAAGGAGAAACTATAAAAGGGGACCTAGGGCATCATTACAAGGGTTGTTCATGAATTGAGTTGTTGAATATTGAGCCAAATTTGCATAAGTTGAGTGACACAACTTGTGATCCAAAATCCTAACCCAAATCCAATTCCAAAGCCAAATCAAGATCCATCGAGAAGCGTCTCAAGCAAGCCTTCAATGAGCTTTTGAAGCAACGCCGATCTTCATCCGAGCAAGAGATCCACGAAGATCCGCGACTCAAGAAGATCGATGCGAAGCTAATTTCGGCGGATCTAGTTACCTCCTCAAATCTTGTAATCTTTAAGTGAATTGTACCTAATCGTTGATTAATAAAGGTGAAAATTATAAATCTTGCTTTCCTTTACATTCTTTCATTATGAAAAGTTACCGATTCTTGATTCTTTCCTTTTTCATGATATTTGAGTGAAATCTCCGCTTGTAGCGGAATCGAGAGATTTGGTAGATCTAGTGATGATAAAATCCTAATACAAATCTTAAGTCTTATGAGAATTGTAAACTCTAGGAAAAAGAATAGTCAATAACCTAATTTGGAGTGAGATCAATGTTCTTGATTATTTCATTGCAAATTATGGATCAAACAATTGATGATTCTCTTTGCTGGAGGCTAGATCTGAATGATGATCAATGAAAAGACAAGGGATAGAGAAGGTGAAACCCTAGTTTTTTCAATAGATCCCTAATCTTCATTCATCGTCATCATTCTAGCTACAAATGATCAATAGATAAGATTAGTCATTAATAGAATCATCATTGCTACCAATTCGATCGATTCCTACAAGCTATTTTACAAATCTTGATAACTAAATTGATTAGGACATTTCTTGATTCTTGATTCTAGATCTTTAGTTTCTTGAAATTAAAACTCACAAATCTTGAATCAATTTTCTTGCATTTTCTTTTATCTTTTCATTTCGACTCATCTAAAACAAGATCGATCAAAACACACATCTCAGTGGACGATCTGTATTCATTAACGCGCTATATCGACACCGTTAATTGATTGCGGTATAAATTTCTTTGATTGTGAACACTTCGCATTTTATCACAACTTAAATGATCAACCAAATGGCGCCGATGCCGGGGATGTTTGTTATTTTGTTCATTTTTGTTATTTGAGTTGAAAAATTATTATTCTATCAGAAATTTTAGATGAAATTCGCATCAAGTGCTTAACGATTAGTTGTGAATTTTTGCTAGGAAATCTGGAATCATTGCAGCAGTGCGATCAAGATTCAGAGAAGTTCTGCAAATTCCAGAGGAGTCAAAGAAGCTACAGAAAAATTTCGAAACCCAAATTCCTCCTTCCTACCGTGGATTCGCGGCCAATAGCAAGTTTTTGCAGCGGTTCCGCCGCCGTTTAGGCGTTTCAGTGACTCAAGTTTCTTTGGTATACTCTCTGTTCTCTCTTTTCCTCTCTGATCTTCTCCAATAACCATTTTCTGCAGGATTCTTTGCAAAATTCACAGCGCCGCTAAAAGAAATTTTTTTTGCGTGTTTTGATCTTGGTTGTTTGCATTTTTAATACAGAAATTAAGGGGCAAAGACCAAATTCAGATTATGTGGGGATTTCATTACCCTTCTTAAGCCACAAAAATCACAAACTTGCATCCGCATCACCCTCATTAACTAAAAAATATCTAGACAAGACTCTAAGGACCGTCGCGCTTATTTAGGACAGAAGAAGGTCGTGGGTAATCTATTACTTATCCGCATTTCTTTTGTGGTGTCTAAGGCAAGTGTGTCTAAGGCAAGTGGTTACTTAATTAGGCCCACTAGTTACGTAGTGGAGAACCTCCCACTTACCTGGCCACAGAAGGGGCAAAGAGGCGGTAGAGGATCTATCTTGCGACTTGTCTTCTGGAAGTCTAGGAGCGGTCTAGAGACTTGACCTAGGTGACCATTAGATTTAGGGTTGCTTGTGCATTTTGTTTGTGATTTAATTTTTCAAAATCCGTATTTTTCAAAACAAACACCAACCAACTTTTCCTCTAATTATCACCAACGCTGCCACTTATGCTACAACCGTTTAGCACATGTTGGGCTGGACACGGGATTCTATTTCCCGTCTTGTCCGCATTTCTTTTATTGACCCCAGAGTCGATAATTCTTCGTCTTCTTTCCCACCACTCACTACGACCGCGATGGACGGATTTCCATCAAACTTTAACACCACTCTGCCACCGCCCGCAGATGCGCAGAATCCTCCACGCATTTCTCTCCAAGAGAGATGCTATCTTACACGTGTTCCCCTTCCCACCTGTCTTTCTATACCACCAGCTAATGGGGAAAATTTCGAAATTAAAGCTCATTTCATCAAACTTTTACCTAAATTTGACGGGCTCGATTCTGAAGACGCATACGTTTTTATCACCAAATTCGAAAAAGTATGTGCTTTGATGGGTAATTCACAACTGTCTGTGGATACTATGCGTTTACGTCTTCTCCCATTCACTTTGTACGATTTAGCCGAGAAGTGGCTTTACAACACAACCACACATTCTATTTCAACATGGGATGAATTCGTTGCAGCATTCCTGAAGAAATTTTATCCCAATCATAGGACCGCCCGTATTCAGAGCGAAATCTTCAAATTTACCCAACTTCCCAATGAACCATTTTGGAAATGCTTTGAACGGTTCAAGGATCTTCTTATCCAATGTCCTCATCATGGAATCCCTAGATGGGATCTGTGTCGAATTCTCTATGAGGGTATTGATCTCACGACAAAACAGATGCTTGAAACCATGTGTCATTGTTAATTCCTATCTAAAGATGATGGTGAAGCTTAGAAATATCTAGAAGATTTATCTCAAAACACATTACAATGGGAAAGTGTTAGACCACCATCACCTAGGGAAGATATCAATCAGCTTGATATTTCCGTCATAATGAGAGCCGAAATGGCCGCAATACAAAGGAAACTCAACGCTATAGAAAACAGAATCTCTTCAGCCACCCTAAACCAATACACACTTCCCAAAAACTATGTGTAGTTATTGTTCCAACCCATCACATTTAACGGAAGAATGTCCTTTGAATGTACCGTTTCAAGATCACATTAATGCTACATTTCAGCAACAACCTAGAAACGATCCTTCTTCTTCCTCCACATATAACCAAGGTTGGAGGAATCACCCTGATTTTGCTTGGAACCAATACCAAACTCAAAACACGGTTCCAAACCAGAATGACTTTCAAATGGTCCCTCCTCAGCAATAGCAATTGCCACAACCGAGTCAGCATCCCTTTCAACCACAAAATTTTCAAAACCCGTCCAACAAATTTGATCCTTCTTCTGCCGGTACTGCTACACCCTCTGCACTCGACATGTTCATTACACCGTCCATGCAAACGAATGACATTTTAACATCTTCTATCCAGACGTTAGTGCAAAACACTGTCTCCCACGGTGAAAGTATCAAATTGATAGAAGCACAAATTGCACAATTGACTGCAGCAATGAGTGCTAGAGAGAAAGGGAATCTTCCAGCTCAACCCCCACCTGATCCTAGACCCTCGCATTATAAAGATGTGAGTGAGATTACCACGTTGAGATATGAAAGAGTGCTCGACAATCATGTGGGTGAACAGATTGATGTTGAGGAATCAATTGAACCCCAGGCTTCCACTTCCACTTCCACTTCCACTTCCACTCCCACTTCTACTTCTTACCCTATTTCGTCCAATTTACCTTCTGCTTCTCCCGAGCCTATTCTCTGTTTTCCCAAAGGCTCGAAACCACCACCCACTTCATCCTTCCTACCCCCACAAACTTCTCCACATATGTTGGACCCAACACTTATTGATAGATCTCCATTTACAAACAGATTGAGGGCCAACAAACCTAATGCACAAATGGAGAAGATTGTTGACATGTTTAAGCAAGCTAACATCAATATCCCTCTCCTAGATGCTATCCAACAAGTTCTGTCCTATGCGAAAATTTTTAAGAACTTGTGCACTAGGAAGAGGAAGACTCAGGTGCCGAAAAAAGTGTTCATGTCGAGTACTGTAGACACAGCTTTTCCCCAACAATTACCAAGGAAACGTAAGGAACCTGGCTGTCCTACTATTTCTATTCCTATTAGGGATAAACACATTAACCGTGCTTTACTTGACCTTGGCGCTAGTGTTAACTTGCTTCCATATTCTGTCTATGAGCAATTAGGTATCGGAGAGTTAAAGCCCGCACACACAACTCTCCAGATGGCCGATAGATCTATCACCCACCGTAGGGGCGAGCTTGAGGATGTGTTGATAAAAGTCGAGGAATTTATATTCCCTGTGGACTTTATTGTTTTGGATACACAGCCTGTAGCGAACCCACGGAACCAAATTCCGGTGATTCTCGGTCGACCTTTTTTGGCTACTTCCAACGCTGTAATCAACTATCGAAACGGTTCTATGACTCTATCCTTCGGGAATAGGTCAATTGAGCTTAATATTTACAAGTTGGGAAGTCAAGCTTCCAACCTCATGCTCAAGTATGTTCTGTCGAATTAATAGATGTCGACAACAGCGAATTTGAACAGCTTTACGATACTGATCTAGACTCTTTTCATACGTTGTTGTTTGACCCAGATATGTATCATATACATACGGACCCTTCTTTTGAGTTGTCCGGGTCAACATCTAACGTCGATGATGAACCTTTTCTGGAGTCTGAGTATCATCCCATTCTTTCCAATGACATTATTCTTCGGGATATCGATGAAAGCTTCGCTGATGAACTCGCATTTTTAGCAAACACGGGTGTTGAGATGAATCAACTCCAAAAAGAAATTGAACCTCCATCCCTTCTTCTTGACAGTCACAAGAATGCGAGTAATCCATCATCATAATCACTGTGTCGTCTCTCCAAAACGAGACGCAAACCCTTTCTTTTATACCACTTATCTTTTCCCCACTTCTTCTTGGCTATTTTCAACTTGTTCTTCCACCAACCGGTGCACTACACTGATAAAATCTTCGAATGGTTGGTGTTGACTTTCGGTCTTTGTAAAGCTTTGCATTGACCAGTAACTTTGACCCCCTCTTGTGATTTTAAATGCTTAATATTGTTTAACTCAAGTTTGGGGGGTTGTATTTTTTGGTTCTTGAAAATAAAAGTTGTCCTCAAAATTGTGAGCCAAAAGTGAGTTTGGAGGAGATTTTCACGATCATATTTCTTATCCCCGCTAATAAATTTTCCTCCCAAGTTTACAGGTTTCTGAGATTTAATGGATGACAACAGTGAGGACACTGTTGTAAACAAGTTTGGGGGAAGTTTGTGCTTATTTACACATCACTTTGCATCATACTTTGCATAAGCACAGAACATATAATAAAAAAAAAATTATGTACATAAATAAGATAATAAGAGATTAGAAAGTGAAAAATTACATCCAAAAGATTGGAAAAATTTAAGAAAACCAAGAAAATTAGAAGTTTTCTTAAACAAAACTAGTAATAAGTAGTTATGAGCCGTTGTCCCAAGGGTTGGTAAGATGAAAGAAGTCACTAATCTGAGAATAAAAATAAGTCTGAAAAATAGTTCCTATTCTGTAAGCCAAACATTTGAACGTTAATACCCTACTATACGCACTTATGCACTTACAATATTTTTGTTCACACCATAATATTGTATTATTATATTCCCCATTCTTATTCTTTTTACAAATAACACAGGTGCTTTTAACGCATATCTGCTACATATTACAGGTTACAGGTTCTTGGATCTAAAACAGTGAAAACAATGAAAGACGATGTAAAAATGAGACTTTGACCAATAAACAGAAGACTCTTGATCAAGCCTACATAAAGATCAGTTCACAAAGCACGGTTCAAGACGTCGACACAAAGCCACGGTTAAAGTCCACAATAATATTCACTGGAAAATCTGGAAGAGAATCAGAAGCTAAATTGACAAAAGAAATAAAGAAGTAGGAAGACCAGAGAGCCGGGAACCATCACAAGAATTTTAAGCAGCCAACTCCACCTTTTGGCCGCGGAACCGCGGCCAAACCAGGCCTCGGGCCGCGGTTCCATGGCTAGGTTGCGCAGATAGGAGCTGGAATTTTTACCATAATTTTGTGGCGGCGTTGACTGGTCTTTAGAGGGTTATTTTGGTAAATGTAGACGTGCGAATCAATTGTAACCTAGGGTTTCCTATCCTCTATAAATAGGAACTCTAAAGCTTGTATTAGGCTATGCCTCCCTATGCCTCTTTTTATGAATAAAATTTAGAATTCTTTTGGAGAGCATCGATGCCTCTTTTCATATCATAAATTCAGATCTGACAACCCTGCGTTGATGTTTGGAGAGAGCCATCTGTAAAGTAAGTAGGTAATTTCAATTCTTGCCCTAGGTAATTTCAATTCCTGCCCTAGATAAATGTCTTTCAATTCCCTAATGAGCGAGTAGTCTCCCCGCTTGTTAGAGTTAGCTTTGGGGAAGGCTTTTGAGAGATGAGATCTCTCATCCCTTTCTTGCCCGTTATATTTTCATAGGACTCCATGCATACATGCACATACCGCTCCCTACGGCATCCTATCCATCGAGGTAGCGGTGATACCGTAGTATAAAGGCCCGGTTGTGATGGTTTTCCATGGAGGTTAGGGTAAGGATTAATAAAGGAAGGACAAGAAACTAGAGGAAGAAAACATCTTCCTAATGATTCTAATCCCGTTTGTTAATAATTACCATAACTCCTCTTAGATCCTAATTTGGGTATAGAAAGCGTTGAGATTTATTTACATTTCCAAACCTATCCTAAACCTAACCCTAGCAAGATTTAGATCTAGATAATCTTAGTATAGATAGATTTAGTTTTTAGATTTAATAATCAATCCGGCTCCCATCGGAATTAACTCGTTTGAGCGACTAAGAAATTCACAACATCCCTGTGGACCGACCCGTACTCACCGGCTAGCTACCAAGCGACGCCGTTCTTGATTGCGGTTAATAGATATTTTTGAGATCAATCAAATGGCGTCGTTGCCGGCTAGCTATTAAGCAACGCCGTTCTTGATTGCGGTTAATAGATATTTTTGAGATCAATCAGATATCTTGAAATGCTCTTGTCTAAAAGCCAAAGTACGAAAATGAAAAAAAATGAAGAATAAAATATAAAATGGTGTAGAAAAATGAACAATGGTTTTGTAATCACCAAGGAAGCAATAAAAAAATGTAGCGAGGGTGCTTCATCACCTAGTGCCTTAGACCAACTAGTTTGGGAGTCACTGCTAAGCCTTAGTTGTTGCAAGACGAGGAAAATACTAATACGCCTAATTAGCAAGCACATGAGTAATCGGTCGGTTAGTACCTCAAGAAGTATTAACGGTCGCATGAAAAATGTGTGAGCAAATCCATCTAAATATTCACCGATTAAAAAGTACTGAGGTAGATGGACAAGAGTATGATAGCTTGAATTGAATTCTCTGAGTGTAAGGATGTCTTTTACACACACGTAGGGGTATATGATCGGTGTTTGGAAGAAAGGTAGGAATGAAGAATAGAGACGATGTTTTATTGAGAGATGATGTGATTTCTAATATCTTTTCATGACTATTAAGATAGGGCTCATGACAACCGAAAAGCTAGTATTAGTTGGAAACTCTAATTTTCAAAGTCTTTCTTTTACAATTCTTATCTTTACATGTAACTTTCACAGTCTTCCTTTTATTATGGGATTTTGTGGGTGCAATCCGCTGAAAACCCTCAGGAGACAACACTCCTCCTACTGGGGACACCTAGAGGTTTAAAGGCTTGTTGCACATGCTCAGTGCAATCGTGTTGCCTACGAAAGTGTGCTAGTTAGTTTTTCTTTTTCTTATATTTTCTCCTTCTCTTAAAAATAAAAGATGTTTGCTCGAGACGATCAAAATTAAGTTTGGGGGAATTTGATCAGTCGAAAATATTGCATTTTTAACACATCAATTTCCCTACTCTTTATAATCATTTAAAGGTGTTTGGTATAAATATAGCACATATTAGCAATTCGTCTGCAAAATATCAAATAACATGTGTTATACATTATAACCGGCATTATGAGGGAAATTATGTGTTTATTACTACACGCATGATCTTTGTATATCAGCACTTGTCTCGAGATTGCGTGCAGGAAATTCTCCAGGTAAAAGAGTCGGAACTGCTAAAAGTGCTGATAAAATAAATCAAGTCCAAGACTTGTGATCTGGCAGTAAACAAGAAAATATAAAAATATTCCAGACACCAGGAAAGTGCCATAAAGCCAACACAACTCAGCACTGGAAATTTCATACAGAGATCACCTAAAAAGGGCCGTGGATCCGCGGCCGTTCCGACTCGTTGGCGGTGGGAACTTTTTCCAGAGGCCTCCTTTTAACGACCAAACTTCTACAAGACGCTTCGAATTGTGTAGATTTCTCCAGAAGCTTCCTTTCTAACAGCCAAGTTTCTTGTGCAAGTTTGATACCTACCAAGCTTCTCATGCAAGCTTCATAAAAACTTAGCTTCTAGTAGAAGATAAACCAAGCTTCTAGGAGAAGATAAAGGAGAAACTATAAAAGGGGACCTAGGACATCATTACAAGGGTTGTTCATGAATTGAGTTGTTGAATATTGAGCCAAATTTGCACAAATTGAGTGACACAACTTGTGATCCAAAATCCTAACCCAAATCCAATTCCAAAACCAAATCAAGATCCATCGAGAAGCGTCTCAAGCAAGCCTTCAACGAGCCTTTGAAGTAACACCGATCTTCATCTAAGAAAGAGATCCACGAAGATCCGCGGCTCAAGAAGATCGATGCGAAGCTAATTTCGGCGGATCTAGTTACCTCCTCAAATTTTGTAATCTTTGAGTGAATTGTACCTAATCATCGATTAATAAACGTGAAAATTATAAATCTTTCTTTTCTTTACATTCTTTGATTATGAAAAGTTACCGATTCTTGATTCTTTCCTTTTTCATGATGTTTGAGTGAAATCTCCACTTGTAGTGGAATCGAGAGAATAGGTAGATGATAATGATTAAATTCTTGAACGATTCTTAAGTCTTATGAGTTTTGTAAACTTTAGGAAATTGAATCATCGAAGACCTAATTTGAGCGAGATCGCTTTCTTAAATGTTTTCGCTCCAAATTAGATATCAACGATCGGTGATTCAATTTACTAGATGCTAGAATTTGAATGATAATCAGGACAAAGGATGATGAAGGAGAAACCCTAGTTTTTTCAATAGATCCCTAAATCTCGTTGATCTTCATCGATCTAGCAACAAATCCTCAATAGATAAGAATTCATAATCATTAGTATTCATCATCACTATCAATTTGATCGATTCCTACAAGCTACTTTACAAATCTTGAGAATTCAATTGGTTTGGACATTTTCTTGATCTTTATTAATTCTTGATTTTAGATCTATTTCTTTATGTTCTTGAAACTAAAACTCACAAATCTTAAATCATTTTCTTTTACCTTTTCTTTTCAACTTAAATAAAACGAATTCAAACAAATTCACACTTTCTCAGTGGACGATCCGTTCTCATTGACGAAAACTATAATAGACACCGTCAATTGATTGCGGTATAAATTTCTTTGGTTGTGAAGAATTTCCAAACACACGCGAAGATGATCAATCAGTTCTACAATGTTCTCTACTTACCGCAATCAAGACGGTGTCGTTTTGCAGCTAGCCGGTTGAGCACGGGTCGATCCACAGGGAGATGGTTGTATGTCCGTTCTTGTTTTAGACGAGTCAATGAAGGAATGTATATGTGTTTGTTCAAAACTATCCTAAGTGATCGTATTTATTTTCAAGTAAGCTTGTTAGGGTTAAGGTTGGTTATTAGAGTTAGGATTAGTCTTGTACTTTTCTTTTGCCATTCTTAAAATGATGTTGGGATAACCGAAGGTAGCGGGGATTAGGAGGACATAGGAATGAGATTTGCGTGTTTAAGCAAGCTTTCCAACGCTAAATCCATTCCTAGTTCCCCTTGTCCTTCCGCTACGTGCGCTTATTTCCAACCTTCGGCTAAACATACGCAACCATGTATCCAATTGGGTCACAACTACATGTCATGTTGTAGTGCGCCCAAAGGACTTCTCAACTTAGGTCACGACTATATGTCACGTATAGCGCGCCTAAGGGAGGGGGTTGTGTTTGTTTGGTCTAGGTTCGTTTTAAGGTGTTTAGCGAAGAGAAGCACAAGGGAGTTTTCCGTCCCTCATACTAACCTTCCTTAGCCCCTAACAAGTGTGGAATTATTCACACATTTCAGAGGAAAACAAAACAAGAAAGAAGAAAAGAAAGAAAGGTAAAAAAACTGTTTTACAAATGGTAATAAGCTAACTACTTGGGTCCTCACCTAAGTAAGGAACTCCGTCGAGTATCATGGCTTGAAAATACGGATAAAAAGAGAAGGAAAATAAAACAAGAAATAACAACAACTACTTAACAACAAGAAATAAAATTACATTAGGAATTAAAATTACAAGACAAAATAATAAAGATAGAAGTTAAAAAAAACTCAACTTCATTGATTTTCTACTCAAGAGCTCCCACTACATTTTAATGGAGAATAGATGATGAAGAAGAAGAAGATACAAACTAAACTACACTAATTCTAACTAAAAAGAAGCATCACCACTTGGGCACAAAACTGGAGTATTTATAGGCAGAGAGATAAAACCTTAGACCCATATTCTGAGCCCTAATACAATGACCAATATACCCCAAAAATATCTTCTGGCGCCGAGTTAACTCGGCCGCGGAACCGCCGCGTAAATGCCATATTGGCCGGGGCTCCACGGTGGGTTTAAGGGATTGGTTTGTCGTTTTTTGTGAGATTTCTTGTGTTGCTTTCTTCTTTTTTTCTACATGTCCCAAATTGCAAATTGCTTCCAAAATTTCTTCAGATTTGCAACAGTCTAAAATGACTTCACTTTTAATTCATTTGACCTTTTTCTCTCTCGAGCTCCGTGCACCCATTGAATCTTGTGCTGCCCCTCTCGTGCTCTGTACTTGTCCGAGACACGAATGACCACTGTTATTTGTCTTGTCTCTTGAACTGGTAAGCGGCACTGGACGGATACGGATGAACGGAATCGGGCTTTTATCTGTTTGTAGCAGATGTTCTGGATTTTGGCATAACTGTGGAGATTTTGTATGATTTGCGTTATTTTGGACTGGGAACTTGTAACCTGTAAATATGTAGCAAACACGGATCAAAAGCACCTGCCTATAAACAAACGAGCAGAAGAATGAGCATTATTAAATGCAATATTCTGGTATGAACAAATACCCCCAAACATAACTTTTGCTCGTCCCGAGCAAAACCAATTATTCAAAAAAATTCCTAACCTCACTTTCGTAGGGAACGCGATTAAACTGAGCTCATGCAACAAGCCGTTAAATTTCTAGGTGTCCTTAGTAGGAGGAGTGTTGTTTCCTGAGGGTTTTCAGCGGATACTACCCACAAAATCCTGTCAATCTAGTTTCGTAAGTTAACGTCGACTCTACTCCTACGGTTTAACATCTAAGTTAGAAATTCTATCACCCTAAATTAGAAATATTCAACTCTTATGTTTCACGCCTCCTATTTATTCAACCTAAGATCCTATACGTTTTTACAATTTAGAAAGATCTCGGTTTCTCCTGAGTTTTCCTTCTAAAGCGTGGTCTCCAATCAGGAATTTTTATCAACTTTACGGAAAACATAAGTATTATTCTTTATTCCTATCTTTCCTCCAAACATCAATCGTATACCCCCACATGTGTGTAAAGTTTTCACCCCTACACTCAAGAATTCAATTCAAGCTATAGTACCCTTGCCTTTATACCTAATACTACTTCTTTTTATTAATGATGGACGGATTTGCTCACATACATTTCATGTGACTATTAATACTTCTTGAGGCACTAACAGCCGACTACTGAATGTGTGAGCTTAAAGCGTAAATGGCAGTTTCCAGATCTTGTAATTTATTCTTTTTTTTCTTTATTTTTCTTTTTCAAGACCGGATATATTTTTTCAATGATGCTCTTTTGGCGGTTAGCTTTAAATACCGTTTTTCTTTCATATTAAGCTTTCAGGAAAGAGTATTTCTAGGTATCCTCTACTATCCCAAGTTTCAAGGTGCATGTATGTGCAGTTTGTAGGGTGTATACTTTCTAAATTTGGACTCAAGAACAAGAACTATTTTTCAGACTTATCCTTCAATAAAACTTTCAATACTTTCCCTTCATCTCGACTTAACTCAAGAACTGAACTCAAGATTACCTACTTCTAAAAGTAACTGCAAGGACGTATAATTTTCAAGGTTAAACAGAAGGAGGGTTATTTTTAGGGTTTTCAATTGCTAAGCCTAAGATTTAGTTATTTCTAACGTATCAACTAAATTTTCGGAATAAAAATCTAAGTTACCCTATTAGCTAACTTAACGGCAAAGTATTTATATTTTTGGAATTTTTTTTTATTTTTATGGGTTTTTAAATAAGTATGCAAATGCAAAATATACACCTGAATGCGAAGGTAGAAAGCTTACCGAGCACACCCCCAAACTTAAACTTGACAGTTCCCTCTCTGTCATGCTACACCAAGAGGGTCAAAACTGTCAGCGCTCCCCTGTTTGTTTGTTTTTTTTACAAAAGGAAAAAAAACAAAAAATAAATGTACACAAAAAGGGTCTCCCCCAAACTTCAGTAAAACAGTGTTGCCACTGTTTAAGCGTTAAAGTACAAAGTTAAGGGGGGGGGGAGAACGGTATCAATCTATATAAGGCCTTAAACAGGACAAAAGTTAGCACCAACCATTCAAAAATTTCATCGCTATACTGTAGTGGTTGGTGAAAGAACGTGTGGAGAACGGAAAGGAAGAATACGCGAGACCATGTGTGGATGGAAGCGGCGTACGGTCTCGGTAGAGAAGACGGATGGGGGAGGGGAAAAAGAAATAGAATACGAACTTGAGGGTGGAAATGGAATGAATAAATTAGTACAATTTGTAATGACCGATGTATAAAAAGCGATTGTACTAATCTATCAACCCGTTGAGAAATGGGGTCAAACCTCTCAAGATTCATAAGAAAACATGGGTCGACCGAACGTGGTGAACCAGACATAGGAAATAAAAGTGATACGGTGTCTTGCAAAGTGGGAACGATAGAAAGGATGGAGGGAAGTGATTGAAGATTGGTATCGGTTAAATGTTCAAAAGAGTGTACACAGTCAATGAAAAGGACAGGTAGAATTGGAAAATCTAACTCATCTAATAAAACTGTTTCATCCTCAATACTATTCTCAAAACTATCTTAAAAAATCAGATCAACCATGCACTCATCATCAATTTCCAGACGCATATGGGGTTCGGGAAAAACAGTTAATGACACGGGATGATGTCCACATGGAAGTGAAAGGACATGATGAATTGGTGAGAAAAACTCATCCAAAATTGTAGGTTCATCATCCAAAATATTCCCAGCGTCAATATCGTCAATAAAGTAAAAGTCAAATTTCTCAGACACCTCATCAAAAGCATGGATTTCCATCAATTCAGGTTCTAGGATGGAGGTGTAGAGGTCAAAGGGATTGGGATTGGTTTCACTTGAAATGGACCCCCTCACAATCGGGCAAATCAAACACTACAAAGTCGCACAATTTATCAAACGTTCTATCTTCAATTGGTGAATCATTTGGGATACTTGATAGACTTTCGAAACTGGAGTTGTGGAATTCAATTTGCAACGGGTAGGTATTGTTGGAGATAGTGCCCTCATAGTCAATTATTGGATCGCAGGTACGTGATTGCAATGATTGCGGAGGACCTATACCGGTATGACAGTCTTACTCGAGATGATAGTATGCTATCTGCTTTGCCTTTATCAGTCGTGTACATGTTCAGGTGACCGATTACATGTTACACTTTGATAGAGCCCTTAGGATCTTGCTTTACTACCAACAGTATGATGGCGATCATAGACGTGAGAGTTGGGTGGTTTATACGCATATCCTTAATTGTGGTCCCTAGTCGTGGGAGTTTCGAGACAGGGCATCGATACTCCGGAGTAGACTAGTGTATACAGTCGAGACCCCGACGAGGGGCGGTGGCCGGTCTCACAAGCCACTGGTGTCAGTTGGATCACCTAAGATGTATACAGGTGCTCATTGGGTTATGAGTACACCGGACAGGACTCACCGGGAATCTGCTAGTTAGTATTATATCTACCGTCAGATAGCAGTTCCCTGGTGACATGTGTACAGGTTAGTTCATCGACCTGAGGTCGTCATTTGTCTCGTGTGAGTTCCCACCGTGCTTTGATTTCTACCCTACCACGGCTCAAAGGAGTCGTGCAAACAGGTAGTTTTTGGGTACAGTCCCGAGCCATATGGAGGCACGTGAGCGGATCGGCAGGGGATTCGTCTCTCCCGGTATTGGGGGCGAGATCGTGCTGTGTCTAGGAGAGCCATTACACAAAGCCCACGGCCGTGGCAGGAGATTTACTGGTAGGTACTCCAGTAGTATCTCAGGGTGTTATTGGGCTTCACTCCGACACGACTTATACTGCTCTTGGGGTCTGACGTTACTAGCCCCCTAGGCAGATATGCGATACTCATAGAAGAATGGACCGGACTGTATATACATTGTCACTGTTAGGCTCAGTAGGGTTTTCCGGATGAGTTCGCTCATCGGCATCCCTTGAGGTCAGTCCATGGGCAGCCGTTACGCATTGCTAGTGCCGCTGACGGTTTGTGGTTAAACCCACTGCCAGGGTACTGACGAGTCATTAGAGTCCCCCACAGACAGTTTCCCAAGTTCGGGCGAAACGTTGTAGAGGCCGTATGGTTTTATGGCAGGGTTCGGAAAATGCACGTGCGTTTACGCACGTGTTATTTTTCGGGCAGATGATACTGGTCGGCTTTGGTTTAAGCCGGATCCGAGTATTATATTGAGTAGGTATAATATCTTTGTCTCAGTTGCATTTGTATTCGGTCGTAATACAAATGCGGGTATATTTATACAGTTTCGGGGTTATCCTAAAAGTCGTTTCAGGATCACTTTTGGAAGTTGCCAGTTTCCATTTTTCTATTAGCCGTATTTTAACATTTGGTTAAAGACGGATTTATCTTTTCTTGGATGAGGTGAGTCAGTGTTCTAGAAGTTTCTGGAAGTGATGACAAGGATGGTGACTGGGTTCATGACTCATCTTTGCATTTATTAAATGGTGACTAGGTTTTAGTGACTCATTGTTTTAATTAATGTCTTTTGGATTGCTTAAGATCTTTTGTTATGATAAGGATGATTTCTTGTGGTCATCCCCCTTCTCCTACGGTCACCCCCTCTCCATATATGAGGCCGGCCCCCCCTCTCTCTCTCACTACTTGATGTTTTCATTTGTAGAAAAGATATGATAGTATTTGGGGTGCATGGAATTTTACAGTCCATTTCATTCCATCACCCAATTTCCTCGGCAACTTCATTAACCGATCGTCCACGGATTTGGACGAAGTGAGACAAAGTCATCTACTCATTCTCTACATCATTCTTGGTCGTCTCTTTTAGAAAACTTGACGATCGAGTTGCCTCAAGTCAGAGGCGGGAGCCCGTTTAAAGAATCATCGATGTGGTGCCACCTCGACGAGGATATCGGAGATCGAAGAGATCAGAGCAGCCGCAACGGAGCGTGGGATGATAGTTGAAGAACGAAGGAATCGGATCGTTCGGTATAACCTTTCTACACTCTTTACAGTTTGTTAGTTTAGCAATAATGGCAGATCCGGGTTAAAGTATACGATAGCGCCAGTTAAAAAGTTTTTGTTCCGCATTTGGCGTCTGTAGACTGCCGGGGCGCTAGCGTAGACTTACAGTGGTATCAGAGCCTAACCATTTTGCTATGCTAACTTGTGCTAACGCGTTTAAAATATCGATCGAACCGGAAATCGAAAATTGCAAAATTCTAACTTAACAATTTCTGTTAATTTTAAATGGCCTCCTAAAAATATTCCACACATCTCAGAAAACTGTGCAGGGTTTTTTAAGCACACGTGCAAAATTTGAGCACGTGATCTCACCAAAGCGCCGCGGATGAGCGGCCAAACCCATGGTTTAGCCGCGCATCCGCGGCCATATGATGGGATCAGTGCACCAAATTTTGTATGTGTCTTCTATGTTGGATTTTGTGGTTTTTGGTAAATATCGTTTTGGCCCAGATTTTGTTACTGTTCACCAGTAAGTCGTGGGGCCCACTTTTTGATATTTGGTCGATCGAAATTTAAACACGTTAGTTTACAGTGCTTACATTATATCTCCGACCGGGAATGTCATTTGATCGGTAAACCGCGTCTGATTGCTATAGTTCTTTTAGACGGGTTTACGAACGTGACATTCACGTTGATGTTCTGTGTTGTGCTGTGATGTTGCGGATTTGTCGTGGTGGATAGCAGTGTGCAATGGTAGTACAGTTTGTGTTTATTTGTACATTTGATATTGCGGGGCGAGCGTTCAACTTGTGGACTGCCGTCACTGCCTGTTGTATAATATTCTTTTGGGGCATGACCAGGTTGCGGTCGATGTACCTATTGTACTATTTTTCATTACTGTACTAGGTTTTGCCCCGCGACGGAGTGCACGGATAGCCGGGTTCTGGGGGGCAACGGGTCCGCATCTCATGGCTTTGAGAGGCAGAGGGGTCCCACTCTAGAATTGGCAGACTATTCGCCGCACTCGTAGGGGGTACAGGTTGACCCAAGGAGGGGTGCCCAAGATTACCGGATTCCGTGAAGTGCTGGGTGGTCCATTCACTATGCTGTAGGGGGCTGCCTCGCTTCAGGTTTTGGCAGGTAACTTGCCGCGCCCGTAGGGGTCTAGGTTTCATTGCACAGGCTATCCACACGACAGGGGAACGTCGAGTTTCAGCAGCGGCTCTGTGAAACTCGGGGATCCCAGATTATCTGTATTGTTCTGTGATGCTTATTACTTTTCTGTAATGTTGCATATTATCACGCCTGGAGCGATTATTGTATATTGGTTTATATACTATTAGATGTTGTATATGTTTTACACCCGCGCTAGTCCAGTCCCCGCTCTGTTGTTAGTTAAGTAACCTAACGAGTGATGACGGGACCCAGTGATGAATGCGGATGGCATATACGTACATTTTATTTTCGTTCTTTTCTAGTGTGATTAAATGATGGGACTGTGTTGATTCTGATCAATGCAAAGTAAAACAAACCTGTTTTCATGTTGTTGGAACAAATTTAAAAAGTGTTATTGCAAAGACGTTTTCTTTTGTTATGCATAGCGGTATTCAGTGGAATATCCTGCACCTCATTCGACGGGGCAAGGGATGATATCCCTTCACCAGGACTGACCCCTTGGGCAGAAGTTTGCGTCAGGGTAATAACTTCACTATAGTCGATTACATGTTGCTTTGTATAGCGGTATTCAGTGGAATATCCTGCACCTCATTTCACGAGGAAAGAGCCGAGATCCCTTTACCGGGAGTGACCTCTTTAGCAAAAGGTTTTCGCCACTATATTTTAAAAGGCTATCAGGTTCCTTCAACGAGATCAAGTTCATTACGTTAAAGGTTTTTCGCCAAAAACCAGCCGTAGCCCTCCGTCGTTTCTTATGGATGGTCAGTAATATTCAAGCTATGTTTGTTGGCTTTCGTCAAGGCATAGTGTTTGGTAATTGCTGGGGTATTCATTTGTTGCATAGATAGATGTGTTGGTTTGGGACAGTCGTATTACCTTGTTGGCTTTCGTCAAGGGTATGTACGGGTGGGTTCAAAGTAACAAGATAATGACGGGCAGAACTTGACATGTGACTTATGATTTGTTGACTTTCGCCAAGGTCATAAGAACATGGGGGTAAAAATCATATCGGGAGTTTCTAAAGAAACTGAAACTTGCCAGGCATGCGCATACCTTCTGGAGTGTGATAACGCGAGTGGATTCCGTCACGTTATCATGCGATGAGAGTTGGATCCCGATTCCCACTGATGAGTTGGTTTACTCTTCGGGTGATTCCGATTGATTCTTCTTTAGGTTTGGAGGAGAATTTGACAGGACAGTGGGAGGTTTCCGGATTAGATAAAGTGATGACCATTCTGATCTAGGATAGAGTGCACGCAGAGTGTTTCTTTTCTCTCTCTCTTTGGCAGCGACCTTTGACCGACCCTAGACTATGACTCAGTGACCAAGTTGACTGAACCTTCTTAAAAATACTGGCTTTTGGATTGTCTGAGTTGCATAAGTCATTGTCACTCCTTCTTTTACCCTTTGAATTTCTCAGAACACCCGTATTACTACGGATATCCACTTCCATTGGATAGATCCATCGTATGGTTATATACGAACTCGAAGGGACTTCTTCGAGGATGGATCCAGGTTCAGGAGAAATAGAATTGGTTTATTCAGTTGTCTTTTATTATCACCTTCTCTCAGGTTGCGAGAGCTCCTTGGTTTAGGAGAGTACACCTATTACGCTTATTGGATAGTCTTATTCCAAACCATAGGCTGGTGCCGAAAGGTAGGGAATGAAGAAAACCAATTAGCCTAAGTAGGGTGTGCAGAAGGTAATATGTAAAGACAAAATAAAGGGATTACAAAGAGGGCAAAGTAAATTGCGACTGATATCATTCACGACCAAAACCACGTACTTCATCGCCACTCCTATTTCACCTTTAAAGGAATAAGGTATTATTCAGTTGTCTTTTATCATCACCTTCTCTCGAGATGCGAGTACTCCTTGGTTTAGGAGGGTACACCTATTATGCTTACTGGATAGTCTTCTTCCAAACCATAGGCTGGTGCCGAAAGGTAGGGAAGGAAGAAAACCATTTAGCCTAACGATGGTGTACAGAAGGTGACGACTAAAGACAAATAAAGGGATTTGGAGAGATGGCAATAAAATATACGGTTGAAGTCATGAATTGGATTATGGAAGAGGCATTGCTATGAATACCAGGATACCCCTACGAAACATTTTCATGTTTCAGTGCATTGTTAAAAGAAAAATTGTTTTCCCGATTAGACACTAACTCCAAGGGTATGTATTTACCAGGTTTCATTCTCATATCTGTATGGTTTTACAGATGATGAGTGGGAGTAAGATATTGGGAATTAGGTGATCATCCTCTTTATATCGGAATTCGTTGTAATTGGTGATATTTGAGGAAATCGCCAGGGTACAGTTTTCAACCTACGACGCACATGTTTTGAGTTGTTTAACTCAGCGGACTTATACAGAGTATTGTATGTTGTCCAAGTGTCCATTAGGACAAAGGGGTAGGTCCTCGTACTATGTTCTGTTTACTTATAACTTCTCTAGTATTTAGACAAGTGTTTCGTAGAAATACAAGGTCTAAGTTTTGAGAAGTTGTGGGTATAAGAATAAAGTAGAGAACCAGGTATCACAAGTATCGGGATTCTTCAAAGAGATCGAAAATGTAGATTCTTGTGATTGGTATTCAGATGATAGTGATGGTTTTGAGAAACGAGTTTCTCTTTCAGGTTACTCATAATTGGATGGATTCCTAAGTTGAGTAATGCTGATTAGCCTCTTTCCATTAAGTTGATATGCACTGGAGACAGCTGCATGGTTTGAATATGGTTCCAATTAAATTAGTGCCAAAGTTTCTATATTGGTTATAGAATAGTTCGTACCTTAAAAGATATTGAGGTACGGGGAGTTGTCCAGCTTATGCTTAAAACCAGACTCTGGATAACTCAGGGCACGTTTCTGTAATGGCTGTTTGTGGGTTGACCCTGGCTATGACGAGGGTTGATATTCTACCATTTGGAAGATCAATAGTGATATTGTTCTTGACTCGCCACAGTTTTAGTAAAATGGATCTTTTTCAGAAAACAGTAGTGGGAGTATGGTAGAAATGGAAGTGATTCTAGAACCGCGAACGATTACGGAAAATTTAATAGGACCTATACATTCAATCAGGTTTGACATTCCAATAGCCACTCCGCAGGTATGGTAGGTAACCTCAGACACCCGAGAGGTACTTCGGTAGCCTCAAGGACAGTGACAGGGAGGTTCTTATCTACCCAGACTTGACACTACTGTTGTTCCAGGATATGAGACCCGGTAGGAGGGTTGTCGTAGTCAGTGGGAGCAGCGGAAGAATAGTGGGCAAGATGCTTACATCTATTTATAGACTTGAGCAGTTATAGCGGAGATAGATCATCTAATTTTTGATGTGACAGTCATAGGTTTGACTTCAATCAGAATAAGGGATGGATCTGTTAAGAAGGTAGTAGGGTGTGATGTCATGGTATCTGGATGACATACACAGAGTAGGAAGTAAAATTCCTATACTACGATCGGTTGTACTGTGGTCGTCACACAGTTGTTTCTCCAGACAGGATATGGATATAATATTTGACATTCTGGTTTCTAGATCTATGGTTTTAGATCTAGATTTGGGTAGTTTCCCAATGTGGGTGCTTTGACAGTATTCTAATGGTTTTTAGAATAGATGACTCCTAGCATGGTGGTGTACCTGCAGGTGATGGAGTCACCCTCTCTAAAGGTGTCGTATAGACTAAAGGGGAGAGGGATGTGCATGATTGGCAGATCACTTGCTTAGGCAATTGAGTCAATCATGAGATGTCAAGTACCACACCAAATGTTGGTTTTGCACTAGATGCAATAAGTTTGTATTAATCCAATCCTGGAGAAGCATAAGGAAGCAGTTTTAGAACATAAGTACATGTTCTACGGATTTGATAACGGCAGCCTCTTTCGGGAGACGATTATCATTCCAAGCTTCAAAGGTGACATGGTTGACAGAGTGATTGTCAGAGTTATAGTTTTTCCCTCTGACGAAGAGGGACAGTATTATGGACAGGTGGTTCAAGAGGATACTGTGGGTGGCATGGTGCCGGATACTGATTAGGTTCAGTGATCGATACAGTCTAAGAAGTTTGGATTTGGAGTTCATTTATGAACTAGGTCCCATCAGATATCCAGACATATTCTAAGACAGGTATTACTCGATTCGGGAGATGGATTTCTCCGCGAACTTGAGATTTAGAGAGATATAGAAAGAAACTTCTAGGCGGATCCACTCACTAAGGCTATTTCTCGAACACAATAGTTTTACAAACGGGCTTTGTGATACTGATTAGTAGAGGAGTTGGGTGTTGGTTTCACACGGGCTGTGAGTACGCAACATCGCAATAATTAGCCTTGAGTGCAAGTGGGAGATTGTTGGAGATAGTGCCCTCATAGTCAATTATTGGATCGCAGGTACGTGATTGCAATGATTGCGGAGGACCTATACCGGTATGACAGTCTTACTCGAGATGATAGTATGCTATCTGGTTTGCCTTTATCAGTCGTGTACATGTTCAGGTGACTGATTACATGTTACACTTTGATAGAGCCCTTAGGATCTTGCTTTACTACCAACAGTATGATGGCGATCATATACGTGAGAGTTGGGTGGTTTATTCGCATATCCTTAATTGTGGTCCCTAGTCGTGGGAGTTTCGAGACAGGGCATCGATACTCCGGAGTAGACTAGTGTATACAGTCGAGACCCCGACGAGGGGCGGTGGCCGGTCTCACAAGCCACTGGTGTCAGTTGGATCACCTAAGATGTATACAGGTGCTCATTGGGTTATGAGTACACCGGACAGGACTCGCCGGGAATCTGCTAGTTAGTATTATATCTACCGTCAGATAGCAGTTCCCTGGTGACATGTGTACAGGTTAGTTCATCGACCTGAGGTCGTCATTTGTCTCGTGTGAGTTCCCACTGTGCTTTGATTTCTACCCTACCACGGCTCAAAGGAGTCGTGCAAACAGGTAGTTTTTGGGTACAGTCCCGAGCCATATGGAGGTACGTGAGCGGATCGGCAGGGGATTCGTCTCTCCCGGTATTGGGGGCGAGATCGTGCTGTGTCTAGAAGAGCCATTACACAAAGCCCACGGCCGTGGCAGGAGATTTACTGGTAGGTACTCCAGTAGTATCTCAGGGTGTTATTGGGCTTCACTCCGACACGACTTATACTGCTCTTGGGGGTCTGACGTTACTAGCCTTCTAGGCAGATATGCGATACTCATAGACGAACGGACCGGACTGTATATACATTGTCACTGTTAGGCTCAGTAGGGTTTTCCGGATGAGTTCGCTCATCGGCATCCCTTGAGGTCAGTCCATGGGCAGCCGTTACGCATTGCTAGTGCCGCTGACGGTTTGTGGTTAAACCCACTGCCAGGGTACTGACGAGTCATTAGAGTCCCCCACAGACAGTTTCCCAAGTTCGGGCGAAACGTTGTAGAGGCCGTATGGTTTTATGGCAGGGTTCGGAAAATGCACGTGCGTTACGCACGTGTTATTTTTCGGGCAGATGATACTGGTCGGCTTTGGTTTAAGCCGGATCCGAGTATTATATTGAGTAGGTATAATATCTTTGTCTCAGTTGCATTTGTATTCGATCGTAATACAAATGCGGGTATATTTATACAGTTTCGGGGTTATCCTGAAAGTCGTTTCAGGATCACTTTTGGAAGTTGCCAGTTTCCATTTTTCTATCAGCCGTCTTTTAACATTTGGTTAAAGACGGATTTATCTTTTCTTGGATGAGGTGAGTCAGTGTTCTAGAAGTTTCTGGAAGTGATGACAAGGATGGTGACTGGGTTCATGACTCATCTTTGCATTTATTAAATGGTGACTAGGTTTTAGTGACTCATTGTTTTAATTAATGCCTTTTGGATTGCTTAAGATCTTTTGTTATGATAAGGATGGTTTCTTGTGGTCACCCCCCTTCTCCTACGGTCACCCCCTCTCCATATATGAGGCCGGCCCCCTCTCTCTCTCTCACTACTTGATGTTTTCATTTGTAGAAAAGATATGATAGTATTTGGGGTGCATGGAATTTTACAGTCCATTTCATTCCATCACCCAATTTCCTCGGCAACTTCATTAACCGATCGTCCACGGATTTGGACGAAGTGAGACAAAGTCATCTACTCATTCTCTACATCATTCTTGGTCGTCTCTTTTAGCAAACTTGACGATCGAGTTGCCTCAAGTCAGAGGCGGGAGCCCGTTTAAAGAATCATCGATGTGGTGCCACCTCGACGAGGATATCGGAGATCGAAGAGATCAGAGCAGCCGCAACGGAGCGTGGGATGATGGTTGAAGAACGAAGGACTCGGATCGTTCGGTATAACCTTTCTACACTCTTTACAGTTTGTTAGTTTAGCAATAATGGCAGATCCGGGTTAAAGTATACGATAGCGCCAGTTAAAAAGTTTTTGTTCCGCATTTGGCGTCTGTAGACTGCCGGGGCACTAGCGTAGACTTACAGGTATGATTTGGATGGGTGTACTGCTCACTCTCACTACTCAAATTCTCAAGTTGTCATATTGCCTCATCATACATTGGAAAAGTCAGAGCTAGTTAGAAACTAGCTACCGGGTCGTTAGGTTATATGAGGGCGGTTATGGACGCATTCAAATCCATCATCTGTTGGCACGAAGCTAATCGAAATTCTTCCAATGACTGTTCAAGACTAGACATAGGTTGTGAGGGGGTTTCAGTAAATGATTCAAATTCGTTTGGATATGTGAAACTCCCAAATGGCTGTTAAGAAACAATGTCTAAGGAAGGTGTAAAAGTCGGGTAGGATTGATAGGAATCGAATGGTTGGACAGGATTAGGATCAACGTTATGATAAGAAGGTGATTGGAATTGTTGATCAAAAGAATTCGAAGTGGTGAAAGGTGTGAAAGATCGGCTACGAGATTGTTCAATTCTGTTAGCAATGGACATGGGTCTCGAAGTCGCAACGTGACTCTCAGATAGGGTATCAACATGAGAAGGGGTGAACGTTTGAAATGGTTGATACAAAATGGAGTGCGATGTCTAATTATTGGTTTTAGAAGTATCTATCCGATCTCTCAAAGAAATTTTGGGCATGGATGGATCGTTCGAAGTTCGGCCAAAGAAAGAACCATAAGAAGAAATGTCTGGTTGCGAGTACCAAAGTTCAGCAAGAGTTGGTCGTTTTGGAGTATCCATGTTAAGAAAGGAATGGAAGGTGGAAAACGGGTGAATTTTTATAAAAAAAATTTTGTTTTTGGAGTTTTTGAAATTGTTTGTTTTGTTTTTGAAAGAATACGGAATTATGGGACTAAAGTTTACATAAGCACAATCACAATCACAACATACACAAACAATCACCTAGAGCTAGAGTCTTCAAAGTCCAACTAGACCGCTCATAAACTTCCAAGCGACAAGTTGCAGGATAACCCTTGAATCGCCTCTTCACTGCCACTTGTGGCCAGGTAAGCACAAGTGAGGTAAGGAGGGTTCCGCTCACGAATCACCGTGAGACGGGCCTTTTAAAATTACCTCCTCACTTGTCTAGCCTAGGCACCTGATTGATTCGAAAAAGTGAGTGTTTGTAGTTTAACCGCAATCAGAACGGTGTCGCGCATAGCTAGACAGAGGTGAGTACGGGTCGTCCTCAGGGAAACGTGGAACCTTTTAATCTTACTTTAGATGTGTTGAAAAAGAGAGGAGGAATAAGGAATTTTGTGAAAAGTTTCTAGATCTACTTTAAGCAAGAGTGCAAATTTATAGATCTAGATTATTTTAGGAATATAGTTAATATAATAAGAGGGCTTGTAGGGTTCGTTAGGATTTAGTAGTCATGGACGATTAATTAAAAGTTGTTATTTTATCCTTTAATAGATTTAAAACTAGAACGACGGTGATGCGTGTAGATTAGGGCTTCTGGAGGGAAAAGGAATCCCACTCTTAACCCTTATCTCGACACGGAACTCCGTTCATATCTAGCCTTTACCAAAACAATCATTAATCTAATCTCTAATCGCGGTAGGAACTAACAAAGAATTGTTAGCACGCCCGATTAGGATGTTAATGATTCTTTTGATAAAGTTTATAAACTTTATAGGACTTAAAAAGGGTTTAGGGATGTTCATCATCCATTAGCTTACCCTAATCCTACGAACCCTAACAAGCGGAGAATTACTCGCGCACATTAGGAGAAGAAGATGAAAAGACAGAGAGGGTAAACATAATGTAAAATGCAAAATAACTACCTTTATTAATCAACTTGAACAATCTACACTTTATTCCGTAGAAAATGATTACAAAACTTGATTTGCTTCTCGATCTTTCCTAAGGAGGTAGACGAACAGTTGATGATCATCCTGGATGCGTGAGCGTCTGGGACTTCGTGATCTCGTCGGGTTGATCATTTTTCCAAGAGGCTCTCGGTCCTTATTTATAGTCCTAAAGCCAGAAAATTAGCTTCCTAATTTGGAAGCAAACAGTAAAGATTCACCCAAAAAAGTCTCAGCTCCTAACTCCTCTTTTCTGCGGCGGATCCGCGGCCAAAAGAGGGGTTTGGCCGCGGATCCGCGGCCCTATGATCTTATCGTTGGATCATTTTTCTGTGGCTTGATCTTTGTTACATGTGGCGATCTCTGGAACCTTTAGAACTTGGAAATCTTCTCGTAGTTGCTGCCAGACTTGATTTCTAAGTTTTGATTTCTTAATTAGGCGGGTTTGCTTTAACAACTTGATTTCCTTGATTTTAGACCTGAAAATTCTGCACAACAACTCAAATGATAATTAGTAGAGTTTGTTTTCTTAAGATTTGGTCAATGATATTATTTGCATACATTTTCCTACCAAATGTTAATTATAATATATCAACACATAAAAAATAGTATTTTTACAGATAAACCCTCATATGTATCATATATTATAATAAACATCTTTTCTATTATAGAAATAGTAGGAAAAATGTAATAACAAATGTGCAGTTTTATCAACTGAACAGCACCACAAAGTCAAGTATAGATAAACGACCGATTCTCCGCAACCTTCACTTGTCCTAAATAAGCGTGACAAGTCCTTATAGATTTAGTCTAGATATTTTTTATTAACTCAAGGTAATGCGTATACTTTTTGTGATTTATGGGATCTTAGGAAGGGTGATGAAATCCCCACCCAATCTTAATTGGTGTTCAAGCCCCTTAATGTCCGTATTATTATATGCAAAGCGTATAAACAAACAAAATCTAAAACAACAAAAAAATTATTTGGTGGCGGCGCAAATTTGTGCAAAGAAACCTGCAGAAAAATACAGTTCAGTGGAGTTTACAGAGAGTTTTAGAGAATAGGGAAGGGTGAAAAAAAAATTTGCTCACAGAAGCCTAATGTTGACCACGGAACCGCCGCATATCCATAGCTTTGACCGTGGTTCCACGGTCAAAGTGTTGAGTTGGGGCTTCGAAATTGGTCCCTGTACTCCCATTATGATGTTCTTTTGTCCTAAATCCTCTGTTTCATTATTTGATTACTGTACTTGCTCTAGATAGCCTGCACACTTGCACATAAAAAATATCAAAAAAAAAAACAAAAAGGGCTTTTGTTTTTATTATATATATATATTATATATGAAAAAAATATTAACCCGAATGACAAGAAAGAATATAAGTTACCGTCTTCCCGGCAACGGCGCCATTTAATTAGTATAGAAACGCTATCCGTTTTATGATATACGTTCTACTCTGTTCTCTACTTACCACAATCAAGACGGTATCGCTTTGCAGCTAGCCGGTTGAGCATGGGTCGATCCACAGGGAGATAGTTGTATGTCCGTTCTTGTTTTAGATGAGTCAATGAAAGAATGTATATGTGTTTGTTTAAAACTATCCTATGTGATCGTATTTATGTTCAAGTAAGCTTGTTAGGGTTAAGGTTAGTTAGTAAAGTTAAGATTAGTCTTGTACTTTTCTTTTGCCATTCTTAAAATGATGTTGGGATAATCGAAGGTAGCGGGGATTAGGAGGACATAGGAATGTGATTTGCGAGTTTAAGCAAGCTTTCCAACGCTAAATCCATTCCTAGTGCCCCTTTTCATTCCGCTACGTGGACTTATTTCCAACCCTCGGGCAAAAATACACAATCATGTATCTAATTGGGTCACAACTACATGTCACGTTGTAGTGCGCCCAAAGGACTTCTCGACTTAGGTCACGGCTATATGTCACATATAGCGCGCCTAAGAGAGTGGGTTGTGTTTGTTTGGTCTAGGTTCGTTTTAAGGTGTTTGGCGAAGAGAAGCACAAAGGTGTTTTCCGTCCCTCATACTAACCTTCCTTAGCCCCTAATAAGTGTGGAATTATTCACACATTTCAAAGGAAAACAAAACAAGAAAGAAGAAATGAAAGAAAGGTAAAAAACGGTTTTACAAATGGTAATAAGCTAACTACTTGGGTCATCACCTAAGCAAGGAACTCCGTCGAGTATCATGGCTTGAAAATACGGATAAAAAGAGAAGGAAAATAAAACAAGAAATAACAACTACTTAACAACAAGAAATAAAATTACACTAGGAATTAAAATTACAAGATAAAATAATAAAGATACAAGTTTAAAAAAACCCATCTTCATTGATTTTCCACTCAAGATCTCTCACTACACTTTAATGGAGAATAGATGATGAAGAAGAAGAAGATACAAACTAGACTACACTAATTCTAACTAAAAAGATGCATTTCCACTTGGACACAAAACTGGAGTATTTATAGGCAGAGAAATGAAACCCTTGACCCGTATTCTGAGCCCTAATACAATGACCAATATACCCCAAAAATATCTTCTGGTGCTGAGTTAACTCGGCCGCGGAACCGCCGCGTAAATGCCACATTGGCCGTGGTTCAGCGGTGGGTTTGAGGGATTGGTTTGTCATTTTTTGTGAGGTTTCTTGTGTTGCTTTCTTCTGTTGTTTTACATGTCTCAAATTGCAAATTGCTACCAAAATTTCTTCTGATTTGCAACAGTCCAAAATGGCTTTACTTTTAATTCATTTGACCTTTATCTCCCTCGAGATCCGCGCACCCATTGAATCTTGTGCTACCCCTCTCATGCTTTGTGCATGTCTGAGACACGAATGACCACTGTTATTTGTCTTGTCTCTTGAACTGGTAAGCGGCACTAGACGGATACGGATGACCGGAACCCAGCTTTTATCTGTTTGTGGCAGATGTTCAGATGTTCTGGATTTTGGCATAATTGTGGAGATTTTGTATGATTTGCGTTATTTTGGACTGGGAACCTGTAACCTGTAAATATGTAGTAAACACGGATCAAAAGCACCTGCCTATAAATAAACGAGCAGAAGAATGGACAGTATTAAATGCAATATTCTGGTATGAACATGAACGTTGCCGAATCTTCGCACCTTCCCACATGAGACGACAATGGAGATGAAAATGATCCATTTTGAGTTGCCGATAACCCCACCTTTGAGGCAAGGAAGAAAAATGATGAATTCACCGCCTCTTCGGCACAATTAATTACATTTTAATACCGCTCATTTCCTATCATTTTGTCAATAAACAGTGTTATTTAATCCGTGTTTGCTCATTAGTATAGGTTACAGGTACACAAGTAAAATCACTGAAAAACATGCACAAAATGCACAGAAACGACGGTTTTTAGCCGGAACTACAAACGGGACGGAAAAACGACCAAGTTCTAAAGAGTTTTGCAATAAATGAAATTGTGTACAAAAATAACCCATTTTTGTCCAACTTGATACAAGTTATACTTGTATGAACACATATTTTCATAATTAGGAAAGCCATGGTGCAAGTGGGCACACAAGTGGATCAAATGGGCATGACTCATCATGAGTGTGCAAGTGGACCACAAGTGAAAAAGAGTTGATGTGAAGTGTGAAAGCAAAAGATATGCCTACTTGCTCACCATCTCTGTTCTTTACCTCCAAATTGCAACCAAGTATGAATTAAAAGAAAAGAAGATACCAGAAAGATGATATTGAACTTAGAAGACCACAGTACAAAGATGGACCCCATTCTTCAATATCTAGCCACAAATTTATTCAAAATGGGCGTAAATTTTGGCCCAAACTTGGCCAAATTGCCTCATGCTCTTTTAGTGGGCCCCTCTCTGTCATGTCAATCCTTTTTTATAACTCTTTTTCCTGTTTGAAGTCTATAAATAGCAGATCACATATTATGTTTTGGTTTGACTTTTGGAGTGAGAAAAACAGATTGTAATATTTGTTAGCTTCTTCTTCTTCTCTCTTTAAACTCTCACTTGAGTGCTCTATTAAAGAGGTTGAAGTTTCTATCTATCTTGTCGCTCAAGCCTTCCATATGAATAAAGAACTTGCACTCTTTTCTTTTACTTGTTCATTTATTTTTCTTGCTCTTTATGTGTTCTTTCTCTCATGTTTCGTTTTCTCTTTTATGATGTTTGAGTAGTTTCTTTGGTTGTGGTGATGGTGAGAATGGAGATGAATGGCTTAGCCTTTCTCCTTCTCTTATGAATGTTTAAAGTGCTCAAAACTTGATTTTAACCTTAAAATTGTTTATGGATATATTTGATATGGTATTTTGATTTTGATGGTTACTTGTAAAATTTATCATATACCATATTCTCTCATTATCACCATTTTGCAATGTTAAGTTAGAATCAAATTTGTGTTAACTTTGCTAGGTAGTTTAGATATGGTATTTTGCTTATGTTGCTTGGCACCCTTCATCAAGCATATACCCTATACTATAACCCATCTAATTAGCAAGATTAATGCAAACTTTTACTTCTTACTTGCAAATTGATGTATGTTGATATTGTATGCTTGTTAACCCTTGTGCTTAATGTTAATAAATCATGCGCGGACATAAAAAAGGTAAGTGAGAACATGACAGACTAATTTCTTTTCTTGCGTTGATACTTCGACATTTAATGGTTTATGCTTCGTTGCCGCCTTGATAAGCCATGCTTCATTTCAGAATCAACACAAGGATGGAACACTCATGATCAAGAGAAATTCGAAGATTTCGCCATGATTCAATCATCTGAACCGGAGCCACGTCCGCTTTTCTTTTCTTATACTTTGTTTTCTAATTTTTGTGACAAACCAACTAAAACTCATTCTTTTCTCTTGAATTTGATACAACAACTTCTAATCACCAATTCTCTGTTGATCGACTTGTACTTGCCGGCTAGCTACAACGAGCCATCCATTTGTGGTTGATATTTTAAAATGAGACCGAGCTCGCGTGCGCCTTATTTCTAGAAACCTTTTTTTTCAAAAAGCATAGGTGCGCGCACGCGACGTCCGAACAATTTGCCGTTGCCGGGGATGTGGTAGTCATTAGAGGTTGTTATTTCAGATTCATTTGTTTATACAAAACTAAAAAACTAACAAAATTTTTGAAAAAAACAAAACAAAAACTAACTTTTCTAAAATTTTGTTCTCTTTCTTTTTGATCTGTTGTCAATCTGAGTTTCATTGAAAATTTTGAAGTATGAAAATGGGACACTAAAAAGACAAGAAGCACACGGTATAAAGTTGGAACCCCAACTCAAAGAGTTGGGCGCCATTTTATTCATTTGGGCCGCAAATTGCGGCCCCACTTGCTCTGTTTGCTCCAATTTTTTGGTGTTTGCTTCTTTGTTCTATTATTGATCCATTTTTATACTTTAAATTTCATAATTCTGTGTGTGCAGCATATTGGCTATATATTTCTTTTCCGCTAAATTTTCCTATATTTCCGACATTTCAGTTTTAGACGGACTTGCGACCAGCGAACGTGAGGAGAAAATTGAACTTTAAAGAACAAGGATTTAGTGGAGTACAGTGCCAAATATCCGGGTAGTTGACCAGCGCAAGTGAACATTCAAGTACTCGTGAATCGACTCAACGGGGGTTTCTTAACCCGAACATTTCGGTACATATTTCTAAACACTTTCTCGAATACGGACGCATTCTGATATTCTATCTTTTGCAGGATTGTTTGCAAGTTCGCCGCCAATATTAAATGAGAACTAATCTGTATTTGTTTCAGCGCCTAAGTCTTAAATGAAAAAGATGTGCTTGATTGTTGGATTGCTTGAATTCTTTAATTGATTGCGCATTTACATACGTTAATACGGACTTATGGGCAAAAGAACCCTATAAGATACGGTAAAGGATTTCATCACCTTTTCCATGGCCCACAAATCATAAAATTGTATTCTTGCATACCCACAGTAATTTTAAAATCAATAAGAACTCCAACTTTAAGGATTAGCGCTTAATAGGGCAAATTAATTTTGTTTAGAACACACTTAATGTTATATTGATCACGAGGTGTCTATGCAAGTATTCACAGCGCAACTGCCAAAAGTGAAAGAGTTATTTTAATTAAGGAATTTCGCGAAAGCGTTAGACAATATCCCCTTATCTCTGCACTTACCTGGCTTCGTGATCAATATATCTCGAGCTCGTTTCTCGACACAGTTTTACTTCAACAATCAAGTTCTTGAGAAGTTCTAGTTGACTTAGCAAAACATAGACTGCCAGGGGTATGATATTCTTTGTTTTTTGGGATTTTGTGAATGCTTTTAGATATAGGTTATACACAGTTCAATTCGATTCTTCACAATCCATTTTTTTTTTATACATATACCTAATTCTTTTGTTCCAATTGTCAAGATTCTTCCCATATTTTCAAATACTTTCCTTTCTTAGAGTGTAACCAACCGCACCAAAATGTTGATATCCATCCACACCCTAACACTCTTGAACCCAATCTTACTTCAAACATAGAGCAAATAATTGAAAACTTAGAGAAAGTGGTCGACTAGATGACTGCTTTAGCATCGTTACCATCACAACCCTCCCTTTCTGAAATAATTGACACATCAATAAGGTATGATAATGAGATGTATGCCAGGTTGACTGCTTTAGAGAAAGGTTTAGAAGTAATGATTGCAGTCAAGAATCAAACAGCCTTGACGCTAGCCATGTTCATAGAACAATTTGATCAATGTTTCACTCTCAATCGCAATTATTGGCTAGAATCGACGAACAAGTGAAACATTTAGCTGTACAGATTTTAGGGAGTAAACACAGTCAATTTGAAACCAACAATGCCAATATCTATCAGCTAGAAAGTTAACTGAGTGAGATAAATGATCAAACAAATTTTGATGATTCATAGTTGATGATGAAGAAATAATTGATTTGACTAAGTGTTATAAAGACAAGTAAGAAAACCCTCTGAGTCAGTTCGACACTAGTCTTCAGGTACCAATTAGGCCTCCTATCACTTGTGATCTTGAGGATGATTTAACTGATAAACTATTTGAAGATGAGATTCTTGCACCAACTGATTGTATCGATAAAATTTTAGAGGAGGAAACTTATGAATTTAACGGGTATGGTTTCGATATAGTGTTCGACAAAATTCACAATCAGGAACCCACGACTTTAGTATTACCGATTGATATAGTTTTTGATGAAACTTTAGAGTGGGAACCTACATTACTAAATGACATCGACCTACCTATAAGTCAGTGTGTTGAGAGAGAACTTGAATTGGAAGATATGAGCTGTATTGACAAGAATATGATTGGAGAGAATTATAGAAAGGAAGATAACGTAAACAAACATTTTTTTATGCCAAGTTTTGAGGAGATAAATGCGGACGAGCTTGATATTCTTGGTGAGTTTGAGTCGCGATCACTTTGGGAGCATCCTCGGGACCTCTCTTTTGTTGAAATTTTTAAGAATGAACTCCAGTTTTTAAACGAACTTGATCTCGAAACTCAACACATGCTTCTTGAAAATAAAATTCATCCAGGCAACAATTCTTTGCATTCTTCAAAATTTTGTCTTCGTCTATATCTTCAACGTTTTCTGATCCCTACTTTTACGCATCCATGCCCGACACTAATATCTAACCATACCACTAACATTTTCTTTTTTTTCATATACTTGTTCTTTTACCAGACCTGGTCTTATATTGACAAAAATTTTAAATGGCCGGTACTAATTTCTGGACTAACACAATCTCCTAACTTTTAACTGTTGTAATTTATTAACTTTTTGTAAATACTGTTTTAGGTTCTTATATCTTAGGTTTCCTTTTTTTGAATAAAAAATCACCATAGATGTCTAAGTCTAGTAACCGGAAACGAGGGCAACGATGAGGACGTTGTAAATCTCAAGTTTCGGGGTGAGCATTCCATTTGTTTTGTGCATCATGTGTAAATTCTGCATTGCATATATATTGAAAAACCCACAAAAATTTGAAAAATTTTCAAAACATAAAAACCATTTCGTCAGGTTAACTAGTGGGAAAATTTAGACTCGAAGTCCGATGATTTAGTTTGATAAGATAGAAACAACTAAATCATATTTTTGGAGATTGAAAACCCGAAAGATAACCCTCTTTTGAGTTTAAGCGTAGCAAATATACGTTTTTTCATCACACTACACGTGTCATGAGTTTTTGAGAATTATATGACAACTTTGAAATGTCTTAAAACTTTTGAAAAATTGATAAACTTCTTTAGAATCAAACAGATTTGTTTTGAAATAAGTAATATCAAGAATAGTTCATAAAGTGAAGTGGATATGAAAGGATGTTATTGAAAGCTTTAATGGAGGCTAAGTCTGAAAATATGTAGGGTTGCTATGCACACGCACAAGGGTCTACGAGGCATCAACCATGCCCGATTAAAATTTTAGCCGTGCCGAACAACCCGAATACGGATCTTTAAACTAGAGATTAGGCGAAAACAAACATGTTAACAACTTTAACACTAAGTGAGAGCGATTACAACCTTTGTAGATCCGGTCCTTCACTTCATATGCTACGTGTTGTGGTCCCTTCACTGCGATCATCGGGTTCCGGACTCTCGAGGTTCCACGAAGAGAAAGATGCAACTTTTGCTTCCTATCTTCGATACAAAGATGATCTACCTTGAAGTTTCGTTAACACAAGCTAACACTCATGAAATGATGTGAACACCCTCATCTAAATAGAAAGGGAAGATGAAGATGATGAAGTAGGATTTTTGCTCTCTTTATTTATCTTTTTCTCACATTTATTCATCACCTTGAAAAAACTAGTAAGCTTTTTCATGAAGAAAGAAGAAGGAAGAAGAAGATGAATAATGATCGAATTCCTTTTGTGATGAATAATGAAAAGAATAATATGATGAATAATGCAACCATGGTCAAGTAACCATTGTATAGATTGAACTAGGGTTAAAGGGTGTGGTTGGGTTAAGAAATATCATGCAAAAATATCTTTTCCCAAACAAAAAAGAAAACCTTCTAGAAACATCTAGAAAGGTTTAACCCTAATCAAACCCTAACCATGTTTAATCTCTACTAAACATGTTGCATTAGTTATTATATCATGTTACAATATTATATATCACATATATAATATTTATTGTAACCAAATAAAATAATACAATTAACATATATCGCATATATATCAATGTATTACCCGAGTGAGAAAAAGAATCTTTTAGTGAGCCAATATTAGATAATGTAATTTAATATATCATATATATTATTATACATTAAATTATCGAATCAACACTTGATCCAACAATCCGTCTATATCGCATATAACCAACTAATATTTATCCGTACCGATTCATCGAATCAACACTTGATCCGATGACCCGGCTGATATCAAATATCGCGAGAATAGAATACGGTATCTCATATCGTATTATCCTCGGTCCCGTACATATCACATATGTGCCCCTACTCCGTTTTGCCTGAGCCAAGAAACCTCTGTGTATGACTCTAAAGAATCGTCAATACGCTGGCAGTAGGTGATGATCATATCAAACACCCACAAGCTGCAAGCGGTCAGCTAAACGTAACAGCTACCCAGGTATTGAGCGCTCAGAAGATCAAAAAGCAAGCCTATACATTCTCCTGTGAATCCAAAACAGTAACACTCCCGTACAGTCCGGTCTCGTCGTCTGATATGTTGCATATCTCGTCTAGGGGTGGTAAACGTCAGACCCCAGTAGCTTGATAAGTCGTGTCGATATGAGGTCTATAACAGTTCGAGAAACTACTGATAACACTTACCAGTAAATCTCAGCAACCCTGGCCAGGGATTTCCGGTTTTAGCCAATCGAACACAGTACAACATCAACTCCCTATACCGAGAGAGACGAATCCCCTCCTATCGCTCATTGCCTCCATGTGATTCGGGACTGTACCCAAAAGCCACCTTTTTGCACGCCTTCTTGGACGTGGTATGATGGAAATCAAAGCACAGTAGGAATCACACAAGACTCTATGACGATCTCGGGTCAACAGACTACTCTGTACCAGTGTCACCGGAGAACTGCCATCTGACGTATGGTATAATACCATCTGGGAGTTCTCGGCGAGTCCGTCCAGTGTACCCAGTCTCCACTGAGCACCCGTACACCATCCTTGATGTCAAACACCGATGGATATGGGATCATCCATCGCCCATCATATGGGTCAAGATGCGTATACGCTAGTCTACTCTGGTGCATCGATGCCCTGTCTCGATACACCCACGACTAGGAACAATTATAGGATGTACTCGTCGACTACCGTGGCCCCACTAGTATGATCTCATCATAGTCCCAGTAGTCGAGTACATATCCTAAGGGCTTTATCAACATGTAATATAGAGACAATCAGAGTACATGTTAAGATAAAGTACAACCAGATAGCATACTATCATGTCGAGCAAGAAAGTCCTCCCTATATATGTCCTAGCATCCACTACAATATACATCGTATGTACAGTAATGGCCTCTAGGGCATACATATAACTAACAAAATAACCCATGTGGAACTTGATTGGAGTGATTACACACCTTATCTATACGAACATATTTTTGGGATGAAAAGAAAAACTGGCAATATCTCCGTTTACACTGCTTTTTGAATATTTTAATTCACAAAAAAGAGTTTTTTTTGTGGCCTTGGTGACTTGGGCAATTATTTCTTAAGGGTGTCTCTATATCTAATACCCTAAAACCATCTGGTTTGAGAGTCATTGACCCAAAGCTCGCTCAGTCTCCAATCGTCGAATAAAACAAGTCAAGCATGTATTCTCTCTGAGTTAAAAGTCCTCACGGTTCTTTATGAGAGAATAATCTTGGCTAAGACCAGTTTCAATTATAAAAGTTTTTTAGCGGAGATATAAAAGTTTAATTTCTAAAATTATAAGACTTTTTCCACGATCATGAAGGTGTGTGTGAACAAAGACAGGTGAAAGGTAGAAATGAAGAATAAGACTTAGTTTTCTGTTAAAATTGATAGAAATTCTGATTTAAGATTTAGCAGGTGAATGAAACTTGAGAATATCTTAAGTGTTTACAAACTTGCCTGATTCTTTTGAAGTTTTGCCTGGTCCATATTTGTGACGTGAATACGCTAATTAAAGTTTTTAAAACTTAACGATACTATTTGCACAATCACGTAAAGACGTATATGAACTAATGTTAAATGAGATGTGAGAAGTGAAAAATAAGGATTGAACGTTTTTGACTTAGGGTAATAGAATTTCTAGCATAAATACTGAACCTTAGGATTAGAAACGACAGTTACCTCACGAAACTAGTTTGATAGGATTTTGTAGGCGTAATCCGCTGAAAAACCTCAGGAGACAAAACTCCTCCTACTAAGGACACCTAGAGGTTCAACGGCTTGTTGCGCATGCTCAGTGCAATCGCGTTCCCTGGAAAAGTAATGTTAGGATTTTGTTTTATTCAGGATGAGCAAAATATAGGTTTAAGGGTATTTGTTCAGCACGATTAATTACATTTTAATACCGCTCATTTCTTATCATTTTGTCAATAAACAGTGTTATTTAATCCGTGTCTGCTCATTAGTATAGGTTATAGGTACACAGGAAAAATCACTGAAAAATATGCACAACATGTACAGAAACGACGGTTTTTAGCCGGAACTGCAAACAAGATGGAAAAATGACCTAGTTCTAAAGAGTTTTGCAACAAATAAGTTGTGTACAAAAACCCATTTTGGTCAAACATGATACTAGTCATACTTGTGTGAACACATATTTCACAATTGTGATAGCCATGGTGCAAGTGGGCACACAAGTAGATCAAGTGGGCATGGCTCATCATGAGTGTGCAAGTGGATCATAAGTGAAAAAGTGTTGATGTGAAGTGTGAATGCAAAAGATATGCCCACTTGCTTACCACCTCTGTTCTTTAACTCTAGATTGCAACCAAGTATGAATTAAAAGAAAAGAAGATACCAGAGAGATGATATTGAGCTTAGAAGACCACCGTACAAAAATGGGCCCCATTCTTCAATACCTGGCCGCAGATTTATTCAAAATGGGCGTAAATTGCGGCTCAAACTTGGCCAAATTGCCTCGTGTTCTTTTGGTCGGTCCCTCTGTCATGTCAATCCATTTTTATAAAAAAAAATTCCTGTTTTGAAGCCTATAAATAGAAGGTCACGGATTAAGTTATTGGTTGGCTTTTAGAGTGAGAAAAACAGATTGTAATATTTGACAGCTTCGTATTCTTCTCTCTTTGAGCTCTCACTTGAGTGCTCCAGAAAGGAGGTTGAAATTTCTATCTATCTTATAGCTCAAGCCTTCCATGTGAATAAAGAACTTGCACTCTTTTTCTTTTACCTGCTTGTTCATTTATTTTTCTTGTTCTTTATGTGTTTTTTCTCTTGTGTTTCATTTTCTCTTTTGTGATGTTTGAGTAGTTTCTTTGGTTGTGGTGATAGTGAAGATGGAGATGAATGGTTTAGCCTTTATCATTCTCTTGTGAATGTTTAAAGCGCTCAAAGCTTGATTGTTATCTTAAGATTGTTTATAGATATGTTTGATATGGCATTTTGATTTTGAAGGTTACTTGCAACCTTTATCATATATCCTATTACCTCATTATCATCGGTTTGCAATGTTAAAGTTAGAATCATATTTGTGCTAACCTTGCTAGGTAGTTTAGATATGGTATTTTTCTTATGTTACTCAACACCCTTCATCAAGCATATACCTTATACTATCAGCCACCTACTTAGCAAGATTAATGCAAAATTTTACTTCCTATTTGCAAATTGATGTGAGTTGATGTTGTATACTTGCTAAACCTTATGCTTAGTGTTGATACATCATGCACGGACATAAAAATGGTAAGTGAGAATGTAACAGACTAATTTCTTTCCTCGCATTGAAACTTTGACATTTTGATGGTTTATACTTCGCCACCGCCTTGATAAGCTATGCTTCATTTCAGAATCAACACAAGGAGGGAACACTCATGATCAAGAGAAAGTCGAAGATTTCACCACGATTCAATAATCTAAACCGGAGCCATGTCCGCTTTTCTTTTCTTATACTTCGTTTTCTATTTTTTGTAACAAACCAACTCAAACTCATTCTTTTCTCTTGAACTTGATACAACAACTTCTAATCATCAATTCCCTGTGGATCGACCTGTACTTGCCGGCTAGTTACAACGAGTCATGCACTTACGGTTAATATATTAAAACGAGATCGAGCTCACATGCGCTTTATTTCTAAAACCTTTCTTTCAAAACTACAAAGCGCATGGATAAGGTCCCAACACCGCCTTGAAGCAAAAAGTCAATGACCTTGCTCTGATGGTCAAAATCCTGACAGAACTAATAACGGCCCAAGCCACCAAACCGGCCGGGACAGCTCCACTGATAGAGATTTTATTAGTCTCCAAATTTAACCGCAAGTATACAGTTTATCGCAGTTGTACTTGTGGATAGTTCCTACAGAAAGGTGTGTTAACTACTTTTAAACCAAGTTAAATTTGAGTTGTTTATAAAACCTAAAGATTTAAATGTAAAATAAAATAAAAGATGGTTTTCAAGAGAGAGAAAGTTCTAAGGTTTTTATTTTCTTTATTTCTATGGTTGGTTTAAAGGATTCATCTTCTTTTCTAGTTTACTTCTAATATGTTTCCGTTAATTATAACTAAGCGTAGGCTATATTTAAATTATAAACATAACCAATCAAAATTATAACATCATCTAGATTATATTAAAACCTTAGTTCTACTTAATTAAAAGCGACCTAGGTTTAATCTTTCACAAAAATATGTAGGTCATGAGTGCAAAATTAATGTATTATCAATTAATCAAGATCCCTTTAAATTACCTAGCTTGAATATCTTATATTTAAATTAGTATCCTATCTTCCTTAATTAAGTTTCTAGGTTTCAATTATCATCAACTTAATTAATATATCGGTGTTATCATCTTTCTCTAATCTAGTTCAAGGCGTCATCTTTCATTGCTAAATTAGTTTATTAGATGCATAACTACAAAGATAATAACAAAGAACATAAGAGAAAATTAAAGTATAGAAAAGAAGAGAAATAAGCACATCAACTCATAGAAATTGCAAATAAAAACACTTAGAAGAAATATTAGTTGCTCATGATATTAAAGAAAACTAAAGTTTTATTAATATTCATAAGAAACTTACAATAGAACTCGATCTCTTCTCCTCGAAAACCCTAACTTGAATGCTATGAGAGAGAGATCAAATCCTAGGGCAATACAAGTGCTTATATAGGGATAAGGAAGTTTGGAGAACAAGTAATAAAAGATACAAGAGAATCAATTTTTTCCTCAAAATCTTAAATTCTAAATATGAAAATCTAGATGATTCTGTTGGTTGCGGATCTGCAATCTTTAGAAGCTCCGAAAGACGAAACCCTACATCTGTTCGGCACGATTTATTACATTTTAATATCGCTCATTTTCTATCAATTTGTTAATAAATAGTGCTATTAATCTTTGTCTGCTCATTAGTATAGAATACAGGTACACGGGCAAAAACGCTGGAGACGGTACACAACATGAACGGAAACGACGGTTTTTAGCCGGAACTGCAAACGGAACAGAATACAGATCAAGTCAAATGAGTTTGCATTAAATAAAGTAGTTCTGGGTTGGTAACTTGAGTAAGAATAGTGTGTATTGTTTGATAGCTTCTTCTTATTCTCTTTTTGAGCTCTCACTTGAGTGCTCCATTAAGGAGCTTTAAGTTGTTGTCTATCTTATAGCTCAAGCCCTCCATTTATGTTAATAAAGAACATGCACTTTCTTTTTGTTTAAATTCTTTTTCTTGTTCTTGTGTTTTATGTGTTTTCTTATCTTGTGTTCCATTTTCTATTTTGTGATGTTTGTGTAATTCTCTTTGGTTGTGGTGATGGTGAGGATGTGAGATGAATGGCTTTGCCTTCCTCCATCTCTTGTGAATATTTAATGTGCTCAAAATCTTGATTATAAGCTTAAGATTTCTAACTTGGATTGGTTTGATATGATATGTGATTCTATGGTTAATTGGTAATCTCATCATACACCATATTCTCTCCAAGATCCCATGTTGTAATGCTAAAGTTAGAATCACAATAGTGTTAAGGTTGCTAAGTGTTAGATAGGGTATTTTGTTAACAAGTTGATTGCCACACTTCTTCATTTCATATATCCTATACTATCATAACTCGCTTAGCAAGTTTAATGCTAAAACCAGTTGCTCGCATCTGCTAATTTGTGTATTTTTTGTTGATGTATGCTTGCTAACCCTTGTGCTTAATGTTGATACTTCAAGGTTGGACATACAAACGGTAAGTGAGAACAATACGGATTCGTTTCGTTTCTAACGTTGAATTTCGATATTTTGATGAATTGTGCTTTGCAAACGCTTTGACAAGCCATACTTCACGTCGGAATCAACTCAAGGAAGAAATAACTCATGATCAAGTGAGCGTCTAAGAATTCACCACGACTCAACCATCCTATCCAGAACCACGACCATTTTCCGTCTTTCTTAACTTGTTTTATATTATTTCTTATTTACTAATTCTTGTGACAAAACCCAAAGTCTTTCTTTTTGAAACTTTAATAACAATCTCTAATCACCAATTCCCTGTGGATCGACCTGTAATTGCCTGCTTGCTACAACGCGACATGCACTTATGGTTTATAAATTTTAAAACAAGACCAAGCCCGCGTGCGCACCATTTCGAAAACCTTTTTCTTTCAAAACTATAAAAGCACGCATGGGTAAAGTCCAAACATGTTTTTGGCGCAGTTGCTGGGGAAGCGGTAGTCATTAGGGGTTGTTATTTCTGGTTCAATTGTATATACAATACTAACTATAACTAAAAATTTCGAAAACAAAACTAACGTTTCTAACTTTTGTTCTCTGTCTTTTTGATTTTCTGTCACACTGAGTTTAATTTTAAGATGTTGCATATAACATTGGTACACTAATATGACAAGAAGCACACAGTGAAAAGTTGGAGCACCAACTCAAAGAATTGGCCGCTGATTGATGTGAAAACGTGTGTAGTAGTTAACCGCAATCAATAACGGTGTCGCGTGTAGTTAGACCGAGATGAGTACGGGTCGTCCTTAGGGAAACGTTGAATCTTTTACTTACTTTAGATGTGTTGAAAAAGAGAGGAGAGATAAAGAATATTGTAGAATAGTTTCTAGATCTACGTTAAGCACTAATGCAAAATATAGATCTAGATTATTTATGAATGTGATTTTATATAAAAAGAGGGCTTGTAGGGTTCATTAGGATTTAGTAGTTATGGATGATTAATTAGAAATTACTCTTTTTATCCTTTAATAGATTTAAAATTAGAACGACAGAGATGCATGTAGATTAGGGTTTCTGGAGGGAAAAGGGTTCCCACTCTTAACCCCTATCTCAACATGGAACTCCGTTCATATCTAGCCTTTACCAAAACAATCATTAATCTAATCTCTAATCACGATCGAGACTAACAATAAATTGGTAGCGTGCCCGATTAGGATGTTAATGATTCTTTTAGTAAAGTTTATAAACTTTATAGGACATAAAAAGAGTTTAAGGATCTTCATCATCCATTAATCTACCCTAATCCTATGAACCCTAACAAGCGGAGAATTACTCGCGCATGTTGGGAAAAGAAGATGAAAAGACAGAGAGGGAAAACATAATGTAAAATGCAAAAGAATTAAATAAAACAACTACCTTTATTAATCAACTTGAACAATCTACACTTTATTCCTTAGAAAATGATTACAAAAACTTGGTTTGCTTCTCGAACTCTTCCGAAGGAGGTAGATGAACAGTTGATGATCATCCTGGATGCGTGAGCCGTCTTGGGCTTCGTGATCTCTTCGGCTTAATGCCTTCTAACTTTTGCCCTTGGTCCTTTATATAGCCCTCAAAGAAGAAAAACTAGTTACCATATATGGTGACTTCCTAATATGGTGACTTTCCATGGCTGGATTCTGAGTCCCTGTCAGTATTGATTTTATGATTTTGGCAGATTTTTGATCCTGACATCATGAACACCTTGATCTCTTGACCTGAGCTAAATCTTGCACAATATCTCTATGAATAATGTTAGTTTATTTATTAAATTAGAGAGGGTGTCTTAATCACTATATATGGTAATAAATCTTTAAGAAACTTGATTAAGAATATTTAATATGCTATGCACTTTATATGGTAATAAATCTTTAAGAAACATGATTAAGAATATTTGATATGCTATGCATCTTTTAATTACTAAAATATTATGCATATATTTTGAAATATTATTCTAACCATTTGTATGATATTATATCTTTTAAGAATTGTGATTAGAATATTTGATATGATATGCATATTTTCAATTACCAAAATATTATATAAATATAAAATGCATATATTTTCCTTCATAATGTTAATTATAATATAAAAACATATGGTAAATAGTATTTTGCAGATAAATCCAAATATGTTCTATATTTATAATAAACACCATTAAATATTTAAGAAAAGTAAGGAAAATGTTATATCAAAAGTGCAATATTTTCGGCTGAACAAATACCCCCAAACTTAACTTTGATCGTCCCGAGCAAACTAATTATTCAAGAGAAGGAGAAAAAGAAAAAGAAAAACCTAAGTAGCACACTTTCGTAGGCAACACGTTTGCACTGAGCACGTGCAACAAGCCGTTAAACCTCTAGGTGTCCCTAGTAGGAGGAGTGTTGTCTCCTGAGGGTTTTCAGCGGATTACACCCACAAAATCCTATAATAAAAGAGAGATGGTGAAATTTACATATAAAGATAAGAACCATAAAAGAAATACTTTGAAAATTTAGAGTTTCCAGCTATACTAGCTTTTCAGTTGTCACGAGCCATATCTTAATAGTCATGAAAAAATGTTAGAAATCACATCATCCCTCAATAAAATATCGTCTTTATTTTTCATTCCTACCTTTCATCCAAACATCGATCATATACCCCTACGTCTGTGTATAGAACATCCCTACACTCGGAGAATTCAATTTAAGCTATCATACTCTTGTCCATCTACCTTAGTACTTTTTAATTTGATGAATACTTAGATTTGCTCACACATTTTCATGCGACCGTTAATACTTCTTGAGGTACTAACCAACCGATTACTCATGTGCTTGCTGATTAGGTGATAATATTTTTCTCGTCTTGCACCACCTAAGGCTTAGCAGTGACTCCCAGACCAGTTGGCCTTAGGGCACTAGGTGAAAAGGCACCCTCGCTATATTTTTTTATTGCTGCCTTGGCGATAACAAAACCAGTGTTCATTTTTTTCTTTTCACCATTTTTATATTTTCTTCATTTTTTCATTTCCTTCATACTTTGGCTTTTAGATAAGAGCATTTCAAGGTATCCTCTACTATCCCGAGTTTCAAGACGTGTGTAAGTGCATATAGTAGGGTATCAACATTCAAATGTTTGGCTTCCAGAATAGGAACTATTTTTCAGACTTATTTTTATTCTCAGATTAGTGACTTCCTTCATCTTACTAATAGCTCATAACTACTTATTACCAGTTCGTTTAAGAAAACTTCTAATTTTCTTGGTTTTCTTAAACTATTCCAATCTTTTGGATGTAATTTTTCACTTTCTATTCTTTTATTATCAAATTTTTTTATGTGTATATATAGTATAATGCAAAGTATGTGTAAATAAGCACAAACCTCCCCCAAACCTGTTTACAGTAGTGTCCTCACTGATGTCATCCGTTAAGCTCAAAAACCTGTAGACTTGGGAGGAAAAGGGGGAAAAGAAATAATGCAAGTGAAATCCTCCCCCAAACTTATTTCTTGGCTCACAATTTTGTAAAAATCATTTTCTTTCAAGAGCCAAAATATCCCCCCAAACTTGAGTTAAATAATGTTAAGCAATTAAAATCATTAGGGGGGGTTAAAGTTATTGGTCAAAGTAAAGCCTTACAAAGACCAAAAGTCAACACCAACCATTCAAAAATTTTATCGATGAAGTACCAAGGTTGGTGGAAGAACATATCGCCTTTCGACATGAAGAAGTGGGGAGGTGATAAGAGGTGTAATGGAAAAGGATTGCGTCTCAATTTGGAGAGACGACACAGTGATAGTAATGATGGATTACTCGCATTATCATGATTGTCCAAAAGAGGGGGTGGAGATCCAATTTCTTCATCTTGGAGTTGACTTATCTCAACACCCGTATCTTTTAAAAATGCGAGTTCATCAGCGAAATTTCCTCAAAGCTTTCATCGATACCCCGAAAAATAATGTCATCAGAAAAAATGGGGTGATCATCAGACTCTATAAAAAGTTCCTCATCAGCGTTAGATATTGACCCGGATAACTCGGTGGAAGAGTACATGGTTGGATCAAACAACAACATTTGAAAAGAGTCAGTATCGTGAGGTTGATCAAATTCGCTGCTGTCGACATCCATTAATTCGACAGAACACACATGAGCATAGGGCTCGGAGGGTTCACTTCCCAACTTGTAAATGTTAAGCTCAATTGTCTTCTTTCCAAAGGATAGGGTCATAGAGCCGTTTCTTCAATTGATTACTGCGTTGGAAGTGGCCAAAAAGGTCGACCGAGTATCACCGGGATTTGATTGCGTGGGTTTGCCACAGGTTGTGTATCTATAATGATAAAGTCCACAGGGAATATGAATTCCCCGACTTTGATTAACACATCCTCTAGCTCACCCCTTGGTTGGGTGATAGATCGATCGGCCATCTGAAGAGTGCAATGCGCAGGTTTTAACTCTCCGATCCCTAATTGCTCATAAACAGAATATGGAAGTAAGTTAACACTAGCACCTAAATCGAGTAGAGCACGATTGATATTTTTACCCCCAATGGAAATAGAAATTGTAGGACTTCCGGGGTCCTTTCGTTTCTTGGGTAGTTGTTGTGTAAAAGCAGTGCTCACATTACTCGCAAGGAAAACTTTTTTAGGTACTTGAATCTTTCTCTTTCTAGTGCACAAGTCCTTTAGGATTTTCGTATATGACGGAACTTGTTGAATAGCATCTAGGAGAGGAATGTTTATGTTAACTTGCTTAAAAATTTCCACAATCTTCTCCATTTGTAGACTTGGTCTGTTGCCCCTTAACCTGTTTGGATAAGGTGCTTGATCAATAAGTTTTGGGTCCAACGTTTGTGGAGAAGACTGTGGGGATGGATTCGATCCCAAAATTGGAGTGGGAATCGACTTAGATAGATTCGGCGAAATGTTCGAGCCTTGGGGAAAATGGAGAATAGGCTCGGGTGAAGGTGGGAGATTAGAAGAATTAGGGGAAGAAGAAGAAGCTGGGGTATCATTGGTGTCACTATCATCACATTGCTCACCCACTCGGTTATTCAGCACTTTTCCCGATCTCAACGTGGTAACAGCACTCACATTATAACTTTGTGAGTGGCCAGGATTAGGTATGGGTTGAGATGGGAGTTTCCCTTTCTCTCTCGCACTCATTGCGGCGTTTAACTGTGTGATTTGGTTTTCTATTGATTTAATACTCTCACCATGGGAGGCGGAGTTTTCGTTATGGTATCAATAGAAGACTTTATCTCAGCCGACAATTGCATGGATTATTTCATGAACATATCCAAAGTTTGTGCAAGTGAGTTGTCATTACCGGCCACTTGTGGTGTAGAAATGTTGGCCGGATTTTGGAAATTTTGTGACTGAAAGGGGGGCTGATTCTGTGGTTGTGGTTGCTGTGGAGGAGGTCTTTGATAATTGCTTTGTTGGTTTTGATTCCAAGCAAAGTTAGGATGATTCCTCCATCCTTAATTGTATGTGGAAGAATAAAGATCATTTCTAGGTCACTGTTGAAAAGCAGCATTAGTTTGCTCGTGACCTTAAAATGGTGCATTCATAGGACATTCTTCCGTTAAGTGTGAAGGATCCGAATAGCAACCACAGACGGTCTTAGGAAGCGTGACCTGATTTAGGGAGAATGATGAGAATTTATTCTCAATAGCGTCGAGTTTCTTCTGTATCGCTGCCATTTCGGCTTTTACTGCGATAGAAACATCGAGCCGGTGAACACCTCCCCTACATGAAGGTGGTCTTACGCTTTCCCACTGCAAAGTGTGTTCAGTGAGGTCTTCCAGATACTTCCAAGCTTCACCGTCATCTTTAAGCATGAAATTGCATTGACACATTGTTTCAAGCATCTGCTTTGTCGCTGGATTAATGCCCTCATATATAATCCGACATAAATCCCATCTTTGTATTCCGTGATGGGGGCATTGGACAAGCAGATCTTTGAAACGTTCAAAGCACTTCCAAAATGGTTCATTGGGAAGCTGGGTGAACTGGTTGATCTCGCTTCTAACACGGGCAGTCTTATGGTTTGGGTAAAACTTCTTAAGAAATGCTATGACGAATTCATCCCAATTAATGATAGAGTGTGCGGCAGTATTGTAAAGTCATTTTTCTGCCAAGTCGCACAGTGTGAATAGGAGAAGACATAAGCGCATAGCATCTAAAGTCAATTGTGAAGTACCCATCATTGCGCATACGTTTTCGAATTTGGTGATGAAAACGTATGCGTCTTCCGATTCAAGCCCGTGAAATTTGGGCAGCAGATTGATGTAGTAGGGTTTAATTTGGAAATTATCCCCGTTAGGTGGTGGAAGAGATAGACAAGTAGGAAGGGGACCACGGATAGGATAGCATCTCTCTTGGAGAGAGATGCGTGGTGGATTCTGTGCACCTACGGGCGGTGGCAGCGTGGTGTTATAATTTGATGGAGTGTCGTCCATCTCGGTCGTAGTGTGTGGTGAGGGAAAAGAAGATGAAGAAGTACCGACCTCGGAGTCGATAGCAGGAACGCGGACAAGACGGGCACTAGGATCCCGTGTCCAGCCAAGCATGCACTAAGCGGGTTTAGTGCAAGTGGCAGCGTGTGTGTGATTTAAAATTGGCTTGTTTTGAAAAAAGTGGGACTCAAGACAAATCACTCTAAAATGCACAAGCAACCCTAGAACTAAGGTCACCTAGGTCCAGTCTCTAGACCGCTCCTAGACTTCCAAAGGACAAGCCGCAAGATCAATCCTCTGCCGCCTCCGTACTACCCTTGTAGCCAGATAAGTGCCAGGTAAGTGGGAAGGAACCACGGTAGTTGGCCTAATTAAAAACCACTAGCCTTAGTCACACTTGCCTAGACACTACAAAAGTAATGCGGATAAGCGATAGATTACCCACGACCTTCCTCTGTCCTTATTGAGCGCGACAGTCCTTAGAGTCTGGTCTAGATATTTTTTAAATTAATGAAGGGTTGATCTAGATGCTCGGTTTGTGATTTGTGGGACCTAGGAAGGGTGATGAAATCCCCACCTAATCTTGATTTGGTATTTGCCTCTTAAAGTCCGTATTAAAATATGCAAAACAAAATCAATCACAAAACTTTTGCAAAAAGATTTTTGAGCGGCGCTATTTTGCAAAGAATCCTGCAGAAAATAGATTTTATTGGATTTAAGAGGAGAGAGAAGGAGTTAAGAAAGATACCAGAGAAGTTCGGAACCCTAGATCTCCTGTTTCCTCAAGTCCGTGACTCCAGATTCCCTCGCAAAATTCACACACAAATCGTTAAATATGCAATTTGCAGTTTTTTTTAATAATGATATGAATCGTCTAAGAATTCAACACAAATAATAAGAATAAAAAATTACGCACGTATCCCCGGCAACGACGCCATTTGATTGATGTGAAAAAGTGTGTAGTAGTTAACCGCAATCAATAACGGGGTCGCGTGTAGCTAGACCGAGATGCGTACGGGTCGTCCTCAGGGAAACGTTAAATCTTTTACTTACTTTAGATGTGTTGAAAAAGAGAGGAGAGATAAAGAATATTGTAGAATAGTTTCTAGATCTACGTTAAGCACTAATACAAAATATAGATCTAGATTATTTATGAATGTGATTTTATATAAAAAGAGGGCTTGTAGGGTTTATTAGGATTTAGTAGTTATGGATGATTAATTAGAAATTACTCTTTTTATCCTTTAATAGATTTAAAACTAGAACGACAGAGATGCATGTAGATTAGGGTTTCTGGAGGGAAAAGTGTTCCCACTCTTAACCCCTATCTCAACATGGAACTCCGTTCATATCTAGTCTTTACCAAAACAATCATTAATCTAATCTCTAATCGCGATCAAGACTAACAATAAATTGGTAGCGTGCCCGATTAGGATGTTAATGATTCTTTTAGTAAAGTTTATAAACTTTATAGGATGTAAAAAGAGTTTAAGGATCTTCATCATCCATTAATCTACCATAATCCTTTGAATCCTAACAAGCGTAGAATTACTCGCGCATGTTGGGAAAAGAAGATGAAAAGACAGAGAGGGAAAACATAATGTAAAATGCAAAAGAATTAAATAAAACAACTACCTTTATTAATCAACTTGAACAATCTACACTTTATTCCTTAGAAAATGATTACAAAAACTTGGTTTGCTTCTCGAACTCTTCCGAAGGAGGTAGATAAACAGTTGATGATCAGCCTGGATGCGTGAGCCGTCTTGGACTTCGTGATCTCTTCGGCTTGATGCCTTCTAATTTTAGCCCTTGGTCCTTTATATAGCCCTCAAAGAAGAAAAACTAGTTACCATATATGGTGACTTCCTAATATGGTGACTTTCCATGCCTGGATTCTGAGTCCCTGTCAGTATTGATTTTATGATTTTGGCAGATTTTTTATCCTGACATCTTGAACACCTTGATCTCTTGACCTGAGCTAAATCTTGCACAATATCTCTATGAATAATGTTAGTATATTTATTAAATTAGAGAGAGTGTCTTAATCACTATATATGGTAATAAATCTTTAAGAAACTTAATTAAGAATATTTAATATGTTATGCACTTTATATGGTAATAAATCTTTAAGAAACGTGATTAAGAATATTTGATATGCTATGCATCTTTTAATTACTAAAATATTGTGCATATATTTTGAAATATTATTCTAACCATTTGTATGATATTATATCTTTTAAGAATTGTGATTAGAATATTTGATATGATATGCATATTTTCAATTACCAAAATATTATATAAATATAAAATGCTTATATTTTCCTTCATAATGTTAATTATAATATAAAAACATATGGTAATTAGTATTTTGCAGATAAATCCAAATATGTTCTATATTTATAATAAACACCATTAAATATTTAAGAAAATTAAGGAAAATGTTATATCAAAAGTGCAATATTTTCGACTGAACAGCCGCCAATTAATTCAATCCGGTTGCAATTTGCTGCCCATTTGCCTCCATTTGTTCCAATTTTTTGTCAATTGTTTCTTTGACCCATTTGTGATCTATTGGTATATGCAAAATTTCACAATTGTGTGTGTTCAGCTAATTGGCCATATATATCGCTTTTTGCACTAAATATCGTATTTTCCAACATTTTCAGATTTCAATGGAATTACGAGCAGCGATCGTGCGTAGCAAGGTTCAATTTCAATAACAAGGAGTTAGTGAACTACAGTGCCAAAGATCCGGGTAGTTTGACCCACTCAAGCGAACATTCAAGTACTCATGATCACCTCAATGGGGGTTTCTTAACCCAAATCACATCGGTACGTATTTTTCTAACACCTTCGCTCAAATCCGACGCATTCCACTATTCTTTCTTCTGCGGGATTCTTCGTAAAAGTTGCCGCCAATAGAACAAAGAACTAACCCGTATTTGTTGCGGTGCTTAAGCTTAAAACGAAAAAAAATTGCTTGCTTAAATTCTTTTATTGATTTGCGCATTTGCATCTTAATACGGATATTAATGGCATGAGAACCAAACAAGATACGGAAAAGGATTTCATCACCTTTTTCCGTGGCCCACAAATCACAAAACTGCATTCTTACATGCTCACAGTAATTTTAAAATCAATTACAACTCTGACTTTAAGGATTTGCGCTCAATAGGGAAAATTAATTGTGTTTAGAATACCGCTTAATGTTATATTGTTCACGAGATGGCTAAGCAAATGTCAATGGCGCAACCGCCAAAAGAGAAAAGGTTATTCTATTTAAGTAATTTCGCGAAAGCGTTAGACAACCTCCCATTATCTCTGCACTTATCTAGCTTCATAATCCGTATATCTTGAGCCCGTTTCTTAACGCAATTTTACTTCGACAATCTTCTTCTTGAGCAAGTCTAGTTGACTTAGCATAACATAAACTGTTAGGGGTGTGATATTCTTTGTTTTTTTGTGATTTTTTGAATACTTTTTGATATGGGTGATACATAGTTCGATTCGATTTTTCACGATCCTTATTCTTTTGTTTATACACATACCCAATTCGTTTGTTCAAATTACCAAGGTTCTTCCCACATTAATGAAAACTTTCCTTTCCCAGGGGGTGGCCAACCCTCCCCGAATTTTGATATTGGTCACCCACCTAACACTCTTGAACCCAATCCCACTTCAAACATAGATCAAATGATTGAAAACTTAAAGAAAAAGGTCGATAAGATGGCTGCTTTAGCATAGCTACCATCATAACCCTCCCTTCCTAAAATAGTTAACACACAAATATGGTATGATGGTGAGATGGATGCTAGGTTGACCGCTTTAGAGAAAGGTGTTGAAGTAATGATTGGATTCGAGAATCAAACAGCTTCGACGCTAGCTATATTCATACAACAATCTGATCAATTGTTTCACGCTCAAACTCAATCATTGGCTAAAATCGATGAACAAGTGAAACATTTAGCTGTGAGGATTTTAGGGAGTGAACGCAGTCAATTGGAACCCAATAATGTCAATATCTGTCATCTAAAAAGTCAGCTGAGTGAGATAAAAGATCAAACAAATTTTGATAATTTCATAGATGGTGATGATGTAATTAATTTGACTGAGTGTTATCAAGACAAGCAAGAAAACCCTCCGAGTCAGTCCGACACTACCCTTTAAGTATCAAATAGGTCTCTCATCACTTGTGATCTTGAGGATGATTTAACTGATATAATACTTGAAGATAAAATTCTTGCACCGACTGATTTTTGCGCTAAAATTTTAGAGGAGGGAGCTTATGAATTTTACGGGTTTGGTGTCGATGTAGTGTTCAATATAATTCACAATCAGGAACCCACAATTTTAGTATCACTTATTAATATAGTTTTGGACGAAACGATAGTGTAGGAACCTACATTATTATATGACATGGACCTACTTATATGTGAATGTGATGAGGGAGAACTAGTTTTGGGAGAGGTGAGCTGTAACAACGAGAATACGATTGTGGAGGATTATAGGGAGGAAGACAATCTTGAGAAACATTCTTTCATGCTAAGTTTTGAGGAGATATTTGCGGATGGACTTGATATTGTTGTGAGTTTGAGTCAGGATCACTTTAGGAACATCCTACAGACCTTTCTTTTGCTGAACTTTTTGAGGATGAACTCCAGTTTTTAAACAAACCTGACTTCGAAACACAACACATGTTTCTTGAACATACAATTCATTCGGGCAACAATTCTTTGACTCCTTCAAAACTTCGTCTTCACATTCAACGTTTTTTTATCCCTGCTTTCACGCACCCACGTACTTTACTAACATCTAACCATACCACTAACATGTAAATTTTCTTTTTTTTTTTCATATACTTTCTCTTTTACCGGCCCTGCTCTTATATTAACAAAAATTTTGAATGGACGGTACTAATTTCTGGACTAACGCAATCTCTTAACTTGTGAATACTGTAATTAGCTCTTAGATTTTTCTTTTTGTGAATAAAATCTCACTCTGATGTCTAAGTCTAGCTAAAGGAGATGGGAGAAACGATGAGGACATTGTAAAACTCAGGTTTGGGCTGTTTACTTTACTACATCATGTGTAAATTCTGTATTACAAATATATTTTAAAACCCATAAAAATTTGAAAATTTTTCAAAACATAAATACTTTGTCGTCAAGTTAGCTAGCTGGGAAAGTTAGACTCGAAGTCTGACAGTTTAGTTTGATAAGATAGAGGCTACAAAATCCTTTTCGAGAGATTGAAAACCCGAAAGCTAACCCTCCTTTGAGTTTAACCGTAGCTAATATACGTCTTTTATAACACTTTACACGTGTCGTGATTTTTTGAGAATTAGATGAAAAATCTAAAATGTCTTAAAACTTTTTGAATAATCGTTAAACTTCTTTAGGATCAAACAGGTTTGTTCTGAATTAAGCAATATAAAAAATAGTTCATAAAGTAAAATGGATATGAGGGATACTATTGAAAGTTTTAATAGAAGCTAAAATGTCTGAAAAATAACCCATCCGGAACCTTGTTGAAGTGATTACACGCCTTATCCACACGAACACATCTTTGGGATTAAAAGAAAAATTGGCAATATCTTCGTTCGCACTGCTTTCTGAATATTTTAAATGTATAAAAATGAGTCTTTTGTTTTCTGACCTTAGTGACTTGAGAAATTAATTCCTAGGGGTGTCTCTACACCTGATACCCTAAAACCATCTGGTTTAGGAGTCATTGACCCAAAGCTCGCTAAGTCTTCAATCGCCAAATAAAATAAGCTAAGCAAAAGTTCTTTCCGAGTTAAAATTCATCACGGTTCTTTGTAAAAGAATAATCTTAGCGGAGGTGAGTTTTCTATTATAACAGTTTTTTAGCGGAGATATGAAAATTTCATTTGTAAGTTTAATAAACTTTTTGCACGATCACGAAAGGTGTGTATGAACTATGACATGTAAAAGACAGGAGTGAAGAATAAAACTTAGTTATCTGTTAAAAATGATAGAAATTCTAACTTGAAATTTAACTGGAGAACGAAACTTGAGAAAATCTTAAGTCTTTTCGAACTCGTGTGATCCTTTAGAAGTCTGTCCTGGTCCGTATTTGTGACATGATGACCCTAATCAAAATCCTTAAAACTTTACGACACTATTCGCACAATCACGTAAAGACGTATACGAACTTATGCTAAATAAGATATGAGGAGTGAAAAATAAGGGTTGGACGTTTCTGACTAGGATGATAGATCTTCTAGCTTTGATGCTTAACTTTAAGATTAGAATGAACAATTTCCTCACGAAACTAGCTTGACGGGATTTTATGGGTGTAATCCGCTGAAAACCCTCAGGAGACAAAACTCCTCCTGCTAGGGACACCTAGAGGTTTAACGGCTTGTTGTACGAGCTCAGTACAATCGCATTCCCTGCGAAAGTGAGGTTAGGATTTTGTTTTGCTCGGGACGAGCAAAAGATAGGTTTGGGGGTATTTGTTTGGCACGATTTATTAAATTTTAATACCGCTCATTTCCTATCATTTTGTTAATAACAGTGCTATTAATATCTGTCTTCTCATTAATACAGAATACAGGTACATAGGCAAAAACACTGGAGATGGTACACAACATGAAAAGAAACGACTGTTTTTAGCCGAAACTGCAAACGGAACAGAATACAGATCAAGTCAAATGAGTTTGCATTAAATAAAGTAGTGTATAAATAATTCATTCTTTTTTTGGTCCAACATGACCAAGTGTGAACCAACATGACCAAGTGTGAACCAACATGGATCGAGTGGGCATGAGCCATCATGAGACATCAAGTTACAAACACAATCATGGTGTCTTGCAAGTGGGTACATAAGTGGCTTGGACAAGTGTGCATGATGATATGTATGTGTTAGTGTATATGCCCTAGAAGCCATTATTGTATCATACTGGTTTGTATATTACTTAATAGAAGCTTGGGATATTCACAGTTGTATTGACAGTCTTGCTCAAAATGGTAGTATGCTACTTGGTTTGTTTCTACTTCAATATGTGCATGTGTTTCTTTTAGCATATCACTTATACATATTAGTAGAGCCCTTAGGATCTTTGCTTGATTACCAGCGTTGTGATGGCAGTCACACTAGTGGGGGATAAGTAATCTACAAGCACATCCTTATACAGGTCTCTAGTCGTAGGATTATCGAGACGGGGCATCGATACTCCGGAGTAGACTAGTGTATACGCTTCTCATCCCAGTAGGGAGATGGTCTGTCCCACAGCCATTAGTACGTTTTACTGGAGATAGTATGCAGGTGCTCGTTAGGTTACGAGTATACTGGACAGCACTCGTCGGGAACTATTGGTTGGTATTATACCTATCGTCGGGTAGAAGTTCCCAGGTGACATGAGTACAGCTTAGTTCATCGACTTGACAATGCTACTTCGCCTCGAGTGTGTTCCCACTGTACTTTGATTACTACCCTACCACGGCTCAAAGGATTCGTGCAAACAGGTAGTAGTTAGGTGCAATCTCGAAGCACTTAGAGGCAGTGGCGGTTAGATAGGATTCGTCTCTCCCGGTATTGGGGGTTGATATCGTGCTGTGTTCGGAGAGCCATTACACAAAGTCCCTGGCCAGGGCAAGCGAGATTTACTGGTGGTTATTCCAGTAGTTTCTCGGGGTGTTTTGGGCTACACTCTGGCATGACTTATTGCGCTATTAGGGGTCTGACGATTACCGCCGCTAAGCCCGATATGCGATACTCTTAGACGAATAGACCGGACTATACGAAGATTGTCACATCCAGGCTCGGTAGGAGTTCGGATGGGTTTCCTCATCGGCCTTCTTATCGATGGATACCTAGGTAGCCATTACGTGCAGCTAGTACCTCTTGCGGCTTATGGTTAAACCCACTGCCAGCATACTATCGAGTCTTTAGAGTCCTCACAGAGAGTTTCCTTGCACTGGGCAAAAGGTGTAGAGGCCGTATGGTTTTACGGCAGGGCTTCGATCACTTTCGTGCACTTGTGTTTGTATGATGTTCGGGCGGATAATAGTAGTAGGCTTTGGTTTAAGCCGGATCCTAGTATTATATTGATGGATCAGTTTCGTCTCTTTGTATTCATGTTTCTCAGAACACGAATGCGGGTATGTATATACGGATGAGATGGGCATAGAAGGAAACACCTCATTAGGGTTTTGACCATTTACTTGATTAAAACAATTATGAGGTGGAGGAAAGTATTTGTTATTTTTGTAAATGATAATTGAGGCATGGCTACTTGTTTTGACTACTTGACTTTATTTGACCATTTGACTTGGTTTGACCACTTGATTTGGTTTGACCACTTGACTTGGTTTGACTCTTTGACTAGATATTTCTTGTGGGATATTTTGCGGCACTAGATATTTTGGATGAGATATTTTTCATGCCATGCTTGTAGTCAAGTCAAGGTAGCCATCTCATTTTTATCATTATCATTATCAAAAATTATTTCTCTTTCCTCAAGCCAGCTCTCTTCTTCTTCCTCACATCAAAACCCTAAAAGCTCTCATGTGTTGACAATTCTGAGGTTTCAAGCGACAAATAAATCCATCTTCATGCTCTACATCACCTAGACCATCAAGTTTAGCAAGCTTGTTGCCCTAGTTACCTCGGTTTGAGATAGAGCTCGGACTATAGACTCTCGGGTTGATCGTCTTTGACTCGAGGAGGCCGTCGAAGAAGCTACGATCCGGATCGATCCTTGGAGCCTACGACGATGAGGAGGACAGTGGAGAAGACCCGAAAGGACTTGTATCATGAGTTATAACATTCTCTCCGAGTAGTTAAAGCTCATGTAGTTTGCTAGCCAGGGTTTATGGACGATCCTTGGTTCCAGTCGGTGTTGCGAAGCCCATAAAAATCATTTTTTGCAAATTACGCCTCCCCGGGAACGCGTGGGGTGCGCGAAATCAACTTATTGTGGTATTAGAGCCTCTCATAAACCCTAGATAGCTTGTAACAATGTTAGAATTCCGCCGTTTTTTCGCGGAAAAACTGTCGACAAAAACATTTTTCAAAAGTGATATTTTGAGTTGTTTGTGCATCCCGCGGGCTCACGGTTTGAACCGAGAAGCTGCGGGGTGAAGCGTGCGCACCCCAGGGATATCCCTGGGGGGACCAACGGCTGGGACCACCCCCCCAAGACCACCACTTGGTGGCCTTGGGGGCTGGTGACCCGAGAGCACCACAGTTTGGTGCTCTCGGGTCTGCCTTCCTTTTGGGGTCACCTTGTGGTGGATCCTAGGGGTGGGTACCCCCCCTCGAGGCCCCCCATTTGACAGTAATACTTGTGTCTTCGCCTCCGTGAAGATTCGGGCGGGTTTCGAGTTCGTTTCGACTCCCGGATTGGCTCAAAATTATCGGTTTTGGAACTTTAGCTCACTGGATTTTCAAGTCTTGGAAAATTATTTAAGTTTGCTAATTGCGTGCAGAATTCTATTGTCGTAGTTAATTTACAAGCTTTGTATTGTATATATGTGTTTGGAAACGTCGACTAATTGCTATACGTCGATTAGTCGGGGTTGCACATATCTGTGATGATGTTATGTTGGTTTGTGTATATGAACTTGTTGGATCATCGTGGATGAATAGCCGGGGATGTGAGATGAGGGTTTTCATTCATTCATTCGATGTAAAATTTATAAAGTGATGTAATATTATTTTTACGGGGCACATCCAGGTTGAGGTTGTAGCCACTGTTGTATTATTTCTTTTACTATTTTTGCTTCTAGGATAGACCCAAGGTGGGGTGCATAAACTACCGGGTACTTTGAAGTGCCAAATGGCCTACTCACTTTGTTGAGGGAGGTTGCTTCACTTCGGATATTTGGCAGGTAGTTTGCCGCACCCGTAGGGGTTTAGGGTGGGGTTTGGCTATTCATCACGACCGTGGAATCTGTCTTTCGTTACAGGCTCAAACGAAACGCGGAATTCCTAGTATATTCAATATGTTCATCTGTAATCTGGAATGCCTATCATTGTGCCTGACGAATGGATATTATTATATATGTATTATATAATAGACGTTGCTTATGTTTTGCATCCGCGCTAGTCCTGCCCCTGCTCTGTCGTTAGTTAAGTAACCTAACGGGTGATGACGGGGCCCAGTGGCGAATGCGGATGGTATAAGCGTACGTTGTATTTTCGTTGTTTTCTGCAATGGGAGGTTAATTGATGTGACTGCATTAAATTAATGCAAAGCAAACAAACCAAAGATGAATCGTTGGAACAAATTTTAAAACCACTTGGTTATTTTTAAATAGCAGACTTTTAAATGCGGAGCTTAAACCAATCCTTTTAAAAGCTGTCAGGTTCCTTCTATTATATCAAGTTCACTATGTTCACGGTTTCGCCAAAACCATCTGTAGCCCTCCGTCATTTCATATGAATATTCAATAGTATTCAAGCCTTTGTTGACCTTCGTCAAGGCATAGTGATTAGTAGCTGCTGGGTGTTCGTATGTAGCATAGATAGATGCGTTGGTTTGGGACAGTCGTATTACCTTGTTGAACTTCGTCAAGGGTATATACAGGTGGGTTCAAATTAACCTGGACAATGATGGGTAGAACTTGACATGTGACTTATAATTTGTTGACCTTCGTCAAGGTCATAAGAGTATGGGGCAAAAATCCACATCGGGAGTTTCTAAAGAAATTGAAACTTGCTAGTGCTGCATACCATTTGGAGTTTGAGAATGTTGGTAGTATTCCTTCAGCATTATCACACAATAATATTTGGGTCCCGATCCTACTGTGAATATCCGCTACTCCTCGGGAGAATTTTTCACTTAACGATCAATGCTATAAACCAAGTAGGTATCTAGAACAGTGTTAGCGGGGCTACGCCTCTAGGGAAAAGACGCTATTTAATTAAGGAACTTGGTGAAAGTGTCGTAAAACCTCTCTCGAAGTACCGACACTGTAATACCCAGCCCTTTTGTATACCAATATCCGTATTTTTGTTACTCTTAAAATTTATTTATTTTATAATTATTATTTGTAGTATTTTAAAACCCTAACCACACTTCCATCCTCCCCCTCATTACTTTTTCTTTCCCTTTTATTTTTCTTTTTAGCTGGCCCATCTCCGTTCCCCAATTCCTTTTCCCCATTTCTATTTTCCCAAGCCCACACTTCTTTCCCGGCCCAAACAATTAAATAAAAACAATTGAATTAATTAACTCCCCTGGCCCAAAGCCCAGCTTCCCACCAAAATCCCTAACCCAACATCCTAACCGCACCCGCAACCCTACAAACCCGACCCGCTTCATTACCCCACTTCTTCTTCCCCCACGTAAAACTTTCCCGCTCATTTCTTTCCTTCACTCCCACATCGCGAACCCACGTCCCCGAGCTCCCCGCGCTCGTTGCCCACGCCGCGCACCCCCTCGCGAGCCCCTCAAACCTCTCCTCGTCTCAAACTCCTCACTCCCTCTCACTCTCCAACTCACCCCTCTCCTCTCTCTCGAAAACTCCCACAACCCACTACCTCCGAGCCCTCACCGACGACTACGACGACAACCTCCTCGTCCTTCCTCCCTCGCTCTTTTCTCCTCCATCAACTGAACTCCCTCTCCTCACCTTCTCCAGCCACCGCAGAACCCCCCTGCACACCCAACTCACTCGACACCCATCTCGGCCACCACCTGCACCTCGACGTCGGCGAGCCCCCACTTCCCTGAACCACCTTGTCGACACCCCTACATCCTCAGCATCATCACCTTCATCAAACCCGAGCCCCACTACCTCTTTCTCTCTCTCTCCAAAACCCACACCAAACCCTCGCTGCACTGCCTCACCCCTGCTGCCCATCGCCAGAGAGACACCACCGACCATCATCGACCCCAGCATGCCTCAGGAGATCCACAGCACCACACTCCGCTTCCAGGAATCGCGAGACATCCCCGGGCAACTCCGATGACGAACCCGAAACGCGAGCCGAGGCCGCGAATCCAAACCGCACCGTTCATCACGCGTTCGTGTCGTTGCCGCTGCCGTGTGTCGCCAAAGCGTCTCTAGGCAAGTTACCAACTTGCTTCATGCTATTTATTTTACTAGAACTTGAAATACCGTTAAAATTCACATGAACATTTAGTGCGACTTAAAACGGTGTATGTGTTCGATGCAAAACTCGAACAAAAACCGTTCTTTAAATTGACGGAACTCAATTGCATATTCTGGACCGTCTGGAAATGAACCTTGTGTAGAAATTTTACTGGAAAATATGATTGTTACTGGCTTAAACGATCACCCCCAATTACACCTGTAAAAACTGGGAATTTCCCGCGCCTAAAATTTGTTATAATCATAATTAATTGTGTACATATTTAAATGATGCGTTCGAGGACTCAAATCGAAGACGACTCGACGACCTATAACTCTATATAAGTTCCTAATTGTTTCTGTACTGAAATTATGACGAGAATTGGTTCGGAGAGCGGCTCTGGACTGCAGTCCAGAGCAGCTCTGGTTGTTGTTTTCTGTCTCGTAATGCTTACCCCTTCGCTGCCTGAAATTGTATGTTGTGGAACCCTACACTTTATTGAATATTAATCTATTATATAGATAACGCAAGTGATTTCACCCCTTTTTATCGTCGTTTACTATTTAATCTGCAATTTAAAAGAACAGGATGTATAGCAGTCCCAAACAGAACCAGAACTGATACCCTAGTGTGAACAGTGTATAACTTCTGATGTAGAGACTAGATTGAGAATCCGTCTAGTGCGTTGGAAACCTTATTGAAAACCCTAAATTTCATTCAACTGTAGTGTCGCTAAATTCTGATCCTAACTGGGATTAAAATGCGTTACGAAAAGGAATTCCGATTCTGAAACAGGATTTCCAGCAGTGAACGCTTAAAATGAAATGGCCATACCTAGTGATCCTGAAACCCGATTAACGTGAAACTAATTTTTCTGGATAGATAATCAAACATACTACTTATTCCCTGTTCATTGTTTTGCTAAATTGTGCATGTATGATTTATGAAGAATTATGCAAGTGGTAGGACATCGTTTGATGACATCTTAATCATGCCTTAAATACTGTTTTTCTCATCACATTACATATATGTTATTGTATTGGTAACTTAGTGATCACGTGCATTACCCAGTGTTAGGTTTTAGTGTTTGATTGTGGCAAGTACATTAGTGTTTAAGCATGAATGGATAAGTGAAAGTGACACGTACTTGTACACAATCAGTGGACCTTATTGATTTACTGCATTGTCGACGTCTGTGGGACGTGTATAAGTGTGACTATAATTGGTATGGGACAATTATGGAAGCACTTGTATGGGTGTCACAGGTAAGGCACCAAATACTGTCCATTTATCTTGGGTATCAGTCGGGACATGCTTGATGGAGATCCTGTCTCCAGTTCTCGCGCAGACTTGTCATGGACCGACCGGTATTTGAGTTTATGGTTGGCGTTTGATGTAGACCACGGGGTGTGGGGTAGTTTAAGTATGAGTTCAACAGAATCTCGGGAGTCCCATGCCGGCACATATGGAGATATATAGGGATATCACTGATTATTAGCGAGCGACTCGGGCCCGTGTTCCCTTGTCCTTGGGTCCTACCCTTTGGTGGGGGATACTCACGATTGGTTGACTCTCACACTTGGACTGACGGTAGGCTTAGTGACCTGTACAGTGAAACTTAGAGATAGATAGGGATAGTGACATTGACATGCATTGCTTACTGGATCAACGCACCTGACATACTAATTTACCGCTTTCCTGTTCACCTGCTCTTTTAGACACCCGCATCGGCTAATTCATGTTCACGTCTTTGCTCTCTTGATTTACTGTTACATATTCATTATTACTGCACGAGTTACCATTTGTATCTATATATATATTGCTATTGTGTCGCTCTGATGACCTGAGTATGCATGCTCAGAGTGAGAAGTGGATCTAGCTGGGACCAGGACCTGACGTACCTCGAGGATATCGCGAACATCGTGATCAGCGACTCAGAGCTATACTCCTTTGATCTCCATCTAGTTAGTTCTTTTAATTTCGTTACTGCATTTCTCATTACATGTGCATTGTTTACTGATTACCACGTAAATCTATAAGCCGAAGTGTGACTACGGCAGGATATTTCCTTGATCGTAGGAGCACGGCTGGCCTTGTCAACCCCTCGTATTCCGTATTTTGGGAAGCGGGGCGTGACAAACACTAGCATGGCCGAATGGTTAAGCAAGAATTGTATGGTGAGATCAATCCTGACTAATTCTTCTTTTTGGTTTGAGGAAGGATTCGAGAAACAATGGGAGTCATCCTGTTTAGATAAATTAAAAATCAATCTAAACTTGCAAGAGCATTATGCTAAGTGTTTTCTTCTCTCTCTCTTAATTGCATCGACCTAGTGACTAAGATTAGGTTACATCTAGATAATAAAATAACTGAATCTGACTATAATGACTGGCAAAGGTCTGTCCAGATGTCCATTACCTATGACAAGCTGGGACACCTCTTTACTACTCAAGCCCCCACCATCTCAGGTCCAGTTTCCACCGTCGCGGATAATGATATCCGTAAGACATCGGAAAAGGGCAGTGCGAATGCCAGGTGCCTCGTGTTGGCCTCAGCAGATGGTGTAAACCAGAGGCAGCACGAGAAGATGGTCGTAGCTTCCATCTTCCTCCATAACAAAGATTTATATGGAGAGCAATCTCGTATCGCAAGATATAAGACCTCGAAAGAATTTCTTCAAGCGAGGTTGGCTGTCGGGTCATCTGTAGGGGACAACGTCCTTACGATGACTAGCTATATTGATGAGCTCGCGGACCTGGAGACCACGTTGGGAAACGGGTCATATGCTGACTTGTTTCTACAGTCCCTACCAACTACTTTTGCCCAGGGGAAGAAAGTTATACTTCTAGTTGAGGGCACCCTGAAGGAAACCAGGGTGACACCCACTCAGCTTGTTTGGAAATCTTCCTCTTCTGAATCCAAAGAGAAAGCAAAGGGTGAGAAGAAAAAGTCCTCCATAAAACCGATATGCGGTGTAAGTAAAGTAGAAGACGGGGAAGGGCAAAAGTTTCTGGGCTAACAGTAGGGAAGGAGGGATATTCCTATTGTCAAGGGAAAGGGCATTGGCAGAGAGATTACAGGGCTTTGAAAGCCAGAATCTAGGATCCGAAGCATGTTGTGGTTTCGACTTCGGGTGTGTTTGTAATAGAAAACTGTATGTCAATTAACTCTACTTCCTGGGTACTAGATACCGGATCAGGATCTCATATCTGTAATTCATTACAGTCTTTAAGAAACCATATATTTATCAGGTTAGGTGATATGACTCTCAGAGTTTCTAACGGAATGTGCGTGGACCCTGAATCCGTAGGAGAATATCACCTTCGAATGACAAGTGGGCATATATTGATTCTATGTAACTGTTTGTATGTATCTAGTCTAGCTTGTAACATCATATCTGTATCCTTACTTTCTAAGGAAGGATATGATTTTACATTTGTAAGCGATGTGGTCCACATCCACCTAAATCAAGCTTTGATTGGGTCGGGTACATTAGATAACGGTATATACGTATTAAATCAAGCTCAGGTTTTCAGTGTCCAGAACACACTTAAAAGAAAGTCTCCGGAATTAAATCAGGCTTTCTTATGGCATTGTAGACTGGGTCACATCAATGAAACACGGTTGACGAAGCTACATAGATATGGATATTTGGATCCGTTCGAATATCAGTCTTATGCAACTTTTCAATCTTGTCTCATGGGAAAGATGACAAAGACTCCGTTCACTGAACACGGAGTAAGAACGAGCGAGCTCTTGGGATTCATACACAGCGATGTGTGTGGTCTAATGTCTACACATGCACGAAGTGGTTATTCCTATTTCATTACTTTTACGAATGATTTCTCTATGTATGGACATGTCTTCTTGATGAAGCATAAATCCGAGGCCTTTGAGAGATTCCGGAAATACAAGAATGAAATGGAAAAACAAACAGGTAAAAGTATCAAGACACTGAGATCTGATCGAGGTGGTAAATACTTAAGTGCCGAGTTCCTGGACTACTTAAAAGAGAATGGAATTCTCTCCCAGCTTACTCCTCCATACACATCACAACACAACGGTGTATCGGAAAGGAGGAATCAAACCCTATAGGATATGGTTCATTCCATGATGAGTAAGGCTGAGTTACTGCGATCCTTCTGGGGTTATGCACTAGAATCAGCTGCATATCTTTTGAACAAGGTTCCTACTAAGTCAGTGCCTACCACACCATATTAGATGTAGAGTGGGAAGAAACCCTGCCTTAAGTACCTTAAGACATGAGGATGTCTAGATTTTGTAAAAAAAAGCAGCATGCGGACAAGCTCGAGGCACGCTCAGTACTGTGTAAGTTTGTAGGATACCCTAAGAACTCCAGAGGGTATCTTTTCTATTACGCAGAGGAACAAAAGGTTTTTGTTTCTCAACATCCCCACTTCTTGGAAGCTGAATTTTTAGAAAATCAGAAAAGTGGGAGCGCAATAGAACTGGAAGAAATTCCAGAACCATAAGCTATTATTGAAAGCTTGGTAGAACCAGAGATTTCAGAAGAACTGGACATCCCCGCGCCACTCCGCAGAAGTAGTAGGAAGTCTCATCCTCCCAATAAATACTACGGTTTTCTTATAGTCGGGGATCGAGAGGATTGCATCATTGACAATGATGAGCCTACTAGTTTGCAGCAAGCCATTCTGAGCGGCGACTCGGTAAAATGGCTAGATGCAATGCGGACCTAGATGGAGTCCATGTACACCAACAAAGTATAGACTTTGGACATTGCTACAGAAGGGATAAAACCCATAGGCTGCAAATGGATCTTCAGAAAGAAGATTGGTGTAGATGGACAGGTTGAAACCTATAAGGCTAGACTTATTGCAAAAGGTTTTCGTCAAAGACCTGGTTTGGACTATGATGAAACCTTTTCTCCAGTGGCTATTCTCAAATCCATTCGGATCCTTCTTTCCATTGCTGCCTTCCATGATTATGAGATCTGGCAGATGGACGTAAAGACGGCTTTTCTAAATGGAAATTTGGAAGAGTGCGTCTATATGGATCAGCCAGAGGGTTTCATTCAGAGTGGGAGCAGCGGGAAAGTATGCAAGTTGGTAAGTCTATTTATGGACTAAAGCAGGCGTCGCAGAGTTGGAACATCTGTTTTGATGATACAGTCAAAGAATTCGACTTTATCAAAAATCCAGATGAACCATGAATATATAGTAAGATTGTAGGGAGAAATGTGGTATTCCTCGTCTTATACGTGGGTGACATTCTCTTGATAGGAAATGACATTCCTATGCTACAATCAGTCAAAGGATTCTTATCACAGAGGTTCTCCATGAAAGACCTGGGTGATACCAACTACATTCTGGGGATCCAGATCTATCGTGATAGATTTAATAGGATGTTGGGATTTTCACAGTCAAGGTGCATCGACACCATACTGAAAAGATTTAGTATGGAAGATTCAAAGCGCGGTAATCTACCGGCTTGTTATGAAATCACCCTCTCCAAAGAGATGTCTCCAAAGACTGATTTGGAAAGGGCTCGCATGTCAACTATACCCTACGCATCTGCGGTAGGCTCTATAATTTATGCGATGTTGTGTACCAGACCAGATGTAGCATACGCATTAAGCGTTGTAAGCCGGTATCAGTCAAACCCAGGGGAGAAGCACTGGATAGTAGTAAAGAACATTCTCAAGTACCTGAGAAGGACTATGGAGATGTTTTTGGTGTATGGTGGAAAAGACCTCCAGATCGAGACCTTTGCTGACTCCAGCTTTCAGAGTGATAATGATGACTCCAAGTCTATGTCGGGTTATGTCTTTACCCTCAATGGAGGGGCGGTCTGTTGGAAGAGCTCCAAGCAGGACACCGTTGCTGACTCGACGATGGAAGCGGAGTACATAGTTGCTTGCGATGCAGCAAAAGAAGCCGTCTGGATGAAGAAGTTCCTTACGGAACTTCAGGTGGTTCCGACCATTATTAATCCAATACCTCTGTATTGTGACAACAACGGCGCTATAGTTTTAGCGAAGGAACCCAGGTCCCATCAGAAGTCCAGACACATTTTGAGGCGGTACCACCTGATCAGGGAGATTGTTGATCGCCGGGAGATCGTGGTGAGGTGAGTAGATACGGAGAATAACACTGCAAATTAACTCACGAAGGCTATCCCTCAGACACAGTTCGAGAGGCTAATCGAGATGACAGGTCTGCGATATGCCAATACATGGCCCTAGTGCAAGTAGGAGATTGTTAGTGTATATGTCGTAGAGGCCATTATTGTATCATATTAGTTTGTATATTAATTAATGGAAGCTTGGGATATTCACAGTTGTATTGACAGTCTTGGTCAAAATGGTAGTATGCTACTTGGTTTGTTTCTACTTCAATATGTGCATGTGTTTCTTTTAGCATATCGCTTATACATATTAGTATAGTCCTTAGGATTTTTGCTTGATTACCAGCGTTGTGATGGCAGTCACACTAGTGGGGGCTGGGTAATCTACAAACACATCCTCATACAGGTCTCTAGTCGTAGGATTATCGAGACGAGGCATCGATACTCCGGAGTAGACTGGTGTATACGCTTCTTATCCCAGCATGGGAGATGGTCTGTCCCACAGCCATTAGTACGTTGTACTGGAGATAGTATGCAGGTGCTCGTTAGATTACGAGTACACTGGACAGCACTCATCGGGAACTATTGGTTGGTATTATACCTATCGTCGGGTAGCAGTTCCCAGGTGACATGAGTACAGCTTAGTTCGTCTACTAGAAACTGCTACTTCACCTCGAGTGTGTTCCCACTGTACTTTGATTACTACTCTACCACGGCTCAAAGGAGTCGTGCAAACAGGTAGTAGTTGGGTGCAGTCTCGAAGCACTTGGAGGCAGTGGAGGTTAGATAGGATTCGTCTCTCCCGGTATTGGGGGTTGATATCGTGCTGTGTTCGGAGAGCCATTACACAAAGTCCCTGGCCAGGGCAAGCGAGATTTACTGGTGGTTATTTCAGTAGTTTCTCAGGGTGTTTTGGGCTACACTCCGGCATGACTTATTGCGCTATTAGGGGTCTGACGATTACCGCCGCTAGGCCCGATATGCGATACTCTTAGACGAATAGACCGGACTGTACGAAGATTGTCACATCCAAGCTCAGTAGGAGTTCGGATGGGTTTCCTCATCGACCTTCTTATCGACAGATACTTGGGTAGCCATTACGTGCAGCTAGTACCGCTTGCGGCTTGTGGTTAAACCCACTGCCAGCATACTATCGAGTCTTTAGAGTCCTACACAGAGAGTTTCCCTGCACTGGGCAAAAGGTGCAGAAGCCGTATGGTTTTATGGCAGGGCTTCGATCACTTTCGTGCACTTGTGCGCGTATGATGTTCGGGCGGATAATACTAGTGGGCTTTGGTTTAAGCCGGATCCTAGTATTATATTGATGGATCAGTTTTGTTTCTTTGTATTCGTGTTTCTCAGAACACGAATGCGGGTATGTATATACGGATGAGAGAGGTATAGAAGGAGACACCTCATTAGGGTTTTGACCATTTACTTGATTAAAACAATTATGAGGTGGGGGAAAGTATTTGTTATTTTTGTAAATGGTAATTAAGGCATGGCTACTTGTTTTGACTACTTTACTTTGTTTGACCATTTGACTTGGTTTGACCACTTGACTTGGTTTGACTCTTTGACTAGATATTTCTTGTGAGATATTTTGTGACACTAGATATTTTGGATGAGATATTTTTCATTCCATGCTTGTAGTTAAGTCAAGGTAGCCATCTCATTTTTATCATTATCATTATCAAAAATCATTTCTCTATCCTCAAGCTAGATCTCTTCTTCTTCCTCACATCAAAACCCTAAAAGCTCTCATGTGTTGAGAATCCTAGGGTTTCAAGAGACAAATAAATCCATCTTCATACTCTACATCACCTAGGCCATCAAGTTTAGCAAGCTTGTTGCCCTAGTTACCTCGGTTTTGAGGTGGAGCTCGGACTATAGACTCTCGGGTGGATGGTCTTTGACTCGAGGAGGTCATCGAAGAAGATATGATCCGGATCGATCCTTGGAGCCTACGACGACGAGGAGGAAAGCAGAGAAGACCCGAAGGACTTATATCATGAGGTATAACATTCTTTCCGAGTAGTTAAACCTCATGTAGTTTGCTAACTAGGGTTTATGGACGATCCTTGGATCCAGTCGGTGTTGTGAAGCCCGTAAAAATCATTTTTTGCAAATTCTGCCTCCTCACGAACACGTGGGGTGCACGACAACGACTTACAGTATATAGGAAAAGTGTTGATGTGAGGTGTGAAACAAATGGCCACTTGATCACTTCCCTCCATGTACATTACTCCAGATTACACTCAGGTGTAAATTAAAAGAAACTGCAAACGCAGAGAGATGCCCAAGAGACCAGAAGATCGCAGACTAAAGATTGGCCCCACTCTCTAAAATGAGGCCGCAAATTAATTCATCTTGGCCGCAATTTGCGGCCAAGTTGGAGCCAAATTGGTTCGACCAAGTTTGGTGGGTCCCTTATGATATATGTAGTCCACTTGTATATGCAACTTTTGATTTTGGGTTTCCTATAAATAGCAGATCACAGATATAGTTCTGGGTTGGTCACTTGAGTGAGAATAGTGTGTATTGTTTGATAGCTTCTTCTTCTTCCCTCTTTGAGCTCTTACTTGAGTGCTCCATTAAGGAGGTTGAAGTTGCTATCTATCTTGTAGCTCAAGCCCTCCATTTTAATAAAAAAACTTGCACTTTCTTTTTTTTTAAATTCTTATTCTTGTTCTTGTTTTTTATGTGTTTTCTTATCTAGTGTTTCATTTTCTATTTTGTGATGTTTGTATAGTTCTCTTTGGTTGTGGTGATGGTGAGGATGTGAAATAAATGGCTTTGCTTTCCTTCATCTCTTGTGAATGTTTAATGTGCTCAAAATCTTGATTGTGACCTTAAGATTTCTAACTTGGATTGGTTTGATATGATATGTGATTCTATGGTTACTTGGTAACCTCATCATACACCATATTCTCTCCAAGATCCCATGTTGCAATGTTAAAATTAGAATCACAATAGTCTTAAGGTTGCTAAGTGTTAGATAGGGTATTTTTATAACAAGTTGATTAATACACTTCTTCATTTCATATACCCTATACTATCATAACTCACTTAACAAGTTTAATGCTAAAACCACTTGCTCTCATGTTCTAATTTGTGTATTTGTTGTTGATGTATGCTTGCAAACCCTTGTGCTTAGTGTTGATACTTCAAGGTTGGACATACAAACGATAAGTGAGAACAATACGGATTCGTTTCGTTTCTAATGTTGAACTTCGATATTTTGATGAACTATGCTTCGCAAACGCTTTGACAAGCCATGCATCACGTCGGAATCAATTCAAGGAAGAAACAACTCATGATCAAGTGAGCGTCTAAGAATTCGCCATGATTCAACCATCCGATCCGGAACCACGACCATTTTCTTTCTTAACTTGTTATCTATAATTTCGTATTTTCTAATTCTTGTGAAAAAACCCAAATTCTTTCCTTTTGAACCTTTAGCAACAATCTCTAATCACCAATTCCCTCTGGATCGACCCGTACTTGCTGGCTTGCTATAATGCGCCGTGCATTTACGGTTTATAAATTTTAAAACGAGACCAAGCTCGCGTGCGCACCATTTCTAAAACCTTTTCTTTCAAAACTATAAAAGAGCGCACGGGTAAAATCCAAACAAAGTTTCATATTAATCTATATGGAAATACGATCGTGCCCATAAAAATTCTCATTGAAAGGTTCAAAATCAACCGCTAATCCGACGTCGTTTGTCTAGATGTACTGTTGATCCGCCTCTGTTTTATGGCTTCGTGTCTCCAGTTTTTTGTGTGTTTTCTTCGCTGATTAAGAGAGATTTTGAGCATATAATATCTTGAATATCTCGCTTTTTTCTGTAGTTATGTGGATCTCCGAATTGTTCCCAAATTTGGCATATAATTAGGTAGGTTGATTTATTGCTTTTGATTTGATTTGGTTTCTCCAGCCGATTTGTTATTGTGATGATTAATTCACCTCTATTTGTTGCAATTTTTGCTGATTTGCAATGATAATCCCAAATTTGTTCCAAATTTGCAAATTATTTTTTGATTTTTTGATTAACTCATTTAAGTCTCCATTGTACGCATTTTTTCTTCATTTTAGCACAGTTTTCTCTCCTTTTGCATCCAAGCTCTGTTATCTATAATAATTCACAAAAAATACCCGAAACAATATAATATATGACAATAAAATGATAAATGAATTAGAAAAATGTGCAATAAATTACACTAATTAAATACCCCCACACTTATCTTTTGCTAATTCTTGAACAAATCTAGGGATTCAAATTCTAAACTAAACTAAAGTACAATCTAACTAAATCCTACTCCTACTCCTACTCATATAAAAGAAAATAAAGTAAAAAAAATAAAAAAGTGAAAACTATATAAAAAGATAGGAATAGATAAGAAAAATACGAAAAACAAGAGCTTAAACCTCACTAGATTTTCAGTCTTCATGAACCATCCATTAATTGACTTTGATCTACGCCGAAAATTACTTTCTCATCATTCTTCCAATCTTTCCTACCTATATAGCTTCCAAACATGATCATATACCCCTACGTTGTGTAAAATCATCCCTACACTCGGAGAATTCAATTCAATCTCCCATACTCTTGCCTTTAGCTCCCTATTTCTTTTTAATCGATGATCAAATTGATGAATTTATTCCCATATTTTTCATTCGACCATTAATACTTCGTGAGCCACAAACCAATCGATTACCGAATGTGATCACTTGTTGGGCGTAAATAGCAATATCAACACCTAAGACATGATAAATGATCCTAAATCAGTTGGTCTACATCACTTGGTGATGAAGCACCCTTACTGAATTTTTTTATGCTACCTTGATAAATGCAAGACGGTGTTTAAATTTTTTTCATACCAGGGCATTACAGACAAGAGCATAACAGGTCTATTTTACTATCCCAAGCTTAAGATGTGTGCATGTGAGTATAGTAGGGTATCAACGTTCAAATATTTGGACTCAAAAAAAGGCTCCACTTATATCTTCTAAAACCTAGTAATTCTTTCATGATACTAGCCTTTTGGGACAGACTCATGCCAACTTATTACTAGATCTATTTAACCATCCTTTTTTCTTATTTTTCTTAAAATCTCTTTCTTTCTTTTATATACATTTTTCACGTTTTCATTTCTATTTTCAAAATTTTCTAATTTTTTTGAAAGATTAAAAACTATGTACAAAACCACTCCCCCCACATTTATTTTAGACAGTGTCATCGTTGTCCTCTGCCCCGTATCCAAGAAATTATGTTTAATCGATAGAGCAATTTACTTAGAAAATAAGTACAGGAATAAGAAGAAAAAAGGATTTACCTCCCCCAGAAATATAGAGGGAATTTGTGTAAGGTTGCTATGCACGCGCACAAGAGTCTATGAGGCATCAACCATGCCCGATTAAAAATTTAGCCGTGCCGAACAACCCGAAACCGGATCTTTAAACTAGAGATTAGGCGAAAACTAACATGTTAAACAGTTTAACACTAAGTGAGAGGGGTTACAACCTTTGTAGATCCGATCCTTCACTTATTAAGCTCCATGTTGAGGTCCCTTCGCTGCGATCATCGTATTCTGGACTCTCGAGAGGCTTCACGAAGAGAATGATGCAACCTTTGCTTCCGATCTTCGATACAAAGATGATCTACCTTGAAGTTTCGTTAACACAAGCTAACACTCATAATATGAAGTGAACACCCTCATCTAAATGGCAAGGGAAGATGAGAATGATGAAGTGGGATTTTTGCACTCTTTTATTATCTTTTTCTCACATATTTTCATCATAAAATATCAAAGCAAGAAAGCTTTGCAAAAGAAGGAAGAAGAAGAAGAAGAAGAATAGTAATAATTACTTTTATGATGAATAATAAAAATGTTGTCATAATCATTTATGCAACCATGGTTGTAGTAACCAATGTAGAGAGTTTACTAGGGTTAGGGTTTGGGTTGGGTTAAAAGGTGAGTCACAAAGAAATATCTATCATAATATCTTAGCAAATGACAAAGTAAAACCATCTAGAAACATCTAGAATACATTAACCCAAATCAAACCCTAATCTTGTTTAAACTCCTCTAAACATGTTGCATTAATAATTATAACATGTTACAATATTGTATATCACATATACAATATTTATTGTAACAAAATAAAATAATACATTTAACATATATCGCATATATATCAATGTATTACCCGAGTGAGAAAAACAATCTTTTAGTGAGCTAATATTAGTTAATGTAATTTAATATATCATATATATTAGTATACATTAAATTATCGAATCAACACTTGATTCGACAATCCGGCTATATCGCATATAACCGACTAATATTTATCCGTACCGATTCATCGAATCAACACTTGATCCGATGACCCGGCTGATATCAAATATCGCGAGAATAGAATACGGTATCTCATATCGTATTATCCTCGGTCCCGCACATATCACATATGTGCTCCTACTCCGTTTTTCTTGAGCCAAGAAACCTCTGTGTAGGACTCTAAAGAATCGTCAATACGCCGGCAGTAGGTGATGATCATATCAAACACCCACAAGCTGCAAGCGGTCAGCTAAACGTAACAGCTACCCAGGTATTGAGTGCTCAGAAGATCAACAAGCAAGCCTGTACATTCTCCTGTGAATCCAATCAGTAACACTCCTGTACAGTCCGGTCTCGTCGTCTGATATATTGCATATCTCGCCTAGGGGTGGTAAACGTCAGACCCTGGTAGCTCGATAAGTCGTGTCGATATGAGGTCTATAACGGTTCGAGAAACTACTGATAACACTAACCAGTAAATCTCAGCAACCCTGTCCATGGATTTCCGGTTATAGCCAATCGAACACAGCACAACATCAACTCCCTATACCGAGAGAGACGAATCCCCTCCAATCGCTCATTGCCTCCATGTGATTCGGGACTGTACCCAAAAGCCACCTTTTGCACGCCCTCTTGGACGTGGTATGATGGAAATCAAAGCACAGTGGGAATTACACAAGACTCTATGACGATCTCGGGTCAACAGACTACTCTGTACCAGTGTCACCGGAGAACTGCCATCTGACGTGAGATATAATACCATCTGGGAGTTCTCGGCGAGTCCGTCCAGTGTACCCAGTCTCCACTGAGCACCCGTACACCATCCCTGATGTCAAACACCGATGGATATGGGATCATCCATCGCCCATCATATGGTTCAAGATACGTATACGCTAGTCTACTCTGGTGTATCGATGCCCTATCTCGATACACCCTCGACTAGGAACAGTTATAGGATGCACTCGTCGACTACCGTGGCCCCACTAGTATGATATCATCATAGTCCCAGTAGTCGAGTACATATCCTAAGGGCTTTATCAACATGTAATATAGAGACAATCAGAGTACATGTTAAGATTGTTAGTGTTTATGCCCTAGAAGGCCATTACTGTATCATACTAGCTTGTATATTACTTAATGGAAGCTTGGGATATTCACATGTATATAACAGTCTTGCTAAACATGGTAGTATACTACTTGGTTTTTCTATCTTAATATGTGAGTGTACGTATTGATAGAGCTCTTAGGATCTTGCTTGTCTACCAGCGTTGTGATGGCAGTCACACTAGTGGGGGCTGGGTAGTCTACAAGCACATCCTTATTCAGGTCCCTGGTCGTTGGATTATCGAGACAGAGCATCGATACTCCGGAGTAGACTAATGTGTACGCTTCTCATCCCAGTTGGGGAGATGGTCTGTCCCACAGCCATCAGTACGTCGTACTGGAGATAGTATACAGGTGCTCGTTAGGTTACGGGTACACCGGACAGGACTCACAGGGAACTGTTGGTTGGTTTGATACCAGTCGTCAGTAAACAGTTCCCAGGTGACATGAGTACAGCGTAGTCCGCAGACTTGACACTGCTACTTCGCCTCGAGTGTGTCCCACTGTTCTTAGATTGCTACCCTACCACGGCTCAAAGGAGTCGTGCAAACAGGTGGCAGTTGGGTGCAGTCCCGAGCACTTGGAGGCAGTAGCGGTTAGACAGGATTCGTCCCTCCCGGTATTGGGAGTAGATATCGTGCTGTGTCAGAGAGCCATTACGCAAAGTCCCTGGCCAGGGCAAGCGAGATTTGCTGGTAGGTTCCAGCAGTTTCTCAGGGTGTAATGGGCTTCACTCCGACACGACTTATACCGCTATTAGGGGACTGACGCTTGCCGCCCCCCTAGGCCCGATATGCGATAGTCTTGGACGAACGGACCGGACTGTATGGAGATTGTCACATCAGACTCAGTAGGAGTTCGGATGGGTTTACTCATCGGCCTTCTTATCGACAACTACCTGGGGACCGTTACGTACAGCTAGTGCCGCTTGCGGTCTGTGGTTAAACCCACTGCCAGCGTAGTAGTCGAGTCTCTAGAGTCCCACACAGAGAGTTTCCTACTCCAGGCGAAACGATATAGAGGTTGCATGGTTTTGCGACAAAGGGTTCGGACGCATACGTGCGTTTACGCGCGTACGACTTTCGGACAGTTTTTACCAGTCGGCTTTGGTTTAAGCCAGTTACTGGTATCCGGTTATTGGATTTTTTCAGTCTAAAGTTTTTCCGTATTTTTACGGATCGGAGGGGCGTTCTCGTAATTACTCGAGAAGCTTCTAGAAGATGTGACTAAGGAGGTTTCTTTTGGATAAAAGAGTGAGTCATGGTGGTGATTCATTCACTTCATTAATGCACATTTATTGCTTAATGACTCATGTTAATGAATCATCACAAGATATTTTGTGAAGCATGCTTATTCATTTCCTTTATTGATTATTTGATAATAAGAATGCTTCATAATATTATGATACACTCTCTCTCTTCTCTCATTATCTTATCTCACATTCTCTCTCCTCAAGCTCTCATCTTCAAACCCTAATCCTTAATCCTCATGTGTTGAGATCAAAGGATTAGTTAGACTAAACAATCCATAACCTTCACTCTTTATCATCCTTTCATCTTTGATTAGCAATCAAAGTTGATTAGTTACCTCAAGTTAGAGGTTTAGCTTGGTGTTTTGCTCTCGGGTGGATCGTCTACTACCTAGAGAAGGTCGAGGAGAACAAAGGAGGACGTAAAGAAGAAGGACCGGTTTCATTAGGTATAATCCCTAATCACTTGTGAGATGAAACTTTAGAATACGGTTATTTAGAGTTTAGCTTCGATTCAAGCGGTTAGTCGATGTTCGTTGTTTAAACTTGATTGTTTTTGAAAATTCCACCTCCCCATAAGTACTGGGGTGTACTACATCGACTTACAGTGGTATCAGAGCCTCGCTAAACACTAAATAACTTAATCGCAAATTTGTACGAATTTCGAACGAAAAAACGAAGCCGGAAAACCCTAATTCTGTTTAGTTTCTGTCGAACTTAAAATGAAGTCCTAAAATTTTTCTGGTGTGTTCAGAGAGCTTGACATGACCACAGGAGAACACCCAAGAAATTCGAGCCAATGATTCGACTAAAGCGTCGCGGAAGCGCGGCGGATCCCACCGATCCGCCGCGCTTCCGCGGCCGAGTTGCCGAGTCATGGGCTCAATTTTTTTGGGTGGGTCCCCTGTGATATTTGGGGTTTTCTGGAATATTTAATTATTGCTCAGGTTACTGTTTAACAGAGCAGATTTTAGAGCAATATTGATGTTGTTTATTCGATCGAATTGTACAGTATTTACGTATTGGATTATATCTGTGATTGTTTAATGTGTTCGTAAACCTCCCCCAACTGCTAGTATGTCGGTTGGCAGGGGGTTGCACATTTCTGAAATGGTTATATCTGTTTGTGCATATAAACTGTATTGGACTGTTGTGGTGTATAGCCGGGGTTAGCAATGGGTTATTGATTAATTCATTTGTTGTAAATGTAATTTGTTGTAATATTATTTTCGCGGGGCACTTCCAGGTTGCGGTTGTAGCCACCGTTGTATTATTTCATTTTACTGTTTTTGCTCCTAGGACTGACCCAAGGTGGGGTACACAGACTGCCGGGTGGGTAGTTTGCCGTACCCGTAGGGGTCGAGGGTGGGGTAAACGGCTATTCATCACAACTGTGTAATCTGTCTTTTCTTGCAGGCTCAAAAGAAATACAGATTGCTTGCAAATCCAATATTGTTTATCTGTGTTCTGGAATGAATATCATTGCGTCAGACGAATGTAAAATATCTATATTTATTATAGCTATTTAGACGTCACTTATGTTTTACACCCGCGCTAGCCCAGCCCCCGCTCTGTCGTTAGTTAAGTAACCTAACGGGTGATGACGGGACCCCGTGGCGAATGCGGATGGCATAAGAGGACGTTATATTTTCGTTGTTTTCTGCAATGATAGGTTAATGATGGGACGCATTATCTATAATGCAAAGTAAAACAAACCAAAGTTTAAATCGTTGGAACAATTTAAAAGAAACCACTCGGTTATTTTTTAAACAGATATTTTTAAATGCGGAGTCTTAACCACTCCTTTTAAAAGCTATCAGGTTCCTTCGGTTATATCAAGTTCACTACGTTCACGGTTTCGCCAAAACCATTCGTAGCCCTCCGTCATTTCATCTGGGTATTCAGTAGTATTCAAGCTATGTATTTTGACCTAACGCCAAGGCATAGTGTTTGGTAGCTGCTGGATATTCATTTGTTGCATAGATAGATGAGTTAGTTTGGGACAGTCGTATTATCATTTTGGCCGAACGTCAAGGATATATACGGATGGGTTCAAACTGACAGGATAATGATGGGTAGAACTTGACATGTGACTTATGACATTTTGACCTAACGCCAAGGTCATAAGAGCATGGGGCAAAAACTTATATCGGGAATTTCTAAAGAAACTGAAATTTGCAAAGAGATGCATACCATTTGGAGTTTGATGAATGTTAGTAGGATTCCTTCAACATTATCATACAATGATATTTGGATCCCGATCCTACTGTGAGTATATGCTACTTATCAGGATATTCGTCGCTTAACGATCAATGCTATAAACCTAGTAGGTGTCCAGAAAAGTGTCAGCGGGGTTACGCCCCCAGAGAAAAGAGGTTATTTAATTAAGGAACTTCGCGAAAGCGTTGGAAAACCTCCCTTGAAGTATCGACACCGGCCTGGCTGAACGGTTAAGCAAGTATTGTACGGTGAGAATAGTCTTGGCTAATTCTTCTTTTATGGTTTGAGGAAGGATTCGAGAAACAGTGGGAGCCATCCAGTTTAGATAAACTAAAAACCACTCTAAACTTGCAAGAGCATCATGCTAAAGAGTTTTCTTCTCTCTCTCCTAATTGCAGCGACCCTGAAAATGACTGGACTTAAGTTACTTTTAGAGAAAAATATACTGACAGGGCCAAACTATAAAGATTGGCTGCGGAATGTCAAGATGGCTTTGACCTATGACAAACTGGGGTACGTCCTCACCGCTACAGCACCTGCTGTCCTTGGTCCCAAATCCAGCAATGCGGATAAGGAAATCCGCAAAACCTGGGATTTAGATTGCGCGAGAGCCAAGTGCATCGTGCTTGCCTCGATGAACAATGAACATCAGAGGAGGCACGAGGATATGTCCCTAGATGGCATATTTCTCCATACAAAGGAACTTTATGGAGAGCAATCTCGTATAGCAAGATACGAGACCTCTAAGAAACTGTTTCGAGCGAGGTTGGCTGTCGGGTCATCGGTAGGTGAACATGTCCTACAGATGATCGGCTATATTGAAGAGCTCGCGGACCTTGGGACGACTTTGGATAATGAGCTCTATACAGACCTTGTTCTCCAGTCCCTTCCTCCCACCTACGCCCAGTTTATCCTCAACTTCAATCTTCAAGGAAAAGAAGTTGAACTTGCGGAACTCCTGAACATGTTAAGGAGTGCAGAGGGCACCTTGCAGAAGGCAAGGGAAACACCCGCTATGTTTGTTGGCGGTTCATCTTCTTCCGGGTCCAAGGCTAGGGCCAAAGGAAGGAAGAAGAAGGCCGCACCCAGACCTAGAGGAGGTGTTAGTAAGGTGGGAAAGAAGGGAAAGAAAAAGTTTACAGCACCGGTAGTTGGCCTGGATGAGTGCTTCCATTGTCACAGGAAAGGGCACTGGAAGAAGGATTGCAAGGCGTGGAACGCCAAGAACCAGGAACCGAAGCAAGCTGTGGCTTCGACTTCAGGTGTGTTTGTAATTGAGAATTGTCTGTCGATCAACTCTACTTCCTGGGTATTGGATACCGGATCAGGATCTCATATTTGCAATTCTTTGCAGGCACTGAGAAACCGTAGAGTGCTGAAGGAAGGTGATATGATCCTCAGGGTTGCTAACGGAGCTAGCGTGGGAGCTGCGTCCGTCGGGGATTATCACCTAGGATTGACGAGTGGACACATTTTGGTTTTACATAACTGTTATTTTGTACCCAGCTTAACGTGTAACATCATATCAGTTTCCTTGTTATCAAATAAAGGTTATGATTTCACGTTTGTAAGAGATGTTGTCAACATCCACCTTAATCATGGTTTGATTGGGTCCGGTACTCTAAATAACGGCATATATGTGTTAAACCAACTCCAAATTTTCAATGTCCAGAACACACTAAAAAGAAAGTCTCCAGATTTAAATAAAGCTTTCTTATGGCATTGTAGACTGGGTCACATCAATGAGAGAAGGTTGACTAAGTTGCATAGAGAAGGATATTTGGACACGTTCGAATATCAAACTTATGACACTTGTCAATCTTGTCTTAAAGGAAAGATGACAAAGACTCCATTCACTGGATAAGGAGTAAGAGCGAGCGAGCTCTTAGGACTCATACACAGTGATGTATGTGGTCCAATGTCTACACATGCGAGAGGTGGTTATTCCTATTTCATTACTTTCACGGATGATTACTCAAGATACGGATTCATTTATCTGATGAAACATAAATCCGAGGCTTTTGAGAAATTCCAGGAGTATAAGAATGAAGTAGAAAACCAAACCGGCAAAAGTATTAAGACACTTAGATCTGATCGAGGTGGTGAATACTTGAGTGCCGAGTTCCTAGGTTACCTAAAAGAGAAAGGAATTCTCTCTCAGCTTACTCCTCCGTACACTCCACAGCATAATGGTGTATCGGAGAGACGGAATCGAACCCTATTGGATATGGTACGATCCATGATGAGTAATACTGAGTTACCGCGATCTTTCTGGGGACATGCGCTAGAATCAGCGGCATATCTTTTGAACATGGTACCTACCAAGACTGTGCCTACCACTCCATATCAGATGTGGAGTGGGAAGAAACCCCATCTACAGTATATAAAGATTTGGGGATGTCCAGCTTTTGTTAAAAAGCAGCATGTGGACAAGCTCGAGGCACGATCAGTAAAATGTTTGTTTGTGGGATATCCAAAGCACTCCAGGGGATATCTATTCTATTACGCAGAGGAACAGAAGGTATTTGTTTCTCGTAATGCCCATTTTCTAGAACATCAGTTTTTAGAAAAGGAATCAAGTGGGAGCGAAATAGAACTGGAAGAAATTCCAGAACCACAAACTGCTACTGAAAGTTTGGTAGAACCAGAGGTTCAAGAAGAACAGAACATTCCCGCACCCCTCCGCAGGAGTAGTAGGCCGTCTCGTCCGCCTGAGAGATACTACGGTTTTCTCATAGACGGGGATAGAGAGGATTGCATCATAGATGATGATGAACCTACTGACTTCCAGCAGGCCATCCAGAGCGGCGACTCGGTACGATGGCTAGATGCAATGCGGACCGAAATGGAGTCCATGTACACCAACAAAGTATGGACTTTGGACTTTGCTCCAGATGGGGTAAAACCCATAGGATGCAAATGGATCTTCAAGAAAAAGATTGGTGTAGATGGACAGGTGGAAACCTATAAGGCTAGACTTGTTGCAAAGGGTTTTCGTCAAAGACCTGGTTTGGACTATGACGAAACTTTTTCTCCAGTGGCTATGCTCAAATCCATTCGGGTCCTTCTTGCAATTGCTGCCTTCCATGATTATGAAATCTGGCAGATGGACGTAAAGACGGCTTTTCTGAATGGAAATTTAGAAGAGAGCGTCTATATGGATCAGCCAGAGGGTTTCAATCAGAGTGGGAGCAGCGGGAAAGTATGCAAGCTGCTTAAGTCCATTTATGGACTAAAGCAGGCATCGCGGAGTTGGAACATCTGTTTTGATGAGACAGTCAAAGAATATGACTTTATCAAAAATCCAGATGAACCGTGCATATATAGTAAAGTTGTGGCCAGAAGTGTCGTATTCCTCGTCTTGTACGTGGATGACATTCTATTGATAGGAAATGACATTCCTATGCTACAATCTGTCAAAGGATTCTTGTCACACAGGTTCTCCATGAAAGACCTGGGTGATGCCTCTTACATTCTGGGGATCCGGATCTATCGTGATAGATCCAAGAGGATGTTGGGACTTTCGCAGTCCAGGTATATCGACACTGTACTGAAAAGATTCAGTATGGAAGATTCTAAGCGCGGTAATCTACCGGCTTGTCACGGAATCACCCTCTCCAAAGAGATGTCTCCCAAGACTGATTTGGAAAGGGAACGCATGTCTATTATACCCTACGCTTCTGCGGTAGGCTCTATAATGTATGCGATGTTGTGTACCAGACCAGATGTAGCTTACGCACTGAGCGTGGTAAGCCGGTATCAGTCAGACCCAGGGGAGAAACACTGGATAGCAGTAAAGAACATTCTCAAGTACCTGAGGAGGACTAAGGAGATGTTCTTGGTTTACGGCGGAAAAGACCTCAGGTTGGAGGCCTTTGCTGATTCCGGCTTCCAGAGTGATAAGGACGATTCCAAGTCCATGTCGGGTTATGTCTTTACCCTCAATGGAGGGGCGGTGTGCTGGAAGAGCTCCAAGCAGGACACCGTTGCTGACTCGACGATGGAAGCGGAGTATATAGCTGCTTGCGATGCCGCAAAAGAAGCAGTCTGGATGAAGAAGTTCCTAACAGAACTTCAGGTGGTTCCTACCATAGTTGATCCAATACCTCTGTATTGCGACAACAACGGAGCTATAGCTTTAGCGAAGGAACCAAGGTCCCATCAGAAGTCCAGACACATCTTGAGGCGGTATCACCTGATCAGGGAGATCATTGATCGTCAGGAGATCGAGGTTCGGAGAGTTGCTTCAGAAGAGAACATTGCTGATCCATTCACGAAGGCCCTTCCTCAGATTCAGTTCGAGAGGCTACTCGAGATCATTGGTCTACGATATGCCAGTACATGGCCCTAGTGCAAGTGGGAGATTGTTAGTGTTTATGCCCTAGAAGGCCATTACTGTATCATACTAGCTTGTATATTACTTAATGGAAGCTTGGGATATTCACATGTATATAACAGTCTTGCTAAACATGGTAGTATGCTACTTGGTTTTTCTATCTTAATATGTGAGTGTACGTATTGATAGAGCTCTTAGGATCTTGCTTGTCTACCAGCGTTGTGATGGCAGTCACACTAGTGGGGGCTGGGTAGTCTACAAGCACATCCTTATTCAGGTCCCTGGTCGTTGGATTATCGAGACAGAGCATCGATACTCCGGAGTAGACTAATGTGTACGCTTCTCATCCCAGTTGGGGAGATGGTCTGTCCCACAGCCATCAGTACGTCGTACTGGAGATAGTATACAGGTGCTCGTTAGGTTACGGGTACACCGGACAGGACTCACAGGGAACTGTTGGTTGGTTTGATACCAGTCGTCAGTAAACAGTTCCCAGGTGACATGAGTACAGCGTAGTCCGCAGACTTGACACTGCTACTTCGCCTCGAGTGTGTCCCACTGTTCTTAGATTGCTACCCTACCACGGCTCAAAGGAGTCGTGCAAACAGGTGGCAGTTGGGTGCAGTCCCGAGCACTTGGAGGCAGTAGCGGTTAGACAGGATTCGTCCCTCCCGGTATTGGGAGTAGATATCGTGCTGTGTCAGAGAGCCATTACGCAAAGTCCCTGGCCAGGGCAAGCGAGATTTGCTGGTAGGTTCCAGCAGTTTCTCAGGGTGTAATGGGCTTCACTCCGACACGACTTATACCGCTATTAGGGGACTGACGCTTGCCGCCCCCCTAGGCCCGATATGCGATAGTCTTGGACGAACGGACCGGACTGTATGGAGATTGTCACATCAGACTCAGTAGGAGTTCGGATGGGTTTACTCATCGGCCTTCTTATCGACAACTACCTGGGGACCGTTACGTACAGCTAGTGCCGCTTGCGGTCTGTGGTTAAACCCACTGCCAGCGTAGTAGTCGAGTCTCTAGAGTCCCACACAGAGAGTTTCCTACTCCAGGCGAAACGATATAGAGGTTGCATGGTTTTGCGACAAAGGGTTCGGACGCATACGTGCGTTTACGCGCGTACGACTTTCGGACAGTTTTTACCAGTCGGCTTTGGTTTAAGCCAGTTACTGGTATCCGGTTATTGGATTTTTTCAGTCTAAAGTTTTTCCGTATTTTTACGGATCGGAGGGGCGTTCTCGTAATTACTCGAGAAGCTTCTAGAAGATGTGACTAAGGAGGTTTCTTTTGGATAAGAGAGTGAGTCATGGTGGTGATTCATTCACTTCATTAATGCACATTTATTGCTTAATGACTCATGTTAATGAATCATCACAAGATATTTTGTGAAGCATGCTTATTCATTTCCTTTATTGATTATTTGATAATAAGAATGCTTCATAATATTATGATACACTCTCTCTCTTCTCTCATTATCTTATCTCACATTCTCTCTCCTCAAGCTCTCATCTTCAAACCCTAATCCTTAATCCTCATGTGTTGAGATCAAAGGATTAGTTAGACTAAACAATCCATAACCTTCACTCTTTATCATCCTTTCATCTTTGATTAGCAATCAAAGTTGATTAGTTACCTCAAGTTAGAGGTTTAGCTTGGTGTTTTGCTCTCGGGTGGATCGTCTACTACCTAGAGAAGGTCGAGGAGAACAAAGGAGGACGTAAAGAAGAAGGACCGGTTTCATTAGGTATAATCCCTAATCACTTGTGAGATGAAACTTTAGAATACGGTTATTTAGAGTTTAGCTTCGATTCAAGCGGTTAGTCGATGTTCGTTGTTTAAACTTGATTGTTTTTGAAAATTCCGCCTCCCCATAAGTACTGGGGTGTACTACATCGACTTACAAAGATAAATTACAACCAGATAGCATACTATCATGTCAAGCAAGAAAGTCCTTCCTATATATGTCCTAGCATCCACTACAATATATATCGTATGTACAGTAATGGCCTCTAGGGCATACATATAACTAACAATTTGTACGCCTTCAAAGTTCAAGACCACCTCCTTTCTTCTTTATTGTTGTATAACTGCTCTTATATATATATATATATATATATATATATATATAATGAAATTAAGACACGGTTTGACTATATATAAGGGGTTAGGTAAATTTTCACAAAAGTTCTTCTAAAAATAAAATTAGCAACTAAACCTATGAGAAAAAGTTAAAAAAAATAAATTACACAATATTTTTGTTAACCCATAGGTTAATATTAACCACTCAAAATTTTTATCTATAATCATGCAAGAGTTGTAAAATTAGTTGTAGCAGTATGCATCAATAAACACCCTAAAATGGATATGCAAAATATTGGTATGGTGATTATATGTGGGTGAAGAAAATTGTGATCCGTGTTTTGCCGAAAAACTAGCGCAGTAATAAAAGATTTAAATCTAAAAGAATCGTGCAACCACGCTATCTTATAAAAATATTGGCCAAAGATTTCAACATGCGAAGTATAAATAAAATTTCCAGTTATATCAGTTAAAGGCTCAACTTCAACTTATTTTTCAACAGGATTGGTTTCAATAATGACCGAAAGTGGTGGAGGATTTGGTTCAACTGTTAACAGCTAAACATGATACTTACAACTTCTAGGATGGTTTGGGAAATCTAAATCATCCATAAGATTAAGTTCATCCTTAAAAAAATTCTCAAAACTTTGATCAAAATATCCTTGATCTTCAAAATTAACCACCTCCTCATCATTCACTTCTTGATGTGGATTTTATTAGTCCTCCAATTTTAACCGCAAATATACAGTTTATCGCAGTTGTACTTGAGAATCATTTCCACGAAGAGGTATGTTAACTTTCTTTAAATTAAGTTAAAGTTGAGTTATTTTTTTTAAATCGAAAGATTTAAATGCAAAATAAAATAAAAATTGGTTTTCAAGAGAGAGAAGGGCTTTTCTAATATGGTGGTTTATATGATAAACTTTTATTCTCTTTCCTAGTTTTAACTAATGATCTATTAATAACATAAAAACATAAGATAAATTATTTTATTTTATTTTATCCTATCAATTATATTATATCATTTAGATTTTATTAAAAACCCTAATTCTAGTTTATTAAAATTATCTAATTTAACCATCTATGCATATTTATAGGTCATGAATCTACAGCTAATATGTTTTAGGTTTTTCTAGATTAAATCAATTAATTAGATTGAATATCTATGATCTATAATTATCTCTACCATCCCTAATTAAGTTTCTAGATTGTCATGCTATCATCAACCTAATTAATTTATAGGTTTCTTATCTATCCCTAATTTTTACTTAAAGGTGTCAACTTTTCATAAACATTAGACTTTTAGATTAAAAACATATATAGATTAAGAAACATTTATATTGAAGCAAGAATAAAAATTATAAAAACATCACACCACAAAAGATAGCAAATAAAAAACACCTAGAAGAAGATTGGTTACTCATGGTATTAAGAAAAAGCAGAATTTTATTCATAATAAAATAACTTATAACTTTTTCTAGATCTCTTCAAACTTGAAAACCCTAGTTCTATATCAAGAGAGAGATATGAAATCCTAAGGCTATAAAAGTACTTATATAGGGCTAAAGAAGATCGGAGAATAAGTAATAGAAGATATAAGAGAATATACTTGCTGATAATCTAATCTAATTGTTCTGTTGAACGCTGTTGCGAGCCTTTAGAATTTTCAAAAGACGAAAACCTACATCTCATATTAATCTATGTAGAAAGACAATCGTGCCCAGAAAAATTCTCATCGAACGGCTCAAAATCGACCGCTGATCCACCGCCGTTTTTTTGGCTTTGTGGCTCCATATTTTTTCTGTGGTTTTATCTTCAATTTACATGATTTTTGAGCACATAAAATCTTGAATATCTCACTATATCTCTTTAGTTGCGTCGATCTCTGGATTGTTCCTAAATTTGGCATATAATTAGGCTGGTTGATTTGTTGTTTTTGATTTAGTTTCTCCAACTAATTTGTTGTTGTGATGATTGATTCACCTCTATTTGTTGCAACCTTTGTAGATTTGTAATGATATTCTCAAATTTGTTCCAATTTGCAAATTATCTTTTGATTTTCTAAATAATTCCTTTAAGTCTCCATTATATGCACGCAATCCTCATTTTAGCACAATTTCCATCTTTTTGCATCCAAACCCTCTTATCTGTAATAATTCACAAAGGATACCCGGATAAGGATAAAATATGACAATAAAATGATAAATGAGTTAGAAAAATGTGCAATAAATTGCACCAATCACTTCTTATATTATAATTAGTGAATCTTCTTCAAAAATATCATCAAATCGATCGTCCAACAATTCTTTCACCTCCTTCTTAAATTGACTTATGGATTGATTTTTATCCTCTAAAATTGTGGGATCCCGCTCTAAATTTTCTTCAAAAGTTTTATTATTCGTTCCTAATGAAAATGCGGGTTCCTTATCAATAGTTTCATCAAAAATTATATCGAAGCCAACGAAATAAAAATCACAAGTTTCCTTCACAGAAGCGATTTTTTTATCCAAAATTTTCTCAAAATTTATATCTGCTACTTTTATTTCATTAAAAACATCTTTCTTAAAATTTTTACTCAAGTCACCTTCATCAAAAGTACAAGTATTTTCTTTAAATATTTTCTTATATCCATCAGGGAAATCAAATATATCAACCTCGACTATATTATCAATTAAATCATCTATATAAATTTGTTGTTGGAGGCCAAATTGGAAATTATAAATTTTGAGGGTAGGTTTCAAACTCAGTAGAAGGAGACTCATCATCACTTCTCTCATGCACCAATAAATCAGATTCAGCTAAGCCACAAGATTCAAACATGGATTCACAAATTGGGCACTCCTTATATCGCTCAATATTTCTTGACGTAAATTCACACCCGCACATAGGACACTTATGATTTAAACGTTTTTCGGCTTTACATTCCAAACCATAGTTATTCTCAACTACTTTCTCAAGAGGTTGATCATGATTGTCTAAGGTGTTGAGAACAATCGGGTTAGTGTGATTTGCATTGGGATCGTCTCTTTCTCTTTCCTAATAATGATTGCAGCAATTATTTGGCTAAGAACTTCAATATTAGTTATTAATTTCTTGGCAGCACTAGCGTTTTTCATAAAAGTGGCCAACTGCGTTTCAACTTTAGCAAGTCTCGTCTCCTCATCATTATCAACGTCTAATGAAAGTGTGAAAGTTTGGTTGATAATAATCTAATTGGATATTGTCATAAGGAGGGCCAACATCATAGTATGGGTATGATTAAACTTGGTGTTGGTCTATGAAATTCGAATAAGTGAATGTTGGTTCAGTTGTGAATGTGTAAGGTGAATTGTAACCGCTCTTATATTTATTCATTTGAATGCAATCAGAAAGTGTTAGGTTAACTGGATATAAAAGTTCATATAAAGTTGGTTTAGCATATTCGTCACCCATTTTTAAAAAAAATAAAGATTCTAACAAATCAAAAACAAAAATGCGCGAATAAACCTTAAATCTAGGGTTTTCTAGGTCAAGTAACTAGACCCGCTCTTAACTGCCGAGAGACAAATTGCGGGATAAATCCTCTGACAACTATTTAACAATCTTGAAGCCAGATCAGTGCCAGTTAAGAGGGAGAGTTCAGCTATACGAATCACCGAAATAGCAGGCCTTAATTAAATAACCACAATTAGTCACATGTCACTAGACAGATCAAGATTGAATCGTATAACTGTTAGATTACCTACAAGCTCCTCTTATCCTATTGAGCGTTATATATTCTTATGAGCTGAAGTCTAGAAAAAATTTTAAATTCATATAGGTCAATGCGGATGCTCGGTTGTGATTTATGGGGCTTAGGAAGGGTGATGAAATCCCACCTAATCTGGATTTAGGTTGTTGCCCCTTAGAATATTTTTAAATATGCAATGCAATCTAAACTGATTTTTTTTAAATGACGCAAAAAATCCTGCAAAAATCTGTTAGTTTGAATCAAATCGAGATTTTGGGAAGAACGAGATCTTACCTAGATTTGCCTCCCGTTCGGCTCGATCTTCTCTTCCAGTAAGTTCGTCTCGATTCCTGAAATAAAAAATAGAAAATTCGCAGAATCAAATGCACTAAAAGAAATCTAATTTAATGTATAACTAAAATCTAAAACTTAATTTTAAATGTAATTAAACTATACCTCTCCGGCAACGGCGCCAAAATTTTGATAGGGATTTTATTAGCCTCCAAATTTAACCGCAAATATACGCTTATCACAGTTGTACTTGAGGACAGAGAGGTGTGTTAACTACTTTTAAATTAATTTAAAATTGAGTTGTTTTTAAAATCTAAAAATTTAAATGTAAAATAAAATAAAAGTTGGTTTTCAAGAGAGAGAAAAAGTTATAGGGTTCTTATTTGCTTTATTTCTATGGCTAGTTTAAAGGATTCATCTTCTTTTCTAATCTAGTTCTAATATGTTTCCATTAATTATAACTAAACATAGGTTATATTTAAATTGTAAACATAGCCTATCAAAATTATAACATCTAGATCATATTAAAACCTTAGTTCTTGTTAATTAAAGGAAACCTAAGTCTATTCTTCCACAAAAATATGCAGGTCATGAGTTTACAATTAATATCTTATCAATTAATTTAGATCCCTTTAAATTACCTAGGTTGAATATCTTATATTTAAATTAGTATCTTATCTTCCTTAATTAAGTTTCTAAGTGTCAATTATCAACTTAATTAATTTATTGATGTTATCATCTTTCTATAATCTAGTTCAAGACGGCATCTTTCATTATTAGATGCATAACTACAAAGATAATAATAAAGAACATAAGAGATTAAAAATCAAAGTATAGAAGATAAGAGAAATAAGCACATCAACCCATAGAAATTGAAAATAAAAACACCTAGAAGAAATATTAGTTGCTCATGATGTTAAAGAAAACAAAAGTTTTATTAATATTCGTAAGAAACATACAATAAAACTCGATCCCTTCTCCTTGAAAACCCTAACTTGAATGTTATGAAAGAGATATCAAATCTTAGATCTATACAGGTGCTTATATAGGGCTAAGGAAATTTGGAGAACATGTAATAAAAGATACAAGAGAATCAAACTTTTCCTAAAAATTTCAAATTCTAAACATGGAAATCTAGATACTTCTGTTGTTGCGGATCTGCTATCTTTAGAAGGTTCGAAAGATGAAACCCTACATCTCATATTAATATATGTGGAAAGACGATTATGACCATAAAAAATCTCATCGAACGGCCCAAAATCGACCGCTAATCTGCCGCCGTTTGACTAGATGAGCCGCTGATCCGCCGCCTTTTTATGGCTTCGTGTCTCCGGTTTTTTGTGTGTTTTCTTCGCTGATTTAGAGGGATTTTGGGCATATGATATCTTGAATATCTCGTTGTCTTTCTGTAGCTGCATGGATCTACGAATTGTTCCTAAATTTGACATATAATTAGACAGGTTGATTTGTTACTTTTGATTTGATTTGGTTTCTCCAACTAATTTGTTGATGTGGTGATTGATTCACCTCTATTTGTTGCAACATTTGCTGATTTGCAATGATATTCCCAAATTTTCAAATTATCTTTTGATTTTTTTATTAACTCCCTTGAGTCTCCATTCTACGCACGTAATCCTCATTTTAGCACAATTTTCTGTCTTTTTGCATCTGGGCCCTGTTATCTGTAATAATTCACAAAAGATACCTGGAACAACATAATATATGAGAATAAAATGATAAATAGGTTAGGAAAATATGCAATAAATTACACCAATCATCCACCCGAACAACAGCAAGCCACCGGCTCACCTGAAGCAACTCACCCCCGACCTAGGCAACAAATGGAGAGGCCAGCTACCGCACCTCCCCCAACACCAGTCATTATCTCAGTGCCAATAATCAAAGAACAAGTTGATACGAATGTTGGGTCTGCTCAGCATACAATTACTCAAACCGGGAATGGCGAAGCTATGACTAAGTTGTAGATCAATGATTTGATCACCGACCAAGTAAAAAGCATGATGGCGTCAGAAATGGCCCAAAAGATTATCGGAAAAAAAAGGCCATATCCCTGAGTAAGGTCAAATCAAGTATCCAAAGGGGTATATGATTCCCAAGTTTAATTCCTTCAAAGGAACTGAAAGTTCTCGACAACATGTTGCATAATTTAAAGCAGCGTGCAACAACACTGGGGGCAATGATACCTTACTACTCAGGAAATTCATCAACAGTCTGAGTGGTATCGCATTCGAAATGTATTTAAAGTTGCCAAATGACTCCATCAAAATATTTGCACAGCTCGAGATGCAATTCGTATAGAGGTTCACTAGTGCAAGCAAGAAGATTTCCATCGCCCATCTAATCGCCAATAAGCGCAAGAAGGACAAAACAAAAAAAAATTACATCCCCAGGTGGCTCAACCTGAGTATGAAGTGCTAGCAAGCGCTAGAGGAATCTCAATCCGTCGGGCTGATAATGGGAAACATCGATGGCTGGATCGCACCATTTCTTCTTTCGGCTAGGATCGCCATGTTCTAAGACCTCATCGATAAGGCAACAAGCCTTGAGAGCCTGAATCCAATGCAACAACTGTATTACCCTAAGAAAGAATATAAGAAAGATGCAATAAAACCATATTTTTCGCCAATGTACAGCTAGCTGAGGGCAAGTCCATCCCCGTCCTTGTAGAAGATTCTAAATCAGCATTGGGTCAAGGCTCGAAAACGAGATTATCCCTGAATAAGAAGATGAATAGAAAGTACTCGTTCCTTATGGACGAGACGAGGAAAATCTTCAATCATTCTTGAAGAGAGAAACCGCTGCAGCTCCCAGAAAGCAAGCATCCGGATCAAGTGGATAAAATCAATGATCCAAAATTTTGCTCATATCTCAAGGTAGTAAGCCACCCTATTGAGGAATGCTATGTCTTCAAGAATTGGGTTCAAAATCAATATAAGGCAGGTATTCTAACACTGTCTAAAAATGATCTGGCTAAAGTCCGAACATAGCATGTGAACGTGGTTTAGGTCGACCCATTTTGGAAAGAAAACGGAGTCGATGGAGAAAAGTAGGAGATGTTCCTGTCCACCAAAACGAAGAAGATGCTAAAGCAGCTATATAAAGCCTCTGGTATCACTTGGAAGGGTCCTCTCCGCCCTCAAGTAGAGCCAACACCGCCTCCACTTCTACTTCCAAGCCAAAGACACAAGTGTCTCCAGCGTTCGAAAAGAAAAAGAAGAAATCCAAAAAGTCGGTAAAGCTGAAAGACGGTGAAGAAATCAAGTCGGCAATTCAGCAATACATAGACTCTCTGGAAGAATATGAAAAAGGAGAAGTCTCTCCGATCATCTTGGAGAACTATATGTGGCATCTGTTCGAGGACAATGATTTCGACTATGAATCCAATGATGAAGCATAGCTAGTAGAAACCTACAATGTTATAAATGTGTGGTTCTTCCAAGAATCTACGAGGCAGCGCCCCTAAGCAAATCCCTCACCTTCAAGAGATAAGATAATTGATATGATTGCCAGTGCTTTGAGAGTCAAAGATGCAGAAATCATGGCCCTCAAAAGCGAGATGTGACAAAGAGTTTCTATAGTGAACATGTGTGTTCATGCATTAAAAAAATAATCTGACAAACATAGCCAACGTTCAAATGGAATCCATACACCGTAACCAAGAGAAAATTCATGATCTGGACGAGTTGCACGAACAATGGATGGTGGCTACCATTGCTTGAATGAAGGATGAAGAAGGAGAAATGCTGGCGCATGTCCCTGCGTTAAATCCAAATGAAACTTCCGCCTCGAGCCCAAAATGAAGGAGGTCTAGGAAATGAAGGGATATGATCAGGAAAGCTAGAAAAGATTATCGGCAAGCAAATAAGATGGAGCCTATCTCTGAAGAAAAGAGCCTTGACTTAGGAGTCGCATACCTGGGTGGGATAATACACAAAATGACTGATGATGATGATGAAGAGGATGACTCGGTCAAACTCCCAGTAGAAGTCTGCAGGACGATATTCAATGCTCATCACTCCGACAAGGATTCAGAAGATGACCCTGAAGGGCCTTCTCTTCATAATTTTGCACTGTCTAGCGATGACTATTGTTGGATATGTATGCCCTATAGGCCATTATTGTATATATATAGTGGATGCTTGGAAATATATATGTACAGGACAATCTTGCTCGATATGATAGTATGTTATTTGGTTTTTCTTTATCTTAACATGTGTATATGTTTTTACTTGTTATTACGCATCGCTAATATATGTCGATAAAGCCCATAGGATTATTGCTTGACTACCAGCGTTGTTATGGCGATCATACATATGGGAGCTGGATAGTCTATAAGCACATCCTTAAAAGTCCCTAGTCATGGGAGTATCGAGACCGGGCATCGATATTCCGGAGTAAAACGGTGTATACGTTTCTAGACCTTGATGATGGGAGATGGTTGGTCCCACAGCCATTGGTGTGTCACACCCAAGATCGTATATAAGTGCTCACTGGGGGTGAGTACACTGGACAGACTCGCCGAGAACTTCTAGATGGTATTATACCTATCGTCAGATAGCAGTTCTCAGGTGACATGAATATAGATTAGTCTTTAGACCTGAGATCGTCATTTGTATCATATGAGTTCCCACTGTACTTAGATTACTACTCTACCATGGCTCTACTGAGTCGTGCAAACAGGTTTTAGTTGGGTATAGTCCCGAGCCATATGGAGGCAGTGAGCGATTGTTAGGGATTCGTTTCTCCCGGTATAGGGAGTCGATGTCGCACTGTGTTTGGTTGGCCAGCACCATAAGACCTTGGCCAAGGCAGACGAGATTTACTGATAGTTAAATCGGTAGTTTCTTGGATTGGTCCTGAGCCACATTATCATGAATTATCGGGTTATTAGGGTCTGACGTATAAAACCCCCTAGACCCGATATACGATACTCTTAGACGAAGAGACCGGACTGTACGGAGATTGTCACAGATAGGCTCAGTAAGGGTTTAGATGAGTTTTCTCGTCGGCTTTCCTTTTCGACAGATACCTGGGTAGCCATTACATATAGCTAGTGCCGCTGACATACTTGTGGTTATAGATTTATCCCGTAACTTACTGCCAGCGTACTATCGAGTCTTTAGAGTCCCACATAAAGGGTTTTCCTGGTTTAGTAGAAATGATGTAGTGGCCATATTTTGATACGTACAGAGTTCCAATTAAATGTGTGTACTAGCTACATAGATTTTTGATCGGACATTTGATAATACTAGCCAAATTAGGATTAAGATGGATTATTAAATCAAGTATTGATTTAATAATTTACATATATATATTTCGATATGTATATTCTAGTATTATGTTCATTATATTTTTCTATCTCTTGGGTATTCATATTTTTATATGGATATGGGTATGTATATACGGTAGAATATATTTTGTATTTATACATCATACATTCTAGATGGAGAACGCCTCAGTTTAGGATTTTCCATTTATTGAAAAATGAAAATGAGGTAGAGGGGTGAGTTGGCATGGAGGAATGGTTTTGATATTTGTTTATTTCATTTGCTTCTACTATTCAAGCATGGTGTCTATTTTCTTATTTGAAAAATGAGTTAACAAAACCATTCTTGCCATTCTTCTTCTCTCACTTTATAATTTATTATCACCATTTCTTTCTCTCTCCTCTTTTGAGATTCCTCCTTCTTCATCTCACTTTCTCTCTTATGAGTTGAGAATCAAAGTGAGATGGAGAAAGAAAAATACTAGAACACTACACTACATCCCTAACACTTCATACTTAGCAAATATAAGGTGTTAGTTAACTCACTTGGAGAAGCTAGAGGTTGAATAGGGTTCCCTCGGGTGTATCATCTAGGACCAAGGAAGACCGGCCTACAAGCTCGATCCCGGAGTTCCGAGGAGCTAAAGAAGAGGATTTGAAGACGAAGGACATGACTATAAAGGTTGTTATTTCAACCGAGTAGTATAAAACCTTCTGGTTAGCTAGCTTTAGTATTTGGATAGATTTTAGGGTTTAAGTTTCTAGCGCCATTTTATAAAATTTAAAGTTTTTATAACACAAAGGTCACGGGTTAGTGGTAAGGGCGCTAGGAACTTCATCAACTACATGCCAGAAAATAATGATGGCTTCTCATGTGACGACCAATATATGACCGACAACGGCGATGGATTCTACACGGCTAAAGAGGATCTTCTTTCTGATAAATCCATGGTCATAAATGCAATGAGGAATACAAGGAGAAGGAACAAAAAGAAAGTACCTTCCCGAAGAAGAAATCTAGAAATAGAAGTTACGCACCTGGGCGCGATAGCCCATGGCTTCGTTAACTCTCCAAGAACGCGTGAAGAAGAAACTGCCGCCTTGAGGACTGAAATCAGAATAGTCGACGATTTGCAAGAAGAAGCCATGGGCGAGGTCCGAAGAAAAATATTGAGTCTAACAATCTTGCTCGAACAGCTAGAAACAAGCATCATATGGCGTTCCAGTTATGAATTAAGAAGTGAAATTAAAAACCAAGCATATGAACATGCAAAAGACGAGTTAGAAGCACAGCAAAACAACGTTGAGTGGAACAATGGTGCTCCTGCCTCAGAAAATAACGAGGTCCTGCTGTCAAGCACGAAAAGGAAAACCTGTGCAAGGCCCTATTATAAAAAGTGGGCTCTACAAAAGGGAAAGAGGTGATTGAAACGGTGTACCCTTTCACGATAAATAAACTAGAAGAGATTACAGAGTGGAATAATCATGTTTCCACTTCGAAAAATAATCAGTCCTCAACTTCATGCACGATAAAGAAAGCTTGGGCCAGAAAGAAAGCCGCGAAAAGCAGAGAAGTATGCAAAGCCATTATAGAATACTGCAATGATAAAAATGACTCCATTTCTGACTTCGAAGACGAGAAGAAAGAAAGTCATAAGCCTCTAGTAGCCACTACCAAACTGAGAGGGGGCAAGCAACTTCCCTCCTATAACTCCAAAGGTAAGGGCAAGTAAGACGATAAAGGAAAACAACACACTGATCAAGATATTGAAATTGAAGAAGGGTTCGTGCATGAGCTAGTCGCAAAGTTGGTCCTAAAGAAGCTGATGATCGACTACAATGTGTTGTTGCATCTAAAGAAGCTGCCGGGGCTCATAAGCATCTATGAAGCACTGATCATGTCAAAAGACTTAAGAGAGTCTTTGATTTTGGCCTTACAAGATCCAGAACACTTTCAAGCCCTATTTGCAGAAGCGAATATAAAAGAAGGCTTGTACGAAGCAAACGTTGCTGATGTAAGCTTCGGTGAAGAAAATCTTTTATTGGGCACTCATGAACACAATAGAACCTTATATGCGACGGGTGTCTATGAAGATGTAATGGTTAAAAAGATCCTCATCGATTCCAGGTCCTTAGTGAACTTGATGACGATAAATACCTTGATGTCTTTGACCTTGGATGTCAGGCATCTATCTAGGGAAAAGATCACCATCGCTGGCTTCGATTCTCGAAATTATAAGACGTTGGGGTCGATCATATTGTCGCTGAGATTCGGTAAACTGGAGACCAAAGCAAAGTTCCATGTATTGAACACCGATACATCTTATAAAGAACTATTAGAAAGAGCCTGGTTGCACAAATATAATGTGGTACCGTCAACTCTACATTAATGCATGAAGTACGTCAAGGACGATGAAGAACATTGTATCAAAGGCGATCTTCATCCTTTCGACGTTCATGAAATACGCTATGAAGATGCTAGGTACTTTCAAGAAGTTCCCAAGAAGCTAAAAGCAAAGGAAAAATTTATGAAAGTCCGATCAAAGTGGAGCAACCAGTAGTCACCACCCATGTCCGGGTGCCCCATCTGGGAAGCGATACTGAAACTGAAGAACTTATAGCTGCTTCCCGTACCCATGTAACTCACTTGGGAAGCGATCCCGAAGATGAAGAAGATGAACTCTGTATTGAGTTCAAAGAAAAATGTGCCTCAAACTCAAAACAACAATCAAAAAGCAGAAATTCAAACGACGAGTCTAAAGAAGTCCTGCAAGTCACCGAGACTCCGTTCAAGAAATTTAAGAGCTTGACACGCTAGAGACTTACATGGTTGAAAATCTGATGACTTTTTATACTCCGCCGAGGAAAAAAGTCGGATGATAACCAAACACAGAGGGATGCATGGCAGGAGATAAATCCGAGTGCTGAAAGATTGCAGCCTATCAGAATGCCTAGGTAATTCTCAGAAAAGTTGAAGCACTAAATAAAAGCTCAAGGATTCATCTTTGAACAAATTCTGGCGCAAATCCGGTTCTACAAAAATGTTTGGGAGCCTCCTAGGGCTTAACCTGTCAACCACGATGGAAAAAATGCCAAGAAAGGTCTAGGTTACATCATAAAGAAGAGACCTGGCAACAAACATGGATCGGGTCATACCTGCTACAAAATCCATGAAGCTATGAATCTGATCACCAAAGATATAGATGATGATCTGCTCTTGCCTTACGGCACAAACGCGCAAAGTGTGTCGTATATTATCTACGGGCTACCCCTAATAGCATCTCAACCATATTCTTACAACGGTGGTTATACTATCCCAAATCAAACCCTATAAATGGTGTTCTCGCCCTACGTCATAAATGCACAAAGTGTGTCATACACTATCCATGGTCAACACCCGATAACATCTCAACCACGTTCGTATAACGGTGGGTATGTTATCATAAACCAAGCACTCCATATGCCAAATCTGTCCTACGGGCCTGACGCTTTAAGCGCGTCGTATACAATCCATGGGCATAAATCATCAGAACCATCATGCAGTCCAGTTCCTACTGCACCTATACCTCCACAAATACAGTCTTATGAAGTCTCCACGACTCATCGAGATTCAACTAACCTTACGAGATCCTCACGACTCGTCAGGAGAAAATACCCTGTGGGTATCCTCATGACCCGCCGAGAATAAGTACTTGAGAAGATGGAAACATGTCTGCTGCTTGAGTATGCCACATCAAAATCTAACGAGGTCCTCATAACTCGTCGAGATTAAAAAAAAACTTACAAGATCCTCACGACTTGTAAGGATAAAAATTCCTGCAAGATTCTCATGACTTGTAGGAAATAAGTATACGAAAGGACAGAAAAAATCTGCCTATCGAACACGCCTCCACAACCAAAAATATCTGAAATAACAAATCCACCCTACAGGTCGGAGGCTTCAAGCACGCCGTATACAATCCACGGCCATACAACATCCATATCACAATCAAGTTTCAGTAATCCGCCCTATGGGTCTAACGCTTTAAGCGCGCCGTATACAATCCACGGGCATAAACAATCTATATCCCAACCAAGTTCCATTACTCTGCCCTACGGTCCTGATGCTTCAAGCGTGCCGTATAAAATCCACGGACATAAACAACTTTCATCGCCCTCAAATCCCTTTGGGCTTGATGACTGTTGTGAAATTGATAAAACTGAAAGTGCGCTTAGTAAGAGTATGGATAACTTACCTCAGGCTCCAAAAGAACTCGAAGACGGGGTCGATACAACTATCAACAAACTCCGAGAAATCAATCTCGGAACTAATAAAGATACAAGGCTTACGTTCGTTAGTGCCTTGTTATCCGAAAGCCGAGTCGAAGGTCTTAAAGATTCATTAATGGAATACCGAGACTGTTTCGCATGCAACTACACTGAAATGCCCGGTCTCGATCCTGAGATAGCTGTTCATAAATTGGCTATATCTGTAAAAGTTAAACCCATGAAAAAAACTCCACGAAGAATGAGGCTAAAGCTTGAAGAACAAGTTGCAGCCGAAACCAAGAAATTAATCAACGTTGGATTCATTCGTGAAGAAAAATATGCTGATTGGATAGTGAGTGTTGTCCTGGTAAAGAGCGTTGTCCTGGTAAAGAAGAAGAACTGGCAAATCAAAGTTTGTATCGACTTCAGGGATTTGAACAAAGCATGCCCCAAAGATGACTTTTTGTTGCCTGTAACGGAGTTAATGGTTAAAAATACGTCAAGTCATGAAATTTTCTCCTTCATGGATGGGTTGTCCGAGTACAACCAAATAAAGATGTCCCCTGAAGACAAAAGGCATACGGCCTTCAGAACTCCTATCGAAATATAATGTTATAAAGTCATGTGTTCGGCTTGAAAAACGTCGGCGCTACCTACCAAAGGGAGATGACAAAAATATCCGATGATATTATCCATAAGATTGTCGAGTGTTACATAGATGACCTTCTGATAAACAACATGAGTCACGAAGATCACTGGAGTCACCTAAGGATTATATTTGAACGTCTACGCGAATATAATTTAAAGATGAATCCCCTGAAATAAGCGTTCGGTAAATCCTCTAGGAAATTCTTAGGATTCGTCATCCGACACTGCGGCATCAAGATCAAACATCAAGTCCATTCTCATGATTCCACCACCTAAAAGCTTGACGTAACTAAGATTGATGCAAGGCAAACTCGTCTACATCAGGCGGTTTATCACCAACCTATCAGGGAAGTGTCGATCATTCAGTCGACTTACAAAGAAAGATGCCCCATTCAAATGGGATGATGAATGTCAAAAAATGTTCGAGGATATTAAGCAATATTTACTCAAGCCTCTCGTTATTTCCACTCCAATTCCAGGACGTCCGTTGATTCCTATACAATGGCATTGGAAAATTCCTTGGGGCAGTACTCGCTCAGAATAACGAAAATGCCTTATATTACCTGAGTCGGGTATTAATAGGAGCAAAAAATAATTACTCTCATATTGAAAAACATTGTCTCGTGTTAGTGTTCGCTGTGACGAAGTTTTGGCACTACGCTACAGCATATAAGATTCTGTTGATTTTCAGAATAGACCCTCTCAAATACTTGATGATGAGAGCTGTTCTAAATGGAAGGTTAGCTAAATAGGCGCTGATTTTAATGGAATCTGAAATCACGTACATGCCCCAAAAGGCAATCAAAAGACAAGCGATAGCTGACTTTCTAGCTGAACATCTGATCGTAGATGATTCTCCGCTCAATTGTGAGCTCCCGGAAGAACATGTCTTAAACATAATCGTTACCAAAGAAGATGAAGACATAGAAGTAGATTACCGGGAAATGTACTTTGAAGAAGCCTCTTCCATAAAAGTCAACAATAATGGCTCGCCCAAAGTTTAGGTGGTGATCAGGTTTATCTTAGTCACTCCAGAAGGAGAGATCCTGCACTATTCCATGGCCCTATCAGATTCAAGAACCAACAAAGAAGCAGAATATGAAGCACTTCTTGCCTGTCTCGAAATAACCATAAACATGAAAATACCAAATATCTGTATCTACAAAGATTCACAGTTAGTGATAAACCAAGTCAACGGCGAATATAACATATATAAGTCTGAACTCTCTAGATATGAAAAGAAAGTTTAAGAGCTGTTAAAACAGATCCCTCTGTTCACGTTGGAAAACATTCCCTGAAAAGATAACAGCAAAGCTGATGCTCTCGCCAAACTAGAAAAAGAATTAGCTGATGAAAATAATGATGATATAAGGATAATGGTCCAAAATCAAAAGATAATAGTACCGTTCCAAAATCGACAGAAGATATACTAGACATGACTGTAATGGCGGTCGAAAAAGAAGAAAATTGGCATCAGATTTTCGTCTACTACTTCAAATACAAGAAACTCCCTGAAGATAATTCACAAAGACAACAACTCGTAAAGAGAGCGTTGTCATATGCATTATGTTAGCGACACCCTATATCAAAGATCATTCAACCAGATATGGCTAAGATGTCTCAGGCCTGAAGAATCTAAATAGGTTGTGAGTGAAGTCCCTGACGGCCTATGTGGTGCTTACCAAGCTGGACCTAAAATGAAGTTAGAGATAAAAACAATGGGTTATTATTGGCCCTCCATGGTAAGAGATTGCATGGATTATGCAAAGCGATGCCATGCATGTCAAATACATGATTATCTCATTCATCAACACCCAAACCCTTTACATCCAACTATGTCATCATGGCCGTTTGAGATGTGGGGAACTGATATAGTTGGACCTATTGATTCGCCATGATCTGGAGGTCGCAGGTTCATCCTGGCTACCACCGACTACTTTTCAAAGTGGGCTGAAGCTTTAGCACTTAAGCAAACAAAAAATATCTTGTGTTTCTTTAAGCAAAACGTGATATATCACTTTGGTGTTCCACGGCATATTATCTCCGACAATGGCCCTGCGTACAAAATCTTCAAAATCAGTCGTTTCGCCGATCAGCACAAAATAGACTAGAGATATTCATCCATCTACAACCGGCATGCAAATGGATTAGCAGAAGTGTTTAACAAAACCCTCACAAAGCTACTGAAGAAAATGGTCTCTAAAAATAAAAGAGACTGGCACGAGAGACTACCTGAAGCTTTATAGGCGTACTGTACTGACTGTTTGATAGTTTCTCGCTATGAATTCTAAGTGTTTAAAAATACCGCAATCAAGATGGTGTCGCTTGAATCTAGACGCGATGAGTATGGGTCATCCGCAGGGAGAAGGTACATTTTTCATTCTTGTTCTAACAAGTTAATTCCAAAATGTCGGATTGTGTTCGTTTCTATCCTATGTGCTATATTCAAAGAGAGATTATTAGGGATAAGGTTAGGTTAGTTTACGTTAGGAAAATTCGCACTCTTTCCTTTGTGTCTCTCTTGATTATGGACGCTAGGGTAATCGGCAAGAATGTGGATTAGGATTCTTAAGTAGGGTATTTGAGATTGTGCGCTAAATCCATTCTTATTGACCCTTGTCCTTCCGTTCTTGTCTCTTATCTCTCGTCTCTGGACCAACCAAACACAACCGTTCATGATTAGGAATCACCGCTATCATGTAAGATAGGGTGCCTAAGGGAGCGGATTGTGTATGTTTTGGTCGGAGTTCAAACATACAAGGTGTTAGGCAAAGGAAAAGAGTAAAGAAAATCCCAACTCATACTTCCCCTTCTCATTCCCTAACAAGTAAGGAAAACTATTCACAAATCATCTCATAAATGAAAATGAAACACAAGATAAAAGAAATCATAAGAAACATTTCAACTAAAGTAAATATCATAAAAACATTACAAGTAAAGTAAAAGGGCAAGAAATACAAGGAACTAAGTGCATGAAAATGAAGTTCTATTGAAGTGCAATCAAGAGTACAAGATAATGAATTCAAATACTAAAATCTAAACTTGCAAGCTCACTTAAGAGGTTGCAAGATCAGATAAAAGTAAAGAACCCAAACTATTACAAGCTATGAAACTAACTACTATGTACAAAACTTGTCCTAAAATATGGACTAAAAACTGGACTAAGTGGGATCCTTGGCTTACTCTTTGTTCTTCTATTTATAGGCACTTAAAAATCAAAAATAAACTATAAAAATGAAGTGATGTGACAGGGAGGAGTGCATAGAAGAAGCATGAGAAAAATTGGAGCAATCGGGGCCGCAAATTGCGGATGAAATGAATAAATCGGCGGCCAAAGTAGCGGCTCTGGGTCTCATCTTTGTTGTGTGATCTCCTATCAACTCCATGTTTTCTATGTGATAATTTGTTTCTTTTATAGCAACTTGGGTTTTAATCTGGAGTTTCAGAGGGAAATGATCAAGCTTTAAACATCACATCACAAGTTTTCCAAGTCATCATACCCATGCCCACTTGCACCCCTACTTGCACCACTTGAATGATCTTGTGAATCATAGTTGTCCCTGTTACGAATATGTATGCCCTAGAGGCCATTATTTTATATTATAGTGGATGCCTGGACTTATATATAGAGGACTTTCTTGCTCGATATGATAGTATGTTATCTGGTTGCTCTTTATCTTAACATGTACACTTGTTTTAAGTTTATTGTCTTTTTAATACATGTTGATAAAGCCCTTAGGATGTTGTCTTGACTACCAGGACTATGATGCGGATCATACTAGTGGGGCTTGTGTAGTCCGCAAGCACTTTCTTTAACAGTTCCTAGTCGAGGGAGTTTCGAGACAGGGCATCGATATTCCAGAGTAGACTTGTGTGTACATTTCTTGACCCTGTATGGGGAGATAGTTGATTCCATAAACATTGGTGTTTGACATCAAATATTGTACACAAGTGGTCGTTGGAGAATGGTACACCGAACAGGACTCGCCGAGAACTCCTAGATGGTACCATACCTATCGTGAGATAGCAGTTCTCTGGTGACGCTTGTACAGGTTAGTCTGTAGACCCGAAATCTTCATAGTGTCTTGTGTGGTTCCCACTTTACTTTGATTTCCTCCCTACCATGGCTCAAAGGAGTCGTTCAAACAGATGGATTTTGGGTACAGTCCCAACATGGAGGCAGTGAGCGATAGAAGGGGTTTCGTCTCTCCCGGTATTGGGAGTTGATGTTGCGCTACGCTCGATTGGCTATAACAGCAAGTCCCTGGCCAGGGCTGATGAGATTTACTAGTAAATGTTATCAGTAGTTTCTGAAAAGGTTATAGGCCACACATCGACATGAATTATCAAGTTAGCATGGTGTGACGATTCCATCCCCAGACTCGATATGCGACATATCAGACGAAGAGACCGGACTGTACGGTAAGTGTTGCTTATAGGCTCTATAGGAGTTTGGACAAGTTTTTTTGTTGATCTTCTACTCGTTCAATACCTGGGTAGTCGTTACGTCCAGCTAGTACTGCTGATGACTTGTGGGTATCTGATGTGATCATTGTCTACTGCTAGCGTATTGACGAGTCTTTAGAGTCTCACATAGAGGTTTCCTAGTTTAAGCGAAATGAAGTAAGGCATTTATGGAGATATTTGCGGGAGCTTGATTGAATACGAGCATATGATATTGTATTCTAATATAGCGATATTTGATATCATTCGGGTTATATGTGATATAACCGGATTATTGAATCAAGTGTTGATTCAATAATTTGATTTATATTTATGTTTATATATTTAATATTAGCCGGGTTATATATGATATAACCGGATTATTGAATCAAGTGTTGATTTAATAATTTGATATATATGTATATATATCAACTAATATTGAATATTAACCGGTTATATGTGATATAACCGGATAATTTAATCAAGTGATGATTTAATTTTTTGATATACATATATATTTACTATTAGCCGGGTTATATATGATATAACTGGATTATTGAATCAAGTGTTGATTTAATAATTTGATATATATATATATATTATATCTATATATATTTATATTTATTTATTTAATATATATATATATATGTATTTAATATATATAAATATATATAGTTATATTATATATATATATATATATATATATATATTTATATATATAAACTAATATTAAGCTCACTTAAGATTTTCTTCTCTTTATATATATATATATATATATATATATATATATATATATTTATATATGTATGATATATATATATATATATGAATTTACATTTTATCTTGGTTGATGATACAAGGGACTAGGATGTGTGAGAATCACATTGAGAATAAGATAAAGATAAACATTTTGAATTAAAAGAATTGAAGAATGAGTCATGGCTTGAGATGCTTTGAGAAGCCATGACTCATCTTCTATTCTTGGATTATTCAAATATATTTATCTCTCTCATTCTTATCGCATGCCATCACTTGAGCTCATGGTTCATTCTCATGCTTATCCCAAGTCCATTTCCTTTTTCAACTCCTCGCTAGTTTTCTAGGGTTGGGTTAAAAGTAAAAGAGAAAGAAATTTTTGTGAGCAAAATTCCTATTTCATCAACCTACACTAATCTAGCCCATTAGTTTCGATTGTTAACTTCACTAATACTTTGATTAGTGAAGTGTGAGATTGAGTGAGAGAGACTTCAAGATGGATCATCTTCGGCGATGAAGACAACAAGCAAGCTCGATCCTTTCTTCAAGTGGAGCCTTAAGAAGAGTTATAGGGACAACAACTTGGAGCTTTAAAAGTGAAAGACTAGACTACAAAGGTTGTAGACTCTTTACACTTAGTTTAGAATAATGCTTGCTTACTACTAAACCCTAATTCACTAGTTCGATTCTTGTTTAGTATAAGTAGCACTCTAAAATTTTAAAATTGCATACTTGATGCACATATAAACCTTGTAGAGCTGCTAAGACATACTTTCATGGTATCAGAGCCAAGTGATCAGTCGAAAATAATGTATTTTTAACACGGAAATTTCCCTATCTTTTGCACTCATCTAGAAGTGTTTGGCATTCATATTTCACATATTAGCAAATCAATCGTTAAATATCAGATTTCATGTATTAGACTTTTAAACCGGCACTTTAAGGGAAATTGACCGCATTTCATGGTATCGCATCATCTCTGTATTTGCGCAACACTTGTGTCGAGATTTGTGCAGGAAATTGCAGGAGCAAAGTCAAAAGAAGCTGATCAAAAATACACCAACTCCATGTTTTCAGATCTGGTAGCAATTCAAAAGGAAATATAAAAATCAACATATCAAAGAAAGTACCAATTGTCAGTCCAAGACCACTACAGAAAGCCCAAGCTTTGAAGCCCCAAAAGAGCCGCGGAACCGCGGCGGGAGCCGGGTTGCGCCGCGGTTCCGCGGCGTTTCTGCCACGTCAGCATTTTAATTTTTGGGCATAATTCTTCTTCCAGGGCCCACATTCCTTTCTGATACTTCAAATTCCAGAAAGACCTCGAAGCTACTGCCAGATCAGCAAAGATCATTAAGCAAGGCTAATCCTAATTAAGCTCCTAACTAACCTCTTCTAGAAGCTTCCTCCTAACTAATCACATCTAGAAGCTTCTCCTCTAACTAACTTTTGGAGGGAAATTCAAATTTCCTCAACAAACTTTTGGAGGGAAACTTAAAATTTGAAATCCTAGATCTAGGGTTTGGATATCTATAAATAGGAACCTAGACCTAGGATTAAAGGCTAATCAATCTTTAGGTAATCAATTTTAGCTAATCTTTAGTCTTCTTCAATTCTTCATTTTCTTCCACAAGTCTAGTGACAAGACTTGTGCGAAACCCTAACCCTAATTCCACTCCAAATTCAAGATCTTGAGTACCAATCAAGAAAGAAGCCCTTCAACCTTTTAGGAGCCGAGCCGATCTCCAACCGAACAAGTGATCCAAGCCGATCCGCGACTCACGGAGCCGAGCGAAGCCAAATCGACTATCGAGTTCTTCCTCTTGTAGTTCTTGAGCGATTGTAACGAAATTGTTGATATAAATAAAAGGTGATATTATTTTATCTTGCTTTCTTTAAATTCTTGCATCATGATTAGATCTCAATTTGTAATTGTTGTTCTTGTTGTGATGTTTGAGTAAAACTCCGCTCGTTAAGGAGTCGAGACGATCAATAGAAAGATGATGTAACAAATCTTAATACGATTTTTAAGTCCTACGAGTTTTGTAAACCCTAACAAGTTCAAGAATCGACAACCTAGTTTCGTTGCGATACTTTCTTGATTGTTATCGCTCGAAATTAGGGATCTACGATCGTTTCTTGAATTTACTAGAGGCTAGAATGTGAATGATATCGACGAAAGAACAAGGGATAAGATGAAACCGTAGTTTCACTAGAAATCCCTAATTCTTGTCGATCATCATCGATCTAGTATCAATTCATCGAAGGATAAGAATACGTAATTGTAAGATTACATCACATCTATAGATCCGATCGATTCCTACGAGCCTCATTTCGATTCTTGATATTTGGTTTGGAAAAATCAACAAACTATCAATTCTTGATTCTATTTTTTTCTTGTTATTAGATCTAGATTTTTTTTCTAATTCTTGAACTTCAATTTCAAATCATGAATTGTTTGTTTTCTTTTCTTTAAAGTTTCAATTCATCTAATTCAAAACACGAACGATTACACTGTCCCTGTGGACGATCCGCACTCACTTACAATCTACATCCGACACCGTAGTTGATTGCGGTCAAATAATTTTTGGTTGTGATTTCTTTACAATTTCAAATACTACACGACGAGAAAATCATTCAATCAAATGGCGCCGCTGCCGGGGACTATTTGATTTGATTTACACAAACAAGAATTTATTACAATCACCAAGCTAGAGACTTAGGCGAAGTCTAGACGACGTTAAAGTGTTCGATCGAAGTTTTAAACACGAATTTTGGCTAGTTTCTGTCCATGTTTCAAAAGTTGATATTTTCACAATTAAAAATGTTCAAAAAATCATATAGGTACAACTATGGAGGCCCAAGAAAAACGAGGAACTAATTCTTCTAAGTGGCCGTGGAACTGCCGCCTAGACCATGTCTTGGCTGCGGTTCCGCCGCCGACTTAATGAATTAATGCCCCGTTCTTCTTCTGCTGCTTCATGCTGACATTTTTGGTTTTTTAAAGATTTTTAAGGATGCTCAAGTGGTTGAGATCTTTGTGAATTTATGGTGTTTGAAACATCGATCGAAATGTTTAACATCGTCTATACTGCTTTGGATTTGTGATACAATTTTTGGAATCCACATTGATTAGTTTTGCGAAAATTAGTTAACGATATGTAAATCTCGCATTTTAGTCTCAAATGATGGATTGCCACGGACTTTGGATTTGGATCGAAACTCCGTCGTAATCTCGTATCGTACGCGAATACTCGCTGGAAGACACTAGTAGATAGCCACACCCCATTGCCCCGACAAAGTGACTATAGGAGAAACCCATTACCTAAACCATCTACTCGGGTGCTCGTGGCCATAGTGTTCAGCCTAAGTGGGTGTCCAGATCTATCGTGATAAATCAAAGAGGATGGTGGGACTTTCACAGTCAAGGTACATCAACACAATACTAAAAATATTTAGTATGGAAGATTCAAAGCGTGGTAGTCTACCGACTTGTCACTGAATCACCATCTCCAATGAGATGTCTTCCAAGACGGATTTGGAAGGGCTCGCATTACATATATACCCTACGCTTCTGCGATAGGCTCTGTAATGTATGAGATGCTGTGTACCAGACCAGATGTTGCTTACGCACTTAGCGTGGTAAGCCGGTATCAGTCAAACCTAGGGGAGAAGCACTGGGAAGCAGTAAAGAACATTCTCAAGTACCTAAGAAGGACTAAGGAGATGTTCTTGGTGTATGGCGGAAAAGGACCTCCAGATCGAGGCCTTTGCTAACTCCAGCTTCCAGAGTGATAAGAATGAATCCAAGTCCATATTAGGTTATGGTTTTACCCTCGGTGCAGGGGTGGTCTGTTGGAAGAGCTCCAAGCAGGACGCCGTTGTAGACTCGACGATGGAAACGGAGTGCTTCGCTGCATGAGACGCCGCAAAATAGGCAGTCTGGATGAGGAAGTTCTTAATTGAACTTCAGGTGGTTCCTTCCATTGTTGGTCCAATACTTTAGTATTGACAACATACGGCGCTATAGCTTTAAGGAAGGAACCCAGGTCCCATCAGAGATCCAGACATATCTTGAGGCGGTACCACCTGATCAGGGAGATCGTTGATCCCAAGGAGATCGAGGTGAGGAGAGTAGATACGGAGAACAACACTGCAGGTCCACTTACAGAGGCCATCCCTCAGATAGTGTTCGAGAGGCTATTCGAGATCTTCGGTCTGCGATATGCCAGTATATGGCCTTAGTGCAAGTGGGAGATTGTTAGTGATATATGCCCTAGAGGCCATTATTGTATTATATTGGATTGTATATTACTTAATGGGAGCTTGGAATATACACGGATATAGTAACAGTTGTTTCCCCCAATCAGAGCAAAGCTCTGTTCGAATTTCAAAATTCAAAAAAAAATTGAAGCAACGCTTCAAATCCCTTGCGCTGCGCATAACGCGCCACGTGTCAAAAGCTGATACGTCAGCGCAGCGCCCAAGGCAGCGCACCTAATCAGAGCAAGGCTCTATTTAAAACAAAATTAAAGGAAGCAACGCTTCAGTTGCGATGCGCTGTGTGCTGCGCGTCACGTGGCAGCGCAGTTGCGCTGCGCGTTGTGCTTGCGCAGTTGCGCTGCGCGTTGTGCTTGCGCAGTTGCGCTGCGCAACACATGTCAAGCGCTGGTGCATCTGCGCCAAACAGAATTAAAATTCCAGTAAGATCTTTCTGTTCTTATTAAAACAAGAAGATTGTCTTCTGTAAAACAGAAGCCCTTGGATCAAAGATCCAACGGTGGGGAAAATTTCCCAAATCACTCAGAGAATGATCTCTTTAACAAATTAATGGGCACTATATAAAGGCCCCTAGACCCCAATTCAAAAAAAAAGATCTAGAACTTGGAAAAAAACAAAACAGAGAGAACTCTGAAGAATTTTGAGAAGAACTCAAGAAGGGAAAGAAGGTAAAAACCTTTACAAAAAAAAAAGAGAACTTCATCTGAATAGATCATTGATCTAAGAACAAGATCAATGATCTTCAATAAAAAATAAATAATAACAGTGCCTTGCACTTTTTTATGAACCATTGATTCTAGAATCTTAAAGATTCTCAAGTTATTGAAACAGTGCCTTGCACTTGCAAAAACTGCACTGTTGCGCTCCTGGGTTGGCGCAAGCCACCAGAGAGCGCCACGTGTCAACTCCAGAACCACTTACGCTATGCGCTTTTAAAAATAGAGCATTGCTCTTTAAAATTGGCGCAGCTCACCAGAGCGCGCCACGTGTCAGTAGCGCAACAGCGCAGCGCACTGGCGCAACGTACTGCGCTGTTGCGCTTGTGCTCACCAGAGTGTGACACGTGTCACCACGAAAAGCGCTTGCGCTCAGTAATTGGCGCAAAGCGACTGACAAGCCACTGTCAAGTAATTAATGCACTGCAGAAGGGCCAAGTCCAATTAAAAAAGGCCTAACAGGCCAAATAAAATGTAATGCATTATTTTAAAAAGGGGCAGAGTCCAAACCAAAACAGATGCTCTGCATCATTTACAAAGGGACTGAGCCCAAATCAAAAAGGCCTAGCAGGCCAAAAGAAAATGCAGTGCATTATTAAACAAGGGCAAAGCCCTAGCACAGGCCTAATAGGCCAAAGATAAAACGTTGAATATTCTCAACTGGACTTAGCCCAATCATGGCCATAAGTCCTCAAATTAAATTGACTGAGAATGGCTGCTCCCTTAAATCAATTTACATCCGGTTCAAGGGTACATCTCCGAACTCCTCTGACACCTATCGTTGTAATCCTTCAACGACGTCAGAGTGGTGACGGGTCCCGACAACCACACACCCATACGGACTGTGGGGTCCTTAAACCCATGGACTTATGCATCCTTAAACTAATGGACTAATGCGTCCTTAAACACATCTATATGGACTATGGGGTCCTTAAACCCATGGACTTATGTGTCCCTAAACTAATAGACTAATGCGTCCTTAAACACATCCATATGGACTATGGGGTCCTTAAACCCATGGACTAATGCGTCCTTAAACTAATATCCATCCCCAAAACTGGCAGTGGACCGCAATGTCCCTAAACTACCTATGGACCACTACGTCCCTAAACTAGAACAATAGAGCCCCTAAATGCTCTTTCCGTTAAGTTGATCTTAGTCTCAAATCAGACTAATGTATCCTTAACGAACGTTTAAGTTGATCTTAGCCTCAATATGGCTAACGTATCCTTAAACTAAAACACCAAACCCAAGTCTAAGTAAATACGGATTTAGACTAATCCACGTCCTATGGGCGACGACATAAATTAGTCTCTGTATACAATCCGCGGGCAACCACAAACAAAACAAATATCCACAACATGAAGTGAAATTCTGGAGAAGGAGAAAGTTGTTACCGCGATGCGGTAACGTAATTAACTGCAGGGGCTTGCGCCTGCAGGGAAGAGCGTCCCCACAATCAAAAACCCCTCAAGCGAGGGGGAATCTGACGAAGTCTGCTGCATCGGCCGCATCCGTCTAAACCTCCGATACACGGTGCCATAAATCAACTTGGCATCTTCGGAGAGGTGGACGGATAAAACCAAATAGCATCTGCCCCCAGATTCAGGCAAGACGTCAGTCTTTCCCGGTTTCCGGCGGTAAACAGATTCTGGCACGCCCGGTGGGACCTTTTCCTCTTTCCACTCCACACTTCGTGTATCGTGTTCACAAACAAATCGCGGTTTGATGTGATTGCCTGTGGATTCGAGGTACTAAGATTTGGTGTCTTGCTCCGTGCAGAAAACAAAAGATCAATGGCTTCAAACTGTACTGCTTGCAACTGCAACTCTCGCTCGGTCTCTGCTGGAGGAGTGACTTACGGGCCCCAAGCGGCCTCTCTTTTCAAGATGCCAATGGAGCAGGTAACTCAAGCCACCACTGGACTATTCTTCGGGACCATGCTCCCACCGATGAGCTTCAATGCCCCAATTACGTCGCAAGAAGCCCCAAAGAAGTCGGTCTTGGATCGACTTACCACTGCCGCGGTCCCTCTCAACGGGTCGCCCAACTCCACTGCCTCAGTTTTTAACAGGCTCGATCAAAGCTCCAACGGGCCCATGAAAAAGCCAGCAATACCAGAAGATGTTATCCCGAAGCGGATAGCTACCCCTACTCCAGTTTTGGGCGAGATCACCAAGGTTGCTTCCCCTACTCGGAAGTCTGCTTTTGACAGGTTGGCCGTCCCCGTTCAACGGACGTCGGTCTTTAAAAGGCTGATACCAGCAGATTCTGACCAACACAAGGGGCATGAGGAGGTCACCCCCGCGGCTCAATCAATTCCACCCGCACGACGAGCTCGACGTCGCCAATGGCATCGAGTAAGGAAGGCTGGGGGCAACTCCCCCTCTGGATTTATGCCACCAGCTCCGACGGTGGGGATCGAGGCTGCTGTTCCAACCGGGAACAGCTTTGAATTGCTGAACACGGTGCACAGAAACTCTCCTACTACAGTGTTGAAACGAACTCCTTCATCTGTGAAGAATACTCCAGAGAAGAAGCTAGAGCAGCCCCCTCAACGGATGTCCTCTAAAATTTACAAAGTCTGGCGACAGGTCCAGGAGTCGGTGATTGATGAAAACTATCTCCGCCGATAGAAAAAGATGAAGGTTCGGCAAGAGAAGGATTACTCCGTCAAGCCACAAAAAGCAACAGCTACTTGGGTGCCCACTGCAACGGCCCCCTCATCTCCAATCCCTCAAAGGAAAAGGAGGCCGCAAAGAGCCCCTGTGAACATGGCGAAGCGTAAAAGCGCTGAACACAAATTCCCCAGGTCTGGGGGCATGATGGTGCACACTGTTTATATGGCTTCCGGAAAGGAGGAAAGCCGCGCTTCGATGGGTCACCGACCGCTAACCCGATCCGTGACAAAATCCCAGGAGCAGCAGCAGCAGAAGCTCCAAGAGATGATGACTGCGATGGCCACACTCACCGGGCCAAAAGAAAGCCCGGAGGCATCATCAGAGCAGCATCACGAGCAAGAAACCGATGCCGAATTCCTTCGTAGAATGCTTGAAAGGAAGGACAAGGAGGCTGCAGAGCAAGCGGCCAATATAAAGCAGATGGCTCTCCTATTTCAAGACATGGTCGGGATGATGATCCAGCCAGATCCCCCAGCCGAAGATCCTTCGATTATCCTTGAAGATGACAGAGGAGAAACGTCAAATCCACCGCCGGCTCTTTCAGTGGCCAAAGATGAAACCATTTCCAAGGCCGCACTGGACGACTATATAGCTCAGCAAATACGAGTTCATCAAGCGAATGAAGCGGCTGCGCAAATTGTTAGAACCGGACGACCCTATCCAAGCTGGTATGACCAAATCATTTACCCGCCGGGATACACGATCCCTAAATTCCACGTATATAAAGGGACGGAGAATCCACATCAACATGTCGCTCAATTCAGGGCCTTGTGCGGCAATACTGGAGGCGATGACAAATTGTTGCTTCGCCAATTCATTGGCAGCTTAGCAGAAACAGCCTTTGAATGGTATTCGGAGCTACCTAACAACTCTGTCAAAACATTTGCAGAGATGGATCTACTGTTTACACAAAGATTCGCGAGTGCTAGTGAACGCACCCCGATAACAGCATTGATAAATGCCAGGATAAGGCCAGGCGAAACGTGGGTCCAATACGCAACACGATGGCGGAACCTATGGTCGAAATGCGAACAACGCATAGAAGAGGCACTTGCGGTAGGCATGTTCGTGGGAACTCTCGATCCGCAAGCGACCATCTCGCAATTCATGATGTTCTTCAGGCCGACCACCTTCCAGGCCTTGATCGACAAATTAGCCCAAATGGACCAGATGGGCCATGGACCGTCTCCTCCAAAACCAGACTCTTGAAATGAGAAAGGAAAAGGGAAAGTGATCGTCGTCGCCAATGCTCAACAGCAGCCGAGCAACTCAAAGCCGGTCGTTCGCCAAAACGACATGCGTCCATGCCCATCCCTCGAGGAGAGACTAGGACGTCCTTACTCGTTTCCTCAGAATAAGACAAGAAGACTGTTTGAGCTGGCAGTGCGCAGCAGACTCATCAATCTTCCGAGTCCAAAACGTCTGTTGCAGCCAGGCGATCTCAATAATCCCAATTATTACCCTTACCACCAAACGGTAAGTCACCCGATCGAGGATTGTTTCGTCTTTAAGGGATGGATCGAAGATCAGTACCTACAGGCAAGTTTGCCCTGTCTGAAAAGTGGAAGGTAAACCCACCACAGCCGCACACTCCAAAGAAGACGGACGCACCGGGGGCAACTTTTCATGTGATCTCTCACTCATTGGCGGATGATAAAGAGGCTCCTTGCACCGAGAAACCGAGGGCGGACCGTGAACCAGAAATTCCGCGGCCGTCAGACGAGTTGATCGATGCCTTCCTGAATGAGATTCGTCTGAAAGTTAAAGCCAATCAAGAGCGTGAGATGGCCATACTGGAAGGAGCCAAACACCGACGACTGGACCTAAGAGTCGAGGCACTCCCGTCAAATCAAAAGCCATTCGCTGCGGATAAAAACAAATTCAAGACGAGGAAAAGGTTTGCTAAAGCCCTATCAGCGGGAATGAAGTTACCACCCTCTGAAGAAAATACTCTCGGTGGAGTAGAGATGCATCCTAACTTCTGCTTATATCATCAGAAGATCATGCGTCCTACCGAAGACTGCGACTCCTTTAAGTGTTGGTGGCAAGGGTATGTCGCTCAAAAGAAACACTTCAACAGGACAAAGCGTGGAGCTCGTAGACATCAGAAAAATGCGATAGATGAGCGCAAAAGAGCCGACGACGACTGTCACATAGCCGACTCCAAGGGATCGCAAATTATCACCTTCGGAAGCGGCTCTGACGAAGAAGCCGCCCTCAACCCTCTCCTCAAGGAATCCATTTCAAAAATGAAAGAATTGAGGAGTTGTGAGAACGTTCCGCCGTGCAATCGCACGCTACTCGGAAAAAATCTCGGCCTCACGAACAAAGGATCGAGCAAAAAGGATAAAGAGAAGGGAAAAACAGCCCTCCTAGCCAATACTCAACAGTAATCGAGTGGCCCTAGACCGGTTGTTTGCCGAAACAACAAGCGGCAACCCCTCCAGAAAAAGTTGAAACGTCCTTACTCGTTTCCTCAAGATAAAACAAGGAAACTGTTCGAGCTGGCAGTGCGCGACAGACTCATCAATCTGCCGAGTCCAAAACGTCCGTTGCGGCCAGGCGATGTTAATGATCTCGATTATTGCCCTTACCACCAAACGGTAGGTCACCTGATCGAGGATTGCTACATCTTCAAAAACTGGGTTGAAGATCAACACCAACAAGGCAAGTTCGTCATCTCTGAAAACTGTAAGGTGAGCCCGCCACAACCGCACGCGTCGGGAAAGATGGAGACGCCGGGGGCATCATGCTCATTCATAGGGAAAGCCCCTTAGACCAAAAAGTCAGTAAACTAGAGCTTTGCCTCAAATACGGCGATGACAGACCGAAACGTCCTTAAACTAACGACGGACCACTACGTCCTAAAACTAGCTGACGACCGAAACGTCTTTAAACTATTACCGCAGCATCCTCGGGCTGAAAAGATAAAAAAATATAAAGAATAAAAATAATAATAATAATAATAAAAACGGTATGTCCATAAGCGAAATAGGCACGGATGAAAACCCGAAAGGGCTCCGTGAGTAAAAACAGCAGGGCTACCGGCGAGTGTTCGTGAAAACCCGAAAGGGCGCGACGTCGTTAAAAAAAAGAATAAAAAAATGGTATGTCCATAAGCAAAAATGGGCACGGATGAAAACCCGAAAGGGCTCCGTGAGTAAAAATAGAAGGACTACCGGCGAGTGTTTATGAAAACCCGAAAGGGCGCAACCTCGTTAAAGGACACTTACAGGGTCCTCTCGACCTTGTAAGGAGAAACCACCCGCTTGAGATCCTTACGACTCATAAGGGAGCAACACACTTAGTGATCCCCATGATTCCTAAGGAGAAATTACACTTGCGAGATCCTCAAGACTCGTAAGGAGAACTCTCTTATGGGACCCTCGCGGCTCATAAGGTTTGAAAGTCTTAAGTTACAGAAACCTGAGCCTGTTCTTAAGCAAACCCCCACAACCTTCGATATTGCCCTACAAGTGGTTTAATACTGACCCTTGTATACAATCCACGGGCCCGAATAAACATTTCCCTAACCAAGTCCCACCCGTGACTAGGGATATGTCCATATGGTAAACAACCCTTATGAGTTCTCTCGATTTATAAGGAGAAAATCATTTTGTAAGATCCTTACGACTTACAGGGGAACACGCACTTAGGAATCCTCACGATTCCCAAGGGGAAAACACACCTACGAGATCCTCACGACTTGTAAGGAGAAATACCTTTGTGAGACCCTTACGGCTCATGAAGTCAAAAGCCTTAGTTGACAGAATCCTAACCCTGTTTACTAAGCCATCTTTGTTCGACATCGACAGAGGCAAATGATGATTCGAAACTGGTAATATCCCAGTTGTAGTGATGCTGATGCCTAAATCGGTATCAAATTCCAAGCCCTTTCACGGCAAATGATGATTCGCTCCTGGCAATATCCCAGTTGTAACGATGTTGATGCCTAAACCGGTATCAAACTCCAAGTCCTTTCATGGCAAATGATGATTCGCTCCTAGTAATATTCCAGTCGTAGCGATGCTGATGCTAAGATTGGTATCAGATCCCAAATCTCCTACTCGCGAAAAAAAATCAGCGAGCCAAAAAAATGCATATGAAATAGCCGAAATGATAGGGCAACTTGCAACAAAATCAGCAAGTAAAAATGTATGCATACAAAATAGCCGAAATGATTGGGCAACTCGCAATAAAAAGCAGCGAGTGAAAGTAAAATAAATAGACGAAATGATTGGGCACCGCGAAAAATAGCCGAAATGATTGGGCAATTGCGACCTTCGCGATATAAAAGCTGAAATGATAGAGCATCGCGGAAATAAAATAATAATACAAAAAAAATGATGAATGAAATTTAAGCCCTGCAGGCGATAGCATAGCAATCTTTGTATACAATCCATGGGTGCAAACAAAGAAGGAGACACATCTTCCCTCCCCATGCTCCATCAGAAAACGGAGCCAAGTCTTGACGGTAACTCATATAAAACCTGAAAGACGATCGGAGATCATCCCACACCAGCGCGGAGTGGTCACCACCTCGACGTCCGTCTCAATACAACAGACGAGATATCACAACAGCGTTCTTCCTCCAACAGGACTCGGACGTGACAAAGCAAACGAAGCGAAGGCCAAATTCCTAGCTTCAGGGTCTTAACGGCAAGTCATATAAAACCTGAAAGACAATCGGAGATCATCTTGCACCAGTGCGAAATGGTCACCACCTCGACGTTCGTCTCGATACAGCAGACGAGATGTCACTCCAGCATTCTTCCTCCAGCAGGGTTCAGATGCGACAATCAAACTAACGGAGCCACGGCAAAATCCCTAGTTCCAAACCTCGACGGTTCACCAGCAACCTAGAGACAACCGCGACATTCGTCTCGATACAGCAGACGCGATGCCAGCAAACAAAGCAAAGGCCAAATTCCTAGCTTCAGGGTCTTGACGACAACTCACATAAAACCTGAAAGACTATCGTAGATCATCCCACACCAGCGCGGAGTGGTTATGACTCATCGGGGCTCTCCAAAATGAGCCTGACCTCAAGTAAAAAGCGGCGTAGCAAAATTCCTAACGCTTTCTCTTCCGACGGTCAAACTGCCAAGGAGGATTGCTTGAAGACGTCTTGTCCAGCCCCCGAAGGGATCAGAGACACGGCAGTCGCAGGGCTACTCGAACAGCACGATTGCCTATCGAGGAATATATCAGCTGATGCGACGGTACGACGGCCAAAACCCTAAGTACCACAGACCCTAACGGACTTCTGTCGTAAAGAGCAGAGGTTAACAGTGACATTAGGATATTCTTGCGAGAAATGCTCGATTCGTCTCGACTTGTGAGGAAATTGATGTCTTTGCGAGAACTTCTCGATACGGCTCGACTCGTAAGATAAAGGCTTAGGCAGCAGGGATTAAAAAACATGTTTCCTAAGCACTGGGACCCTGCGAGTTGGCCCAAAACGGTCTCTTGCATACTATCCACGGGTCTCACTCTACAAAGTTGAATCTCGATAAGGAGGGAAACAGCCGCTTACGAGCCCTCTGGACTCGTAAGAGGGAAAATTCTCTTATAAGATCCTTACGACTTATAAGAGAAAACGGACTTAGGATTCCTCACGATTCCTAAGGAGAAAATCCACCTACGAGATCCTCTCGACCCGTAGGGAGAAAAGTCTCTATGAGACCCTCACGGCTCATAGAGTTGAAAAGTCTTAGGCGGCAGATCTGAACCTGCGACCTAAGCCATCGCTATCTCTTGAAGAAATCAAGATGCTTACTCTATTATCTATCAACCATGTTTATCAAGACAGCATGCCGATAATAAGAGAAGGAAGAAAGCAAAGAAATAGTACAAGACATTGCAAAGAAAAAAATGTGTATCTTTATTTATTAATTCAATCAAGTACAAGGTGAATCGTACAAAAGAATAAAGAATGGATACATCTTAATCGAAAAAGAAAATTTTTATAAGCATATTGATACAAGGGCAACTACTGGGAAGGAAGCGTCTTAAATAGTCCTATCAGTTGTCCGCGCACTTCCTTCCACGCCTTTTCCTAGTCGGCCGTCACCGCCAGTTCCGCCTCCACTTAAGCCCGTTGCTGCAAGAAGGATGCAAGCTGCTCCCCGACGGCCTGCTGAGCTGCTTCGCGGCCTTGGGCGTCACGCTCGGCGGCATCAAGCTCCTGCCTCAAGTTTAGCCCATTAGAGATACGCTCCAGAAGGCCCTCGAAGATAACCTTCACCTGGGCAGCGTTCGCCTCAACCTCAGCGCGCAGACGAGCCGTCTCGTTTGAGGTCTCTTGGAATTCCCTCAGCCTTAAAGTCGCTTCTTGTTCCAGGTGATGGAAGTAAGAAGCGCTTTGCTCAATCCATGCTGCTCTTTGATTACTTGCGGCTAAGGTCTCGGGAGCAGGGCGCATAAGCTCCGATTGATGCAGACAGACCTCGATTTCCCTGCAGTGATTAACCCAAAGCTCGACGATGCCTCCATCATGAAAAGTCACAAGCGCCGCCAACATCGGGTTAACCTTCGCAGCGAAATCCGCAGCAGATGGGAGAGCGCTGGCGTCAAGCTCCTCGACGTATCCGCTCAGCATGCCCAGGCTCATTATAGCACCCTTTGAAGACGGACGTCTCAGGAAAGGGCCTGCCGGCATCATAACGCGAGACTCAAAGGGCGCCGGGATCGGAATGACGGCTGAAAGAACAAAATACGATTAGATGACGGTTCAAGAAATACAAAAAAGTCATCGATGCGATAGTTTATTATACCAGCTGCAGCAAGCGGCAAGGCCGGGAGGGCCGGTGGCGCGACCAATCTTTCATCTCCTCCTTCGATTTGTAGCACTGCAATTAGGACAGGAAGAGTCAGAAATAATTCCATTATTGAAAAAAGAAAAGCATCAATTAGAAACGATACTCACCAGTGCCACTGGAGGAAGAAGCGAGTTCAGATGGGAAGGAGAAGTGCGGATGCAACACCTGATAGAGATTATCAAAAAGCACTCCTGAAAAGACGCAATAGTACGACATTAGTACATAAATTATGTAGCTGAAAGATAAAACTAATGGGTTGCAAATCCATACCTTCCAATATCTGCGATGGTACAAGGGAAGGCTGAGAGGTGACCACCACCAAGGTAGTAGTTGACGGCGTTACCTCGAGCAATGGAGCATCAGCACTGGTCACACCTGCGTTAAAAACAAAGATAAACTTGTCAGAAAGGATTGCAAGATAAAAAAGGACAGTAACTCGAGATTTACCTGATGAGCCGCCGGCCGAAACAGAGGCGTCTCCCCCCTCCATCGATACGAGTCCACCTCTCGTGGCCTCATCACCGGACTCGACAGGGGTTGTCGTCATGCTCGCATGACCAGGAGACGGCGGAGGACCACAGACGGGGAGAGCAATGATTGGAGCATTGCCAGACTCTTGAGAAAGAGCGGCTGGCTCATCCCCGGGAGTCACGCCCATCTCACCCGCTACTTCTTCGGGCTCGGCGGTCTCCATTGTCTCGTCCATGGGGTCACCAGTTTCAGATGCTCCGCCCGCCGCTGCCCCAGGCTCAGTTGCCGCCACCTCAGGCTCGGCATCAACGACCTTCTCTGGTGCAGCTCCCTGAGCCCCCAGCTCAGATTCAGCAACCCCGCCGACGTTGCCCACCGTCGGCTCGGGTTCGGTCGGTGCCTCTTCCTCTGTCCCCTTAGGCTCGACGGTTTCCGCCTCCCCTTCGGTTGGACTTGGCCCTGCAGGACGAAATATATAAGAACTGATAGGTTTACAATTCTTACAACAAAATCTTGAAAGACACACTACCTGATGTGGACTGATCGTTGGTCTCCCGAGCTGCACGCAACGCCCGCCTATGAGCAGTGGACAGGGCGACCGGAGACTCTTCCGAAGGAGTAGCAGCACGAGGGACGGTGCTTGGGCCAGCTCCCACCGCCAAAGCAGCCCTGCATGCCTTCACCTCACGCCTTAGCCGCTTTCTCTCCTCCTGGGCCATTGAGACAGACCTTTTCAAAGCCTCCTTCATTGAGACGTCCTCGTCTGTGAACAGGGATGCCTCCAAATCCTTCAAGGCATCCCTCGTCGACTCGTCGAGTTGAGGCTCTCGCGGCAGCCCTGAGGAGACTGGGACTTCAGTAGCGAGCCAGGGGAGAGTCCCCGCATCAGCTGGCACAGCCCCTACAAAGAAGCAAAGGAAGAAGGTTAGGTTGACCATCAGAAAAGAGGATAAAAACTTAATAAAGCGAGACGTACCGATGCCCATTGAAGCACGCTTCTCTTCCTCCTCCTGGAAGGTTTTTAAAGAGGCAGCGACGGCTTCTTCGGTAGTGACACCTGTTAAAAAAGGGGGAAAGCATTAATCGAAGATAATAATAAAAATGCTATAAAATGACGAAGAGTACAGCTAATGATTCCCTGCTTGAGCGAGTTTATCCCACCACGCTTCGAGCCTCGCTGATCGCGCAGAAGCCGCAATGGCAGCCGCCAGGTCAGTGTCTGCGGGGTCTACCGAGAAGCCTTTATTGCTGCCATACTCGTTTATAACTTCGGTAAGAGGGGCCTGAGGATCTAAACCGAGGATCGCGTCGAGAGAGAGGAGCGACTTCTTCTTCCTCTTCTGCCCACCAGCCCTGGGCGCACCCGAGATCGACTTGCGCTTTGCAGGCATCCTAGGGTGGCGGGTCCCGATATTTGCGCCCACGTCGGACTCCGGTGAAACCACATCTACCATCTCCACTAGAGAACGGGCCGCTGGTGGTGCATCCGCAGTACCACAGAGCGGCAGTCCGCGCGGAGGTCTTGATTTTCATGTTCTAACCGTGTCGTGTTTAAAAAGAGTTTTGAAATTACCGCAATCAAAACGGTGTCGCTTGTAGCGAGCCACGATGAATACGGGTCGTCCGCAAGGAGATGGTAAGTTTTTATAGCTTGTTTTAACGAGTTAATACCGTGTTTTGATTTGTTGGTTAACTAATTTTCGTAACAAAGATATGAATAAAAAGGACTTGTTAAGGGTAGTAATAAGTTAGATTGTATGAAGGTGATGTTTGCCAATTCCTTATAGCCCCGACTTGGTATTGACACTAAAGCAATAGGTAACAACGCGGATTGGGGAACTTGAAATACGGTATTTACGGCATTTCGCTAAATCCGTTTTCCTTGTCCCTTGTCCTTCCGTTGTTATCTCTTGATTTTAGCCTTCGGCAAACCACGGGCAATCTGATCATGATTAGGAATCATCACTATCGGGGTAGGACAGGATGCCTAGTGAGAGGAGTTGCAGGTGATTTGCACGGAGTTTCAATAGGCAAGTTTTAGGTTTTAAAGTTTGGACAAAGAAAATCTTCGAATACGATCTAACATATTACACCCTTAACAAGTGAAAAGATTACTCACATATTTACAAATTAAAAAGAAAGAAAAGAGAAGATACATAAAAACATGCAATGAAATAAAGATGAAAAGAGAACCGATGAGTTCAAGCGTGTTATCTCCAAGTGTTCGATCCCTGGCAACGTGTGAAATCCAAATACCAAGCTTTAAGGTTGCAAGCTCATTTAAGAGGTTGCAAGATCAAAGCAAAGCAAGAATTTCACAATTGAAATCATGTAAAATGGAACAAGACATGTAATAAAAATAAGAGCTTTTATTTAAGAACAACTTGTTACAAGAGATCTTGAAGTCAAGAACCTAAGCCTTAAGCTTGCAAGTTCAAAATGAGAAGTTGCAAGGTCAAGACAAAGGGGCAAGAGCTCAAGAATGAAAAGAAAAATTACAAGAATTCTAAGATAAAACTAAAGAAAAAGCTACCCTTTCCTCTTGCCTCTGGTCTGTATTTATAGGTTCAAAAAGAAATCAAATAAACATCAAAATCGAGACCAACTGGAAGAGAGAGAGAGTGTGTGTGAGAAGATGGGACCCACTGGAGTTAATGGGGCCGGCTAGGCCGGTTTTTGGCCGATCCAAAGAAGGTATTTTGGTGCAGAATTTGGTGCAGTGTTTTATGTTGTCCCCTGTATCTCCTTGGTCTAGTTTATTTCCTCTGTTTCGACCTGATTTGCACCCAGCATTTGGAGGGAATTTTGAATATGTAATTCAACACATGATCTTCACCATTAAATGCTCATTACTTCATTCCTATATATGGCTTGATTCATGGCTGCCCTATTATGGCTCATGCTGATTTGTTTGATTGCCTTTAATTTGAACACATGCTTTTTAGTCTTGAATGCATATAATATCATATGCATATAAAATCATATCCTTGAATGCATATAAAATCATATCCACATGTGCTTAAAAGTCTTGTGTACACACTTGTTATGTTGGACCATTTAGATAAAAAAAATGTGTACACAACTTGTTGCGTAAAGGAACTCCTGAAGTATCGGTCGGTTAGCGTTTCTGGTCGCAGTGTCTTCCCTCAAGTGATATATCCGTGTTGTTGGATGCATTTCCAGTATTTTGTCATGGATACCTGTAATCTGTAATACTGAGCAGACACTGGTCAATAATACCGATAAATACAACAATTAGATAATGAATGAGCGGTATTAAAATGCAATTTTCTGATATGAACAAATACCCCCAAACTTATCTATTGCTCGTCTCGAGCAAAACCATTTATTCACAAAAGAAAATCCTAACCGCACTTTCGCAGGGATCACGATTGCACTGAGCGTGTGCAACAAGTCGTTAAACCTCTAGGTGTCCCTGGTAGGAGGAATGTTGTCTCCTGAGGGTTTTCAGCGGATACTACCCACAAAATCCCGTCAAGCTAGTTTTGCGAATTAACTATAATTCAAACCCTAAGGTTTTGTTTTCAAAAATAGCAATTCTATTATCCTAATTCTAGACTATCGAACCTTTATTTTTCACACCTCGCTTCTCATTTAACTTAAGATTTTATATGTCTTCACGTGCAGTGCAAATAGTGTCGTTAAGTTTCAGAAGGATCGATTAAAGTCGTCATGTCACTGTTCCCCTCCGAAAGACGGCGCACAAGACTGCGATGTCTTGGCACTGAGATTCGGGGCAGATGCTAATTGGTGCTATCCGTTCACCTCTCCGAAGATGCCAAGTTGATTTATGGCACCATGTATCGAAGGTTTAAACGGATGCATCCCATGTAGCAGACTTCGTCAGATTCCCCCTCGTTTGAGGGGTTTTTGATTGTGGGGACGCTCTTCCCTGCAGGCGCAAGCCCCTGCAGTTAATTACGCTACCGCATTGCGGTAACAACTTTCTCCTTCTCCAGCTGGTCACTTCGTGTCGTGGGTGTTTTTTTTGTATTTTATTGCCCGTGGATTGTTTACGGAGACTGAGTTATGTCGTCGCCCGTAGGGCGTGGACTAGTCCAAATCCGTATTATCTTAGATTTGGGTTTGGGGGTTTGGTTTGAGGATACGTTAGCCATACTTGAGGCTAAGGTCAACTCAAACGTTTGTTAAGGATACGTTAGTCTAGTTTGAGACTAAGATCAACTTAACGGGATCGTTTAGATCCGACAAAAGAGCAATTGGCTCTATTGTTCCAGTTTAGGGACATAGTGGTCCATTACATGTATGGCTGTCGGGACCCGTCACCTCTCTGACGACGTTGAAGGATTACAACGACAGGTGTCAGAGGAGTTCAGAGATGTACCCTTGAACCAATGAGTTGATTGGGGGGATTTATAGTCCAATTTGGAACTAAAGTCTGTTTGAACGTTTAAGGATACGTTAGCCATATTTGAGACTAAGATCAACTTAAACGGTTGTTAAGGATACGTTAGTCCAGTTTGGGACTAAGATCGACTTAACGGGATCGTTTAGATCCGACAAAAGAGCATTTGGGGGCTCTATTGTTCCAGTTTAAGGACATGGTGGTCCAATACCAGTTTAAGGACATGGTGGTCCAATGCCAGTTTAGGGACATGGTGGTCCAACTCCAGTTTAGGGACATGGTGGTCCAAGTTCCAGTTTAGGGACGTGGTGGTCCAAGTTCCAGTTTAGGGACATAGTGGTCCATTGCCAGTTTAGGGACATGGTGGTCCAAGCTCCAGTTTAGGGACGTGGCGGTCCAAGCTCCAGTTTAGGGACGTGGTGGTCCAAGTTCCAGTTTAGGGACGTGGTGGTCCAAGTTCCAGTTTAGGGACATAGTGGTCCATTGGTAGTTTAAGGACGCATAAGTCCATGGGTTTAAGGACCCCCACAGTCCATATGGGTGTGTTTAAGGACGCATAAGTCCGTGAGTTTAAGGACGCATAAGTCCGCGGGTTTAAGGACCCCACAGTCCGTATCTTAGTTTAAGGACGCATAAGTCCATGAGTTTAAGGACCCCACAGTCCGTATCTTGGTTTAAGGACGCATAAGTCCATGAGTTTAAGGACCTCACAGTCCGTGTTGATGTATGGTTGTCGGGACCCGTTACCTCTCTGAAGACGTTGAAGGATTACAACGACAAATATCAGAGGAGTTCCGAGATGTACCCTTGAACCAATGAGTTGGTTGAAAGAGCAGATGTGCTCAGATCAAGATGATTTGAGGACTTATGGCCAGTTTGGGGTAAGTCCAGTTATGTTTGAAATATTGGCCCTCTGTTGGTCCATTGAAAGAGAGGCTTTGCCTCTGAAACTTAGCCAATTGGGCTGAAGCTAGTGTTAAACACTAGAAACCAACAGTGTTGAACACTGGGAATAAGATAGCAAGTTAGTGTTAAACACTAAAAGATAATCAGTGTTAAACACTGGGAACAGTGTTTTCAAATTAGTGTTAATCACTAAGAAAATCAGTGTTAAACACTGCAGATAGAGTTTTCCAATTAGTGTTAAACACTAAGGAGGTAGGGGTCACGTGCGGACACGTGACAGCGCCCTGATTTCCCTTATTTTATTCAGCAGGTAAGTATTTAACACCTTTAATTTCCTAGCTATCACGTGTGGGCACGTGATAGGCATCCATCCATTCGATACTAAAGGGATTCGTTAGGGGTCACGTGGGGACACGTGAGGGCGCCCTAAAGGGGGACCAGATCCCTTTTCTTCGTTCTGCAATTAAGTGTTAAACACTTCTTCATCTTTTGAGCATCACGTGTTGACACGTGACGGTGATCTATGTGCTGACTGTTAAAGCGTTTGCTAAGGGGTCACGTGGTAAACACGTGAGAGCGCCCAAAGCTTTCATTTCCATTGATCTTTCTTTCTGCGTTTTGGGAGTCACGTGGGAGCACGTGATGGCATCAAAAAGTGGGGCCAGATCCTCTTTATTTTGTTCTGCAAACAAGTGTTAAACACTCTTAATTTTCATAGCCATCACGTGTGGGCACGTGATGTATAATCATGCCCTGGTTTATTAGAACACTTATTAGGGGTCACGTGCTAACACGTGAGAGCGCCCAGAATTGTTTCTGCCTTTGCTTTTGTTCCATATATAATGAGGGTCACGTGGGAACACGTGAGGCATTGCCTCAAAGCTTTCCTCTTCTCATTTTTGGGGGATCTGTTCAGGGGTCACGTGGGGCACGTGACCTTAGTCTTTTTTCATGAACAGAGATCTTTTAAGAATTGAATTCTTTATAGGGTTGAACCCTAATTATGATTTTGAAGTAATTGAATTCCGATCGTGAAAGAATTAAATTCTTATTTAGGATAAAACCCTGATTTCTTTTCAAAGGAATTAAATTCCCAGATATGTAAAAGAATTAAATTCTTGATTAGGGTTAAACCCTAGTTTTGTTTTAGGAGAATTAAACTCTCAAAACTCAACTCCCCTTCTAAGTTTAGGATCTGCATGGCAGGATCTCAACCCGATGAGAATTAAATTCTCATCCTATGGGGAGATGTGCTCTGTACAGATCTTCAACCAGAAGAAGAACTAAGTTCTTTTCTTTAAATAAGAGTTAAACTCTTTTGAGAATTAAATTCTCCTTTGAATCCTCTCTTTTCTTACCTAGGGTTTTTCTTTTGCAGAGAATTAAATTCTTCTTTCTCTGTTTCTTCTTCTCTTGAGAATTAAATTCTCCTCCCTCTGTTTTTCTCTCCAAAAATGTCGATCCCCCTTCTCTTCTCTTGGCTCCTATTTATAGGAGGATGAAGAGAATAAATTTGTTTAGCAAATCTCTCATTGAGAGATTTGATTTGTATGTTGAGAGATTTGATTTGCATTTATCATTAATCTGGGCCTTTAGATCATTCAGTGAATTTTATTCACCGTGGATTTTAAATCCAAAAGATATTCTATTTGTTATCCTGGTGAGATTTTCAGGGAAATCTTTCCTTGTCCAAGGTTTTTCCATAAATTGGTGATATTTAATCACCCTTGGATCTTTAATCCAACGGTCCCCATAATCCTTTTCCATTTGGAAAGATTCAGAAACTTTTAGAATTTAATTCTATTAAATTATTTTAGAGGCTTTAAAAGCCCATCACGTGTCTGCACGTGACCCATGGTCACGTGTGAGCACGTGATGCCCCATTGGGGTCTTTTCTGAATTTTTATTGTATCTTTTAACTCCTCCAGCGGGTTCTTAAAGGCCCATCACATGCGGACACGTAATACCTCATAACTTTTGATCCCGGATGAATTACGAGGCCCATAATATATCAAATCGAAGGGTTTTTCGAGCCGCTTTCGATACAATCAGAATTTATCTGTTTCTCATTCAGGAGTTTATCAAAAAACAGCCCAGAAGATACTAGTTCCCATTTTCTTAAGCGTATCGCCGCCATTTGATACCTTGGGCTCTTTTGCGCAGAAATTTTTAGCGGGAACAAATGCCCCCCACTACTTTGCCCACGTAAGTATTTACGTGGGTGAAGTAGTGCAAAGTAATGCATAGCGTATGACCAGTTTCGGGTTGGTATATTACTTTCAGAATCTTGATCTGAGAAGATAACGAGCGGACACAAGCGTCGTCATTTATCATTGACTCAAATCTCGACTCTTAAGAGATATAGTTCCAAACCCTTAACTCCATGAGCCGCACCCTTCTATCTCTTTATATCTTACTCTGGAGTGAAGTAGTTTATATGCTCATGAGTAGCTTTTCCGTTTCAGTGGCATGTAGCTTTGGCGAGTGTGGCTCATAGATGGTCCATCTTGACCTCTTTGCAGGGCAGTGATGGCTTAGGAGATAGGGTTAGGATCTGCCACCTAAGACTTTTCAACTTTATGAGCCGTGAGGGTCTCATAAAGACTTTTCTCCCTACGGATCGAGAGGATCTCGTAGGTGTATTTTCTCCTTAGGAGTCGTGAGGATTCCTAAGTGTGTTTTCTCTTATAAGTCATAAGGATCTTATGAGAGAATTTTTCCCCCTTATGAGTCGAGAGGACCCGTAAGCGGTTGTTCCCCTCCTTGTCGAAATTCGACTTCGGAGAGTGAGACCCGTGGATAGTATGCAAGAGACCATTTTGGGCCGACTTGCAGGATCCCAGTGCTTAGGAAACAGGTTTTTTAATCCCTACTGCCTAAGGCTTTATCTCATGAGTCGAGACGAATCGAGAAGTTCTCGCAAAGACATCATTTTCCTCACGAGTCGAAACGAATCGAGCAGATCTCGCAAGAATATCCTAACGTCACAGCTAACCTCTGCTCTTTACGACAGAAGTCCGTTAGGGTCTGTGGTACTTAGGGTTTTGGCCGTCGTACCGTCGCATGAGCTGAAGTATTCCTCGATAGGCAATCGTGCTGTTCGAGTAGCCCTGCGACTGCCGTGTCTCTGATCCCTTCGGGGGCTGGACAAGACGTCTTCAAGCAATCCTCCTTGGCAGTTTGACCGTCGGAAGAGCAAGCGCTAGGAATTTGCCATGCCGCTTTTTACTTGAGGTTAGGCTCATTTTGGAGAGCCCCGATGAGTCATAACCACTCCGCGCTGGTGTGGGATGATCTCCGATAGTCTTTCAGGCTTTATATGACTTGCCGTTAAGACCCTGAAGCTAGGAATTTGGCCTTTGCTTCGTTTGCTGGCATCGCGTCCTCTGTATCGAGACGAATGTCGTGGTTGTCTCTAGGTTGCTGGTGAACCGTCGAGGTTTGGAACTAGGGATTTTGCCGTTGCTCCTTTTGGTGATGTTGCGTCTGCTGTATCGAGACGAATGTCATGGTTGTCTCTAGGTTGCTGGTGAACCGTCAAGGTTTGGAACTAGGGATTTTGCCGTGGCTCCTTTCGGTGATGTTGCGTCTGCTGTGTCGAGACGAACGTCGAGGTGGTGATCACTCCATGTTGGTGTGAGATGATCTCTGATTGTCTTTCAGGCTTTATATGACTTGCCGTCAAGACCCTGAAGCTAGGAATTTGGCCTTCGCTCCGTTTGCTTTGGCGCGTCCGAATCTTGCTGGGGGAAGAACGCTGGGGTGACATTTCATCTGCTGTATCGAGACGATCGTCGAGGTGGTGACCACTCCGCGCTGGTGTGAGATGATCTCCGATTGTCTTTCAGGCTTTATATGACTTGCCGTCAAGACGTATGAAGCTAGGAATTTGGCCTTCGCTTCGTTTGCTTTGGCGCGTCCGAATCTTGCTGGGGGAAGAACGCTGGGGTGACATTTCATCTGCTGTATCGAGACGAATGTCGAGGTGGTGACCACTCCGCGCTGGTGTGAGATGATCTCCGATTGTCTTTTCGGTTTTATATGAGTTACCGTCAAGACCCTGAAGCTAGGAATTTGGCCTTCGCTTCGTTTGCTGGCATTGCGTCCTCTGTATCAAGACGAATGTCGTGGTTGTCTCTAGGTTGCTGGTGAACCGTCGAGGTTTGGAACCAGGGATTTTGCCGTGACTCCTTTCGGTGATGTTGCGTCTGCTGTGTCGAGACGAACGTCGAGGTGGTGATCACTCCGCGCTGGTGTGAGATGATCTCCGATTGTCTTTTCGGTTTTATATGAGTTACCGTCAAGACCCTGAAGCTAGGAATTTGGCATTCGCTTCGTTTGCTGGCATTGCGTCCTCTGTATCGAGACGAATGTCGTGGTTGTCTCTAGGTTGCTGGTGAACCGTCGAGGTTTGGAACCAGGGATTTTGCCGTGACTCCTTTCGGTGATGTTGCGTCTGCTGTGTCGAGACGAACGTCGAGGTGGTGATCACTCCATGTTGGTATGAGATGATCTCCGGTGTCTTTCAGGCTTTATATGACTTGCCGTCAAGTCCCTGAAGCTAGGAATTTGGCCTTCGCTTCGTTTGCTGGCATTGCGTCCTCTGTATCGAGATGAATGTCGCGGTGATGATCACTCCATGTTGGTGTGAGGACCAGGATCCGCTCTGGATGTTTCCCACGGGATCGAAGAGTGACGTTGTCCGCGTTCCACGTGACCAGGAATTTTGCTCTAGATGCTTCACATGGGTTCACTGCCGTGTTAGGCGAGGACTAGGCTCCGCTCTGGATGCTTCGCACGGGTTCACTGCCGTGCTCTGCGAGGACCAGGATCCGCTCTGGACGTTTTCCACGGGGTCAAAGAGTGACGTTATCCGCGTTCCACGTGACCAGGAATTTTGCTCTAGATGCTTCACACGGGTTCACTGCCGTGTTAGGCGAGGACTAGGCTCCGCTCTGGATGCTTCGCACGGGTTCACTGCCGTGCTCTGCGAGGACCAGGATCCGCTCTGGACGTTTTCCACGGGGTCAAAGAGTGACGTTATCCGCGTTCCACGTGACCAGGAATTTTGCACTAGATGCTTCACACGGGTTCACTGCCGCGTTAGGCGAGGACTAGGCTCCGCTCTGGATGCTTCACACGGGTTCACTGCCGTGCTCTGCGAGGACCAGGATCCGCTCTGGACGTTTTCCACGGGGTCAAAGAGTGACGTTATCCGCATTCCACGTGACCAGGAATTTTGCACTAGATGCTTCACACGGGTTCACTGCCGCGTTAGGCGAGGACTAGGCTCCGCTCTGGATGCTTCGCACGGGTTCACTGCCGTGCTCTGCGAGGACCAGGATCCACTCTGGACGTTTTCCACGGGGTCAAAGAGTGACGTTATCCGCGTTCCACGTGACCAGGAATTTTGCTCTAGATGCTTCACACGGGTTCACTGCCGCGTTAGGCGAGGACTAGGCTCCGCTCTGGATGCTTCGCACGGGCTCACTGCCGTGTTCTGCGAGGACCAGGATCCGCTCTGGACGTTTTCCACGGGGTCAAAGAGTGACGTTATCCGCGTTCCACGTGACCAGGAATTTTGCACTAGATGCTTCACACGGGTTCACTGCCGCGTTAGGCGAGGACTAGGCTCCGCTCTGGATGCTTCGCACGGGTTCACTGCCGTGCTCTGTGAGGACCAGGATCCGCTCTGGACGTTTTCCACGGGATCAAAGAGTGACGTTATCCGCGTTCCACGTGACCAGGAATTTTGCACTAGATGCTTCACACGGGTTCACTGCCGCGTTAGGCGAGGACTAGGCTCCGCTCTGGATGCTTCGCACGGGTTCATTGCCGTGTTCTGCGGGGACCAGGATCCGCTCTGGACGTTTTCCACGGGGTCAAAGAGTGACGTTATCCGTGTTCCACGTAACCAGGGAGTTTGCACTAGATGCTTCACACGGGTTCACTGCCGCGTTAGGCGAGGACTAGGCTCCGCTCTGGATGCTTCACACGGGTTCATTGCCGTGCTCTGCGAGGACCAGGATCCGCTCTGGACGTTTTCCACGGGGTCAAAGAGTGACGTTATCCGCTTTCCACGTAACCAGGAAGTTTGCACTAGATGCTTCACACGGGTTCACTGCCGCGTTAGGCGAGGACTAGGCTCCGCTCTGGATGCTTCACACGGGTTCATTGCCGTGCTCTGCGAGGACCAGGATCCGCTCTGGACGTTTTCCACGGGGTCAAAGAGTGACGTTATCCGCTTTCCACGTAACCAGGAAGTTTGTTGATTGTATCCGCATTTCACGGGATGGAGGTTTGACTCTTGGTGATATGTATCGCCGAGCCATGGAACTTGGGGTTGCCGCTGTTCCGTTTCGCTTGATGCTGTGTCTGTTGTGACGAGACGAGTGCTGAGGTGGAGTTGGGATTTTGCCATCACTCCGCTTTGCTGACCATGGGGTCTTTTATTATCTTTGCATGTACATCCTGCTGGACTGTGAAGGAACGCCGTTGTTAACATTGCGTCTGCTGTAATGAGACGAATGCTAAGGCGGAGTTGGGATTTTGCCATCGCTCCGCTTGATGGTGTAACATCTGTGTCCTGCTGGAATGAGGAGGCACGCCGTTGTTGGTCTCCAGGCTGTAGATGTGGCCATTGAGATTTGGAAATAAGGACTTTGCCATGGTTCCGTTTCGTTGCGACTCTGAGGTCGATTGTTGACGTCACGTCTGCATCTGGCTGGAGTGAGGAGGAATGCCGTTGGTGATCTCTAAGTTGTCGATGTTGACGTCGAGACCCTGAAGCTCGGGATTTTCTTTTTGCTTCGTTTGTTGACATTATGTCTGCAATATTGCGATAAATGTCGAGATTGTCTCTAGGTTGTCTATTAACCGTCGAGATTTGGCTCCGCTTTCTGATGGAGCCTGTTGGGAAGATATGGTTCCCTTTTTATCTGTGCCCCTGGATTGTATACAGGGATCGATGTGATTTCACCTGTAGGGCAAAAAGTTTCATTCTTTCATTTTTTTTTATTCTTTCCGCGATGCTCTATCATTTCAGCTTTTTATATCGCGAAAATCGCGATTGCCCAATCATTTCGGCTATTTTTCGCGGTGCCCAATCATTTCGGCTATTTTTCTTTTTACTCGCTGCTTTTTATTGCGAGTTGCCCAATCATTTCGGCTATTTTTCATGCATACATTTTTACTTGCTGATTTTGTTTGCAAGTTGCCCCATCATTTCGGCTATTTCGTATGCATTTTTTTTTGGCTCGCTGATTTTTCCTCGCGAGTGTGGAACTTGGAATCTGGTGCCAATCTCAGCATCAGCATCGCTGCGACTGGAATATAGCCAGGAGCGAATCATCATTTGCCATGAAAAAACTTGGAATTTGATACCGGTTCAGGCATCAGCATCGCTACAACTGGGATATTGCCAGGAGCGAATCATCATTTGCCTCTGTCGATGTTGAACAAAGGTGGCTTAGCAAACAGGGTTAGGATCCCGTCGACTAAGGCTTTTGACTTTATGGGCCGTAAGGGTCCCACGAAGGTGTTTCTCCCTACAAGTCGTGAGGATCTTGTAGGTGTGTTTTCTCCTTAGGAATCGTGGGGATTCCTAAGTGTACGTTCCCCTGTAAGTCGTAAGGATCTTACAAAAGGGTTTTCTCCTTATAAGTCGAGAGGACTTACAAGGGTTGTTTGCTGTACAAGCATATCCATAATCACGGATGAGACTTGTTAGGGGAAATATTTATTCGTGCCCGTGGATTGTGTACAAGGGTCGGTATTGAGCCACTTGTAGGGCCATATCGAAGGTTGTGGGGGTTGCTTAAGAACAGGTTAAGGTGTCTGTAACTTAAGACTTTCAAATCTTATGAGCCGTGAGGGTCCCATAAGAAAGTTCTCCTTACGAGTCGTGAGGATCTCGCAAGTGCATTTTCTCCTTAGGAATCGTGAGGATCCCTAAGTGTGTTGCTCCCTTGTGAGTCGTAAGGATCTCACGCGGGTGGTTTCTCCTTATAAGGTCGAGAGGACCCTGTAAGTGTCTTTTAACGAGGTTGCGCCCTTTCGGGTTTTCACAAACACTCGCTGGTAGCCCTGCTGTTTTTACTCACGGAGCCCTTTCGGGTTTTCATCCGTGCCCATTTTGCTTGTGGACATACCGTATTTTTTATTCTTTTTTTATTCTCTTTTTTTTTCTTTTTTTTTTTAAACGAGGTCGCGCCCTTTCGGGTTTTCACGAACACTCGCCGGTAGCCCTGCTGTTTTTACTCACGGAGCCCTTTCGGGTTTTCATCCGTGCCCATTTTGCTTATGGACATACCGTTTTTTTTTTAGTTTTTTTTTTTACCACGTCAGCCTGAGGATGCTGCGGGTTGATGGTAGTTTAATGACGTTTCGGTCATTTGCAAGTTTTAGGACATTGCGGTCCACCGTTAGTTTAAGGACATTTCGGTCCGACGCCAGTTTTAGGACATAGTGGTCCATCGTTAGTTTAACGACATTTCGGTCTACCGTCGCCGTATTTGAGGCGAATTTCTAGTTTACTGACTTTTCGGTCTAGGAGGCCTTCCCTATGAATGAGCATGATGCCCCCGGCATATCCACCTTTTTCGAAGCATGTTGTTGTGGCGGGTTTACTTTCCACTTTTCGGGTAACGCGAACTTGCCCTGTTGGTATTGGTCTTCAACCCAGTTTTTGAAGACGTAGGAATTCATTGAGGTATCGCGGCTTGTTGTTTTGACGACAAAACGGTCTCGGGTTACTCGGCTGTTGTTGAGTATTGGCAACAAAGGCCGTTTTTTCCTTTTCCTTTCTCATTTCGTTTGCTCCGTCGTTTGCGGGTCCGAGATTCTTTCCGGGTAGCGTGAGATTGTACGGCTGAACATTCTCGCAACTCTCCAATTCTTTTGTTTTAGAAATGAATTCCTTGAAGAGAGGGTTAAGAGCGGCTTCTTCATCAGAATCGCTTCCAAAGGTGAGAACTCGTGATCCCTCGGGCTCGTCCCTATGACAATTGCCGGCAACTCTTTTATGCTCATCTGTCGTATTTTTTCGCTGTCTACGAGCTTCCCGCTTTATTCTATTGACGTGTTGTCTATGAACGACATATCCTTGCCACCAACACTTAAAGGAGTTGCAGTCTTCAGTAGGATGTGCGATCCTCTGATGATATAGGCAGAAATTAGGGTGTACGTCCGTTTTATCAAAATGTATACCACCATGAGAATTTTTTCTGAAAGAGGGCGGCCTCATCCCCATTGCTATGGCTTTGGCGAATCGTTTCCTTGTCTTGATCCTGCTTTTATTTGCGGCGGATGTACTTTCATCCGGTGGGAGTGTTTCGACCCTTTCATCTAGTCGCCGGCGTTTGGCTTTCTCGAATATGGCCATCTCGCGCTCTCGATCAGCTTTGCTTTTAAGACGGGCTTCGTTCAGGAAGGCATTGATCATCTCGTCTGACGGCCACAGAAGTTCTGGTTCAGGACCCGCCCCTGGTTTCTCGATGCAAGGAGCCTCTTCATCATCTATCAATGAGTGAGAGATCATGTGACAACTTTCCCCCGGTGTGTCCGTCTTCTTTGGAGTGTGCGGCTGTGGTGGGTTTACCTTCCACTTTTCAGACAGCGCAAACTTGCCTTGTAGGTACTGATCTTCGATCCATCCCTTAAAGACGAAGCAATCTTCGATTGGATGGCTTACCGCTTGGTGGTAAGGGCAATAATTGGGATCGTTGACATCGCCTGGTTGCAACGGACGTTTTGGACTCGGCAGATTGATGAGTCCGTTGCGCACTGCCAGCTCGAACAGTTTTCTCGTTTTATCCTGAGGAAATGAGTAAGGACGTCCCAGTCTTTCCTCGAGGGATGGGCGTGGTCGCACATTGTTCTGGCGAACAACCGGCTTTAAGTGGCTCGGCTGTTGTTGAGTATTGGCGATGACGGTTGCTTTCCCTTTGTCCTTTTCATTCCAAGGCTCTGTCTTTGAAGGAGATGGTCTATGACCCATCTGGTCCATTTGGGCCAGCTTGTCAATCAAGGCCTGAAAAGTGGTCGGCTTGAAGAACATCATGAATTGGGATATGGTCGCTTGAGGGTCGAGAGTACCCACGAACATGCCCACGGCAGGAGCTTCTTCTATGCGCTGTTCGCATTTCGACCATAGGTTTCGCCATCGTGTCGCGTATTGGACCCACGTTTCGCCTGGCCTTATTCTGGCATTTATTAGTGTTGTTATCGGGGTGTGTTCACTAGCACTCGCGAATCTTTGTGTAAACAGCAGCTCCATCTCTGCAAATGTTTTGACAGAGTCGTCAGGTAGCTCCGAATACCATTCAAAGGCTGTTTCTGCTAAGCTGCCGACGAATTGTCGTAGTAACAATTTGTCATCGCCTCCAGTATTGCCGCATAAGGCCCTGAATTGAGCGACATGCTGATGGGGATTCCCTGTCCCTTTATATACATGGAATTTAGGGATCGTATATCCTGGCGGGTAACTGATTTGGTCATACCAGCTCGGATACGGTCGTCCGGTTCTAACAATTTGCCCAGCCGCTTCATTTGCCTGGTGAGCTCGTATTTGCTGAGCTATATGGTCATCCAGTGCGGCCTTGGAAATGGTTTCTTCTTTGGCAGCTAAAAGAGCCGAAGGAGGATTCGATGTCTCTCCTTTGTCATCTTCAAGGACAATCGGAGGATCTTCAGCAGGAGGATCTTGCCGGATCATCATCCCTACCACATCTTGGAAGAGAAGCGCCATTTGTTTTATGTTAGCCGCTTGCTCTGTGGCTTCTTTGTCCTTCTTTTCGAGGACTCTGCGTAAAAAGTCAGCGTCGGTTTCTTGTTCTTGACGCTCATCCGAAGACGTTTCGGAGCTTTCTTTTGGCTCAGTGAGTGCAGCCATTGTAGTCATCATTTCCTGAAGCTTTTGTTGTTGCTCCTGGGCTTTCGTTACGGATCGGGTGAGCGGTCGGTGACCCGTCGATGCACGGCTTTCCTCTTTTCCAGAGGCCATATAAACAGTGTGCACCACCATGCCCCCAGACTTGGGGTGTTTGTGCTCAGCGCGTTTACGGTTCACCATGTTCATAGGGGCTTTTTGCGGACTCCTTTTCTTTTGAGTGGTTGAAGTTGAGGGGGTCGTTATAGTGGGCGCCCAAGTAGCCGTTGCTTTTTGCGGCTTAACAGGACGGTTTTCTTCCTGCCGGGCCTTCAGCTTCTTCTGCTGGCGGGAGAAATTTCGATCAATCACCGAGTCTTGGACTTGGCGCCAGACCTTGTAGATTTTAGAGGACAGCCGCTGAGAGGAATGTTCTGGCTTGGCTTTCGCAACGTTTCCCACCGGCGGAGGGGATCTTTTTAGTACGGCGGTAGGAGAGTTTCTGCGCACCGTATTCAGCAATTCAAAGCTGTTCCCGGTTGGAACAGCAGCATCGATCCCCACCGTTGGAGCTGGTGGAGTAAATCCAGAGGGGGAGTTGTCCCCAGCCTTCCTTACTCGGCGCCAGTGGCGACGTCGAGCGTGTCGTGCGGATGGAGTTGTTTCGGCCGTAGGGGCGACTTCGTCATGCCCCCTGCTTTGAGGAGAGACCGTTATTGGTGCTAGCCTGTCGAAGACTAACACCCGTTGAGAAGCAATGTCTAATCTGTCAAAGACAGACCTCTGGGTAGGAGAAGCAGCTTTGAGGATCTCGCCTGGAGCAGCAACCGGAATAGCCTGCCTTGTAAAAATTGACTTCTTGGAAGGAGGAGCCTTTCCAATAATTTCGTCCGCTTGAGCCGGGATAGCTATCCGCTTTGGGATGGCAGCTTCGGGTATCGCGGGTTTGCTGATGTTCCGGCCCAGTCCGTTGAAAACTGACGTATTGAAGCCGGGCGACCCGTTGAGAGGGGTCACGGCAGTGGTAAGTCGATCAAAGACCGACTTCTTTGGAGCTTCTTGCGATGTCATTGTGGCATTGAAGCTCAACGGTGGGAGCATGGTCCCGAAGAATAATCCAGTGGTGGCCTGAGTTACCTGCTCCACTGGCATCTTGAAAAGGGAGGCCGCTTGGGGCCCATAAGTCACTCCTCCAGCAAGGACCGAGCGAGAGTTACAGTTGCAGGCAGTGCAGTTTGAAGCCATCGATCTTCTGATTTCTGCACGGAGCAAGACACCAAATCTTAGTATCTTGAATCCACAGGCAACCATATCAAACCGCGATTCGTTCGCGAACACGACACACGAAGTGTGGAGTGGAAAGAGGAAAAGGTCCCACCGGGCGTGCCAGAATCTGTTCCCCTCCGAAAGACGGCGCACAAGACTGCGATGTCTTGGCACTGAGATTCGGGGCAGATGCTAATTGGTGCTATCCGTTCACCTCTCCGAAGATGCCAAGTTGATTTATGGCACCATGTATCGAAGGTTTAAACGGATGCATCCGATGTAGCAGACTTCGTCAGATTCCCCCTCGTTTGAGGGGTTTTTGATTGTGGGGACGCTCTTCCCTGCAGGCGCAAGCCCCTGCAGTTAATTACGCTACCGCATTGCGGTAACAACTTTCTCCTTCTCCAGCTGGTCACTTCGTGTCGTGGGTGTTTTTTTTGTATTTTATTGCCCGTGGATTGTTTACGGAGACTGAGTTATGTCGTCGCCCGTAGGGCGTGGACTAGTCCAAATCCGTATTATCTTAGATTTGGGTTTGGGGGTTTGGTTTGAGGATACGTTAGCCATACTTGAGGCTAAGGTCAACTCAAACGTTTGTTAAGGATACGTTAGTCTAGTTTGAGACTAAGATCAACTTAACGGGATCGTTTAGATCCGACAAAAGAGCAATTGGCTCTATTGTTCCAGTTTAGGGACATAGTGGTCCATTACATGTATGGCTGTCGGGACCCGTCACCTCTCTGACGACGTTGAAGGATTACAACGACAGGTGTCAGAGGAGTTCAGAGATGTACCCTTGAACCAATGAGTTGATTGGGGGGATTCATAGTCCAATTTGGGACTAAAGTCTGTTTGAACGTTTAAGGATACGTTAGCCATATTTGAGGCTAAGATCAACTTAAACGGTTGTTAAGGATACGTTAGTCCAGTTTGGGACTAAGATCGACTTAACGGGATCGTTTAGATCCGACAAAAGAGCATTTGGGGGCTCTATTGTTCCAGTTTAGGGACATGGTGGTCCAATACCAGTTTAAGGACATGGTGGTCCAATGCCAGTTTAGGGACATGGTGGTCCAACTCCAGTTTAGGGACATGGTGGTCCAAGTTCCAGTTTAGGGACGTGGTGGTCCAAGTTCCAGTTTAGGGACATAGTGGTCCATTGCCAGTTTAGGGACATGGTGGTCCAAGCTCCAGTTTAGGGACGTGGCGGTCCAAGCTCCAGTTTAGGGACGTGGCGGTCCAAGTTCCAGTTTAGGGACGTGGTGGTCCAAGTTCCAGTTTAGGGACATAGTGGTCCATTGGTAGTTTAAGGACGCATAAGTCCATGGGTTTAAGGACCCCCACAGTCCATATGGGTGTGTTTAAGGACGCATAAGTCCGTGAGTTTAAGGACGCATAAGTCCGCGGGTTTAAGGACCCCACAGTCCGTATCTTAGTTTAAGGACGCATAAGTCCATGAGTTTAAGGACCCCACAGTCCGTATCTTGGTTTAAGGACGCATAAGTCCATGAGTTTAAGGACCCCACAGTCCGTGTTGATGTATGGTTGTCGGGACCCGTTACCTCTCTGAAGACGTTGAAGGATTACAACGACAAATATCAGAGGAGTTCCGAGATGTACCCTTGAACTAATGAGTTGGTTGAAAGAGCAGATGTGCTCAGATCAAGATGATTTGAGGACTTATGGCCAGTTTGGGGTAAGTCCAGTTATGTTTGAAATATTGGCCCTCTGTTGGTCCATTGAAAGAGAGGCTTTGCCTCTGAAACTTAGCCAATTGGGCTGAAGCTAGTGTTAAACACTAGAAACCAACAGTGTTGAACACTGGGAATAAGATAGCAAGTTAGTGTTAAACACTAAAAGATAATCAGTGTTAAACACTGGGAACAGTGTTTTCAAATTAGTGTTAATCACTAAGAAAATCAGTGTTAAACACTGCAGATAGAGTTTTCCAATTAGTGTTAAACACTAAGGAGGTAGGGGTCACGTGCGGACACGTGACAGCGCCCTGATTTCCCTTATTTTATTCAGCAGGTAAGTATTTAACACCTTTAATTTCCTAGCTATCACGTGTGGGCACGTGATAGGCATCCATCCATTCGATACTAAAGGGATTCGTTAGGGGTCATGTGGGGACACGTGAGGGCGCCCTAAAGGGGGACCAGATCCCTTTTCTTCGTTCTGCAATTAAGTGGTAAACACTTCTTCATCTTTTGAGCATCACGTGTTGACACGTGACGGTGATCTATGTGCTGACTGTTAAAGCGTTTGCTAAGGGGTCACGTGGTAAACACGTGAGAGCGCCCAAAGCTTTCATTTCCATTGATCTTTCTTTCTGCGTTTTGGGAGTCACGTGGGAGCACGTGATGGCATCAAAAAGTGGGGCCAGATCCTCTTTATTTTGTTCTGCAAACAAGTGTTAAACACTCTTAATTTTCATAGCCATCACGTGTGGGCACGTGATGTATAATCATGCCCTGGTTTATTAGAACACTTATTAGGGGTCACGTGCTAACACGTGAGAGCGCCCAGAATTGTTTCTGCCTTTGCTTTTGTTCCATATATAATGAGGGTCACGTGGGAACACGTGAGGCATTGCCTCAAAGCTTTCCTCTTCTCATTTTTGGGGGATCTGTTCAGGGGTCATGTGGGGCACGTGACCTTAGTCTTTTTTCATGAACAGAGATCTTTTAAGAATTGAATTCTTTATGGGGTTGAACCCTAATTTTGATTTTGAAGTAATTGAATTCCGATCGTGAAAGAATTAAATTCTTATTTAGGATAAAACCCTGATTTCTTTTCAAAGGAATTAAATTCCCAGATATGTAAAAGAATTAAATTCTTGATTAGGGTTAAACCCTAGTTTTGTTTTAGGAGAATTAAACTCTCAAAACTCAACTCCCCTTCTAAGTTTAGGATCTGCATGGCAGGATCTCAACCCGATGAGAATTAAATTCTCATCCTATGGGGAGATGTGCTCTGTACAGATCTTCAACCAGAAGAAGAACTAAGTTCTTTTCTTTAAATAAGAGTTAAACTCTTTTGAGAATTAAATTCTCCTTTGAATCCTCTCTTTTCTTACCTAGGGTTTTTCTTTTGCAGAGAATTAAATTCTTCTTTCTCTGTTTCTTCTTCTCTTGAGAATTAAATTCTCCTCCCTCTGTTTTTCTCTCCAAAAATGTCGATCCCCCTTCTCTTCTCTTGGCTCCTATTTATAGGAGGATGAAGAGAATAAATTTGTTTAGCAAATCTCTCATTGAGAGATTTGATTTATATGTTGAGAGATTTGATTTGCATTTATCATTAATCTGGGCCTTTAGATCATTCAGTGAATTTTATTCACCGTGGATTTTAAATCCAAAAGATATTTTATTTGTTATCCTGGTGAGATTTTCAGGGAAATCTTTCCTTGTCCAAGGTTTTTCCATAAATTGGTGATATTTAATCACCCTTGGATCTTTAATCCAACGGTCCCCATAATCCTTTTCCATTTGGAAAGATTCAGAAACTTTTAGAATTTAATTCTATTAAATTATTTTAGAGGCTTTAAAAGCCCATCACGTGTCTGCACGTGACCCATGGTCACGTGTGAGCACGTGATGCCCCATTGGGGTCTTTTCTGAATTTTTATTGTATCTTTTAACTCCTCCAGTGGGTTCTTAAAGGCCCATCACGTGCGGACACGTAATACCTCATAACTTTTGATCCCGGATGAATTACGAGGCCCATAATATATCAAATCGAAGGGTTTTTCGAGCCGCTTTCGATACAATCAGAATTTATCTGTTTCTCATTCTGGAGTTTATCAAAAAACAGCCCAGAAGATACTGGTTCCCATTTTCTTAAGCGTATCGCCGCCATTTGATACCTTGGGCTCTTTTGCGCAGAAATTTTTAGCGGGAACAAATGCCCCGCACTACTTTGCCCACGTAAGTATTTACGTGGGTGAAGTAGTGCAAAGTAATGCATAGCGTATGACCAGTTTCGGGTTGGTATATTACTTTCAGAATCTTGATCTGAGAAGATAACGAGCGGACACAAGCGTCGTCATTTATCATTGACTCAAACCTCCATGGAAAACATCACAACCAGGCCTTTATACTACGGTATCACCGCTACCTCGAGGGATAGGGTGTCGCAGGGAGCGGTAGGTGCATGTATGCATAGAGTCCTATGAAAATAAATGATGGGCAAGAAAGGGGATGAGAGATCTTCGTCTCTCAAACCTTCCCCAGATCTAACCCTAACAAGCGAGGAGACAACTCGCTCATTAGGAAATTGAAGAACATTTATCTAGGGCAGAGAATAAAAGATCTAACTAGGACAAGGAATTAAATTTATCGAGAGAAAGAATAGAAAATTAACCTAGGGCATAAAATAAAGAACTTACAAAAAATGATGCTCTCCAAAAGAATTCTGAAATTTATTAATGAAAGGAGGCGTAGCCTTTACAATGATTTAGAGTTCATATTTATAGAGGATAGGAAACCCTAGGTTACAATTGATTCGCACGTCTACATTTACCAAAATATCCTTAAGAAGACCTAGTCAAAGTAGACTCCAAGCTTTGGTAAAATTTTATGTCTCTGTCTCTTTAAAAGGAAGTATTGGGCCTTGAAATTTCCTTTGTGGGCTCTTCTGTCTTTGGGCTTTCTTATTATTTGGTTCTTTTATTAAAATAGCTTCTATGTTTCTTCCAGATCTCCAGTGAATAATTACGGTGGACTTTTAACCGTTCGTTTTGTAATCTTGGACCTTGCATTGTCTTGTACTTTGTGAATTTTATCTTTGATGTAGGCTTGATCAAGAGTCTTCTGTTTGTTGGTCAAAGTCCACTTTTGCATCGTCTTTTCATCGTTTTCACTGCTTTAGATCCAAGAACCTGTAACCTGTAATATGTAGCAGACATGCGTCAAAAGCACCTGTTTTATTGTAAAATGAAAAAGAATGGGGAATATAATAATACAATATTATGGTGTGAACAAATACCCCCAAACTTATCTTTTGCTCGTCCTCGAGCAAACTTATTTTTATTCTCTACAAAAAACCTAACCGCACTTTCGTAGGGAAACGCGATTGCACTGAGCAGTGCAACAAGCCGTTAAACCTCTAGGTGTCCCTAGTAGGAGGAGTGTTGTCTCCTGAGGGTTTTCAGCGGATACTACCCACAAAATCCTATCAATTTGGCTTTTTCGACTTTTGTTCTCCAATTAGGGTTTCTAAAAAGAAATTCTATTATCTTCGACTCATAAATTATCCACCCATATTCTTCACACTTCCTCATCATTTAACTTAAGATTATGTATGTTTTATAGACTTACTTAGATTTCGGCATCTCTTAAGTTTTCCTTCTAGGGTTTCATCTCCACTTAGGAATTTCTATCAACTCTACTAAAGATACAAGTTCTATTCTTCACTCCTTTCTCACATCTAAACTCCAATCACATATCTCCACGTGTGTGTTTAAATCATCCCTACACTTGGAAATTCAAATCAAGCAATCATACCCTTTTCCGTTGTCCAAAGTACTTATTAGTAGGTGAATTTTTGATTGAATTTTGCTTACACATCCTTCATGCGACCGTTAATACTTCTTGAGGTACCAACAACCGATTACAAGATATGTTTGCACTTTAAAGCGTAATTCGTAGTCTTGTAACACCCAAGGCTTTTAGCAGTGACTCCCAAACCAGTTGGTCTAAGGCACTAGGTGATGAAGCACCCTCGCTAAATATTTTTCTATTTTTGCAGCCTTAAGTAATCACAAAAACCAGTGTTCATTTTTTTTTCTTTATTCACACTTGTATTATTTTTTTATTTTTCATCGTACTAAGGACTTTAGACAAGAGCATTTCAAGGTCTCCTCTACTATTCCAAGTTTCAAGGTGCGTGATTGTGCAAATTATAGGGTATACATTTTCAGGATCTAGACTTAAGCTAGGAATTATTTTTCAAACTTATACTCTAATAAAATATCAATACTTTTCCTTCGTTTTGACTTAGCCCAAAATGTGAATTCAAAAATTGCTTATTTCTAAATAAACTACAAAGACATATACTTTCTACCGTTAAACTTTAAGGAAGGTTATTTTTAGGGTTTTTAATTTACTAAATCTAAGATCTAGTTGTTCCTAGCCAGTTGACCTATCTGTCAAACTCTAGTCAAATAAGCCAAAATTGAATACAATAATTTTTGAATTTTTTCAATTTTTATGGGTTTTCAAATAAATATGCAAATGCAAAAATATACATATGAATGCAAAGGAAGAAGACGTACCGAGCATACCCACAAACTTAAACTTGACAGTGTCCTCACTATCATGCCACACCAAGAGGGTCAAAATGTCGGCACTCCCCTGTTTATTTATTTATAAATTTTTTATATCTTTTAATGTTTTGAATTTTTTTTTAATATTTTTTATAGAAAAAGAAAACAAAAATACATATACATATATACAACAAGGTTCCCCCCAAACTTCAGTTTGGCCTTACACAAGCCAAAAGTTAGCACCAACCATTCAAAAATCTTATTGTGGTAATGGTCGAGTTGGTGAAAGAATGGAGTGGAAAGAAAAGAGATGAGAAGCACACGAGACCGTGTAGAGGTAGAAACGGGATACGGTCTCGGTAGGGGAGAAGAATGGCGGAAAAGAGAAAGAAGTAGAGTACGATCTTGAGGGTGTAAATCGAGTGAATAAATTAGCACAATTTGTGATGACCGGTGTGTTAAAAATGATTGTGCTAACCTATCAACCCGTCGAGAAATAGGGTCAAATCTCTCAAGATTCGCAAGAAAACATGGGTACGCCGAACTTGGTATTGGAGATGAAAGCGTAACGGTCGCTTGCACGGTCGGAACAATGGAAGGTAAGGAAGGGAGTGAATTAGGGATAGTCTCATTCTCACCGTAGTAAACTGTCTCGAATTAGAAAGATTCCATTAATGGTTCGAAACAACTGTAAGCAACCGAGTCTGATGGTTCGACTAACTCCTCAGAAAATTCAAAGAACTCAAACTCGGGCGGTGAGTCAACAACATCGTCCGAAAAAGTAAAACACTCGTAAGTATTATCGGCTGTGAGAACTGTGTCAGATTCAATGAAAAAATTTTCAAGCTCACAGTCTTCAAGCGTGATCGTGTGCGTGGTCGGAACGACGGAAAGGAGGGAGGGTGATATAACAGTTAAAGGTTCAAGAGGATGAATTGGAAAATCCGACACATCAAACAAAAATGGTTCAACCTCAATACTCTCCTCAATACTATCCTCATAATTTTCCTCAATATTTATCTCATCCATGCCATTATCATCATAATCAAGACGCATATGAAGTTCGGGAGAAACATTTAATGACTCGGGATGATGAATTGGATATAAAATTTCAATCAAATCGACGGGTTCATCATCCGAAATATTCCCAGCGTCTATATCCTCAATCAAGTGAAAATCAATATTTTCTGACACCTCATCAAAAGCATGGATATTTATCAATATAGGTTCTAGAGTGGAGGTGTAAAGGTCAAACGGATTAAGTGTGGTTTCACTCGAAAGGGGTTCTTCACAATCTGGCAAATCAAGAACTACAAAGTCACACAACTCGTTAGATGTTTTATTTTTAGCTTGTGAATCATTTGGGACAATCGATGGAAAACCGGAGTTGTGGACTTCAATTGGGTATGGGTAGGTTTGATTTGGAAATGTGTAGAACTCACTCTCTCCTCTCAAATTCTCACTCTTTCCAACCGCCTACTCATACATTGGAATATTTGGAGCTAGTTGGAAATTAGCTGCCGGTTCACTAGGTTGCATAAGGGCGGTAATGGACGCATCCACATTCCTAATCATTTTATTTATTGCTGCAATGTACGCCTCCAACGACTGTTCCAAACTAGACATGGGTTGTGGAGGGGTTTCGGTAAAGATTCAAAACTGTTTGGATATGTGAACCTCTCAAAAGGCTGTGTAGAAACAGTGTCTAGTGAAGGTGGGAAAGTCGGGTAGGACTGATAGGAAGTGGATGGTTGGACAGGATTAGGATCAACATGTGGAGAAAAAGGTGGATGGACTTGTTGATTCCTAGAACTAGATGAGGGGAGAGGGGTGAAAGATCGGCTACGAGATTGAGCAATATGCTCAGCAATGGACATCGGTTTAGGAGTTACAGCAGGGCTTGAAAAAGTGGTATCAACATATGAAGGTGGTAAAGGTTGACTTGGTTGACACAAAGTGGGTTGCAAAGTCGAACTGTTTCTCATAGACGCTTCTATTTGATCTTTCAACGAAATTTTTGGCATGGAGAGATCTTCCTTAAATCGACCGAAACAATTGACGTACGAGGCAAAGTTAGGTTCGGGATACTAAAGTTCGGCAAGAGATTTATAATGTGGGATACCATGATCGAAGAAAGAGAAGAGAAAGAAGGTAGGTGGTGCAAGGATTTATTTGCGGCAAAAATTTTCAAGTTGTTAAAAAAAATTCCCTTTTTCCTTTTTCTCAATTCTCTATATTTGGAAATTTTGCAAAAAGATTTTTTTGAAAAAAGACTTTGACACAAATGCGATCAACCACAAATGCACAATCAGGCCTAGATCTAGGGTCACCTAGGTCAGCTAAACAGCTCCTAACTGTTCCAAAGGGCTAGAAATAGGACCTCAAACCGCCTCTTCACCGCCAATTGCGGCCAGGTAAGTGCCAGGTAAGTGGGAGGCTCCCCGGTACAAGTAACGGTCCTAATTAAGTAACCACTTGCCTTAGACACACTTGCCTAGACACCGCAAAGTCAGGTTAGGATAAACGGTCGATACCTATAACTAGTCCCCTGTCCTATTGAGCTCGAAGTCCTTAGGGCTTAGTCTAGTATTTTTAATTAAGAATGGTCAATGCAAATGCCTTATGTGATTTCTGGAGTCCTGGGAAGGGTGATGAAATCCCAACCCAATCTGAATTGGTCAAAAGCCCCTTAAAATCCGATTAAAGATATGCAAAACAGTAAATCACTTGCAATCAAATCTTTTTTTGTGAATTTCAAAGTTTGCAGGTTTTCTAATTAAAATTTTCCTTTTTTCCGCTTGCTCTTTATTTGGAAATTTTGAAAAAAGATTTTCGATAAAAGATATGCAAAACAAAAAATATTACCTGCAATCAATTTCTATTTTAAGCGAGACGCAAAAATCCTGCAAAAAATTTTATTTGGAAGGGAAGATTTTTTAAGCGCAAAGAATCCTGCTGAAGATTTTTCAGAAGATATATCGAGACTTGCAGAGGAGGAGAGAAAGGGAGCTTACAGTTTTTTTGTTTTTTTTTTAACCGCGCATCTGTCGGAACCGATCGGTCACCTCCACCACGGAACCGCCGCGATTTGCACTTTCCGACCGCAGATCCGCCGCGGGTTGGTGGCTTCGGCCGTTTTTTTTTCGGCAGTTTTTTTTTTGCACCAGATCGCCGCGGTTGACTTGTAGACTCGGTCCTCCAAATTTCTTCTGTTCCTCAGTTGTTGTGATCTTCTGTTTGTTCAGATTTGATATTTTCTGTTTTGATCTCTGGAGATTTCCAGATCCGAACTTGATTGTAGATCCTGCAAAATTCAAACAAAGATACCCTTCACAAAATAACAAAATGATAAATTTTTATATTTTTTGTGATTTTTCAGATTTTTATGATTTTTTGAATTTTGATTAACCCGAAATTGCAAAAAGGAAATAACACGCCATCCCCGGCAACGGCGTCATTTGATTTGGTCTCAAAAACTATCTATTACCGCAATCAAGAACGTCGTCGCTTGGTAGCTAGCCGGTGAGTACGGGTCGGTCCACAGGGATGTTGTGAATTTCCTAGTCGCTCAAATGAGTTAATTCCGATGGGAGCCGGATTGATTATTAAATCTAAAAACTAAATTAATCTAAATCTAAATCTTGCTAGGGTTAGGTCTAGGTTAAGTTTGGAAAGTCTATAAATCTCACCGCTTTCTATACCCATATGAAGATCTAATTAGGTGTTATGGTAATTATTAATAAAAGGGATTAGAATCATCGGGAAGATGTTTTCTTCCTCTAGTTTCTTGTCCTTCCTTTATCAATCCTTACCCTAACCTTCATGGAAAACATCACAACCGGGCCTTTATACTACGGTATCACCGCTACCTCGAGGGATAGGGTGCCGTAGGGAGCGGTAAGTGCATGTATGCATAGAGTCCTATGAAAATAAATGATGGGCAAGAAAGGGGATGAGAGATCTTCGTCTCTCAAACCTTCCCCAGATCTAACCCTAACAAGCGAGGAGACAACTCGCTCATTAGGAAATTGAAGAACATTTATCTAGGGCAGAGAATAAAAGATCTAACTAGGGCAAGGAATTAAATTTATCTAGGGTAAGAATAGAAAATTAACCTAGGGCAGAAAATAAAGAACTTACAAAAAATGATGCTCTCCAAAAGAATTCTGAAATTTATTAATGAAGGGAGGCATAGCCTTTACAATGATTTAGAGTTCCTATTTATAGAGGATAGGAAACCCTAGGTTACAATTGATTCGCACGTCTACATTTACCACAATATCCTTAGGAAGACCTAGTCAAAGTAGACTCCAAGTTTTGGTAAAATTTTATGTCTCTATCTCTTTAAAAGGAAGTATTGGACCTTGAAATTTCCTTTGTGGGCTTTTCTGTCTTTGGGCTTCCTTATTATTTGGTTCTTTTATTAAAATAGCTTCTATGTTTCTTCCAGATCTCCAGTGAATAATTACGGTGGAATTTTAACCGTTCGCTTTGTAATCTTGGACCTTGCATTGTCTTGTACTTTGTGAATTTTATCTTTGATGTAGGCTTGATCAAGAGTCTTCTGTTTGTTGGTCAAAGTCCACTTTTGCATCGTCTTTTCATCGTTTTCACTGTTTTAGATCCAAGAACCTGTAACCTGTAATATGTAGCAGACATGCGTCAAAAGCACCTGTTTTATTGTAAAATGCATAAGAATAGGGAATATAATAATACAATATTATGGTGTGAACAACATCCACTTTTCAGCAAGATCGCACAAAGTGAACGGAATGACCGTAGCCGTATAGCATCGTCAGACAGCTGGGTCGTTTTCATCATGGCACAAACATTCTGGAACTTGTTGATGAAGAAATAGGCATCTTCAGATTCAAGCCCATGAAATTTCGGAAGCATGTTAATGAAGTGGGGCTTAATTTCAAAATTATCCCCATTAGCCGGTGGAAGTGAAAGGCATGTTGGAAGTGCAGAGCAGGTAGGGTAGAAACGATCCTAGAGCGCGATTTGTTGTGGCGCTGCAACAGGTTGCGGGTTATTCGCACCCAGATTAGGTGGAATCAGTCCCTGAGCAGGTGGAGAAATGTTAGGATTAAATCGTGACATCTCAGAAGAAGAATTTGGTGATAGAGAAGGTGAAGATGTATGAACAGAATCTCGATCAACGTCGAAGTTGACCGGCAAAGGTAAAGGTGATAAAGGGTGGAGGGATTTTCGACGTTGGAGTCGATCGTGTAGTCCGTAGGGACTAACGAAACGCGGACTAAACGGGAACTAGGGTCCCTAGTCCAAGCGGACATACACTAAACGAGTTTAGTGTAGTCAAAGCGTAGAATGTGAGGATAAGAAAACGAAAGTGGAGAAAAATTGGGTGATGGTGGTAAAAATGGCAATTTTGTGTTTGTTTCAAAAGAATGGGAAAATGAAACGACTGTTCAACAAACACAATCACAAATGCACAGTCATAAATGCAAAATCAATACCTAGAGTAGGGTCCTCTAAGTCTACTAGACCTGCTCCTAACTGTTCCAAAACGATAAATTATGAGATAACCCTCAGATCGCCTCTTCACAGCCAGTTGTGGCCAGGTAAGCACAAGTGAGGTATGGAGGGATCCGCTCACGAAGCACTGTGAGACGGGCCTTTTAAAGTTACCTCCTCACTTATCTAGCCTAGGCACCACAAGAGTCATGTTTAGATAAACGATTGAATACCCACAATCTTCCTTTGTCCTATTGAGCGCGACAAGTCCTTAGTGGACTGAGTCTAGATATTTTTTATTAAACTTGAGGTGACACTTATGCAATTAGTGATTTCTGGGGTCTTAGGAAAGGTGATGAAATCCCCACCCAATCTGGATTGGTGTTAGAGCCCCTTAAGTCCGTATTAAATGATGCAATGCGCAAAATTCAACCAAGTTTTGTTTTCAAGCAATCAGTTATCGTTTTTTTACTTTTAATGCGGCGCTGCAACAAATACGGCTAGTTTTTTTTTCTTTGGCTTTTTGCGGCGATTTTTGCTAAGAATCCTGCAAAGACAAGAATATTGGAGCGTCGGGTTTGAGAGGGGAAGTTTAGAAAAATACGTACCAAAAAGTATCGAGTTTCAGAAACTCGTGTCGATATTGCCTCCGAGTGGTCGAATGGTTCGCTTGCGCGGGTCCAACTACCCGGATCTTTGGCACAGAGTGTTCACCCTCCTTTGCACTTGAAAATGCCCCCTTGTTCCGCACGATCACTGCTCAAAATCCGTCAAATCTGCATATGTTGGAAAAATACGGATATTTGAGCCAAAAAGCAATATTAATAACCCCCAATTCTGAACACAAATAATTAAGAAAATCAAATAATAAAAATGAAATTTATACCAAAACACTGTAAGCAACACAGAAAAACAAAAGTGAAAAGGCAACACTAAGGCCGGCGAGCTCGGTTTTTCAGGGTATGTCGCCGGTTTTTGTGTGAGGAAATTGGCTCAAATTTTGTGTGTTGTCTCAATGAAGAAATGTCATTCCAATTTTATAACTTGATTTATTTCTTTAGCATCAGAGTGTTAGCAGAATTCAAATCCAGAGAAGAAAAGAATTTTATTTGTGTTTGTGGTTGGTTTCAAAAAGAATGGTTATTTGTTTGAATGTGTTAGACGTTAGTTTTATACAGAATATGCAAAAATTTAACCCGAGACTACAAGTATAAAAGCGTTACCGTCTCCCCGGCAACGGCGCCATTTGATTGTCACGTTCTAACCGTATCGTGTTTAAAAAGAGTTTTGAAATTACCGCAATCAAAACGGTGTCGCTTGTAGCGAGCCGCGATGAATACGGGTCGTCCGCAGGGAGATGGTAAGTTTTTATAGCTTGTTTTAATGAGTTAATACCGTGTTTTGATTTGTTGGTTAACTAATTGTCATAACAAAGATATGAATAAAAAGGACTTGTTAAGGGTAGTAATAAGTTAGATTGTATGAAGGTGATGTTTGCCAATTCCTTATAGCCCCGACTTGGTATTGACACTGAAGCAATAGATAACAACGTGGATTAGGGAACTTGAAATACGGTATTTGCGGCATTTCGCTAAATCCGTTTTCCTTGTCCCTTGTCCTTCTATTGTTATTTCTTGATTTTAGCCTTCGGCAAACCACGGGCAATCCGGTCATGATTAGGAATCATCACTATCGGGGTAGGATAGGATGCCTAGTGAGCGGAGTTGCAGGTGATTTGCACGGAGTTTCAATAGGCAAGTTTTAGGTTTTAAAGTTTGGACAAAGAAAATCTTCGAATACGATCTAACATATTACACCATTAACAAGTGAAAAAATTACTCACACATATTTACAAATTAAAAAGAAAGAAAAGAGAAGATACATAAAAACATGCAATGAAATAAAGATGAAAAGAGAACCGATGAGTTCAAGCGTGTTATCTCCAAGTGTTCGATCCCCGGCAACGTGTGAAATCCAAATACCAAGTTTTAAGGTTGCAAGCTCATTTAAGAGGTTGCAAGATCAAAGCAAAGCAAGAATTTCACAATTGAAATCATGTAAAATGGAACAAGACATGTAATAAAAATAAGAACTTTTATTGAAGAATAACTTGTTACAAGAGATCTTGAAGTCAAGAACCTAAGCCTTAAGCTTGCAAGTTCAAAATGAGAAGTTGCAAGGTCAAGACAAAGGGGCAAGAGCTCAAGAATGAAAAGAAAAATTACAAGAATTCTAAGATAAAACTAAAGAAAAAGCTACCCTTTCCTCTTGCCTCTGGTCTGTATTTATAGGTTCAGAAAGAAATCAAATAAACAACAAAATCGAGACCAACTGGAAGAGAGAGAGTGTGTGTGTGAAGATGGGACCCACTGGAGTTAATGGGGCCGGCCAGGCCGGTTTTTGGCCGGTCCAATGAAGGTATTTTGGTGCAGTGTTTTATGTTGTCCCCTGTATCTCCTTGGTCTAGTTTATTTCCTCTGTTTCGACCTGATTTGCACCCAGCTTTTGGAGGGAATTTTGAATATGTAATTCAACACATGATCTTCACCATTAAATGCTCATTACTTCATTCCCACATATGGCTTGATTCATGGCTGCCCCATTATTGCTCATGCTGATTTGTTTGATTGCCTTTAATTTGAACACATGCTTTTTAGTCTTGAATGCATATAATATCATATGCATATAAAATCATATCCTTGAATACATATAAAATCATATCCACATGTGCTTAAAAGTCTTGTGTACACACTTGTTGTGTTGGACCATTTAGATAAAAAAAATATGTACACAACTTGTTGCGTAAAGGAACTCCTGAAGTATCGGTCGGTTAGCGTTTCTGGTCACAGTGTCTTCCCTCAAGTGATATATCCGTGCTGTTGGATGCATTTCCAGTATTTTGTCATGTATACCTGTAATCTGTAATACTGAGCAGACACTGGTCAATAATACCGATAAATATAATAATTAGATAATGAATGAGCGGTATTAGAATGCAATTTTCTGATATGAACAAGGCTCAACACGCGCGGTGGCACGGTTCCGGAATCTTTCAGCGGAGGAATGACCGGGGTCCTTGGCTTCAAGGGAGCCTTGCGATCGCCGCCGGGAGGCGCACCCTTGCGGTCAACCAGCATGCGCTTCTCCATAAGGATAACTGGACCCATTGCATGCGCGTACCAAGCCACGTACGCGTTGAGCATCTTGGGGATGCAGCTCGGCTCGCTGATGAAGAAATAGGAACCCGTGTTAAGCCGCATGAAATGGTGTATTGCATTCCTTATCCCCTCTCGGCTGGCCACGGGCTTTTCCAAGAAAGCTTCCATCGGGATCCCCTGGTGATAGCTCGATTGCTGAGTGAACCGGTGAGGGTTATACCTCATGAAGAGTGTCATCTCATTCTGCCTAAACACCAGGTAGCCCGGTCGAATAGAGTAGAGGTGGAGGATCTCCTGAGCTTTCAGTACGGAGGCCCCGTCCTTGAAGTCATCGCACAGCGGCACCACTGACTTGGTAGTTTCTGAGCCTATGGTTATGACTTTATCCAAAAAAGAAACCTTAGCTCCGACCATGTGTGGACGGAGGAGCAACCCCCTAGCCTCCCGCGGAGACGCAACCACGATCTAAGCGCCGACCAATAGCATGACTCTTGGGAGTCTGCACTTCTCAAAAAACGGAGGGATCTTGTGGGCGCCGAACACCCCGTGCACATGCAGTTCTATCCAAGAGCTGAAGTAGTGCATCGGGAAGTTAGCAGGCTGCACCCCAGGCTCATTAGCGTCCGCCGCTACGCTAAGTCCATTATAAAGGTGAGCCATCCCGGAGATTCCTACTGTCAACTACAGACCAGCTACCATCCGATGCGCTGGGTAGAAAACAGACGGCCGCATGTGGCGCGGGTGCATGGGAAGCGCAAAGCTGCACAGCCACAATCCCAGGAATCCTACAAAAAAGGTCTCATCATCCATACCCGGGACGGCAATTTCTGACAAGGGCATGACGGCAGCGCCGGGGAGATAAAACTCCTTGTGATCATCCTCCGATGTGGGTCGGAGGTCCAAGCCGAAACCAAAAAGGTCATCAAGCCGGGCGAACTTCTCGCTCCACTCCGATAGGAACTCCGGTCAAATTAAGCGGGCGATAAAATCTACGAAACTGACTCCCCGGGTGCCCGATTCCAGATAGAGCCCTTCATAGATCTCCAGCACCTTCACCAAGCCCGGAAACTGGTGCTGAATAGCGTTCTCCGGCGTCAGATCAAACACCTGTTGCGCCACGGCAGCGCCCTGGCCGTCTATCCGAGGCCAAAATGCGGAATCAAAATTTTTCTGAACTTTAAACCGGCGCTACCGCGGACAATATACCCGGATCGTAACCATTAACCTATACTAGCTAACAAGAGATGGGGTGAGAGATATACCGAGCGATCCGTGTCCTTCGGTCTTCTCGTCGTCGTCCCGATCTCCCGCGGAATCTCCGGTCGTCACCTCCTCGTCGGAAAGGCACCACGTAGCCGGGTTCGTATACGGCCTCCCACCTCTGGACCGAGGCAACTCAGGCGCGAAGTTGGCTGGCCGACCCGTCCATGGGTACTGTAGGTTGTAGTGTAGAGGCTTGTCTCTTTGGGGTTTGTGAAGTTGCCATTGATGGAGGAATCAAGAAAGAGCAATGGAGAGAGCTTTGAAACTTTTGCAAGCCAAGAATAAAATGAGATGAAGCAAATTGCCACACATGAAAAAATGAACTTCTCTCTCTCTCTTCCAAGTTGTGGCCGCCCCCCTCCCCCTCTTCTTTGGAAATATAGTGGAGGAATCAACAATACAAGAAGGGAGGTGATGGTAGTAAAAGTAAAGGGGTGACCACATCCAAAAACCATGATAACAAGGTCAAATCTAAATCAAGATCAACTCTAATCGCAAAGACGTGATGTATAAAGCATCTCATGATGATAGAAGCCACAAATGCAAGAAACCCCTCCACAATAAGTTATTTGCAAACTTGCAAATAACCCCCTCCATCACAAAAGTCCGGCCGTGAAGAAACAAAGGAAAACTGGCCGAAACGGAACGCAAACTGGCAACTTCAGAAAACTGATCCCGTAATAAATTACAGGAAAACCCCGCTACTGCATATACATGCCCGCATTTGTATTCCCACTGAATACAAATGCAAAGAGAAAAAATCTACACTGTCTAATACTAGGATCCGGCTTAAGCCAAAGCCGGCTAGTAAAAACCGTCCGATCACGATCCGTGCAATACCGCACGTATCTGATCGAACCCTGCCATATCTCCATACGGCCTCTACAGCGTTTCGCCCGAAACTTAAGTAACTGAGTGTGTGGTGGACTCTAAAGACCCGTCAATACTATGGCTGTGGATTTAACCACTAGCACGTCAGAGGTATTAGCCATACGTGACGGGATACCAGCTATTGACCAAAAGGGACGTCGATGAGCGAACTCATCCTGACACCCTACTGAGCCTGTCAGTGACAATATCCGTACAGTCCGGTCCGTTCGTCTATGAGCATCATATGGCGGGCGTAGAGGGTTGGTAAAAGTCAGACCCCTAAAAGCGGTACAAGTCGTGTCGGAGTGTAGCCCATAACACCCTGAGATACTACTGGAATACCTACCAGTAAATCTCATGCCTCGGCCGAGGGCTTTGTGTAATAGCTCTCCTAGACACAGCGCGACCTCACCCCCAATACCGGGAGAGACGAACCCCTGCAGATCCGCTCACTACCTCCATGTGGCTCGGGACTGTACCCAACTAAAACCTGTTTGCACGACTCCTTTGAGCCGTGGTAGGATAGTAATCAAATTACAGTGGGAACTCACACGAGACAAATGACGATCTCAGGTCGATGAACTAACCTGTACACATGTCACCAGGGAACTGCTATCTGACGTCAAGTATAAGACCAACTAGCATGTTCCCGGCGAGTCCTGTCCGGTGTACTCATAACCCAATGAGCACCTGTATACATCTTAGGTGAACCAACTGACACCAGTGGCTTGTGAGACCGGCCACCGCCCCTTGTCGGGGTCTCGACTGTATACACTAGTCTACTCTGGAGAATCGATGCCCTGTCTCGAAACTCCCACGACTAGGGACCTTTTAAGGATGTGCTTATAGACCACCAGCTCTCACGTATATGATCGCCCTCATACTGCTGGCTGTCAAGCAAGAATCCTAGGGGCTCTATCAGCGTGTAATAGAGACCTGTAAGGTCACCTGAAGTAGTACACGATGATAAAGGTAAACCAGATAGCATACTATCATCTCGAGTAAGACTGTCCTACCGGGATAGGTCATCCCTCAATCATTGCAATCACGTGCCTGTGATCCAATAATTGACTCTGAGGGCACTATCTCCAACAATCTCCCACTTGCACTCAAGGCTAATTATTGCGATGTCGCATACTCACAGCCCGTGTGATATCGAACACCCAACTCCTCTACTAGTCAGTCTCACAAAGATTGTTCGCGAAACTATTGCGTTCGAGGAATAGCCTCAGTGAGTGGATCCGCTCAGATGTTTCTTTCTATGTCTCTCTATATCTCAAGTTCGCGGAGAAAGCCATCTCCCGAAATGAGCAATACCTGTCTTAGAATGTGTCTGGATGTCTGATGGGACCTAGCTCATAAATGAACTCCAAATCCAAACTTCTTAGACTGTATCGTGAACTGAATTTAATCAGTATCCTGCGCCATTCCTTCCCTCAGTATCCACCTGGACCACCTGTCCAAAATACTGCCCCTCGTCAGAGGGAAAACTATAACTCTGACAGCCACTCTGCCATCCAGGTCACCTTGGAAGCCTGGAATGATAACTGTCTCCCGAAGGAGAAAGCTGCTATCATATCCCTAGAACATCAACTTATGTTCTAAAACTGCTTCCGACTGTTTCTCCAGGATTGGATCAATATCAACTTATTGCACCTACTGCAAGAACAACATCTGGTGTGGTACTTGACATCTCATGATTGACTCAATTGCCTAAGCAAGTGATCTGCCAATCATGCACATCCCTCTCCCCTTTAGTCTGTAAGACACCTTTAGAGAAGGTGACTCCATCACCTGCAGGTATACTACCGTGCCAGGAGTCGTCCATTCTAAATACTTATAGAATGCTGTCCAAGTACCCTGATTGGGAAACCACCCAAATCTAGATCTAAAACCATAGATCTAGTAACCAGAATGTCTGATATAATATCCAAGTCCTATGTGGAGAAACCACTGTGTGACAACCAAAGTTTAACCGATCGTAGTATAGGAATATCACTTCCTACTCTGTGTATGTCATCAAATACCAGGACATCACACCCTACTACCTTCTTAACAGATCCATCCCCTATTCTGATGAAGTCAAACCTATGACTTCACATCAGAAATAGATGATCTATCTCCGCTATATTTGCTTTAGTCTGTAAATAGACATAAGCCACTTGTCCACCATGCTTCCGCTGCTCCCACTGACTACGACAACCCTCTGGCAGTGTCATATAGACGTACACTTCTAAAGCTAGTTTAGAACGACTCTATACTCATCCTCCTACCGGGTCTCACAGTCTAGAACAACAGCAATGGCAAGTCTGGGTAAACAAGAACCTCCCTGCCACCGTCCTTGAGCATACCGAAGTATCTCTCGAGTGCCTGAGGTTACCCACCATATCTGCGGAGTGGCCAATGGAATGTGAAACCAGATTGAATCTTCAGGTTCTTATCAAATCTTCAGTAATCGTTTGCGGTTCTGGAATCACTTCCACTTCTACCATACTCCCACTACTATTTTTCTGAAAAAAAATCCATTTCTTTTTAAAATTGTGGCGAGTGAAGAACAATATCACTATTGATCTTCCAGATGGTAGAAAGTCAACCCTCGTCATAGCCCGGGTCAACCCACAAACAGCCATTACAGAAACGTGCCTTGAGTTATCCAGAGTCTGGTTTTAAGCATAAGCCGGACAACTCCCCGTACCTTAACAATGTCAAGATATGAACTGTTCTATATCTAATACAGAAACAGAGGCACTGATTTAATTGGAACTAGATTCAAATCATGCAGCTGTCTCCAGTGCATGTCAATAAAATGGAAAAAGGCCGATCAGTGTTACTCAACTTAGGAATGCTTCCAATTATGAGTAACCTGAAAGAGAAGCAAGTTCTCTTAATCATTACTATCAACTGAATACCACACACAAGTATCTAGATCTTCGATCTCCTTGAAGAATCCTGATACTTGCAACACTTGGTTCTCTACTTTATTCATATACCCATAACTTCTCAAAACTTGGACCCTGTGTTTCTACGAAACACCTGTCTAAGAACCAGAGAAGTCATAAGTAAACAGAATATAGTACGAGGACCAACCCCTCTGTCCTAATGGATACTGGACAATATACAATACTCTGTATAAGTCCCCTGAGTCTAATAACTCATTCACTGTGTATCGTAGGTTGAAAACTGTACTTATGGTTAAGAAGAATTACACCGCTGTTCAATGCTCCTTACCTAACCATCCACTGATATAGGTAAATGTCATAGACATAATTTCAAAAAGGTATCTCTCACTCTATAAAAACATACGTACAGATATATCAATTTGAAATTGGCGCATAACAACGGATATTCAAAACCAAATATTTGCCGTCCGGCAAACAACCCAGGTGACTTCCTCAAATATCACCAATTACAACGAATCCCGATATAATGAGGATGATCACCTAATTCCCAATAACTTGCTCCCACTCATCATCTGTAAAACCATACATATGTGAGAATCAAACCTGGTAAATACATACCCTGGAGCAAGTGTCTAATTGGGAAATCAGTTTTCTTTTAACAGTACACAGTGAAACTGAAACACTGAAATGTTTCGATGGGGTATCCCGGCATTCCTAGTAATGCCTCTTCCATTATCCAGATTCACAACTATAACCGTATAATTCTTTGCCACCTCTCCAAATCCCTTTATATGTCTTTAGTCATTACCTTCTGTACACCCCTTTAGGCCAAATGGTTTTCTTCCTTCCCTACCTTTCGGCACCAGCCTATGGTTTGGAAGAAGACTATCCAATAAGCATAATGGGTGTACTGTCCTAATCCTAGGAGCACTCGCAATGCGAGAGAAGGTGAAGATAAAAGACAACTGAATAAACCTTATTCGTATTTCTCCTGAACCAGGATCCATCCCCGAACTGGAACAAGTTCCTTTCGAGTTCGTATATAACCATACGATGGAGTATCTAATAAACTGTGGATCTTCGTAGTGATATGGAGTGTCCTAGAGAAATAAAAAGGTGATTAAGGATTGGCGAAGAAGTACTAGGTTTGGTCGTGAATAGTAGTCGCAATTTACTTTGCCCTCTTACTAATCCCTTTCTTTGTCTTAACTTAATACCTTCTGTACACCGTTTAGGCTAATTGGTTTTCTTCATTCCCTACCGGTCGGCACCCGTCTATGGTTTGGAAGAAGACTATCCAATTTGCGTAACAGGTGTACTACTCCTAAACCAAGGAGTACTCGCAACCTAAGAGAAAGTAAAAGGAAAAGACAACTGAATAGTCCTATTCGTTTTCTCCAGAACCGGAAACCATCCTCGAATTCCTTCGAGTTCGTATATAACCATACGATGGTTTTGTCCAATGGAAGTGGACGTTCGTAGTAATACGGGGTGTCCTGGAGAAAAGGATAAAAGTAGGAGTGACAATGAGGTCTGCAACTCTGACAATCCAAAAGCCAGTGTTAAGAAGGTTCGATCAACTTGGTCACTGAGTCATAGTCTAGGGTCGGGTCAATGGTCGCTGCCAAAGAGAGAGAGAAAAGAAACACTCAGCGTGCACTCTAACCTAGATCAGAATGGTTATCACTTTATCTAATCAAGAAACCTCCCACTGTACCGTCAAATTCTTCTCCAAACCTGAAAGAAGAATTAGTCGGGATCACCCGAGGAGTAAACCAACTCATCAGTAGGAATCGGGATCCAACTATCATCGCATGACAACGTGACGGAATCCACTCACATTATCACACTCCAGAAGGTATGCGCATGTCTGGAAAGTTTCAGTTTCTTTAGAAACTCCCGATGTGATTTTTACCCCTAGGACTCAAGTGACCTTGACGGGGTCAACAAATCAAAGAGTCCTAGTCAAGTTCAACCCGTCATTATCTGGATTGCATTAAACCCACCCGTACGTGCCCTTGACAGAGTCAACAAGGCCGCACGACTGTCCTAACCAATCCCATTTATGCAACAAACAAGCACCACTTAGCTACCGTACACTACGCCTTGACGGAGTCAACAAACGCAGCACGAATACTAAATAATACCCATAAGAAATGACGGAGGGCTACGACTGGTTTTTGGCGAAAAACCTTTAATGTAATGAACTTGATATCGTTGAAGGAACTGCATGGCCTTTTATAAAAATATAGTGACGAAAACCTTTGCTAAAGAGGTCACTCCCGGTGAAGGGATCTCGGCTCTTTCCCCGTAGAATGAGGTACAGGATATTCCAACTGAATACCACGATGCAAAGCAAAAGTTATCGGCTATAGTGAAGTTATTGCCCTGACGCAAACTTTTGTCCAAGGGGTCACTCCCGGTGAAGGGATCTCGGCCCTTGCCTCGTCGACTGAGGAGCTGGATATTCATAACCGAATACCATTGTGCAAAACAAAAGAGAACGCCTTTGCAATAACAGCCTTTTGAAAAAGTGTTCCAACAACATCAGAATAGGTTTGTTTAGCTTGCATTGATCCGAATCAACGCAGTCCCATCAATTGATCACACCACAAAAGAACGAAAATAATGATGCACGTATATGCCATCCGCATTCGCCACTAGGTCCCGTCATCACCCGTTAGGTTACTTAACTAACGACAGAGCGGGGACTGGACTAGCGCGGATGCAAAACATATACAACATCTACTAGTATATATATAATATATAATTTTCGCTCAAGGCGTGATAAAATGCAACATCACAGAAATGTACAGCATCATAGACAATACATATATCTGGAAGCCCCGGGTTTCACAGAGCCACTGCTGAAACCCGACGTTCCCCTGGTCGTGTGGATAGCCTGTGCAATGAAATCCTAGACCCCTACGGGCGCGGCAAGTTACCCGCCAAAACCTGAAGCGAGGCAGCCCCCTTCAGCAACGTGAATGGACCACCCAGCACTTCACGAAATCCGGTAACTTGGGCACCCCTCCTGGGTCAATCTGTACCCCCTACGAGTGCGACGAACAACCCGCCAATTCTAGAGTAAAGCCCCCTCCGTCTCAATGCCATAAGATGCGGGCCCGTTGCCCTCTAGAACCCGGCTATCCGTGCACCCCTCCGTAGGGTAATCCTAGTACAGAAAGTAAAATATACATACAACGGGTACATCGACCGCAACCTGGTCGTGCCCCAAAATAATAATACAAACAGGCAGTGACGGCTGTCCACATGTCGGACGCTCGCCCCGCAAAATCAAATGTACATATAAAACAAAACTGTACTAACATTGCATCCAGGCTATCCCCCACGACCGATCCGCAACAACGCAGCACAACACAGAACATCAACGTGAATGTCACGTTTGCAAATCCGTCTAACCGGGCTATAGCAGTTAGACAGGATTTACCGATCAAGTGACATTCACGGTCGCAGATATAATGTAAATACTGTGAACTAGCATGTTTAAAATATCCGATCGATCAAATTTTATTAAGTGGGCCCCTAAGCATTACTGTAGCACATAAAGAAAATCTGGGCCCAAAAAGAATGTCCCAAAACCCATAATTCCATGTCAGAAGCCCACTGGAAAAAATTGGTGAAATGAAGCCTAAATACTGCGGCGGAACCGCGGCCAAAGTGGGGTTACGGCCGCGGTTCCGCGGTCCTTTTGAAGGATCATGTTACCAAATTTTTCCGGTGATCTTAGAATTCCATGTACATCATTCTGCAACAACCTGAAAAATTTTTGGAGCCAAAAAAATTTCGACAGAAACTGATATACGTGAAAATGCGGTTTTGGGATTTTTGTTCGATCGAAGCTTTAAACATACTAGAGCAAGCTAGACTAGGATAATGGCGTGGCTCTGATACCATGTTGCGCCACGGCAGCGCCCTGGCCGTCTATCTGAGGCCAAAATGCGGAATCAAAATTTTTCTTACTTTAAACCGGCGCTACCGCGGACAATATACCCGGATCGTAACCATTAACCTATACTAGCTAACAAGAGATGGGGTGAGAGATATACCGAGCGATCCGTGTCCTTCGGTATTCTCGTCGTCGTCCCGATCTCCCGCGGAATCTCCGGTCGTCACCTCCTCGTCGGAAAGGCACCACGTAGCCGGGTTCGTATACGGGCTCCCACTTCTGGACCGAGGAAACTCGGGCGCGAAGTTGGCTGGCCGACGCGTCAAAGGGTACTGTAGGTTGAAGTGTAGAGGCTTGTCTCTTTGGGGTTTGTGAAGTTGCCATTGATGGAGGAATCAAGAAAGAGCAATGGAGAGAGCTTTGAAACTTTTGCAAGCCAAGAATAAAATGAGATGAAGCAAATTGCCACACATGAAAAAATGAACTTCTCTCTCTCTCTTCCAAGTTGTGGCCGCCCCCCCCCCCTCTTCTTTGGAAATATGGTGGAGGAATCAACAATACAAGAAGGGAGGTGATGGTAGTAAAAGTAAAGGGGTGACCACATCCAAAAACCATGATAACAAGGTCAAATCTAAATCAAGATCAACTCTAATCACAAAGACATGATGTATAAAGCATCTCATGATGATAGAAGCCACAAATGCAAGAAACCCCTCCACAATAAGTTATTTGCAAACTTGCAAATAACCCCCTCCATCACAAAAGTCCGGCCGTGAAGAAACAAAGGAAAACTGGCCGGAACGGAACGCAAACTGGCAACTTCAGAAAACTGATTCCGTAATAAATTACAGGAAAACCCCGCTACTGCATATACATGCCCGCATTTGTATTCCCACTGAATACAAATGCAAAGAGACAAAATCTACACTGTCTAATACTAGGATCCGGCTTAAGCCAAAGCCGGCTAGTAAAAACCGTCCGATCACGATCCGTGCAATACCGCACGTATCTGATCGAACCCTGCCATATCTCCATACAGCCTCTACAGCGTTTCTCCCGAAACTTAAGTAACTGAGTGTGTGGTGGACTCTAAAGACCCGTCAATACTATGGCTGTGGATTTAACCACTAGCACGTCAGAGGTATTAGCCATACGTGACGGGCTACCAGCTATTGACCAAAAGGGACGTCGATGAGCGAACTCATCCTGACACCCTACTGAGCCTGTCAGTGAAAATATCCGTATAGTCCGGTCCGTTCGTCTATGAGCATCGTATGGCGGGCCTAGGGGGTTGGTAAAAGTCAGACCCCCAAAAGCGGTACAAGTCGTGTCGGAGTGTAGCCCATAACACCCTGAGATACTACTGGAATACCTACCAGTAAATCTCCTGCCTCGGCCGAGGGCTTTGTGTAATGGCTCTCCTAGACACAGCGCGACCTCACCCCCAATACCGGGAGAGACGAACCCCTACAGATCCGCTCACTGCCTCCATGTGGCTTGGGACTGTACCCAACTAAAACCTGTTTGCACGACTCCTTTGAGCCGTGGTAGGGTAGTAATCAAATTACAGTGGGAACTCACACGAGACAAATGACGATCTCAGGTCGATGAACTAACATGTACACATGTCACCAGGGAACTGCTATCTGACGTCAAGTATAAGACCAACTAGCATGTTCCCGGCGAGTCCTGTCCAGTGTACTCATAACCCAATGAGCACCTGTATACATCTTAGGTGAACCAACTGACACCAGTGGCTTGTGAGACCGGCCACCGCCCCTCGTCGGGGTCTCGACTGTATACACTAGTCTACTCTGGAGAATCGATGCCCTGTCTCGAAACTCCCACGACTAGGGACCTTTTAAGGATGTGCTTATAGACCACCAGCTCTCACGTATATGATCGCCCTCATACTGCTGGCAGTCAAGCAAGAATCCTAGGGGCTCTATCAGCGTGTAATAGCGACCTGTAAGGTCACCTGAAGTAGTACACGATGATAAAGGTAAACCAGATAGCATACTATCATCTCGAGTAAGACTGTCCTACCGGGATAGGTCCTCCCTCAATCATTGCAATCACATGCCTGTGATCCAATAATTGACTCTGAGGGCACTATCTCCAACAACACCAACGGCTTGGTGGCAAAGACGTATTCGTCAGGAGGAAGCAGCTCCTCGTAATGCTCCCTCCTCATCGGCAGACCCGAGATTTCAGCAAACTCCTCCAAGGAGATAGAAACTTCCCTGTCCGTCGTCAGGAAGGTATGGGTGGGGATATTCCATTGCTCAATAAAAGCCTTAACCCACCACGTTGGAGGAGAAGGATACTCAAAGAGCGAGACATAGATGGCCGAATACAAACCAATCTTCATCAGATGAGTTCTCTTCGCTGATAAGATGTATCGGGCCCACTGCAAATATCCGACGGGCGAGCGCGAGATCAATCCGATGTTATAGGCCTGTCCCCAAGGGCGTGCTTCACCCTGACAGATTCGCCTCCCCAAAATGTCTATTGCCGGCGGCGGCTGCACGGGAATAGCCCCAATTGCAGGCTGGAGGAGGTCATCCGAATTCCAATTTTTGACCTCCACGGCATACTTCACCGGGGGTTCATCCGCATAGGGGATCGAAAATATGGGCTCGGACGGCGTAGTGAAACCGAAGCTTCGGCAACCCTGTATGATATCGTTGTACCACCTACCCCACAGGTGAAGGTTCTTGTGCTCGGGGTCATGATCCTTGATGAGAGTGAGCACCTCTCGGTCTACTGGTGCCTGGGGAAAACCTCCCTCCGAGCGAACAAACGGGAATGATAGGTCAGCAGGCATGTTTCCTGTGGAGGGACAAAAATTAGCCGTCAGTGTTGTAATTCCAACGTTTGGCATCTTAAAATTTATACTACATTGCAATGCAGTGGGTAGGGGACCCACAAAATCTGAATGACAGTGCATCATTTAATAAGACAGCCCCATCATTGGATGAAACTGTCAATTAATGAAGTGATCCCCAAGAGAATATTCTCATTAATGGGAAATCCCTAGAGACAAGGGGAAAATCTCCTCTTTCAGAGCAAAACTCTGTCACAGAGTGACATTTGTCAAACTCTGGTCTTAAGGGAATAAAATTTCCTAAAAAGAGCCTAGCTCTGTAATAATGATGGAAAAATCCATCAAAAGAAAATTTTAACTCCTAAAGATTAAAAATTTGGGATCTTAAAAAAATCCATGAAAACTTATAAAAAGCTCTTCATTTGATCCATGAGCAAAGCTCTGTTCATGGGTTAAAACCCATGAAACAAGATTTCTGTAGATCTATGGATTCTTGAGAGCAAGGCTCTGTTGGTGAAACCCTAAAGGGGTTTTCTTTAGATCAAAGATTTATGAGAGCAAGGCTCTGTTAATTAAGTTTAATTTAATTTAATTTAAATTTTACCTAAGATGATTCTAAATTTTGAACTCTGAAGTTCTTAGGAAGAAACAAGAGCAAGGCTTTAAAATTCTTAAGCAAGAGCAAGGCTCTGAAAATCAAGATTCTTGAAAATGGTAAAACATTTACTAAGGACCAAGGATCCTATTTATAGGCGCCTGCGCCCCTTCAACTCACACGTTGATCCAACGGCCAAGATCTTGCCACCGCTGCACTCACGTGTATGCCACGTGAGCGCAACGGTGGGGGGCATTTGTTTCACCCAATCAGAGCAAAGCTCTGTTTGAATTTCAAAATTCAAAAAAAAATTGAAGTAACGCTTCAAATCCCTTGCGCTACGCGCCACGTGTCAAAAGCTGATACGTCGGCGCAGCGCCCAAGGCAGCGCGCCCAATCAGAGCAAGGCTCTATTTAAAACAAAATTAAAGGAAGCAACGCTTCAGTTGCGCTAGCGCAGTTGCACTGCGCTCTACTCTGCGCGACACGTGGCAGAGCAGTTGCGCTTGCGCTCTGCGCTGCGCGACACGTGTCAAGCGCTGGTGCATCTGCGCCAAACAGAATTAAAATTCCAGTAAGATATTTCTGTTCTTGTTAAAACAAGAAGATTGTCTTCTGTAAAACAGAAGCCCTTGGATCAAAGATCCAACGGTGGGGAAAATTCCCCAAATCACTCAGATAATGATCTCTTTAACAAATTAATGGGCACTATATAAAGGCCCCTAGACCCCAATTCAAAAAAAATCAAGAACTTGGAAACAACAAAACAGAGAGAACTCTGAAGAATTTTGAGAAGAACTCAAGAAGGGAAAGAAGGTAAAAACCTTTACAAAAAATAAGAGAAGAACTTCTTCTGAATAGATCATTGATCTAAGAACAAGATCAATGATCTTCAATAAAAAATAAAAAATAACAGTGCCTTGCACCTTTTTTTTGAACCATTGGTTCTGGAATCTTAAAGATTCTCAAGTTGTTGAAACAGTGCCTTGCACTTGCAAAAACTGCACTGTTGCGCTCCTGGGTTGGCGCAAGCCACCAGAGAGCGCCACGTGTCAGCTCCAGAACCACTTGCGCTATGCGCTTTTAAAAATAGAGCATTGCTCTTTAAAGTTGGCGCAACTCACCAGAGCGCGCCACGTGTCAGTAGCGCAACAGCGCAGCGCACTGGCGCAGCGCACTGCACTGTTGCGCTTGCGCTCACCAGAGTGTGACACGTGTCACCACGACAAGCACTTGCGCTCAGTAATTGGCGCAAAGCACCTGACAAGCCACTGTTAAGTAATTAATACACTGCAGAAGGGCCAAGTCCAATTAAAAAAGGCCTAACAGGCCAAATAAAATGTAATGCATTATTTTAAAAAGGGGCAGAGCCCAAACCAAAACAGATGCTCTGCATCATTTACAAAGGGACTGAGCCCAAATCAAAAAGGCCTAGCAAGCCAAAAGAAAATGCAGTGCATTATTAAACAAGGGCAAATCCCTAGCACAGGCCTAATAGGCCAAAGATAAAAACGTTGAATATTCTCAACTGAACTTAGCTCAATCATGGCCATTAGTCCTCAAATTAAATTGACTGAGCATGGCTGCTCCCTTAAATCAATTTACATCCGGTTCAAGGGTACATCTCCGAACTCCTCTGACACTTATCGTTGTAATCCTTCAACGACATCAGAGAGGTGACAGGTCCCGACAACCACACACCCATACGGACTGTGGGGTCCTTAAACCCATGGACTTATGCGTCCTTAAACTAATGGACTAATGCGTCCTTAAGCACATCTATATGGACTATGGGGTCCTTAAACCCATGGACTTATGCGTCCCTAAACTAATGGACTAATGCGTCCTTAAACAAATCCATATGGACTATGGGGTCCTTAAACGCATGGACTAATGCGTCCTTAAACTAATATCCATCCCCAAACCTGGCAGTGGACCGTAATGTCCCTAAACTACCTATGAACCACTACGTCCCTAAACTGGAACAATAGAGCCCCTAAATGCTCTTTCCGTTAAGTTGATCTTGGTCTCAAATCAGACTAATGTATCCTTAACGAACGTTTAAGTTGACCTTAGCCTCAATATGGCTAACGTATCCTTAAACTAAAACACCAAACCCAAGTCTAAGTAAATACGGATTTGGACTAATCCACGTCCTACGGGCGACGACATAAATTAGTCTCCGTATACAATCCACGGGCAACCACAAACAAAACAAACATCCACGACATGAAGTGAAATTCTGGAGAAGGAGAAAGTTGTTACCGCGATGCGGTAACGTAATTAGCTGCAGGGGCTTGCGCCTGCAGGGAAGAGCGTCCCCACAATAAAAAAAACCCTCAAGTGAGGGGGAATCTGACGAAGTCTGCTACATCGGCCGCATCCGTCTAAACCTCCGATACACGGTGCCATAAATCAACTTGGCATCTTCGGAGAGGTGGACGGATAAAACCAAATAGCATCTGCCCCCAGATTCAGGCAAGACGTCAGTCTTTCTCGGTTTTCGGCGGTAAACAACAGTCTTGCTCGAAATGGTAGTATGCTACCTGGTTTATTTCTACCTCAATATGTGAATGTATTTCTTTTAGCATATCGCTTATACATATTGGTAGAGCCCTTAGGATCTTTGCTTGATTACCAGCGTTGTGATGACAGTCACACTAGTGGGGGCTGGGTAATCTATAAGCACATTCTATACAGGTCCCTAGTCGTAGGATTATCGAGACAGGGCATCGATACTCCATAATAGACTAGTGTATACGCTTCTCATCCCAGCAGGGGAGATGGTCTGTCACACAGCCATTAGTACGTCGTACTGGAGATAGTATGCAGGTGCTCATTAGGTTATGAGTACACTGGACAGGACTCATCGGGAACTATTGGTGGGTATTATACCTATCGTCGGGTAGCAGTTCCCAGGTAACATGAGTAATGCTTAGTCCATCGACTTGAAACTGCTACTTCGCCTCGAGTGTGTTCCCATTGTACTTTGATTACTACCCTATCACGGCTCAAAAGAGTCGTGCAAACAGGTAGTAGTTGGGTGCAGTCCCGAAGCACTTGGAGGCAGTGGCGGTTAGATAGAATTCGTCTCTCCTGGTATTGGGGGTTGATATCGTGTTATGTTTGGAAAACCATTACACAAAGTCCCTGACCAGAGTAAGCGAGATTTACTGGTAGGTATTCTAGTAGTTTCTCAGGATGTTTTGGGCTACACTCCGGCACGACTTATTGCGCTATTAAGAGTCTGACAATTACTGCCCCTAAGCCCGATATGCGATACTCTTAGACGAACAGACCGGACTGTATGGAGATTGTCACATCCAGGATCAGTAGGAGTTCGGATGGGTTTCCTCATCGGCCTTCTTATCGATAGATACCTGGGTAGCCGTTACGTGCAGCTAGTACCGCTTGCGGCTTGTGGTTAAACCCACTGCCAGCGTACTGTCGAGTCTTTAGAGTCCCACACAGAGAGTTTCCCTGCATCGGGCGAAAGATGTAGAGGCCGTATGGTTTTACGGCGGGGCTTCGATCACGTATGTGCACTTGTGCGCGTATATGTTCGGGCGGATAATATTAGTGGGCTTTGGTTTAACCCGGATCCTAATATTATATTGATGGGTCAGTTTCGTCTCTTTGTATTCGTGTTTCTCGGAACACGGATGCGGGTATGTATATACGGATGAGAGGGGCATAGAAGGAGACACCTCATTAGGGTTTTGACCATTGACTTGATTAAAACAATTATGAGGTGGAGAAAAGTATTTGTTATTTTTGTAAATGATAATTGTGGTATGGCTACTTGTTTTGACCACTTGACTTGGATTGACCATTTGACTTGGCTTGACTCTTTGACTTAGATATTTCTTGTGAGATATTTTGCGGCACTAGATATTTTTGGTGAGATATTTTCTTGCCATGCTTGTAGTCATATCAAGTGAGCCATCTCTTTTTCAATTATCATTATCAAAAACCATTTCTCTTTCCTCAAGTGAGCTCTCTTCTTCTTTCTCTCAACTTTTAACTCTTAAGGTCTCATGAGTTGAGTAAACTAGAGTTCTAAGAGACAGATAAATCCATCTTCATTCTCTACAACATCTAGGCCATCAAGTTTGGCAAGCTTGTTGCCCTAGTTACCTCGGATTCGAGGTTGGAGCTCGGACTATACACTCTAGAGTGGATCATCTTTGACTCGAGGAAGCCGACGAGGAAGCTACGATCCGGATCGATCCTCGGAGCATACGATGACAAAGAGGACAGCAGAGAAGACCTGAAGGACTTGTATCATGAGGCATAATATTCTTTCCGAGTAGTTAAATCTCATGTAGTTTGCTAGCTAGGGTTTATGTTCGGTCCTTGGTTCTAGTCGGTGTTGCGAAGCCCGTAAAAATCATTTTTTGCAAATTCCGCCTACCCGCAAATACGTGGGATGCGCGACATCGACTTACACCGCCCTGGGACTTCCCTTGCAGGTAGCTCGGCTTCAACAATAACACATTAAGATCCACACATTCAACCCACACTTTCAATCTCAACCGTTCAAAACCGCTTGCAGCAAGATCGACGGAGTACAACAACTGAGGAAGAGTCCGACCTCCATCACTGAGGATAAGCCTTTCTCTGTGATTCTTATCCTCCTTTTTCTTCGTGTGCGTGTGTCTCTCTCTCTTTATATATATATATATATATATATATATATATATATATATGAGATTAATGGAGGAAAGAGGCCATAGGAGGGGATTTCCTCCTATGGCATGGAAAAAATACAACCTCCACCATTTTTTCCGACGATCGGCACCCATCATCATCATCGTTAACATCTAAGATGTGCGTACACCAAATTTCATGTGATTCCACAACTTTTTCACCGTTGATTTAGTGGGTTCAAAATTAACGGTTTACCGACAATAGAACTTTTTACATTGCTAAATCAACGGTGAAAAAGTTGTAGAAACACATGAAATTTGGTGTATCCACATCTTAGATGATAACGATGAAAATGATGGGGGTCGATCGTCGAAAAAATTGGTGGAGTTTGTAATTTTTCCATGCAAGTCTCTTTTCTCCATTATTATATATATATATATATATATATATATATAAAGTGTATGGTATAAGTAATCTTTAGAGGATGGATCAATAATAATCAAAATATTTTTCTTCAAATCTACGGTTCTTGACGGTGGCATCAGAGCTGAGATTTTGAAACCCTAATCCTTCGTCATCACCGTAGCCGTGGTTGATCCTCCTGCCTAGTGGGCTCCTCCGACGACCTCTCATTCGTCATTAAGCTCCACCTCTCCGCCATCGGCCTCTATCACCACCACTGCCTCATCGAACTCCATCACCGTGGGCCCCATCGCAACTCCATCTACGCTGCCCTTCACCTCACCTTTCGGCCTCACCACTCGGCCTCCGAGCTTACCTCCTCGCCGACCTCACCTCTCGGCCACCTCACCTCCTCACCTCTCAGCCCAGAATCAATATCGAGCACCACCTGTTCGACAAAATTCCTCTTAGGCCGAGCTACTTCCCTCTTTAAGTCGAGCCACTTCCCTCCGCTGCGGCCTTCGAGTCCTCCAGATCCGAGCTTGCCGCTCCCTCCACAACTTTCCGGATGCCATTTCCTCCGGCATTGTCGCTGACTCTGGATCCATTTCCAAGCTCCCCACTTGGGCCCGAGCATGTAACTCTGTGCATACTTCTTATATCCAAACTCACGGTCTATGATCTATTATGAGTTTGAGGGGGCCCGCTGAGTATATATAGCATTGGGATATATGTATTCTGTACATGCTTTTCCTATTAGTTTTTATACTTAAGAATAGGTCATACTTATTCATCCATATTCTTAAACATAAGCCTTCACTTTTTGTGGATCACTATTATTATAATCTTTACTATTATTATAATCTTTACTATTATAATGCTAACCGGAGGTGATGGAGGTCAGGATCTCCTTCAGATGTTGTCATCCGTCGATCTGTCGCGAGCGTTGATGGACGGCTGAGATTGGGCTTGAGGTTTGCCTTCTGAAGCGTGTGGATCTCAGTGGGCTTGATTTGGGATGAAGCCGAGCTACCTGCAAAGAAGTCCCGGGGTGGTTGTGCCACCGTGGACCCTCCGACGATCAAGTTAGCTGAGATATTTGAGCAGAGTAGCGGCCTATTCGAGTGAAATTGCCTTACCTGAGTCGTCTGAGAGGGGTTTATATAGGGGTCGCGTGGAGCGAGCCGGTGCGAGATCTCCGCCGTCAGTTACGCCCGTATGTTACGCCCGCGTTAATAGCGAGATCTGATCATTGATGGGGAACGAGCCTACGTGGGACATAGGGCGGCGGATATCTCGTCTTGGCGAGATACGCGGAGCCGTTGTGGAATCGCTAAGGCCTCGCGTTCTTGTTTGTCCAGGAGAGCTGGGGAGACTTAGCTCGGCGTGAGGCTCGGAGACGAGCCAGGGCCGAGGAAGTTCAGCCCTGCAGTAGCTCGGAGGCGAGCAAAGGAGAATGAGCGCCAGTTCGGCGGCTGGGTCGCTCTTAGGTACGAGGCGGGGTGCAAGCTCGGGGATATGCTGAGGAAAGTCATCAATACTCCACGCTGATTTTACCTCGGTATCCCTCCAGGAGTCTAGTGAGCTGTCGCGGATGACACGTCATTCGCCACATGTCGTGATATGAAGAAATACCATTTCTAAGCATGATCAGGAAGGGTTTCAAAATTGATAATTAAATTTCAATAGTAACCGTTTTTTCAAGCACAAAAAACGAAGAAAAAAATTGCTAACTACTCTCTGTCTACTAACTATTCCCCCACTATCTCTGTCAATAACCAACTCCATAAATCTCTTTCAATGACCAACGCCGCATCACACATGTAAAATACTAGTATACATAAAGGTATATTGTATTGTAATCTTTGAGGATCAAAATCAATGATAATCATAAAGTTTTCCTTCAAATCTGTGGTTCTTAACTATCCAAGAAATATATTGCAAACTCATGATGAATTCCAATGCATGCATTGCCAATTTTTGTATGCCAGTTATATCATCAAACTTTGTAAATAAAATTGGAGTTTGAAGAGTTCTAAGAACCCCAAAGGAGATGCTCCATTCCCTTAATTTGGAAATCAATTACATAATATTTTGCTTAATTTTTTCCCGCAGTAGTACTCTCTATATATTATGCTGCTGAGGGTGCAGAAGGATTAAATGTAACTTTTGGTTCGAGCATTGTAGCCATTATTGAAGAATGCTTTGTTGTTGCATCAATTTGATCATCTGCCTTAAAATCAAGCGACTCGTCGTTGTATATCTCCCACCATTTCGCCACAAGCATCTTTATGTCATCCCTCTCCATATTCTCCTCTTTCCCGGTGTACCTCCATGGTTTCGATCCCTACGGATTTTACATACATCAAGATCGTAAATAATATAGCTAGAATAGTGTTGATATAAAAAAAATAAAAATAAAAAATTAAATGTGTGGGAGCTAAAGGAATCAGAATACTTACTGCGGCGCAGTAGTGAACGACCTTGACCTTGTCAAGCTCGACATTCTCCGGATGACGCCATAGCATGGCCAACACCAAGTTGTAGGTTAGAGGGATTGGCTTGTAGGTTTTCTCAAAAAACATGTTCAAGAAATCCTGGAGGAGGAAAACCGGACAAAGAAATTTTCAGAAATTAGGGGACGAGGAAGATAGGCGCGAAATTATTTTTTAAAAAAAATAAACTCAAAATCCTCATGTGTATGAGTTTTGTATCTATTTTTGCATCACTGGATACTTATTCAGTTTACATGAGCCATCAAAAATACTTATTCAGTTTACATGAGCCATCAAAAATACTTTTGTCACTGGATACTTATTCAGTTTACATGAGCCATCAAAAATACTTGCATCTATTTTTGCATCATTGGTTGAGTCCTAGAAGGCTCGCATCCAACAAAAAGAAAAAGCTAACCGCTTTTCCTCAAATTGTTGAATAGCTATAGACTACAGTCATGGTTGTTTATACCTGCTCGGCGAATGGAGTGGGCGGTATGATCTTCAGTGTCTCAAGGAGACTAGAACAAGTCAAGGGGCTCGGCTCGAACACAAACATTCCGGCGTTGAAGTACAGAGGAGGAGGATGACTAGGGAAATCATCGCCCATCTTATCATCATCTCTCGGCCAAACGACCTTTTCGGGGCACTGTTGGCAGTAACCAATGGAGTACTGAGGGGAGTGACTCCACGTCTTCTCACAGAAACAGTCCATTACAGCATAGAGGTAGCCGTCTGGCGTATCAAAGAGATGGTCTATATTCTCGTACACCTGTATATCCGCATCCAAATACACCATCTTGCTGTACTCCTCGAACTGTGCACGTGCACGATTCGTTAAGCATCATGAAACACAAATAGAATCGAAAACAAAAATAAGATGATAATATACGGTATGTATGCATCTGATAGTAGCAGTTGACTTACGTTCCAGATGCGAAGCTTGGAATAGTTGATGACATAGTAAGCCATGGCGAATTTGATTTGATTTTCAGGCGGATAAACAGGCTGGATCTCATGGACGATGCATCCCTGAGATCGTAGGATCTCACGGTGCTCCTCGGGCACATCGGGCAGCATGGCAACGACTAACGGGTACACGCTCTTCACCTTTCTCAGCCCCTTTGCCAGTCCCACCACCCCTTTCACATAGTCTCCGTTTCCTGCAAGAAACGTCACGTACGCCCCCTTGCGCTGCTGCTGCTGTTTTCCTGATGCTGCATTCAAGGCGTCTCTAGACACCCCGGGAGCCATGTCGCGTTCTGTTCTGTCGAGGAACTTTCTTTCGGATTGGGTAGGAGCGACTGAGATGCCACCTGTCCCCTAAATCAAGAGATATTGAGCACCTTATTCCTGAGAAATGAAGGTGGGGCTTTGCTGCCTTAAGTAGAGCCTAAATGAAAGTGAAATGCATTTTTCTTTGCTTATTATTATTATCGTCCTGGCTTATCTGGTATAAACGAATGAAGGAGGAGCAGGGTTGTTGAGTATCACAAACAGAATGCACGGCTCTGATTCGTTTCACTATTGATTTGTAGCGTGTGTCGCTGTGAGTGATGTTTCTTTCCCCTTTTTTTTGTTCTGTGGAGAACAATCTAGCTTCGTCTGGAAACTTGCTAAGCAGAAACTAGGAAGAACACACTCAGGACAGAACAAGCACGACAAGTCACTCACCGACGTTATGCATCAAAACGTTGATTGGTTGCCAAAACCGCACGTTCAAGGTGTCATCATGAAATAGTCCATTGCTGGCGTAGCAGGCATTGGGACTTGGAAGTCTTCCAGGTGGTAGTGAAACATTTGTTCTGCCTAATTCTTTATCAAGAAGAACAATCTATGATGAATACTTAAAATACCTTACCATCCTCAAAAAATCAGGTGCCTGCGTATATTATTTCGTGTACATTTCATTTCCTGTGCTAATTACTAAAGCAAATCAGAAAGGATCTAGCTGTACGGATAGTAACCGTTCAGGACAACGAAAACTTTGAATTTATGGATGCATTCTCTCGGCACGAAAACTTTGAGTTTATGGATGCATTCTCTCGGCTGTCTCTAACGTATCGTCTTTCCTGTGGATGCAAACGCATCGGTGGGGGCCGGTGTCAAAATCGGGGACTATGTTTATTGTTTGATGTCCACACCCATCATCAAGAGCGGAAGGGTATAGGAGAAGGAAGAATATCCATATATACCGCTAGCACGAGACTAGTTGAGATGCCAGCCATGAGAAATCTGTGGCTCAGGACTCCCTTTAATGTCAAGCTAAGATAGTGCTTGTGGAGAGCTTGCACTTGTAGCATATCCACAGATATATTTTGATAGCAGATAGCATCTACAGATATTTTTGATATCAAACTATGCACAAATACAATCATATAAACAGAATTTAGAGTATCATCTTGCCTCTTTAGGATTAAAAACCAAATGTTTTACCATTGATAGTTTCTTGTACATATGAGCTAATTTTGCCTTCGAATCAAATATCCACAACTTTCAATTTAAATTTTCACCTTTTAATAGAATGTTAATTTACTTTTGAAGAATGTAGTAATTTAACAAGAGTACAATGCATGAAGACAATGAAGAGGCCTTTTAACTATGGTCTCCTCGGAAATTTCGAGAAGTCTGGACGCCGACGCTCCATGTATGCTTCCTTTCCTTCTTTCGCCTCTTCGGTGCCGTAGAATATGAGAGTCGCATTACCGCCCAGTTCCTGCACGGGTAAAACAAATTATTTGATATCTACTTGAGGAAGCATATTGACACTGATATTTTGTCGAAGTTATTTTTGAAGAAATGATTCAGCTAATAACGGCTGAAAAAATGCGGCGACCATCGGTAATAATGACTTTATGTGCATATCACCAAATATCCACATACTAGCATGTTCTACCTTCTTCCATGCAATTTTTATCTTTTATTATTTGTTTTGCAGTTATCGGAAATTATATTAAACAGTTGAATGTACTTCCAATATCACCTTACATTGGATATTGGTAATGCACTTTAGGAAAGTGGCAGATAAATGATAACAACGCAAGCAAACAAAATAAGCTTTCAAAGTTCCAGTCAAAAAAAAACTATGAATTAAGTTTTTCATAGATTAAAGAGCATATAAGATACCTGGAGACCAGCATGGCCATCGTCTACAGCATTAAGAGCAGATTTCAACACCCGGATTGCTGTCGGGCTGTTCCGTAAGATCTCCCGGCACCATTTCAGAGTTTCCTGTTCTAATTTCTCAAGCTGAAAAGGAAATTTAAAAGAAATAGGTTGCGTGTTTCAGATATTATCTGATAAGATATTTCCCTCACATCGCTTTTTCCAGGACATGGACACGACGCTGATGACAGTAATTAGTTGCTAATGAAATATTCCACAAAAAAGTTTTAAGAAAATTATAGAGGTCTTCTCCGCATTGAACTACTGTTTCTTAACATCGTTAAAATGACCTTTCATGATATTTACAGTATTTAGCTATCACACATTTTCAGAAGAAATACTATTTAACAGGTATGGAACCAGATGATACTCTGCTTGTAGAACATATAGTATCCTCACAAATGGATGGATTTCTGTCGTAATTAACATACGGACAATGTCTACAGAGCTTTAAACATTTTCTTTTTATTATAGTTGCTGAAATCAAGGAATGTCCTTCAAAGATTTGAGTCTGACAGTGATTTCAGCATGCAGGGAATAGATTCATAAATGAAAACAATGCAATGATACGAGCATCAAGTGAACAAGAAGGGAACAAGCACAAAACCATTGTTCATAGGTATAGATGGAGATTCAAAAGGGGTGGGAAAAAATCTTCAAGCAGGAACTGAATGTGAAAATTTTATAACAATCTTTAAATGACTAGACATATATGAATTTTGCTTACGGTTGTAATAACTATACTAATATAATATGCAAAAAAACATACAAATTGCATGAACTCCTAAGGATTATATTTCTATCATGAAAATGAAGCACAAATTAAGTAGTAGTAAGCAATAAACCTATTCTCTATAAACTTACCGGCACCACAATGTTCACAAGTCCCATTTTCTCTGCCTCGTAAGCATCATAAAATCGTGATAGGAACCACATTTCGCGTGCTTTTTTGGGCCCTATCTGGTGCGGTAACAAATGCAGAAGGAAATCAGTGTCAGATATGGCACCACAAAAGAATTTATCCAGAAATGAACCTAATAAATCAATTATGAATGAAAGAATTCAAAATATAATACTTTTAAATAGTTGACACGTAAAGAAACTTGCTATGCGTAGAAACTGGTTGAACTCTGTCATGTTGGAATAACTAACAGAACACCGCTCTTTTTTATTTTTGCAAGAGGTACAAAATTTCTTCAGAAATGAACTCTGCTTAATTCACACGTTTGGCTTACCAAGCGGGACATGATGGCGGAACCATAGCCTGCATCAAAACTTCCCACCTGAAATCCGCATCACAAAACAAGATAACTATAATAGCCTTGTGGCAAATAACTCCAACGCCTATATTTCGGAAATGAACTCTGCTTAAATTTTCGCTCCCACTATTATTATATTAAAAAACAACGATACCCGTCTCATACAAATTCATTAAAGATAAAGATATTTAATGATTAAAAATATAAGCACCTTAGGACCCGTCTGTCCGAAAACAGCATTATCAGCTGCAATTGTTAGATCACAGACCATATGCAATACATGCCCACCACCAACAGCATAACCTGCAACCTGATATTAGAATAAGATGCAAGTATCAATTGAGTAATTGAATGATGAGGCAATGTTACTATATGGTGAAGAGTGTACCATTGCTATCACCGGCTTAGGCAGGCGCCGAATTTGTACCTAAAAGGATAAAAATCATAGATTAGATATCCTCTATTATAAAATGCTCCAAGTGACTACATGATTGGTTCTTAATTTATCGATAAGCTCTTTAAATGAAAGACAACACTCTCAAAATCATAGAGTAGGTTATGTTGTTCATAAACTTCAATTATGTTGGTAGTTAAAAGATGGAAGTACCTGAAGATCCAAAACATTAAGTCGACCAAAGCCCTCGAAATCGACATATCCATCAGAGCTTCTCAATGCTTGATCACCACCACTACAGAAAGCCTTTGTTCCCTATTAGAAGAAAATCATAAACAACTCAAATGGATGTATTGCACACAGAGTGTTTAACTGAAATCTGAACTTATTGAAGACAAAAATCCGTGATAAACTAGTGAAGAATTAAAGCTGTGGTATATTCATCATAAATATATTTAAGAATGACTAGAAAGGAACATGAAGGCTTTTCGATGGAACCTATATATATGTGTGTGTGTGTGTGTGTGTGTGTGTGTGGGCAATAATAGGTTAATTTTCCACATAGTTTTTTGAAGGAAAATTTCGGCATAATAATGTTTTTCATTCTAAGGCTTACACAAAAGGAAGTTATTAAATAGCACAAGCCAATAAAAAAAACACAAAGCAAGAGAATTTGCAAAACTTAGTAGCATGCACTCTTGAAGTCCAAATAAAATATAAAGTAGCATCATCTCAAGTAAACTCGGTGTATGAAATTATAGAGTACCTTCCCTGTAAGGATAATTACACCGACAGAGCTGTCATCCCTGGCATCATTAAATGCTCGAATAAGTTCTTTTATTGTATGTGGCCGAAAAGCATTTCTTCTCTCTGGACGATTGATAGTTATCTACAGAATCCATGAGAAGATGCCAAGTACAAGTAAGCTTAATAAGCTATCAATATACACATGGGTAAAAATACATTTTATATGTATGAACAACCATGTCCGTATAAGATAATATATTGATGCGTAATTTATATTCTTTGATTCAAAAAAGTAATAAATATCTATAAATTGTCTGACAATCTGAGGGCGTTTTAAAAAAAATGTTAAGAGAAAATCTAAGAAAAGCATATACAGTTCGTTTGGCATTCATTAAGCAACTCCATATGCATAGATTTATATTATATATCTATATGTGTATTCTACATTCATCGTTATGGTTGTAGAGCAACATATAATATTTCTGTACCGATATTTAAAATTAATTCAGCACATACTGCTCAACTTTGACAAGAAAGATCATCAAGTCGAATCTATGCCTTACCGGATCTTCTGTAAGGGACTACCACCTTTTCCTTTCTTTTAAATCCTGCTTTTTGTCACAGATTTCCACCACACCTTACAACTGCTGTCCTTCAGATATGCTCATATTTGCACTCTAATAAGAACGACATCTAGTCGAATACAGTCCTGACTACGCGAAAATGTCAATGTATGTCTTTCAAAATTCATTCTTCCTTGTTTTACCGTGTGAATGGCGTGCTTCTTTGAACGATTCTAGGTTCACAGTCCTTTAATAGGAGATCACCAATCATTGACAGCGCCTCCCTTCACCTTATTCTCCATCACAAATATACAAACACACACAAGGTCACATACACCTTTACTTTGGCACTTTATGTAATCAAAGGGAAATTCATTCTTTCGGATTTCCCGCATGTCCAACACCACTCAAGTTTGAAAACATCACGGTGATTCTAGAATCATGGAATGAAGGAAAATTTCCTTTTCTTCAAAGAAAGCCATGTTTTAACAGGGTCAACGCAGATACACAGGTAAATTTCAAGTTCATGTACAGGGAAAAATGATGAAAGTTGGAAGCTATGCATAACTGCATGAGCAAGAAAGTAGCATTTTAGGCCATTACTTTTAATAAATCATAACTACAAAATAATGGTATCACATATGAGGACATGTTGGGGATTCTGATCGTCTCATCAAATCAAGCAAATGAGATATGACATTATAATCACACTCCGAAAAAGATTGAACACCGGATTTTACATGGTTCGACCAAACAACCTACATCCATGAGGCAAAACACAAGCATGAGGATTCTATTAACATGAGAAAGTTACAAGATTTCACACATCTCAACTCTCTCTCACACATCTCATCCTCAGGTATTGCTCTCACATGACAAAAAAGGGGAGGCACAACCCTTATACCCAGGACTGCTAGATCTATCTGACTCTAGCCTACCTATCTCTCACCAAAAACAGAGATTATATAGTGCTACAAACCCTAACACTATCAATCATCCACACAATAGATGGCCGGCCCAAATGGCACATAGATGCACGAATGGAATTGATAAACAACCCCAACAAAATATGCAATTTGCATTATATTGTTGTAGCATTCTAAATGAACTATCAAAATTTATTATTGTCACCGATGAGCAATAGCTCACTTGGTATGCCACTTCCCTTCTAGGGGGAGTGCGGGGTCCGATCCCCAAGAGGGAAAGTGTCCGCAATTTATGCCATGACCTGGACTCTTTTGCGCAGCGGTATGTTTTTAAATCCGCAATTTAAATAGCGCATCCGTCGGATATCAAACCTGGGTTGCTCTAATACAATTTTAAGTGCCCCTTCCAATGCAGCACCACAACTCTGAAGATCATGATAGAGGGATGAGGGGTCTATATCTTGTAATTTAACACACATCCGCCGGTTAAAAGACCTTTGGGCCAAAACCCGGGACTTTGGGCAGCGGTAATTTTAAATTTAAGTTAATCCCCGTTTAATAAAGATTAAAAGATACATTTTCTTCCCTCAAGTTTAAAGCTGCCAAATCTTAGATGAATATCCAGAAAGGAAAGAATACCTTGGCTATCCCTTCACCAACGGCTTTCTCGTAGATAATGTCAGTGAAATCCTTGCCGGAATCATCGACGACGGCGCGGGCTTCTGCTGCTGTCCACTCGGTCTCGCGCGCCTCCACTTCCCCATGGATGCGCCTGTACCTGCTCTCATCCTCTCCCGAAGATGCAAGCCCACTGGTGAGCACAGGAGAGGTGGAAGGAGGAGGAGGAGGAGGAGGAGGAGGAATCAAGTGATTGGTGATTCTTGATATTCTTCTCTCTACGTTGTCGTTGCTAATTGAGATATTGTGTCTGGCCATGGAAGAAGATGATGGTGGGTTGATGATTGGTGGGATATTGAGGATGAGGTTTGTGTTTGAAAAGATAGAAGAAGAGTGGCCATACTACTAAAAAGGGAAAGGCTGACGAGAAGGGAACGCAGTTTCTTTGATTCCTTTACTGCCGCAGCAAAGGATATGACAAAACGCATGGACCGATTAAAATGGATTTGAATTATTAAACCACATATCTCAACGATATAATAGTATTGAAATAAAATCCAACCATCTAACCTAATAATCCGATAAAACTCTATTATAACCAAAAGAGAAGAGGATCCATGTGATGCTCTTACAACTAATTGAAATAAAATATAAAAAATAGAGAAAAATCATTGACTCTAAGATAGTTCAGGTCGTAGCGCATTTTTGGTAGAATGGTGGAGTAAGTCGGGCTGTGAGGTCGAGGGTAAAAAAAGGCTTAAACGGTCTAACTCAAAGTGGGTTTTTTTTAGCGGTTAGGTTTTGAATATGTTTTTTTATTGAATATGAAGTCTTGATGGTTTTTTAAATAGAGAAGTCGAATCGCCGGATCCTTACGCAAACACACCCAAACACGGGATGGAGCCCACACATTTAGGGATGGCGGTACCACCCCATCCCCTTGACATTACTGTGCGAAGCGGCTAACTTCACTGACCTCTTTTATTTTTGGGCCTTTCTTTTATATATTAGTGTTTTGCAATTGCTAGGATATTTTCTTTGTTTAAAGAAAAAAGCTTATGTCACGAAAACCGTCTTAACTTTTTTAGTTCATTGAACAAAACTCTCCTGTGATTTGATTTGTAAAGCTTTAGGCAATTAAGGGAATGTGACTCGGGTTTATCCTAAATTATCCGTTCTAATCCCGTTACATCAGCTCTTTTTCCTTTAAATTTTGATTCAATATCAAATTGAGGCCCGTTTTTCAGATTCTCAACCCTAAATTCTTGTTCTTCAAATTAAGACAAACTGCTCACTAGAAGTCATGGGTAGTATAGAGTACTTCCGATGCATCTACCTGATCCGAGGCTAATTTAGGTTTTTTTTTTATAATGATAAACAATCGAAAAGGGTTTTTATGTCGTGATTAGTAAGATGTTTTTTTGAAATAAGCAAAAGAAGAAAAATGAACCCACCCCATCTCTTCGATTTCAAAATCCCTCGCCCATGGCGAAGGAGCTGTCGTCTCTCTCTCTCTCAGGAGGAGGAATCTGCGCCCTGTAAGTTCTATACACAACCACATTTTCCTTCATCTCTTTTCGATTGCGCCCTAATTTTTAATTCTTGTCTCCTCAAAATGGTGGAAAAAGATCGTTGTTGTAATGGTTGATGTTATGTACAATAATGCCTTGTTTCGCATTCCTTCTGTTTAACCCCTTTTACGATTGTTGAAATCGTTTCATTACAAGTTCAAATCAGACGCCGAGCTTGGCGCTCTTGAAGCAATGTGGGCATTGGAATGGTTTTCTGTGATTGTAGCGTTTCAAATCCTAGGTGATGACTGCTGAAGCTAGGGCTCCTAGTAATTATATCATTAAAAAAATAAAATGGTTGAAATGTAGGAAACCCCTTTCACTTTTAATTGCTCGAAAAGTCAGGTATGGAGTTAGGATAACTGGAGTTTATTATTAAGTGGAGGAAGAGGCGATGCAAGCTATGGTTTGCAAGTCCCGAACTTCATTTTAAAATGAAGTCGAATTATGTTATAAGAGACCTATTTGGGAGAATAGAGTTTAGAAAACTTTGAGAAGATTGGAGTTCAGATAACCACAGTTATCTCTATTTTGGAGTTGAGAAAATTGTGCTTATCTAAACTCCAAAACGGATGCCAAACAGGGCAAAGTTAGCATTTTAGAGTTTACTTTAGCTAACTTTATGAAACTCCTGTTATAACTCCATCACCAAACAGGGCCTAACACCGCCAGTTTTTCAGTGTGTTTTCCCAAACTGCCCTTCTATTTGTTCTCCTCCAAATTTATTTACCTCCTTTCTTCCCTGAATTATTTTCCTCCCAACTTCTCTCTCATTTCTTCCTAGATTTCTACTTTGAGTATACATGCCATCTACCTCTTCTCCTCTTACTCTAATGAGTGAGCATAGATCCAAGAGTGGATTTTAGGAAAGACTAAGAGAAGAAAATGGCGTGTTAGTGAATCAGAATTGATAAAGGGATATATTTGTATAAAAAACTGTCCTGGTTGGAAAATTTAACACCGTTAGGGTTTATAGGTTGAGTGCAGGTTCCTCAAGTTAAGGGGTTTGTAACACCCTAGTTCAGTTATACCATGTTCGACCTTTTTTTATTCTATTTATCTTGTGGATTTTTGTTGACTTTATTTTTTTTTCTTTGGTGCGGATAGTGTTTTGGTTCCTGTGCTTGGTATCCGATCCGACCTACATGCTCGAAACCCGTCTTGGTCCTTGATTACGTCTTATCTCTGCTAGTCCCGAGGATCCATGCTCGCATATGTTCCGTTTACCTGCATCGTATATCTGGCATCTGCATATATATATATATTTTTAATAATACAATTATAGTCAAATAATATATTTTAAATACCTAGTATGGCCTGCATCATACCCCTGACCCTGCGGTAGTATCCGTGCATCCTGTTCATATCCCGTTTAGTTAGACGGACTCGTTTGGATCGCTACGTGCGTACTACGTGTATCCGTTCTTGGGGGTATACATTTTCTTTAACCAGACATTGCATTTTGGTTTTGTTTGACACGTATGTTATCCGTATTTTCAAACCATAATTTTAGACCCAACCCGGGCATATTTTGGAGTAATTTTGTATTAGCCAGAAAACTCAAATTTTCCTAATATTATATTCTTATATATATAACTGTTTATATATACGAGTTTAAAACAAAAATATATTTCCTATTATATTTTAAATATTCCTAAAAGATTTCCTAACCAATCCAAGATTTCCTAACCAATCCCAATCTCAACCCATCCTCTCTCTCTGTCTCATATATTACATATATTAATTTTCTCAAAACCCATGCTTCTCTGTACCTCACGTCTTCATCTTCTTTCTCATTTCCGCAGCCTTCGCCTCCAAACCCTAACCCGACCTCGCCGACGGCCTCGTCGTCAACAATCATCTCCTTCTCGTTTCCGATCTCCTCCTCTCATCTCCTCCGCCACCTCCTCTCCCCTGCAACCTAAACCGAACCCATCTCCCCACGGCGAACCCACTGCACCCTCACAACCCCCATCACCTCGCCGTCACTTCACGCCGCCGACCCCCTCGTCGGCCTCCCCTCATCGTTTGCACTCTCGACCACCTCCTCCTGACCTCCCCCTCTCTCCCCCGCTGCAACCCATCATCCCCGACCCTACAACCCTGCACAGAATCCTCGTCGCCTGCTCACCTCGTCGTCGTCCCCTCATCTCCTTCATCGCCTCTCTCTTGTCCTGACCTCCTGGCACCACCACCACCATCATCATCAACTCACAACCACGACAACCACGACTGCACACCGAAAACCCTAACCCACGCCTGCAACTCACCGCCGATCACCTCTTCGGCCACACCCTGTCACAACCACCTCCATCTTTTCCCCCTCTTCTCTTCTTCATCCCTGCAAACCCCGAGCACCTGCACACCCATTCCCGACCTTCTCTTTTTCCCTGCACACCCACCGTAGCTACACCCCATCGCCGGAAAACCCATCGCCGTCATCTCCCCTCGCCTTCATCTTCTCCGCTACTCCCTCTTCCTCTTCTTCCACTCCTTTCCCGATCTCCCCACCGTAAACCCCGACTGCACAACCCTGCAGCCCCCACCTGTCCCTCACCGCCAATCGCCTTCACCCCTGCCATCACCACCTTCGCCATCACCATGACCTTCCCTCTCTCCTCCCTCCTTCACCCCGACAAGAATCCCTACACACTCGCAACCATACAGCCACCAAGAACACCCACCGCCTCGCCGTAAAACCTCGTCGGAAAATCCACGAATCGTCGTCGTTGCCCCCTCGCAACCTTCTCCGACCCCAGAGCCTTAAACCCCTACAGCCTCATCAACAGACCACGTCTTCTTCTTTCTTCTCTCTCTCTTTCTTGGTTTCTTGTTTTCGGTCATCGCCGGAGCCGTGCCCGTCGCCGACGATCCGAACGACCCAGTGGACATCTCCAACCAGCGTGGTCACCTTCTTGCTTTGCCTGATTCAGTTCTACACGCACGTATACATTGCGACGTTTACCCGACGTCGGACGTGGCGTACGCACCCCGTCGTGAGATCCGAGCAGGCAAGTTTCTCTTACTGCATGATATGTCGCTATATTTATATCCTTATAAATAAAATATTACATGTTTATTTCATTGTGCATGTTTGGTTATATACAATCATATGTTAAGTGCGGTACATTGTTGGCTTATGGCAAAATCAATCTAGAAAGAGCGTATAACTCTGATCCCAAGTTGAATCCTAGCTGAGTTCGTGCCTCGCATCTTCGTACATCGTTCTCCCGTGATCCTTATCATCCAGGAAAGTACTCTTGCTTTACTTTTGGTCGATGTACATCGGCATTCCTTTGTGGTCATATGTATATATATATTTCCTGCACTGTTAGAACAAAAGGGAAATGTGTTAGTATCTATTTTTCGTTATATCATACAAAAATATATATAGGCAAACTTCTACGTAGCAAGTGAGAATAATGAGCAAGTGTGGTTTTAAAGTGAGATTTATTTTAACTACAAATAAAGTTCGAAAGTTGTTAACCTATCTGACATTTATATATTTCTAGTCAGATTGTGTTTAATATACCCATATTAAGGTTAACGGTAAAGATAACAATTGTGACTCATACCAGCTTGTACACCGCTTTCATGCAGTTACTATTACCACTGACAAGTCCTGACTATTCACTACTCTAGTCTTTATGAACGAGATCGCTGATTAGGATGCTGAACTACATGATATGACATCCTACTATTTACCAGTTTCATCTCTATACAATTACCATACCACGATTCCAGTCTTTTCAGCATTCTTAATTAGTGCTCTAGTCATTACCATAGTAGCTATAAATACGAGGGTGTTGGGGTAGTTTGAGTGTGCGTCGTACAACAGGATCTCAGGAGTCCCATGCCGGCAGCTCGTACCGGGCTATATCGGTCTCATGTTTACAGCTCGTACCGGGCTATATCGGTCTCATGTTCATTCCACAGTTGGGCCCGTGTTTCCTAACCCCTAGGGCACCACTCTTGGGTTAAGAATACTCCTGCAGAGGTTGACGCACACACTCGAGCTTACGATATGATAGTTTACCTTTTAGTGACCAGTAGGATGTGACTTGACCTGTTTACATACATGTTTCATAGTGTTAATGCATCTATTTATTTATATATCTGTTTTGTTTGCGCACACGGGCTTCACTACATTCATATATTCATGTTATTATACTACACACACCTTATACGTTGGATACTTGCTGGATGTTCTGACATCCCTGAGATTTGCCATCTCAGGTTTAGAGACAGATTTTCAGGCTGAGCAGGATCGCAGCGGCTACCAGGACTTTGCCGAAGATCAGTAACCTGTAGGTTTATTTTCCTTTTCTGCTAGTATTTAGTATGTGCGTCCTTCTGAGACATTAGGACTTATGTATCTCTTTTGGATTCTATTTTATTTCGAACCTATTGTATCGGATCTTTTTGCATCAATTATCTAGTGGACCTATTTTTAGTATTCTTTATAGTTTCGTTGCAGCATGATTATCAGTATTATCCCTTTTGGTTTTGGATTTTATTTTGACAGGTTAATCTAGATAGCCTTATGTGACTATGGAAAGATCTTTCCTTTCTGTAGGTAGCACGGCTGGCCTTCATCGCTCTCCGTATCCCGTATTTTGGGAAGTGGGGCGTGACAGGGTTTTGTTGGTATCAGAGCCCAGGCTGACATCAAAGTTAGTCTTGGTTCTACCGACCTTTTAGGTTAGAATCACATGTATAGTTTTTTCCCAGTGTGCCATGCTGCATATTCCTTTGACTCCGATTGAAGGATTTTGGCGACTGAGATAGAATTACGATATTATACCCATGTACCGCGGCATGATTACAATGCGTCATTCTGTTTGAATAACTTAGAGTTCTACCTGATTTGTTTTCACTGATTTGATTTCCTTGCACACGCCGATTTCTCGAGCCAAGACCGTGACTCTTCATACTCTAATTTGCTTCCTAGATCCTTAATTTTTCTTATCCATCTATTTTCACTGATCCTTATAATTAGTTTGCGATCTTGTATTTTCGTTCTTCAAATTTCGAGGACGAAATTTCTTGTAAGGTGGGTAAAATGTAACACCCTAGTTCAGTTATACCATGTTCGACTTTTTTTTAATCTATTTATCTTGTGGATTTTTCTTGACTTTATTTTTTTTGGTGCGGATAGTGTTTTGGTTCCTGTGCTTGGTATCCGACCCGACCCGCATGCTCGAAACCCGTCTTGGTCCTTGATTACGTCTTATCTCTGCTAGTCCCGAGGATCCATGCTCGCATATGTTCCGTTTACCTGTATCGTATAGCTGGCATCTGCATATATATATTTTTAATAATACAATTATAGTCAAATAATATATTTTAAATACCTAGCATAGGCTGCATCATATCCCTGACCCTGCGATAGCATCCGTGCATCCTGTTCATATCCCGTTTAGTGAGGCAGACTCGTTTGGATCGCTACGTGCATACTACGTGTATCCGTTCTTGGGGGTATGCATTTTCTTTAACCAGACATTGCATTTTGGTTTTGTTTGATACGTATGTTATCCGTATTTTCAAACCATAATTTTAGACCCAACCCGGGCATATTTTGGAATAATTTTGTATTAGCCAGAAAACTCAAATTTTCCTAATATTATATTCTTATATATATAACTTTTTATATATACGAGTTTAAAACAAAAATATATTTCCTATTATATTTTAAATTTTCCCAAAAGATTTCCTAACCAATCCAAGATTTCCTAACCAATCTCAATCTCAACCCATCCTCTCTCTCTGTCTCATATATTACATATATTAATTTTCTCAAAACCCATGCTTCTCTGTACCTCACGTCTTCATCTTCTTTCTCATTTCCGCCGCCTTCGCCTCCAAACCCTAACCCGACCTCGCCGATGGCCTCGTCGTCGACAATCATCCCCTTCTCGTCTCTGATCTCTTCCTCTCATCTCCTCCGCCACCTCCTCTCCCCCGCAACCTAAACCGAACTCATCTCCCCGTGGCGAACCCACTGCACCCTCACAGCCCCCATCACCTCGCCGTCGCCTCACGCCGCCGACCCCCTCGTCGGCCTCCCCTCGTCGTTTGCATCCTCGACCACCTCCTCCTGACCTCTCTCTCTCTTCCCCGCTGCAACCCATCATCCCCGACCCTACAACCCTGCACAGAATCCTCGTCGCCTGCTCACCTCGTCGTCATCCCCTCATCTCCTTCATCACCTCTCTCTTGTCCTGACCTCCTGGCACCACCACCACCACCATCATCAACTCACAACCATGATAACCACGACTGCACACCGAAAACCCTAACCCACGCCTGCAACTCACCGCCGACCACCTCTTCGGCCACACCCTGTCACAACCACCACCATCTTTTCCCCCTCTTCTCTTCTTCATCCCTGCAAACCCCGAGCACCTGCACACCCATTCCCGACCTTCTCTTTTTCCCTGCACACCCACCGCAGCTACACCCCGTCGCCGGAAAACCCATCGCCGTTGTCTCCCCTCGCCTTCATCTTCTCCGCTACTCCTTCCTCTTCTTCCACTCCTTTCCAGATCTCCCCACCGTAAACCCGACTGCACAACCCTGCAGCCCCCGTCTGTCCCTCACCGCCAATCGCCTTCACCCCTGCCATCACCACCTTCGCCATCACCATGACCTTCCCTCTCTCCTCCCTCCTTCACCCCGACAAGAATCCCTACACACTCGCAACCCTACAGCCACCAAGAACACCCACTGCCTCGCCGTAAAACCTCGTCAGAAAATCCACGACTCGTCGTCGTTGCCCCCTCGCAACCTTCTCTGACCCCAGAGCCTTAAACCCCTACAGCCTCATCAACAGACCACTTCTTCTTTTTCTTCTTCTTTCTTCTCTCTCTTTCTTGGTTTCTTGTTTCCGGTCATCGCCGGAGCCGTGTCCGTCGCCGACGATCCGAACGACCCAGTGGACATCTCCAACCAGCGTGGTCACCTTCTTGCTTTGCCTGATTCAGATCTATACGCGCGTGTGTACATTGCGACGTTTACCCGACGCCGGACGTGGCGTACGCATTCCGTCGTGAGATCCGAGCAGGCAAGTTTCTCTTACTGCATGATATGTCGCTATATTTATATCCTTATAAATAAAATATTACATGTTTATTTCATTGTGCATGTTTGGTTATATACAATCATATGTTAAATGCGGTACATTGTTGGCTTATGGCAAAATCAATCTAGAAAGAGCGTATAACTCTGATCCCAAGTTGAATCCTAGCTGAGTTCGTGCCAAGCATCTTCGTACATCGTTCTCTCGTGATCCTTATCATCCAGGCAAGTACTCTTGCTTTACTTTTGGTCGATGTACATCGGCATTCCTTTGTGGTCATATGTATATATATATTTCCTGCACTGTTAGAACAAAAGGGAAATGTGTTAGTATCTATTTTTTGTTATATCATACAAAAATATATATAGGCAAACTTCTACGTAGCAAATGAGAATAATTAGCAAGTGTGGTTTTAAAGTGAGATTTATTTTAACTACAAATAAAGTTCGAAAGTTGTTAACCTATCTGACAATTATATATTTCTAGTCAGATTGTGATTAATATACCCATATTAAGGTTAACGGTAAAGATAACAATTGTGACTCATACCAGCTTGTACACCGCCTTCATTCAGTTACTATTACCTGATAACTATTACCATTGACAAGTCCTGACTATTCACTACTCTAGTCTTTATGAACGAGATCGCTGATTAGGATGCTGAACTACATGATATGACATCCTACTATTTACCAGTTTCATCTCTATACAATTACCATACCACAATTCCAGTTTTTTCAGCATTCTTAATTAGTGCTCTAGTCATTACCATAGTACTTATAAATACGAGGGTGTTGGGGTAGTTTGAGTGTGTCGTACAATAGGATCTCAGGAGTCCCATGCCGGCAGCTCGTACCGGGCTATATCGGTCTCATGTTTACAGCTCGTACCGGGCTATATCGGTCTCATGTTTACAGCTCGTACCGGGCTATATCGGTCTCATGTTTACAGCTCGTACCGGGCTATATCGGTCTCATGTTCATTCCACAGTTAGGCCCGTGTTTCCTACCCTCTGGGGCACCACTCTTGGGTTAGGAATACTCCTGTAGAGGTTGACGCACACACTCGAGCTTACGATATGATAGTTTACCTTTTAGTGACCAATAGGATGTGACTTGACCTGTTTACATACATGTTTCATAGTGTTAATGCATCTATTTATTTATATATCTGTTTTTCTTGCGCACACGGGCTTCACCACATTCATATATTCATGTTATTATACTACACACACCTTATACGTTGTGTACTTGCTGGGATGTTCTGACATCCCTGAGATTTGCCATCTCAGGTTTAGAGACAGATTTTCAAGCTGAGCAGGATCACAGCGGCTACCAGGACTTTGCCGAAGATCAGTAACCCGTAGGTTTATTTTCCTTTTCTGCTAGTATTTAGTATGTGCGTCCTTCTGGGACATTAGGACTTATGTATCTCTTTTGGATTCTATTTTATTTCGAACTTATTGTATCGGATCCTTTTGCATCAATTATCTGGTGGACCTATTTTTAGTATTCTTTGTGGTTTCGTTGCTGCATGATTATCAGTATTATCCCTTTTGGTTTTGGATTTTATTTTAACAGGTTAATCTAGACAGCCTTATGTGACTATGGAAGGATCTTTCCTTACCGTAGGCAAGCACGGCTGGCCTTCGTCGCTCTCCGTATCCCGTATTTTGGGAAGCGGGGCGTGACAGGGTTTTGTTGGTATCAGACATCAAAGTTAGTGTTGGTTCTACCGACCTTTTAGGTTAGAATCACATGTATAGGTTCTCCCCAATATGTCATGCTGCATATTCCTTTGACTCTGATAGTAGGATTCGGGCGACTGAGATAGAATTACGATATTTTACCCATGTACCGCGACATGATTACAATGCGTCATTCTGTTTGAATAACTTAGAGTTCTACCTGATTTGTTTCCACTGATTTGATTTCCTTACACACGCCGATTTCTCGAGCCAAGACCGTGACTCTTCATACTCTAATTTGCTTGATCTTTAATTTTTCATACCCATCTATTTTCATTGATCCTTATAATTAGTTCGTGATCTTGTATTTTTGTTCTTCAAATTTCCAGGACGAAATTTCTTGTAACGTGAGTAGATTGTAACACCCTAGTTCAGTTATACCATGTTCGACTTTTTTTTATTCTATTTATCTTGTGGATTTTTCTTGACTTTATTTTTTTTTTGTGCGGATAGTGTTTTGGTTCCTGTGCTTGGTATCCGACCCGACCCGCATGCTCGAAACCCGTCTTGGTCCTTGATTACGTCTTATCTCTGCTAGTCCCGAGGATCCATGCTCGCATATGTTCCGTTTACCTGCATCGTATATCTGGCATCTGCATATATATTTTTAATAATACAATTATAGTCAAATAATATCTTTTAAATACCTAGCATGGCCTGCATCATACCCCTGACCCTGCGGTAGCATCCATGCACCATGTTCATATCCCGTTTAGTGAGACGGACTCGTTTGGATCGCTACGTGCATACTACGTGTATCCGTTCTTGGGGGTATGCGTTTTCTTTAACCAGACATTGCATTTTGGTTTTGTTTGACACGCATGTTATCCGTATTTCAAACCATAATTTTAGACCCAACCCGGGCATATTTTGGAGTAATTTTGTATTAGCCAGAAAACTCAAATTTTCCTAATATTATATTCTTATATATATAACTGTTTATATATACGAGTTTAAAACAAAAATATATTTCCTATTATATTTTAAATATTCCTAAAAGATTTCCTAACCAATCCAAGATTTCCTAACCAATCCCAATCTCAACCCATCCTCTCTCTCTGTCTCATATATTACATATATTAATTTTCTCAAAACCCATGCTTCTCTTTACCTCATGTCTTCATCTTCTTTCTCATTTCCGCCGCCTTCGCCTCCAAACCCTAACCCGACCTCGCCGACGGCCTCGTCGTCGACAACCATCCCCTTCTCGTCTCCGATCTCCTCCTCTCATCTCCTCCGCCACCTCCTCTCCCCTGCAACCTAAACCAAACCCATCTCCCTGCGGCGAACCCACTGCACCTTCACAGCCCCCATCACCTCGCCGTCACTTCACGCCGCCGACCCCCTCGTCGGCCTCCCCTCGTCGTTTGCATCCTCGACCACCTCCTCCTGACCTCCCCCTTTCTCCCCCGCTGCAACCCATCATCCCCGACCCTACAACCCTGCACAGAATCCTCGTCGCCTGCTCACCTCGTCGTCATCCCCTCATCTCCTTCATCACCTCTCTCTTGTCCTGACCTCCTGGCACCACCACCACCATCATCATCAACTCACAACCACGACAACCACGACTGCACACCGAAAACCCTAACCCACGCCTGCAACTCACCGCCGATCACCTCTTCGGCCACACCCTGTCACAACCACCTCCATCTTTTCCCCCTCTTCTCTTCTTCATCCCTGCAAACCCCGAGCACCTGCACACCTATTCCCGACCTTCTCTTTTTCCCTGCACACCCACCGCAGCTACACCCCATCGCCGGAAAACCCATCGCCGTCGTCTCCCCTCACCTTCATCTTCTCCGCTACTCCCTCTTCCTCTTCTTCCACTCCTTTCCCGATCTCCCCACCGTAAACCCCAACTGCACAACCCTGCAGCCCCCGCCTGTCCCTCACCGCCAATCGCCTTCACCCCTGCCATCACCCCCTTCGCCATCACCATGACTTTCCCTCTCTCCTCCCTCCTTCACCTCGACAAGAATCCCTACACACTCACAACCCTAGAGCCAACAAGAACACCCACTGCCTCGCCGTAAAACCTCGTCGGAAAATCCACGACTCGTCGTCGTTGCCCCCTCGCAACCTTCTCTGACCCCATAGCCTTAAACCCCTACAGCCTCATCAACAGACCACTTCTTTTTCTTCTTCTTCTTTCTTCTCTCTCTCTTTCTTGGTTTCTTGTTTCCGGTCATCGCCGGAGCCGTGCCCGTCGCCGACGATCCGAACGACCCAGTGGACATCTCCAACCAACGTGGTCACCTTCTTGCTTTGCCTGATTCAGTTCTATACGCACGTGTGTACATTGCGACGTTTACCCGACGTCGGACGTGGCGTACGCACCCCGTCGTAAGATCCGAGCAGGCAAGTTTCTCTTACTGCATGATATGTCGCTATATTTATATCCTTATAAATAAAATATTACATGTTTATTTCATTGCGCATGTTTGGTTATATACAATCATATGTTAAGTGCGGTACATTGGCAAAATCAATCTAGAAAGAGCGTATAACTCTGATCCCAAGTTGAATCCTAGCTGAGTTCGTGCCTCACATCTTCTTACATCGTTCTCCCGTGATCCTTATCATCCAGGAAAGTACTCTTGCTTTACTTTTGGTCGATGTACATCGGCATTCCTTTGTGGTCATATGTATATATATATTTCCTGCACTGTTAGAACAAAAGGGAAATGTGTTAGTATCTATTTTTCGTTATATCATACAAAAATATATATAGGCAAACTTCTACGTAGCAAGTGAGAATAATGAGCAAGTGTGGTTTTAAAGTGAGATTTATTTTAACTATAAATAAAGTTCGAAAGTTGTTAACCTATCTGATATTTATATATTTCTAGTCAGATTGTGTTTAATATACCCATATTAAGGTTAACGGTAAAGATAACAATTGTGACTCATACCAGCTTGTACACCGTTTTCATGCAGTTACTATTACCTGATAACTATTACCACTGACAAGTCCTGACTATTCACTACTCTAGTCTCTATGAACGAGATCGCTGATTAGGATGCTGAACTACATGATATGACACCCTACTATTTACCAGTTTCATCTCTATACAATTACCATACCACAATTCCAGTCTTTTCAGAATTTTTAATTAGATCTCTAGTCATTACCATAGTAGCTATAAATACGAGGGTGTTGGGGTAGTTTGAGTGTGCGTCGTACAACAGGATCTCAGGAGTCCCATGCCGGCAGCTCGTACCGGGCTATATCGGTCTCATGTTTACAGCTCGTACCGGGCTATATCGGTCTCATGTTCATTCTACAGTTGAGCCCGTGTTTCCTAGCCCCTGGGGCACCACTCTTGGGTTAGGAATACTCCTGCAGAGATTGACGCACACACTCGAGCTTACGATATGATAGTTTACCTTTTAGTGACCAGTAGGATGTGACTTGACCTGTTTACATATATGTTTCATAGTGTTAATGCATCTATTTATTTATATATCTGTTTTGTTTGCGCACACGGGCTTCACTACATTCATATATTCATGTTATTATACTACACACACCTTATACGTTGGGTACTTGCTGGGATGTTCTGACAACCCTGAGATTTGCCATCTCAGGTTTAGAAACAAATTTTCAGGCTGAGCAGGATCGCAGCGGCTACCAGGACTTTGCCGAAGATCAGTAACCCGTACATATGTTTATTTTCCTTTTCTGCTAGTATTTAGTATGTGCGTCCTTCTGGGACATTAGGACTTATGCATCTCTTTTGGATTCTATTTTATTTCGAACCTATTGTATCGGATCTTTTTGCATCAATTATCTAGTGGACCTATTTTTAGTATTCTTTGTGGTTTCGTTGCTGCATGATTATCAGTATTATTCCTTTTGGTTTTGGATTTTATTTTGACAGGTTAATCTAGACAGCCTTATGTGACTATAGAAGGATCTTTCCTTACCGTAGGTAGCACGGCTGGCCTTCATCGCTCTCCATATCCCGTATTTTGGGAAGCGGGGCGTGACAAGGTTCCTCCTTTTGGGCAAATGCGTGGGGGCATTTCCTGCATTTTAGCCTTAAAATTCATAATATTTTTTATCTTCCATATCATAAATTCTGGCAACGCAATTATTCAATTTAGCAAGTTATCATATCCAACATTCTGAAAATCTTTGAATGCTATCCTGATAAATCTACAGCATGCAACAACAAAAATAGCAAGCCTTTTCCCAAATCTTTGCAGGCACGCTCATCATTTTCCTAACTTTTTGCATATTACTAGTTTGCTATACATAGAAAGAACGAATAGGATCTAATGTTCATCAACGGTGACTATGCTAGCACTTGTGACGCAAATTCACTTGTGACGCAAATTCACCGAGTTATTTATCCTTACACCTTGTTCCTACAATCCTACTAATATTTGGATTTGAATGAAACCTTTTCTCCTATTTAGTTATATGATGATCATATCTAGGAAAATAATTTCTAGCCTTCGGCCTTAATAATCGAGATACCAAAGAAAAATTCTGTTACCAAGCTTGGCTCAGATGTAGCTCTTTTCTTATTATTGTGAAGTGTCATCCCATGCCACTAAAGACGGCACTAATTCTTCCCGCAAGGAAGTTGATTTGCCATAACTCCAAATGGCTACTATGTTTCAGGCTTTCGGCTTGTCAGTAGATGTCCTTTGCAACCTTCTTGCAGAAAAGGCAGTGCTTGCAGATATTTCGTTTGATTGCTTGTCTTGCATCAAATTCGAATCACATTTCATTATCCGCTCATGGCGAGTGGATGCTTCAATTGCTTAAATACTGATATTCAGTTCTATATAAATTAACCTACTCAATATTAAACGGTAATAGTCTAGAAGTAGCGGTTTAATATCACTTGTCATTTGCAGGCTAGTATACCATAACTATGATACATTTGATTGAAGTTGATGCTATCAGAAAGTTAACTTGCGTGTGTGTGTTTGCGTGCGTGTGTGTGTGTCTGTTTTCTTAATATGCATGTTTGTATCATGTCATTTTAGTTTATAAGCGCTTTACATTTAAGTGAGATAACGTAGCCTAGCTTCTGCAGTTTAACTTGGTTGTAGAATGTGGCATTTCACTTATATGATTCATATGAGAACAGCATTCAAATTAAAAAACTGTTTCATGATATGAATATGGGACCCACACTCTCCTCAAAATAACAATAAATAGGATTGGTTTCTCTTTTATGTTGGTTGCATGTCTTGAACTTGTCACGAATCATGATTTTCATGCTTTATTAACTCCCCCGCCCCTTGAGCGTTATTGAAAATACCTTAGAGGGGATGAATAAGGTAACTATATGTACTATGACAAATTTAAAATCTTAATTAATATATTTCACTTTCCTCTCTAATCCACGTCTCTCTAAGAAGATCTCTTTTTCCACTTTGAATCCATACAATTCATGCAATTGAGAAGCACCCCTTCTCATGGGTTGAAAAGCACCTTTTCTCACGGGTTATAATTGTTATTACAAACGATAAACACTCACTCTCAATCCAATGATATTAATAGATTATCATCGGTGTTGCACAAGGATTGATTTGAGAGAATAGAACAAATTTTGGCTTTGTGGAAATGAAAAGAATTTGAGCAAGTGAAAGCGCGAGAACACGAAGATTTTCTCAAAAGAATTTGCAATGAATAGATGAATGGAAAGTGTGAGATTTCATAGGTATTTATAGGGATCAAATGATAAATAATCCCAACTGTCCATAACTGCCAAAAACTGTCATAAAACAGTGACCATTCGTTAGAGATACTTAGAGAAGAAAACGGCGTAAAAATCCATTCGATTCGAAATTCAAATTCAGAGCTAACTGTCAAAAATTGCCCGTGAAGACGTCTGTAGGAGACTTCTTTTGATCAAATTCCTTCTACTGATGTTTGTATAGCCGTCCTTGAGAGATATCCAGTATTGTGAATTTGGGAATTTGTGAAGGAGACATCAAGGGACGACCTTTGGTGTTCAAAATCTTATGAGACAGACATTTGTCACAGACGTCTATTTTTTGACATAGGTGTAAATTTGATTTTGAAAACTTGGAAGTTTGAATTCCAACGGATAGGCTAGACGTTTCTGAAAGAGATGGAGACGTCTTAAGCATTAAAAACAAGTTGGAATTAGGTTTCTAATCTTATGAGATTATCACTAAACAAAAGTAAAAACTCACAACTTCTATCTCCGTTTTGGTTCTTCGATTAGCTTCATTTCATTGAATCATTATGTTGAGACGTCATTGAATTTTGATTAGGCTTGCATCACGTTATTACTTCCTTCAAATTGTCATGCCATATCACCATTTTGAGTGCATACAACATTGTAGGCAATCTCGCTTGATTATTAGATATATCGTGCATGTCGTACTCAAGGCATAAACTTGAAAACGTTATCAGTAACTTATGAATTCGTTTAAATAAAGTTTTGAACTAAATAATCGAAACTGAGGATCGTGTGACACAAATGTCAACAATCTCCCCCTTTTTAACATTTAACAAAACTTATTAAAAAAATTCACGACATATAAATAATATAAATTTGATTTAAATGCTCCCCTCAGTTCATGCTCAGTTGAAAAAATCTTTAAACACATACCAATGTCCCATACCACTGATACTATTTTTCAAGAAGTATTGCATGAAGTCGAGTGATCTAAGTCGAATTTTATGGCCATTAAAGCATTAACATGGATATGATATTCATGAATATTTTCTGAAAAATATCAGAAAGGTAAAAAAAATTGGAGCAAGGGGTATGAAAACAAGCATGAATATTGAAAGTTGAAGTTCATAGAAAAACAAAATGAGGCACATTAATGTATATCCAATGAACAAGGATCATATGTTTATATCCATTGAAGCACATATGAATAGGAATATGTGATAAGAATTTAACACAGAATTTTAACAAAACGCATAATTTTATAGATAGAAACTTGAATTGCATACATAGTAGTTCATAACGACACACAAACTAAACAATCATCACAAATAGACTAAACTTAACACATCATACTAAAAACTAACACACAAATAAGTTCAAACATGAACCAAAACATGCACACCAACTCAAAACAAACAACTTAAACTAGAACCTAAAAACATAGGATCCTAACTACGCTTCTGGCGGCGGCAGCGCACTTGACGAAAACTGGGAGGACAAGAAAGTCATTTGTGCGGAGAGTTGATCGATTTGGCCGAAAATGTGATCGATACGGCCGGAAAGATGATCGTGAGAAGTAGTGATACGATCAACGCTATGGGTCTCGAAGGCGGCGAAATCAAAAGCTTGTTGCGGAGAAGGAACGTCGACGGGATTTTGAGACGGCTGAGATGAACTCGATGGTTGGTCCAATTTCATCAAATTGATGATACGTGAACCAAAGTCGATTTGGTTACGGACGGTGTCTTGATTATACGGGATTTGGTCCAATTTCATCAAGTTGATCGATTTGGCCGGAAATGTGATCGATGCGGCCGGAAAGATGATTGTGAGAAGTAGTGATACAATCAACACTACGGGTTTCGAAAGCGGTGAAATCAAAAGCTTGTTGCGGAGGAGGAATGTCGACGGGATTTTGAAACGGCTGAGATGAACTCGATGGTCGGTCAATTTCATCAAATTGATGATACGTGAACCGAATTCGATTTGGTCGTGGACGGTGTCTTGATCATCGAGAATTTTAACCTTCTGATGCTCTAGAATCTTCGTTATGATACGGCCATAATAGAGATTCGTCTGGCCACTTGAAATATCCCACATGCTTTGAGGAAGAAAAGAACGAAGATTGATCTTAATTTTCGTCAGAACACAGTATGTGATCAACTTGTGGGGGCCGTAAAGAATATCGCGACTCCCAAGCTTAGCGATCATGATATGTGAAATGAGGTTGGCAAGAACGCGAGCACGTTTTGTGAGCGTCTTGGCTTGGCGATTGGTATAAAGGTTAGGATAGTCGGGTCCATGGAGAAGTTAAGAAACCACTTCCTTTAGTATGTGGAATGGCAAACTCAAAATCAACCAAAGTCTTCAAATAGACTTCAACTCCTTCACTCGGAATTCCCAAAGCTCGACCAATTTTTGGGGGTGTAAACTTGACGGTGGTGTTGAAGACATTGGAGACATAGTCTTCGGGATGGTCATAAGAACTGGTAAAGTTTGCATAGAAAAACCTGACGGCCTTGTCGTAAGTCAGGCATGAGAGAGAGAGAAAGGGCATCCAACCTTGAAATTCAAATAGTTCTTGGAAGCCAAATTTAGTGATGTCCTGGAAAATAACTTTGACTATGGAGTGGATGGGTTTGTTGATGATCGATGCAAATCGAGTGTTGGCATCGTCGTTGACAAACAAATAGGTATTGGAGGATGAATCGGTTGGGTTTGGTTTCCTTTTCATGGTTGCAACTGCTTTCTTTGCGATCTTGGGGGCCATGGGTGATAGGTTTTGGGAGTAAGATTGGGAAATTTGGGGGAAATTTTAGGTTTTGGATGAGATTTGGAAGAAAATTGGAGAGAGATAGAGAGGATCGGTCTTATATATAGATGTCTAGGGTTAGGATGAGAGAAACGAAATAACAATTTAATAAATGAACGGACGGTCCAGATACGATCGTGGAGAGTCGAAAATTCTGATCGATTTCAGAATTTTGCCCATGCAGACGTCTTGTACACTGTACCTAACGTCAGTCGATGGACTATCCAGTATCATGTTTTGAACTAAAGACGTCTGCCAAGACATATGTTGTTCAGATAACAGAGACCAGACGTCTCTAGGTCTAAAAATCCTTAACCAGACGTCTGATGTTGGTTCTGACAGTTTTGTTTTAAGGTTTGAATCGACGAATTGAAACTTAAACGAACACACTTATTTTTATTGATTGAAACAAACACTACAATACAAAAACAACACAAGGAAAAATAAATTACAAACATACAAACATAAAATCTAAACATGTTTTCCTAATGTTCCTTCTTGAACTTCTCAACAACATCGGTAGTCCATTTTTTTATGATCATGTCATCTTCGGGATCAAAGAAGATGCATGTGTCGTCTGAGAACATTTGGCAAAAGAGCAACATGATTCCACCTATAGTAGGAAGATTCAGTGGATTCGGGTTGGGTGGTGGTGAATAAGGAGAGAGAGAAACCGATTCTGATGTAGATTACGCTGGAAGTCTTAAAGATCGAAAGATCACAAGTAGCACTTGTCACTTAGGGAATTGTTTTGTCTCTTGGATTTCCAAAAAACAAAACTCCGTTGCTCCCTCGACAGCCAAGGCGGAATAAATTGCTGCTGGTGCTTGCTGTGCATAGAGTTTGTGGATGAAATATACACTTGAAGATTATCAAAAAGTATTTCACAAATTCATATACTCTGTGACAACACAAGTATAGTTCACATGACCAGAAACGCCGATCAATATTCTAGGACTAAGCACATTGATATACGATATCACTTCTTTTGAGATCATTTTCATAAGGGAGATATCGTTTTGGAGTATATGTTAACCGAAAGTCAATCAGCCGATATATTTACTAAACCATTAGACAAACTAGATTCTCACATTTAAGAGGAGAAATAAATACGATAGAATTAATCACGTCTTAAAACCATAAATCATATAATACGATATCATAGTTTTAATACATATATAATTTGAAATTTTAGCAACAGACGTCAGCTAGAGACGTCTGTACTACTCTATGAATGACGTCTATACAGACGTCTGTAACTCCTGACTGATGGTTATATGTTTTATTGATTTGTTTAACTATAAATAATTTAATCTACTTAATATTATCAATCGGCACTTAAACTGGTCAGTTTATTGTGTGGGATTCAAATTAGATGGTTTTAAATTTCAAATTTAGAGGGAAATTTTGAAAACTTCTTGTTAGTTTTCAAAACTTTTTGGTGATTATTTTTAAACTTCCCTTTCTTTTCTCTATAAATGGGACCAAATTCCACTCAATTGGTCATTTCCATTGATCTGAGAAAAATGGATAACACAAAGGTGTATAAGACGAAGGCAAAAATGAAAGAAGGAGAAAATTCAAAGAAACCCAAAAAGGAATCTCCGAGTCCCAGATCGGAGGAAGACCCAAGTGAGGAACCGGTTCCTCTTTCCTTATCCACCACCACCAAACCCGAATCCACCGAATCTTCCTACTACCGGTGGAATCGTGTCGCTCTTTCGTCAAACGTTTTGAGATGAAACATGCATCTAGTTTGATCCCGAAGATGACATGATTATAAAGAAACAGACTACCGATGTCGTTGAAAAGTTCAAGAAGGAACATTAGGATAATGTGTTTAAGTTTTATGTTTGTATGTTTGTACTTTATTTTTCCTTGTATTGTTTTTGTATTGTAATGTTTGTTTCAATCAATAAAATAAATGTGTCTTTGTTTAAGTTTCAATTCGTCGATTCAAACCTTAAAACAAAACTATCAAAACCAACATCAGATGTCTCTGGTTAAGGATTTTTAGACTTATAGACGTCTGCTCCCTGTTATCTGAACAATAGACGTCCTAGTAGACGTTTTTAGTTCAAAACATGATACTGGATAGTCCATCGACAGACGTCAAATACAGTGTACAAGAAGTCTGCACGGGCAAAATTCTAAAATCGATCAGAATTTTCTACCCTTCGATTTCCACGATCGAATCTGAACCATCTTATCATTTATTAAATTGTCATTTTCTTTCTCTCGTCCTAACCTTAGACGTATATATATGAGACTGATCCCATCTATCTCTCTCCAATTTTCTTCCAAATCTTATCCAAAACCTAAAATTTCATCCAAATTTCTCAATCGTACTCCCTAAACACATCATCCATGGCCCCCAAGGTCGCAAAGAAAGCAGTTGCAACCAAGAAAATGAAATCAAACCCAACCGATTCATCCCCCGATGCCTATTTGTTTGTCAACGACAATGCCAAGGCTTGATTTGCATCGATCATCAACAAACCCATCCACACCGGAGCCAAAGTTATTTTATGGGACATCGTTGAATTTGGCTTCCAAGAACTATTTGAATTTCAAGGTTGAATGCCATCTCTCTCTCATGCCCGACTTATGACAAGGCCGTCAGGCTTTTCTATGCAAACCTTACCAGTCCCTATGACCATCCCGAAGACTATATCTCCAATATCTTCAACACCACCATCAAGTTTACGTCCCGAACAATTGGTCGAGCTTTGGGAATTCCGAGTAAAGGAGTTGAAGTCTATTCGAAGACTTTGGCCGATTTTGAGTTTGCCGCTCCACATACTAAGGACGTGGCTTCTCAACTCCTCCATGGACCCGACTACCCTAACCTCTACACCGATCCCTAGGTCAAGACGCCCACAAAACGTGCTCGCATCCTTGCCAAGCTCATTTCACATACCATGATCGCTAAGCATAAGAGTCGTGACATCCTTTACGGCCCCCACAAGTTGATCACATATTGTGTTCTGGTGAAAATTAAAGTCAATCTTCCGTCTTTTCTTGCTTAAAGCATGTGGGAATTTTCAAGTGGACGGCTGTATCTCTATTACAACCGTATCATAATCAAGATTCCAGAGCATCAGAAGGTTAAAATTCCCGATGATCAAGACACCGTCCGCAACCAAATTGACTTCGATTCATATATCATCAATTTGATGAAATTGGACCTACCATCGAATTCGTTTCAGCCGCTTCAAAATCCCGTCAACGTTCTTCCTTCGCAACAAGCTTTTGATTTCGCCGCCTTCGAGACCCGTATCGTTGATCGTATCACTACTTCTCACGATCATCTTTCCGGCCGCATCGATCACATTTCCGGCCAAATCGATCAACTCTCCGCACAAATGACTTTCTTGTCCTTCCATTTTCCGTCAAGTGCACCACCACCGCCACCAGAAGCATAGTTAGGATCCTAAGTTTTCAGGTCCTAGTTTAAATTAGTTTGTTTTGAGTTAGTGCGCATGTTTTGGTTCATGTTTGAACTTTTTTGTGTGTTTTTTGGTTTGTTAGTTTTTAATATGATGAGTTAAGTTTAGTCTATTTTGTGACGATTATTTAGTTTGCGTGTCGTTATGAACTACTATATTTGGAATCCAAGTTTCTATTTATAAAATTATGCGTTTTGTTAAATTTTGTGTTAAAGTTCTTATTTCACATTTTCCTATTCATTTGCGCTTCAATGGATATAAACGTATACTCCTTGTTCATTGGATATACATTAATGCGCCTCAGTTTGTTTTTCCATGAACTTCAACTTTCAATATTCATGCTTGTTTTTGCTGGGTTCCCTAGCGCTCGCGGCTACAGCGGAAGCAAATTATAAATGAAAATTTCTAACGAGCACGAGAAAACCGCGACCTTAAAATCATTCCAAACACTAAACTAGAAACTAAAGCAAGAAGCTAGCTATAAGTTATGAGACTACAAGATTTGTAGCGTGTCTATTCAATCACGGAAGATCCCTCCAAGCTCTGTAGCTGTCCAAAACGTGCTTTAGAGACGGCCGTCCTTGCCGAAGATGATCTATCCGAGAAACCGATCCAAGCTCCAGTTTCGCTCCAAAGCTAACTTCGAGGAAGCAACCGACACTCCAAGCTTACTAGAAATGGAGTGTAGGGGACGTAGGAATTTTTCATTTATCAATTTCTCTCATAAAAAAACTCAAGAGAGCTCTCATGGGAGGAGGAAGAATATGAGAGGTGAAAGTATTAGCCATCACAAAAATGAGCTAAGTATTGAATGGCTAGAGTGAGGGAAATATCACCATAATCATAAAATATGTTATAACATTTTTCAATAGAAAAATGAGCCCATCCTTTTGTACCATTCATACTTTACACCTTACCCTCCACCTCATTTCCATAAATTTTCATAAAAGGAAATTCATAAATGAGGGGTCGTTCTCCTAGAAGTATTCTGTATAAATACATAATACAACCCTTGATATATGTATTGAATACATATACGCGTATCCATATAAAAATACGGATAGCCAGGAGAGAGAAAATGAATAATGAATATAATACTAGAATATATATATATATATATATTAAAAATATATATGTAAATTATTAAATCAAAACTATGTTTAATAATCCGACTTAATTCTAAGCCGGCTAGTATTATTAACCGTCCGATTAAAGTCCGTGTATCTAGTACACGTATTTAATCGGATCTCTACACGTACCAACATACGACTTCTACATCATATAGTCTGAACTGGGAAAACCCTCTGTGTGGGAATTTAAAGACTCGACAATACGCTAGCATTGAGTTACTAGATAAATCCATAACCATAAGCACGTCAACGACACTAGCTGTACGTAACGACTGTCTAGGTATATGCCGAAAGGGAGGTCGACAATCAAGTCCGTCCGTACCGTACTGAGCCTGAATGTGACAATCTCCGTACAGTCCGATCACTTCGTCTAAGAGTATTGTATACCAGGTTCAGAGGGTGGATAACGTCAGACCCATAATAACCCGATAAGTGGTGTCGGTGTCGAGCTTATCACCAACTGAGAAATTACTGATCTCCAATATGTAAATCTCATCCGCCCTAACTAGGGACTTATGGTGATGGCTTGACCGAACACAGCGTGACATCAACTCCCTATACTAGGAGAGACGAATCTCTAACGATCGCTCACTGCCTTCATATGGCTTGGGACTGTACCCAACTAAAACATGTTTGCATGACTCCTTTGAAAAGTGGTAGGGTAGTAATCTAAGTACACTGGGAACTCACACGAGACAAATGACGATATCAAGTCAGAAGACTAATCTGTATACTATCTTAGATGACAAAACACCAATGGCTTGTGAGACCGGTCACCGTCGTTTGTCTGGGTCTAAAAACGTATACATTAGTCTACTTCAGAATATCGATGCCCGGTCTCGATACTCTCTCGACTAGGGACATTTAAGGACGTGCTTATGGACTACCCAGCTTCTACTTATATGAGCGCCATCATAATGCTGGAAGTCAAGAAAGAATCCTACGAGCTTTATCATTATGTATTAGTGACACGTAATAAAACATACACATAATGATAAAGACAAACCAGATAGCATACCATCATCTCGAGCAAGACTGTTTTACCTGTATAGGTCCTCCTAAAATTACCATAATTGCATGTCTGTAATTACAATAATTGGTTTGAGGGCACTATATCCAACAATCTCCCATTTGTACTTAAGGCCAATTATTGCGGTATCACATACTCACAATTTTGAGTGCTATCGAATCCCCAACTTCTCTAGTAATCAGTTTCTCAAATCGTATTTGCGAAACTTCTGTGTTCGAGAAATAGCCCCAGTGAGTAAATCTGCTCCAATGTTTCTAACTGTATCTCTCTGTATCTCAACTTCGTGGAGATCAACTATTCCCTGAACTGAGCGATACCCAATCTTAGAATTTGTTTGGATACCTGATGGGACCAAGTTCATAAATGAACACCTTTATCCAACGACTTTCTTAGACTGTATCCTCCACTGATTTAATCAGTATCATGCGCCATGCCTATCTCAGTATCCTATTTGGAATCCATTCCAACAAACTGTCTCTCAGAAGAAGGTAAACGTATAACTCTGACAGCCACTCTGTCATTCAGGTCACCTTGGAGCTAGAACCGGTAATCGCCTCCTGTTGGAGGCTATCATTACCATACACCAAGAACATCCTCATATTTTCTTCATTGCATCCGTTCGTTTCTCGAGGATTGGATTAATATCTGCTTACTACAGCAAGTGCAAAAGCAACAACTGGTCTAGTACATGACGTCGCATGATTGACTCAATTACCTAAGCAAGCAGTATGTCATTTATGCAATTCCCTCTCCTCCTAAGTCTAGAAGACATCTTTTTAGAGATGGTGACTATAACTTATGGGTGGACTATCACGCCAGGAGTCATCCATTTTAAATCACTTTAGAATGGTATCCAAGTACCCAAATTGAGACACTTCCTAAATCTAGGTCTATCTACATAGATCTAGTCACCAGAATCCTTGATATATTATCCAGATTCTATATAGAGAAATATCTGGAACAATCAAAGTTTGACCGATTGTAATATAGAAACATCACTTTCTATCAGGAGTATGTCATCCAAATATCATAACAGTACTCCCTACATCCTTCTTTTGATGAAGTCAAATATCTTGACTCTCACATCAAAACAGATGCTCCGTCTCCGTTATGCCTGATCCAGTCTATAAATAGATATAAGCTACTTACACACCTTTCGCTACTCCCACTAACTACGATAACCCCATGATAGGGTCATATACATGCACTTCTAAATTCCCATTTAGAAAGACGTTCTAATCATCCACCTGCCAGATATCACAGTCATGAATAACAGCAGTGGCAAGTCATATCCATATGGACTTCAGCAAGACATTGGAGTAAAAGTTTCATCACAATCCACATCGGGTATTTGATGAAAACGTTACCACAAGCCTAGCCTTATTAGGTTACTATCTTTCTACCTGCACCGATCTCGAAAGATCTACTTGTTCCTAGTGAGTTTTACCCCTTCAGAAGCACCCAACAAATTTCATAATTTGTTGAAGTGCGTGGAGTTCAACTAGATACAATGCATCTGGTTACCTGGAAGTTACCACTTCGTATGATCTGCTGATAATTAGTAGGGCCACTATAATCATGATGCTGACCTTCCTGTCACCGTCTATGAGGAAACTAAAGTATCTTTCGGGTGGCTGAGGTCACTTACTAATATCCGCGGGGTGGCTAAGGTTTGTCGAGTCCAATTGAATTCTTAGGTTCTACCAAATTTTCAATAACTATTTGTGGTTATGAAATAACTTCCGGCTCTACCATACTCTCACTGAATTCTTTTGAAAAAGATCTCTTTTATAAAAAGGTGACGAGTCATGAACAATGCAATTATTGATCTTGAAATGGTAGAAGTTAAACCCTTGCAAAAGTTTGGGATAACCCACAAACTGCCATTACTGAAACGAGCCTTGAGTTTGTCCGGATTCTGGTTTTAAACTGAAAATAGATAACTCTATATCTCAACATTTTCAAGATATATTATCCTTCTATTTCCATATAAAAACAAAGGCACTAATTTAGATGGAACCAAATTCAATTGGCATGCAGCTGTTTCCAGTGTATAACACCTGAATGGAAAAAAGGTCATTCAACATTACTCATCAAGGAACGCATCCACGGATGAGTAACCTGTGAGAGAATCAAGTTCTCAATATTATCATGATAGAATACCTAGCATAAGTATCGACATCTTCGATCACTTCGAAGAATTCTGATACTTGCAACATATGGTTTTTTACTTTATTCTTATATCTATGAACTTCTAAAAATCTTTGAACTTTACATTTTAACGAGTACGTGTCGAAAACCAGAGAAATCATAGGTAAAACAAAATAAAGTAAGAGTACCATCTTCTTGTCCCAAAGGACACTGGACAACATATATTTTCATGTATAAGCCCCAAGAGTTTACTAACTCAAATTCCGTGTGTTTGTAAGTTGATTACTGTATTTTGGTTAAGAATGTCTTACACCGTTATTCAACGCACCTTATCTTATCCTCAACTGATAAAGGTAAATGTTTTTTTCAAAAATTATATCCCGCTTTATAAAATAAAGAGACAAATATATCGGTTTTTTAAAAATTGGTGCATAACAACGGTTATTCAAAACCAAATATTTGTCGTTAGGCAAAACCATGTGATTTAATCCAATATCATCAATTACTATGAATTCCGATATTTAGGATCAAAGTCACCAATTTCCCAATATTCTACTCCTTCTCAACATCTGTAACGTCATACAGATGTGAGATTCTAATATGGTATATACATACCCTGAAGTCAGAATCAATTGGGAAAACAATTTTCAATTATAATATCACAGAAATTCTGAAACATAAATACTTTAAAGGGGTGGCCGGGTATTCCTAGTAATACCTCTTCCATTGTCCAGATTTATGACAGTAATCGCAATTTCCTTTGCCCTCATTCCAACCCTTTATATGTCTTTACATCTTACCTTTTGTACACAAACTTATAATAATTGGTTTTCTTCCTTCCCTACCTTTCAGCACCATCCTAAGATTTGGAAGAAGACTATCCAACAAAGCGTAACCGATGTACTCTTCTAGTACAAAAAACTCTCAACTTGAGAGAAGGTTCAACTTGAGAGAAGGTGAAGGAGGAGAGACAATAGAATTATACAATCCAATTTCTATAGAACTTGTGACCATTTTCGGACTGAAATAAATTTCTTCAAGTTCGTATATAACTATACGATGATCTTTCCAAGCAATATGAATTATCGTAGTGAGACGACGTGTTCTGGAGAAATCAAAAGGAAAGTAGGAGTAGTAGGGATATATGCGACTTTGTCGTGATTCATGACAATCCAAAACCAGATGGTAAAAATGTTCGGTCAATTTGGTTTACGAGTTTTAGTTTAAGGTCTTTTATGGTCGCAAATCAGAGAGAAAAGAAATACTCAGCGTGCACTCTCTCAAGATTAGATTGGTTAATCATTTTATCTAATCAGGATGGTTTCCACTATATCCTCGAATTCTCCTTCAAACCCTAAAATGAGAACTAATCGGTATCATGTACACTTTAAAAGTTCGCTAACCATTCAGCCGGGTTGGTGTTGGTACTCCGAGAGAGGTCCCCCGTGCTTTTGTACGGACCCAATTTAATAACCTCATTTCCGCAGAGCTATAATCTCGTTAACACTTTCTAGACACCTAATAAGTTAACTAATTGTGAAGTGAAAATCTTTCGAGGAGTAATACCTACTCATCAATAGGAAACGGGATCCAACTATCGTTGTGTGATTGTTGGGGTCAAAAATTACACCCCGGTTGACCAAGTCAAAGTCAAGTTAACCCCAAACCAAGTGGGCCCAAACTCAGGTCAAGTGGGCTCATACCCGAGTCGAGCCCGAACATGAAGCGGCTGACCTCCCCCATGCCAAAATAAAAATTATGTAATAAATAATTTTGATGTAATTTTTTATGCATGAATGTAAGAAAATGGGCATGAAGCCAAATTTTTGTAAAACCCATGGCTCATGTGCAAAAGAAAAGAGCACATGAGGCATGAGATGGGCAAAATGCCATTTTGTAAAGCCCAAGGGGCTATATGTAAATGTGTAAGCCTATATAAGACATGATGATGAAATAAAAAAGAACTTTTTTCATTCTCTAACTCGAGGGTTTTTGTGCCGCCTCCTCAAGTTTCTAAACCTTCTCCCTTTTTTCGAATTAAATCAAGAGTTTCACTCTTCCTTTTCCAAAAATAAATAGTTTTTCACCACAAAATCCACAAAAGGAAGCTCAGGTCTTCCATCCAATCTCCAAAATGAGAGATTTTTTTAAATCTCACCTCCTTTCTCCAAGATCCGGCCAACCGAGAGGAAGAAGGAGACCCATCTCCAAAAATCCCATCTTGGAAAGATTCAGGGCTCAAGGGAGAAGCCCCTTTCATCAGCTCCAAAAATATTTTAGGAGTTTAACTCCTCAAAAAAAATAAAATATATATATATATATATACATACATACATATATATATATATACAAAATAATAAATCTTTCTTTTTGGGAGTACAACTCCCAGTGCAGGGGCTAAGCCTACTTGTCCTCTCTGTAAGGAGTTCAACTCCATAAGTCAATTCGAGAGCACAACTCCCAGTGCAGGGACCAAGTCCCTTTTCTTGCTGACGCCTAGCGCCCGTGTGCCAAGCACGTGGGGCGCTGGCGCCCAGTGCCTAAGCCCCCGCATGCTAGGCAAGTGAGGCGCTCGCACCCAGTGTCCGCTTGCTAGGCATGTGAGGCGTCCGCGTCCAGCGCCCGCGTGCTAGGCACGTGAGCCGCTGACGCTTACGCGTCCTTTGGACCCCCGTAAAACTTTGCAGGGCCCCCGATATATCCAAAACCCCTTCAAAACACAACACTGCACATTGAGTTCGCATGACCTGTTTGACCCGTCAATCGGAGGTTCCATCGCTCCAAAAGCGAGGGGTAACTAACGGCAGCTTAGTCCGCGGCTGCCGGAGATTCGGATCCCCACAATCAATAAATCCCCGCCTACCCTATGCAGGGGGAATCTGTAGTACGCCTGACAAGCGCGCGCGTATTCCCATCTCAATGGGGTGACGGAAAACACCCTGCAGATTCTGGCATGCCCGGTGGGACTTATCTCTCCTCTCATATTTCGGATTAAACGTTCATGCGAACTCAATCAATATACATATCGATTGCCTGTACTGAAATCATGTTTCTATTTGCAGGCTAACAATCTCCAATTGCATTCTTCGGACGCAGCAAAAATGTCTCCAAGGACAAGCTCAGCTCTCGGCACAGCTTTCATCTCCTACACGATGAAGATGGACGCCAGGACGATCTTCCCGGCCAGTCTCGGGCAACAGTGGGAGGAGCTACTGCTACCATTTGTTTATATTCTGTTCGTGCCAGCTAGCGTCATCCCAGCTTCTCAAGCTCCAGTAACAGACAAACCGGCATCGAAAGGCAAGAGGCCAAATGTGGTGGTCTCGAAGGCGTCCTAACCCAAACGCAAGTCGGTGTTTGAACGACTTTCCTTGACCTCGGCCGGGGGCAAGGCCATCAACACCAATAGAGCAATAAGGCGTTTCGAGCAAGCTCCAGCGGTGCCCTTGACAACTGCTCGATCGTGTATCTTCTCTAAGCTCCCCGTCAATCGACTCATGATGGCTTCTTGGATGACGGATGCCCGTCAGGCCCTCAAAATCGAGAAGCTAAGACAGAAAATGCTCAGATATAGAGCCAACAAAAGGGCTAGGATTCATGCTAGGCTGAACTTCATGAGGTTCCAAGAACAGGGTTACCCCGCCAAAGATAAAGAGATGGCTGGATATGTGGTCCACACCGTCTACATGGCCGGAAATGAAGAAACAAACCCTCCTGTACTTCACAGCCATAGTGATGATATGGTTGACGCTACCCAGCATCGGCTCGGTCTAAATGATGAAGAGCCCGCTCAGGCCGATAAGCCAGAGGAGCTCGTGGTGCCTGCGAAATTGAGCTCAGGCAATGAGGATGACCCGGTTGTCATATCCGGAACTATAGAACAAGTATTATTTCGATGGCTTCAAAGGCAGCTTCAGGACAGGGACGAGAAGTTAGCCAAGGTACAGTCTAAGGTCGACGAACGCAATTACATCAGAATCAAATTTTGGTTCATGAGCCGAGGATTGATGCCCGGAGGCAGCCAACTGATACCCTTTCAGCCTAAGAGCGGAGCGCCTTCGCGAAAAACGGCCGCGATCAGCCTCCGGTCCCTTCGATACACACACCGAACGTCGTAAGCGGACATCAGGAGAACCTAATACCGACCAACCTCGAAAACCGGTGGTGGGAAGGGGAGGGGAATCGCCTCTGAAAGAGAAACTGGATAAGGTCTATTCTTTCAAAAGGGACAAAGTCCACAAGACATTTAAGGACGCCCTAAGAAACGGTCTACAACTACCAGAATAAAAAAGACCGTAAGAAGAGAATATGACTGACGACCCCAAATATTGCCCCTATCACAGAGTGATAGGTCATGCCATTGAGGACTGTTTCGTCTTCAAAGATTGGGTCGAAAAGCGATATAAGGCAGGAGAGATAGAACTGTCTAAAGGCATGTTAGCAAACAGTCAAGCTGCGACCGCCAATTTTATAGGAACGGAGACCGAAGTCCTTCGGGAACCTGATTCTCTCAGACATCTGCCTTTCCATGAAAGGAGCGGACCAAGGCAACAAGCTAAGAGCCAAGCGAGCAACATTGCCGATGAAGAAGCAATAGACGGGTACACAACCCATACTGTCTACATGATGGAGCTCAGAGGAACAAGTCCTCCTATGCTTTATAGCCATGACAATGACGCGGTTGTTGCCGTCCAACACCGGCTCGATTCAAATGATGGAGAGCCCGCTCAAACCATTGAGCCAAAGGAACCCGTGGTTCGTGCTGAATCAAGCTCAGACGGTAAGGGTGACCCCGTTGTCGTACCCGGAACTATAAAACAAGCATTATCCCAATGGCTTCAAAAGCAGCTTCAGGACAGGGACAAGAAGATGGCCAAGGTCTATTCCAAAGTCGACGAGCTGGTAAACGTCATGGCAGATCTCACGACCCAAGTCGCTCGATCGCAATTACAGCAAGATCAAATTTTGATTTGTGACCCAGGGCGATGCTCCCTCCAACCCAAAAGCGGAACACTTTTGCGAAAAACGGCCGCAATCAGCTTCTAGTCTCTCCAATACGTACACTGAATGGGCTAAGCGGACAGCAGGCGAACCAAAGACTGATCGGCCTCAAGGACCAGCATTAGTAAAAGGCACCCACTCCAATGGAGAGAAAGAAGAAGGTATACTCCTTCAGGAGGGATGAAGCCCGCAAAATATTCGTGGACGTCTTGAACAACGGTCTGCAACTGCCTGTTCCAAAGAGGCCATATGAAATGAACATGACCGGCAATCCCATATACTGCCCATATCATAGAATGGTTAGTCATACCATTGAAGACTGCTATGTTTTCAAAGATTGGGTGGAGAACCAATACAAACTTGGGAAAACCTTACAGTCGTCAGATATACCGACAAGCCACAGAGCTACGGTCATCAACACAACTCCGCCAAGATCAAAGTTCGAGGAGCTGGGATAAGCAAACGGACCACCTCTAAGTCCTTAAACTGGGAATGTAAATAAAAAGTGTGTAAATAAAAACAAAAGAAAAGCCGAAATGATGTGGCAACTCGCAATAAAAATCAGCGAGTAAAAATAAACATGAAAAATAAAGCCGAAACGATGGGGCAACCGTGAATAAATAAAGCCGAAATAATAGGGCAATCGCGACCTTCACGATAAGAAAAGCTGAAATGATAGAGCAATCGTGGTGTAAAAAAACGTTGGTGAATGATGAGTCGCTCCTGGTACCATATTCCAGTGCAGCGATGCAGACGCCAATCAAATTCTGAATCCCTAAATTCCCAACGGCGAATGATGAGTCGCTCCTGGTACCATATTCCAGTGCAGCGATGCAGACGCCAACCAAAATCCAAATTCCGAAATGACGAATGATGAGTCGCTCCTGGTACTATATTCCAGTGCAGCGATGCAGACGCCAACCAAAATTTCAAGTCTCTGAATGTCCTAACGGCGAATGATGAGTCGCTCCTAGTACCATATTCCAGTGCAGCGATGCAAACGCCAACCAAAATCCAATTGCCCAAAATTCTCTCAGTCTTACGGTTAGTCCCCAAATTGACTACCGTATACAATCCACGAGCTCAGATAATTCTCATCATACCCATGCCTACTACAATCACCCGTCTAGCGGCCGGTCTCCGCCCTTGGAATTATGCTCCATTTGGGAAGACCTACTCATGTGTCCTCACGATATACGAGGAGAACAAACTTACGAGATCCTCTCGACTCGTAAGAAAACACCTTCGTGGGATCCTTACGACTCATGAAGGAAAAACACACTTGGGGGTCCTCACGACTGCTAACGAGAAAATGCACCTACGGGATCCTTACGACTCATAGGGAGAAAATGCTTTTATGGGACCCTTACGGCCCATAAAATTGAAAAGCCTTAGGTGATAGGGATCTAAACCTGTCCCCTAAGCTATCGCTTCCCAATAAGCAAAGGCAAATGATGATTCGCTCCTCATGCCATATCCCAGTGTAGCGGTGCTGAAGCCGACCCAAAAACCAATTCCCAAATGCTCCCGGGGCAAATGATGAGTTGCTCCTGGCATTATTCCAGTACAGCAATGCAGACGCCGATCAAAACCAAAATCCCCAAATCCTCTCATGACAGATGATGATTCGCTCCTGGTACCATATTCCAGTGTAGTGATGCCGATGTCAACCCAAATCAAACCAACAAGCTCTGCGGCGGAATCATACTTCGTCCCAGAATGTACCCCATATCGAAATCATGCTTCGTCTCGGGATATCTACCTTCCCTGCCGGAATTATGCTCCGTCTCGGAATCAGGTCAACCAGCGACACTCCATGCCGGGGACAAGTCGAATAGCCAGCGACACTCCATGCCGGGGACAAGTCGAATAGCCAGCGACACTCCATGCCGGGGACAAGTCGAACAGCCGGGGACACTCCGCGCCGAGAACAAGTCGACCAGCGACACTCCGTACCGGGGACAAGTCAAACAACCAGCGACACTCCGTGCCGATGACAAGTCGACCAGCGACACTCCGTGCTGGGGAAACGTCGAACAGCGACACTCCGTGCCGGAGACAAGTCGAACAGCCAGCGACACTCCGCGCCGAGGACAAGTCGGCCAGCGACACTCCGTGTCGGGGACAAGTCGAACAACCAGCGACACTCCGTACCGGCGACAAGTCGACCAGCGACACTCCGTGCCGGGGACACGTCGACCAGCGACACTCCGTGCCGGGGACACGTTGACCAGTGACACTCCGTCTCAGGAAAACGTCAAACAGACAATCCGCCTCGGAGACACGTCAAGCATCGACCATCCATATCGTAAAAAGGGCAGTGCCAGCTTCCCAAAAGCGGGAACCAAATCAAGTCGCCTCCACGTGAAAGAAGATCCATCAATTTCATGCACACGACCCACATGTGGTGTGCATTTATTGATGGGGGCACTTTGTTGGGGTCAAAAATTACACCCCGGTTGACCAACTCAAACTCAAGTCAACCCCAAACCAAGTGGGCCCAAGCCCAGGTCAAGTGGGCTCATGCCCGAGTCGAGCCCGAACATGAAGCGGCCGGCCTCCCCTATGCCAAAATAAAAATTATGTAATAAATAATTTTGATGTAATTTTTTATGCATGAATGTAAGAAAATGGGCATGAAGCCAAATTTTTGTAAAACTCATGGCTCATGTGCAAAAGAAAAGAGCACATGCGGCATGGGATGGGCAAAATGCCATTTTGTAAAGCCCAAGAGGCTATATGTAAATGTGTAAGCCTATATAAGGCAACATGATGATGAAATAAAAAAGAACTTTTTTCATACTCTCAAACTCTAGGGTTTTTGTCTCTTTCTCCTTCCTCAAGATTCTAAACATTCTCCTATTTTTTTGAATTAAATCAAGAGTTTCACTCTTTCTTTTCCAAAAATAAATAGTTTTTCACCATAAAACCCACAAAGAGAAGCTCATATCTTCTATCCAATCTCCAAAATGAGAGATTTTTTTTAAATCTCACCCCTTTCTCCAAGATCCGGCCAACCGAGAGGAAGAAGAAGGAGACCCATCTCCTAAAATCCCATCTTGGGAAGATCCAGGACTCAAGGGAGAAGCCCCTTTCATCAGCTCCAAAAATATTTTAGGAGTTTAACTCCTCAAATATATATATATATACATATATATATATATACAAAATAATAAATCTTTCTTTTTGGGAGTACAACTCCCAGTGCAGGGGCTAAGTCCACTTGTCCTTTCTGTCAGGAGTTCAACTCCATAAGTCAATTCGGGAGCACAGCTCCCACTGCAGGGACCAAGTCCCTTTTCTTGCTGACGCCTAGCGCTCGTGTGCCAGACACGTGGGGCGCTGGCGCGCCTAAGCGTCCGCGTGCCAGGCACGTGGGACGCCCGCGCCCAGTGCTCGCTTGCTAGGCACGTGGGGCGCCCGCGTGGTAGGCACGTGAGGCGCTGGCGCTCACACGTCCTTTGGACCCCCTTTTCCGCCTCATTTTATATACACTCCACACTAAAATTATATCCCCCGTTAGAAAATTTTTCTAACAGGTCGTTGCCCCGCACCCCATAAGGGGTCTGCTAGCCCCTTGACCCTCAGCCCGCTATCCGGGTAGCGGGACCCCCGTAAAACTCTGCGGGCTCCCGATATATCCAAAACCCCTTCAAAACACAACACTGCACATCGAGTTCGCATGACCTGTTTGACCTGTCAATCGGAGGATCTCTCGCTCCAAAGGCGAGAGGTAATTAACGGCAACTTAGTCCGCGGCTGCCGGAGATTCGGATCTCCACAATCGATAAACTTCCGCCTATCCTAGGCAGGAGGAATCTGTAGTATGTCTGACAAGCGCGCGTGTATTCTCATCTCAATGGGATGACAAAAAACACCCTACAGTGATAACCTTGACGGAAGCCGACCAAAATTACCACACTCTAGAAAGTATGCGTATGCTTGGCAAGTTTCCTTTATGTTTGAAACTCCCGATATGGTTTTTGCCCTAGGACTCAAGTGACCTTGATTAAAGATCAAAATGTCAAAGGGTCCTAGTCAAGTTCTACCCGTCATTATCTTGATTGCATTAAACCCATCCGCACGACACCTGACTAAAGATCAAAACTATCGTACGACTGTTCTAACCAATCGCATCACCATGCAACAGAAAAGTACTACAGAGTTACCGAACACTATGTCTCGACTAAAGATTGACATACGGAACACAAATACTAACTAATACTAATATGAAATGGTAGAGTGCTACGGCTGGTTTTTTACGAAAAACCTTTAACGTAATGCACTTGATGTCATTGATGGAACTCGAGTGGCTTTGAAAATGGGTGGTTTAGACTCCGCTTTTAAAACAAATGGTTTTGAAGAAAACCGAGTGGTTTATAGTAACATAAGATTTTGCTTAAGAGCGAACTCCCTGTAAAGAGATCAATGCTCTTTTCTCATCGATTGAGGTGCGGGATATTCCTAAACGAATATCTTTATGCAAAGCAAAAGAATAAGACTATAGTTTTAAATTTGGTTTCAACATCATTTAGGTTTATTTTCCTTGCATTAAACATATAATGCAGTCCCATCATTTTAAGTTTCTAGCCACAACAGAAACAACCAAAATAATATACTTTTATATGTCATCCGCACTCGCCACGGGGCCTCGGGTCTTCACCGTAAGGTTAACTTACGGCGGGATGGAGGCAGGGCTAGCGCGGATGCAAAACATATAGAAGCATCTAATCTAATATATATATATCATCACAAGCATGCGGCAAACAATATGGAATAACGGATAAATTAGGAGCCCCGCGTTTCATTTGAGCCGCAAATAAAACGCGACGTTCTCCGGTTGTATGGATAGCCCGTACAATATTGAACCAAGAGCCCTATGAGCGTGGCAAGCTACCCGTCAATCCTAGAAATGGGGCAACCCTGTCTCAATGACATGAGTGAGCCACCCGCAACTTTCTAAAATCCGGTAACTTGAGCACTCTTCCGTATGTCGATCCTCTAACCCCTACAAGTGTGGTGAGCAACCCGCCAATTTTAAAGTGAGGCAGTTCGGTCTCAAACACAATGAGATGGCTACCTACCGCACTCTAGAATCCGGCTACTCGAGCATTTCTCCTAAATTAATCCTAGTACAGAAATGAAAAATATACAATGGCGACAAAGATCTCAACTCGGACGTGTCCCAATAAAAGAATATACATCAAGCGGAATCGGCGACCACATATCGACCGCTCGTCCCGAATAAAAGAATATACAACAATATAAATCAAAAGTGTATAAACACATCTACGGGGGGCTATCCATGACGACTATCCGCTAAACCATCACAGAGATATATATACAAGCATCACATTGTGCAACCCCGTTTAATCGAACATATAGCAATTGGACGATGTTAACCAACATATATACCAAGATACAAATATAAACGATGTTAAAATTTCTACTGAAAACGGTCCAGAATTGCCCGTATGCCCAAACAGTACAAAACAAAATATAGGGCAAAAAGAGTTATAACAAAATCTAGTTTCTACAATTCCAAGCAACTGACAAAATTTGGGGTTAAACAGAGAAAATTGGGAAGATGATCTCGGCCATAATTTGTCTGTTTGTCCTCGAATTTTGTGCCAAGTTTTCTTTCTTATAATGTAGTCCACTGACATATACAAATTTTTTTCATGTGCCATTTTGAAATGGAGGGAAACATGGAATTCGAAACTAAATACGGGTAAATTTTCGGTCTCGAAACTAAAATATCGTATAATCTAGTTCTAGTGTTTGGTTTGGCTCTGATACCACTGCTGGGTTTCTTAGCGCTCGCAGCTACAGCGGAAGCAAATTACAAACGAAAATTTCTAGCGAGCATGAGGAAATCGCGATTTTAGAATCGTTCCAAACACTAAACTAGAAACTAAAGCAAGAAGCTGGCTACAAGTTATGAGACTACAGCCTTTGTAGCGTGTCCACCCAATCGTGGAAGACCCTTCCAAACTTCATAGCCGTCCAGAACATGCTTGAGAGGCGACCGCCCTTACCGAAGATGATCCACCCGAGAGAAACCAATCCAAGCTCCAGGTTCGCTCCAAAACGAACTTCGAGAAAGCAACCAACACTCCAAGCTTGCTAGAAATGAAGTATGGAGATGTAGGAATTTTTCACTTGTCAATTTCTCTCATAACAAAACTTAAGAAAGCTATCACGGAAGGAGGAAGAAGACGAGATGTGAAAGTATTAGCCATCACAAAAATGAGCTAAGTGTTGAATAGCTAGAGCGAGGCATAGGCGGATCTACATAGGCCCCTGGGTTCAATTGACCCCACTGAAATTTAGTGCCATGGATGCTAATAACGGGTTTCATATTTGAATAAGGCTTTTCAGCATAGAAGAATAAGGCTTTTCAGTTTTGAATAAAGAGATTTGACCCCATTGAACCATGCCCTATGTAGCTCAATGTATTTTTGATCCTACTGAACATAATCCTGCCTCCGCCACTGGTGAGAGGGAAATTCAACCATAACCATAAAATATGTCATAACATTTTTCAATAGAAAAATTAGCACATCCCTCTCTACCATACCTACTTTACACCTACCCTCCATCTCATTTCCTTGAATTTCCATAGAAGGAAATTTACAAATGAGGTGTCATCCTTCTACAAGTATTCTGTATAAATACGGAAAACAACCCATGGTATACGTATCGAATACATATACGTGTATATGTATAAAATATGGATAATTAAGAGAGAGAATGAATAATGAACATAATACTGGAATATATATATAATATATATATATATATGTAAATTATTAAATTAAAACTTGATTTAATAATCCGACTTAATCCTAAGCCGGCTAGTATTATCAACCGTCCGATTAAAGTCCGTGTAGCTAGTACACGCATTTAATCGGACCCCTGCATGTACCAACGTACGGCCTCTACATCATATCACCTGAACCGGGAAAATTCTCTGTGTAGGACTCTAAAGACTCGACAATACGCTGATAGTGAGTTACTGGATAAATCCATTACCATAAGCACGTCAGCGGCATTGGCTGTACGTAACGGCTACCCAGGTATATGCCGAAAAGGAGGTCGACAATCAAGTCCGTCCGTGCCCTACTGAGCCTGAATGCAATAATCTCCGTACAGTCCGGTCTCTTCGTCTAAGAGTATTGCATACCAGGTTTACGGGGTGGATAACGTTAGACCCCTAATAACCCGATAAGCCGTGCCAGTGTCAAGTTCATCACCAACCGATAAACTACTGATCTCCAATCAGTAAATATCATCTGCCTTAGTCAGGGACTTATGGTGATGGCTTAATCGAACACAACACGACATCAACTCCCTATACCAGGAGAGACGAATCCCCGACGATCGCTCACGGCCTTCATGTGGCTTAAGACTGTATCCAACTAAAACCTGTATGCATAACTCCTTTGAGCCGTGGTAGGGAAGTAATCTAAGTAGAGTGGGAACTCACATGAGACAATGACGATCTCATGTCAACAGACTGATCTCTACTCATGTCACTAAAGAACTACTATCTGACGATAGGTATAATATTATTTAGAAGTTCTCGGCGAGTCCGTCCAGTGTACTCACCTCCAGTGAACACATGTATACTATCTTAAGTGACAAAACACTAATAGCTTGTGAGACCGGCCACCGTCTCTCGTCGGGGTGTAGAAACATATACACCAGTCTAATCCGGAATATTGATGCCCAGTCTCGATACTCTCTCGACTAGAAACATTTAAGGATGTGCTTATGGGCTATCCAGTTCCCAATTATATGATCGCCATCATAATGCTGGTAACCAAGCAAGAATCCTATGGGCTTTATCATTATGTGTTAGCGACATGTAATAAAACGTATACACATAATGATAAAGACAAACCAGATAGCATATTATCATCTCGAGTAAGATTGTTCTACCCGTATTGGTCCTCCCTCAATTACTATAATTGTCTGTCTACAATTACAATAAATTCCTCAAGGGCACTATATCCAACAGTTTTCATACTTCTCGCTCCATTTTTTTAACTTTTTGATATTTTTCAAAAAGGGAGAAAATATTCATAAATATCATATCCATGTTAATGCTTTAATGGCCATAAAATTCGACTTAGATCATTCGACTTCATGCAATGCTTCTTGAAAAATAGTATCAGTGACACGGGACACTGGTATGAGTTTAATTTTTTTTCAACTGAGCATGAATTGAGGGGGAGCATTAAATCGAATTTTTATTATTTATATATCATGAATTTTGTAAATAAGTTTTGCTAAATATCAAAAAGAGGGAGATTGTTGACATCCATGTCACACGATCCTGTTTCAATTATTTAGTTCAAAACTTTATTTAAACGAATTTATAAGTTACTGATGACGTTTCTAAGTTTATGTCTTGAATACAATATGCACGAATATCAAATAATCAAGCGAGATTGCCTACAATGTGATACACACACAAAACGATGACATGACAACTTGAAGCAAGTGATAATATGATGCAAGCCTAATCAAGATTCAATGACGCCTCAACATAATGATTCAAGGAAATGAAGTTAATCGAAGAACCAAAATGAAGATAGAAGTTATAAGTGTTTTACTTGTTTAGTGATGATCTCATAAAGTTAGCAACCTAATTCCAACTTGTTTTTAATGCTCAAGACGTCTCCCTCTCTTTCAGAGACGTCTAGCCTATTCGTTGGAATTCAAACTGCCAAGTTTTCAAAATCAAATTAACACCCATGTCAGAAAACAGATGCCTGTCTCATAAGATTTTGAACACCAGACGTCATCCCCTGACATCTCCTTCCTAAATTCAGAATATTGGATATCTTTCTGGGACAGCTATACAGACGTCAATAGAAGGAATTTGATCATGGGAAGACGTCTCCTACAGACGTCTTCACGTGCAGTTTTTAACCGTTAACTCTGAATTTGAATTTCGGGTCGAATGGATTTTAACGCTGTTTTCTTCTCTAACCGTCTCTAACGGCTATTAACTGTTTTATGACAGTTTTTGGCAGTTATGGGCAGTTGGGATAACTTCCCATTCGATCCCTATAAATACCCATGGGATCTCACACTTTCTAATCATCTATTCATTGCAAATTCTTTTGAGAAAATCTTCGTGTTCACGCGCTTTCACTTGCTCAAATTCTTTTCATTTCCATAGAGCCAAAACTTGTTCTATTCTCTCAAATTAATCCATGTGCAACGCCGGTGATAATCTATTGAGATAATAGGATTGAGAGTACGTGTTTATCATTTGTAATAATGATTGTAACCCACGAGAAAGGGCGTTTCTCAACCCACGAGATGGGGTGCTTCATTTCGTCCTCTGTCTTTTGTGCTCTTGGACACCTTGTTGAGGTAAAAATTTACACACCGGTTGACCGAGTCAAAGTCAAGATCAACCCCCAAGCTAGGTGGGCCCAAGCCCAGGTCAAGCGGGCCCATGCCCAAGTCGAGCCCGCGGCCAGCCTCCCCATGCCAACAACGAAATCATATCATAAATAATTTTTATGTAATTTTTTATGCATGGATGTAAGCAAAATGGGCATAAAGCCAAATTTTTGTAAGCCCATGGCTTATGTGCAAAAAGAAATGGCACATGAGCCATGGGATGGGCAAAACGCCATTTTGCAAAGCCCTAGGGGCTATATGTAAATATGTAAGCCTATATAAGGCAAAATGATGATGAATAAAATATACACACTTTTTTCATTCTCTCAAAACCCTAGGGTTTGTATCTTTTTCCCTTTTCTGAAGGTCTCAAACCTTCTTCTTTCTTCTGAATTAAATCAAGAGTTTTACTCTTTCTTTTCAAAAACAAAATAGTTTTTCACCACCAAACCCACAAAGGGGAACTTGGATCTGTCTTTAGATCCCCAAAAGGAGAGATTTTGAGATCTCACATCTCTTGATTATCAAGATTCAGCTAACAAAGGAGGAAGAAGAAGAACCCCTTTTACTAAACCCAAAAAAAAAAACACACTCAGGAGTCCAACTCCTCTTTGATTTCTCTCCCGAGAAATTTTTTTGGCTAAAAGCCTCTTTTCCTCGTCGGCGCAGAGCGCCCACGTGGCGCGCTTGCGCTCAAGCGCAAAGCGCTCACGTGCCGACACGTGGCGCGCTTGCACAACAGCGCCCTGCGCTCGAGTGCAAAGCGCCCACGTGCCGACACGTAGCGCGCTTGCGCTCCAGCGCAAGCGCTCGAGCGCAAGTCGCCCCAGTGCCGACACGTGGCGCGCTTGCGCTCAAGAGCAAGTCGCCCCCGTGCTGACACGTGGCGCATTTGCGCTCAAGCGCAAGTCGCCCCCGTGCCGACATGTGGCGCACTTGCGCTCGAGCGTCAGGCGCTGGAGCGCAAAGCGCCCACGTGCCGACACGTGGCGCGCTTGCGCTACAGCACCCTGCGCTCAAGCGGAGAGTGCCCATGTGCCGACACGTGGCACTCTAGCGCCTGAGCGCACAGCACCTAGGCGCACAGCGCCCAAGGTGCTACCCCACGCATCCTTTGGATGCTTTTTCCCCCTCTTTTTATGTATATACATATATATATACATATGTATACATATATGCACACACACATACACCACGACACTGTCCCTGTTAGAAAAAAATTTCTAACGGGGCCCTGCCCCGCACCCCGCAAAGGGGCTGCTAGCCCCCTTGACCCCCAGCCCGCTATCCGGGTAGCGGGATCCCCGTAAAAACTCTGCGGGGCCCCCGATATATCCAAAACCCCCTTCAAAACACAACACTGCACATTGAGTTCGCATGACCCGTTTAACCCGTCAATCGGAGGTTCCCTCGCTCCAAAGGCAAGGGGTAATTAACGGCAGCTTAGTTCGCGGCTGCCGGAGATTCGGATCCCCACAATCATTTAACCCCAGCCTACCTTAGGCAGGGGGAATCTGTAATGCGCCTGACAAGCGCGCGCGTATTCCCATCTCAATGGGGTGACGAAAAACACCCTACAGATTCTGGCACACCCGGTGGGACCAATGTCTCCTCCTATATTTCGGGTTAAACGTTCATGCGAACTCAATCAATATACATACCTATATTTAAACTAAAATAATGCTTTTTCATGCAGGTTTTCAAGCAATCACTCTCCAACAATGTCTCCAAGGATGATCTCAGCTCTCAGCACAACTCCCGTCTCCTACACGATGAAGATGAACTCCAGGACGATCCTTCCGGCCAGTCTCGGGCGACAATGGGAGGAGGAGCCGCTACCATTCGGCTTTATCCTGTTCGTGTCAGCTAACGCCATCCCGGCTCATCAAGCTTCAGCAATAGACAGACCGGTCTCGAAAGGCAGGAGACCGAATGTGGTAATCTCGAGGGCGCCCCAACCCAAACGCAAATCGGTGTCTGGACGGCTTTCCATGGCCCTAACTGGGGGCAAAGCCATCGGAACAAAAGAAGTTGCCAGACGTCGTGGGCAAGCCCAGGCGATACCTTCGATGGACAGATGTCTTCTCAAGCATCCCCATCGCTCGGCTTATGGCAGCTTCCCGAAGAGCAGAAGCCTGCCAAGCGCTTAAGGCAAAGAAGCTGAGGCAGAAGCGGCTCAGATATAGAACCAACAAAAGGGCTAGGGCTCTGGCCATGTTAAAATTTATGAATTTCCAAAGCCCGGACCGCTCCGCGAAACCAGCTGCCAGTGATGAAAGAATGGCTGAATGTGTTATCCACACTGTCTACATGGCCGGATATAAAGAAACGAACCCTTCTCTTCTTCACAGCCATGGTGATGATATGGTTGACGCTACCCAGCATCGGCTCAATCTAAATGATGAAGAGCCCGCTCAGGCCGATAAGCCAGAGGAGCCCGTGGTTCCTGCGGAATTAAGCTCAGGCAATAAAGATTACCCGGTTGTCATAGCCGGAACTACAGAACAAGCATTATTCCAATGGCTTCAAAGGCAATTTTAGGACAGGGATGAGAAGATAGCCGAGGTCTATTCTAAAGTCGACGAGCTGGCAAACGTCGTGGCAGATCTCGCGACCCAAGTCTCCCGATTGCAATTACAGCATAATCAAATTTTGGTTCATGAGCCAGGGATTGATACCCGGAGGCAGCCAGCTGATACCCCTTCAACCAAAGGGCGGAGCACCTTCGCGGAAAACGGCCGCAATCAGCCTCCAGTCCCTCCGACACATACGCCGGGGGGGAATCGCCTCTGAAAGAGAAACTGGAGAAAGTCTATTCCTTCAAAAGGGAAAAATCCACAAGATATTCAGGGACGCCCTAAGAAACGGTCTACAACTGCCGGAATCAAAGAGACCGCAAGAAGCGAATATGACCGACGACCCAGAATATTGCTCCTATCACAGGGTGATAGGCCATGCCATTGAGGACTGCTTCGTCTTCAAAGATTGGGTCGAAAGGCAATACAGGACGGGAGAGATAGAACTGTCTAAAGGCGCCTTAGCAAACAGTCAAGCTACGACCGCCGATTTCATGCAAATGGAGACCGAAGCCTTTCGGGAACCTAATCCTCCCAGACATGTGCCATTATCTGAAAAGGGCGAACCAAACACCGATCGGCCTCGAGAACCAGCATCAGTAAAGGCACCTACTCCAATGGAGAGAAAGAAGAAGGTATACTCCTTAAGAAGGGATGAAGTCCGCAAAATATTCATGGACGCCTTGAACAACGGTCTGCAACTGCCTGTTCCAAAGAGGCCACAGGAAATGAACATGACCGGCAATCCCGTGTACTGCCCATATCATAGAGTGGTGGGTCATACTATCGAAGACTGCTATATTTTCAAAGATTGGGCAGAGGACCAATATAAGCTTGGAAAAACCTCACAAATCTCGGATGTATCGGCAAGCCACAGAGCTAGGTCATCAACACAGCTCCGCCAAGATCAAAGTTCAAGGAGCTGGGATAAGCAAAAAGGACCACCACGTCGTTAAACTGGGAACAGCTGACCACTACGTCATTAAACTGGGAACAATCGACCTCTAAGTCGTTAAACTGGGAATGTAAAAATATACATATATATATATATGTAAATAAAAAAATGTGTAAATAAAAGAAAAATAGAGAAAAGACGAAATGATGCGGCAACTCGCAATTAAAATCAGCGAGTAAAATAAAGATGAAAATAAAGCCGAAATGATGGGGCAACCGCGAATAAAAGCCGAAATGATAGGGCAATCGCGATCTTCGCGATAAGAAAAGCTGAAAGGATAGAGCAATCGCGGTAAAACAAAAAGAAAAAAAAAGAAAAAAAAACACAAACAAAATTCCAATTTTTCAAAATTCCCTCGGCCCTACGGTTAGTCCCCAAATTGACTACCGTATACAATCCACGGGCTCAAATAATTCTCATCATACCTATGATAGACCTCTAAGTCTTTAAACTGGAAACAGATGACCTCCAAGTCGTTAAACTGGAAACAGATGACCACCAAGTCGTTAAACTGGAAACAGATGACCTCCAAGTCGTTAAACTGGAAACAGATGACCTCCAAGTCGTTAAACTGGAAACAGATGACCTCTACGTCATTAAACTGGAAACAGATGACCTCCAAGTCGTTAAACTGGAAACAGATGACCTCTACGTCATTAAACTGGAAACAGATGACCACGATGTCGTTAAACTGGAAACAGATGACCTCCACGTCGTTAAACTGGAAACAGATGACCACCACGTCGTTAAACTGGAAACAGATGACCTCCAAGTCGTTAAACTGGAAACAGATGACCTCCAAGTCGTTAAACTGGAAACAGATGACCTCTAAGTCGTTAAACTGGAGACAGTAGACCTCTAAGTCTTTAAACTGGAAACAGATGACCACCACGTCGTTAAACTGGAAACAGATGATCTCTAAGTTGTTAAACTGGAAACAGTCGACCTCTAAGTCATTAAACTGGGAACGAGGGAAATCCACTCATGTGTCCTCACGATACACAAGGAGAACAAACCTTTGTGGGATCCTTACGAGTCACAAAGGAAAAACACACTTAGGAGTCCTCACGACTCCTAAGGAGAAAATACACCTGCGGGATCCTTACGACTCGCAGGGAGAAAATGCTTTTATGGGACCCTCACGGCCCATAAAATTGAAAAGTCTTAGGTGACATGGATCTAAACCTGTCTCCTAAGCCATCGCTTCCCAACCCCCAAGTGGCGAATGATGAGTCACTCCTGGTACCATATTCCAGTGCAGCGATGCAGACGCCAACCAAATTCCAAATCCAAATTCCCAAGTGGCGAATGATGAGTCGCTTCTGGTACCACATTCCAGTGCAGCGATGCAGACGCCAACCAAATTCTAAATCCCAGCGGCGAATGATGAGTCGCTCCTGGTACCATATTCCAGTGCAGCGATGCAGACGCCAACCAAAATCTAATTTTCAAAATTCTCCCAGCCCTACGGCCTGACTGCCGTATACAATCCACGGGCTCAAATGATTCTCGTCATACCCATGCCCCACTTCAATCATCAGTTACGCGGCTGGTCTCCGCCTTTGGAATTATGCTCCATTGAGAAGACCCACTCATGTGCCCTCACGATACATGAGGAGAACAAACCTTTGTGGGATCCTTACGAGTCACAAAGGAAAAACACACTTAGGAGTCCTCACGACTCCTAAGGAGAAAATACACCTGCGGGATCCTTACGACTCGCAGGGAGAAAATGCCTTTATGGGACCCTCACGGCCCATAAAATTGGAAAGCCTTAGGTGATAGGGATCTAAACCTATCTCCTAAGCCATCGCTTCCCAACCCCCAAGTGGCGAATGATGAGTCGCTCCTGGTACTATATTCCAGTGCAGCGATGCAGACGCCAACCAAATTCCAAATCCCATACCCCGATGGCGAATGATGAGTCGCTCCTGGTACCATATTCCAGTGCAGTGATGCAGACGCCGACAAAGTCCCGAAATTTCCGACCCTACGGTTTGGATCATACATCCTGCAAAACCGTATACAATCCACGGGCGTAAAACAATCCCAATCTCTCCAAAATATAAAAATAAAAAAAATGGTATGTCCACAAGCAAAATGGGCACGGATGAAAACCCGAAAGGGCTCCGTGAGTAAAAACAGCAGGACTGCCGGCGAGTTTGTGAAAACCCGAAAGGGCGCAAACTCGTAAAAAAAAAGAAGAAAAAATGAAATGCACTCGCAAAGTCCTCTCGACTTTGTGAGGAGAAAATTCCCGCATGAGATCCTTACGACTCACAAAAGAGCAACACACTTAGGGGTCCCCACGACTCCTAAGAAGAAAATACACCTACGAGATCCTTTCGACTCGTAGGGAGAAAATGCTTTTATGGGATCCTTACGGCCCATAAAATTGAAAAGTCTTAGGTGATAGGGACCTAAAACCTGTCTCCTAAGCCATCGTTTCCTAATAAGCAAACGCAAATGATGATTCGCTCCTGGTACCATATTCCAGTGTAGCGATGCTGATCCTAAAAAAAAACCAATTCCTAAATCCTCTCATGACAAATGATGATTCGCTCCTGGTACCATATTCCAATGTAGCGATGCTGATGTCAATCCAAATTAAATCAAACCAACAACCTCTACGGCAGAATCATGCTCCGTCCCAGAATTTACCCCGTGTCGAAATCATGCTTCGCCTTGGTGTATCTGCCTTCCCTGTCGGAGTTATGCTTCGGCTCGGAATTAACCAACGACCTCCTCGTCGGAATTATGCTCCGTCTCGAAAAAGTCAAAGCGACACTCCGCGCCGGGGAAAAGTCGATCAGCGATACTCCGTGCCGGGGAAAAGTCAACCCGACACTCCGCGCCGGGGAAAAGTCGATCAGCGACACTCCGTGCCGGGGAAAAGTCAACCCGACACTCCGCGCCGGGAAAAAGTCGATCAGCGACACTCCGTACCGGGGAAAAGTCAACCAGCGACACTCCGTGCCGGGGAAAAGTAGATCGGCGACACTCCGTGCCGGGGAAAAGTCAACCCGACACTCCGCGCCGGGGAAAAGTCGATCAGCGACACTCCGTGCCGGGAAAAAGTCGACCCGACACTCCGCGCCGGGGAAAAGTCGATCAGCGACACTCCGTGCGGGGGAAAAGTCGACCAGCGACACTCCGTACCGGGGAAAAGTCGATCAGCGACACTCCGTGCCGGGGAAAAGTCAACCCGACACTCCGCACCGGGGAAAAGTCGATCAGCGACACTCCGCGCCGGGGAAAAGTCGATCAACGACATTCCGCGCCGGGGAAAAGTCGATCAGCGACACTCCGCGCCGGGGAAAAGTCAACCAGCGACACTCCGCGCCGGAGAAAAGTCGATCAGCGACACTCCGCGCCGGGGAAAAGTCCATCAGCGACACTCCGTGCCGGGGAAAAGTCAACCCGACACCCCGCGCCGGGGAAAAGTCGATCAGCGACACTCCGCGTCGGGGAAAAGTCCATCAGCGACACTCCGTACCGGGGAAAAGTCAACCCGACACTCCGCGCCGGGGAAAAGTCGATCAGCAACACTCCGTGCCGGGGAAAAGTCGACCAGCGACACTCCGCGCCGGGGAAAATTCGATCAGCGACACTCCGTGCCGGGGAAAAGTCGACCAGCGACACTCCGCGCCGGGGAAACGTCAAGCAGACACTCCATGCCGGGGACACGTCAGCAAGCGACACTCTGCATCGGGGAAACGGCCAACACAGACACTCTGCATCAGGGAAACGTCCAACAACGACACTCCGCCTCGGGGAAACGTCGGCCAGCGACACTCCGTGCCGAGGACACGTCTACCAAATCGCTCCGGATCAGAGCGTCGACGTTCCATGTCGCAAAAAGGGCAGTGCAGGCTTCCTACAAAGCAGGAACCGGATCGCTCCGGGCAAGGGAAACGTCTACCACGGACACTCTGTCTCGGAGACGCGTCAAGCGTCGACCGTCCACGTCGTAAAAAGGGCAGTGCATCCCCAAAAGTGGGAACCAAAGCAAGTCGCCTCACGTGAAAGAAGATCCATCAATTTCATGCACACGACCCACATTTGCGGTGTGCATTTATTGATGGGGGGCAATTTGTTGGGGTAAAAATTTACACCCCGGTTGACCGAGTCAAAGTCAAGGTCAACCCTCAAGCTAGGTGGGCCCAAGCCCAGGTCAAGCCCGCGGCCAGCCTCCCCATGCCAACAACGAAATCATGTCATAAATAATTTTTATATAATTTTTTATACATGAATGTAAACAAAATGGGCATAAAGCCAAATCTTGTAAGCCCATGGCTTATGTGCAAAAAGAAATGGCACATGAGCCATGAGATGGGCAAAACGCCATTTTGCAAAGCCCAAGGGGCTATATGTAAATATGTAAGCCTATATAAGGCAAAATGATGATGAATAAAATATACACACTTTTTTCATTCTCTCAAAAACCTAGGGTTTGTATCGCTTTCCCTTTTCTGAAGGTCTCAAACCTTCTTCTTTCTTCTGAATTAAATCAAGAGTTTTACTCTTTCTTTTCAAAAACAAAATAGTTTTTCACCACCAAACCCACAAAGGGGAACTTGGATCTGTCTTTAGATCCCAAAAAGGAGAGATTTTGAGATCTCACATCTCTTGATCTTTAAGATCCAGCTAACAAAGGAGGAAGAAGAAGAACCCCTTTCACTAAACCAAAAAAAAAACACTCAGGAGTCCAACTCCTCTTTGATTTCTCTCCCGAGAATTTTTTTGGCTAAAAGCCTCTTTTCCTCGTCGGCGCTCAAGCGCAGAGCGTCCACGTGCCGACACGTGGCGCGCTTGCGCTTAAGCGCTTGCGCCCGAGCGCAAGTCGCCCCCGTGCCGACACGTGGCGCGCTTGCGCTCAAGCGCAAGTCGCCCCCGTGCCGACACGTGGCGCACTTGCGCTCGAGCGTCAGGCGCTGGAGCGCAAAGCGCCCACGTGCCGACACGTGGCGCGCTTGCGCTCAAGCGCAGAGCGCCCATGTGCCGACACGTGGCACTCTAGCGCCTGAGCGTACAGCACCTAGGCGCACAGCGCCCAAGATGCTGCCCCCACGCATCCTTTGGATGCCTTTCCCCCCTCTTTTTATGTACATACATATATATATATATACATATGTATACATATGTGCACACACACATACACCACGATACTGTCCTTGTTAGAAAAAAATTTTCTAACGGGGTGCTGCCCCGCATCCCGCAAGAGGGCTGCTAGCCCCCTTGACCCCCAGCCCGCTATCCGGATAGCGGGAGCCCCGTAAAAACTCTGCGGGGCCCCCGATATATCCAAAACACAACACTGCACATTGAGTTCGCATGACCCGTTTAACCCGTCAATCGGAGGTTCCCTCGCTCCAAAAGCGAGGGATAATTAATGGCAGCTTAGTCCGCGGCTGCCGGAGATTCGGATCCCCACAATCATTAAACCCCAGCCTACCTTAGGCAGGGGGAATCTGTAATGCGCCTGACAAGCGCGCGCGTATTCCCATCTTAATGGGATGACGAAAAACACCCTACACACCTCCTATGCTTTTGCCAAAAATCAAAATCCAATTGCTTGAATTGTGTGGATTTGGAGTGGAAAAAAATTTTCCTAGAAAGACGTGGATTAGAGAGGAAAGTGCGGCTTTCCTAGAGAATCACGAGCTAGAAAGAAAGAAGACTCATTTCTTAAGGAAACACAAGTTCAAGAGTGTGATCCTTGTGAAGAGGGATATTTGTTTTTCACATCCCTGTGAATAAGAATTCGTGTTCTTCACAACCATGGTGCAGAAATTCTGAGAAGGTGTCCTAGGCGGGAACTAGCCACATGAGCGTGGTGAACCCCAGTCAACAAATCACTGTGCTTGCATTGCTTTTACTTTTTTTCTTTTTTTGTGTTTGTGTTGATTGCCACTTTAAGTTTCTTGTTTAAACTTGTTAAATAATTTCCGCCGAAACTTGGTAATCACTTAAAATATAAGGTTTCTGCGTAAATTATTTAAACAAGTTTAAACAAGAAATTTAAAGTGGCAATCAACACAAACACAGAAAAAGAGTAAAAGCAATGCAAGCACAGTGATTTGTTAACTGGGGTTCACCATGCTCATGTGGCTAGTCCCCGCCCGAGACATCTTCTCAGGATTTCTGCACCATAGTTGTGAAGAACACGAATCACTCTTCACATGGATGTAAAGAACAAAAATCCCTCTTCACAAGATCACACTCTTGAACTTATGATTTCCTAGGAAACAAATGTTCATCCTCTCTAGCCAGTAATCCTAGAGGGGGTAAATAGGATAATTCTAACAACAAACACAAATTAAAAATCTACTTGCAATCAATTAATCAAACAAGTAATAAAAAGAGAGAAGCAATGCAAACACAAGGGTTTTAGAGAAGTTCGGGAGATCCTCTAGTCATCTTTCTTTAGGCGTTGAGCTCATTCCACTAAACACGTCTCCACCGAGACTATCATGTTGCGCACCTACAACTTCTTACACCCACGTCTCCACCGAGACAACACGTTACTTACCCGCAACCTCTCACAATCATATCACTCGACACACGAGTGTCTCTTCACCACAAGTTCTCCTTTCTTACAAAGGCTCTTTCACACTTAAGAGACTTCACTTAAGAGAAGAAGATTACAATTAAGAATACTCTCGAGAGTTTACAATGAAAGCTCTAGAATACTTCAATGGAGTATAGATTTTCCAATAAAAGCTCAAGTATTGTTTTGTGTTTTTGTTGGGTGAGGATGAACTCAGGAAATAAATGCAATTTCAGAATATTAGTTAGTAATGAATTCCCAATAGAAACCCTTTTAAAGCCCTCACCAAAAACAATTCAGAACAAGCATTAATTGCAGCCTGAGCCCATCGACAGACGTCTGAAGATAAATGGGACAGACGTCTAAAAACAAAAATAAAAGAGCTATTGCGGCATTAAATGCAAGTAACAGTAACATTTTTCAAACATTTTGAGGTGCAAACGTTTGTTAAGTAAAGGTCCATACGTCTGCCGATCTTTTTCAAAGATGGCCATAGAAAGCATAGATAACAGACGTCTAAAGGAGTATGCGACAAACGTCTGAAGAAGAAATAGTTTTCAAAGATTTTGAACTGCAGACGTTTGTCAACTATAGGTTCATATGTTTGTTTCTTAAAAAGAACCAAGGCAATAAAAACACAGAGTACAGACAAGCGTCGGAAGAATCGTGGGACAAACATATGAAGAAGAAAAGATTTTCAGCCCGAGACTTTGGCCCAGACGTTTGTCAAAGATGTAGACGTCTGTTCTGTAAAGCTTCAAACGTTTGTTCTGAAACTGAAAACAGATATTTGAAACTGACATTTGGTTTTCAAACACACAGATGTCCGAAGGAGAAACGGACAGATGTCTGAAGAAGAAAAACACAGAAAACTTTGAACCTGAAATCGAAAGTCGTTTTGAAAGAAAACCTTTGCAAAGTTTTGACCAATAATTTCATGCATGCAAAGTGTGTGCACGCTTGAACTCTTATAGGTTAGTCTCTTAAACCATGAAGTACTTATATCGATTTCCAAGAGATTACAATCGTAGATCGAACTCTTGAAACTTCGACGTTTCGCACATTTTAACTTGAACTTTGACTTCTTAGCTTCTTGAAGGTTGATTTTGAATTTTGAGGAGCTCTAGTCCATTATCTTCCAATCTCCAATAGATTTGCCGTTTAAGCTCAATATCCTTCGTCCTCCATCGTATGCTTGTATCGTGAAAATATCCTGAAAACCAATCTCAAATACGATCAAACATATCATATACAGTGTTATAAAATAAACACGGTATATGATATTCATTGTTTCAATATCGCAAAATTATGAATAGTATATCAATGTTAAGATAGGAATCAAATGCAAAGCGTGAGATACTGATATACTATAGGTATTTATGATGTTTAACAAATAGGCAAGATCACATAATACGACATCATAAATAACCGTCCATAATTTGAAAATCAAAACAATGAAAATGAATAGTATTTCAATATCCAAGTGTATAACAAGATAAAGCGTGAGATATTAAAATACTATTCGATATATACACGTTATATGCCATGCAAACTAATAAATACGTGTATATAAGTTTAGTGTCGATAAAGATGGCAAGATAAAGCTAGTGACACCAAACGACTATTCATGTTTTGAAACACATCATCAAAACCAACAAAATCATAAGCTATCAATCTTCCTTTTTTTGATGATGTCAAAACATAAATAACACACTTATTATTCTCCTCCTTTTTTACATAATCAAAAAGGATGTTTATGGAAATTAGAATGTTTGAACTTCTTCCCCTAAACATATACGTACAGTTAGAGTGAATCAAACGTTTGAATCACTCCTCATAAATGTATGCATAGAAAACTAATAGGACACGGATATGAGCTCAAGTAAAAATACAAAAATTTGAAAATGAAGCTCATATCCAAAAGCATGTATATAAGATATGCAAAAACGAAACAAGTATGCATGCACAAGACCGCATGAAAAAGCAAAGACAAGTTCTAATGCATATGGAAGCAAGCACGAGTAATCAAAGATGTCCAAAGATAAGTGTATACTCATGCAAGATGTGTGTGCGCAACAAATATGATATGCAATTCTAAGCAAACACACAAGATATAGGGAAGTAATCGAGAAAATATAAATTTTACTTTAATAGCTCGCGATATACTTACTCCAAACGCTTGTATCTCCCAAGAATGAGAAGCAAGCCCAAATTGATTTGTTCATAAGTCCTATCTCATTACCACTTGTATATCAAACTATTAGAGCTCAAACATAAAATATAATGGAACATTGGTGAAAGGTGAAAGAAATTAAACGATATTAAACTCATGAACTGATCAAAATATGCACAAACAAACAAGATACTAATGAAATGTTTAAATGTGCAAAAGTGCAACCTACGCACATAAACAATAAAAGTGTGAGTGTAAGCATAAGTAATCCTAAGTCATGTAAATAAAGACTTGATTTTCTCATCATAAAAACCGACTATCCGGTGAAGCATCTTTAGTTCTTTCCGCTAGACCCGTGAATAGGATTTGTTGTAAAGAATAAAATTCAGAACTAGGTTCCCCTAAAAGGATTGCAGAAGCCGTTTGGTTAGATGAAAAAGAAGTTAATATCCAATGAAGAAATCTACTCATGCAAAAAGATGTGTGCAACAATATAAAGCAAGTTTAAGCATTATCACATCCTAAACAAGGCACAATAACGAGAAAGGATCAAAGTTTAAAACATGTGCCAAATGTACCCATATTGAAAAAGATTTAAACAAATTTAAAATTATATGGATACAAACTCTCGCTTATAAGAATAAAAAAATACGAACAAGTGAGAGGAGTTATGGCATGAAAAATAAGGATATACAAGTTTAAAACAAGCTTTCATACCAAATGTGCTCAAGTTTAAAAGATCATAAGTTTAAAGCAAATTGAGTACAAGGAATCATATATGAGCAAAAGGGTAGCGATATAAATAGCATCTCATATACGAATCATGCACGAAAGAATAGACAAGATAAGCAAATGTGCAACACATGGGGTATATAAACAAATAATACACAATTAGAATATCAACATTAAGCACACATAAATCGGCGATATTATAAAAGAGTATAGTAAGAAATACAATACCCACAAAGTGATGAGCTAAGCAAATATTTCCATTGAGTCGCTCTTGCTTATCACGATCCCGAATCCCTCACTTCGTCGATTGGTCCATACCTACAAAACAAGATATATATATATGGGGATTTCGGTATCCAGGTCTTCTTGGATCCACACGGGTTAGCTTTAGAAACCCAAACTAAATTTTTAGAAGATCTATTTTAGCAATGATATGAAATATACCCAATACGACCTTAATAGTTGCACACAACATGAGTAGAGCTAGAATGTGTGTATGTGTAGCATGATAGTGTCGTGTAGTAGAAGTACTTCTAGTTTTAGTTCTTCTAAAACTTTGAGTATGAGAAAATCTAATATGATCATATGAAATAGTAGCATGTAACTGATGAGCATGATGATCATGTGATGCAGAAGCATGCAAATATTTAGCCTTAACAAAAGTAGTCTTGAAAGAAGATTTATCAAAACTATTTTTATAACTACAAGCATGAGATGCGGATGCACTTTGAAAGCCAAGACCCTTTCTTTGATTTGAAACTTTCAAGTTTCCTATCATGGTGTTTAAGAAGTCTTCGCTACTGGCAAATTTGTGCAAAGTGGTGTCAATATCACTAATTCTAGATTTTATCTTATCAACATCAACTAACATAGTATTGTGAGTGCTTGACAAAGAATCATACTTGCATTTGAGTGAAGCAAAAGAAGTAGTGAGCTTCTTATTTTCAAAATTTGCATTCTCAAGAGAACTAGTCAATGATGCGATTTTGGCTAAAAGAGATTCATTTTCAAGTTTTAAAACATCACTCACTACAAGTTTTATAAAAAATTTATTTCTCAAGACAAACAATTTTCTTTTTAGCATTCGAATATTTAGATCGCAAACTAGTGAAAGCATCATATAAAGCACCAAATGTTTCAAACAATTCTTCAAATGAATAAGAGTTTAAGTCATTCGTTACCTCATCCCCAACTGCCATAAAACACATACTCGTTGTCTCTTGATTGGATGGCCTTTCATCATCTTCACTTCCTTCCGAGTCATCCCATGTCCTAACCTTGAAAGCTCTTCGATTTGATCGTCGCGGAGCTTCCTTCTCTTGGTTGAGGGGACAATTTGTTGCTAGGTGATTGGGCTTCCTACAATTGAATTCCTACAATTGAAACATGAACCGACATCTTTGTTGTTGTAGGAATGATTTCTTTGATGATTCATTCTTTTGTAATCTCTTCGAAACTTTAGGAACCTATTGAATTGTTTCGTTAGGAGCGCGATTTCTTCATCATCTCCACTAAACTCATCATTACTTGATTTGAAGGAAGCTTTGGATTTAGATGGAGCTTTGGATGAAGTTTTGGATGTAGCTTTGAGTGCGATGCTCTTCATCTTTTCATTCTTGTCATCCTTTTCATATTCCTTGTCATACGTCTTGAACTCAATCTCATAAGTTTTATGATTCTCTTGAAGCTCTTCGAACGTCTTCATCTTGATGTCGGCTAACTCCTTAAGAGTAGTGGCCTTCACTTGCCATTTCTTTGTGAGGGAGCGAAGAATCTTTCTCACCTTCTCATCATTGCCTATTGTTTCGTCTAACAAAGAATCAAGAGTATTAGTAATGGGGATAAAACGACTAAACATAGTATCCTTGTTTTCATCGGGCAACATTCGAAAATTTTCATACTCGGATTTTAAAAGATCAATTTTTGCTCTCTTAACATTGGAACTACCTTCATGTGTATTCAATAAACATTTCCACATAGCATGAGCACTTTTGCATTTAATAATTCTAGCTAAATTATCCTCATTAAGACAAGAAAATAAAGCATATTTCCCCTTATGATTTGCATCATAAGCCTTTTTCTCGGCGGAGGTCCAACTCTCTTCATCGGTGGTAGGTAACTCGGATTCTTTCATAACAGTGTATCTCCAAACATCTCTATCTTGGGATTCTAAGAAGGACTCCATCTTAACTTTCCATGTGGTAAAGTTAATCCCATCAAAATATGGTGGTTTGATGTGGATTGGGAGTGTCCTTTCTAATGTGATGCGGTTGAAGTGGAAGCCATAGGATCTCTCCAGAGTTTTAATCCTGACAAATAAGAGCACCAAGTTTTGATTCCAATTGTAAGTAATTCTAGAGGGGGGTGAATAAGATAATTCTAACAACCGCAAATTAAAAATCTACTTGCAATTAATTAATCAAACAAGTAAAAGGCAAGTAATAAAAAGAGAGATGGAGATAGAAGCAATGCAAACACAAGGGTTAAGGGTTTTAGAGAGGTTTAAAAGATTCTCTAGTCCTCTTTCTTTAGGCGTCAAGCCCGTTCCACTAAACACGTCTCCACCGAGACTATCACATTGCGCACCCACAACTTATACCCACGTCTTCATTGAGATAACACGTTGCACACCCGCAACTTCTTATACCCACGTCTCCACCGCAACATGTTGAGCATCCGAAACCTCTCACAATCACGCCACTCGACACACTAGCGACTCTTCACCACAAGTTCTTCTTCCTTACAAAAGCCCTTTCATACTTAAGAGACCTCACTCAAGAGAAGAAGAAGAAGAAAATTACAATTAAGAATACTCTCTCAAGAGTCTACAATGAAAGCTCTAGAATACTTCAATGGAGTATAGATTTTCCAATAAAAGCTCCCGTGTTTTGTGTTTTTGGTGAGTGAGGATGAACTCAAGAAATGAATACAATTTCAGAATATTAGTTAGCAATGAATTCCCAATAAAATCCTTTTGAAAGCCGTCACCAAAAAACAATTCAGAACAAGCATTAATTTCATCATGGGCCCATCGACAGATGTCTGAAAACAAATGGGACAGACATCTAAAGGCAAAAATAAAAGAGCCGTTACGGCATTAAATGCAAGTAACGGTAACATTTTGAAGTGCGGACGTCTGTCGATCTTTTAAAAAGATGGCCAAAGAAGTTACAGAGAACAAACAGACGTCTGAAGGAGTATGTGACAATCGTCTAAAGAAGAAATAGTTTTCATAGATTTTGAACTGTAGACGTTTATCGACTATAAGTTCAGACGTTTGTTTCTTAAAAAGAACCAAGGTAATAAAAACACAGAGTACAGACAGACGTTTGAAGAATCATGGGACAAACGTCTCAAGAAAAGATTTTCAGCCCGAGACTTTGGCTCAGATGTTTTTCAGAAATGCAAACGTCTGTTCTGTAAAGCTCCGGACGTTTGTTATGAAATTAAAACCAGATATTTGAAACTGACATTTGGTTTTCAATTACACAAACGTCTGAAGGATAAATGAACATACGTCTGAAGAAGAAAAACACAGAAAATTTTGAACTTGAAATCGAAAATCGTTTTGAATGAAAACTTTTGCAAAGTTTTGACCAATAATTTCATGTATGCAATAGTGTGTGCACTTGAGTTCTTATAAGGTTAATTTCATGAACCATGAAGTATTTACATCAATTTCCAAGAGATTACAATCGTAGCTCGAACTCTTGAATTCCTGTAATTTCGACGTTTCGCACATTTTAACTTGGACTTCGACTCCTTAGCTTCTTGAAGCTTGATCTTGAACTTTGAGGAGCTCTAGTCCATTATCCTTCAACCTCCAATAGATTTGCCATTTAAGCTCAATATCCTCCATCTATCGTATGCTTGTGTTGTGAAAATATCCTGAAAACCAATCTCAAACACGACTAAGCATATCATATACAGTGTTATAAAATAAACAGGATAATAAACACGATATATGAATATTCATTGTTTCAATATCGCAAAATTATGAACAGTATATCAATGTCAAGATATGAATCAAATGCAAGACATGAGATATTGATATACTATAGGTATTTATGATGTTTAACAAATTAGAAAGATCACATAATACGACATCATAAATAACCATTCATAATTTGAATATCAAAACAATGAAAATGAATAGTATTTCAATATCCAAGTGTATAATAAGATAAAGCATGATATATAAAAATACTATTCGATATATACACGTTATATGATATGCAAACGAATAAATGTGTATATAAGTTGAGTGTAGATAAAAAAGGCAAGATAAAGCAAGTGACATTAAACGACTATTCATGTTTTGAAACGCATCATCAAAACCGACAAAATCATAAGTCATCATCTCTAGCCCGTGATTCTTCCGCACTTTCCTCTCTAATCCACATCTCTATAAAAAGATTTTTTTTCCGCTTCGAATCCACACAATTCAAGCAATTGAGAAGTATCCCTTCTCGTGGGTTGAGAAACACCATTTCTCATGTGTTACAATCGTTATTACAAACGATAAACACTCACTCTCAATCCTACGATCTCAATAGATTATCACCGGTATTGCACAATGATTGATTTGAGAGAATATAACAAGTTTCAGCTCTGTGGAAATAAAAAGAATTTGAGCAAGTGAAAGCGCGAGAACACGAAGATTTTCTCAAAAGAATTTGTAATGAATAGATAATTAGAAAGTGTGAGATCTCATTGGTATTTATAGGGATCGAATAGGAAGTTATCCTAACTGCCAACAACTGTCATAAAATAGTTAATAGCCGTGAGAGACGGTTAGAGAAGAAAACGGCGTAAAAATCCATTCAATTCGAAATTCAAACTCAGAGTTAACTGTCAAAAACTGCCCGTGAAGACGTCTATAAGAGACGTCTTCCCATGATCAAATTCCTTCTACTGACGTCTGTATAGATGTCCCTGAGAGCTATGCAGTATTGTGAATTTAGGAATTTGTGAAGGAGACGTCAGTGGATGACGTCTGGTGTTCAAAATCTTATGAGACAGGCATCTGTTTTCTGACTTGGGTGTAAATTTGATTTTGAAAACTTGGCAGTTTGAATTCCAATGGATAGGCTAGACGTTTCTGAAAGAGAGGGAGACGTCTTGAGCATTGAAAACAAGTTGGAATTAGGTTTCTAACCTTATGAGATCAATTTAAACAAAAGTAAAACACTCATAACTTCTATCTTTGTTTTGGTTTTTTGATTAACTTCATTTTCTTGAATCGTTACGTTGAGACGTCATTAAATCTTGATTAGGTTTGCATCACATTATCGTTTGCTTCAAGTTATCATGACATATCATTGTTTTGAGCGCGTATCATATTGTAGGCAATCTTGTTTGATTATTTGATATATCGTGCATGATGTGCTCAAGACATATACTTAGAAATATCGTCAGTAACTTATGAATTTATTTAAATAAAATTTTGAACTAAATAATCGAAACTGGGAATCGTGTGACACGGATGTCAACAGTTATGATGTGCAATATGAGTACTCCTAGTTGTTCTGTTTGTTATGATCAACAAATTGAGGGCTAAAGGTCCTTTTTTACGATCTTCATATATCTTAAGGGTAAATTACATGAGACGCCATCAAACCTATTCAGATGTTAATAAAACACATGTTATGCATGCCTTGAATTATGCGACCCATATTCGTATTACTTATGATTGATCCTTATTCGTCTACTTGTCGAGCTCATATCGAGCTTTATGTTCAAGCCTATGAAGTTATTTGAGCCCTCTTTGATGTCAAGCCTGTAGGACATGCCGATACCGTGGATTGAGGGATTGACCCATAAGATAGTCGAGCCTGAAGCCCACAGTCTTGGGGTGAGGGGACGGAGGCCCCGCAGTTTGAACCTTGTTTGAGGCACAAGTATCTAAAGGACCTTACTTGAGACGCAAGTCTCAGTGATTAAAAAGCGGCAAAAAAAGCGGTGCAGCCAAAGAGCCTGGGCGCATAGGCGGCCGTCCACGTTGCATTGACATCAATTTGTGTATTTTGAGTTAATTTTGTTGTTTTATAAAGCTTATTTGTAAAACTTTGATTCTAATTTGATTGTTAACTGCTTTGGGTTTTTTTTAATTTGTAGAAGCGGCCTAAATATGTATTCTCAAAGGTGTTAACAATTAAATACAAGCTGACGATAAAATAAATTCCGCCGATTTTTTTTATAAAAAAAAATTAAATAATTGATTAATTGTCTAAGCTAAATCTCTCTAATTTTAAATCCAAAAAAAAAAAAGAAAAAAAAGAGAGGGAAAACCCTATTGTTGTTAAAGGCTCGAAACTTAAAAGGTAGTTGAAACACGAAGTCGGTGTTGGCGTGGTTGAAACATGAAGTCGAAGTTGAAAATCAAAGATGAAATGGAGATCTTGGTTCGAGATCGACTTGGAGAACTTCGAAACTAACGACGGTCAGTAGTCTTGATGGCCTTCAAAACCGGAGGTGGCTCTTGAAATCGGTGGTGGAAGGCCCTCATGGTGGCCCTCGGCGTTTAAAAGTGCTAAAAGAACTTTAATTTATTATATATTACACTCCAATTAACAATTAAAGAGAGTATATCCATAAGAATACAAGCGTAAGCATAATTCCTGACTAAGCGGTCTCATGCAGTACGGTACAGCTCTTTTACGTGCCTAGGCGGCCGCCTTTTAAAACACTGGCAGGTATTCATATGTATCTAAAGGACCGTCACGAGCTAGTGTGCCCTGCTAGATTTTCGTCAATCTAGCTACACCTTATTAAGAAATTACATAAAGATGTAAAGCATAAATATTCATGGCTTTAAATTGGCATCAGATCGAGCAAGTTGCAGTGAGGAAAATAATGAGAGATGTGGAGAGAAGTTAGAGAGAGTTCTTGAGGATAGGTGTTCGCAATTGAATGAGTTAAGAGTATTGTTGCAATGATTATTAATAAGAGTGTTGATCAAGTTTGAGTTATTTTCTATAAAGATGCAAGTTATCTATTACATATCATTCTCTATACCTCCTACTCTATCGCATCCAACTTGAGACTTTTAACTTCAGGGTTGTGACGGGCTTTATCTTCCATCGTCGCCCATCTCTAGTATTGTAACGAAGATTTTGCAGATTGCAAGCTGTAGATCGAAATGTTCTTCATTAGTCATTTTCTTTCGAAATCTCCCCTTAAAAAAATGGGGGGGGGGGGGGGGGGGGGTTAGAGAAAAGACTTTCTTAATGGTGCAGTAAATAATAGCGACTAATTTTGTTGTTTTAGATTCTTGGGCTAGATGCCATCGAAATTTATTCTAGTTTAGGTTCAGCTGGACTTCTGTTTAGATTTGCCTTTGATTAATGATCTCTTGATCCACTCCTTGGGCTTTTCTTTTATCTCCAGCTAACTAGAATGAATGGCTATATAATAGTACAAGCAGGCATGCCCCTATAATCATGCTTGTAACCGAAATGTGAACACTTTAGAATCATGATGCAAGGGCATCCTTCTACATATAAAAGGTCCGATATCGGATGAATCACGACCGCACATGTTTACATTTTTAAAGCATTTACACCATCCTAATATTGAGGCTATCAACACACATCGTAATCAGACAGAATTCGGTTGCTCGTTGGTTTGCCATTCTGCAAGCAGACGATTGGAGGTGTGGTCGGGGTGTAGAGCTTCCCAAATGCCTGCCAACAGAATGGCTCGTACATGTGGTATTGTTCTTGAATCGGCTTGAGCTCTATCTCTGTCAAGCTGATGTCTGAACAAGGAATTATATCGCTGCATGCAAAGTGCATGGGCTTCACGGTATAAGTCCCTATGATGCTTTCATAGCTGATGCTTGATAGTGCCACAGCCGAGGTTTGGTTCTGGCAAGTGCTTCTGTCACAGTAGAATTGGTCGATCATTATAGGCGTCTGCACCTTGTACATTCTAATGTTTGTGAACTTTATCCCCTTGACAGATCCTGACCCACCCTGCAATGGGTAATTCTTATAAATGTTATCTGAGTCATTGATTAATGATCATTATTAATTACAGGATTCAGATTTCTAGACTTTCTATGTTGGTCAATTTAAAATGTCCCTACGATTGCATCAAAATTCTCGGGATTAAGTGATATAATTTTATATTTCAACACTCTCGCGCAAGCTTAGTGCCTTTCATGGGTTGAAACCTAGGCTTTTGCTTGGCGGCAATATTTTTTTATTTATTCGCTTTGAATGCGTGTCTGGTGGAATTTCAAATTTGAAGCCCGGTTGCTTTGATATCATTTTAAATTTTAAATATTTCGTTCATTGCATCAAAACTCTGAAGATGTGTTAAGGTTACAGAACATAATTTTATTTTCCTACTGTTAGCTGTGGTATGTGGCTGTCCTTGCTTCTGATGATTATTAGATTTTTGGTTAATAAAATTTATGGTGATTTGAGATATGGTGATACCTGCCAGGTTTTGATACGGACACCTGTCATGGTATTGTAAATGTCGACGTCTTCAACAGTAATGTTGGATACACAAGATTTGGTATGGTCCCTCCCAAGCCCTCCGATGCTTATTCCATGCCCAGGACCACAGTGAACATTGTGTATTTTTACATCGGAGCATCCCGTTTGGATGGAGACACAGTCATCACCTGTGATTGTTGCAATGGAAAAAACGCAGTGTCAGCAAACAAAACAAGCCTTTTTCCGCATGTGATACCACTTTGTCCAGGTAAAATTACCGCAAGCAAGATCGACGTGATGGATAGAAACAGCCCTTGAGTTTTGGAGGTGTATTCCGTCGGTGTTGAGGCTGTTTCCTGGGGAAGAGATCGTCATGTTAAAGACTCTGACGGCTTCACAGTTATCAAACTTCAGGTGGCATTGCGGGCTGTTCTGAATCGTTATGCCCGTTACAGTCACATTGTAACTTCCATAAAACCTCAAAGCCTGCAACAAATACATCAACGAAACATATCAAGATGCTGGACTTAAGAGCATGATGACTTGAAGCTAATATTGGTAACTCACTGTTGGTTTGATGCTCGGCATTTTCCCACTGAGCTCGACGGTTATCTGCAAACAGGCATTTTGTGAATACGAGCTCTAAAGGCCGATATTAAGTAGTCAGGACGTCTGTTACATGACTTACTGGTTCGTCGTCCCAATGTGAGTAAGTCCACCAAGCATTCCCTCGACCTTCGATGATGCCGCTGCCTTGAATAGTGATACCTGCGAGCTTGGTGAACTCGAGCCACTGCAAGAGACCAGAGCCCCAAGCCTTGGGGTCTGTAGGAGCAACGATCGTCCCATCCAACTGTAACAATAAGGTAAGAAAAGATTGTGTCAATTCTATAATCTCCTGATTTGAGAAACTAATGCATATATTAATGATGTGATATCCTAGATCATTTTGGGTGATATCTGCAACTATAAACACTAGGGGGACCTCGTCCCATTTGCCCATTACAATGCTAATCAGTAACAAACATTATAAAAACTCTTCATGGATGCAAATAATATAGGGAAACCGTGATAAAATTCATTATAATGCACTAATTTCATGATTATATAAATAAAGAGCGTACCTGAAATACGATGTTAGGTTGGCAGTAAGGATCCGAGAAGGAGATGGGACCCACAAGAAATTCGTACCCGGTGGGAACCAAAACCGTGGAAGCCTCCACTTTGCAAGCAGCTGCCCATGCACCTTGGAATGCCTGCAAACCATTATTTAGTACTATAGTTTAAAACTAACAAACAGCCATGAAATTATTTTTTCGACATTAATATTTCAACATCGTTTAATTTGAAAAATTGCAGATATAATTGGACGATGGTCCGTAAATCATATGAAATGTCACATGACGTCGCACTTTTTCATTGGCATGAATCGCTCCTTGTATATCTCCCCCTTACGTTAAGCTAACTTAGTAGACCACGCATCACTATTTTGATGAATAGCACCCGTCCTTAATGGAAAAGAGCTGTGCATCTAGAATAAATGGACATTTACTAATTAAACTAAAAGTACAATTTCACATGAACAATCACTTTCCATCACTTTTCTTACCAACTAACTTTAAAAAGTAAGAAAAGTCTAGGATATGTGTCTTTGAGCCTCATGTAATCTCTCTCTTATTTTTTGTTAGATTAATAAGTAGAGGTTAGGAACCGACTCTAATTATAGGTTATTGGTTATATGTAGAACCGTGCACCTTAGTATCATCGGTGACCCCGTTTCCCTTTGCTCCAAAATCGAGCACATTGTATATCACCGAATGTGCTGTGGGATGATCCTCTGGGCCAGGACTTGGGCTCGGGCTCAGGTTCGTAACCGAACTCGGACTTGGGCTTGATTTTGGCGGTTTGGGAGCAGGGCTCGATCCGCTGCTACCACCACCATGATGGTTATGGCTATTACCAGCCTTTCCTTTCCCTTTCTTCTTAACGTCTAAAGAGGAACCGAAAGGTCCCCTCTTCGACCTCCAATGCCTCCCTCTCCTCGCATTGCATATGTGGAACCTCGAGCACATTACAAGAAACGCTAGCAAAAGAACAAGAACAAGCCCTTTCACCCCCACCCTTCTCATGTTCTCAGCAATATTGTTTAGTTTGTATGCTTAATTAAAATGCTATGAGAGAGAGAGAGGAGTGTGTGTGTGTGTGTGTGTGTGTGTGTGTGAGGTTCTGAGAGGCAGAGGAGAGAATGTTAGGGGTTTAAATAGAACAGACCTAGCAATTCTGAACCAGTCATTGATGCCCCCACATTGTACACACAAGCAGAGAAATTTAAATGTCTCATTCTTGTGACTACATGGTTAATTACATCTCTCACATGATGAATTTTATCTTTATTTCTTTCTTATTAAGTACCAATTTGTCTCTTTTTCTGGAAGTTGGTTGTGATGTTGCAGGATTTCCGTTCGAGGCCTACTGCCTACGCGTACATAGCTAGCTAACATTCGAAAGATTGGATTCGGGGTCTCTGCAATGATGAAATAATAGCCGGGATGCTATTATCTCAATCTGAAGGCTACAAACGGTGTAAAACAGAAGGGTCACGGGGTATAGGGTCATTTTGATATGTGAAGATGGGCTGAGATTATCCAAGATTGTTCACAAGATACAAGCGATGATGGTTCAAAATAATCCAATTTTATGTATAGGTGACTTACAATGCCCTTCCCCTTCATTGCTTCTCCTAGTCAACTCCATAATTCGTGTGAGATGTTTAAAAATAATTAGCCCATATATTAGTATCCCGTCTTATGGAATATGTACCATTTCGCTCTTGGCTATATTTGTACCTTAAAGTTGAACATAATTTTATATAGTAGATATATAATTTCTTCTTATTTTAAACTTCTTCATAGTTTATGAGAATTTGAAGGATGCTGGTTCTTTAGGACTTTGACAAGTCTCTTTTTCGTTTTAGTTATTTGTATCAAAAATTTTGCATTTATTTGGAGAGGGCTAACGTCATGTCGACTGCCGGTTGTAAAACTTCGTCAGATCTTTACTGTAGATTTGGTTCATAGCTGGCCTTATTTTGATTAGTATCCCATCTAGATAATCATTCTTTGGGTTTGTTAGCTATACATAAAAATTTTTGATGTTAATATTTTAGAATTGGATGTTGTGAGGGACACGTGAGTGGGGGTTGTGTGGCTCCCTTGGTCACATGCTAACAATTAACGGTCACGGGCATAATATAGTCTGTCTCTTGTCTCCTGCCCATAGCAACTGCCAATTATCCTAGGCCCCCAAACCATCAGAAATATCATATCATATGACAAATGTGTGCATTACATATCACCTACTTAAAACATAAAATTAAATTAAATTAAATTAAATTAACGGCTTCCATTTCTCCAACCACCACCACATAACTAATTTGGGAAAAGGAGCCTTGGATCAAAACCTTTTAAGAAAATAAATTAAATGTTGATCACAGGTTGTTGATGTATCAAGAGAAATTAAATTAAAGATGCAATATTCATTTATTAAAGAATCTTCCACAATTTTGGACCTTGTCTTTAAATTTTCCACAGGGAATGATATGGTACCTCAGTGTGCTAGAATCTGTAACATTATTTCCAGAGTTTATAATGATTATGATTTCTTTCTATTGTATAAATTGGGCTGTTATATATGAGAATAATAGGGTATACCATATTTATCATTTTTGATGATTGACACCTTTTGTTCATTCTCTTGATGAAGATATAGAAAAAAATGTGTTTGTTTAATACAATATTACTAATGAAGAAAAGAGACCCTAGGAGACTTTTTCATTAGGTGGCGTCAAAAATCTACAAGCTCCACCATTTTATTCGACCATCAACACACGCCATCATCTTTATCATCTAAGATGTGGATACACCAAATTTCATGTGATTCTACCACATTTTCACCGTTGAATTAGCAATGTAAAAAGTTCTATTGTCGGTAAACCGTTAATTTTGCGCCCGCTGAATGAACGGTGAAAAAGTAAAAAATCATGGAGGGTGTATTTCTTCAATGCCATAGCAGGAAACTCCCTCCTACGGCACATCTCTCTCTCTCTCTCTCTATATATATATATATATATATAAGAGAGAGAGGAAATGTACAATAGGAGGGAGTTTCCACCTATGACGTCCAAAAAATACACCTTCCATGATTTTTTCAACGATCGGCATCCATCATCATCATTTTTATCATGTAAGGTGTGGATACACCAAATTTCATGTGATTCCATCATTTTTTCTCCGTTGATTCAGTGAGTGTAAAATTAACGGTTTGCTGACAATATAACTTTTTACATTGCTAATTCAACGGTGAAAAAGTGGTGGAATCACAAGAAATTTGGTGTATCCACACCTTAAATGATAAAGATGATGATGATGTATACGGATCGTCGAAAAAAATCATGAAGGATATAGATTTTTGACGCCACCTAACGAAAAAGTCTCCTAGAAGCTCTTTTCATTATCCGTATATATATATATATATATATATATATATATATATATACATGTTGGAGTTTGATGAAGCTAGGATGAATGGATGATGCAGTTTTAATTATACCTTCAGTCTTTAGCATGCATTAGCTTTGCTGGTTACTGTCATTTCTTCTGCTTCCTGCAGCTATCATTGATATCAACTGGATGGACATACTCCTGGACCAAGAGATTTTCATTGTGTGTCGCTACGAGGTTGCACTGCTTGCTTTGACAATTTGAATTAATACTTTTTTCTAAATGACCGACGGCGGTATTTCGCTTCCCTTTCATTAAAAAAGCTTCTAGTAATATGTCTCTATTCATGGAAACTTGTCTTTTCTAAAATTACTGTGTGGCGCATCACATGACTTTTGTGGTACTTGTATTTGTATTTGTTCTATTCTATTAGGGTTGCATTAAAAAAAGCAGTTAGATTGAACATATGCTTCTTAGCAAATTTGCATGCTTCCTATTATTTCTAGTAATTTGTTATTGATTATTAAACTAATCCTCCTTATTTATATTATTTAGGAGACATCCATATGTTATTTGAAGAGTGAATGAAGGTTTCAGCATCTATAAACCTAATTGCCATATAATACACCAATTAGCACTTAATTATCATAGAGCTTCTTATGGGGAACAACGCTAATTAATCAAAGACTTAAATCAATTATTTAGTTAACAATATTTTATATAAACGGAGAAATTAAGGTTTTAATCATATATTTCAAAAGGTAGTACATAATTAAAGGTTCCAAACATATTTGTACATAGAATTAATGGAGTATAAAATGACACTGTAGAAATTTCATGTATTGCCGTGGGTCACGTGGCATCATACTATTCATTGATCCAAATACCTACATGTGTATTTTGCAAAACCAAGAATCATTAATGTTAGAGTGAAGAAAAGGTAAAAGTGATATTAAAGAAAAGGTAAAAGTGATATTAATTAACGAATAGCGTGTTGTCATGTGACATTATGGAAATTCCTACGTTACACTGGAAACTTCAACAGTGACCGTTGTATACTTTGCATCCTCTTGTACACGAATGTATATTGCTACTCTTTTTTACAACATTTGTTTGGGTACATACATGGTGAAGTCATATGATACTCATAGATACATGCAAGAATGAATTCATATAATTAATAAGAACCTGCAAAAAATGAGGACTCGTCAGCTTATTAATAATTAGCTATTATATATATACCTGCTGTTGCTGCTCTCGTGATTATATAATTAATCTCTGTAACTCCTCTCGTGAGCCTCTCCATTCAAATTCTACTAAGAAATTCTATTTAATTTGCCAATTGATTTAGTCTCCATGTTCTGATTGTCTGTTCCCTGATTTGAACCAGAGAGGACTCATCATACAATATTTTTTATTTTTTATTTTTTATTTTTTTGATACTGTAATTAACAAGAGATGATGCCATTTTGTGCGCGCACATAATTTGGATATTCGAACATTAAAGGTTCACTTACAAGTCAAGTAATATGTTCCTTCATACATGCAGAATCAGCAGCTGGTCTGGTATCATGAATGCCTGAGCGTGAGAAATTTCTATAGTTAGTAAGATAACTTGCATTATTTGTCGCATGTATATTACATCGCTTCTCTATTGTTGCACAACGCCAAAGATCGGGTTTGTGAACTTGCTCGAGTTTCATAAGTCGGTTAAAAGAGCGAACAACTTTCCAGAATTTGAGCCATGTTTTTTCCCGCCATTTCGACGAAGTCATCCACTCCTGATTATCTTATTTGCTGTTGCTGCTAAAGGCTAAAACTCTCCACAGAATTCTGCGTTCTCTCTTATCTCTTCAATTTAAGTCTCTTGCAAATTAATTTAATAAAATGCAAGCAGTTTGTATATTGATTTGAGAATAGCATGGTGCATATGCAAAGAAGTGATCAGATTGTGATATTTGTTGCCGTCCATTTGCTGCTTTGTGATTGGCTCTTTCCATTTGACTTTGTTCTGTGATTCTCACATGATGGCATATTGCAATCATACATTAGCCTTCACCCCCGCCCCCCACCATCTTTGTACTGCTACTATCATGATAACAAGATATACACACCATATCATAAATCACGAGGGAAAAAAAGAGTTATTTGTTACCATCAATATAGTCATAATGCACACACCATGTCATAAAACACAAAACACGAGGAAAATGTAAAAGTTAAAGTGTAACAGTCTAAGGTATGTATACATCTTCAAAAACATATATCTCTACTATTTTAATGTCAAAGACAGGGGTGTCTTCAAATTGAAATTGCTGATTGATTCTCCGAGTAACACGTGATATGAAAATTCTCATAATTTAGAAAAAAATATATTTTTAAAACCATTTCTAACTTTTCGAATCATTACAAATTATTTAAATAATAAATTAATAACAAATTAAAACAATAAAGCATCATTTTATTCTTTTAATTACAAAATTAACAAATCTCATTATTTTATTTTTTGCATGTCTCATCAACTTTCACTACACATGCCAAAACGGTACTTATAATAGTGCAAAAAAAGGGAGTTTTCGTTTTGAAAATGTCAACTTGATTCACGTGGCAACAAAGAGTGTAATAATTTGGAGAAAAAAATTAAGAAATGTAACTAATATTTCAAATCATATTAAGTCAAGAACTGAACTAAAAGTCCTACGAAATCTTTCCTCTATCTTAATTAGTTTTCTAAGAAATCCTTTCAAATCTTTTTTCATGATTTCAATGTATACACACATGAATCACATTTGATTTAGATTCAATTTTGCACTAATTACCTTTGGAAGCAATAAGTTATTATACAGTAAATAAATGTGTAGATTTATAAAGCATCATGGAACTTTTGCCATCAACCTCGGTGTTGAATGGACTCAATAATAAAGTTGTACATGGACTAAATAAATCCATGAGAAAAGAGGGCCTTAAATAACCGTCCATAACAAGGGCCGTATGGCCCAATAAATCTTAGGTCCACTAAACTTTATAAAAGAAATAAAAATGATGTATAGATTTTTTTGAGACATGTTACGGCTACCAAATCCCTCCTGGATTACCATGTATCAAGCGGACGTGGCGTATGTTGGTAGTTTGAGTTTATTGATAGCATTTATATGTGGAAAGTAGTCTTACATTGAATGGAGAGAAGAATGTCCAAGCCTTTATAATAATTCTCAATATTTAAGTAATAACTTGAACAAAATGGGTTATGAGCTAGGTGGGCCTAATTTCTAGTGGGCTTATACTATTTATTTATTATTATCTTTGATAAGGCACTTGGGCACCCGCTTGGGACATCTCGGCTTTTTGACTTGATAACAGAATTTGGCTTTTTGAATTTTGAATTTTCTGTTTTGGATTTGTTTTTGAATTTCGAAATTCAAAAGTTGTCTCTGTTGCAGTTTTGTTGTCTGAACAGTCACAACTGTCCAAACAGTTGTGTCTGTTCAACTCTATAAATTAAGTATTTCTCTTCACAGATTTTACATCCTTTTCTCATTATCTTCTAAGGGAGTTTTAGACGCTTTTATTGTATTTTAGGGATGTTGCCTTTCTGCTATACTCTCATAGGAAGGCATCTTAGAGGATAGATATTGATTGATTTTGGTTCACACATAACCTATACCTATAACAGCCCATAAGTAGGAACAATCACGCGGTGATTGGTATTTTCCACAGGTATAATGAGTGCATAGTAAAATAAAGGTTTGATGTGTATATCTTTATTATCTTAATTAAAATACTTATTTCACAGAAACCGTCCTATGATTTACTTGAATTTTATAAAACCATCATGTAGTTTAAGCTCATCAAGAAAAACCCAAAACTTTTATTTGTTGTATGGTAATCCCATGCGGTTATTTATTACAAAAATTGACTAAATTTATCCTTTTATAATAGGAATGTCAATATATCAAGTCTACACCCAGACCCGAATCATACCCGGTCATGAAATCCAAGTCCAGTATAGATGCGTCTAGATCTTATATCATTTTCAGATTTGCCCCCACAATAAAGCGACCACAATATTCGGAAACACGTTACCAATCATCATTCTTGATCCATGGTAAACAATGCAAACGCACTCTTCTGAAAAGAAGGAATGCCCACTGCCAATTTGTTGCAAGAAAATGGAAAAATAATAGTGTCAATACTTTATAGGTATTGACACACATAAATAATTTTCTTAGAGTCATAGTTTTCGGCCTTGTCAATGTGTCACATGATTATATCAAGCCTAATTAAATTTACGCGTTACGTCCCTTTTTACTTGTTATTTTGAAGAGAGAAAAACGTCGCATTTTTCTTGACGTTTTTGGAATAACTAGAAAATCATTAATAATAAAGATATTAATAAATGACACAATATCAAAAATAGCTCTATTAATTACTGATATTTAAAAAGTGATAATGATTTCCTTAACAGTTGAGGGCAGAAATGACATGATTTTTTTAGTGTTGATTTGGCAGTAGATTAATTGCTGATATTAAGAAAGTGATAATGATTTTCTTAATCGGTATGCATTTCTCTAAAATGATAAGTAAAAAAGGTCAGCAGGGGTACCAAATAATTTAGCATCATAAATAGAAGATGCCAGCTAGATACCTTTTGTCTCGCTTTGGTCAAATTGAATACCTTTCCTGGACTTTTCACCAAACACTTTGTTTGCTTTACACAATGGCGCCACATCTTTTTGTTAGGTTTTTTTCTCTCTAATATTCACCCTGTATATTCGGGATTTCTAAACAAACTTTCCAAATCTTCATATTGTTAAAAAACCTTCCGATTTTCTGTCGTTAATTAAAATGGCTATCTTGCTATATTTTTATCATAAAAATTAGATCATCTTTATTTTATTTTATTTTATTTTTAAATTAAATTATAATGCACGTGGATCCAAACCTTTTTTTTGGGTTGATTAGTCTGAATTATTTAGTATCTTTTATCTCTTATCTATTCTTCTTTTCATACCTCGCCTTTATCTTCCCTCTTTCTTCCTTCGATCTTTTTTTCCTTCCCTGTCCTCTCCTCCTCCTCTCCTCCTCCTCCTCCTCTATTTCTTCATTTTTCTTTTAGTTCTTGGTGTTTGGGGGAGTGAAAGATAATATGGTATAATTATTTGATTAATAGTCACTTTTACATTTAACTAGCAAGAGCTCTTACTCAATGCGAGGATACGATTACTAAAATCAAGAAAAATCATATTAATTTAAAATTTTATGTTTATATGATTTGTAAGTTGTAATGTTTCATATTTATAAACTTCATATGTAAAATATATGAAAGATTAACTTTAAAATACTTCAGCAATTTGGGTCAGCTTTCCAATATTTTCCTTGATGTAACTTACGAAAATCACGAAAATTTTTAAAATATTAAAATTTTCTCTTTACTTCGGTTTTTTAATATTATACTTGATATAAAACACGAGAATCACAAAATGTAGAAAAATCACAAAATGATTTGTTTTCTTTAGATTTACAACATTTTACATGAGCACATGAATATGACGAAATTTTAAAAAGCTCCAAATTTTTGTTTTCTTCGGTTTTCCAACATCTTGCTTCATAGAGCAGAAGAAAATCATGAAATTTACAAAAATAAATTTTTTTCTTCGGTTTTTCAATATTTTCCATTATATAACACGTGAAACTCACAATTTTTTTTCCATTTAAAAAATTTTGATGTTATATTTGCGAAATTAAAAAAATCCAAAAAATATTTGTTTTCTTGAAATTCTGCAAGCTACACGACATTGTGTGATTTTTCTTAAAAATCTTAAAATTTTCTACTTTTTTCGGTTTTTCAATTTTTGGCTTGTAAGCATAGAAAAATTGTGAAATTTTCTAAAATCGTGAAAAAATTCAATTAACTTTGGATTTTCAATTTTTTGCTTCATGGAGCACACAAAAATCATGAAATTTATAAAATCTTAAGATTTTTAGCTTTCTTCGGTTTTTCCAATATTTTGCTTGTTGTGTACAAATATCGTGCAATTTTTTTAGGGAAAATTGTTTTCAAACCATGTCTTGGAACACGAGCGCCATCTATTTTATATTAGTAGCATGTTCCGCGGCCTCTTTATCCTTTCTTTGCAGTACCCTTCGCAGGAACTTTATATCGGTCTCCTGCTCCTGATGCTGTTCTAATGCTGACTCCGGACTTTCTTTCTGTCTGGTGAGTGCTGCCATCTTCGTCAGCATCTCCTGGAGCCTTTGTTGTTGCTCCTGAGCCTTTGTTAACGACCGAGTTTGAGGCCGATGACCCACGGAACCACGGCTTTCCTCTTTCCCGGAAGCCATGTAGACCGTGTGTACAACCATACCCCCAGACTTAGGACGTTTGGGTTCGGCGCCTTTGGGATTTGCCGCAGGCAATGATATTTTCTCCGGCCTCCTCCTTTTGTGGGAGGTTGAAGTTAAAGGAGCCGTTGTATCAGGCGCCTGTGTGAAAGAAGTCCTTCATTGTACGGTGGAGGGATGATTTTCCTCTTATCGAACCTTCATTTTCTCCGATTGACGAGAGTAGTTCTTATTGATCACAGAATCTTGGACTTTCCACCGGACTCTGTGAATTTGGGAAGACAGCCACTGAGGGGGCTGCTCCGGCTTTGCCCGTGTCATATTTTTTAGCAGGAAGTGGAGATTTCTTCAATACTGCAGTCGGAGAGTTCTTTCGCACCCTCCTAAGCAGATCAAAGCTGTTTCCGGTTGGAACAGCAGCGTCAACTTCCACCGTTGGAGCTGGTGGAGTAAGTCCAGAGGGAGAGTTGCCCCCAACTCTTCTCACTCGGCGCCAGTGGCGACGTCGAGCGTGCCTTGCAGACGGGATCACCTCAGTTGTGGAAGCGGCTCTGTCGTGCCCCCTGCTTTAGTGAGGGGCTGCTGCTGGTGTCAGCCTGTCGAAGACTGACGTCCTTTGAAGGGGAATGGCCAATCTTTCGAAGGCCGACTTTCTGGTAGGGGAAGCGCTTTTGATGACTTCACCTGCCGGAGAAGTTGGGAGGACTATCCGTTTTGGGATAGCCCCTTCAGATATCGCGAGCCTCTTTACGGGCCCACTTGAACTTTGGTTCAGCCTGTTGAAGACTGAAGTGGCAGACTTGGACGACCCGTTGAGAGGGGCCGTGGTGGCTGCAAGTCGATCGAAGACCGACTTCTTGGGAGCTTCCTGTGGTGGCACTGGGGCACTGAATCTTGCTGGCGGGAGCATGGTCCTGAAGAACAATCCAGTGGTGGCTTGAGTTATCTGCCCTACCAGCATTGAAAAGATGGAGGCCGCATTGGGCCCATATGTCACTCCTCCAGTTGGGGCGGAGCGGGAGTTGCTGTTGCAGTTTGTGCAGCTGGAAGCCATTGATGTTTCTTCTGCTTTCTGCATAGGAACAAGACACCAAATCTTAGTACCTCGAATCCATAGGCAACCATAGCAAATCGTGTTTTTATTCGCGAACACGACACACGAAGTGTGGAGTGGAAAGAGGAAGAGGTCCCATCGGGCGTGCCAGAATCTGTTCACCGCCGAAAGATGTGACTGGGACGTTAAGATGTCTGGACTGAATTTTGGGGGCAGATGCTATTTGGATTTATCCGTCCACCTCTCCGAAGATGCCAAGTTGATTTATGGAATCGTATATCGAAAGTTTGAACGGATGCGGCCGTTATAGCAGACTTCGTCAGATTCCCCATCGTTTGCGAGGGGTTTTTGATTATGGGGGACTCTCTTCACTGTAGGCGTAAGCCCCTGCAGTTAATTACGTTACCGCATCGCGATAACCACTTTCTCCTGCTCCGGAAATTCATTTCGTGTCGTGTGTGTTTGTTTTATTTTTTGTTGCCCATGGATTGTATACGGAGACTAATTTATGTTGTCATCCGTAGGGCGTGGATTAGTCCAAATCCGTATATCTTAAATTTGGGGGTTTTATTTAAGAACCGTTAATCTATTTTGGGATTAAGATCGACTTAAACGTATGTAAGCATTAGGGGGCTCGGTTGGTTTTTTGTTAAGGATACATTAGTCCGATTTGAGACTAAGATCTACTTAACAAGGTTTTAGGATCATTTTTGTCTCAGATCTAATAAAAGAGCATTTGGGCTATATTGTTTTAGTTTAAGGACGTTTCGGTCTGTTATCGCCATTTTGGAGGCGAAGTTTTAGTTTGAGGACATCTCGGTCCATTGATCACCATTTTGGAGGTGAGACTTTAGTTTAAGGACGTCTCGGTCCGTTAATCACCATTTTGGAGGTGGGATTTTTGTAACAACTCCAATTTTGTATACCAAAAATTTGCTTTAAATATAGTGTATATTTGAAGTATTGATGTTGCTGGAAACAATTTAAGTATATAATTCCTTACAATAATTACAAGAAGGAGCTTGTAGCTCATTGGTAATATCTTGCACTGCTGAACCAAGCCACCAGAGTTCGAATCCTATGCCCCATATATTTTTATATCATTTTGTTTTAATTTTTTTTAGAAGTCAAACGGTCAAACAGCCATAACTCACAATTTAATGCAAATTATAAAAATTAAACTACACCAAAACCTCCCCCAGACCGAACCCCACCCGACGGCACTTGACTCGGCCCTGACTCGGCCGAGTCGGCCGCCGAATCGGCCGGCACCGCCGGCCGGACTCGGCAGGTCGGCCGAGTCGTTAACACGAAAATTTTTCGTGTTGACCTGGTCTAACCCCCTGTATAGTCTAAATTTCCAGTACTGTTACACAATTTCAATTAAATCTCTTTAAAGACCAAAATTAATGAATTTTTAATGATTTTTACATTTTTTAAAATATTTTTTAATCCAAGCCTAACCCTAGCCTAGCCCTATATAAAGACCCCTACCCTCTACCATTTCACCTCACAACTCTAAGTCCACTCTATCAAATTCTCGAGAACTCGGTACAAAGAGCGAGAAGCGAAGCGCTGCCGAAATCGACGACGGATTCCGGCGACCGGATCAGAACCTTCGCGACGTTTTCGACGAATCAACAACCTCCACATCTCTTAGCTTCCTTAGCTTGTCCAAACCGTAAGTTCCATCCCTTCTATCTCTCTTTTCTATAAATGTAAAAAATACGACTTTTTGGAACCCGACGGAAATCGGACAAACCGATTTCCGATTCGGTTTTTTCTATAAATTTCCACTTGTCACCTAATACATATTATCTACCCATATTCATGTTGACTATTAATCACCCATAAACCAATTTAATCAAACTTTTTCATATGAAATGATAACTTCTTTGCAAAACCGTATTCTTTTCATAATAATACCATGAAGTTCATTTTTCTTAGTTTAATTAATTCCCTCACTCCTAAATAGGTTTATCTTGATCACTAAACTTGTAGAAACCAATTTGAATGAAATTTCACACATGAAATGATAACGTTTTCAAATACCGTATTCTTACGCTTTAATACCTTTAAGTTTAATATGTCATATTTTACCTTTAAACTTCACCAAAACTTAAAATAAGTCACGAGGTAATGACATACCTCTACACACACTCAATATAACCCTAATTGATGAACATTAAAACACAGAATACGAAATTTCAGGACTTTTCACTAAAATACCCTAATCTTTATAACCTTTATTGAAAGTTTTAAGTTGTAAGCATTTCTAAATAAAATCTTTTAATAAAATGAAAACACGATTGGTCATGGACATCGATCGTTTATCTAAACTGTCTTGTGGTGTCTAGGCAAGTGTGTCTAGGCTAGTGGTTTTTAATTAGGCCCCACGACTGTGGTTCCTTCCCACTTATCTGGCACTTACCTGGCCGCAATTGACGGTGAAGAGGCGATTTGAGATTTCTAATGACTCATCGTTTAGACCTTAGAAGTAGACTAGTTGGCTTAGGAAACCCTAACAACTAAAATACGGAAAACTATACTTTTTGCAAATAAATACCCCATATTTATAAAACCGTTTTCCCAAATGAAAAGTATTTGTTAAACCTAAGCAAAGCGCCGCTACAACCCACTTTTGGGGAACCTGTTAGGGATAGTACGGTTCATCGTGCACCCGCAGGCTAGTAGTGCGAGATTCAGACCTCCGCAAGGAGCATTCGGTCTCGAAAGGTTTAAAATACGACGTTTAAAGAAAAATGAGATTTTTTGAAAATAAAATATTTATTTAAAATTATTCTTGTATTAATATATATTTAATTATCATTTAAACATCTATTTTATCATAATATGAAATTTCCACATTTTCCTAAAATTCCAAGATTAAAAGTTACATTAAAATACCATGAATTTCAGATAAAACAATTAATACTTTTATTATGATATATTCACTAGAATAACACAAATAAAATTCACACTCATTATAATTATAAAGACGAATATAAAATACTTGAGGTGTATTTTGAAAACTATACAAAAGTACTTTTTATATAAAACCCCCTCAAGTTTTACAAATTACAAAAAAAGGCCCCTAGCTAATATCGAACTTCAAATTACCTTCTTTTAGTCTGACTCGGGTTAGAGTCTGACTATTTCTGACTTGAATATGATTCAAGTCAATCTATATTCTTTTATATTCCAATACGATTTGAATACATGAAACCCTGAATCCAGTTAACAATATATTCTTTTGACCGAATCAAACTATGGATATTCATCCATTATCCTGATATTCCATTTACCTGATTATACAGTTACAGCATGTTTACTGATATCATGGTTTTGGTCAGTCACTCATTTACATATTCCAATACTACAATACTGTTAAAACACTACGGGGTTTAAGGGGTAGATTGGTACGGAAGGTGTTAAAGGTGGCACGAGGTGGTCAGATTAAGACACCTAACCTGAATCCTATTGCTGTTGTACCGTGGCATAACGGTTCCTTGTACTTTCCTTTTGCCCTGATCTCTAGCATATAGAGATCCCCCTCGTATACACTGGCATCCTTCTGTACCAAGCTATAAACAACAGCGTTACACAATGTTCCATAATATTCAACAATATAATAGTTTAGAAAATACTGTTACCCTGTCATTCTCATTCTGCTGATTCTTTTGGGACTTACCGAGCGACCTGTTCGTTGACGACATTCTATTTCTTTCTTCTTTGAATGTCGTCAGGTGCGTTGGACCAAGCTGAGATCGAGCCCACCGGTGAAGATTTGGAGCAGTTCCAGGAAGATCCAGAGCTCTAGATACTGTACCTAGTTCTTTCCAGTTTATTTCATTTTCTGTTATGCCACTGTTTAGGCATTGCTTTTCATTCCAGTTGTATTTTCTTTTCATGCATTGTATAAAGAATGTTATTAATAAAAGTTGTTGTTATTTCTATATTATTCGTCTCTTGTGATTTACTTTATATTGCTTAGTTACGCTTAGCGTATGTACTTCTGAGTATATACGTAGCGGGCCTCGTCGCGTCCACTTCGCCGTACACTGGGAAGCGGGGCGTGACAGGTTTTATTGGTGGCCCATGCAGGTCCGAGCTGTATGAATCCCTGTCATGCAGTTCTGGTCTGCGTGAACAACCTAAGCAATATAACACAAGAACCAGCAACTAAAACATTCTTAACAATTCATGTTCTTTGAATCTTGCAAATCTCTATTCCTTGAATCTTATCATTTCATGTATTTGATTCTGTCCTAATCCAAATTTTTCTTCAGGATTATGGATTCCCCGAACAACACCAGCACCAACGTCAACAACACCCCATCAGCACTACCTCTCACACCAGCTGTTCCCGCACCACCCACTGAGCAAACAATGTTATTTGATGCGATCCGTAGTCTTCTCGAGGGACAGCAACAACTTCTGAGTCGTCCTGAGACAGATCACCGGGAATAAAGCAATTCAGAGCTTTGCACCCAAAGCAATTTTCGGGTAAAGGAAGCCCTCTCGAAGCAGAAGAATGGGCACAAAGTATCGAAGACGATCTGGCAGCAGCTCAAGTGCCAGATAACGCTTGGGTCCGTGTAGCGAAGCTACAGCTCACGGATAATGCTCGCAATTGGTGGAAGGCAGAAGAAACCCGTCTGTTCCCGCCAAAAATTTCTGCGCAAAAGAGCCCAAGGTATCAAATGGCGGTGATACGCTTAAGAAAATGGGAACCAGTATCTTTCGGGCTGTTTTTTGACAAACTCCCGAATGAGAAACAGATAAATTCTGATGGTATCGAAAGCGGCTCGAAAAACCCTTCGATTTGATATATTATGGGCCTCGTAATTCATCCGGGATCAAAAGTTATGAGGCATTACGTGTCCGCACGTGATGGGCCTTTAAGAACCCGCTGGAGAAGTTAAAAGATATAATTAAAACTCAGAAAAGACCCCAATGGGGCGTCACGTGCTCACACGTGACCATGGGTCACGTGCAGACACGTGATGTGCTTGTAAGGCCTCTAAAATAATGAATAGAATTTAATTCTAAAAGTCAGAAAATACCTCAACGAAGTATCACGTGCTTACACGTGACCAATGGTCACGTGTTGACACGTGATGGTTAAAACAACAACATAAACAAGCGGCCGTTAAAGAACTCAATTGGGGGGTCACGTGCTCACACGTGACCAAGGGTCACGTGTCAGCACGTGACTGGTTTCGAAAGCCTTACAGTTAATAGAATTAAAATTCTAAAATTTTCTAAATCTTTCCAAACATAAAGGGTCTATGGGGAGCGTTGGATTAAAAATCCGAGGGTGATTAAAAATCACCAATTTATGAAATAATCTTGGACTTGGAAAGATTTCCCCCCTAAATCTAACGGAGATAACAAAGGGATATCTTTGGATTTAAAATCCAATGGTGAATAAAATTCACTTAACAATCTAAAGGCCCGGATGAATGATAAATATAAATCAAATCTCTCAACATACAAATCAAATCTTTTAATGAGAGATTTGCTAAATAAATTGATTCTCTTCCTTCTCCTATAAATAGGAGCCAAGAAGAGAAGAGAGGGGGATCTACCTTTTTTTGGAGAGAAAAACAGAGAGAGGAGAATTTAATTCTCAAGAGGGAAGAAAAGAAAGGAGAATTTAATTCTCAACAAAGAAAACCCTAGGTGAGAAAAGAGAAAAAGATCAACTTCAAAAAGAGAATTTAATTCTCAAAATTTAAGAGTTTAACTCTTCTGCAAATAAAGACTTAGTTCTTCTTCTGGTTGAAGATCTGTACAGAGCACATCTCCCCATAGGATGAGAATTTAATTCTTATCGGGTCGAGATACTGCCATGCAGATCCTAAACTTAGAAGGGGAATTGAGTTTTGAGAATTTAATTCTCTCAAACTCACAGGAATTTAATTTCTCCTAAAATGAAACTAGGGTTTAACCCTAATCAAGAATTTAATTCTTTTATATATCTGGGAATTTAATTCCTGTAAAAAGAAATCAGGGTTTCATCCTAAATAAGAATTTAATTCTTTCACGATAGGAATTTAATTCCTCCAAAATCATAATTTGGATTTAACCTACAAACAATTCAATTCTTAAAAGAACTATGTTCATGAAAAGAACTAGGGTCGCGTGCCCCCACGTGACCCTTAAAAAGATCCCCTGCAAAGAACTTTGAAGCATCACCTCACGTGCTCCCACGTGACTCCCAAAACGCAGAAAGAAAAAGCAAAGGAAATGAAAGCTTTGGGCGCTCTCACGTGTTATCACGTGACCCCTCAGCAAATGCTTTAACAATTGGCGCACAGATCCCCATCACGTGCCAACACGTGATGCTCTAAAATAAAAACAAAAGTGTTTAACACTTATTCGCAGATTTGAGGATAAACCAAAAGGAGATCTGGCTCCACATTTAGGGCGCCCTCACGTGTCACCACGTGACCCCTAATGAGCATTCTAACAGACCAGAGCGGGGGCCTCCATCACGTGCTCACACGTGATGGCCTTCAGAATTAAAAGAGTTAAACACTGATCTGCAGAATAAAATAAGGGAAATCAGGGCGCTCTCACGTGTCCACACGTGACCCCTCTCTTTTTAGTGTTTAACACTAATCTGAAGACTTTGTTCCCAGTGTTTTACACTGATTTGCTTTAGTGTTTAACACTAATTTGAAATCTCTGATTACCAGTGTTTAACACTGATTTGCTTTAGTGTTTAACACTAATTTGAAAGCCCTGTTGCTAGTGTTTAACACCGGTTATCTTTTAGTGTTTAACACTAACTTGCTAATCTTATTCCCAGTGTTCAACACTATTGGTCTTTAGTGTTTAACACTAGCTTTAGCCCAATTGGCTAAGTTTCTAGAGGCAAAGCCTCTCCTTCAATGGACCAACAGAGGGCCAATATTTCAAACATAATTGGACTTAGCCCAAACTGGCCAAAAGTCCTCAAATCATCTTGAACCGAGCACATCTGCTCTTTCAACCAACTCATTGGTTCAAGGGTACATCTCTGAACTCCTCTGACATCTATCGTTGTAATCCTTCAACGACGTCAGAGAGGTGACGGGTCTCGACAACCACACATCAACACGGACTGTGGGGTCCTTAAACTCATGGACTTATGCGTCCTTAAACTAAGATACGGACTGTGGGGTCCTTAAACCCGCGGACTTATGCGTTTTTAAACTAATGGACTAATGCGTCCTTAAACACACCCATATGGACTGTGGGGTCCTTAAACCCATGGACTTATGCGTCCTTAAACTACCATTGGACCGCAATGTCCTTAAACTACCAATGGACCACCACGTCCCTAAACTGGAACTTGGACCACTACGTCCCTAAACTGGAAATGGACCACCATGTCCCTAAACTGGAACAATAGAGCCCAAACGCTCTTTTGTCGGATCTAAACGTTCCCGTTAAGTCGATCTTAGTCCCAAACTGGACAAACGTATCCTTAACAACCGTTTAAAGTTGATCTTAGCCTCAAATATGGCTAATGTATCCTTAAACCTTCAAACAGACTTTAGTCCCAAATTGGACTATGGATCACCCGACCAACTGTGGTCCAAGGGTACATCTCTGAACTCCTCTGACACCTGTCGTTGTAATCCTTCAACGTCGTCAGAGAGGTGACGGGTCCCGACGGCCATATATTAAATGGACCACCATGTCCCTAAACTGGAAATGGATCTAGACGATCCCGTTAAGTTGATCTTAGTCTCAAATCAGACTAATGTATCCTTAATGAACGTTTAAGTTGATCTTAGCCTGAATACGGCTAACGTATCCTTAAACTAAAACACCAAACCCAAATCTAAGTAAATACGGATTTGGACTAATCCACGTCCTACGGGCGACGGCATTACTCAGTCTCCGTATACAATCTACGGGCAACCACAAACAAAACAAACACCCACGACACGAAGTGAAATTCTGGAGAAGGAGAAGGTTGTTACCGCGATGCGGTAGCATAATTAACTGCAGGGGCTTGCGCCTGCAGGGAAGAGCGTCCCCACAATAAAAAACCCCTCAAGCGAGAGGGGGAATCTGACGAAGTCTGCTACATCGGCCGCATCTGTCTAAACCTCCGATACACGGTGCCATAAATCAACTTGGCATCTTCGGAGAGGTAGATGGATAAAACCAAATAGCATCTTCCCCGAATCTCAGGCAAGACAGTCCGTCTTGGCCGCCATTCGGAGGGGAACAGATTCTGGCATGCCCGGTGGGACCTTTTCCACTTTCCACTCCACACTTCGTGTGTCGTGTTCGCGAACGAATCGCGGTTTACTGTGGTTGCCTGTGGATTCGAGGTACTAAGATTTGGTGTCTTTCTCCGTGCAGAAAACAGAAGATCAATGGCTTCAAACTGCACTGCCTGCAACTGCAACTCTCGCACGGTCCTTGCTGGAGGAGTGACTTATGGGCCCCAAGCGGCCTCCCTTTTTAAGATGCCAGTGGAGCAGGTAACTCAGGCCATCACTGGATTATTCTTCGGGACCATGCTCCCACCGTTGAGCTTCAATGCCACAATGACGTTGCAAGAAGCCCTAAAGAAGTCGGTCTTTGATCGGCTTACCACTGCCGCGACCCCTCTCAACGGGTCGCCCAGCTTCAATACCTTAGTTTTCAATAGACTGGGCCAGAACGTCTGCAAACCCGCGATACCCGAAGCTGCCATCCCAAAGCGGATAGCTATCCCGGCTCAAGCGGATGAAATCATTGGAAAGGCTCCTCCTTCCAAGAAGTCAGTTTTTACAAGGCTGGCCAATCCGGTTGCTGCTCCAGGCGAGGTCCTCAAAGCTGCTTCCCCTGCTCAGAGGGGGCATGAAGAAGCTTATCCAACAACGGAGGTGATCTCATCCGCACGACATGCTCGACGTCGCCACTGGCGCCGATTGAGGAAGGCTGGGGGCAACTCCCCCTCTGAGATAACTCCGCCAACTCCAACGGTGGGGATCGATGCTGCTGTTCCAACCGGGAACAGCTTTGAATTGCTGAACACGGTGTGCAGAAACTCTCCTACCGCCGTACTAAAAAGATCCCCTCCTCCGGTGAGAAATGTTGCGGAAGCCAAGCCAGAACAGTCCTCTCAGCGGCTGTCCTCTAAAATCTACAAGGTCTGGCGCCAAGTCCAAGACTCGGTGATTGATCTAAATTTCTCCCGCCAGCAGAAGAAGCGGAAGGTCCGGCAGGAAGAAAACCGTACTGTTAAGCCACAAAAGATGACGACTACTTGGGTGCTCACGACAGCGGCCCCCTCAACGTCAACCACTCAGAAAAGAAGGAGGCCAGAGAAAGCCCCAGTAAACGTGGCAGACTACAAAGACGCTAAGCCCAAACGCCCCAAGTCTGGGGGCGTGGTGGTGCACACCGTATACATGCTTCTGGAAAGGAGGAAAGCCGTGCTTCGACGGGTCACCGACCGCTCACCCGATCCGTGACAAAAGCCCAGGAGCAGCAACAGAAGCTTCAAGAGATGCTGACTACAATGGCCGCACTTACCGAGCCAAAAGAAAGCCCCGAGGCGTCTTCGGATCAGCGACAGGAGCAAGAAACCGACGCTAACTTCTTACGCAGAGTCCTCGAAAAGAAGGATAGAGAAGCCGCAGAGCAAGCGGCTAACATAAAGCAAATGGCGCTCCTCTTCCAAGATATGGTAGGGATGATGCTACAGCCGGACCCTCCAGTTGAAGACCCTCCGATCATTACTGAAGATGATAGAGGAGAAACATCTAATCCTCCTCCGACTCTTTCAACACCCAAAGATGAAACCATTTCCAAGGCCGCACTGGATGACCATATAGCTCAGCAAATACGAGCTCACTGGGCAAATGAAGCGGCTGGGAAAATTGCTAGAACCGGACGATCCTACCCGGGCTGGTACGACCAAATTAGTTACCCGCCGGGATATACGATCCCTAAGTTCCACGTATATAAGGGGACAGGGAATCCGCATCAGCATGTCGCTCAATTCAGGGCCTTATGCGGCAATACTGGAGGCGATGACAAATTATTGCTTCGCCAATTCGTCGGCAACTTAGCAGAAATAGCCTTTGAATGGTATTCAGAGCTACCTAACGACTCTGTCAAAACATTTACGGAGATGGAGCTACTGTTTACACAAAGATTCGCGAGTGCTAGTGAATGCACCCCGATAACAGCACTGATTAATGCCAGGATAAGGCCAGACGAAACGTGGGTCCAATATGCAACACGATGGCGGAACCTATGGTCGAAATGCGAACAACGCATCGAAGAAGCACCTGCGGTAGGCATGTTTGTGGGCACTCTTGATCCGCAAGCGACCATCTCACAATTCATGACGTTCTTCAAGCCAACTACTTTCCAGGCCTTGATTGACAAGTTGGCCCAAATGGATCAGATGGATCATAGATCATCTCCATCAAAGACGGACCCTCGGAATGAAAAGGGGAAAGGGAAAGCAACTTTCATCGCTAATACTCAACAACAGTCGAGCAACTTAAAGCCGGTTGTCCGTCAAAACAATATGCGTGCACGCCCATTCCTCGAGGAGAGACTGGGACGTCCTTACTCATTTCCTCAGGACAAAACGAGAAGACTGTTCGAGCTGGCAATGCGCAACAAACTCATCAATCTGCCGAATCCAAAACGACCGTTGCAGCCAGGCGATGTCAGCGATCCCAATTATTGCCCTTACCACCAAACGGTAAATCACCCGATCGAGGATTGCTTCGTCTTTAAGGGATGGATCGAGGATCAGTACCTACAAGGCAAGTTTGCGCTGTCTGAAAAGTGGAAAGTAAACCCACCACAGTCGCACACTCCAAAGAAGACGGGCACACCGGGGGCAAGTTGTCATGTGATCTCTCACTCATTGATAGATGATGAAGAGGCTCCTTGCACCGAGAAACCGAGGGCGGGTCCTGAACCAGAACTTCTGTGGCCGTCAGACGAGATGATTGATGCATTCCTGAACGAAGCCTGTCTTAAAAGCAAAGCCGATCGAGAGCGCGAGATGGCCATAATCGAAAAAGCCAAACGCCGGCGACTAGATGAAAGGGTCGAAACACTCCCACCGGATCAAAGTACATCCGACGCAAATGAAAGCAGGATTAGACAAGGAAACGATTCGCCAAAGCCATATCGATGGGGATGAAGCTGCCCTCTTTCAGAGAAAATTCTCCTGGTGGTATACATTTTGATGAAACGGACGTACACCCTAACTTCTGCTTATATCATCAGAGGATCGCACATCCTACTGAAGACTGCAACTCCTTTAAGTGTTGGTGGCAAGGATATGTCGCTCATAGACAACACGTCAATAGAATAAAGCGGGAAGCTCGTAGACAGCGAAAAAATACGGCAGATGAGCATAAAAGAATTGCCGGCAATTGTCATAGGGACGAGCCCGGGGGATCACGAGTTCTCACCTTTGGAAGCGATTCTGATGAAGAAGCCGCTCTCAACCCTCTCTTCAAGGAATTCATTTCTAAAACAAAAGAATTGGAGAGTTGCGAGAATGTTCAGCCGTACAATCGCACGCTACCCGAAAAGAATCTCGGACCCGCAAACAAGGGATCGAACAAAAGGGATAAGGGGAATGGAAAAGCGACCTCCGTCGCCAATGCTCAACAACAGCCGAGTGACCCAAAACCGTTTGGTCGTCGAAACAACAAGCCGCGATACCTCAATGAGAAGTTGAAACGTCCTTACTCGTTTCCCATAGATAAAACAAAGAGACTGTTCGAGCTAGCGGTGCGCAACGGGCTCATCACTCTGCCGAATCCAAAACGTCCGTTGCAACCAGGTGACGTTGACAATCCTAACTATTGTCCCTACCACAGAGTAATGGGTCACCCACTCGAAAATTGCTATGTCTTCAAAGGCTGGATTGAGGATGAATACCAACAGGGCAAATTCGCGTTGTCTGACAACTGGAAGGTGAGCCCGCCACAACCACATGCTCCGAAAAAGGTGAATATGCCAGGGGCATCATGCTCATTCATAGGGAAAGCCCCATAGACCGAAAAGTCAGTAAACTAGAAATGCGTCTCAAATACGGCGACGGCGGACCGAAATGTCCTTAAACTAACGGTGGACCGCAATGTCCTAAAACTTGCAAATGACCGAAACGTCGTTAAACTACTTCCAACCCGCAGCATCTTCAGGCTGACGTGCCCAAAAAAAAACGGTACGTTCACAAGCAAAATGGGCACGGATAAAAACCCGAAAGGCCTCCGTGAGTAAAAACAGCAGGGCTACCGGCGAGTGTTTGTGAAAACCTGAAAGGGCGCAACCTCGTTAAAAAAAGAAAAAAAGAAAAAAAAAGACGGTATGTCCATAAGCAAAATGGGCACGGATGAAAACCCGAAAGGGCTCCGTGAGTAAAAACAGTAGGACTACCGGCGAGTGTTTGTGAAAACCCGAAAGGGCGCAACCTCGTTAAAAGACACTTACAGGGTCCTCTCGACCTTATAAGGAGAAACCACCCGCGTGAGATCCTTACGACTCACAAGGGAGCAACACACTTAGGGATCCTCATGATTCCTAAGGAGAAAATACACTTACGAGATCCTCACGACTCGTAAGGAGAACTCTCTTATGGGACCCTCACGGCTCATAAGATTTGAAAGTCTTAAGTTACAGAGACCTAAACCTGTACTTAAGCAACCCCCACAACTTTCGATATTGCCCTACAAGCGGCTCATATTGACCCTTGTATACAATCCACATGCACGAATAAATATTTCCCTAACAAAGTCCCATCCGTGACTAGGGATATGCTTGTACAGCAAACAACACTTGTAAGTCCTCTCGACTTATAAGGAGAAAACCCTTTTGTAAGATCCTTACGACTTACAAGAGAACATGCACTTAGGAATCCTCACGATTCCTAAGGAGAAAACACACCTACAAGATCCTCACGACTTGTAGGGAGAAATACCTTTATGAGACCCTTACGGCTCATGAAGTCAAAAGCCTTAGCCGACAGGACCCTTAACCCTGTTTACTAAGCCACCTTTGTTCAACATCGACAGAGGCAAATGATGATTCGCTCCTGGCAATATCCCAGTTGCAGCCATGCTGATGCCTAAACCGGTATCAAATTCCAAGTCCTTTCATGGCAAATGATGATTCGCTCCTGGCAATATTCCAGTCGCAGCGATGCTGATGCCAAGATTGGCATCAGATCCCAAATCCCTTACTCGCGAAAAAAAAATCAGCGAGCCAAAAAAAAATGCTTACGAAATAGCCGAAATGATGGGGCAACTTGCAAACAAAATCAGCAAGTAAAAATGTATGCATGCAAAATAGCCGAAATGATTGGGCAACTCGCAATAAAAAAAACAGCGAGTAAAAAGAAAAATAGCCGAAATGATTGGGCACCGCGAAAAATAGCCGAAATGATTGGGCAATCGCAACCTTCGCGATATAAAAGCTGAAATGATAGAGTATCGCGGAAATAAAATAATAATATGAAAATGAATGAAACTTTTGCCCTACAGGTGAGATCACATCGATCCCTGTATACAATCCAGGGGCACAAATAAAGAGGGAACCATACCCTCCCAACGGGCTCCATCAGAAAGCGAAGCCAAATCTTGACGGTTCATAAACAACCCAGAGATAATCTCGACATTTGTCGCAATATTGCAGACACGATGTCAATAAATGAAGCAAAGGAAGATCCCTAGCTTCAGGGTCTCGACGTCAACATCGACAACTTAGAGATCACCAACGGCGTTTCTCCTCACTCCAACCAGATGCAGACGAGATGTCAACTATGGCATTCCTTCGCAGTCCAGCAGGATGCAGATGCAACTTCAACAAAAGACCTCACGGTCGAAACAAAGCGGAGCGACGGCAAAATCCCAGCTTCACCTCAGCATTCGTCTCGATACAGCAGACGAGATGTCAATGACGGCGTTCCTCCGCAGTCCATCAGGATGCAGATGCAACGTCAACAAAAGACCTCACGGTCAAAACAAAGCAGAGTTACGACAAAATCCCAGCTCCACCTCAGCATTCGTCTCGTTATAGCAGACGCAATGTCAACAACGGCATTCCCTCGCAATCCAGCAGGATACGGATACAACACCGACAAAAGTCCTCACGGTCAAAACAAAGCAGAGCGGTGGAAAAATCCCAGCTCCACCTCGACGTTCGTCTCGATACAGTAGACGAGATGTCACTACAGCGTCCTTCCTCCAGCAGGATTCGGACGCACCAAAGCAAATGAAGTAAAGGCCAAATTCCTAGCTTCAGGGTCTTGACGGCAAGTCATATAAATCCTGAAAGACAATCGGAGATCATCTCGCACCAGCGCGGAGTGGTCACCGCCTCGACGATCGTCTTGATACAGCAGATGAAATGTCACCCCAGCGTTCTTCCCCCAGCAGGATTCGGACGCGCCAAAACAAATGAAGTAAATGCCAAATTCCTAGCTTCAGGGTCTTGACGGCAAGTCATATAAAGCCTGAAAGACAATCGGAGATCATCTCGCACCAACGCGGAGTAGTCATCACCTCGACGATCGTCTCGATACAGCAGATGAAATGTCACCCCAGCGTTCTTCCCTCAGCAGGATTCAGACGCGCCAAAGCAAACGAAGCGAAGGCCAAATTCCTAGCTTCAGGGTCTTGACGGCAAGTCATATAAAGCCGGAAAGACAATCGGAGATCATCTCGCACCAGCGCGGAGTGGTCACCACCTCGACGATCGTCTTGATACAGCAGATGAAATGTCACCCCAGCGTTCTTCCCCCAGCAGGATTCGGACGCGCCAAAGCAAACGAAGCGAAGGCCAAATTCCTAGCTTCAACGTCTTGACGGTAACTCATATAAAACCGAAAAGACAATCAGAGATCATCCCACATGGAGTGGTCACCACCACGACATTCGTCCCGATACAACAGACGAGATGTCAACAACAACGTTCTTCCTCCAATAGGATTAGGACACACCAAGCAAACGAAGCGAAAGCCAAATTCCTAGCTTCAGGGTCTTAATGGCAAGTCATATAAAGCCTGAAAGACAATCGGGGATTATCTCGCACCAGCACGGAGTGGTCACCATCTCGACGTTCATCTCGACACAGCAGACGCAACATCACCAAAAAGAGTCACGGCAAAATCCCTGGTTCCAAACCTCGACGGTTCACCAGCAACCTAGAGACAACCGCGACATTCGTCCCGATACAGAGGACGCGATGCCAGCAAATGAAGCGAAGGCCAAATTCCTAGCTTCAGGGTCTTAACGGCAAGTCATATAAAGCCTGAAAGACCACCGGAGATCATCCCACATGGAGTGGTCACCACCTCGACGTTCGTCTCGATACAGCAGACGCAACATCACCAAAAGGAGCCACGGCAAAATCCCTAGTTCCAAATCTTGACGGTTCATAGACAACCTAGAGACAACCACGACATTCGTCTCGATACAGAGGACGTAATGCCAGCAAACGAAGCAAAGGCCAAATTCCTACTTCAGGGTCTTAACGGAAAGTCATATAAAGCCTGAAAGACTATCGGAGATCATCCCACACCAGCGCGGAGTGGTTATGACTCATCGGGGTTCTCCAAAATGAGCCTAACCTCAAGTAAAAAGCGGCATAGCAAATTCCTAGCCCTTGCTCTTCCGACGGTCAAATTGCCAAGGAGGATTGCTTGAAGACGTCTTGTCCAGCCCCCGAAAGGATTAGAGACACGGCAGTCGCAGGGCTACTCGAACAGCACGATTGCCTATCGAGGAATACATCAGCTCATGCGACGGTACGACGGCCAAAACCCTAAGTACCACAGACCCTAACGGACTTCTGTCGTAAAGAGCAGAGGTTAACTGTGACGTTAGGATATTCTTGCGAGATCTGCTCGATTCGTTTCGACTCGTGAGGAAATTGATGTCTTTGCGAGAACTTCTCGATTCGTCTCGACTCGTGAGATAAAGCCTTAGGCAGTAGGGATTAAAAAACCTGTTTCCTAAGCACTGGGATCCTGCAAGTCGGCCCAAAACGGTCTCTTGCATACTATCCACGGGTCTCACTCTCCGAAGTCGAATTTCGATAAGGAGGGGAACAACCGCTTACGGGTCCTCTCGACTCGTAAGAGGGAAAATTCTCTTGTGAGATCCTTACGACTTTCAAGAGAAAACACACTTAGGAGTCCTCACGACCCTTAAGGAGAAAATACACCTGCGGGATCCTCTCGACTCGTAGGGAGAAAAGTCTTTATGAGACCCTCACGACTCATAAAGTTGAAAAGTCTTAGGTGTCAGATCCTAACCCTGTCTCCTAAGCCATCACCGCCCTGCAAAGAGGTCAAGATGGACCATCTATGAGCCACACTCGCCAAAGCTACATGCCACTGAAATGGAAAAGCTACTCATGAGCATATAAACTATTTCACGCCAGAGTAAGATACAAAGAGATAGAAGGGTGCGGCTCATGGAGTTAAGAATTTGGAATTATATCTCATAAGAGTCGAGATTTGAGTCAATGATAAATGACGACGCTTGTGTCCGCTCGTTATCTTCTCAGATCAAGATCCTGAAAGCTATATACCAATCCGAATCTGGTCATAAGCTATGCATTACTTTGCACTACTTCACCCACGTAAATACTTACGTGGGCAAAGTAGTGGGGGGCATTTGTTCCCGCCAAAAATTTCTGCGCAAAAGAGCCCAAGGTATCAAATGGTGGCGATACGCTTAAGAAAATGGGAACCAGTATCTTCCGGGCTGTTTTTTGACAAACTCCCGAATGAGAAACAGATAAATTCTGATGGTATCGAAAGCGGCTCGAAAAACCCTTCGATTTGATATATTATGGGCCTCGTAATTCATCCGGGATCAAAAGTTATGAGGCATTACGTGTCCACACGTGATGGGCCTTTAAGAACCCGCTGGAGAAGTTAAAAGATATAATTAAAACTCAGAAAAGACCCCAATGGGGCGTCACGTGCTCACACGTGACCATGGGTCACGTGCAGACACATGATGGCTTGTAAGGCCTCTAAAATAATGAATAGAATTTAATTCTAAAAGTCAGAAAATACCTCAACGAAGTATCACGTGCTTACACGTGACCAATGGTCACGTGTTGACACGTGATGGTTAAAACAACAACATAAACAAGCGGGCGTTAAAGAACTCAATTGGGGGGTCACGTGCTCACACGTGACTAAGGGTCACGTGTCAGCACGTGACTGGTTTCGAAAGCCTTACAGTTAATAGAATTAAAATTCTAAAATTTTCTAAATCTTTCCAAACATAAAGGGTCTATAGGGACCGTTGGATTAAAAATCCGAGGGTGATTAAAAATCACCAATTTATGGAATAATCTTGGACTTGGAAAGATTTCCCCCCTAAATCTAACCGAGATAACAAAGGGATATCTTTGGATTTAAAATCCAATGGTGAATAAAATTCACTTAACAATCTAAAGGCCCGGATGAATGATAAATATAAATCAAATCTCTCAACATACAAATCAAATCTTTCAATGAGAGATTTGCTAAACAAATTGATTCTCTTCCTTCTCCTATAAATAGGAGCCAAGAAGAGAAGAGAGGGGGATTTACCTTTTTTTGGAGAGAAAAACAGAGAGAAGAGAATTTAATTCTCAAGAGGGAAGAAAAGAAAGGAGAATTTAATTCTCAACAAAGAAAACCCTAGGTGAGAAAAGAGAAAAAGATCAACTTCAAAAAGAGAATTTAATTCTCAAAATTTAAGAGTTTAACTCTTCTGCAAATAAAGAACTTAGTTCTTCTTCTGGTTGAAGATCTGTACAGAGCACATCTCCCCATAGGATGAGAATTTAATTCTCATCGGGTCGAGATCCTGCCATGCAGATCCTAAACTTAGAAGGGGAATTGAGTTTTGAGAATTTAATTCTCTCAAACTCACAGGAATTTAATTCCTCCTAAAATGAAACTAGGGTTTAACCCTAATCAAGAATTTAATTCTTTTACATATCTGGGAATTTAATTCCTTTAAAAAGAAATCAGGGTTTCATCCTAAATAAGAATTTAATTCTTTCACGATAGGAATTTAATTCCTCCAAAATCATAATTTGGATTTAACCCTACAAACAATTCAATTCTTAAAAGAACTCTGTTCATGAAAAGAACTAGGGTCACGTGCCCCCACGTGACCCTTGAAAAGATCCCCTGCAAAGAACTTTGAAGTATCACCTCACGTGCTCCCACGTGACTCCCAAAACACAGAAAGAAAAAGCAAAGGAAATGAAAGCTTTGGGCGCTCTCACGTGTTATCACGTGATCCCTCAGCAAATGCTTTAACAATTGGCGCACAGATCCTCATCACGTGCCAACACGTGATGCTCTAAAATAAAAACAAAAGTGTTTAACACTTATTCGCAGATTTGAGGATAAACCAAAAGGAGATCTGGCTCCACATTTAGGGCGCCCTCACGTGTCACCACGTGACTCCTAATGAGCATTCTAACAGACCAACGCGGGGGCCTCCATCACGTGCTCACACGTGATGGCCGTCAGAATTAAAAGAGTTAAACACTGATCTGCAGAATAAAATAAGGGAAATCAGGGCGCTCTCACGTGTCCACACGTGACCCCTCTCTCCTTAGTGTTTAACACTAATCTGAAGACTTTGTTCCCAGTGTTTTACACTGATTTGCTTTAGTGTTTAACACTAATTTGAAATCTCTGATTAAGTGTTTAACACTGATTTGCTTTAGTGTTTAACACTAATTTGAAAGCCCTGTTGCTAGTGTTTAACACCGGTTATCTTTTAGTGTTTAACACTAACTTGCTAATCTTATTCCCAGTGTTCAACACTATTGGTCTTTAGTGTTTAACACTAGATTTAGCCCAATTGGCTAAGTTTCTAGAGGCAAAGCCTCTCCTTCAATGGACCAACAGAGGGCCAATATTTCAAACATAATTGGACTTAGCCCAAACTGGCCATAAGTCCTCAAATCATCTTGAACCGAGCACATCTGCTCTTTCAACCAACTCATTGGTTCAAGGGTACATCTCTGAACTCCTCTGACATCTATCGTTGTAATCCTTCAACGACGTCAGAGAGGTGACGGGTCCCGACAACCACACATCAACACGGACTGTGGGGTCCTTAAACTCATGGACTTATGCGTCCTTAAACTAAGATACGGACTGTGGGGTCCTTAAACCCGCGGACTTATGCCTCCTTAAACTAACGGACTAATGCGTCCTTAAACACACCTATATGGACTGTGGGGTCCTTAAACCCATGGACTTATGCGTCCTTAAACTACCATTGGACCGCAATGTCCTTAAACTACCAATGGACCACCACGTCCCTAAACTGGAACTTGGACCACTACGTCCCTAAACTGGAAATGGACCACCATGTCCCTAAACTGGCAATGGACCACCATGTCCCTAAACTGGAACAATAGAGCCCAAACGCTCTTTTGTCGGATCTAAACGATCCCGTTAAGTCGATCTTAGTCCCAAACTGGACTAACGTATCCTTAACAACCGTTTAAAGTTGATCTTAGCCTCAAATATGGCTAACGTATCCTTAAACCTTCAAACAGACTTTAGTCCCAAATTGGACTATGGATCACCCGACCAACTGTGGTCCAAGGGTACATCTCTGAACTCCTCTGACACCTGTCGTTGTAATCCTTCAACGTCGTCAGAGAGGTGACGGGTCCCGACGGCCATATATTAAATGGACCACCATGTCCCTAAACTGGAAATGGATCTAGACGATCCCGTTAAGTTGATCTTAGTCTCAAATCAGACTAACGTATCCTTAATGAACGTTTAAGTTGATCTTAGCCTGAATACGGCTAACGTATCCTTAAACTAAAACACCAAACCCAAATCTAAGTAAATACGGATTTGGACTAATCCACGTCCTACGGGCGACGACATTACTCAGTCTCCGTATACAATCCACGGGCAACCACAAACAAAACAAACACCCACGACACGAAGTGAAATTCTGGAGAAGGAGAAAGTTGTTACCGCGATACGGTAGCGTAATTAACTGCAGGGGCTTGCGCCTGCAGGGAAGAGCGTCCCCACAATCAAAAACCCCTCAAGCGAGGGGGAATCTGACGAAGTCTGCTACATCGGCCGCATCCGTCTAAACCTCCGATACACGGTGCCATAAATCAACTTGGCATCTTCGGAGAGGTAGACGGATAAAACCAAATAGCATCTGCCCCGAATCTCAGGCAAGACAGTCCGTCTTGGCCGCCATTCGGAGGGGAACACCGTCTAGCGCAGCCGATTGAATGGAAGACATTTCGCGAGAAGTTTGACGCGAAATATTTCCCTGTGACTGCCAGGTTCGCTATGGAGCAGCAGTTTATTCATCTACAGCAAGGATCAATGTGGGAGAAATCGGTGGATGAATACGATGCTGAGTTCACTATGTTGAGCCGGTAAGATATGTCACAATAGTTCAATTTTATAAAATATCACATATTATACAGCTAACACAATTTTTAAACAGATTCGCGGCACACCTGATACCGACGGACGAGATCAGAGCCCGTCGTTTTCAGCAAGGTTTGGACACAGAGATCAAGGCTGCTCTAGCCACAGAAAAGTTTTTGACTCATGAGGAAGCCCTAGAAGCTGCCCGCAGTTATGAGGCAGTCATAAAAGAGAGGGGCAGACCTCAGTCTGCAGGAGTCAAACGCCCTGCCAACCAGATGGCAGGTGGAGCCACGTCCAGACCATCTTTCGTGCCGAGACGATCCGGAGTACCAACTCATCGTCCTAGCCCAGCCTTTTGCACCTACTGCAAGAGAACTGGACATATGATGAAGGACTGCCGTCGAGCCAACCGTCTCTGCTTAGTCTGCGGTTCAGCCACTCATGATATTGGATCTTGTCCCCAAAGGCAGAACCCAGTTGCTGCACCCAGGCCAGCAAATACTTATCAGCAGCGACCAGCTCTTCAGGCACCTGCTCTCAGACTTGCACTGCCTGCACCACCTAGGGGACCACAAGCTGCACCACCTCCTCGACAGTTCCATCAAGCTCAAAGGAACGTTCAGAGGAATGCTCTTCAGGCCAGGAGGAATGTGCCGAAGCGCCAAGCTTTCATGATGTCTGTTGAAGAAGCTGAGGCCACTGGCCAAGTCATCACTAGTAAACTTTCTTTCTCAAACTCATCTTTTAGTTTTGTTTACCTACACACTTTCCCTATACCTAAAACCTATCCCATATACCTTAGGTACAATCCTAGTAGCTTCACTACCTGCACTTGCACTGTTTGATACTGGAGCATCCCACTGCTTTATGTCGCAACGGTTTGTCCGAACCCATGCGATTCCAGTCTCACCGCTTGTATTCAGCTGGAACGTCAGTTCCGGAAATGGTGTTCTAAAGGTAACTATGGGATACAGCATGTGTCCAGTCGTCGTCTGCAGTCGAGAATTTTATGCTGACTTCAAGGTACTGGATATACCGAATTTCGATGTGGTTCTAGGAATGGACTGGCTTGGAACCTTTTATGCTACCATCGACTGTCGTCAAAGGAGGGTAGTATTTGAGATTCCAGATCATCCGGTCTTCTATTTCAAGAGTGGAGATCGTACACTGGAGCCAAGTACTTACAAAGCAAAGCCAAGGGAAGTAGTAGTTGCAGCAGCTCAGGCAGAGGAAGAATCAAGACCGGAGGTAGTTCGAGAGTTCGGCGATGTATTCCCTGACGATATATCAGGTTTGCCTCCCGATCGAGCTCTTGAATTCAGTATTGACTTAGTACCAGGAGCACAACCAGTGATCAAAGCACCATATAGACTAAGTCCGGAAGGATTGAAGGAAGTTCGAACACAGTTGGACGAATTACTGGCGAAAGAATGGATTCGTCCCAGCACTTCAAGTTGGGGAGCACCTGTACTATTGGTGAAGAAGAAGGAAGGTTCATACAGAATGTGCATCGACTACAGGGCCTTGAACGAAGTTACTATAAAGAACAAGTATCCACTCCCGTACATCGACGATTTATTCGATCAGCTAAGTGGATCTTGTGTCTTCTCTAAATTAGATCTTCGTTCAGGTTATCATCAAGTGAAGGTCAAGGAAGCTGATATTCACAAAACAGCTTTCAGAACTCGTTATAGACATTACGAATTTCTAGTAATGCCATTTGGAGTGACCAATGCACCAGCAATCTTCATGAACCTTATGAACCAAGTTTTTCGGGAGTATTTAGACAAGTTCGTTGTCATCTTCATCGACGACATCCTGGTATATTCTAAGAATCGGAAAGAGCATGTGGAGCACTTACGAACTGTCCTGGAAACACTTCGACAACATAAACTTTATGCCAAGTACAGCAAGTGCGAGTTTTGCCTAAAACAGGTTGGTTTTCTTGGACACATCGTATCAGGAGAAGGGATTTCTGTGGATCCAGAAAAAGTTTCAGCAGTTAGCGAATGGCCTACACCAAAATCAGTGAAGGATATTCGGAGTATCTTGGGCTTAGCTGGATATTAAAAAAAATTCATTGAAGGCTTTTCGAAGATAGCAACACCCTTGACCAAGCTCACACGAAAGGATGAAGAATTTGTGTGGTCAGAAGCATGCGAGCAAGCTTTCGTAGAACTCAAGTCAAGACTGACATCTGCACCTATTCTCGTCATACCAGATCAATCTGGAGGATTCGAAGTACATTGTGATGCATCCGGTAAGGGATTAGGATGTGTTCTACATCAGCACGGTAAGGTTGTGGCTTATGCTTCAAGACAACTGAAGACTCATGAGCGCAATTATCCGACGCATGATCTAGAGTTGGCAGCCGTTATCTTTGCTCTCAAGATTTGGCGCCACTACTTACTTGGTGAACGAGTGAACATCTACACAGATCATAAAAGTCTGAAGTATGTGTTTACTCAGAAGGAGTTGAATATGCGGCAGAGAAGATGGTTAGAACTTATGGCGGACTTTGACATCAACTTACAATATCATCCAGGGAAGATGAACGTAGTACCTGATGCTCTTAGTCGCCAACCATTAGCAATGAATCTCACCGCACAGTGGAAGCTTCAGCAGGACCTACATCAGATAGAGATTGAACTAGTTATGCCAGGTGATGTTTCAAATTTGATGAATCTACAAGTCCAATCAACCATTGTCAACCAGATCAAGGCAGCTCAAGCCAGCGATGCTAAGTTGCAAAAGATCAGAGAACAAGTGGAGAATGGACTCAGAACAGATTTCATCATCCATGAAGACGGATCTCTGAAATACGGCAGCAGATTGTGTATACCAAAAGGTCCTGTTCGGGAAGAGTTAATGAAAGAATCTCATAGCTCTCCCTATTCAGTACATCCTGGAGGTACCAAAATGTACAAGGATCTACGTCAGAATTATTGGTGGCATGGAATGAAGCGTGAAGTGGTCAGGAGTGTCGCAAAATATTTGGTGTGTCAGCAGGTAAAGGCTGAACATCACAGGACAGCTGGACTACTTCAACCGTTACCAATACCAGAATGGAAGTGGCAGCATATCACGATGGACTTTGTAACTGCTCTTCCTCGCAGCACAAAGGGTAACGATGCGATTTGGGTCATTATGGATCGACTCACAAAGTCGGCTCACTTCATCTCATTTCGAGTTGACCAATCAACTGAGACATTAGCGAAGAAGTATATGGAGGTAATAATCTAATTTAAGATTTAAACTCTTCATACTGTACTATCTCTGATACTCATGAACTCATACAGAAAATTGTGAGACTTCATGGAGTACCGGTCTGTATTGTCTCCGATCGTGACACCAGGTTCCGATCGCAATTTTGGCAGAGTCTGCAAGCTAGTTTGGGAACAAGTCTGAACTTCAGCACGGCTTATCATCCACAAACAGATGGTCAGTCGGAACGAATTATTCAGATCTTGGAGGATATGCTCAGAGCATGTATGCTCAACTTCAAAGGATCGTGGGAAGATCACCTGCATCTTGTGGAGTTTGCGTACAACAACAGCTACCAAGCAAGCATAGGAATGGTACCTTTTGCAGCTTTAGATGGAAGGAAGTGTCGATCGCCATTAAGTTGGGACGACATCGGAGATAGAGAACTCCTTGGACCAGAGATGATAGCAGCGACCGTTGATCTGGTTCGTACTATCAGGGAAAGAATGCGCATAGCCCAAGATAGACAGAAACACTGGGCTGATGCGAAGAGACGACACTTGGAGTTCCAGCCAGGAGATCATGTATTCCTGAAAATTTCTCTGAACCACGGAGTGATCAGATTTGGAAGACGGGGAAAGTTGAGTCCGAGATACATTGGACCGTTCGATATACTCGAACGAGTCGGTGAAGTGGCATATCGTTTAGCGCTTCCACCCTCATTAGAAGGAGTGCATAACGTGTTCCACATATCTCAACTCAGAAGGTATGTGAGTGACCCCAGCCATGTACTTGATCATTCCGAGCTCACGATACAGCCTGATTTGTCTTGTGAGCAACAACCTGTGGAGATCCTGGACAGGAAAGTGAAGACATTTCGAAACAAAGAAGTTAATTTGGTCCGGATAATGTGGAGGAAAGACACTCCAGGAGAATCCACGTGGGAAAGGGAGGATGAGATGCGTGCAAGATATCTGCACCTTTTTGTAAACTAGTCCTCAAAATAAAGGTTGTAAATTTCGAGGACGAAATTTTTATAAGGAGGGTAGATTGTAACAACTCCAATTTTGTATACCAAAAATTTGCTTTAAATATAGTGTATACTTGGAGTATTGATGTTGCTGGAAATAATTTAAGTATCTAATTACTTACAATAATTACAAGAAGGAGCTTGTAGCTCATTGGTAATACCTTGCACTGCCGAACCAAGCCACCAGAGTTCGAATCCCATGCCCCACATATTTTTATATCATTTTGTTTTAATTTTTTTTAGAAGTCTAACGGTCAAACAGCCATAACTCACAATTTAATGCAAATTATAAAAATTAAATTACACCAAAACCTCCCCCAGACTGAACCCCACCCGACGACACTTAACTCGGCCCTGACTCGGCCGAGTCGGCCGGCGACTCGGCCGAATCGGTCGGCGCCACCGGCCGGACTCGGCCGGTCGGCCGAGTCGTCAACACGAAAATTTTTCGTGTTGACCTGGTCTAACCCCCTGTATAGTCTAAATTTCCAGTACTGTTACACAATTTCAATTAAATCTCTTTAAAGACCAAAATTAATGAATTTTTAATGATTTTTACATTTTTTAAAAATATTTTTTAATCCAAACCCTAACCCTAACCTAGCCCTATATAAATACCCTTACCCTCTACCATTTCACCTCACAACTCTAAGTTCACTCTATCAAATTCTCGAGAACTCGGTACGAAGAGCGAGAAGCGAAGCGCTGCCGAAATCGACGACGGATTCCGGCGACCGGATCAGAACCTTCGCGACGTTTTCGACGAATCAACAACCACCACATCTCTTAGCTTCCTTAGCTTGTCCAAACCGTAAGTCCCATCCCTTCTATCTCTCTTTTCTATAAATGTAAAAAATACGACTTTTTGGAACCCGACGGAAATCGGACAAACCGATTTCCGATTCGATTTTTTCTATAAATTTCCACTTGTCACCTAATACATATTATCTACCCATATTCATATTGACTATTAATCACCCATAAACCAATTTAATCAAACTTTTGCACATGAAATGATAACTTCTTTGCAAAACCGTATTCTTTTCATAATAATACCATGAAGTTCATTTTTCTTAGTTTAATTAATTCCCTCACTCCTAAATAGGTTTATCTTGATCACTAAACTTGTAAAAACCAATTTGAATGAAATTTCACACATGAAATAATAACGTTTTCAAATACCGTATTCTTACGCTTTAATACCTTTAAGTTTAATATGTCATGTTTTACCTTTAAACTTCACCAAAACTTAAAATAAGTCACGAGGTAATGACCTACCTCTACACACACTCAATATAATCCTAATTGATGAACATTAAAACATAGAATACGAAATTTCAGGACTTTTCACTAAAATACCCTAATCTTTATAACCTTTATTGAAAGCTTTAAGTTGTAAGCATTTCTAAATAAAATCTTTTAATAAAATGAAAACACGATTGGTCATGGACATCGATCGTTTATCTAAACTGTCTTGTGGTGTCTAGGCAAGTATGCCTAGGCTAGTGGTTTTTAATTAGGCCCACGACTGTGGTTCCTTCCCACTTACCTGGCACTTACCTGGCCGCAATTGACGGTGAAGAGGCGATTTGAGGCTTCTAATGACTCATCGTTTAGACCTTAGAAGTAGACTAGTTGGCTTAGGAAACCCTAACAACTAAAATACGGAAAACTATACTTTATGCAAATAAATACCCCATATTTATAAAACCGTTTTCCCAAATGAAAAGTATTTGTTAAACCTAAGCAAAGCGCCGCTACAACCCACTTTTGGGGAACCTGTTAGGGATAGTACGGTTCATCGTGCACCCGCAGGCTAGTAGTGCGAGATTCAGACCTCCGCAAGGAGCATTCGGTCTCGAAAGGTTTAAAATACGACATTTAAGGAAAAATGAGATTTTTTGAAAATAAAGTATTTATTTAAAATTATTCTTGTATTAATATATATTTAATTATCATTTAAACATCTATTTTATCATAATATGAAATTTCCACATTTTCCTAAAATTCCAAGATTAAAAGTTACATTAAAATACCATGAATTTCAGATAAAACAATTAATACTTTTATTATGATATATTCACTAGAATAACACAAATAAAATTCACACTCATTATAATTATAAAGACGAATATAAAATACTTGAGGTGTATTTTGAAAACTATACAAAAGTACTTTTTACATAAAACCCCCTCAAGTTTTACAAATTACAAAAAAGGCCCCTAGCTAATATCGAACTTCAAATTACCTTCTTTTAGTCTGACTCGGATTAGAGTCTGACTATTTCTGACTTGAATATGATTCAAGTCAATCTATATTCTTTTATATTCCAATACGATTTGAATACATGAAACCCTGAATCCAGTTAACAATATATTCTTTTGACTGAATCAAACCATTGATATTCATCCATTATCCTGATATTCCATTTACCTGATTATACAGTTACAGCATGTTTACTGATATCATGGTTTTGGTCAGTCACTCATTTACATATTCCAATACTACAATACTGTTAAAACACTACGGGGTTTAAGGAGTAGATTGGTACGGAAGGTGTTAAAGGTGGCACGAGGTGGTCAGATTAAGACACCTAACCTGAATCCTATTGCTGTTGTACCGTGGCATAACGGTTCCTTGTACTTTCCTTTTGCCCTGATCTCTAGCATATAGAGATCCCCCTCGTATACATTGGCATCCTTCTGTACCAAGTTACAAACAACATCGTTACACAATGTTCCATAATATTCAACAATATAATAGTTTAGAAAATACTGTTACCCTGTCATTCTCATTCTGCTGATTCTTTTGGAACTTACCGAGCGACCTGTTCGCTGACGACATTCTATTTCTTTCTTCTTTGAATGTCGTCAGGTGCGTTGGACCAAGCTGAGATCGAGCCCACCGGTGAAGATTTGGAGCAGTTCCAGGAAGATCCAGAGCTCTAGATACTGTACCTAGTTCTTTCTAGTTTATTTCATTTTCTGTTATGCCACTGTTTAGGCATTGCTTTTCATTCCAGTTGTATTTTCTTTTCATGCATTGTACAAAGAATGTTATTAATAAAAGTTGCTGTTATTTTTATATTATTCGTCTCTTGTGATTTACTTTATATTACTTAGTTACGCTTAGCGTATGTACTTCTGAGTATATACGTAGCGGGCCTCGTCGCGTCCACTTCGCCGTACACTGGTAAGCGGGGCGTGACAATTTTAGTTTAAGAACGTCTCGGTCCGTTGTCCATCTTGCATGCACGTGTATTTGTTACGTGACAGGATGAACAACGATGATATAGGATGCACCCATTTTGGGATGTGGTTTGATTTGGGATGTGCACATCAATTTGGAAAGTGCACCAAAAAGCAGTTAGTTGTCGGGACCCGCCACATCTCTGAAGACGTTGAGGAATTACAACGACATGTATCATAGGTGTGGAGAGATGTACCCTTAAACCAAATCCCGTATTTGAGGGAAAAGATCATGGTGGATCATCTAAGAATCATTGGTCATTTTTGGAAACTAAGATTAACTTAGGAGATGTGGGATGAAAATCATTTTAAATATCATCAGTTGAAAGATCATTAGTCATGTTTGGGACTAAGATCAATTTGGGGAATGATATGCGCAGAGGGGCTCAGTTGATTGGAAGAACTTAGTCAATTTGGGTTAGATCTGGGTCTCCATAATTACCCAGAGCTAAGTGTTGAGGCATACAATGCTCACGTGCATTTCATGTGAGGCACCTGATTAGTGTTAAACACTAGAGTTCTGTGGCGCTCACGTGATACACGTGAGGCACCGGATTAGTGTTAAACACTAGTGTTCTGTGGCGCTCACGTGACACACGTGAGGCACCAGATTATGGGCACTGCCCATTTATTTCCCCGCTTTTTATATAAGTGCTGAGCACTTGGTTCTTGTGGTGCTCACGTGTGAAACACGTGAGGCGTCCCAATGTTGCGTTCTGCCTTTTGGGATTTTATCCTCTCCTTTTAGATGAGTGCATTGTTTATCACATAATATTGCATTTTTGTATGCCCCATTCTTATGCATTTAAGAATAAAAACAGGTGCTTTTGACCCATGTCTGCTACATGTTACAGGTTACAGGTTCTTGGCGCGAAAACAGTGAAAAACCCAAAAGACGACACAAAAGAAGGATTTTTGACCAACAATAGGATGATCTTAGTACAGCCCGGCAGAAGAACGATTCACCATCAACAAGGCAGCTCAAGATCCAAATTTGCAAGAAAGACGGTTAAAAGATCCATTGCAAAGCGTTCGCTGAAGATCTGGTGTCACTGTAGAAGCCCAAATGATAATATGAATAAAGAACCAGGAAGCCCAGAAGAACCCCAAGAAGCTCAAGAAAAATCCAAAGATGACCTCATCATTGGGCCGCGGAACCGCGGCCCAAGCGTGCCCATGCCGCGGTTCCGCGGCTACCTTAAGCCCTAGTGCGCATTATTTTTTACCATAACTCCTTGGCGGCTGTGGAAAGATTTTCTAGGGGTATATTTGTAACTTTAGACATGCGGTGCAATCTGTAGCCCTAGGGTTTCTATGTCCTATAAATAGAACCCAAGACCTTGTATTTTCTCATGCCTCTTTTCAATCAATAAAATTCAGAATTTCTGGGAGTAAATTTCAGATCTGTTCTTCTTGTTTGAAGAGAGCCGTCAACCTAGTAAGTCTTTTAATTCTTTTAATTATAATGTCTTCTCATCCCCTAATGAGCGAGTAGTCTCCTCGCTTGTTAGGGTTAGCCTTAGGGAAAGGGTTGAGAGATGAAATCTCTCGCCCCTTTCAATGCCACCTTCACCTAATGAATTAGAACTTCACGCATACGAGCACAACCGCTCCCTGCGGCATCCTACCCTTCGAGGTAACGATGAACCGTAGTATAAAAGGCCGGTTCCGCGCGTTTTCCGTGAGGGTTATGATAATTATCAACAAAGGTAGGGTACAAATCTAGAGGAAGAAATATCTTCCCAAAAGATTTGTATCCACTTTATTGATAATTAACTTAACACCTAATAGATCTAAAAAAAGGAAGGTATTGAAAGCGGTGAGGAAAAACATTAATTTCCAAAACTTCCCCTAATCCTAACCCTAGCAAGATTCTTAATTAGATTAATTAGATCCAGTCTTCTAGTTTTATAAACCAACCAAAACTACAAATAGAATCAACTCGTTAAAACACAATAAAGGAATTTACCCGTCTCTGTGGATCGACCCGCACTCACCGGCTAGCTGCGAAGCGACGCCGTTTTCTGATTGCGGTATTAATATTTTTGATCGTAAAATCTATACCAATCAAATGGCGCCGTTGCCGGGGACGGCGTAATCTTTCTTTTTGTGAATTTTCGGGTTGATATAAATTTTAAAAAAATTATAAAAATCTGAAAATATAAAAAAAATATAAAAAAATTTCTCAAATTTGATCTGTTTGAAGGGTGTATCTTTTGGATCTTGCAGGAACAGCGAAGAATCACCGATCTGAAATTTTACAGAGGGCAAATCAAAATTTGGTACATAGGAACAGAGAAGAATTACAATCACAGAGCAGCACAAAAATTTTCAGCAGCCGATCCGTCTCTGCAGCCGCGCTTCCGCCGCATAAGGAGGCAATCCGCCGCGGATCCGCGCTTCCCTGGCCACGTCAGCATACGAAATTTTGCTGGTTTGATTTTTCTCTCTCCCCTCTGCAATCTCCCATATATCTCTCTGTAAAAATCTTTCTGCAGGATTTCTTTGCGTAAAAATCTTTTTCCCCCCTTCTAAATAACAGATTTCTGCAGGTTTCTTTGCGCCGCGCTAAAAAATTCTGATTGCAAGTGAAATTTTATTTGTTTTGCATAATTTAACCGGATTCTAAGGGGCTATTTGACCAAATTCAGATTGGGTGGGGATTTCATCATTCTTCCCAGGACCCCAGAAAACACCTAAGCATTTTGCATCAACCACCTTTAATTAAAAAAGATTAGACTCAGACCTAAGGACAGCGAGCTCAATAGGAAAAGGACTAGGGTAGGCATCGGCCGTTTATCCTAACCGACATTGCGGTGTCTAGGCTAGTGGTTTTTAATTAGGCCCACTGTAGTGGTGGTTCCTTCCCACTTACCTGGCCGTATTTGTCCGTGAAGAGGCGGTTTGAGGTCTATTTCTAGCCCTAGTTAGGAGCTGTCTAGCAGACCTAGGCGACCCTAGATCTAGGCCTGATTGTGCATGTGTGGTTGAGTCAGTTGTGTCACGAGTCCGTTTTCAAAAACCTCCTCGCAAAACTCACAAAAAAAAAAAAAAAAAAAATCTTTTCAAAACTTGCAACTTGCCGCTAAAGAAACTTGAAACTCACTTCCACCACTTCTTCTCACTGACGTTATCTTACCCCCACATTCTGTTTTTCTCTTTTTTTTTCTGACTGCACTACCCTTTAGTGTATGTCATCTTGGACTAGGGATACTAACGCCCGATTAGTCCGTGTTTCGTTGGTACCGACCAACGAACCCTTCGACGAACCCTTCGTCGATCTTCCGTCCACTTCCTTACCTCCACCTTTAAATTCTTCTTTCGAAGGTATGTCGGGATTCAACCCCAACGATACCTTACCGACGGGAATGATTCCACCTCCGCCAGGTGCGAATAACCCGAATCTTCCGCCTGTTGTAGCGCCCGCACGAGTTGCGCTCCAGGATCTCTTCTACCCCGTCCGCACTTCTTTACCCACATGTCTTTCACCCCCACCGGCGAATGGGGATAATTTTGAAATAAAACCACATTTCATCAATATGCTGCCTAAGTTTCATGGTTTGGAATCCGAAGATGCATATATTTCTATTAATAAATTCCAAAACGTTTGCGGCATGATGAAGACAACCCAATTAAGTGATGACGCAATAAGGCTAAGGGTCATTCCTTTTACCTTATGTGACCTAGCCGAGAAGTGGCTATACAGCACCGCATCACATTCCATTAGAAATTGGGACGAGTTTGTGAGAGCTTTTCTGAAAAAGTTCTACCCTCATCATAAAACTGCTAGAATCCGAAACGAGATCATACAATTTTCACAGCTTCCGTCCGAACCATTTTGGAAATGTTTCGAGAGATTTAAAGACCTACTTGTTCAATGCCCTCATCATGGGATAGAAAATTGGCAACTTTGCCAAACATTATACGAGGGATTGAACGCAGCAACGAAGCAGTTGCTAGAAACAATTTGTCAAGGTCATTTTCTCTCCAAGTCTAGCGACGAAGCTTGGCAGTTTCTTGAGGACCTAAGTGAGCAAACAATTCAGTGGGAGAGTACCAAGACCACATCATCTTCTTCAGTTGGTCAATCTAGGGCAGGCATACATCAAATAGATATGTCAATTGCTATGAAGGCCGAGATGGCCTCACTTATGAAAAAGCTAGAAGCCATTGAGACCAAAATCTCATCGACTTCTCCTGCCCCTACTCTACCCACACGAACTGTTTGTGCTTGTTGTTCGAACCCATCACATCTAACCGAAGAGTGTCCTTATAATGCACCTATTCAAGGACAGGATCAAGTCAATGCTGCATTCCAGCAACGACAAAGAAACGATCCGTACTCTTCGACATACAATCAGGGGTGGAGGAGTCACCCAAATTTCGCTTGGAACCAAAATCAACAAATCCAAGGGAATAACAATTTTCAAAGAGCTCCTCCACAACAACAACAAGCACCCTTACAAACTCAAAACCAGCAACCTTTCCAACAACAACTTTATACAAATCAAACGAACAATTTGGTTCAACCTAATGATGATAAGGTTAGCTCGCTCGAGAAAAGTCTTGAAGCATTTCTCAAGCAAACGACAGAATCCGCAGCAAGATTTGAAAGTTATGTGCAATCTTTAATGAATAACAATGCCTCACACGATCAAAGTATCAAATCTATTGAGGCACAAATTGCACAATTAACTGCTGCGTTGAGCGAGAGAGAAAAGGGAAAGCTTCCATCTCAACCATTGCCCAATCCCGGTCACCCACAAAATGCATATCACAATCACAATGTAAATGCGGTGACCACGTTGAGATCCGGAAGAGAGTTGCAAAATAATGTGGAAACTAGTGATGACATCCCCGCCGGTGGTTCTTCTTCCCCTTCTTCATTTTCTTCACTTCCTTCTTCACCTTTTTCTTTAGAGCCTATTCTCCACCCTTCACACGGCTCTACCTCTTCTGACTCGAACGGACCTATTTCTCACAACACGAACACATCCACACCGGGATCCGTTCCTACTCCACATTCTACTCCACAGACATGTGACTCAACAAATTTTCAAAATGCACCATTTCCAAACAGGTTGAGTCCTAATAAACCAAATGCACAAGTGGAGAAGATTATGGAATTATTTAAACAGGTTAGCATAAATATACCTCTCTTGGATGCTATCCAACAAGTCCCCTCATACGCAAAAATCTTAAAGGGATTATGCACTTCAAAGAGAAAGGCATCTTAAGTACCCAAGAAAGTGCTAGTGGCTAGTGCAGTGAGCAATGCTATTAACCACCATCAAACCTTACCCCAAAAACGAAAGGACCCCGGCTGTCCTACTATTTCAATCACAATTGGGGATGAGCAAATTAATCGTGCACTTTTAGATCTTGGGTCTAGTGTTAACCTGATTCCTTACTCCGTGTACGAACAATTAGGGGTTGGAGAGTTGAAACCCACTCGTTGCACTCTCCAAATGGCTGATCGATCAATCACCTATCCAATGGGTCAACTAGAGGATGTGTTGATCAAAGTCGGGGAATTCATATTCCCCGTTGATTTTATCGTTATGGATACACAACCTGTTGCTAACCCAAGAAACCAAATTCCGGTGATTCTTGGTCGACCATTTTTGGCCACTTCCAATGCCATAATAAATTGTCGCAATGGCTCCATGACTCTATCCTTCGGAAAGAGGTCCAGTGAGTTCAATATTTATAAGATGGGAAGTCTGCCCCCCGTGCCTAAAACTAGTACACGAGAAGTTTGCTCTATTCACGAAATCACGCAGGAAGACTGCGAGCTTGAAAGATTTCTATTTGATGAAAACAGTTTTGACGCCACTAGTGTGTCCCTCCTTGAGCCTACTACCGTTGACACAACCGATGCTGATTATCAATGTCTCCCTTTTTCGGATGACGACGACTCACAGCCCGAATATGAGTCGTTTGAATTTTTGGATGAGTCAGTCGAACCATCCGAATCGGTTGTTTGCAGTGATTTCGAACCTGTGTTAGAGTCCTTTGAGTTCGAGGTAGATTCCGCAATGGTTCTTTCGCCTCAGAAATTCGAACTCATGCCCTTGCCGTCTCACCGTAGATATGCTTACATAGGTGAGAATGAGACTTTTCCCATTATCATATCAGCCTCTCTAGCCTTCGAGCAAGAGAACGCTATTTTAAAAGTCTTACAAGATAGGCGGCAAGTTTTCAGTTGGACTATGGCGGACATCGAGGAGATCAGTTTCCTCATAAGTGAATATCATACACAATTGATGGATGATGCCATGTCAATAGAGGACCCACAGGGACATCTTGGGGTTATTGTGGTGAGCCAACTTCCTCCCTTAGAAGTTGAAATACCCCCATTTCTTTTAATTAGGTACGAGAATGCCAACACTCCACTGATTGCTGATCATTTACATTCTCGTATCGATGCATCACCATCACCTGTATATTCACCTCCACACCTTCCATTCCATTACTTCTATCTTCCCCAATTCTTTGCGGACCACCACAACTTATTTTTTCACCCATCAATATTCTTTACTGATAAATTTTTCAAATGGTTGGTGTTGACTTTTGGCCGATGCAAAGTTGGGCAGTATTGTCTAACATAGTTTAATTGAAGTTTGGGGGAGGGTCTTTTTGTACATATTTTTGTTTTTCTTAACAATAAAAAAATTATAAATAAATAAACAGGGGAATATCGGTATTTTGACCCTCTTGGTTTAGCATGACAGTGAGGACACTGTCAAGTTCAAGTTTGGGGGTATGCTCGGTACGTCTTCTTCCTTCGCATTCATTTGTACATATTTTTGCATTTGCATACTTATTTGAAAACCCATAAAAATTTGAAAAATTTGAAAAATTATAAAAATTAATGTATTCAATTTTGGCTAATTGACTAGAGTTTGACAAATAGGTTAACTAGCTAGGAAAAACTACATCTTAGACTTAGTGAATTAAAAACCCTAAAAATAACCTTCCTTAAAGTTTAACAGTAGAAAGTATATGGCTTGTAGTTTATTTAGAAATAGACAAATTTTGGGTTCACTTCTTGGGCTAAGTCGAAACAAGGGAAGAGTATTGATGCTCTTATTAGAGTATAAGTTTGAAAAATAGTTCCTACCTTAAGTCTAGATTCTGAAAATGTATACCCTACAATTTGCACTATCACGCACCTTGAAACTTGGAATAGTAGAAGAGACCTTGAAATGCTCGTCTAAAGTCCTTAGTACAATGAAAATAAAAAGAAAAAAAAAAGGTGAATAAAGAAAAAAAAATGGACACTGGTTTTTGTGGTTACTTAAGGCTGTAAAAATAGAAAAATATTTAGCGAGGGTGCTTCATCACCTAGTGCCTTAGACCAACTGGTCTGGGAGTCACTGCTAAAGCCTTGGGTGTTGCAAGGACTAGGAAGTACGCTTTAAAGTGCAAACACATTTTGTAATCGGTCGTTGGTACCTCAAGAAGTATCAACGGTCGCATGAAGGATGTGTAAGCAAATTTCATTCACCAATTAATAAGTACTTTGGACAATGGACTAGGGCATGATTGCTTGAATTGAATTTCCAAGTGTAGGGGTGATCTTTACACACACGTAGGGGTATGTGATTGGAATTTAGATAAAAGAGAGGAATGAAAGATAGAATTTGTATCTTTAATGGAGTTGATAGAAAATTCCTAAGTAGAGATGAAACCCTAGAAGGAAGACTTAAGAGATGCTGAAAGCTAAGTAGATCTACATAACATATAATCTTAAGTTAAATAATGAGGAAGCGTGAAGAATATGGGTGGATAATTTACGAGTCAAAAGGTAATAGAATTCCTTGTTAGAAAACTTAATTGGAGAACAAAAGTCAAATGGGCCAAGTTGATAGGATTTTGTGGGTGTAATCCGCTGAAAACCCTCAGGAGACAACACTCCTCCTACTAGGGACACCTAGAGGTTTAACGGCTTGTTGCACGTGCTCAGTGCAATCGCGTTTCCCTGCGAAAGTGTGGCTAGGTTAGATTTTTAAATAATAAGTTTGCTCGAGGGCGAGCAAAAGATAAGTTTGGGGGTATTTGTTTATCACATAATATTGCATTTTTGTATGCCCCATTCTTATGCATTTAAGAATAAAAACAGGTGCTTTTGACCCATGTCTGCTACATGTTACAGGTTACAGGTTCTTGGCGCGAAAACAGTGAAAAACACAAAAGACGACACAAAAGAAGGATTTTTGACCAACAATAGGACGATCTTAGTACAGCCCGGCAGAAGAACGATTCACCATCAACAAGGCAGCTCAAGATCCAAATTTGCAAGAAAGACGGTTAAAAGATCCATTGCAAAGCGTTCGCTGAAGATCTGGTGTCACTGTAGAAGCCCAAATGATAATATGAATAAAGAACCAGGAAGCCCAGAAGAACCCCAAGAAGCTCAAGAAAAATCCAAAGATGACCTCATCATTGGGCCGCGGAACCGCGGCCCAAGCGCGCCCATGCCGCGGTTCCGCGGCTACCTTAAGCCCTAGTGCGCATTATTTTTTACCATAACTCCTTGGCGGCTGTGGAAAGATTTTCTAGGGGTATATTTGTAACTTTAGACATGCGGTGCAATCTGTAGCCCTAGGGTTTCTATGTCCTATAAATAGAACCCAAGACCTTGTATTTTCTCATGCCTCTTTTCAATCAATAAAATTCAGAATTTCTGGGAGTAAATTTCAGATCTGTTCTTCTTGTTTGAAGGGAGCCGTCAACCTAGTAAGTCTTTTAATTCTTTTAATTATAATGTCTTCTCATCCCCTAATGAGCGAGTAGTCTCCTCGCTTGTTAGGGTTAGCCTTAGGGAAAGGGTTGAGAGATGAAATCTCTCGCCCCTTTCAATGCCACCTTCACCTAATGAATTAGAACTTCACGCATACGAGCACAACCGCTCCCTGCGGCATCCTACCCTTCGAGGTAACGATGAACCGTAGTATAAAGGGCCGGTTCCGCGCGTTTTCCGTGAGGGTTATGATAATTATCAACAAAGGTAGGGTACAAATCTAGAGGAAGAAACATCTTCCCAAAAGATTTGTATCCACTTTATTGATAATTAACTTAACACCTAATAGATCTAAAAAAAGGAAGGTATTGAAAGCGGTGAGGAAAAACATTAATTTCCAAAACTTCCCCTAATCCTAACCCTAGCAAGATTCTTAATTAGATTAATTAGATCCAGTCTTCTAGTTTTATAAACCAACCAAAACTACAAATAGAATCAACTCGTTAAAACACAATAAAGGAATTTACCCGTCTCTGTGGATCGACCCGCACTCACCGGCTAGCTGCGAAGCGACGCCGTTTTCTGATTGCGGTATTAATATTTTTGATCGTAAAATCTATACCAATCATGCATGCAAAACACGTGATTGCCCTAAGAGGCACTTCTCGTTCTTCCTTTAAGCGCTCACATGGGAAACACGTGCGGTCCTCGTTATAGTGTTTAAACGCTAATGAATCATCAGCCTTTGCTTCTGTCACGCCCCACTTCTCAGAGTGCGCTAAGATAGGCACGTGACAGAGCCAACCATGCTACCTGTGGCTAGGAAACATCCATCCACAGTCACATTACGGCTGTCTAGAAGATATCAAGAACGGTAGAAATAAAATAAACTATCTAGTACATGTCCATGAGCCAGAATAAACAAGTCAAGAAATAATATGCGGAAGCAATAGATCCAATGAACAATAACAATCTGGAAAGTAAAACATAACTAAACTGGATACTAACTGGATCATCATTTCTCGGCCTAACGGCTGAAGTACTCCTGATCAGCCTACGACAAAGGTAGAGGATCTGGGCCATGCAAAACCCAGACGTCAGTGCGTCATAATATCAAACAATGATAAATGAACAGGAGGTAACAAGACATGCAGGCATGAGTATGAACAGTAATAAAAGTATAACAGTAACACGAACAAGAACAGTGAAGGGTATAAGCACATGCGGCGTGCGGTGAGTAATCTAAACTGAGCTACTGGGTTAATTACACTCTAGTCTGTGAAATTAATTTAATGAATCATCGATGTAACTCAATAGTATCCCGTACGTGCCCGGGACCACGGTCCAGATTCTCGGGCTGAATTCGCGACATGCCACTAGGCACTAAACAAGAAATATGTACAGATGAATGATGTCAGCAGCAGCATCCCCGGGCTGGCCTAGCCCATAAAACTGATCAGTATAAGCATCGAACTGTCGAGTTACAAGTCAGGTTTCATCATTGATTTCCCCATACCCCCAACTAATGCCAACACAGGATCAAGCAGGAAAAGATTTGTCTATACAGACAACAAGATATATCCATCGGGACAACATGTCAGGATTGTCGACATTAAAAACAGGATCAGGTAACATGTCAAGTAGTGATATATCAGGTCATGTCAAGTAGTGGTGTATCAGGTCATGTCAAGTAGTGGTGTATCAGGTCATGTCAAGTAGTACACATGTGCTCATAATCAAACTGTAGCAAGTATTAAATCAGGGTGAAAGTACGGATGTACAATAAAAGCATGGATGCACAAATATCGATCAGGGGTTACATCATGACTTAGTAGGATGCACAATATCAAGCATGGGGTGTCAATATAACAACAATATGTAATAATGTGACATGGTATGCGAACAGTTATAGAATTAATGGTATGGATGCACAAATATCGATTAGGGGTTACTTTTACAGTTCCAATACTAATTAGGATGCACTTTATTAAGCATGGGGTGTTACTACAATAATAATATGAATTAATGTGATCTACAGATGCAGTTATATATATCTTAAATGATATGGATGCAAACGGGTATCCGAAAACAGTAAACTTTTAGTATGGATGTACAATGTGATAAACGGGCAACATTTTACTCATATGGATGCATAATAATATACCTAACATGAAACAAGATGAACTAGCATGCGACTAGATATGCAAATAATGATACGGATGCACACGGATGTCATATGACCTTTAAAATGATAAACTGGTACATGCGGGATGCACAACTAAATAATATGAAATGGAAATATTCAATTGAATGCAGTATATTGTAGTATAGTATATAACAAGATAAGTTTGTATGCACTAAATAGGAAATAGATTGTACGGACGCATACGGATGTCCGAAAACGGTAAAACATGCCGAAATGATAATGTGGATGCATAACTAATCATTATGGAGTGTTATTATTCAAATGGATATAGAATATAGTAATATAGCATGTATCAAGATTAACTTGTCTCGATGAATCGCGATACGGATACGCACGGTACGTCCGACGTCGGTAAAACGTCGCAACGCACGTACGGCACGAGACTGGTCCAGCAAAGGCAAGAGCATGACCACGCTGGCTGGGAACGTCCACTGGGTTGCTCGGACCGTCGGCAGTGGCACGGCTCCGGCGATCGTCGGGAAATACGGATCAAGAAAGAGAAAGAGAAAGAAAGAAGAAGGAAGAAAAATAAGAAGAAGATAAGGGTTCTGAGGTTGTCTTGGGTCAGAGGGGGTGACAAGGGAGCGATGACGGCGATAGGTCGGAGCTCCGACAAGGTGTTGTGAGGGTGCTCGGCAAAGGTAGCGAGGTGTAGGGTTCTTGAAGTTGGGGTGATTGGATTCTTGGTGTCAAGTTTCTGCAGTGAAGAGAGGAAAGAGGAGAGATGAGGATGGTGACGCGATGTGAAGATGATCGGCGGTGAGGGTTTCTGGGGTTGGGTTTGCAGTTGTTGGGGTTGTGCAGGGTGTCGGGGAGGAGGTTGCTGGGTTGTAGATTCTCAGGGAGAAAGAGGAGATGGATGAGAGGAGGAGGTGGTGAAGGTGGTCGAGGTCGGCAGCGAAGGCGAAGGGTTGTGACGACGAGGTCTCTGGGGTTGTGGTTTGGGTTCGTCGGGGTGTCGTGGTCGGGGGTGGAGAAGAGTAGGAAGTGGAGGTTGACGAGGTAGGGGGATGAGGACGAAGGGACGAGGTCGAGGGGTGATAGCGACGGTAACTCTCCGGTGACGAGGCTGGGATCAGAGGTATGGGTGCAGGGATTGGAGCTCGTCGAGGGGAGGAGAAAAGAGGAGAGGGGAGGAAGGCGAGGGCGAGGAGAGGTTGAGATTGAAGGCGAGGGTGGTAGCGAGCTCCGGCGGCGAGCGCCGGCGGCGAGCGCAAGAGTCGGGCGTGGGTTTGATCGAGGAGGCGAAAAAATGGAAAAGAAAGGAAGAAGAGTATGAGGGGGAGAGAGAGAACGTGTATGGGTATAATTAATAGGAAAAGGATATGATTATTATATAGATGCAGAGAGAGAGAGAGGGGGGGATAGGCAAGGAGAGAGAGAGAAACGGTCGCGAGAGGAGAGAGACAGAGTGAGAGATCGAGAGGAGAGAGAAAGTTGTTTTTGGTGGTTAGGATTTAAGTTTAGATTTAAATTTTAAAAAATATGTCAGTTATTTTAAATTTAAACTGTTGATTAAATTTTATTAGAAAATATTATATTAATAAAAAATTTGATTTTCTGGTAAATACAAATTTAGTCCAAAACACGCCCAAATCGGATCTAAAAATTCAGTTTCAAAATACGAAAAATATATGTGCCGACCAAAATTAAAATGAATGTCCGGGTAACGAAAATGCATACCTCCAAGAACGGATGCACGTACGTGCGCGTAGCCATCCAAACAAGTCTGTTTCACTGAACGAGACGAGAACAAGATGCGCGGATGCTACCACAGGGTTAGGGGTATCAAGCAGGCCATGCAATGTATTTTTAAAATATTTTATGTGACTTTAAATAATATATATATATATATATATATATATATATATAAATGCAGATGTCAGATATAATGCGAGTATGCAATGTATAAATTAAAATGAAAGTGCACGAGTCTACGCAACAAGTTAGGATAGATCATAAACAGGAATCAAGACTGGTTTCTAGCAAGTGGGTCGGGTCAGATGCTAATATAGATGTCAGATACACTATTTGCATCCCAAAACAGTAAATCAGGAAAATATCATAATAAAGAAATACATGAACTAAAACTGGTATAAATGAACTAGGGTGTTACATTATACCCAACTACAAAAAGAATTTCGTCCTCGAAATTCTAAAAACAAGAAAAGATAAACAACTATGAAACTACAGGAATAGGTGTGGAAACTTCTGTCGAATCTCGTCTTCTCGTTCCCAAGTCGATTCTCCATGCGAGCGATTTCCCCAAGAAACAAGTACGAGAGGGATAACCTTGTTCTTAAGAACTTTTTCTCTTCGATCAACAATCGACATCGGTCGTTCCTCAAAGGTCAAATCCTCTCCTACAGTCAGCTCTGAATGATCCAGCACGTGTGTTTCATCTCGAACATACTTACGGAGTTGAGATACATGAAACACGTTATGAACATTCGCCAAACATTGTGGTAATGCCAATCGATAAGCCACTTCTCCAACACACTCCATAATCTCGAAAGGCCCTACGAATTGAGGACTAAGTTTGCCTCGACTTCCAAAACGAATCACTTCTCTAGTCGGTGATATCTTCAAGAATACCAGATCACCAACAGCGAACTCTAGAGGTCTCTCGATGTATCGGCCCAACTCTTCTGCCGATCTTGTGCTGCCTTCATGTGATTCCGGATAGTATTAACCTTCTCTACTATTTGCACAATCAAATCCGGTCCCAACAATCTTCGTTCTCCAACATTGTCTCAACAAACACGTGAGCGACACTTGCGACCATACAATGCTTCGAATGGAGCCATATGAATAGTCGCCTGAAAACTGTTGTTGTACGAAAACTCCACCAAGTGTAGATGATCCTCCCACGAACCCTTGAAGTCTAACATGCAAGCTCTCAACATGTCTTCAAGAGTTTAGATCGTTCTCTCTGACCGGCCATCTGTCCGAGGATGATAAGCTGTGCTAAACTTCAATCGCGTCCCCAAACTTTCCTGTAAACTCCTCCAGAAGTACGATAAGAATCCGGTGTCACAGTCGGACACGATACTCACAGGTACTCCATGCAATCTCAAAATCTCCTGCATGTACCGTTCTTCCAACGCTTCCGTTGATTGACCAACTCGAAACGGTATGAAATGAGCTGCCTTGGTCAATCGATCAACACTCACCCCAATTGCATTGTTGCCCTTTGGACTCCGCGGTAAATCTGTCACGAAATCCATGGTTATATGTTCCCACTTCCACTGAGGAATCGGAAGTGGTTGCAATAAACCAGCTACTCTTTGATGTTCAGCCTTAACTTGCTGACACACCAAGCACTTCGCTACAAAACGAGCAATCTCCCTTTTCATGCCTTCCCACCAGAAATGCTGTCTTAGATCACGGTACATCTTCGTGCCTCCTGGATATACGGAATACGCGGAACTGTGCGCCTCCTTCATAACTTCTTCATGAATATCTCCTTTTGGCACACACAAACGGCTACCATATCGCAACGAACCATCTTCATGAATCAACAAGTCCGTTCGAAGTTCAGCTTCAACCTGTTCTCGAAACTTCTGCAATCTTGAATCCTGTGACTGCGCTGCCTTAATACTCTCGATCAACGACGACTGTACTTGCAGCTGCATCAACTGTCCCGAAGAGTGCGGTAGCACGATCTCCAACTCGAGTCTCCGAAAGTCTTCGATAAGCTCTTTCTGTACAGTCAACATCCGAATTGCTGGCAACCGACTAAGCGCATCCGGCACTACATTAACTTTCCCCGGATGATACTTAAGATCAAGATCGTAGTCAGCCATCAGCTCCAACCATCTACGCTGCCTCATGTTAAGCTCTTTCTGCGTGAACACGTACTTTAAGCTTTTGTGATCAGTGAATAGTTTGACCCTTTCTCCCAATAAGTAGTGTCTCCAAATCTTCAAAGCGAAAATCACTGCTGCAAGCTCCAAATCATGAGTTGGGTAATTCTTCTCATGGGTCTTCAACTTTCTCGATGCGTAAGCTATAACCTTTCCATGCTGCATCAAAACACATCCCAAACTTTTTCCAGATGCGTCGCTGTGAATTACCAATCCTCCGGAACTGTCTGGTACGGTCAAAATAGGAGCGGTTATCAACCTTTGCTTCAACACCTCAAAAGCTGACGCACATCTATCCGTCCATACGAACGGTACTTCCTTTCGCGTAAGCTTGGTCAAAGGCTCAGCCAAACGAGCAAAATTCTCCACGAACCTTCTGTAATATCCGGCAAGTCCAGGAAAACTTCTGATCTCTGCTACATTCTTCGGAATCGGCCAATCTTGAACTGCTGCAATCTTCTCGGGATCAACGCCTATTCCATCCCGGATACTACATGCCCCAAAAACTTCACTTCTTCAATCCAAAACTCGCACTTGCTCATCTTTGCATATAATCTTTCTTGCCTCAATGTTTGCAATGCGATCTTCAAGTGTTCTGCATACTCTTCTTGGCTCTTCGAGTAGACCAGAATATCATCGATGAACACCACTATAAACTGGTCCAAGAACGGTGAAAATATTCGGTCCATCAAGTCCATAAATATCGTCGGTGCATTCGTGACTCCGAATGGCATCACTAAATACTCGTAATGTCCATACCGAGTTCGGAACACAGTCTTGCAAATATCTTCTGATTTAACTCGGACCTGATGATATCCGGATCGCAAATCCAGCTTCGAGAATACCCCCGCGCCACTAAGCTGCTCGAACAATTCTCCAATGCGAGGGATCGGGTACTTGTTCTTAATAGTCACCCGGTTTAATTCTCGATAATCGATGCACATCCTCCTTGTGCCATCTTTCTTCTTGACTAGAAGAACTTGAGCTCCCCAAGGTGAATTACTGCTTCGAATCCAACCCTTCTCAAGCAATTCGGTAACCTGCGTCTTTAATTCTTCTAACTCTACTGGTGCCATTGGATAGTATGCCTTTGAGATTGACGCTGCACCAAGAACAAGATCGATCGCGAACTCCACATCTCGTTTTGGCGGTAAACCCGAGATGTCCTCGAACACATCCATAAACTCTCGAACTAGAGCTGGCGCTTCTTCCTTATCAACCTCTATCGAAGAAAGAACATTGTTTGTCGGCCTAGCCCTAAACTCGACTGGCCCGACAGAACTGCTACCTCCAGCAAAAACAAACTCCGGATGTCCGGGAATCTGGAAAATCACTTTCTTTTCCCTACAATCCATGTGAGCGTGGAAAGTGCCGAGAAAGTCCATTCCCAAGACAACATCACAACTGCCGGTATCGATCACCAAGAAATCTGCAAAGCATGAACTGGTAAGTAATGAAACTGAGAGAACCAAGGTAATAAAACGACTATGGAACAAGGAAATGAATCAAGACCATGACTCTAAGTTACTTAAATAGAGTACCGCATTGTAACCATGCTGCAGTTCATGGGTACAATCACATAACTCCGTTCAAGTCGCCCAAATCTTAGTATCAGAATCAAAGAAATAGGACGGGAGAAACAATAGGGAACCAAAAGATTTCAAGCCGAGATGCAAAGTTGTTTGCATATCGTCAAGACAAGGGTCAAGAGAAAGATATGATCCAAGAATCATGATAACCAAGTGGCAAGACATGTTTCTAATTACGGGTTTCCTGATTCGTGTATTGGGTCCAATACCCAACTACAAAAGAATCAAACCCGATTAACCTAAATGTTATGGCTCTGATACCAAACAAACCCTGTCACGCCCCACTTTCCAGAGTGCGCTAAGATAGGCACGTGACAGAGCCAACCATGCTACCTGTGGCTAGGAAACATCCCTCCACAGTCACATTACGGCTGTCTAGAAGATATCAAGAACGGTAAAAATAAAATAAACTATCTAGTACATGTCCATGAGCTAGAATAAACGAGTCAAGAAATAATATGCGGAAGCAATAGATCCAATGAACAATAACAATCTGGAAAGTAAAACATAACTAAACTCGATACTAACTGGATCATCACTGCTCGACCTAACGGCGGAAGTACTCCTGATCAGCCTGCATCAAAGGTAGAGGATCTGGGCCATACAAAATCCAGACGTCAGTGCGTCATAATATCAAACAATGATAAATGAACAGGAGGTAACAAGACATGCAGGCATGAGTATGAATAGTAATAAAAGTATAACAGTAACACGAACAAGATAAGTGAAGGGTATAAGCACATATGACGTGCGGTGAGTAATCTAAACTGAGCTACTGGGTTAATTACTCTCTAGTCTGTGAAATCAATTTAATGAATTATCGATGTAACTCAATAGTATCCCGTGCGTGCCCGGGACCACGGTCCAGATTCTCGGGCTGAATCTGAGATATGCCGTTAGGCACTAAACAAGAAACATATACAGATGAATGATGTCAGCAGCAGCATCCCCGGGCTGGCCTAGCCCGTAAAACTGATCAGTATAAGTATCGAACTGTTGAGTTACAAGTCAGGTTTTATCATTGATTTCCCCATACCCCCAAGTTATGTGTTCAAGTCAGGTATTGATAAATCTGGGACTAATGCCAACACATGATCAAGCAGGAAAAGATTTATCTATACAGAGAACATGATATGTCCATCGGGACAACATGTCAGGATTGTCGGCATTAGAAACAGGATCAGGTAACATGTCAAGTAGTGATATATCAGGTCATGTCAAATAGTGGTGTATCAGGTCATGTCAAGTAGTGGTGTATCAGGTCATGTCAAGTAGTACACATGTGCTCATAATCAAACTGTAGCAAGTATTGAATCAGGGTGAAAGTACGGATGTACAATAAAAGCATGGATGCACAAATATCGATCAGGAGTTACATCATGACTAAGTAAGATGCACAATATCAAGCATGGGTGTCAATATAACAACAATATGTAATAATGTGACATGGTATGCGAACAGTTATAGAATTAATGGTATGGATGCTCAAATATCGATTAGGGGTTACATTTACAGTTCAAATACTAATTAGGATGCACTTTATTAAGCATGGAGTGTTACTACAATAATAATATGAATTAATGTGATCTACATATGCAGTTATATATATCTTAAATGATATGGATGCAAACTGGTATCCGAAAATAGTAAACTTTTAGTATGGATGTACAATGTGATAAACGGGTAATATTTTACTCATATAGATGCATAATAATATACCTAGCATGAAACAAGATGAACTAGCATGCGACTAGATATGCAAATAATGATACGGATGCACACGGATGTCATATGACCGTAAAATGATAAACTGGTACATGCGGGATGCACAACTAAATAATATGAAATGGAAATATTCAATTGAATGCAGTATACTGTAGTATAGTATATAACAAGATAAGTTTGTATGCACTAAATAGGAAATAGATTGTACGGACGCATACAGATGTCCGAAAACGGTAAAACATGCCGAAATGATAATATGGATGCATAACTAATCATTATGGAGTGTTATTATTCAAATGGATATAGAAATATAGTAATATAGCATGTAGCAAGATTAACTTGTCTCGATGAATTGCGATACGGATACGCACGGTACGTCCGACGTCGGTAAAACGTCGCAACGCACGCACGGCACGAGACGGGTCCAGGAAAGGCAAGAGCATGACCACGCTGGCTGGGAACGTCCACTGGGTTGCTCGGACCATCGGCAGCGGCACGGCTCCGGCGATCGTCGGGAAATACGGATCAAGAAAGAGAAAGAGAAAGAAAAAGAAGAAGGAAGAAGAAGAAGAAGATAAGGGTCCTGAGGTTGTCTTGGGTCAGATGGAGTGGCAAGGGAGCGATGACGGCGATAGGTCGGAGCTCTGACAAGGTGTTGTGAGGGTGCTCGGCAAAGGCAGCGAGGTGTAGGGTTCTTGAATTCGGGGTGATTGGGTTCTTGGTGTCAAGTTTCTGCAGTGAAGAGAGGAAAGAGGAGAGATGAGGATGGTGACGCGATGTGAAGATGATCGGCGGTGAGGGTTTCTGGGGTTGGGTTTGCAGTTGTTAGGGTTGTGCAGGGTGTCGGGGAGGAGGTTGCTGGGTTGTGGATTCTCAGAGAGAAAGAGGAGATGGATGAGAGGAGGAGGTGGTGAAGGTGGTCGAGGTCGGCGGCGAAGGCGAAGGGTTGCGACGACGAGGTCTCTGGGGTTGTGGTTTGGGTTCGTCGGGGTGTCGTGGTCGGGGGTGGAGAAGAGGAGGAAGTGGAGGTTGACGAGGTCGGGGGATGAGGACGAGGGGACGAGGTCGAGGGGTGATAGCGACAGTGACTCGTCGGCGACGAGGCTGGGATCGGAGGTATGGGTGCAGGGATTGGAGCTTGTCGAGGGGAGGAGAAAAGAGGAGAGGGGAGGAAGGTGAGGGCGAGGAGAGGTTGAAGGCGAGGGTGGTAGCGAGCTCCGACGGCGAGCGCGAGCGTCGGGCGTGGGTTTGATCGAGGAGGCGGAAAAATGGAAAAGAAAGGAAGAAGATGAGAAGGGGAGAGAGAGAACGTGTATGGGTTTAATTAATAGGAAAAGGATATGATTATTATATAGATGCAGAGAGAGAGAGGGATAGGCAGGGAGAGAGAGAGAAACGGTCGCGAGAGGAGAGAGAAAGAGTGAGAGATCGAGAGGAGAGAGAAAGTTGTTTTTAATGGTTAGGATTTAAGTTTAGATTTAAATTTTAAAAAATATGTCAGTTATTTTAAATTTAAACTGTTGATTAAATTTTATTAGAAAATATTATATTAATAAAAAATTTGATTTTCTGGTAAATACAAATTTAGTCCAAAACACGCCCGGGTCGGATCTAAAAATTCAGTTTCAAAATACGAAAAATATATGTGTCGACCAAAATTAAAATGAATGTCCGAGTAACGAAAATGCATACCCCCAAGAACGGATGCACGTACGTGCGCGTAGCCATCCAAACAAGTCTGTTTCACTGAACGGGACTAGAACAAGATGCTTGGATGCTACCATAGGGTCAGGGGTATCAAGCAGGCCATGCAATGTATTTTTAAAATATTTTATGCGACTTTAAATGATATATATAAAAATGCAGATGCCAGATATAATGCGAGTATGCAATGTATAAATTAAAATGAAACACGAGTCTACGTAACAAGTCAGGATAGATCATAAACAGGAATCAAGACTGGTTTCTAGTAAACTGGTCGGGTCAGATGCTAATATAGATGTCAGATACACTATTCGCACCCCAAAACAGTAAATCAGGAAAATACCATAATAAAGAAATACATGAACTAAAACTAGTATAAATGAACTAGGGTGTTACAGCTTCTGGGTGTTTGGAGATTTTGATCTCATGTTAATGACCCTAAGATTTAGAGGATTTCATGTCTCTTATTTTGTAAGAATTAAATTCTTTTTATAGGGTTTGAACCCTAGCTTTCAGAGGAAGTAAATTCCCTTATTTTTTTTGTAAGAGCTAAACTCTTTGAACTCAATTCTTTCCCCTAGATTTTGAATCTGTATTAAAGAATCTCCCCGATGAGATTTAAATTCTCAACCTGTGGGGAGATCAACTTCTGCAGATCTCAACCAGTGGAAGAACTAAGTTCATATATGAATGGTTAAACCCTTAGAGAGGCGAAGGAGAGAAAAAAAAAACGATCTATGTGTTTTGTTTTCTCTTTACCTAAGGTTTTAATGATAAAAGTCTTCCTTTGTGACAATTAAATTCTTTGTTTCTTTTGAAACTTTTCTTTCTTCTTCTAAACTTCTCTTTTTTTTCTAAGCTTCTGAGGGGATTCTTTTGTTTACACTCTCTATCTTTCTTCACTCTCCGTCCTCCTTGAGACTTGAAGTCTCTGTTCCCTTATATAGTAGAGAGAAGTTTGTTTAATTCTGAGAAAATCTTTTATTGAGAGATCTTAATTGATTTAATTGGTTTCAAAATTGACTTGGGGAATTTTGCCACCATTGGATTTTTGATCTAAGGGTTTCTGTTTTACAGAACATATTTTTCTTGTTTTTAACAAGATTGGGGAAATATTTTCCCATATGCAGATTCTTATTCTGTAAAATAGTAATTTTCTAAACCATCATTGGATTTTTAATCCAAAGGTGCTCGGCTTAATAGAGCACAATATTTCTTTGTTTAGAAAGAGATGGAAAATATTTTTCATCTCATGAGATTTTTGATCCACCAACTTTCTGTTTAACAGAAAATATCCCTCCTTAATAGAATTTAATTCTATACTTAATCACCATTGGAGCTTTGATCAAACGATTTCTTGTTGAGTAGAATTTAATTTTACGTAGGGGTACCCTCACGTGTTTAACATGTGAGGTTTATTTAGTTTGTCAGCTGTTTGATTTGCAGCGCCTATATGCATTGCATATAGGCGCTTACGTGTTAAACACGTGAGGCTCATTAAGCCTATAACTGTTTGATTTGCAACGTCTATATGCATTGCATATAGGCGCTCACGTGTTTAATACGTGAGGCTTATTAAGCCTATAGTTTGTTTGATTAGCAGCGCCTACAGACGCTCACGTGTTACACGTGAGGCTCATTTAACCTATTTGCTGCGCCTATGTGCTTTGGCATATAGATGCTCACGTGTTTAACACGTGAGACTTGGACAGTAGGGAATTTTCCTCCTTCCATTTATTTTATAAGGGAACACACCAGCTTTCTTGTTCTGTGACAATAAAGTTGCAATTCATATTTCAGAGAATTCAATATTTCACGAACGCACAAAACACATTGAAGTGGATTGTTACTTTATCCGGGGGAAAATTGTTGAAAAGAAAGTCAATCTCCATCATGTTTCTACTCATACACAAATTGCAGATATTTTGACGAAATCTCTTCCAAGATCCGTATTCGTTCATCTATTTTCTAAGCTATGCATCACTGATATTTATGTCCCGGCTTGAGAGGGAGTGTTGGAATAGTTTAGAGTATATTGTTATTAGGGTACACCGTACAATGATGCTTGGACATCAAGTAATTGTAATCCCTATATAAAGAGACCATTGATCACATAATAAAGTATCTTTTTCTCCTCTCTTTTACCTTGAACATTATACAATAATGCAAACCCGTACATTGGGAGCAATGATGTGAAATTTCCAGAATCTGCAAGAATTAATAGTTTCAATGTCTGTGTGATCTCTTGGCCTCCAAGATCTTTGAATTTAAATGTTTTGAATCTTGTTTTTTTATTTATAATTTTTACTACATTCCAAATATATATCGCAATATTAAGACTTTAGCGGCTACTAATTTAATTGATGACCTATTTGCTGCTGTTGAAATATTGTCTGATGCATGCATATCCATCAAAAAATGAATAATCCACCAAATTTCATCTAGTAGGTCTTTGGGCACTTCACTCATCACGCAAAAGCTTTATTATTCCAGGTCATAAGCGAGGAAAATCACCATAGAGCCCACAAAATATTTTGAAGGCTTAATGGAACAAGCTTGTGTTGTTTTCATTGTCGAAGACTCGAAGTTCATCATTTTGTTTCATTAGCGTTTAGTTAATTCCCATTTTTCTTTATATTAATTAAGATATTTAGAATCGCCGGTTAGTTGTAATTTCCTTTTTCTTTCCTATTTTTAATCCATTTTATTTTGCTATCAAGCCAAAAGCCACATCACATATAAGTTCTTGTTTCTTGTTCTTTTTCCTTTTTCCATTTTTAAATTTACGTGTTTAGCACTTGAGTTATTCCGCATCAAACCCGAACCAAGAAAAATTATAGAAAGAAGGCCGAAAATAACTAAGCTGATCTTGAAGAGGAGCATCCATACCCTTTTTTTTTTGAATGCATTGCATCAGGAAAAGAGGGAAACAACATATGATTTCGTTTCTTCATATTATCACTAACAAATGGTTTCATGTCACTTTCATCTCATTATATAATTACTGAAAGCATGGTTTTGTGTTTTTATGTTTTTATTGTGAATCCTTCATGCACATTTGTAACCATGTAGGAATTCTGCCATGCACATTCCAGATACATGGTTTATTTTTCATACCAGAATCTTCAAAGTGGCTGGTACAATTTGTGTAGTTTTTTCCCCTCACAACAGGAATGGAAAAACTCCAATTTTGCAAATGCCTAATTACTGTTCTCCATTTATTCAGGCAAAAATAGGGATGGACAAAGATATTGAAGCTTCATTGCAAGTTTTGAGGGGGTTTGAAGCTGATAATACTGCTGAAGTGAATGAATACAAGGTACCGGTGTCAATAAACAATCAAAGCGAAAACACATATCTACCTATCTACATGACTAACCGATGATTTTGAAGCTTCATTCCCTCCCTCCAGACACGCATACCTACCTATATACATGAATTCCGCTTATATCTTTTTGTGTGTCATACTTTTGGATTTGGTATCTAATTTTCACAGTGCCGCTTCAAGTACTAGAAGGACTATTATTTAGTGAAACATGTTCAGAAGAATCAGAACACACAGTGCAAATTAATATACTTTTTAGGGTATATGTGGTTGCAGTGTGATTCAAGGAGCGCCTCTTGAGTGTTACTTCTATCTTCTTTCTATAGGCATGGTGTTTTCTTAGGGTTCTACCTATCAATCTCTTGAAAACTGAATCTCAACTGGCCTACGACAATTGTTGATTAACCCAAAGTACCAACTAAAATGTTCATCCCACAAAACTTAGAGAGCAAACAAACTGTTGTTACTAATTTGATCCTGTGGTCGGCTGCTCCTTTGCTGCCATTGCGGCTCCTGGCTGCTGTTGGCAACTTGGCATATGGTGCAATCCTTTACCTACTATGACACCAATAAAGGTGTTGTGATACGTGATCATCACAATGAGACTTGTAATATAAGAATGTTTGGCAAAATTAAGCAAGCTTACCATTTTTTCCATTTTTGCTAGTAGTTATAGGTTTGGCACAATTAGTCCTGTAGTGACTCTTTTACCACTATTTGTATATTTTTATTCTATTTTCCTTTTGTGATATTTCTAATCCAGATTTGTGCCACTAGCTGTTAGCGGATGACCTTTGATGATGGCAGATCCATTAGGATCATGAATTGGGGTTTCAGGGATATTTGACAAATAAGGATGGGGGGTCCTCACCAACATCGTCATGTGCAGGTTTCAATTCAGACATTGTGTATAAACTCCTCTCGCGTATCCTCTAGTGTTGATAAGAAGATATTTGATATGAATACCATTTCAAAAGCTTCATTAAACTTGTCTCTAAGGCCCATTGCCGAATAATTACATTTCTTTGGAATTATTGTTTCACATGTTCATAACATTGGTGACATCAATGTTCTGATGTCATGCATGAATTGTCCATTGCCACAATATACAATAATTAAGCATGGCTTGCAATTGGTTATGATACATAACATTCAATATATGCTTACAAATTGTACCAACCATTTCAAATTTTGCACATTTATATATGACTAAAAACTCTCCACTTTGGTCAAAAGACTCAAAATAACTTCTTTCGAGTTACTCTTGCCTTCTGTGTAATGCCTAACTTTATAGACAATGATCAATGCTTATTTTAACACCTTTTCCATAGACAAGCAATATGCCATCTGTTAAGAGCCATGAAATCTTCTTATGACTCGGCTGTTACATGAGTTGTTATAGCCTTATCATACATGTATACAAATTCGTTAAGCCAAGCCCTCAAATCAAAAGATGTATTGGTTCTCTCGCTTGGCTTTGGACATTCCCTCCCAAAACATGTCCATATATGTGTCTACTGTATGCTTTTGAAGCAATATATATTTTACCAACCAACATCCGCAGTTTCTAAGATATTAAACTCCATCGTCATTGCATTCTTTATTGTTCACGTTGATCAAAAGTAGAGCAATAGACAGCGAAAAAAAATAATCCGGAAATTTTTCTTCGTATGAAGCTTGCAATGATCCTAGATCTTGATCGATGTTAAAACAAACCCTTTTAATGGCTCTACTTATTTGTGTATCTTGATCGGTGATAATGGTCTTTGGCAGTGTTTTAAAAGGCGAAGGCGTGCGGTGAAGCGTTCGACCTCGGCTAGGCGAGGCGTGAGGCGTAACCTTCATGATTTTGTATTTTTATTAATTATAAATATAAATAAATAGTGAAAATTCAAAATATAAGATAATATTATGGTTTTGCTTCACTCATATGCCAAAACAAAGATGTCCTTAACATAATAAATTATGGATGTTAGTTAATATTTAATAATAATATTGTTTTATAATGTAGTTTTAATTTTTAAATTATAAACGACTACTGAATCTTTGTTTACTTGTGTAGGGACAAAGAAGAAAAAATATTGAAATGTTATATGCTGCCTTATTAGCCCAAACCCAAAGTCCAAACACAATAACCTATCCTTTTGTAACTCTTTTATTACAGCACCACAAAGAAAAAAACCCTAGTACTTTCTCGCGTGGATTTTCTGTGCCGCCAACAATAGAAGAACAAAATTTTCTTCTTGCACAGTACCTTCGATCCTCGCCTTTTAGCCTCGATCTCGCTGCCAGCTTGCGCAGCATCTTCGATTCTCGTCATCTAGCCTCGATCTCGCTGCCAGCTTGCGCAGCACCTTCGATCCTCGCCTCCTAGTCTCGATTTCGCTGCCAACTTACAATTTAGAAGACAAAATTCATGATCCAAGTTAGAATTTAAGCTTTTTCTGATTTTTTTTTCCAAACAAAAGAAGCGAACTCTTCTTTTGTTTCACAATTAAAGCTTACGCTTCGTTCGCCTCAATAGAGCCTCGCAAATGAAGCGTATGCTTCAAGAGAAGGTCTCGCCTCTCCTCTGTGCTCCAGGGCGAAACCCTAGCCATTCGTCCTGGCACGCCTCAGAAACACCTTCAAAAACACTGGTCTTTGGTGCTAGTCCATCCATAGGTTTAGGCCGTTGAGCAAACAACCACACAGCGGTATTCTTTGTCTCATCGGCAATATATGCACACCCAAAAAGCATGGATAGCGTTGATGATTTACTATTGCATCTTATACTTCCACCCAAAACACACTTTGCATTGTTCCATAGTTATCGCCTACTATGGGCCAAAAAGAAATCTAGAGCAACACCGTTGATGTTGAAAATTTGTAATTAGTGATAAAAATCCGTGTCTAATATTGTTTCTCCTTAATTGTCTAATATGGTCAGCACATTCTTGCGAGGTCTAAGACCCAATGCATATGGTAAGTGCATATTGTATGCATACTGTGAAGAACATCTTTGTTGAATTACATCACATGGTTATCCTTGAAGGAGATACTGCTAGTGGCAGTGTCTATGACTATAAAGGCATTAAGCCATACAAGGTATGGTATTTCTTATGCTTGTGATGAATTCAATTACTATAATATTTACCGAGGAGAATGGATTTGGGATTTGGAGGAAATCACTATATAAATCAAGAAAGGCTTTGAAAATAATCTTGATTGGACCTTTAATCTGCGATTACACTGGGAAAGTAAATTGACAAATAAGAGAGATGTAGAAAAGCTCATTAATCATTTACTGAATTAAGAGGAGGTTGCATCACTTGTGTCTATGGCAAATAAGAGAGATGACAAATAAGCCATACAAGATTCATGAATAGATCATCACCGTCATCTTTCAGATGTGTATTGTGGGCAAATGAGATAGGATAGCATTGTGTGATTGTTTACTCAATGGATTAAAGCTCTGTATGCCGGTAGCTATTTTCATCAATGAAGATGCAAAGATGCACAAATAAGCAGAGCCATTAAAAGTTTTTTTCTTCTAACATTCGTCATTGTTGCTGCACTTGGCACATAATGCTAAGCATCTTGTTTTATTGCAAGCTTTAGACAGAGAAGAATTCGGGGATTTTTCCATTTCATGGGTCTATGGCAATTTTTATTGATCAATGTGCGTAACGTTGGAATGTAATGAAGATACAGTTTAATATATTAGAACGAGGAGATCAGTTTCTTAAACGCGCATATGAAGGACATCTCTTGGGCTGGAATGATCACTAGCTAGTGAAGCGAGAGCAGCATTGCATTTTTTTTTGATTCATATGTTATTTCGAAGACTCAACTTAGTGTGTTCTACAACAGGATGACAAGGCAATATATATTAGCTCGTTGAAATATAAATTTCAATATGATTTCAACTCTTTCTACATGGCTCTCTTTCATATTCTGTAAAAGGCTGGGAAATCATACATAAGGACCGTCTTTGAAATTGTTTTAGAAAGAACTCATTTATGTCCTATTGCTTTTCCATGAAAAGGTATTAAATAAAACGTCAACCACTATTTATAAAGTTGGGTATTACCCTGAAAATACAAGGTAAACGGAAAATTTATCTTGACCGAAGTGGAAAGCTTATAGTCACATATAAATGTGTAAAGTTTGAAACACACAGAATTATTCGTAAGCACACCTTGATTATTATGTGTTTAACCAATTGCAAGCCATGCCTGATTGTTTATATTGCAGCGGTGTACAATTTATGCACCACACCGAAACATTGATTTTGCCTATGCTATGGATGTGAGAGAACAATAATTCTATAGAACAATATGTTACTGTTAGGCAATGGGACCTTAGAGCCAAGTATATTGAAGAAACTGAACTAGTATTTAGATCAATTCTTTTCCTATTAAAGCTAGAGGAATATGCTGGAAAAGCTTATGCACTGTTCCAAAAAATAATTGAAACCTAATTGCGGTGAAGTTGGTTTGAATGCCTCTCCATCCTTTTATTGTTAAATATCCCCCCCCCCCCCCCCCCCCCCCCCCCCCCCCCCCCCAAAAAAAAAAATCTCAAGTCATAACCTTCAATAAACCTGTCATCGGCAAGCGTCATTCACCGGTAGCTAGTAGACACAAATTTCAATTAGAAATATCACAAAAGAGAAAAATAAAAATAGGGACGGAAAGATGGAAACTGTGGTAAAAGGAGTTACGATAGGACTAGTTGTCGCCAAACCTATATTGCTTGCAAAAAAAAGAGAGAGAGAAAAGAAGGCAAGATTGTTTAACTTTGCTCATTTGATATTAACAATCTCTAGTAGTCTTCATTATCTATTCTCACACCATTGTAGGTGTCATTGATGTTTAAGGATTGTAGCAAGCAGCAATAGCAGTGGCACAACAGCAGCAGAAAAGCAGTAGCAGCAAAGTGGCAGCAAGAGTTTGTTTGCTTTCTAAGTTTTTGGGATGCACACATTAGTTGAAATATTGGACATACATTTTCGTTGAAATGATGATCAGGAATTGTCATAAGCCAGTTTGGTTGCTATTGCTTACTGGGTTTTTTAATCAACCAATATTCGAAATAAATGAATCCTTAATTCAGGTCTTAGTGTGTAATGAAATTTCTTTTTACTTGCAACTTTTATGTAGCATTAACAATGTTATTTCTTGAACCATGCTTTCGGCTAAGAAAATAAAATGCATGCCCAGGTACTTCAATTATTGTACCTGCATCTTGTTCAAATTCAATTTGTCTTCTCTAATTCCAAGAATTGCAGGGCTCAAGGAATTTTGGTATGTATATCAAAATTTTCATGTTTTCTGGATATATATATTGAGCTAATTGCGAATTGATATAGGTGTAAATAATCTAAATATCGAAGTCGGCTAACTAAGTTCCAATTTTGTAGTGTTTGGAAGATTTGGCAATATATTTGGATTCTAACTGTAAGAAAGAAAATGGTCAACATAAGAATTGCTTGCAGCAAGCAGCAGAAATTCATCTTTCCTGCAATGTGCTAAAACTTGTGAAAACCCGAGGTTTAAATGCTGCAATGTGCTTTTTTCTTTGCACACACATGCGTACTAGTAGATGGATCTGAAGGTAATTGTAAGATGATAGCACTCACACAATAACTACTCTCGGTAATTTCATTAAACATATACCACACAAACTACGCACTCTAATCCTTATTCTTATGCTCTGGGTTTAGGCAGGCAATAAAGAAAACATATTACTTCTGCAATTAAAGTAACCATTAAAGAAGCTCAAAGGAGATAAATCACAAAGAGAAAAGTAAAAAAATAATCACTTCCATAATTGAGATACTTGAACCAATTAACAAATTACATAACTTATCAAAATTGGCAGTTATGACTGCTATTCTACACAAACTACAACAAACAACCAACAATAATCACTTCCATATATTATACTATATATACCAGATCTGTATCATCTTCGATACGTGAAACCTAACAGATTGTTTTTGCTGAATAAACTTTTTTTTAATGTACCATTGCTGTATAATAATGATCAAATAAACATTACTATCTTCTGCATTTCATCATCGACTTTATACTTGCTGTTGGATGCAGGAAGCTATTTCAGAATATTCTATCTCATTCTTTCTACTGAGTGTTCTCTCATTGGTTGGACTAGTGGTATGTCTTTGTCGTTGCGCGACAGGATCATTTTCACCGTTCTGTACAGCACCCTGGTCATTTGGGCTATATTTGTATTCCCTCAGGCTTTTGTCATTTCTCTCTCTGAATCATAATGTCTGAGGTATGTGAGTTATTTCTCTTGGTTCTCGTATTATAGGATTCAATATATAATGAATTGATGGTCTGCGAAGGATTATCTCCTAAATCTTCTGATTATTGTTGGTTGCAATCCCCTAAATCTTCTGATTATCTCTATTCTGCACAAATTGGTAATATAGGGGCATTTGGAAGTCACATACCTGCCTATTGGCCATTATTTTGGCTGGGTTTCCTAACAGTTTCCTTGGCAAGGAATACGGCACTAAGCATACATGATGGATGTCAAGGTGATAGCTGGTTGTAAACCAGTTGGCCAATCTTTTGTCGGGCTTTCTCGAAATTCCAGTCTTTCATGCTGTATAAATGTGCAATGTATATGCTCAAATACGAAAATCATATATGACAAAATGTGGGCTCTTCCTATGTACATCCTCTTATTTGCTTAACCGCCGCCTTTAGTGATAAGAGTGCATGTGTCCGGCTCAAGCTACCCCAAGCTTGTTGTGCACTTAATTGTTCTAGTTAAGTGTATAACTTGTATAACTTCTTTTGCTCCGGTTCCCGACTTGCTTCCGCTGGTTGGACAATCAGCTGTGGTATCTTCTCTTTAAGATTCGCTATATAAACCGGGAGCCGATCCAGGCTCGTAGTGCTTCACGTTCCAGATGCCACCTCTTCGGCCAATGACTCCTGATTATCTAGGAGGCTTGGGCATGGCCTAGTCTAGTTTTGTGGTAGGTTTACATAAAGATCATAGGACATAGAGAGAGCCACTTTACTCTCCAATGAGCACCGGTTCAGTGGGAGAGCAGAGTGGACAGATCGCGTAGGGCTTTGATTTCAAATTGACATGTGGCTAGGCGGAAACCTGGGCATCGTTGGCAGATGAGTTCGGATTCTTAAGGGTGTGCGTGTTGTCTTTTTTTGGCTTATAAAAAATAGTTATTCTAAGAAGTAGTTATGCAGAAGCGCCTCTTCAGTCATAATTTATCTGCATTCAAGTCAGGTGTATTGAAATAGATTTTCTAAGGCAATTTTGGATGAGAACGGACGGTGGTGTTGAAAATGGATGCAAATTAAAGTCTAAGGTTAGGTACCGTCTTTTGACATGCATGACTTTGTTAGGTGATGATAATGTTAGGTGATGACTTTGTTAGGTGCTATTTTGACATGATATTGTTAGGTGGTGACAATGATAGATAGTGATTTTGTTAGGTGCTACTTTTGACATGCATGACATTGTTAGGTGATGACAATGAAAGGTGGCGACTTTGTTAGGTGCTACTTTTGACATGCATGACATTGTTAAGTGGTAACAATGAAATGTGGTGACTTTGTTAGATAGTGACATTATCCTAGGTGCTATAAAAGCACATCTTATGAGTGAGGCATTTATATTAATCACAAGTATCATCAAAAGAGGCAAAGGCTAAGAGAGATTTGTATAGAGAGATTTGAGAGAAATCTCCTAGTGTTGTTCTTGTGTGTAAACTTGATCCAAGTATAGTAGACGTTTGCAGATTCCGCTCTGCCGGGAACTAGCCATACGGTGGGTAAACCTCGTTAACAAAGCTATCTTGTTTGTGATTGATTGTTTTCTTATTCCTGTATTTTAATTTATATTGTCTTTCGTCGTTTAATTGCGTGATTGTATTTTTGCGTGATTTGGGTTTTGTCACGAGCACTGTTCCGTGGATCGACTCTCCCTCCCAACAACTGGTATCAGAGAAAGATTAAGAGAACCTAGGGTTCTTCGATTCTATAATCTAGATAACGGTGGGTAACGACGCTTGTGTCCTCTTCCCCACTTTCTTAGATTATAGTTTTGAAGGCGTTGGTTCAGATCTAGGAGGAAATCGGGTTTGCTGTGATACAGACGAAAGATGACAGAGGATAAGATAAGAATCGAGAAATTCAATGGTCATAATTTTGGTTGGTGGCGCATGCAGTTAGAAGACTGCCTATAACAAAAGGATCTATATCTTCCGTTGCTAGGAGAAAAGCCTGAGAAGATGACCGATGAGGAGTGGAACCTTTTGGATAGGAAAGCCTTGGCGACTATCAGATTGTCGTTGACTCCGCAGATGGCCTTTAATATCTCAATGGAGAAAACAACTAAGGCGCTAATGACGAGGTTAGTGAAGTTGTATGAGAAGCCATCGACATCAAATAAAATATTTTTGATGAAGAAGCTTTTCAACATGAAGATTGTAGAGAATGGTTCGGTGATAGAGCACCTGAACGAGTTCAACAACGTGACAAGCCAACTTGAGTCCGTTTCAATCATCTTTGAAGACGAGATTCGAGCCCTACTGTTCCTGTGTTCGTTGCCAGAGAGTTGGGAGAACCTAGTGATGGCGGTTAGCAACTCTATCTCGGGGATTCTCACGTTTAATGATGCGGTAAGCTGCATATTAAACGATGAGATGCGGAGAAAGTCCGTGAGTGAGAGTTCTGGAACTTCTGCACTTTCGGTGGAGAATCATGGCAGAACAATGGAAAGGGGAAAGTGGAAAAAGGGCAAGTCTAAAAGCCGGGGTAAATCTCAAGCAAAAATCCAAGGCGCCTGTTGGAATTGCGGAAAGAAGGGCCACAGAAGAAGTGAATGCAGGCTTCCGAAGAAAGGCTCAGATGAGAAGACGGATGAAAAGGAAGCGAATGTAGTGTCTATACAAGAACAATGGGAACAAGGTCTTTATCTATCGGCGAGCGAGAACACAAAGACGGATACTTGATTCCTAGATTCAGGGGCTTCTTTTCATTGCACTTCAGGCAGACATCACTTTAGCGAGTATGTTCAGGGCGATCTTGGACATATGACGGTAGGAAACGGTCAATCGTGTAAAATCGTTAGAAAAGGGACGATTGTCTTACAACCGTCAGGAGGTGGTCAAATCAAATTGAAGAATGCTCGTCACATTCCGGATTTGAAGAAAAACTTGATTTCCACAAGTCAGCTAGACAACGAAGTGTTTACTACAACGTTTGGGAATTCTCAATGGAAGATTTCCAAAAGGTCGTTGGTGGTCGTAAGGGACAAGCTGAGCGGTTCGTTGTACTCATTTAATGGGAGCAGCGAAGGCTCGGTTGCATTGACGGCAAGTTTGGAGAAAGATTCGGAGACTTCGTTGTGACATAAAAGATTGGGACACCTTAGCGAGAAGAACATGAAAATTCTTCAAGCTAAGGGGGTTCTTTCGGGGTTGAAAAAGGTGGAGTTGGGTTTTGCGAGAGCTGCATTTGTGGGAAGCAAAGCGCGTTCAGATTTCAAATTGGAGGCGTAGAGAAAAAGACCAAGAAACTGGAGATGGTGCATACGGATGTGTGGGGTCCGGCCTCGGTGGAATCTTATGGAGGAAATCGGCACTTCGTGACGTTCATCGATGATACAAGTCGAAAGACATGGGTATACGCGATGAAGAAAAAGTCCGATGTGTTTGGTATCTTGAAACACTGGATTGCGCAGGTGGAGAACCAAACGGGGATGAAGGTTAAACACCTAAAGTCCGATAATGGCGGGGAATACTGCACCCAAGAGTTCGAGGAGTTTTGCTCACAAAAGGGTATTCGTTGGTTGAAGACGGTACCTGGGACGCCACAGCAAAATGGAATCGCTGAAAGGATGAACAGAACGATCCTAGAGCGAGTGCGAAGCATGACCTTGGATGCGAATCTGCCAAAATTCTTATGGGCAGCAGCGGTCGATGCTGCTGTGTATCTGATCAACAGAAATCCGGCAAGTGCGCTTGATGGAGGTATTCCAGAAGAAATTTGGTCGGGTAAACCACTCAACTATTCGCACCTTAAAGTATTTGGTTGTATTACATATTCTTTGATTGATAAGGCAGAAAGGAGTAAGCTTGACTCCAAATCTAAGAAGTGTGCTTTCATCGGGTATGGTGGAGACGAGTTCGGATATCGGCTGTGGGATTACACAAGTAAGAAAGTAATACGAAGCCGGAACGTTGTCTTTGATGAGCAGCACTTATATAGAGAAGAAAAGCAAGCCAAAGATGGTGTTGTATCCGAGTTCGTGGAGTTAGACGGAACTCAAGAGAATAATCAGGTGCCCACAAGTAGGGATCAAAACATAGAAGAAGCTGCAGTGCAGGATCAGACTCAAGAACATGATGGTGACCATGTTCAGCAACCAGATGTGCCAGTTCTGAGGAGATCTATGAGAGAAAGGAGGCTACTTGAAAGACTTGTGACCGACTTCATTTTGTACACGGATTCGGGAGAGCCTGAATCCCTTGAAGAGGCGACGCAAGACGGTGCTAGTAAGCAGTGGGAGCGAGCTGTGAACGAGGAGATGGATTCTTTGAAGAAGAACCGCACATGGGACCTAGTGAAGCTACCAAAGGATCGAAAAGTGTTGCTGAATAGATGGGTGTACAGGATAAATGATGAGGCTGATGGTGTGAAGCGGTACAAAGCTCGCTTGGTAGTCAAGGGATATGCGCAAAAACAAGGAATTGACTATCAAGAGATATTTTCCCCTGTGGTGAAAATGACACCAATTCGGGTGATCCTTAGTATTGTGGCGGTGGAGGATCTGCACTTGGAGCAGCTTGATGTGAAGACCGTATTCCTTCATGGAGATTTGGTGGAGGAGATCTATATGATGCGGCCACCGGGATACGAGGTGAAGGGAAAAGAAACTATGGTGTGTAGACTGCGAAAGAGTTTGTACGGCCTTAAGCAAGCTCTAAGACAGTGGTATCTCAAATTCGATCAGTTCATGCTAGAGACGGGATTTGTGCGTGGTGAGTCAGATCATTGTATCTATATTCAGACTTTTGAGGATGGAGACTATATCATTCTATCACTCTATATAGATATATGTTGGTAGCGGGTCCGAACTTCGAGAAAATTCAAAGTTTGAAAAAGATGATGGCTGAAAAGTTTTCCATGAAAGATTTGGGAGTGGCCAAACAAATTTTGGGTATGAAGATCGTTCGAGATAGGAAGCAGCGAAAGCTGTGGTTATCACAAAGCGACTATATCGAGAAGGTTTTGAAGCGGTTCAATATGGACAAGTCAAAACCGATGAGTACGCCTTTAGCAAAACATTTCAAACTCATGAAGGAGTTTTGCCCGACAACTCAAGAGCAGAAAGACGAGATGGCAAGAGTGCCTTATGCTTCTGCGGTGGGGAGTTTAATGTATGCAATGGTGAGTACGAGACCAGATATTGCACATGTAGTGGGAGTTGTGAGCCGATATATGCAAAACCCGAGAAAAAAGCATTGGAATGCGGTGAAGTGGATTTTGAGGAATCTTAGGGGTACGTCTAGTCACTGCTTATGTTTCGGGGGTGACTCTCTAAAAGTGCAAGGTTACGTTGATGCGGACTACTCGGGTGATCGAGATAGTGGGAAGAGCACAAAGGATATGTATTTACAGTTGGGGGAACAGTGGTGAGTTGGGTATCTCAACTGCAAAAAGTCGTAGCATTGTCAACTACGGAGGCTGAGTACGTGGCGATCATGGAAGCCAGCAAAGAGATGATATGGTTACAAGGGTTACTCGAAAAGTTGAGTAAGAAGCAAGACTTAAATACCTTGTGGAGTGACAACCAAAGTGCAATACATTTAGCGAAGAATGCAGCATATCATTCTCGGACGAAGCATATCAAGGTGCGGTACCACTTCATACGCATGGCGTTAGAAGATGGTGAGTTGACACTGCAGAAGATCGCGGGAGAAAAGAATCCGGCGGATATGTTCACTAAAATTGTAGACAGAGATAAGCAGAATCTCTGTTGCAGAACGGTGAATCTCTCCATGAAAATTTAATGAGGAGAGAGCGGCAGCGGAATCGTGTGAAGTTTACTAGTGTTGAGAATCAAGCCAAAAAAATACTCCAAGTGGGACAATGTCGAGATTGTGATGAATTTGCATCAAGGTGGAGTTTGTTGAAAATTGATGCAAATTAAAGTCTAAGGTTAGGTACCACCTTTTGACATGCATGACATTGTTAGGTGGTGATAATGTTAGGTGATGACTTTGTTAGGTGCTAGTTTGACATGCATGATATTGTTAGGTGGTGACAATGATAGATGCTGACTTTGTTAGATACTACTTTTGACATGCATGACATTGTTAGGTGATGACAATGAAAGGTGGGGATTTTGTTAGGTGCTATTTTTGACATGCATGATATTGTTAGGTGGTGACAATGAAAGGTGGTGACTTTGTTAGACAGTGACATTATCCTAGGTGCTATAAAAGCACATCTTATGAGTGAGGTATTTTATATTAATCACAAGCATCATTACAAGAGGCAAAGACTAAGAAAGATTTGAGAGAAATCTCCTAGGTTTGTTCTTGTATGTAAACTTGATTCAAGTATAGTAGACGTTTGCAGATTCCGCTCTGCCGGAGACTAGTCATACGGTGGGTGAATCTCGTTAACAAATCTATCTTGTTTGTGATTGATTGTTTTCTTATTCCTGCACTTTAATTTATATTGTCTTTCGTCGTTTAATTGCGTGATTGTATTTTTGCGTGATTTGAGTTTTGTCGCGAGCACTGTTCCGTGGATCTGACTCTACCTCCCAACAGATGGCATGCACATAAAAATCACTTGAGATGTAATTTTTTATTTCCAAATCGAGGGTCACGACTTCAAATGTGCCAATGCAGATTCTCCTAGTCAACATCAAGTCTTGACGGTACCGGTTGACATCCTGGGCGAACATGATTTTGGTTTCTTCAGTATTAATCTTCCTTGTATAATATATTTTGCACCTATATGTGGATGTCTCACGTCTACCAGCATATTGATTCTCCTTCCTTCGATCGTATTTCATAAGGATCGCATCCTGTGTGTTAACATTGCAGCCATTTCTCATCTCAGAAATCATATTATAAAGAAACTCGAGCTTTGATAAGAACTGTTGTGGTGACAGAAGTGAGTTGTAATTATTTTGTAATTTTATTGGAAAGTAACAAGAAAAATTACGTATAATAGATAATCACTATAATTTTATTGGAATCAAAGAATGCTTAACAAAAAAGTATAAAAAGCTTTTATTTAAGCTAACCCAGACACAACCCTTACAACGCAAAACATATTACAAAAGAAATAATGGATTGGCATCAGATTGGACACAATACGATCTCAGAAAGATCATGCCACCCTTAGAGCATGTGACACAGATGGCTACAGTGCATAGATATTGAGGAGTGCTATGGAGAGATTGCCCATTAGCGTTTGGGGCACCTACAGGAGCGTGGTTCATTCGACCTTTCAAAATACTAGTTCTTTCAGTTGATCTTCATAGTGATCAAACCATGAAACTTTCCTATCAGAAATATTAGAAACTGTAATTTTGGGTAGAAACATAGCTCTTTTGTCTTGAGGTGGTTGTTTTTGCAAGTGCAGGGCATTGTGCATAATCTCCATTTTAACAGTCCCTCATGTAATATTTCACCATTGGTGATGTCAACAATTCAAAATTTCAACTGACAACAGTTACGCACCTTTCCTTCCTCTATTCAAAATAAGAAAGGAAAGTAAAAGGCAACTTTTAGAGTTTTTATCCTTTTTGATTAATATACATTTTTAAAAAAAATCTTCATACTTTCACTAAATTGTCTTGGTTCACGCTAATTTATCATTTGCATCATCTATTTCACATTTTTCCTATTCCCTTCTCTTGAAAAACTGTGCAAATTATAAAGGTTTGGGCCATAATTTGTAACATTTTGTTTGGTATAACATAAACGATCTGGTTTAGCAATGAAAATAAACAATTTAACAAGAAATTATGAAATATATGTGCTTAATTGCACAAAAAAAAACTGTAGCTTACCCTGAGCATCACTTCTATCCCTCAAGTAATTTATTGCACAAATACCCCCTCTGCTCATCAATCATAACCCCAAAAAAGCTCAAATTCAACTCTGAAAAATAAAACCAGGTTCTTAAGTAAAATTAGACGATCATTTGATTTGTTTAGAATTGAATTTGAGCATTTCTAAGAATTCCAATCAATAAGCATAATGATCTTTGTATCAATAAATCACTTGAGGACATTATAGTGCCACACAAGGTAAATTGCATGGCCGTTTTGTAATATTAATACGAGAATATATAGGAAAGAGATACTTTTTCTGCACAACACTCACAAAATCAGCGGGGACCGTACTTAAGTATGTGGATGTTACACCAAGTGTTTGAGTGTGTTGTATAGGTTGTTATGTAGGAAAATTATATAATCACTCTTTGCTCATATATATAATAAATGTAGCATTAACTAATCATATCCATGTGATCGAGAAAGATAGAGAGGTCTTTAGTGATAGGGATAACATAAGAAGGGTGGCTTTGGGTTTTTATAAGAAACTTATGGGTATGGAGAAGGAGGTTAGAGGGACGATGAAGAAAGAATTTTGGTGATGGGAAAGGCTCATAGGGGGATAGACTGAAGAGTTGGACACGGGATTATTAAAAGAGGAAGTTAAACCAGTGGTTTGGGAGCTAGGAGCAGATAAGACAGCAGGACCAGACAGATTCTCCATTTCTTTGTATCGAATAATTTTGGGGATTTTGAATGGTGATATTTTGAGGTTGTTGAAGTTAGAGTAATTCGAATATTTCTGTTAGTAGTTTGTTAGTAGTTTGTTAGTAGTTAAGTTGAATAAATCTCCTAGGCAGGTTTGTTAGTAGTTTGTTAGTAGTTAAGTTGATAAGTTGAATAAATCTCCTAGGCAGGTTTGTTAGTAGTTTGTTAGTAGTCAAGTTGAATAAATCTCCTAGGCAGATTATGTGCCGATGGAAATAGTTAAACAGTTGAGATTTTCTAGTCACGTTTGGCTTGTAATGCCTATTTAAAGGCTTTGTTTTTTACTCTAAATAAATGATCCGCAGAATCACTTTTGCTTCCAATTTTTCATTATTACTCTGTCAAAATCTTCAACAAAAGTGGTATCAGAGCCAGGTTCTTTCAGAACTGGGAATTTTTCTTTGACTGCTTCACTCGCAAATATGACTGCCAACGCCGGTGTCAGTACTTCACAGCCACAAATTCCGCTATTCAAAGGAGATTCATATGAATTTTGGAGCATCAAAATGAAGACACTGTTTCGATCTCAAGATCTATAGGATTATGTCGAAACAGGAAATGAAGAAAATAAAGAAGACGAGACTCGCAACAAAGAGCATCTAAAACGAGATGCCAAAGCTCTCTTCTTCATCCAGCAGATAGTGGATGAGTCGATTTTTTCCAGGATAGCCGCAGCTACCACGGCCAAGCAAGCGTGGACCACGCTCAAGACTGAATATCAGGGTTCCTCCAAGGTAATAAGGGTAAAGTTGCAATCCCTAAGGCGTGATTTTGAAACTTCTTCCATGAAAAATAACGAGTTTGTGCAAGATTTTCTGGCAAGAGTTTCGTCGGTTGTAGGGCAAATGAGATCCTACGGAGATCAGATATCAGACGAAACAGTCGTTGCCAAGGTTCTAAGGAGTCTGCCATCCAAGTTCGATCATGTGGTGACTGCAATCGAAGAATCTAAGGACCTGTCCACCTTCTCGTTTGATGAACTGATGGGATCACTTCAAGCTCATGAGGCGCGAATCAACCGATCTAATGGGAAGGAAGAAAAAATAGCCTTTCAGACCAAGGGGGAGTCTGAATCCTCAAATCAATATGGAAGAGAAAGAGGTCGAGGAGGCCATAGAGGCAGGGGCCGAGGCAGAAACAATACTGTCAAGTGCTCATACTGTAATAAATTTAGGCACTCTGATAGGTATTGTTGGTCCAAACCAGAAGAGGCAAATTATGCTGAAGAAAAGGAAGATAACTTCCTGTTTATGACAAAAGCAACAACAACAAAGAAGAATGACATCTGGTACATTGATAGCGGCTGCTCTCATCATATGACCGGTGATCGCTCCAAATTCAAAGAGCTCGATGAGACTGTCAAATCATAAGTACGGCTTGGAGATGATAAACAACTACAGATTAAAGGCAAGGGCATAGCTGAGATCTCAGTAGGTAACCAGAAAAAATTTATTAAGGATGTTCATTTTGCTCCATCTTTAGCACACAACTTGCTGAGCGTTGGACAATTGAATGAATCTGGTTACATGGTGGTATTTGATGATTTTAAATGCACGGTGAAACACAAAATCACTGGTAAAATTCTGTGCTCGTATGTCATCAAATCGTATGTATGCTCTTGATTTTGCTGAAATAACAGAAAGAGCCATGGTGAGCAAGACTCTTGCGGAAAACGAGTTATGGCATCAGCGATATGGCCATCTAAGCATTAAAGGACTGTAGCTGCTAAAGAACAAGCAAATGGTGACTGATCTTCCTGTCATCAAGTCATTAGAGAAAGTCTGCGAAGGGTGCATGATTGGAAAGCAAGCAAAACATTCTTTTCCGATAGGAAAATCAAAGAGAGCTAAAGATATTCTCGAGCTCATCCATGCCGATCTGTGTGGTCCCATGAGAACAGAATCATTAGCTGGCAGTAAGCACTTTCTCCTATTTATTGATGATTTTAGTAGGATGAGCTGGGTATATTTCTTGAAGCACAAATCAGAAAGCTTCGAGTGCTTCAAAAAGTTCAAGGAACTTGTGGAAAAACAAAGTGGGAAAGTTGTAAAAATACTTCGTACCGATCGTGGAGGTGAGTTTACCTCAAAAGATTTCGATGCCTTCTGCGATGAACAAGGAATAAGAAGGCAGCTCACAGCACCGTATACTCCCGAACAGAACGGCGTAGCTGAACGCAAGAATCGGACGGTTGTGGAAATGGTTCGATCGATGTTGAAACAGAATGGAATACCAAATTCTTTTTGGGCTGAAGGAGTTGCAGCAGCTGTTCATATTCTCAATATCTCACCGACCAAAGCAGTATGGAACCAAACTCCGTATGAAGCATGGAGTGGAAGCAAACCCTCCGTAAGTCATCTTCGAGTGTTCGGGTGCATATGTTATGTCTTGCTTACAACAGGACGACATAAACTAGATGGGAAATCACAAAAGCATGTGTTTATTGGTTATTGAACTAAATCAAAGGCTTACCGAGTATATGATCCCTTGAGTAAAAAGATTACTGTTAGTCGCAATGTTGTATTTGACGAACAGGCCAGTTGGGATTGGGAAGCCAAAGACAACAGCCAAATCCTTCACATTCAGACTGAAGAAGAACAAAGTGCCCTTGAACAAGTCGAGCCCGAAAATGATGGTTCGGAAGGTTCACAGTCTTCAACTCCGGAGAAATCAAGCTCGGTCTCAATATCTGAAGAATCTTCTCCGAAAGAGTCAGCTCAGCTACGTAGAAGTAAGCGGGGGAGAGTTCCTCGACGTCGGTTTGAGATTGAGGGGAACGCAACTTCAGCACTGGTTCTATTTGCTGGGGACCCAATCACTATGGAAGCAGCCATATCCTGGAGTTCGAAGAAACAGGCCTCAGTGGCTTTATCTTCGACAGAGGCCGAGTATGTGGCAACTGCTGCAGCAAGTTGTCAAGCAGTCCGGTTAAGGAGGATTTTAAGCGACTTGGGGGCAAGAACAGATCAAAGCTACTAGTATGAAATGTGATAACAAGTCAGTAGTGATGTTAGCAAAGAATCCGGTGCACCACAGCAGAACGAAACACATCGAAATCAAGCATTATTTTATAAGGGAGCTGATTGCTAAAGAAGAAATTCAGTTGGATAACTGTGGAACCAATGAACAAATTGTAGACTTATTAACCAAGAGTTTGCCACAAGCAAAACATGAAGAGTTCAGTACACAATTGGGAGTTTCAACTTTCGAATAAAGGGGGAGTGTTGAAGTTAGAGTAATTCGAATATTTCTGTTAGTAGTTTGTTAGTAGTTAAGTTGAATAAATCTCCTAGACAGGTTTGTTAGTAGTTTGTTAGTAGTTAAGTTGAATAAATCTCCTAGGCAGATTTGTCAGTAGTTTGTTAGTAGTCAAGTTGAATAAATCTCCTAGGCAGATTATGTGCCGATGGAAATAGTTAAACAGTTGAGATTTTCTAGTCACGTTTAGCTTGTAATGCCTATTTAAAGGCTTTGTTTTTTACTCTAAATAAATGATCTGCAGAATCACTTTTGCTTCCAATTTTTCATTATTGCTCTGTCAAAATCTCCAACAGAGGTTGTTTGTGGCGATGGAAGAGAATACTTTTAATTTGGAACGCCTAAATTGTTCTACTCTGGTTCTTATTCCAAAGAAAAGCGATGCTAGGTATTTTAAGGAGCACACACCGCTAAGTTTGGTAAACTGTTCATGTAAGATTATTTAGAAGGTCTTGGCTAATCAGTTGAGAAAGGTCTTGGGGGATATCACTAAAGATACGCACACCGGTTTTGTGGTGGGACGGTATGGATGGTATATCTATAGCAAGATACCTCCTTAAATTGGATTTCGAAAAAACTTATGACATGATAGATTGGAGATGTATATTGGAGCGTCGAGAGCTTAAAGGATTCTTACAAAAGTTGAAGTTATGGATTAAAATGTGGTTATTCTTAGCCTCTGCCAATTTCTGCATAAATGGAGAAGATACAAATGAGGTTCGGTGTAAATGTGGGTTGCGGCAAGGGGATCCTTTTTCACCACTTATTTTTACTTTAGTCGCGGATGGTCTTGCACATATGATCAAAAGATGTAAGAACAAGGGGTTATTGGATGAAATGGGTCTAGGGGGCACAAGAACAGAGATTATTAACTTACAGTACGCTGATGAAACATTGCTATTTGGTAGGTTGTGCGAGAACCAAGCTGCAATAATCAATGGATCATTTATTCTTTTGAGCTTTGGTCAGAATTGAATATTAATTTTCATAAAAGCTCGTTGGTTACTTAGGAGAAAGATTAGTTTGGAAGGAGCGGCCGATCTCCATTTTTAATTGCAAATAGAAAAACTTTCCGGTCAAGTATCAAGGTCTACCTCTGAAGCCCGGAACGTTGAAGAAGTCGGACTGGTTGTCATTGATTGGCAAGTTGCAAAATCGTTTGGAGGGTTGGAAGGATCTGTGTCTTTTTATAGATGGGAGGGTGATTTTGTTAAATTCGGTGTTGTCGGCTGTCTTACAATATTATATGGCTTTTTACTTGCTCCCGAGTTGGGTGGCTAAAAAGATTGATCAAATTCTACGGAATTTTCTATGGAGAGGAGCATCATTAGAGAAAAAGAAATACTATTTTGTTAGATATGGAAAGGTTTGTAGACCGAAAGAAGGAGGTTTGGATGTAAAAAACATTAAGGATATGAATAGGGTCCTACTGGGCAAGTGGTGGTGGAGGTGGGTGGCAGGTAACGGGAAGGGATGGATGGCTAGCATTAAAGCAACTTATAGTAATAAGTTTGGGATGGTAAATGTGCCAAATAAGAATGTGGCGATGGCATCTGCTTTCCTTAAGGGTATTATGTCGGTAAAGGATTTTTTTTTTCAAAGGAACCTCTTATACGATAGGAAATAGTAGTTCAATTAATTTCTGGCAAGATTATTGGTATAGAGACATCACTTTGCAAAAGAGATTCCCTTTGCTTTTTGAGCTTGCAAAGTATAAGGAAGCGTCAGTTTTAACTTAATGGAAAAGAGTTATGTGATGGCCAAGATTTCAGATAGCGTTAACATTATAGAAGAGGAGACATCAGCGTATGTTAATTGATTAACTCGAGACCTAAAAACCGATGGAGAGAGAAAACTTAGACACCACAGAATGGAAATGGTCGTTGACTAAGGGTTTTTCGGTTAAGTCCTTTTATAATATTTTGAACTACGGAAAGGTGACGTCGACAAATGATAAGAAGTTTCCTGTGCCGTTAAAATTTCGTGTCTTTTTATGGTTGGCGTCCAATAATGCAATCTTGAGAAGAGACAATTTATGCAAACAAAAGTGGGTAGGGCCGTCGTGTTGCGGTGTTTGTGAGGTAGAACTAGAGTCAATAAATCATTTATTTTTCTTGTGTCCAATAATTAGAAGCTAGCGTATGTGATAAGTTCTCGAGATTGTATGAGTTTTCATCTCCACTGTGGACCTTTGGAGAATTATGGAATCATGGGGGTATTGGGTTGGATAGAAGGAAATCAGAAGGGTGGGAAATTATGGTATTTGTTGTGTGTTAGAATATTTGGTTAGAACTGAATAATATAATTTTTAAAAATTCCAAAAAATCTATTTGAGTATTCAAAATATGATGCAATCATTAAATTCTAAACGGGTGGTGCTGAAAAGAGGGCTAAGAAAAAAGCTAGGACCAAGGTAGAGAACGAGGGATTGGAACTTGGCTTGGGGACTTTCCGCTTCTCATATGGTGGAGGACGAAATAGTGTAATTCAAAGGAGGACAACGTTGATCGGTATTGGTTCCAAAGGATGGTTATATGGGAGATGGTAGCCTTTTATTTTTTGAGAGAATTAAGACTTGTATTTTCATTTTAGGGGGATACGTCATCGTCTGTTTTGCCTTTGCTTCTTTTTTCTTCTTTTCGCACGTTTTTTGATATAGTTTCGTTAAATCATCGTTAATGAAACGCGGGGGCATATTGCTTTCAATTTAATAAAAAAAGCAGAAAACTAAAGTTGATATCTATTTATTTCAAAAATACTTTTCTTAGCGCAATTTGTCTACCCAAAAGTTTACTAAAGAGACAAACATCATGGGCCCACCGGTTTGACACTATTATTATCAAGGTGTTGTGGGCCCTACCATTTTGTTTCTTGGATAAACTTTTTGATAGATAAATTGTGGATAGAAAAAATGTTGCTCTATCTATTTATATACACCCAGTGGGAGGGGCTCTTCTAAACAAAATGAGAGATTTGAAGGATATATGTACAAATATAAAGATTACAAAAGATTGCAGCGGCTATATATAGGAGTGGAATCCTTTGTAGATTATGAAATAGCTTTTTTTTTTCTTAAAATGAACTGTCTTCTAAAATCGAAATTGCGCCACTCATGTCAAAGAAAATTACGCCACTCATGTCAAAGAGTAAATTGATATCAACTGCATTCGGGGCTGCTTATATCACAAATTACCCGGTCCACTCCAGTGGTGCAAGTTGGAAGACAGCCATATATGTACTTCTGTTTACAAAGCCAAATAAAAAGGGGAAAATTCTAATAATAAAGCTAAAAAGATGGTTGGGAGGTTAGCGTGGGTAAGATTGAGGGAAAGATCTCGAAGGACCATAGTCATAAATTCGCAGTTCGGGAATTATTCGACGAGATCAAAAATTTGGATTCGGGAAACTATTCGGAAAAAATCGGCAGGTATTCGGGAAAAAATCGGCAAGTATTCGGGAAGGATTTCGAGCAAGAAATTAATATATGAGGCGCTGAGTTTTGATATTGCGAATTATTCGCTGTTTTTTGTAAATTATTCGCTGTTTATTTGAATTATTCGTGGGCGCATTCACGAATTATTCGCGAATTATTCGAAACGTTCACCAGTGGCGAGATTTAATCGGCCGATAAAAAATGCACGAATTATTCACGAATCCGTCCAATTATTCGTTCTAGAAACTGACGGCCCCACCTCTCTCTTTCTCTCTCTCTTCATTAATGTTCGAATCTGACACACCAACGATATCACTGGCATGCCCCCATGGGTGGGGCCCAACACCCCCCCGCGCCCCCACCCACCACAAGTCTTAACCCTCCCTAGCTCCTTTCCTTTAGATTTCCACTCATTATTTTCTATGGTCATGGAAAATTTATTACAGCTGCAGAGGGGGCGTTGACATCATCCAGCTGGTCTTATTTAGAGACAAAAGACACAAGCAAATACAGAAGCATTAATGAAATAGGAGTACTCAATAAGGTTTGGATATCTCAAGCACACACATGAGACTGAGTTACCCTTAAATTAATTTTTAAAAGGTCTAATTATCATTGATTATTTGATGAACGGCATCGTCCCACTTGTCACAACAAAGCTGAAAATAACACGAAAACGATACAGAGAAGAATCAACACCAGAAAGAACATAACAAACAGATGTAACGAGATTCGACCAACCAACATGATATATTCCTCAATCGATAGTCCTAAATACATCTCAAATCTAAAGCAAATTAAAAAAGACAAAACAAGGCTAGCTTATTTCTCAAAATGTTATCACAAAATTCCACTGTGAAACCCTAATTTATATATAAAAGCGATGTGGTCTTAAATGCATGCGCGTCAAGTTAGGCACTTTAGATACTTGTGTTGGGACGTCGCGCGCGTCTATGCGTTTTGAAAAGAAAATGTTTTTAGAAATACGGCGTACGCGAGCTCGGTCTTTTTTTAAAATTTATAAACCACAGATACATGGCGCGTTGTAGCTAGCCGGCAAGTATGGGTCGATTCACGGGGAATTAGTGATTAAGTATTTTTACGTCAAGTTCAAGAAGAAAAAATGAGTTTGGTTTTGGTTTGTCACCAAAAAAAAACAAAGTATAAGGAAGGAGAGTGGTCGTGGCTCCGGTACGGATGGTTAAATCGTGGAGAATTCTTCAACGCTCTCTTTATCATGAGTTGTTCCCTCCTTGCACTACTACAGAGTACGGATTTGGTTACGGTTTTAACCGTGACCACAGATATATATGGTCACAGTTAAAACAGTGACACAACCGTCGCCTAAAACCCCGTCACGAGAATCCTAGTCATGCCCGTAACCGTGACTATATGTTTTTTAAGTCATGGTTATAACCGTGACCATATACATGGCATTACCAAAAACGGTTCAAACAACTAAATGAAACCTGTGTGGGGTCCATATATATGGTCACGGTTAAGACCGTGACCACGTTATGGTCAGGGTTATAACCGTGACCAAAATGTTAAAATGTAATGTAGAATATCTGCTATAGTAGATAACCATGACTATATAGTCCCTATGATCACGGGTAAAACCGTTACCATAAGGGGAAACCATAGTGAAGGTCACTATATCCTATGGTCACGATTGTAACCGTGACTATATATTATTTGGTCACGGTTACAACTGTGACCTAATACATTATCAATTTTTTAAAATTGAAATCTGCACGTCCCACGTGCTCTACTTTTCAATTACAACCAGCGATTGATAATAATTATATGATCAAATCTCATGCAATTTTAACAATCAAGAATTAATATGATCAGAATCAAATGCAATTATAAACAAAATATATACACCAAACGGTATAATCAATAAAGCAATAAAACAAATATTTGTATAAAAAATCAATAATCTATCGTCGTTGGAATGATCTAGCTCCATTGTCCCGTGACCTGAATATACTCTCAAACTCGTCTCGTATAACTTTCCTGATAGCCTTCGTGTTCGATTGCCTAAGCTTCCCGATCTGCACTTCAAGCATATCCACCCGCACATTCTGTTGCTCCACCCGATTTTGGAGCCGACAAATCTCCTCCTGCGACGCAGCAGCCGTATCTGTCCGTGTCTGGGCCACAGCGTAATCGTGGACGGGCGAATTCCTAGCAAAGTGTCGATAGGCTCCGGGATCAACCCCGCGCTAATATCCACCGTGATATCTGCCGGATATCGAATCAAGAACAGGGACAATAGCGGTAATCGAGTCGTCGGGGCCAAGTCCTAAGACGTCCGTCCTCTCCGGGTTCTGGGTCTGTGAAGAATATATATATATATGCGTGTGTGTGTTAACTTAAATACAGTATCAACTTGATTATATGAAACTTATCATCTACTCGTCCGTGCCCCTGTGTAACGCGGACCATCCCCTTATAGCAGTGTAGTTGGCAGGGTCTTTTTTTTCTGTGATAAAATTAGGATTTATTTCAATAAATAATTTTCGATAAAGAAAAGATATATTCTTAAATGTCGAAATACTCACGAGCTGGTGCTGAGCGCTAGCCGATGACCGCTTCCCTTGGATTGGGATAGTGCATTCTCTGACGTCGTTGTTCCGGTTCTCTCTGTTGCGAACCAACACCGCCTTACAAATATAAAGAAGATAATATTATATATCACAAAATATGATTTCATGTTATATTACTATAATCATAAGAATTAAATTTATACCTGAACATTATCGCGCTCGTAATACGCGACTAGCTGTGGCCAATTCTTTCTCAGGACATCCCGAAAAATGGCCTCCATCATCGCCTCCCACTCCTCCTCAGTAGCCGCGGCCCAGGGAATGTAATTTTTCATCCTTATTTCATATAGGCGTCTTCTCTTGATAGCCTGACACTCGGATATAACCCAGTTTATGTCCCGATGTCTATCGAACGGCGTAGGAACGCCATCCTTACCGATGACGGCAATGATTCTGTAATGTCCATATGTCTGAAATTATATATATATATATATATATATATATATATATATATATATATATATATAACAACGATTAAATTTAAATGTATAAAAGGATATGTGGAACCGTGGCCGCTGCAAAAAACTACCGAACATAGTCGGTCTGGTGTGGGCTCCATCTAATATGGAGCGGGTACCTATAGTAGGTACGGATCTCCGCTCCTATGTAATACCCCACTTGGTCGAGTAGTCACTAATAGGCACACCTGACGCGGTCCACTCCAGTGTTCATGGAGCAGCGCCTGGGGCTGACCTAGAGGAGAAGAGCCCAGTAGGACCCCTCATCCTAACACTGGTGGAGCCTGAATAAAGATAGATAAACGAACACACTATTATAATATTCAGAGTATGTATATAGAATTTGACAAATTTAAATTACAATCGTCATTTAAAATATTTAAGCAATAATGATTATACCTGACGTCCCCAGCGTGGCACTAGAATCGATGCAAGACCCAGTCCTATCAGTACCATGCATGACTACAAACAATAAACTGTTAGATGATTCAATAGAATTATTTTAAATAGAAAACTGAAATATGAATAGATAGCTATATACCATGTGTAGGAGGAGTGACTGGGATAGGAGGATTTGCTACCCTGCTAATAGGGGTAGGCAGCGGGTCTTGTGGCGCTGCGGCTGCTGAGGATGGCAGGGGTCCTGTAGTAGGGGCACCGGTAGGAGGGGCCATAGTAGGAAGGGCGGTAGGAGGGGCGTTGGAATGTAGGGCGCGGGTAAGGGTAGGCGATGTTGCCACTGCTGCGGCAGCTACTGACTTCTCGCCAATCTCGTCTAGACATCGTTTCCTATGACGTCAAGAGCCAGATCCATAGCCTCCCATCAGACCCTACCTATTTATTCAAATATTAAAAATTTACATATAAACGTTATACAATTTAAAACATTTAGTTCAATTTCATTACCTAGCACGTTTGTTCGGTGCATTAGCTGAAGATTCGTTGGGTGGATTATCGAAATCTTGATCTGTGACAATCACTTGGCTGATGTCACGTATTACTAACATATTGATGGACAACACATAATAGTTTAGATCTTTGGTGTAAGTCGATGTCGCGCACCCCGCAGGTTCGTGGGGAAGCGGAATGCGTAAAAAATGATTTTTACGAGCTTCGCAATACCGACTTGAACTCCAGGATCGATACCAAACCCTAACTATCAAAACCGTTTGAGGTGAACTACTCGAATAGAAAGTTATACCCAACAGAACCATGTTCTTCGGGTCTTCTTGCTATCCTCCTCCTCGTCATAGGCTCCTCGGATCGTACACGGATCGGGCCTCCTCATTGGTCCTCTCAAGTCAAAGACGATCCACCTAAGAGTCTAAAGTCCGAGCTCCTACCTCAAATCCGAGGTAACTAAGGCACCTAGTTCGCTAAACTAGATGTCCTAGATATTGTAGAGAGTGAAGATGGATTAGTTTGTCTCTAAATACCATAGGTTTCTCAACACATGAGACATTTAGGGTTAGAAGAAGAAGAAGGAAGCTTGAGAAGAAGAAAGGAGCTTGAGGAAAAGAGAGTGTTGAATATGAGCAAGTGAGTGAATATAGCTAAGAGTTATCACTAATAAAGCATACCAATAATTCAAACAAGAAAAATATCTCACCAAAATATCTAGCATGCTTGTAAAATATCAAGCATACTTCAATAGTGATACTTCAATAGTGATTAAGTGAGTCACCACTACGAGTCACCAAGTAGCCATGCTTCATTTAATGTAAACCTCCACCTCATTTTCACCACCTCATAACCATTTAATCTAAATGGTTAACACAAATATGAGGTCTCTTCTTCTAGAAAAATTCTTGAGTAAATTACAAGAATACCCCTCATCTGTATATACATACCCGTATCCGTATTCCGAAAAATACGAATACAAAGAGACGAAAATAATCTAACAATATAATACTAGGATCTGGCTTAAACCAAAGCACACTAGTATTATCCGCCCGAATATCATACGTGCACAAGTACACGTATGTGATCGAAGCCATGCCGTAAAACCATACGGCCTTAATATCTTTTGCCCGATGCAGGGAAACCCTCTGTGTGGGACTCTAAAGACTCGACACTACGCTGGAAGTGGGTTTAACCACAAGCCGTCAGCGATACTACCTGCACGTAACGGCTACCCAGGTATCTGTTGATAAGAAGCCGATGAGAAAACTCATCCGAACTCCTACCGAGCCTATTTGTGACAATCTCCGTACAGTCCGGTCTGTTCGTCTAAGAGTATTGCATATCGGGCCTAGGGGGCGGTAATCGTCAGACCCCTAACAACACAATAAGTCATGCCGGAGTGTAACCCAAAACACCCTGAGAAACTATTGGAATACCTACTAATAAATCTCGCTTGCCCTGGCCAGGGACTTTGTGTAATGGCTTTCCGAACACAGTGCGATATCAACCCTCAATACCGAGAGAGAAGAATCCTATTTAACCGCTACTGCCTCCAAGTGTTTCGGGATTGCACCCAACTACTACCTATTTGCACGACTCCTTTGAGCCGTAGTAGGGTAGTAATCTAAGAACAGTGGGAACACACTCGAGATGAAGTAGCAGTGTCAAGTCGACGGACTAAGCTGTACTCATGTCACCTGGGAACTGCTACCCGATGATAGGTATAATACCCACCAGTAGCTCCCTACGAGTCCTGTCCAGTGTACTCATAACCCAATGAGCACCTGTATACTATCTCCAGTACGACGTACTAATGGCCGTGGGACATACCATCTCCCCTGTTGGGATGAGAAGCGTATACACTAGTCTACTCTGGAGTATCGATACCTCGTCTCGATAATCCTACGACTAGAGACCTGTATAAGGACGTGCTTATAGACTACCCAGCCCCTACTAGTGTGACTGCCATCACAACGCTGGTAATCAAGCAAAGATCCTAAAGGCTCTACCAATATGTATAAGCGATATGCTAAAAGAAACACATGGACATATTGAGGTAGAAACAAACCAGGTAGCATACTACCATTTCGAGCAAGACAGTTACTATATCCGTATATATCCCAAACTTCAAATATGTAATATACAAACCAGTATGATACAATAATGGCCTCCAGGGCATATATCACTAACAATCTCCCACTTGTACTAAGGCCATGTATTGGCATATCGCAGTCCTATCATCTCGAATAGCCTCTCGAACTGTGTCTGAGGGATGGCCTTTGTGAGTGGATCTGCAGTGTTGTTCTCCGTATCTACACTCCGCACCTTGATCTTCCGACGATCAACGATCTCCCTGATCAGGTGGTACCGCCTCAAGATATGTCTGGACTTCTGATGGGACCTGGGTTCCTTCGCTAAAACTATAGTGCCATTGTTGTCACAATACAGAGGTATTGGATTTACAATGGACAGTACCACCTGAATTTCTGTTAGGAACTTCCTTATCCAGACTGCTTCTTTCACGGCGTCACAAGCAGCGCTATACTCCGCTTCCATCGTCGAGTCAGCAACGGTGTCCTGCTTGGAGCTCTTTCAACAGACCGCCCCTCCATTGAGGGTAAAGAATAACCCGACATGGATTTGGAGTCATCCTTGTCACTCTGGAAGCTGGAGTCAGCAAAGGCCTCGATCTGGAGGTCTTTTTTGCCATATACTAAGAACATCTCCTTAGTTCTTCTTAAGTACTTGAGAATGTTCTTTACTTCTATCCAGTGGTTCTCCCCCGAGTTTGACTGATACCGGCTTACCACGCTAAGTGCGTAAGCAACATCTGGTCTGGTACACAATATCGCATACATTATAGATCCTACCGCAGAAGTGTAGGGTATAATCGACATGTGAGCCCTTTCCAAATCAGTCTTGGGAGACATCTCTTTGGAGAGGGTGATTCCGTGACAAGGCGGTAGACTACCGCGCTTTGAATCTTCCATACTAAATCTCTTTAGTATGGTGTCGATGTACTTGGACAGCGAAAGTCCCAACATCCTCTTAGATCTATCAAGATAGATTTGGATCCTCAGAATGTAGGAGGTATCACCCAGGTCTTTCATGGAGAACCTATGTGACAAGAATCCTTTGACTGATTGTAGCACATGTATGTCATTTTCTATCAAGAGAATGTCATCCACGTACAAGACGAGGAATACCACAGTTCTCGCTATAATCTTACTATAGATGCATAGTTCATCTGGATTTTTGATAAAGTCAAATTCTTTGACCGTCTTATCAAAACAGATGTTCCAACTCTGCGATGTCTGCTTTAGTCCATAAATGGACTTAAGTAACTTGCACACTTTCCCGCTGCTCCCAATCTGAATGAAACCCTCTGGCTGATCCATATAGACGCACTCTTCCAAATGTCCATTCAGAAAAGCGGTCTTTACGTCCATCTGCCAAATCTCATAATCGTGGAAAGCAGCAATGGTAAGAAGGATCCGAATGGATTTGAGCATAGCCACTGGAGAAAAGGTTTCATTATAGTTCAAACCAGGTCTTTGACGAAAACCTTTTGCAACAAATCTAGCCTTATATATTTCAACTTGTCCGTCTATACTAATCTTCTTTTTGAAGATCCATTTGCAGCCTATGGGTTTTACCCCTTCTGGAGCAATGTCCAAAATATATACTTTGTTGGTGTACATGGACTCCATCTCGGTCCGCATTGCATCCAGCCATTTTACCGAGTCATCACTCTGAATAGCTTGCTGGAAGCTAGTTGGCTCGTCATTGTCAATGATGCAATCCTCTCTATCCCCGTCTATGAGAAAATTATAGTATCTTTCGGGCGGATGAGACTGCCTACTAGTCCTGTGAAGTGGCGCGGGGATGTCCTGTTCTTTCGAAACCTCTGGTTCTACCATGCTTTCAGTAATAGCTTGTGGTTATGGAATTTCTTCCAGTTCTATTGCGCTCCAACTAGTTTCTTTTTCCAAAAATTGATTTTCCGAAAAGTGGGCATGGCGAGAAACAAAAACCTTTTGTTCCTCTGTGTAATAGAAAAGATACCCCCGGAGTTCTTTGGGTATCCCACAAACTTACACAGTACTGAGCGTGCCTCGAGCTTGTCTGCATGCTACATTTTTTTACAAAAGCTGGACATCCACATATCTTCAGATACTGAAGATAGGGTTTCTTCCCACTCCATATTTGATATGGTGTGGCAGGCACAGTCTTGGTAGGGATCTTGTTCAAAAGATATGCAGCTGATTCTAGTGCATAACCCCAGAAGGATCGCGGTAACTCAGCGTTACTCATCATGGAACATACCATATCTAATAGGGTTTTATTCTATCTTTTCGATACACCGTTGTGTTGAGGTGTGTATGGAGGAGTAAGCTGAGAGAGAATTCCATTCTCTTTTAAGTAACTCAGGAACTCGGCACTTAAGTATTCACCACCTTAATCAGATCTCAGCGTCTTGATACTTTTGCCTGTTTGTTTTTCCACTTCATTCTTATATTCCCGAAATTTCTCAAAAGTCTCGGATTTATGTTTCATCAAGAAGACATACCTAGAGAAATCATTTGTAAAAGTAATGAAATAGGAATGACCACTTCGTGCATGTGTAGACATTGGACCACACACGTCGCTGTGTATGAGTCCCAAGAGCTCGCTCGCTCTTACTCCGTGTCCAGTGAACGGAGTCTTTGTCATTTTTCCTATGAGACAAGATTGACAAGTTGTATAAGACTGATATTCAAACTGATCCAAATATCCCTCTCTATGTAATTTCGTCAACCGTGTTTCATTGATATGACCTAGGCTACAATATCACAAGAAAGTCTTATTTAATTTTGGAGACTTTCTTTTAAGTATGTTCTGGACGTTGAAAACCTGATCTTAATTTAACACGTATATACCGTTATCTAGTGTACCTGACCCAATCAAACCATGATTAAGGAGGATGTGGACCACATCGCTTACAAATGTAAAATCATATCCTTCTTTAGAAAGTATAGATACATATATGATATTACAATCTAGACTAGACACACATAAATAGTTATGTAAAATCAATATCTTCCCACTTGTCAATCCTAGGTGATATTCTCTTACGGATATAGCGTCCACGCTCATTCCGTTAGCAACCCTGAGAGTCATATCACCTGCCCTGATAACTCTACGGTTTCTCAAAATCTGTAATGAATTACAAATATGAGATCCTGATCCGGTATCTAGTACCCAGAAAGTAGAGTTAATTGACATACAGTTTTCAATCACAAACACACCCGAAACCGAAGCCACAACGTTCTTCAGATCCTGGATTCTGGCTTTCCAAGCCCTATATTCCTTCTGCCAATGCCCTTTCCCGTGACAATAGGAACATCCCTCCTTCCCTATTGTTAGCCCCAAAACTTTTGCCCTGTCCTTTCCTTCTACCTTACTAACACCGCCTATCAGCTTGGTGGAGGCCCTCTTCTTCTCTCCCCTGGCTTTCGTCTTGGATCTAGAAGAGGAAGATTCCCCAATAAGCAGAGCGGGTATCTCCCTGGTTTCCTTCAGGGTGTAAGTAGAAGATAGGGACTGTAGAATCAAGTTAGTACATAACTCGTTCTCCAACGTAGTCTCCAGGTCCGTGAGCTCTTTAATATAGTTGATCATTATAGGGAAGTGGTCCCCTATAGATGACCCGACAGCCTACCTCGCTTGAAGCAATTCTTTCGAGATCTCATATCTTGCGATACGAGATTGCTCTCCATATAAATCTTTGTTATGGAGGAAGATAGAAGCTAAGTCCATCTTCTCGTGCTGCCTCTGGTGTTCGCTATCCATTGAGGCCAATACGAGGCACTTGGCATTCGCACAGTCTTTTTTTCTTGTCTTACGGATATCAACATCCGTGACGGTGGAAACTGAACCTAGGACGGCGGGAGCTTTAGTAGTAAGGAGGTGGCCCAGCTTGTTATAGGTAATGGACATCTGGACAAACCTTTGCCAATCAATATAGTTTGGCTCAGTCAATTTATTATCTAGCTGTAACCTTTGTTTGGTCACATGGTCGCTGCAATTAAGAGAGAGAGAGAGAGAGAGACCACTTAGCATGATGCTCTTGCAAGTTTAGATTGGTTTTTAGTTTATCTAAACAGGATGGCTCCCATTGTATCTCGAATCGTTCCTCAAATCATAAAAGAAGAATTAGTCAAGATTAATCTCCCGTACAATTCTTTCTTAACCTTTCGGTCAGGCTAGTGTCGGTACTTCGAGGAAGGTTTTACGACGCTTTCGCGAAGTTCCTTAATTAAATAACTTCTTTTCCTTAGAGGCGTAGCCCCGCTAACACTGTTCTAGACACCTACTTGGTTTATAGCATTGACCGTTAAGTGAAAAATCTCCCAAGGAGTAGCGGATACTCACGGTAGGATCGGGATCCAAATATCATTGTGTGATAATCTTGAAGGAATCCTACCAAAACTATCACACTCCAAATGGTATGCAACACTAGTAAGTTTCAATTTCTTTAGAAACTCCCGATGTTGATTTTTGCCCCAAGCTCTTATAACCTTGATGAAGGCCAACATATCATAAGTCGCAAGTCAAGTTCTACCCGTCATTGTCCAGGTTAATTTGAACCCACCCGTACATACCCTTGACGAAGGCCAAAATAGCAGTACGACTTTCCCAAACCAACGCATCTATCTATGCTACAGATGAATATTCAGCAGCTACCAATCACCATGCCTTGGCGAAGGTCAAAATACGTAGCTTGAATACTACTGAATACCCAACTTAAATGACGGAGGGCTACGGATGGTTTTGGCGAAACCGTGAACGTAATGAACTTGATATAATCGAAGGAACCATGATAGGTTTTAAAGGAGTGGTTTAAACTTCGCATTTAAAAGTTTGCTTTTTGAAAAACCTGAGTGGTTTTGAAATTGTTCCAACGATTCAGCTTTGGTTTGTTTGGTTTGCAATAAACATATAATGTAGTCCCATCATTTACACCTACCACTGTAGAAAGAAACGAAAACACCACGTACGCTTATGCCATCCGCATTCGCCACTGGACCCCATCTAACACCGTTATGTTACTTAACTAACGCCAGAGCGGGAGCTGGACTAGCGTGGGTGCAAAACTTAAGCAGTGTCTATTATATAGCATATATATAATATCCATTCGTCTCATGCAATAATAGGCATTCCAGATCGCAGATGAACATATTAGATATGCTAGGAATTCTGCGTTTCGTTTAAGTCTATAACGAAAGACGGATTCCACGGTCGTGATGAATAGCCAAACCCCACCCTAGACCCCTACGGGTGCGACAAACTACCCGCCAAATTCCTGAAGTGAAGTGGCCTCCCTTAGTAAAATGAGTAGGCCACTCGGCATTTCAAAGAACCCGGTAGTTTGTGCACCCTACCTTGGGTCTATCCTAGGAGCAGAAAACAGTAAAAGAAATAATACAACGGTGGCTACAATCTTAACCCAGATGTGCCCCGCAAAATAATATTATATCACTTTACAATTTATATCGAATGAAAGAAAGAAAAATCTCTTCTCACATCCCCCGTCTATTCATCCACGACGATCCAATATTTCGTATACACAAACTATCACAGATATGTGCAACCTCCAACTAACTGACATATAGCAATTAACGGAAGTTTACGAACACATATATCAAACCGAAACATGTTAAACTACGTTAAAACTGCGACTTAGAAATACTCCGCATTGCCATAACAGAAAGATAATAGTATAATCAAAATTGGCAAAATCAAACACTACCTGAAACCCTAAATCCAAGAGACAAGAACCCATAACAAAACTCAAGACATTCCCACATAACAAAACCGGTGAGGCCGGTTATAATGAAGGTTTGGCCGGCCATGTTGAGGTGGAATTGCCTCATTTTTGTTCTACGTTCATCTCACAACAAATAGAGCACTCTGAAATTGTTTTAAAAAAAAATCTAGAGTCTCTGAAAAAATCGACCGAAACTTAGATTTCTTGTTTCGTGTTTCGGAGTTATTTCGGTTTCATAGTTTTACACGTTGTTTAAATTGTTAGCTAAGGTTTAGTAGGCTCCGATACCACTGTAAGTCGATGTCGCGCACTCCGCGGGTTCGCGGGGAGGCGGAATGCATAAAAAATGATTTTTACGAGCTTCGCAACACCGACTTGAACTCCAGGATCGATAATAAACCCTAACTAGCAAAACTATTTGAGGTTAACTACTCGTATAGAAAGTTATACTTTATAGAACCATGTCCTTCGGGTCTTCTTGCTATCCTCCTTCTCGTCATAGACTCCTCGGATCGTACACAGATCGGGCCTCCTCGTTGGTCCACTCAAGTCAAAGACGATCCACCCGAGAGTCTATAGTCCGAGCTCCTACATCAAATCCGAGGTAACTAAGACACCTAGTTTGCTAAACTAGATGTCCTAGATGATGTAAAGAGTGAAGATGGATTAGTTTGTCGCTAAATACCCTAGGTTTCTCAACACATGAGACATTTAGGGTTAGAGGAAGAAGAAGGGAGCTTGAGGAAAAGAGAGTGTTGAATATGAGCAAGTGAGTGAATATGGCTAAGAGTTATCACTAATGAAGCATACCAATAATTCAAGCAAGAAAAATATCTCACCAAAATATCTAGCATGCTTGTAAAATATCTAGCATGCTGAGTCACCACCATGAGTCAACAAGTAGCCATGCTTCACTTAATGCAAACCTCTACCTCATTTCCTCCACCTCATAACCATTTAATCTAAATGGTTAATACAAATATGAGGTGTCTTCTTCTAGAAATAATCTTGAGTAAATCACAAGAATTCCCCTCATCCGTATATACGTAGCCGTATCCGTATTCCGAAAAATACGAATACAAAGAGACAAAAATAATCCAACAATATAATACTACGATTTGGATTAAACCAAAGTCCACTAGTATTATCCGCCCGAATATCATACGTGCACAAGTACATGTATGTGATCGAAGCCCTGCCGTAAAACAATACGGCCTCTACATCTTTTGCCCGATGCAGGGAAACCCTCTGTGTGGGGCTCTAAAGACTCGACACTACACTGGCAGTGGGTTTAACCATAAGCCGTCAGCGGTACTAGCTGCACGTAACGGCTATCCAGGTATCGGTCGATAAGAAGGCCGATGAGCAAACTCATCCGAACTCATACTGAACCTATCTGTGACAATCTCCGTACTGTCCGGTCTGTTCGTCTAAGAGTATCGCATATCGATCCTAGAGGGCGGTAATCGTCAGACCTCTAACAGCGCAATAAGTCATGCTGGAGTGTAGCCCAAAACACCCTGAGAAACTACTGGAGTACCAACCAGCAAATCTCGCTTGCCCTGGCCAGGGACTTTGTGTAATGGCTTTCCGAACACAGCACGATATCAACCCCCAATACCAGGAGATACGAATCCTATCTAACAGCCACTGCCTCTAAGTGCTTCGGGACTGCACCCAACTACTACCTGTTTGCACGACTCCTTTGAGCTATGGTAGGATAGTAATTTAAGAACAGTGGGAACACACTTGAGGCGAAATAGCAGTGTCAAGTCGACGGACTAAGCTATACTCATATCACCTGGGAACTGCTACCCGACGATAGGTATAATACCCACCAGCAGCTCCCTACGAGTCCAGTCCGTGTACTCATAACCCAATGAGCACCTGTATACTATCTCCAGTACGACGTACTAATGGCTGTGGGACAGACCATCTCCCCTGCTGGGATGATAAGCGTATACACTAGTCTACTCTGGAGTATCGATGCCCCATCTCGATAATCCTATGACTAGGGACCTGCATAAGGATGTGCTTATAGACTACCCAGCCCCCACTAGTGTGACTGCCATCACAACGCTGGTAATCAAGCAAAGATCCTAAGGGCTATACCAATATGTATAAGCAATATGCTAAAAGTAACACATGCACATATTAAGGTAGAAACAAACCAGGTAGCATACTATCATTTCGACCAAGGCTGTTACTATATCTGTGTATATCCTAAGCTTCCAATATGTAATATACAAACCAGTATGATACAATAATGGCCTCTAGGGCATATATCACTAACAGTTGGTACGTTCAATAGACGGACTGAGACGTGTTATTGCCTCTTCCTCATTACTCTCATCTTCAGAGTCACTCAACGTCGACACATTATAATATTTCTTTGTTTCCAATGACAAACAACACTCTGGTCAGCTTTCTTCAGGTCCCGAGAATAATATATTTATGTTTCCAATGATGGAAAGATAAAATTATCGTATTCATAGGCAGTACGTTTGGTGTTTACCAAAGTGAGTTTGTATTCATCGACCTTCATATCCTATTCAGACATGGTATCGTACCATCTGCATTGGAATATAAAAATGGGGTAGCCTTATAAATGTATGAGACCTTTATAATCTGCTCAAGAACACCGTAATAGGAATTTCCTCTGTCGTCGGAGGTTGCGACGCCGCTATTTTGCGTAGCTCTAATGCGTTCCGTCCTTTCGATCTCAAATTTTTAGCCGGAAACCCCGTACCCGTTGTAAAACTTGTAAGTTGATGTCGCACACCCCGCGGGTCCGTGGGGAGGCGGAATTTTTAAAAAATGGATTTTACAAAGATCGCAACGCCGACTCGAACTCCAGGATCGATCCTAAACCCTTACTAGCAAACATGCAAGAGGTTAACTACCTAGAAAGAAGTTTTACCTCATGAAAACATGTCCTTTGGGTCTTCTTGTCGCTATCCTCCTCGTCGTCATAAGCTCCATGGATCGTTCGGATTGGTCCTCCTCATCGGTCCTCTCATGTCGAAGATAATCCACCCGAGAGTCTGTGCATCAAGCTCCCACCTCAACGGAAGTAACTAGGGTATCTAGTTCGCTATACTAGATGTCGTAGATGATGTAGAGAATGTAGATGGAATACTTTGTCTCTCATAACCATAGGATTCTCAGCTCATGAGACAAGAATGGCTTGAGGTAAGTAGATGAAGACTTTGAGGAGAATGCTAGTGAAGACTTAGCATGATAAAGGAGAGTGTTCTTTTGTTGTAAACTGAACCATCCTTATTATTATCTTAGAATAAACCTAAATCAATAATCAAATAGGTTCAATTCACAACCTAGTGAGTCATGGCTTGAAAACTCACCAAGTGTCACTAAAAGCCATGCTCAAATTCAAGCATAATCCACCTCATTTCCTCCACCTCATAACGCATTTATCATTTAATCTAAAATGAATAATACAAATATGATGTGTCATCTTCTAGAAGCATCTTTAAACAAATTACAAAAATGCCCCTCGTCCGTATATACATACCCGTATCCGTATTCCAAAAAATACGAATACAAAAGAGACGAAAACAATCCATCAGTATAATACTAGGATCTGGCTTAAACCAAAGCCCACTAGTATTATCTGTCCGAATCATCATCTGTGTACAAGTACACATACGTGATCGAACCCTGTCGTAAAACCATACGACCTCTACATCTTTTGCTCGATGCAGGGAAACCCTCTGTGTAGGACTCTAAAGACTCGACACTACGCTGTCAGTGGGTTTAACCACAGACCGGAAGCGGTACTAACTGCACGTAACGTCCCATAGGTATATATCGATAAGAAGGCCGATGAGAATAACTCATCCGAACTCCTACTGAGCCTGCCTGTGACAATCTCCGTACAGTCCAATCTATTCGTCTAAGAGTATTGCATATCGGGCCTAGGGGGCGGTAATCGTCAGACCCCTAATAGCGCAATAAGTCATGTCAGAGAGTAGCCCAAAACACCCTGAGAAACTACTGGAGTACCTACTAGTAAATCTCACTTGCCTTGGCCAAGCACTTTGTATAATGGCTTTCCGAACATAGTACGATATCAACCCCCAATACCGGGAGAGACGAATCCTATCTAACCGCAACTGCCTCCAAATGCTTTAGGACTGCACCTAACTACTACTTGTTTGCATGACCCTTTTGAGCCGTGGTAGGGTAGTAATCAAAGTACAGTGAGAACACACTCGAGGCGAAGTAGCAGTGTCAAGTTAACAGACTATGATGTACTCATGTCACCTGGGAACTGCTACCCGACGATAGGTATAATACCCACTAGCAGTTCCCGACGAGTTCTGTCCAGTGTACTCATAACCTAATGATCATCAGCATACTATCTCCAGTACGACGTACTAATGGTTGTAGGACAGACCATCTCCCCTGCTGGGGTGAGAAGCGTATATACTAGTCTACTTTAGAGTATCGATGCCCTATCTCGATAATTCTACGACTAGGGATCTGTATAAGGATGTGCTTATAGACTACCCAGCCCCTACTAGTATGACTGCCATCACAACGCTGGTATTCAAGCAAAGATCCTAAGGGATATACCAATATGTATAAGCGATATGTAAAAACACATGCACATATTGAGGTAGAAACAAACCAGGTAGCATACTACCATTTTGAGCAAGATTGTTAATATATCCGTGTATATCCTAAGCTTCTATTAAATAATATACAATCCAGTATGATACAATAATGGCCTCTAGGGCATATATCACTAACAATCTCCCACTTGCACTAAGGCCATATATTGGCGTATCGCAGACCAATGATCTCGAATAGCCTCTCGAACAGTATCTGAGAGACGGCCTGTTGTGAGTGGATCTGCAGTGTTGTTCTTCAAATCTACTCTCATCACCTCGATCTTCCGGAGATCAACTATCTCCCTGATCAGGTGGTACCGCCTCAAGATTTGTCTGGATCTCTGATGGGACCTGGGTTCCTTCCCTAAAGCTATAGCGTCGTTTGTTGTCAATACTAAAGTATAGGACCAACAATGGAAGGAACCACCTGAAGTTCAGTTAAAAACTTTCTCATCCAGACTGCCTCTTTCGCGGTGTCTTATGCAGTGAACTACTCTATTTGCATTGTCAAGCCTGCAACGGTGTCCTGCTTGGAGCTCTTCCAATAGACCTCCCCTCCACTGAGGGTAAAGACATAACCCGACATAGACTTGGAGTCATCCTTATCACTCTGGAAGCTGGAGTCAGCAAAGGCCTCGATCTGGAGGTCCTATCTGCCATACACCAAGAACATCTCCTTAGTCCTTCTCAGGTACATGAGAATGTTCATTACTGCTATCCAGTACTTCTCCCCTGGGTTCGACTGATACCGGTTTACCACGCTGAGTGCATAAGCAACATCTGGTCTGGTACACAATATCGCATACATTATAGAGCCTACCGCCGAAGCGTAGGGTATAATTGACACACGATCCCTTTCCAAATCAGTCTTGAGAGACATCATTTTGGATAGGGTGATTCCGTGATAAGCCGATAGACTACCGTGCTTAGAATCGTCCATACTAAATATTTTCAGTATGGTGTTGATATACCTTGACTGTGAAAGTCCTACTATCCTCTTTGATCTATCACGATAGATCTGGATCCCCAGAATTTAGTTGGCATAACCCAGGTATTTCATGGAGAACCTTAGTGACAAGAATCCTTTGATTGATTATAGTATAGGAGTGTCATTTCCTATCAAGAGAATGTCATCCACGTACTAGACGAGGAATCCCACAGTTCTCCCTACAATCTTACTATAAGTGTATGGTTCATCTGGATCTTTGATAAAGTCGAATACTTTGATCGTTTCATAAAAAACAGATGTTCCAACTCCGCGATGCCTGCTTTAGTCCACAAATGGACTTAAGAAACTTGCACATTTTCCTACTTCTCCCACTCTGATTGAAACCATCTGGCTGATCTATATAGACGTACTCTTCCAAATATCCATTTAGAAAAGCCGTCTAGACGTCCATCTGCCAAAACTCACAATCATGGAAGATATCAATGGTAAGTAGGATCCAAATGGATTTGAGCATAGCCATTGGAGAAAAGCTTCCATCATAGTCCAAACCAGGTCTTTGATGAAAAAACTTTTGCAACAAGTTTAGCCTTATAGGTTTTAACCTGTCCATCTACACCAATCTTTCTTCTGAAGATCCAATTGGAGCCTACGGGTTTTACCCCTTCTAGAGCAATGTTCAAAGTCTATACTTTGTTGGTGTTAGATGGACTCCATCTCGGTCTGCACTGCATCCAGCCATTTTACCGAGTCTCTGCTCTAAATGGCTCACTGGAAGCTAGTTGGCTCATCATATACAATGATGCAATCCTCTCGATCCCCGTCTCTGAGAAAACTGTAGTATCTCTTGGGCGGATGAGACTGCCTACTACTCCTGCGGAGTAGCGCAGGGATATCCGATTCTTCTGAAAACCTCTGGTTCTACCATGCTTTCAGTAATAGTTTGTGGTTTTGGAATTCCTTCCAGTTCTATTGCGCTCACACTATCCTTTTTCCGAAAAATTGATTTTCTAAAAGGTTGGCATGACGAGAAACAAAAACCTTTTGTTCTTTTGCGTAATAGAAAAGATACCCCCTGGAGTTCTTTAGATATCCCACAAACCTACACAGTACTATGCGTGCCTCGAACTTGTCCTCATACCGCTTTTTCACAAAACCTGGACATCCCTATATCTTTAGATACTGAAGATAGGGTTTCTTCCTACTCCACATCTGATATGGTGTGGTAGACAAAATCTTGGTAGGAACCTTATTCAAAAGATATGTTGCTGATTCTAGTGCATAATCTTAGAAGGATCGCGGTAACTCAGCGTTTACTCATTATGGAACGAACCGTATCCAATAGGGTTCTGTTCCGCCTTTTTGATACACCGTTGTGTTGTGGTGTGTATGGAGGAGTAAGCTGAGAGAGAATTCCATTCTTTTTTAAGTAATCCAGGAACTCGGTATTTTAAGTATTCACAATGTCGATCAGATCTCAGTGTCTTGATACTTATGCCTGTTTGTTTTTCCACTTCATTCTTATTTTCTCGGAATTTCTCAAAAGGCCTTGGATCTATGTTTCAACAAGAAAACATATCCATACCTAGAGAAGTCATCCGTAAAATTAATGAAATAGGAATACCACTTCGTGCATTTGTAGACATTGGACCACATATGTCGCTGTGTATGGGTCCCAAGAGCTCGCTCGCTCTTACTCCGTGTCCTGTGAACGGAGTCTTTGTCATCTTTCCTATGAGACAAGATTGACAAGTTGCATAAGACTGATATTTAGAATGGATCCAAATATCCCTCTCTATGTAACTTTGTCAACGGTGTTTCATTGATGTGACCTTGTCTACAATACCATAAGAAATTCATATTTAATTCTAGAGACTTTCTTTTAAGTGTGTTCTAGACGTTGAAAACCTGAGCTTGATCTAATACGTATATTCTGTCCTCTAGTATACCTGATCCAATCAAACTTTGATTTAGGTGGATGTAGACCACATCGCTTATAAACTAGACTAGGTACACACAAATAGTTACGTAGAATCAATATCTGCTCACTTGTCAATCCTAGGTGATATACCCTACGGATACAGCGTCCATGCTCATTCCGTTAGTAACACTGAGAGTCATATCACCTGCCCTGATAACTCTACGGTTACTCAAAGCCTGTAAAGAATTAAAGAAATGAGATCCTGTTCTGGTATCTAGTACCCAGGAAGTAGAGTTAATTGACAGACTGTTTTCAATCACAAACACACCCGAAGTCGAAGCCACAACATGCTTTGGATCCTGGATTCTGGCTTTCCAAGCACTGCATTCCTTCTGCCAATGTCCTTTCCCGTGACAATAGGAACATCCTTCCTTCCCTACTGTTATCCCTGAAATTTTTGCCCTTCCCTTTTCCTCTACCTTACTGACACTGCCTATCGGCTTTGTGGAGGTCTTCTTCTTCTCATCCTTGGCGTTTGCTTTGGATCTAGAAGAGGAAGATTTCCCAATAAGCAGAGTAGGTGTCTCCCTGGTTTTCTTCAGGGTGCCCTCAACTAGAAGTATAACTTTCTTTCCCTGGGCATAAGTAGAAGGTAGGGATAGTAGAATTAAGTCAGCATATGACTCGTTCTCCAACGTGGTCTCCAGGTCCGTGAGCTGTTTAATACAGCTGATCATTGTAGAGACGTGGTCTCCTACAGATGACCCGACATCCAACCTTGCTTAAAGCAATTCTTTCGAGATCTTATATCTTGCGATACGAGATTGCTCTCCATATAAAACTTGTTATGGAGGAACTGCTCATCAACTCCTTAATAGGATACCAGGGCGAAGGTTCGTCAATGGTGGAAACTAAGTCTATCTTCTCGTACTGCCTCTGGTATATACCATCTACTGAGGCCAACATGAGGCACTTGGCATTCGCACGGTCTTTTTTCCTTGTCTTACGGTTATCATCCGAGACGGTGGAATCTGAACCTGGGACGACAGAGGCTTTAGCAGTAAGAAGGTGGTCCATCTTGTCATAAGTAATGGACATCTAGACAAAGCTTTGCCAGTCAATATAGTAAAAATCAGTCAACTTATTATCTAACAGTAACCTAATCTTGGTCACCTGATCGCTGCAATTAGGAGAGAGAGAAGAAAACACTCAGCATGATGCTCTTGCAAGTTTAGATTGGTTTTTAGTTTATCTAAACAGGATGGCTCCCACTGTTTCTCGAATTTTTCCTTAAACCATAAAAGAAGAATTAGTCAGGATTAATCTCACCCTACAATACTTGCTTAACCTTTCAGCCAGGCTGGTGTTGGTGTTGGAGATAGTGCCCTCAGAGTCAATTATTGGATCACAGGCACGTAATTGCAATGATTGATAGAGGACCTATCCCGATAGGACAGTCTTACTCAAGATGATAGTATGCTATCTGGTTTATCTTTATCATCGTGTACTGCTTTAAGTGACCTTACAAGTCACTATTGCACGTTGATAGAGCCCCTAGGATTCTTGCTTGACTACCAGCAGTATGAGGGAGATCATATACGTGGGAGCTGGAGTCTATAAGCAAATCCTTAAAAGGTCCCTAGTCGTGGGAGTTTCGAGACAGGGCATCGATTCTCCACAGTAGACTAGTGTATACAGTCGAGACCCCAACGAGGGGCGGTGGCCGGTCTCACAAGCCACTGGTGTCAGTTGGTTCACTTAAGATGTATACAGGTGCTCATTGGGTTATGAGTACACCGGACAGGACTCGCCGTAAGCCTGCTAGTTGGTATTATACCTGACGTCAGATAGCAGTTCTCTGGTGACATGTGTACATGTTAGTTCATCGACCTGAGATCGTTATTTGTCTCGTGTGAGTTTCCACTGTGCTTTGATTACTACCCTACCACGCTCAAAGGAGACGTGCAAACAGGTTTTAGTTGGGTACAGTCCCGAGCCACATGGAGGCAGTGAGCGGATCTGCAGGGGTTCGTCTCTCCCGGTATTGAGGGTGAGGTCGTGCTGTGTCTAGGAGAGCCAGTACATGAAAAGTCCTTGGCCAAGGCAGGAGATTTACTGGTAGGTATTCCAGTAGTATCTCAGGGTGTTCTGGGCTACACTCCAACACGACTTGTACCGCTATTAGGGGTCTGACTTTTACCAACCCCCTAGGCCCGCCATGCGATGCTCATAGAAGAACGGACCGGACTGTACGAATATTGTCACTGACAGGCTCAGTAGGGTGTCAGGATGAGTTCGCTCATCGACGTCCCTTTTGGTCAATAGCTGGTGGCCCGTCACGTATGGCTGATACCTCTGACGTGCTAGTGGCTAAATCCACAGCCATAATATTGACGAGTCTTTAGAGTCTACCACACACACAGTTACTCAGGTTTCGGGCGAAACGCTGCAGAGGCCGTATGGGGATATGGCAGGGTTCGATCAGATACGTGCGGTATTGCACAGATCGTGATCGGACGGTTTTTATTAGCCGGTTTTGGCTTAAGCCGGATCCTAGTATTAGACAGTGTAGTTTTGTCTCTTTGCATCTGTGTTCAGTGGGAATACAAATGCGGGCATGTATTTGCAGTAGCGGGGTTTTCCTGTAATTTATTACGGGACCAGTTTTCTGAAGTTGCCAGTTTGCATTCCGTTCCGGCCGGTTTTCCTTTGTTCCTTCGCGGCCGGACTTTTCGATGGAGGGGGTTATTTGCAGTTTGCAAATAACTTATTTGTGGAGGGGTTTCTTGCATTTGTTCCTTCTTATCATCATGAGATTCTTTATTGGTCTTTTCCTTTGCTTTTTGAGATTGGATTTGGATGTGATGAGATTAGAAATGGGTGTGACATTTCTTTTTCTCATTATCATTCTTTTTCTCCACTTGCCTTTTTTTTCCTCCACCAATTTTTGATGAGAGGCCGGCCACATCTTAGAGAGGGAGAGAGAGGGATTTTTCATTTGGTGTGGGAAATTTATCATTCATCTCATTTCATTTTCTATGCTTGCTACAAAATCCCTCACCTATCTCAAAAGCTTATTCATTCCTCCATCATGGCAACTACACTAAACCCCAAGAGACATGGTTTCTACACTTGCCTACAGCATTCCTTGTTCGCGTCGACTAGCCAACTTCGCGCCCAAGTTGCCTCGGTCCAGAGGTGGGAGCCCGTAAACGAACCTGGCTATGTTGTGCCTTTTTCCGACGAGGAGGTGACGGACGGAGATTCCGCGGAAGATAGGAGTGGAGACGAAGACCGAAAGACACGGATCGCTTGGTATAACTCTCTACCCGTATTTTAGTTTGCTAGTAGCTAAGTTAATGGCCCGATCCGGGTTGATAGTGCACGGTGGTGCCGGTTTGCAAGTTTCGCAAAGTTTTTCGTTTCCGCGTTTCCGACGTCGGATCGACGGCCGGAGCGCCGCCGTGCACTTACATTGGTATCAGAGCCATGCCATTAACCTAGTCTAGCTTGCTCTAGTATGTTTAGAACTCGATCGAACCAATTTTCCGAAAACCCGATTTCAAGCACATCATGTTTCTGTCGAAATTTTTTTGGGCTCTAAAAATTTTTCAGGTTGTTGCAGAATAACATGCAGGGAATTCTAAGACTTCTGCAAAAATTTGGTGACATGAATCCACTGTTCCACCGCGGAACCGCGGCCAAACCCATGCATTGGCCGCGGTTCCGCGGCCATAATAAGTCCTTGTTGCACCAATTTTTTTCAGTGGGTCTTAGACTGTGAAATGGGGTTTTTGGAACATTCCTTTTGGGCCCAGATTTTCTGTGAGTGCTACAGTAGTGCTTGGGGCCCACTTCGATAAATTTGATCGATTGAAAATTTTAAATATATTAGTTCACAGTATTTACATTATATCTGCGACCGTGAATGTCATTTGATCGGTAAATCCTGTCTAACTGCTATAGCCCTTTTAGACGGATTTGCGAACGTGACATTTACGTTGATGTTCTATGTTGTGCTGTGATGTTGCGGATTGGTCATGAGTGATAGCCTGGATGCAATGTTAGTACAGTTTTGTTTTATATGTACATTTGATATTGCGGGGCGAGCGTCCGACATGTGGACTGCCGTCACTGCCTGTTTGTGTTATTCTTTTGGGGCACGACCGGGTCGAGGTCGATGTACCCGTTGTATGTATATTTTACTTTCTGTACTAGGATTGCCCCGTGGAGGGGTGTACGGATAGCCGGGTTCTAGAGGGCAACGGGCCCGCATCTCATGGCATTGAGACGAAGGGGGCTTCACTCTAAAATTGGCGGGCTATTCGCCGCACTCGTAGGGGTTACAGGTTGACCCAGGAGGGGTGCCCAAGTTACCGGATTCCGTGAAGTGCTGGGTGGTCCATTCACGTTGCTGAAGGGGGCTGCCTCGCTTCAGGTTTTGGCGGGTAACTTGCCGCGCCCGTAGGGGTCTAGGATTTCATTGCACAGGCTATCCACACGACCAGGGAACGTCGGGTTTCAGTAGCGGCTCTATGAAACCCGGGGATCCCAGATATCTGTATTGTTCTGTGATGCTGATTACATTTCTGTGATGTTGCATTTTATCACGCCTTGGGCGATATTATATATTGATATATATACTAGTAGATGTTGTATATGTTTTGCATCCGCGCTAGTCCAGTCCCCGCTCTGTCGTTAGTTAAGTAACCTAACGGGTGATGACGGGACCCAGTGGCGAATGCGGATGGCATATACGTACATCATTATTTTCGTTCTTTATTGGTGTGATCAATTGATGGGACTGCGTTGATTCGGATCAATGCAAGATAAACAAACCTATTCTGATGTTGTTGGAACACTTTTCAAAAAGCTGTTATTGCAAGGGCGTTCTCTTTTGTTTTGCATCGTGGTATTCGGTAGGAATATCCTGCTCCTCAGTCGACGAGGCAAGGGCCGAGATCCCTTCACCGGGAGTGACCCCTTGGACAAAAGTTTGTGTAACACCCGAGCCCAATAATACTATTTCTATTACTAGTTGAGTGTTATACACTGCTCATTTCAATTATCCTGATTGTTTGGTGCTTATTGCTAAATTTTAACCGGTTAGGTCATTTTGGCACATAACAATTTTTAACACCTAAAATGAAATTAAAAATATCCTTGTTGGCCTACTCGTCGCCACTAGTCGCGTGGTAGCGTCCGCGCGTCGAGATTTCATCCCGTTCGGCGAAACGGGCAAGTTTGGACGGCTACACGCGCGTGCAAGTGTCCGACTTGGGGGCATGCATTTTAATCATTAAACACCTCTTTTCAAAATTTGGAACTCGCTTAAAATCCTATAATTTGAATTTGAACCATTTGGGCGCAATCCGGGCGCGATTTGGAAATGTTTCATTTAGCGCCGAAATGCCCATTTAATTAAATATATTATAAAACTAAAATATATACTTAAAATATTCATTCTGTTACTTTTTAACGTTAAATCTTTTTTTTAAAATCTTTTAAATTTTCTTTTCTAACTCCCGTATCTTCCTCAGCCAATCACGAGGGCTAAAACCCTCGTGGGCCCCCCAACTCTCTCTCTCCCTCTCCGTCTCTCTCTACATCTCTCTTTATCTCTCTAATCTTATTCTCTCTCTCTCTCTAACAATCTCTCTCTATCTCTCTCCTATAATATTCTCTCTCTCTCTATTTTTAAATCCCTACTGTTCCTCTTCTCCCCCACGAGAAAACGTTCACGAGAATCCCCTGAACCCTAACCCTAGCCACCTCCCGCGACCTCGCCGTCGACCTCCCCGCGACCTCGCCGTCACCGTCCTCGCCTCCACAGCCTAGCCGCACCCCCTACCTCCTCTTCTCCCTCCTTCAGAGCCTGCGACCCAACCCCGACGCCACCACCTGCACGCAGATCTTGCCGTCGCCGCCGCCTCCCATCGCCGACGACGCCAGAGACTCCCTCTCTTCACCCTCGTCCCGACCTCCTCGTATTCCTCCTCCTTCCCTCGCCGGAGTTGCAACTGCAACAGACCTAACCCTATCACCAACCCTAGTCGCCGGGAAACTTGCCGTCGATCCTCGCCGTCGTTGCCAGAGCCACCTCCGACCACCTCCTTCTCCCCTTGATCACCAGAGCAGGACAGCAACCCCTCTACTCACCGCACCACCCCTTCCAGCGAACCCAGGAATTTTCCAGCCTTCGCTGTTCGCCGTCGCTGCCTCGCCGGCGCCCCATCGCCGTCGAACTCGTCGTGGTTGCCCCCTGGTTCTTCCCTGTAAGCATATCTCTACCTTTCCATTCTTGTTAAACCCCCCGCTGGTCTTAGTGTACGTATGTCGTATTTTACTAATTCGTCGCCACTTTGACTTTTCGCCGGATTCCGGCCGTGCCGACGTCTGGACCCGACTCTCCAGCGAAGTACTCTGGTCCGTGTGGTCCCGCTGTTCGCTGTTTGGACTCGATCTGTGGCCCGTGCATCCGTCTCATGTTTTCCGCCGACATTGCATTCGTGTTTTCCGGTTTGCGAAACCGTCGAGGCAAGTATCCGAATACTTGCTCTAACATGCTAATACAAGATCAAGTCTTGCTATACATTTAATTATCATATTATTTAATATAACCACACAGTTGATGGTAATATCGATATTTTAGTATGGCTTAGAATTGACGGTTGCATTTCTCTTTAACATTAATTCAGTATAGTAGCTTCATGAAATTAAGTGGTATGCTATTAATCCATGCTTTAACTAATTAAACCAATTAGAACGTCCTTGCTTAATTTGCTAGATCATCCGTGTGACTATTATCTATGCTTTAGTTTTAATAGCTTCATTGCTGTATGTTATTGATATTGTTTTACCCTGTGATTATTACACCCCAAGGGTGCTTGAACCTGCTAATAAAGATAATACAAAGCACCATCGTGATTAAGTGACTATTATTGCCGTTTATTTTAAATTCTTACTGCTGTTGATTGTTCGATTGTATACCTGTTGTGAGCACATACTCAATTGCACTACATATTGACCTGACCTTGCTACACATGATATATATATACATACCGACTCAACCTGTTGTACCACGACCTGACTGATTACCTGATCTCATGCCTAATGCCAACAAACCTGACTTGGGGTCCTCATGGACCATTCCTGTTGTCTATCCAGACAGACCTGACCTGTTACCTGATTCTGGGTTGGCATTAGTCCTTGATTACTGAATACCTGACCTGACAAACATAACTTGGGGGTATGGGGAAATCAAAGGTGAAACCGACTTGTAACTCAACAGTTCGATACCTGTTCTGATCAGTCTTACGGGCTTGGCCTGCCCCGGAGTGATGATGCTGACATCACTCGCCCATCCTGCTACCTATTACTGCCTAGCGGCACGTCTCGGATTCAGCCCCGAGAATCTTGACCGTGGTCCCGGGCACGCACGGGATACTATTGAGTTACATCGACGAGTCACCAATTGATTTCAAAGACTTTAGAGTAGAAACCTGATAGGACAGTTTAGTTACCACTGCACATTACCCTGCACTGTTATTTCATAGTACTGCTTTATTCATGTTCATACCTGCATTGCTTATTACCATGTTTATATATTATTTGGTTGGCATGACGCGCTGACGTCTGGGTTTTGCATGGCCCAGATTTCTTACCACTGTCGACGACCGAGCAGGAGTACTTCAGCCAGCATGCTGATTTGTGAGTTCTGTAGTGGTTAGTTCATTTATTGCATTTTATTTCCAGGTGCGATTCCGCATTATGGGACGTACCTTTCTATTATTGTATTGGATCATTTGCTTCCGCACTTATTGTTTATTGACTCTTGTTATCATGGATTTGGACATGTGTTAGATTAGTTTATTTATATTGTTCTTGATATCTCTACAACCGTAATGTGACTGTGGATGGATACTTCCTACCCACAGGTAGCATGGTTGGCTATGTCACGTGCCCAATCTTGCGTACTCTGGGAAGCGGGGCGTGACATGGTTCTTTTGGTATCAGAGACATAGGTTAGTGGGTTGATTCTTTTGTAGTTGGGTATTGTACCCGATACACGAATCAGAATACCCGTGATTAGGAAACATGTCCTACCACCTTGACCGTTTTACCATTCTTGAATCACATTCTTCCTGATCATATCTTGTACGGCGTGCAAACTTACTTTGCATGGTCAACTCGAAAACCTAATTTCTTGTTATCCCTAGGACTTGGGCGATTTGGGTGGAGTTAAGTAATTGCGGCTATGATACCGCGGCATAGCTACAATGCGGTACTCTATTTAAGTATCTTGGAGTTCTAGCCTTGATCCACATTCAGAATCTATCATCATGCTAATGTTGGGTGTTTTGAGTTCAGGATTATGACAGGTAAGAAGTAGAAGACGTACCAGAGGCGTGTGAACGAAGCCGCCATGCTTGGAGTGATAAGAGGAATGCTGAAAATCAAAGAAACAGACCGAGCTGATCCAGCAGCAAGCGGGCTTGTTTCAGGAAGGTTTGCAGATCGTTCAGCAGTCTGTGAACGATGTTGGAACTAGACCAGTTGACCGAGTAGGGACCGTAGCAGATTTCAGACTTTTGGGTCCGTCTACATTTACTGGCTTAAAGGAGTTGTTACCAGCCGATCAGTGGCTAGTGACACGGAGAATTTGCTGATTGCGGCGCAGATCCCAGAAGACAAGAGAGTTGTTGTAGTGCGCTTTCAGCTGGTGGATTTCGCCCGAGAGTGGTGGCTTGTGGAGGAGACACGCTTGCCCAAGCCAACCAGTTGGGCGGATTTCTCTAAGAGTTTCCTGAAGAAGTTCTTCCCGCGGACTGCACGGGAGGAAATGGAAGAGAAGTTCATCGGACTAAGGCAGAGTGGAGCAACCGTGGACGTGCATGCAGCAGAATGGACGAGACTCAGTAGTCTCACTGGACCTTTCGCGGCCAACGATGCAGACAGCAGTTGCGGTATGGAAGCAGTTCTGTCGGGCCAGTCGAGTTTAGGGCTAGACCGACAAACAGTGTTCTTGCAGCTATGGAAGTTGATGGTTGTGAAGAACCGGTGGTAGTTCGCGATTTCATGGGCAGAGCAAAGATATTGAATCTACCACCGAGGAGAGACGTGGAGTTCGCGATTGACCTTATTCCTGGGGCAGCGCCAGTATCAAAATCTTATTATCCAATGGCACCGGTGGAATTGGAAGAAGTTAGGAAACAAGTTGGTGAATTACTTGAGAAGGGTTGGATTCGAAGCAGCAACTCGCCTTGGGGAGCTCCAGTTCTTTTAGTAAAGAAGAAGGATGGTACGAGAAGGATGTGCATTGATTATCGAGAATTGAACCGGGTGACTATTAAGAACAAGTACCCGATCCCTCGCATTGGAGAACTTTTTGAGCAGCTTAGTGGCGCGAGGATATTCTCGAAACTGGATTTGCGATCAGGATACCATCAGGTCCGAGTGAAAGCAGAAGATATTTGCAAGACGGCGTTTCGAACTCGATATGGACATTTCGAGTATCTAGTGATGCCCTTCGGAGTAACGAATGCGCCGGCAATATTCATGGATTTGATGAACAGGGTCTTTTCACCATTCTTGGACCAGTTTATTGTGGTATTCATTGACGATATTCTGGTATACTCAAAGAGTCCAGAGGAACATGCTGAGCATTTAAAGATCGCACTGCAGACGCTGAGACAGGAGAAATTATTCGCAAAGATGAGTAAGTGCGAATTCTGGCTGGAAGAAGTGAAGTTTCTGGGGCATGTCGTGTCGGGCGATGGAATTGCCGTTGATCCCGAAAAGATTGCAGCAGTTCGAGATTGGCCTATTCCAAAGAATGTTGCGGAGATAAGGAGTTTTCTTGGACTCGCCGGATACTACAGGAGATTTGTGGAGAACTTCGCTCGTTTGGCAGAGCCGTTAACCAAGCTTACGCGCAAGGAGGTACCGTTTGTTTGGACGGATGGATGTGCATTGGCCTTCGAGACGTTAAAGCAGAAGTTGATAACCGCCCCTATCCTGACCGTACCAGATAATTTAGGAGGACTGGTGATTCACAGCGACGCATCTGGAAGAAGGATTGGGATGTGTTTTGATGCAGAATGGGAAGGTCGTAGCTTACGCATCGAGACAACTGAAGACTCATGAGAAGAATTATCCGACTCATGACTTGGAGCTTGCAGCCGTGATCTTCGCCTTGAAGATTTGGAGACACTACCTTTTGGGCGAGAGAGTCGAAGTCTTTACAGATCACAAGAGTTTGAAGTATGTGTTCACTCAGAAGGAGTTGAACATGAGGCAACGCGGATAGTTGGAGCTGATGGCCGACTACGACCTTGATTCTTAAGTACCATCCGGGATAGGTTAACGTCGTGCCGGATGCGCTTAGTCGGTTACCAGCAATTCAGGAATTGACCGCACAAAGGGAGATCATCGCGGATTTTCGGAGATTTGACTTGGAGGTTGTGCTACCACATGCTATGGGACAGTTGATGCAATTGCAAGTACAATCATCCTTAGTTGAGAAGATTAAAGCGGCACAATCGCAGGATCCTAGACTGTAAAGGTTTCGAGAGCAGGTTGAAGCCGGACTACGAACAGATTTACTGGTCCACGAAGATGGTTCGTTGAGGTATGGTAGCCGTGTGTGTGTGCCAAAAGGGGATGTACGGGAAGAACTCTTGAAGGAGGCACACAGTTCAGCTTACTCTGTACATCCAGGAGGGACAAAGATGTACCGAGATATTCGACAGCACTTCTGGTGGGAAGGTATGAAGCGGGAGATCACTCGCTTCGTGGCTAAGTGCTTGGTGTGTCAGCAAGTCAAGGCGGAACACCAAAGGGTTGCTGGTTTGTTGCAACCACTTCCGATTCCTCAGTGGAAGTGGGAACATATAACCATGGATTTCGTGACGGCTTTACCGCGGAGTCCAAAGGGCAACAGTGCAGTATGGGTGATTGTCGATCGGTTGACCAAGGCAGCTCACTTTATTCCTTTTCGGGTTGGTCAATCAACAGAGACTTTGGCAGAGCGGTACATGCAGGAGATTGTAAAATTGCATGGAGTACCGGTGAGCATCGTGTCCGATCGGGACACTCGGTTCTTATCACACTTCTGGAGGAGTTTACAGGAAAGTTTGGGGACTCGATTGAAGTTTAGCACAGCTTATCATCCTCAGACTGATGGACAATCGGAGAGAACGATCCAGACCCTTGAAGATATGTTGAGGGCTTGCATGTTGGACTTCAAAGGTTCTTGGGAGGATCATCTACACCTGGTGGAGTTTTCGTACAATAATAGCTTCCAAGCGACTATTCAGATGGCTCCGTTTGAAGCGTTGTATGGTCGTAAGTGCCGTTCGCCTGTTTGTTGGGATGACGTTGGTGAACGAAGGTTACTAGGACCAGATTTGGTGGTACAGACAGTCGAGAAGGTGAATACAATCAGGAAGCATATGAAGGCAGCTCAAGACAGACAGAAAAGTTGGGCTGACACGTCAAGAAGACCTCTAGAGTTCGCCGTGGGTGATTTGGTATTCCTGAAGATATCACCGACTAGAGGGGTGATTCGCTTTGGGAGTCGGGGAAAGCTTAGTCCCCGATTCGTTGGACCCTTCGAGATATTGGAGCGTGTTGGAGAGGTAGCGTACCGTTTGGCGTTACCACAGTCATTGGCAGGAGTGCACGATGTGTTTCATGTATCTCAACTACGGAGGTATGTCCGAGATGAGACTCACGTCTTGGATCATTCGGAGTTGACTGTACGGGAGGACCTAACTTTTGAGAAGCGACCAGTTGAAATCAAGGATCGAAGAGAAAAGGTTCTTAAGAACAAGATTATCCCTCTTGTGCTAGTTTCTTGGGGTAATCGATCGCACGGAGAATCCACTTGGGAGCGAGAAGACGAGATCCGGCAGAAATTTCCTCACCTTTTCCTGTAATTAGCTATCTTGTATTCTTGGAATTTCGAGGACGAAATTCTTTTTGTAGTTGGGTATGATGTAACACCCGAGCCCAATAATACTATTTCTATTACTAGTTGAGTGTTATACACTGCTCATTTCAATTATCCTGATTGTTTGGTGCTTATTGCTAAATTTTAACCGGTTAGGTCATTTTGGCACATAACAAATTTTAACACCTAAAATAAAATTAAAAATATCCTTGTTGGCCTACTCGTCGCCACTAGTCGCGTGGTAGCGTCCGCGGGTCGAGATTTCATCCCGTTCAGCGAAACGGGCAAGTTTGGACGGCTACGCGCGCGTGCAAGTGTCCGACTTGGGGGCATGCATTTTAATCATTAAACACCTCTTTTCAAAATTTGGAACTCGCTTAAAATCCTATAATTTGAATTTGAACCATTTGGGCGCAACCCGGGCGCGATTTGGAAATGTTTCATTTAGCGCCGAAATGCCCATTTAATTAAATATATTATAAAACTAAAATATATACTTAAAATATTCATTCTGTTACTTTTTAACGTTAAATCTTTTTTTTAAAATCTTTTAAATTTTCTTTTCTAACTCCCGTACCTTCCTCAGCCAATCACGAGGGCTAAAACCCTCGTGGGCCCCCCAACTCTCTCTCTCCCTCTCCGTCTCTCTCTACATCTCTCTTTATCTCTCTAATCTTATTCTCTCTCTCTCTAACAATCTCTCTTTATCTCTCTCCTATAATATTCTCTCTCTCTCTCTTTTTAAATCCCTACTGTTCCTCTTCTCCCCCACGAGAAAACGTTCACGAGAACCCCCCGAACCCTAACCCTAGCCACCTCCTGCCGTCGCCGTCGACCTCCCCGCGACCTCGCCGTCACCGTCCTCGCCTCCACAGCCTAGCCGCACCCCCTACCTCCTCTCCTCCCTCTTTCAGAGCCTGCGACCCAACCCCGACGCCACCACCTGCACGCAGATCTCGCCGTCGCCGCCGCCTCCCATCGCCGACGACGCCAGAGACTCCCTCTCTTCACCCTCGTCTCGACCTCCTCGTCTTCCTCCTCCTTCCCTCACCGGAGTTGCAACTGCAACAGACCTAACCCTATCACCAACCCTAGTCGCCGGGAAACTTGCCGTCGATCCTCGCCGTCGTTGCCAGAGCCACCTCCGACCACCTCCTTCTCCCCTTGATCACCAGAGCAGGACAGCAACCCCTCTACTCACCGCACCACCCCTTCCAGCGAACCCAGGAATTTTCCAGCCTTCGCTGTTCGCCGTCGCTGCCTCGCCGGCGCCCCATCGCCGTCGAACTCGTCGTGGTTGCCCCCTGGTTCTTCCCTGTAAGCATATCTCTACCTTTCCATTCTTGTTAAACCCCCCGCTGGTCTTAGTGTACGTATGTCGTATTTTACTAATTCGTCGCCACTTTGACTTTTCGCCGGATTCCGGCCGTGCCGACGTCTGGACCCGACTCTCCAGCGAAGTACTCTGGTCCGTGTGGTCCCGCTGTTCGCTGTTTGGACTCGATCTGTGGCCCGTGCATCCGTCTCATGTTTTCCGCCGACATTGCATTCGTGTTTTCCGGTTTGCGAAACCGTCGAGGCAAGTATCCGAATACTTGCTCTAACATGCTAATACAAGATCAAGTCTTGCTATACATTTAATTATCATATTATTTAATATAACCACACAGTTGATGGTAATATCGATATTTTAGTATGGCTTAGAATTGACGGTTGCATTTCTCTTTAACATTAATTCAGTATAGTAGCTTCGTGAAATTAAGTGGTATGCTATTAATCCATGCTTTAACTAATTAAACCAATTAGAACGTCCTTGCTTAATTTGCTAGATCATCCGTGTGACTATTATCTATGCTTTAGTTTTAATAGCTTCATTGCTGTATGTTATTGATATTGTTTTACCCTGTGATTATTACACCCCAAGGGTGCTTGAACCTGCTAATAAAGATAATACAAAGCACCATCGTGATTAAGTGACTATTATTGCCGTTTATTTTAAATTCTTACTGCTGTTGATTGTTCGATTGTATACCTGTTGTGAGCACATACTCAATTGCACTACATATTGACCTGACCTTGCTACACATGATATATATATACATACCGACTCAACCTGTTGTACCACGACCTGACTGATTACCTGATCTCATGCCTAATGCCAACAAACCTGACTTGGGGTCCTCATGGACCATTCCTGTTGTCTATCCAGACAGACCTGACCTGTTACCTGATTCTGGGTTGGCATTAGTCCTTGATTACTGAATACCTGACCTGACAAACATAACTTGGGGGTATGGGGAAATCAAAGGTGAAACCGACTTGTAACTCAACAGTTCGATACCTGTTCTGATCAGTCTTACGGGCTTGGCCTGCCCCGGAGTGATGATGCTGACAACACTCGCCCATCCTGCTACCTATTACTGCCTAGCGGCACGTCTTGGATTCAGCCCCGAGAATCTTGACCGTGGTCCCGGGCACGCACGGGATACTATTGAGTTACATCGACGAGTCACCAATTGATTTCAAAGACTTTAGAGTAGAAACCTGATAGGACAGTTTAGTTACCACTGCACATTACCCTGCACTGTTATTTCATAGTACTGCTTTATTCATGTTCATACCTGCATTGCTTATTACCATGTTTATATATTATTTGGTTGGCATGACGCGCTGACGTCTGGGTTTTGCATGGCCCAGATTCCTTACCACTGTCGACGACCGAGCAGGAGTACTTCAGCCAGCAGGCTGATTTGTGAGTTCTGTAGTGGTTAATTCATTTATTGCATTTTATTTCCAGGTGCGATTCCGCATTATGGGACGTACCTTTCTATTATTGTATTGGATCATTTGCTTCCGCACTTATTGTTTATTGACTCTTGTTATCATGGATTTGGACATGTGTTAGATTTATATTGTTCTTGATATCTCTACAACCGTAATGTGACTGTGGATGGATACTTCCTACCCACAGGTAGCATGGTTGGCTATGTCATGTGCCCAATCTTGCGTACTCTGGGAAGCGGGGCGTGACAGTTTGCGTCAGGGCAATAACTTCACTATAGCCGATTACTTTTGCTTTTCATCGTGGTATTCAGTTGGAATATCCCGCACCCCATCCTACGGGGAAAGAGCCGAAATCCCTTCACCGGGAGTGACCTCTTTAGCAAAGGTTTTCGTTACTATATTTTTATAAAGCTATCCGTTCCTTCAACGATATCAAGTTCATTACGTTAAAGGTTTTCGCCAGAAACCATTCGTAGCCCTCCATCGTTTCATATGAATAGTCAATAAGTATTCAAGCTGTGTATGTTGGCCAAAGTCAAGGCACAGTGATTGGTAGCTATTGGGTATTCATATGCAGTATAGATAGATGCGTTGGTTTGGGACAGTCGTACTACTATTTTGGCCAAAGTCAAGGGTATGTACGGGTGGGTTCAAATTAACCTGGAGAATGACGGCTAGAACTTGACATGTGACTTATGATATGTTGGCCAAAGTCAAGGTCATAAGAGCATGGGGCAAAAATCCACATCGGGAGTTTCTAAAGAAACTGAAACTTGCCAGATATGCGCATACCTTCTGGAGTGTGATAACGTGAGCGGATTCCGTCACGTTATCATGCGATGATAGTTGGATCCCGGTTCCCACTGATGAGTTGGTTTACTCCTCGAGTCATCCCGGCTAATTCTTCTTTCAGGTTTGGGGAAGAATTTGACGTTACAGTGGGAGGTTTCCAGATTAGATAAAGTGATAACCATTCTGATCTAGGCTAGAGTGCACGCTGAGTGTTTCTTTTCTCTCTCTCTTTGGCAGCGACCATTGACCCGACCCTAGGCTATGACTCAGTGACCAAGTTGACCGAACTTTTTTAACACTGGCTTTTGGATTGTCAGAGTTGCAAACCTCATTGCCACTCCTACTTTTCCCTTTTCTCCAGGACACCCCGTATTACTACGAATGTCCACTTCCATTGGACAAAACCATCATATGGTTATATACGAACTCGAAGGAATTTATTCGAGGATGGTTTCTAGTTCTGGAGAAAACGAATAGGACTATTCAGTTGTCTTTTCCTTTTACCTTCTCTCAGGTTGCGAGTGCTCCTTGGATTAGGACAGTACACCTATTACGCAAATTGGATAGTCTTCTTCCAAACCATAGGCAGGTGCCGACCGGTAGGGAACGAAGAAAACCAATTAGCCTAAACGGTGTGCAGAAGGTATTAAGTTAAGACAAAGAAAGGGATTAGAAGGAGGGCAAAGTAAATTGCGACTGCTATTCACGACCAAACCAAGTATTTCTTCGCTAATCCTAAATCACCTTTGTATTTCTCCAGAACACTCCATATCACCATGAAAATCCACAGTTATTTGGATATTCCATCGTATGGTTATATACAAACTCGAAAGGAACTTGTTCCAGTTCGAGGATGGATTCTGGTTCAGGAGAAATAGGAATAAGGTTTATTCGGTTGTCTTTTATCATTACCTTCTCTTACATTGCGAGTGCTCCTAGGATTAGGACAGTACACCCATTATGCTTATTGGATAGTCTTCTTCCAAACCATAGGCTGGTGCCGAAAGGTAGGGAAGGAAGAAAACCATTTTGCCTAAAGGGTGTATAGAAGGTAACGACTAAAGACATATAAAGGGATTTGGAGAAGTGGCAAAGAAATATATGGTTATAGTTGTGAATCTGGATGATGGAAGAGGCATTACTATGAATACCAGGACACCCCATCGAAACATCTCAATATTTCAGTTTCACTGTGTACTGTTAATAGAAAACTGATTTCCCAATTGGACACTTGCTCCAGGGTATATATTTACCAGGTTTGATTCTTACATCTGTATGGTTTTACAGATGATGAGTGAGAGTAAGTTATTGGGAATTAGGTGATCATCCTCATTATATCGGAATTCGTTGTAATTGGTGATATTTGAGGAAGTCACCTGGGTTGTTTGCCGGACGGCAAATGTTTAGTTTTGAATATCCGTTGTTATGCACCAATTTCAAATTGATATATCTGTACGTCTATTTTCATAGAGTGAGATATACCTTTTTGAAATTATGTCCGTGACTTTTACCTATATCAGTGGATGGTTAGGTAAGGAGCATTAAACAACAGTGTAATTCTTCATAACCATAGTACAGTTTTCAACCTACGACACACAGTGAATGAGTTATTAGACTCACGGGACTTATACAGAGTATTGTATGTTGTCCAGTGTCCATTAGGACAGAAGGGATGGTCCTCGTACTATATTCGGTTTACTTATGACTTCTCTAGTTCTTAGACAAGTGTTTCGTTGAAACACAAGGTCTGAGTTTTGAGAAGCTATAGGTATAAGAGTAAAGTAGAGAACCAAGTATTGCAAGTATCGGGATTCTTCAAGGTGATCGAAGATGTAGATACTTGTGAATGGTATTCAGTTGATAGTAATGATTAAGAGAACTTGCTTCTTTTTCAGGTTACTCATAATTGGAAGCATTCCTAAGTTGAGTAACGCTGATCGGCCTCTCTCCATTTAGTTGACATGCACTGGAGACAGCTGCATGATTTGAATCTGGTTCAATTAAATCAGTGCCTCTGTTTCTATATTGGATATAGAACAGTTCATATCTTGATATTGTTAAGGTACGGGGAGTTGTCCAGCTTATGCTTAAAACCAGACTCTGGATAACTCAAGGCACGTTTCTGTAATGGCTGTTTGTAGGTTGACCCGGGCTATGACGAGGGTTGATTTTCTACCATCTGGAAGATCAATAGTGATATTGTTCTAGACTCGCCACAGTTTTAATAAAAATGGATTTTTTCAGAAAACAGTAGTGGGAGTATGGTAGAACTGGAAGTGATTCCAGAACCGCAAACGATTACTGAAAATTTGATAGGAACTTAAAGATTCAATCTGGTTTGACATTCCATTGGCCACTCCGCAGATACGGTGGGTAACCTCAGGCACCCGAGAGGTACTCCGGTAGCCTCAAGGACGGTACCGGGGAGGTTCTTGTTTACCCAGACTTGCTATTGCTGTTGTTCCAGGCTGTGAGACCCGGCAGGAGGATGAGTATAGCGTCGTTCTAAACTAGCTTTAGAAGTGTACGTCTATATGACTCTGCCAGAGGGTTGTCATGGTCAGTGGGAGCAGCGGAAGCATTAGTGGACAGGTGGTTATAGACTAAAGCAGATATAGCGGAGATAGATCATCTATTTCTGATATGACAGTCATAAGTTTGACTTCATCAGAATAGGGGATGGACCTGTTAAGAAGGTAATAGGGTGTGATGTCCTGGTATTTGGATGACATACACAGAGTAGGAAGTGAAATTCCTATACTACGATCGGTTATTCTTTGGTTGTCACACAGTGGTTTCTCCATATAGGACTTGGATATTATATCAGACATTCTGGTTACTGGATCTATGGTATTAGATCTAGATTTGGGTAGTTTCCCAATCTGGGTACTTAGACAGCATTCTATGAGTATTTAGAATGGACGACTCCTGGCATGGTAGTGTACCTGCAGGTGATGGAGTCACCCTCCCTAAAGGTGTCCTACAGACTAAAATAGAGAGGGATGTGCATGATTGGCAGATCACTTGCTTAGGCAATTGAGTCAATCATGAGATGTCAAGTACCACACCAGATGTTGTTCTTGCAGTAGATGCAATAAGTTGATATTGATCCAATCCTGGAGAAACATTCGGAAGCAGTTTTAGAACATAAGTGGATGTTCTAGGGATTTGATAACGGCAGCTTAGGAGACGGTTATCATTCCAGGCTTCCAAGGTGACCTGGACGGCAGAGTGGCCGTCAGAGTTTTAGTTTTCCCTCTGACGAGGGGCAGTATTTTGGACAGGTGGTCCAGGTGGATACTGAGGGAAGGATGGCGCAGGATACTGATTAAGTTCAGTTGACGATACAGTCTAAGAAGTTTGGATTTGGAGTTCATTTATGAGCTAGGTCCCATCAGACATCCAGACATATTCTAAGACAGGTATTGCTCATTTTGGGAGATGGCTTTCTCCACGAACTTGAGATATAGAGAGACATAGAAAGAAACATCAAAGCGGATCCACTCACTGAGGCTATTCCTCGAACGCAATAGTTTCGCAAACGAGCTTTGTGAGACTGACTAGTAGAGGAGTTGGGTGTTCGGTATCACACGGGCTGTGAGTATGCGATATCGCAATAATTAGCCTTGAGTGCAAGTGGGAGATTGTTGGAGATAGTGCCCTCAGAGTCAATTATTGGATCACAGGCACGTGATTGCAATGATTGATAAAGGACCTATCCCGATAGGACAGTCTTAATCAAGATGATAGTATGCTATCTGGTTTATCTTTATCATCGTGTACTGCTTTAAGTGACCTTACAGGTCACTATTGCACGTTGATAGAGCCCTTAGGATTCTTGCTTGACTACCAACAGTATGAGGGCGATCATATACGTGGGAGCTGGAGTCTATAAGCAAATCCTTAAAAGGTCCCTAGTCGTGGGAGTTTCGAGACAGGGCATCGATTCTCCAGAGTAGACTAGTGTATACAGTCGAGACCCCGATGAGGGGTGGTGGCCGGTCTCACAAGCCACTGGTGTCAGTTGGTTCACCTAAGATGTATACAGGTGCTCATTGGGTTATGAGTACACCGGACAGGACTCGCCGGGAGCCTGCTAGTTGGTATTATACCTGACGTCAGATAGCAGTTCCCTGGTGACATGTGTACAGGTTAGTTCATCGACCTGAGATCGTCATTTGTCTCGTGTGAGTTCCCACTGTGCTTTGATTACTACCCTACCACGCTCAAAGGAGACATGCAAACAGGTTTTAGTTGGGTACAGTCCCGAGCCACATGGAGGCAGTGAGCGGATCTGCAGGGGTTCGTCTCTCCCGGTATTGGGGGTGAGGTCGCGCTGTGTCTAGGAGAGCTAGTACATGAAAAGTCCTTGGCCAAGGCAGGAGATTTACTGGTAGGTATTCCAGTAGTATCTCAGGGTGTTCTGGGCTACACTCCGACACGACTTGTACCGCTATTGGGGGTCTGACTTTTACCAACCCCCTAGGCCCGCCATGCGATGCTCATAGACGAACGGACCGGACTGTACGGATATTGTCACTAATAGGCTCAGTAGGGTGTCAGGATGAGTTCGCTCATCGACGTCCCTTTTGGTCAATAGCTGGTGGCCCGTCACATACGGCTGATACCTCTGACATGCTAGTGGCTAAATCCACAGCCATAGTATTGACGAGTCTTTAGAGTCCACCACACACACAGTTACTCAGGTTTCGGGCGAAACGCTGCAGAGGCCGTATGGAGATATGGCAGGGTTCGATCAGATACGTGCGGTATTGCACGGATCGTGATCGTACGGTTTTTACTAGCCGGTTTTGGCTTAAGCCGGATCCTAGTATTAGACAGTGTAGTTTTATCTCTTTGCATTTGTGTTCAGTGGGAATACAAATGCGGGCATGTATTTGCAGTAGCGGGGTTTTCCTGTAATTTATTACGGGATCAGTTTTCTGAAGTTGCCAGTTTGCATTCCGTTCCGGCCGGTTTTCCTTTGTTCCTTCGCGGCCGGACTTTTCGATGGAGGGGGTTATTTGCAGTTTGCAAATAACTTATTTGTGGAGGGGTTTCTTGCATTTGTTCCTTCTTATCATCATGAGATTCTTTATTGGTCTTTTCCTTTGCTTTTTGAGATTGGATTTGGATGTGATGAGATTAGAAATGGGTGTGACATTTCTTTTTCTCATTATCATTCTTTTTCTCCACTTGCCTTTTTTTTCCTCCACCAATTTTTGATGAGAGGCCGGCCACATCTTGGAGAGGGAGAGAGAGGGATTTTTCATTTGGTGTGGGAAATTTATCATTCATCTCATTTCATTTTCTATGCTTGCTACAAAATCCCTCACCTATCTCAAAAGCTTATTCATTCCTCCATCATGGCAACTACATTAAACACTAAAGAGACATGGTTTCTACACTTGCCTACAGCATTCCTTGGACGCGTCGACTAACCAACTTCACGTCCTAGTTGCCTCGGTCCAGAGGTAGGAGCCCGTAAACGAACCCGGCTATGTGGTGTCCTTTTCCGACGAGGAGGTGACGGACGGAGATTCAGCGGAAGATAGGAGTGGAGACGAAGACCGAAGGACACGGATCGCTTGGTATAACTTTCTACCCGTATTTTAGTTTTCTAGTAGCTAGGTTAATGGCCCGATCCGGGTTGATAGTGCGCGGTGGTGCCGGTTTGCAAGTTTCGCAAAGTTTTTCGTTTCCGCGTTTCCGGCGTCGGATCGACGGCCGGGGCGCCGCCGTGCACTTACAGTTGGTACTTCGAGGGAGATTTTCTAATGCTTTCACGAAGTTCCTTAATTATATAACCTCTTTTCCTTGGAGGCGTAACCCCGCTAACACCGTTCTAGACACCTACTTGGTTTATAACATTGATTGTGCTAGTGAAAAAATCTTCCGAGGAGTAGCGGATACTCACAGTAGGATCGGGATCCAAATATCATTGTGTGATAATCCTGAAGGAATTCTACCAACATTATCATACTCTAAATGGTATGCAGTACTAGCAAGTTTCAGTTTTCTTAGAAACTCCCGATATTGATTTTTGCTCCATGCTCTTATGACTTTGACGAAGGCCAACAAATCATAAGTCACATGTCAAGTTCTACCCATCATTGTTCAGGTTAATTTGAACCTATCCGTATATACCCTTGACGAAGGCCAACAAAGTAATACGACTGTCTCAAACCAACACATCTATCTATGCTACATATGAATACCCAGCAGCTACCAATCATTATGCCTTGACGAAGGCCAACAAACATAGTTTGAATACTATTGAATACTCATATGAAATGACGGAGGGCTACGAATGGTTTTAGAGAAACCGTGAACGTAGTGAACTTGATATAATCGAATGAACATGATTGCTTTTAAAAGGAGTGGTTTAAGCTCCGCAAAAGTCTGCTGTTTTGAAAAAACCGAGTGGTTTTAAAATTTGTTCCAACGATTCAACTTTGGTTTGTTTGCTTTGCATTAAAAATGCTGTCCCGTCATTTACACCTATCATTACAGAGAGAAACGAAAATATGACGTACGCTTATGCCATCCGCATTCACCACAGGGCCCCGACTAACAACGTTATGTTACTTAACTAACGCCAGAGCGGGGTCTGGACTAGCGCGGATGCAAAACATAAGCAATGTCTAATATATAACATATATATAATAATCATTCGTCTCACGCAATAATAGGCATCCATATCATAGATGAGCATATTGGATATACTAGGAATTCCGCATTTCGTTTAAACCTGTAATGAAAGACGGATTCCACGGTCGTGATGAACAACCAAATCCCACCCCAGACCTCTACGGGTGCAGAAAATTACCCACCAAATTCCCGAAGTGAAGCAACCTCCCTCAGCAAAGTGAGTAGGCCACTCGTCACTTCAAAGAACCCGGCAGTTTGTGCACCCCACCTTGGGTCTATCCAAGGAGTAGAAAACAGTAAAAAGAAATAATACAACGGTGGATACAACCTCAAGCCGGATGTGCCCCGAAAAATAATATTACATCAAATTATAATTTACATCGAATGAAAGAAAAATAACTCCCTTCTCACATTCTCGGCTATTCATCCACGACTATCCAATAAAGTTCATATACACAAACCAACAGATATGTGGAACCTCAAACTAACCGACATATAACAATTAGCTGAAGTTTAAAAACACATATAAACAACACAGAAGATCCGGTTAGCCAAGAACAATTAGAATTTCGATCGAAATGTATTTTTCGTGTCTACTCCAAGTGCAAACCAGCACACCACAATACATTGGGTAGAAACTAAATATTCCAGAAGACTAAACACCAAAATTAAGAAATAACAGAACAAAATTGACCTGAATCCGCTTTGACTCGGCCGTGACTCCGCGGCGGAACGGACCGATCCACCGCGCTTCCACGGCCGTCGTGGCGATTCAGGGGCTCAATTTTCTTCAGAATTCTTAGAATACCCTGCACGTAATTTTAGTACATCTGAAATAATTTTTCTGGCACTTTTAAAATTCGACAGAAAGCTAGGGATTGTTGTTTTGCTTTTCGGTTTTCCGACGATCGAAGTTCTAACACATGCTAATGAGCTAGTAAAAGGTTTAGTAGGCTTTGATACTACTGTTGTTTCCCCAATCAGAGCAAAACTCTGTTCAAATTCCAAGATTTGAAATGAAGCGACGCTTCCTTTTCCCAATAAAGAGCAAAGCTCTGTATTAAAAATCTAAAGTAAAAATTGAAGCAACGCTTCGGATTCTGCGCGCTGCGCGCCACGTGTCAAAAGCAGACACGCCAGCGCCAAGAGCGCTGCGCCCTAAGCAGCGCACCCAATCAGAGCAAAGCTCTGTTTTAATTCAAAATTTAAATTGAAGCAATGCTTCAGATCTAGTGCTCTGCGCTGTGCGTCACGTGTCGAACACAGGTGCGCTAGCGCAGTTGCGCTGCACCCTGCGCTGTGTGCCACGTGTCAAACACGGGCGCGCTAGTGTAGTTGCGCTGCGCTCTACGCTGCGCACCACGTATCGAACGTAGGTGCGCTCGCGTAAGGTGCGCCAGCGCTGGAATTAAAATTTCCCTACCGTCAGATCAAAAGATCTACTAATAATAAATTATTAATTAATCAGAACTAAAATTCTGTTATGGAAAGATCTTTCCAATCTTGTTAAAAACAAAGATTATCTTCTATAAAACAGAAGCCATAGGATCAAAGATCCAACGGTGGGAAATATTCCCAAATCAATCAGAGAAAGATCTCTTAAAACTGATTTAACAAATCATTTGGCCCTATATAAAGGACCCTAGACTTCAAGTCTGAGAGAGAGAGACCCCCTTACAAACTTTGAGAAAACTCAAAGAAAGAAGAGCAAGCTTTTAGAAAAGAAGATTATTTCTTCAAGGTAAAAAAAAATGTTTCATGAACACAGAGATGAAATCATCTCATTAAAACAGAAGAATTATCTTCTTAAAAGATCATAAATCTATAAAGACCAAGATCTCTCTCATAAAAAGATCAAAAGATCTAATCATAAAAAAATAAAAGAAGTATTAACTTCATTTATAGATCATTGATCTGCAAAGGCAAATCCTTTTTATAAATAAGAACTTTTGTTCTTGGATCTTGAGGCAAAGCCTCCTTTGAAAAACATAAACTTGTTCTCTGATCACAAATTTGATCAAGAGCGCTTTACGCTATTAAAAGTGCCTTGCACTCATGAACTGCGCCCTTGCGCTCTTTGGATCGGCGCTCAGCGCCAAAACATGCCACGTGTCAACCAAAGACACAATCTGTGTTTTGCGCTTCTGAAACAGCGCACTGCACTCATGGGCCGGCGCTCAGCGCCAAGCGCGCCACGTGTCACTCACTGGCACACCCACAAACTAGCGCAGCACGCTCATAAATTAAAAGCGCAATACGCCAACAAACTAGCGCTTAGTGCTAAGCGCAACACGTGTCCTCATCGTGTGCGCTATCCAACAGAAGCTCTTTCCTTGGCGCAAAGCGCCTGACGTGCCACGTGGCGCACTGTCAGAACATACTTTGTTCTGATAAATGCTATGCATTCAATACAAGACAAAAATGTCATAGCCCAATGCTTAGCATTATTAAAAGGGCAGAGCCCAAACAAAGGCCTAATGGCCAGAACAATAAAATGTTCAATTCATATCAGCTGAGCCCATATGCTCATAAACCTTTAAACAGATTTTAGTCCCAAATTGGACTATAGATCTCCCAACCAACATTGGTTCAAGGGTACATCTCTGAACTCCTCTGATATTTGTCGTTGTAATCCTTCAACGTCTTCAGAGAGGTGACGGGTCCCGACAGCCATACATTCCACAGACTTTGATGTCTTTAAACTGGACTGTGGGGTCCTTAAACCCATGGACTATGATGTCCTTAACCTTGACTGTGAGGTATTTAAACTCATGGGCTATGATGTCCTTAACCTCGACCGTGATGTCTTAAAACTAACATTGGACTGTGGGGTCCTTAAACTCACGGACTATGATGTCCTTAACCTGGACTGTGGAGTCCTTAAACCCATGGACTATGATGTCCTTAACCTTGACTGTGAGGTCTTTAAACTCACGGACTATGATGTCCTTAACCTTGACTGTGAGGTCTTTAAACTCATGGACTATGATGTCCTTAACCTCAACCGTGATATGTTAAAACTAACATTGGACTGTGGGGTTCTTAAACTCACGGACTATGATGTCCTTAACCTGGACTGTGGAGTCCTTAAACCCATGGACTATGATGTCCTTAACCTTGACTGTGAGGTCTTTAAACTCACGGACTATGATGTCCTTAATCTCGACCGTGATGTCTTTAAACTAACATTGGACCACCATGTCCTTAAACTGGAAATCGACCGCAATGTCCCTAAACTAAACAATAGAGCCCATATGCTCTCTTGTTGGATCTAAATGATCCTGTTAAGTTGATCTTAGTCTGGAAATTAGACTAACATATCCTTAACAAACGTTTAAGTTGATCTTAGTCCAAAATGAAACTAACGTATCCTTAAATCAGAACCCCAAACCCAAATTTAAGAAGATACGGATTTAGACTAATCCACGTCCTACGGGCGACAACACAAATTAGTCTCCGTATACAATCCACGGGCAACCACAAACAAAACAAACACCCACGACACGAAGTGACCATCTGAAGAAGGAGAAAGTGGTTACCGCGATGCGGTAGCGTAATTAACTGCAAGGGCTTGCGCCTGCAGGGAAGAGCGTCCCCACAATCAAAAACCCCTCAGCCGAGGGGGAATCTGATGAAGTTTGCTACATCGGCCGCATCTGTTTAAACTTTCGATATATGGTGCCATAAATCAACTTGGCATCTTCGGAGAGGTGGATGGATAGCACCAATTAGCATCTGCCTCGAAATTCAGGTTAGACGTTTATCGCGTCTCCATGATTCGGAGGGAAACAGATTCTGGCACGTCCGGTGGGACCTCTTCCTTTTTCCACTCCGCACTTCTTGTGTCGTGTTCGCGAACGAATCGCGGTTTGCTGTGGTTGCCTGCGGATTCGAGGTACTAAGATTTGGTGTCTTGCTCCGTGCAGAAAACAGAAGATCAATGGCTTCAAACTGTACTAACTGCAACTGCAACTCTCGCTCCGTCCTATCCGGAGGAGTGACTTACGGGCCCCAAGCAGCCTCCCTGTTCAAGATGCCAGTGGAGCAAGTAACTCAGGCCACCACTGGGCTGTTCTTTGGGACCATGATCCCACCGATGAGCTTCAACGCCCCTGTACCATCGCAAGAAGCCCCAAAGAGCTCGGTCTTTAATCGGCTCACAACTACTGCGGCCCCTCTCAACGGGTCGTCCAAGTCCAATGCATCAGTTTTCAGCAAACTGGGCCAAAGCTCAAGTGGACCCGTAAAGAAGCCCGCAGTACCAGAAGGCGTTATCCCGAAGCGGATAGCAATTCCTACTCCTGAAGTCACCAAGGCGGCTTCTCTGGCTAAGGGGTCGGTCTTCACATGACTGTCCGTTTCAGCTCCCACTCTACGTGAAGTAACCAAGGCCATTTCCCCTGCACGAAAATCAGCCTTCTCAAGATCGGCCGTTCCCTCTCAGCGAGCATCAGTCTTTGACAGACTGACGCTAACAACAGACTCTTATCAGAACAGGGGGCATGGAAAAGCTGATCCAACAGTGGAGGTAATCCCGACCGCACGACATGCTCGACGTCGCCATTGGCATCGAGTGAGGAAAGCTGGGGGCAATTCCCCTTCTGGACTGACTCCGCCGGCTCTAACGGTGGAAGTTGATGCTGCTTTTCCAACCGGGAACAGCTTTGAACTACTTAACAAGTTGCGCAGGAACTCTCCTACCGCCGTGCTGAAGAAATCTCCTCCACCAGTGGAGACGGTCATAAAAATGAAGCCAAAGCAGTCCACTCAACGGCTGTCTTCCAAAGTTTACAAAATCTAGCGACGGGTCCAAGAGTCGGTAATTGATCAAGACTATCCTCGCCGACAGAAAAATCTGAAGGTCCAGCAGGAAGAGAACCATCCTGTCGAGCCACAAAAGGCGACAGCTACTTGGGTGCCCACTGCAACGGCCCCCTCAACTTCGACCGCTCATAAGAGGAGAAGGCCAGAGAAAATCCCTGAGTCTGCGACGAATCGCAAGACCACTGAACCTAAACGCCCTATGTCTGGGGGCATGGTGGTGCATACCGTCTATATGGCATCAAGAAAAGAGAATAGCCGCGCTTCTACGGGTCACCGACCGCTCACCCGATCTGTGACAAAAGCCCAGGAGCAACAGCAGAAGCTTCAAGAGATGCTGACTACAATGGCCGCACTTACCGGGCCAAAGGAAAGCCCGGAGGCATCATCAGAACAGCGTCATGAACAAGAAACTGACGCTGAATTCCTATACAGAGTCCTCGAAAAGAAGGACAGAGAAGCGGCAGAACAAGCTGCCAACATAAAACAAATGGCGCTTCTCTTCCAAGACATGGTAGGAATGATGTTTCAGCCGGATCCTCCAGCTGAAGACCCTCCAGTCATTATTGAAGGCGATAGAGGGGAGACATCAAATCCTCCTCCGGCTCATTCAGTAGCCAAGGAGGAAACCATTTCAAAAGCCACACTCGATGATTATATAGCTTAGCAAATATGAGCTCACCGAGCGAACAAAACGGCTGGCCAAGTTGTTAAGACTGGACGACCCTATCCGGGCTGGTATGACCAAATCAGTTACCCGTCGGGATATACGATCCCCAAATTCCATGTGTACAAGGGGACAGGGAATCCCCATCAACATGTCGCTCAGTTCAGGGCTCTTTGCGGCAACACCGGGGGCGATGATAAACTGTTGCTTCGTCAATTCGTCGGCAGCTTAGCGGAAACGGCCTTCGAATGGTATTCGGAGCTGCCTAACGAATCTGTCAAAACATTTGCGGAGATGGAGCCTCTGTTTACACAAAGATTTGCAAGCGCCAGTGAGCGCACCCCGATCACCGCATTGATCAACGCCAGGGTAAGGCCAGGCGAAACATGGGTTCAATACGCAATACGATGGCGGAATCTGTGGTCGAAATGCGAATAGCACATCGAAGAAGCGCCGGCAGTGGGCATGTTCGTGGGCACTCTTGACCCTCAAGCGACCATCTCGCAATTCATGATGTTTTTCAAACCAACTACTTTCCAGGCCTTGATTGACAAGTTGGCCCAAATGGATCAGATGGGTCATAGACCATCTCCTTCAAAGACGGATCCTCGGAATGAAAAGGGGAAAGGAAAAGCAATTTTCGTCGCCAATACTCAACAACAGCCGAGCAACTCAAAGCCGGCTATTCGCCAAAGCAATATGCGTCCACGCCCATCCCTCGAGGAGAGGCTAGGACGTCCTTACTCGTTCCCTCAAGACAAAACGAGAAGTCTCTTCGAACTGGCAGTGCGCAACAGGCTCATAAATTTGCCGGATCCAAAACGTCCGTTGCAGCCAGGCGATCTCAACAATCCTAATTACTGCCCTTACAATCAAGCAGTAAGCCATCCAATCGAAGATTGCTTCATTTTCAAAGGCTGGATTGAGGACCAATACCAACAAGGCAAGTTTGCATTATCCGAAAACTGGAAGGTGAACCCGCCACAACCTCATGCTCCTAAAAAGGTGGACAACGCCGGGGGCATCATGCTCTTTTGTAGAAGAAACTCCGCGGGAGGTCGCCCTTTCAGCCAAAACTAAAAGAATGCTGAAAGATCTCCAAATGTGCCCGGCAATCAGGTGGAAAAATCCACTGGAACCCGAGGTCATTGATGGGATGCTGAAACCAAGCCCAACACCGAGAATTGATAGCAGTGGGCAAAACACCCAGGCACAGCCGTCAAAGTCTTCAAAGAAAAAGAAGAAAATCAAAAAGCTCGCGCAGTTTGATGACAAGCGCACGGACTTGCAAAAACATATTGATGCACTGGAAGAATATAATTAGAAGGCGCGGACCCCAGTCACACTCCGAGAATTCCTTAGCCACGTCCTTGAGGACGAAGATGATGACAAAGACTCGTCGGATGAACCTGAGGATTATGTGGCAAGCTGCCATATGATCTCTCACTCGTCGATAGACAGTGAAGAATCTCCTGACTCAGAGAATCCGGGGGCAGATCCCGAGCCGGAACTTCTAGGGCCATCAGACGAAACAATTGACGCATTCCTGAACGAAGCCCGTCTAAAAAGCAAAGCTGATCGGGAGCGCGAGATGGCCATATTTGAAAAGGCCAAACGCCGGCGACTGGACAAAAGGGTTGAAACACTCCTACCAGATCAAAGTACATCCGCCGCAAATAAAAGCAGGATCAAGACAAGGAAGCGATTCGCCAAAGCCATATCGATGGGGATGAAGCTGCCCTCTTTCAGAGAAAATTCTCCTGGTGGTATATATCTTGATGAAGCGGACGTACATCCTAATTTCTGCTTGTATCATCAGAAGATCGCACACCCTACTGAAGACTGCAACTCCTTTAAGTGTTGGTGGCAAGGGTATGTCGCTCACAGGCAACACTTCAAGAGGACAAAGCGTGAAGCTCGTAGACAGCGGAAAAATGCGACAGATGAGCGTAAAAGAATTGCCGGCAATTGTCATAGGATTGATCCCGGGGGATCGCGAGTTCTCACCTTCGGGAGCGACTCCGACAAAGAAGTAGCCTTCGCCCCTCTCTTTAAGGAATCCATCTCTGAAACGAAAGAACTAAGGAGTTGCGAGAACATTCAGCCGCGCAATCGCATGCTACCCGGAAAGAATCTCGCACCCGCAAACAAGGGATCGAACAAAAAGGATAAGGGGAAGGGAAAAACGGCCTTCGTCGCCAACGCTCAACAACAATCGAGTGGCTCGAGACCGGTTTTTCGCCAAAGCAACAAGCGGCAACCCCTCGATGAGAAGTTGAAACGTCCTTACTCATTTCCCCGGGATGAAACAAGGAAACTGTTCAAACTAGCAGTGTGCAACAGACTTATCACTCTACCGGAGCCGAAGCACACACTACAACTGAACGATGTCAACAATCCTAATTATTTCCCTTACCAGCGAGTATTGGGCCATCTGATCGAAAACTGCTACGTCTTAAAAAACTGGGTTGAAAACCAATACCAACAGGGCAAGTTCGCGCTGTCCGAAACTGGAAGATGAACCCGTCGCAACCACATGCTCTGAAAAAATGGATATGCCGGGGCATCATGCTCATTCATAGGGAAATCCCTATCGACCGAAAAGTAAGTAAACTAGAGATTCGCCTCAAATACGGCGACAGTGGACCACTATGTCCTACAACTGGCGTCGGACCGCAATGTCCTAAAACTTGCAAATGACCGAAACGTCGTTAAACTACTACCAACCTGCGGCATTCTCAGGCTGACGTGGTAAAAAAAACGGTATGTCCATAAGCAAAATGGGCACGGATGAAAACCCGAAAGGGTTCCGTGAGTAAAAACAGCAGGGCTACCGACGAGTTTTGTGAAAACCCGAAAGGGCGCAATCTCGTTAAAAGACACTTACAAGGTCCTCTCGACTTTGTAAGGAGAAACCGCCTGCGTGAGATCCTTACGACTCACAAGGGAGCAACACACTTAGGGATCCCCACGATCCCTAAGGAGAAATTACACTTGCGAGATCCTCACGACTCATAAGGAGAACCCTCTTATGAGACCCTCACGGCTCATAAGATTCAAAAGCCTTAAGTTACAGGGATCTGAACCTGTTCTTAAGCAGTCATACCGCCCGATTTTTCCCTACAAGCGGTTCAATATTGACCCTTGTATACAATCCACGGGCACGAATGAACATTTCCCTAACAGAGTCCTACCAGCGACTAGGGATATGTTTGCATGGTGAACAACCCTTATGAATCCTCTTGACTTATAAGGAGAAAACACTCTTGTAAGATCCTTACGACTTATAAGAAAACATACACTTAGGAGTCCTCACGATTCCTAAGGAGAAAACGCACCTACGAGATCCTCACGACTCGTGGGGAGAAATACCTTTATGAGACCCATACGGCTCATGAAGTCAAAAGCCTTAGCCGACAGGATCCTAACCCTGTTCGCTAAGCCACTTTTGTTCGACATCGGCAGAGGCAAATGATGATTCGCTCCTGGCAATATTCCAGTTGTAGCGGTGCTGATGCTGAAATCGGTGTCTAATCCCAAGCTTGTAGTAAGAAGCTAGCGAGACACACATGCGTATGAAATAGCCGAAATGATGGGGCAACTTGCAACAAAATCAGCAAGTAAAAATGTATGCATGCAAAATAGCCGAAATGATTGGGCAACTTGCAATAAAAAGCAGCGAGTAAAAATGAAATAAATAGCCGAAATGATTGGGCAACTCGCAATAAAAAGAAGCGAGTAAAAATAAAATAAATAGCCGAAATGATTGGGCAACTCGTAATAAAAAACAGCGAGTAAAAATGAAATAATTAGCCGAAATGATTGGGCAACTCGCAATGAAAAGCAGCGAGTAAAAATGAAATACATAGCCGAAATGATTGGGCACCATGAAAAATAGCCGAAATAATTGGGCAATCACGACATTCGCGATGTAAAAGCTGAAATGATAGAGCATCGCGGAAAGAAATAAAGAAAAATGAAATTTATGCCCTACAGTCGATATCACATCAATCCCTGTATACAATCCAGGGGCACAAACAAAGAAGGAAGCACACCTTCCCTCCCCAGGCTCCATCAGAAAGAGAGCCAAGTCTCGACGGTCACATCTGCATCCCAGAAGACCAACAACAGCATTCCTCCTCATGCCAGTAAGGCACGGAAGCGATACAACGAAACGGAGCCACGACATAGTCCCCAGTTCCAAATCTTAACGGCAATATCTGCAGCCTAAAAATCAGGAACGGTGATCCTCCTCATTCCAACAGGACTCGGACGCAGAATCACCAAGCGGAGTGACGGCAAAATTCCAGCTCCACCTCAGCATTCATCTCGTTACAGTAGGCGCAATGTCAACAACGACGTTCTTTCGCAAGTCCACCAGGATGCAGATGCAACGTCAACAAAAGACCCCATGGTTGAAACAAAGCGGAGTGATGGCAAAATCCCAACTCCACCTCAGCATTCGTCCCGATACAGCAGACGCAATGCCAGCAAACGAAGCGAATGCCAAATTCTTAGCTTCAGGGTCTTGACGGCAACTCATATAAAACCAGAAAAACCATCGGAGATCATCCCACACCAGCGCGGAGTGGTCACCACCTTGGCATTCGTCTTGATACAGCAGACAAAATGTCACTACAACGTCCTTCCTCCAACAGGATTCAGACATGACAAAACAAACGAAGAAAATGCCAAATTCCTAGCTTCAGGGTCTTAACGGCAACTCATATAAAGCCTGAAAGACAATCGGAGATCATCTCGCACCAGCACGGAGTGATCACCACCTCGACGTTCGCCTCGATACAGCAGACTATATGTCACTACAGCGCCCTTCCTCCAACAGGATTCGGACATGACAAAACAAATGAAGCAAAGGCCAAATTCCTAGCTTCAGGGACTTAACGGCAACTCATATAAAGCCTGAAAGACAATCGGAGATCATCTCGCACCAGCGCGGAGTGATCACCACCTCGACGTTCGCCTCGATACAGCAGACGATATGTCACTACAGCGTCCTTCCTCCAACAGGATTCGGACACGGCAGCAAACGAAGTGAAGGCCAAATTCCTAACTTCAGGGTCTTGACGGTAACTCATATAAAACCTGAAAGACTATCGGAGATCATCCCACACCAGCGCGGAATGATCACCACCTCGATGTTCGTCTCGATACAATAGACGAGATGTCACTATAGTGTTCTTCCTCCAGCAGGATTCAGATGCGACAATCAAACAACGGAGCCATGGCAAAATCCCTAGTTCCAAACCTCGACGGTTCACCAGCAACCTAGAGATAACCACGACATTCGTCTCGATACAGCAGACGCAATGCCAGCAAACGAAGCGAAGGCCAAATTCCTAGCTTCAGGGTCTTGACGGCAACTCATATAAAACCTGAAAGACTATCGGAGATCATCCCACACCAGCGCGGAGTGGTTATGACTCATCGGGGTTCTCCAAAATGAGCCTAACCTCAAGTAAAAAGCGGCATGGAAAAATTCCTAACGCTTGCTCTTCCGACGGTCAAACTGCTTAGGAGAATTGCTTGAAGACGTCTTGTCCAGCCCCCGAAGGGATCACAGACATGACAGCCGTAAGGCTACTCGAACAGCAAGGTTGCCTATCGAGGAATACATCAGCCAACGCGACGGTACGACGGACAAAACCCTAGCACCACAGACCCTAACGGACCTATGTCATAAAGAGCAGAGGTTAACTGTGACGTTAGGATATTCTTGCGAGAAATGCTCGATTCGTCTCGACTCATGAGGAAAAGCCTTAGGCAACGGGGATTAAAAAACCTGTTTCCCAAGCACTGGGGCCCTGCAAGTCGGTCCAAAACGGACTCTTGCATACTATTCATGGACCACACTCTCCAAAGTCGAATCTCGACAAGGAGTGAAACAACCACTTACGAGTCCTCTCGACTTGTAAGAGGGAAAATTCTCTAGTGAGATCCTTACGACTCTCAAGAGAAAACGCACTTAGGAGTCCTCACGACCCCTAAGGAGAAAATACACCTATGAGATACTCTCGACTCGTAGGGAGAAAAGTCTTTATGAGACCCTCACAGCTCTTAAATTTGAAAAGTCTTAGGTGGCAGATCCTAATCCTGTTTCCTAAGCCATCGGTGCCCTACAAGGAGGTCAAGATAGATTATCTGCAGGCCACACTCTCCGAAGTCGAACATCGACAAGGAGGGAAATAATCACTTATGAGTCCTTTCGACTTGTAAGGGAGAAAATTCTCTTGTGAGATTCTTACGACTCTCAAGAGAAAACGCATTTAGGAGTCCTCACGACCCCTAAGGAGAAAATACACCTACGAGATCCTCTCGACTCGTAGGGAGAAAAGTCTTTATGAGACCCTCACGGCTCATAAAGTTGAAAAGCCTTAGGTAGCAGATCTGAACTTGCTTCCTAAGCCATCACTACTCCTTGAAGTATTCAAGACAGAATGTTCTATATCACCTACATGCTACGCTTACTTAAGGAATATGCCAATAACAAAGCAGAAAATAAAAGGAAGGAGGCAAAAGATTTGTCATTCGTACTCGGAAAATTTTTACATCAATAAAGACAATAAACAAAAGCATCATTATTGAAATGTTTACAAGGGTAAAACCTCGGATCCAGGGCATGGATTGAGGAAGTCGAAAGTAAGGCCATCTAGAGTCTTTCTGGCCTTTCTGACCATTCTCGTGTGCATCCTCTCGCGCTCACGCGTGTCAAGATCTTCGGCAATGCCTTCCACCCTTTGATATGAAGCAATTATCGCTGTCTATTGAAAAATCTGATGCAAAATATCAATGAGGCTATCTCGCCGTTTCTTTGAGATCAACCCAGACAGATACACTGAATGCACCTTGTCTTCGGCGTCATCCAGCACATTAAGCGGCATAGCCTCGTGAAACCCCGGAAGTGCTCTCCAAATTGCTCCCAGTACGACTTTCAAGAGAGCAGAACAGCGAGGAAGTAACCAACCAACGCATGCATACAGACGGCCCATAATCTCCGCATACTGGGCATCTGTAAACTCTTGGTTTTGGTGACGGCCCTGTACGCGGATATCCTCATAAGTAATGAACTCGTTCAGACTGTATAAATGAACAACCATAGTGCCTGAAAGAAACATCATTCGAAGATTAGCAATGAGGAAAAACAGATACAGGGAGTTAAACACCTCGAGAGCAATGCTCTGCAGACAGGAGTGACACCTGTCAAAATCAATTATGGAAGGAATTTAAAGAAATTTCCCGAGAACGCTGAGAGCCTTGCTCTAAGAAGATGATATAACCCATCAAAAATAAAATTTCATTTTTGATCTTCAAGATCCATGAACAAACTCTTAAGAGTTCTTCTATATGATTTGAAAGGAGCAAAGCTCCATTACTGAATTAAGAAATCATAAATAAAAACCTTTTAGAGGGCAAAGCTCTATTAATGGAACCCTAAAAAGGGTTCTCTTTAGATCAAAGATCTATGAAGAGTAAAGTTCTGTTAATGGGTAAAACCCTAGTTTATTAAAAGTTTTTAAACTTTACCTAAGTTTTGACAGAGTTTTACTCTTGAAAAGTTCTTAAATTGAAGAGCAATGCTCTGAATAAGAGAAAATTCTCAAGAAAGAAGATGGAAATCATCTAAGGGATCAAAGGTCCTATTTATAGGTATTCAGAGCCGTTTTAACTTCCAAAAAGTTGATCCAACCACCCCTGCACTCACGCTTGGGCCACGTAAGTGCAACGGTAGGGGGTATTTGTTTCCCCAATCAGAGCAAAACTCTGTTCAAATTCCAAGATTTGAAATGAAGCGACGCTTCCTTTTCCCAATAAAGAGCAAAGCTCTGTATTAAAAATCTAAAGTAAAAATTGAAGCAACGCTTCGGATTCTGCACGCTGCGCGCCACGTGTCAAAAGCAGACACGCCAGCGCTAAGAGCGCTGCGCCCTAGGCAGTGCACCCAATCAGAGCAAATCTCTATTTTAATTCAAAATTTAAATTGAAGCAACGCTTCAGATCCAGTGCTCTGCGCTGTACGCCACGTCGAACACAGGTGCGCTAGCGCAGTTGCGCTGCGCTCTGCGCTGCGCGCCACGTGTCGAACGTAGGTGCGCTAGCGCTGGAATTAAAAATTCCCCACCGTCAGATCAAAAGATCTACTAATAATAAATTATTAATTAATCAGAACTAAAATTCTGTTATGGAAAGATCTTTCCAATCTTTTTAAAAACAAGAAGATTATCTTCTGTAAAACAGAAGCCCTAGGATCAAAGATCCAACGGTGGGAAATATTCCCAAATCAATCAGAGAAAGATCTCTTAAAACTGATTTAACAAATCATTTGGCCCTATATAAAGGACCCTAGACTTCAAGTCTGAGAGAGAGACCCCCCTACAAACTTTGAGAAAACTCAAAGAAAGAAGAGCAAGCTCTTAGAAAAGAAGATTATTTCTTCAAGGTAAAAAAAATGTTTCATGAACACAGAGATGAAATCATCTCATTAAAACAGAAGAATTATCTTCTTAAAAGATCATAGATCTATAAAGACCAAGATCTCTCTCATAAAAAGATCAAAAGATCCAATCATAAAAAAATAAACGAAGTATTAACTTCATTCATAGATCATTGATCTGCAAAGGCAAATCCCTTTTATAAATAAGAACTTTTGTTCTTGGATCTTGAGGCAAAGCCTCCTTTGAAGAACATAAACTTGTTCTCTGATCACAAATTTGATCAAGAGCGCTTTGCGCTATTAAAAGTGCCTTGCACTCAGGAACTGCACCTTTGCGCTCCTTGGACCTGCGCTCAGCGCCAAAACATGCCACGTGTCAACCAAAGACACAATCTGTGCTTTGCGCTTCTGAAACAGCGCACTGCATTCATGGGCTGGCGCTCAGCACCAAGCGCGCCACGTATCACTCACTGGCGCACTCACAAACTAGCGCAGCGCGCTCATAAATTAAAAGCGCAATGCGCCCACAAACTAGCGCTTAGCGCTAAGCGCGACACGTGTCCTCATTGTGTGCGCTATCCAACAGAAGTGCAATGCGCTCTTTCCTTGGCGCAAAGCGCCTGACGCGCCACGTGGCGCACTGTCAGAACATACTTTGTTCTGATAAATGCTATGCATTCAATACAAGACAAAAATGTCATAGCCCAATTCTTAGCATTATTAAAAGGGCAGAGCCCAAACAAAGGCCTAATGGCCAGAACAATAAAATGTTCAATTCATATCAGCTGAGCCCATATGCTCATAAACCTTTAAACAGATTTTAGTCCCAAATTGGACTATAGATCTCCCAACCAACATTGGTTCAAGGGTACATCTCTGAACTCCTCTGATATTTGTCGTTGTAATCCTTCAACGTCTTCAGAGAGGTGACGGGTCCCGACAGCCATACATTCCACAGACTATGATGTCTTTAAACTGGACTGTGGGGTCCTTAAACTCATGGACTATGATGTCCTTAACCTCGACCGTGATGTCTTAAAACTAACATTGGACTGTGGGGTCCTTAAACTCACGGACTATGATGTCCTTAACCTGGAATGTGGAGTCCTTAAACCTATGGACTATGATGTCCTTAACCTTGACTGTGAGGTCTTTAAACTCACGGACTATGATGTCCATAATCTTGACTGTGAGGTCTTTAAACTCATGGACTATGATGTCCTTAATCTCGACCGTGATGTCTTAAAACTAACATTGGACTGTGGGGTCCTTAAACTCACGGGCTATGATGTCCTTAACCTAGACTGTGGAGTCCTTAAACTCATGGACTATGATGTCCTTAACCTTGACTGTGAGGTCTTTAAACTCACGGACTATGATATCCTTAATCTTGACTGTGAGGTCTTTAAACTCACGGACTATAATGTCCTTAACCTCGACCGTGATGTCTTTAAACTAACATTGGACCACCATGTCCTTAAACTGGAAATCGACCGCAATATCCCTAAACTAAACAATAGAGCCCAAATGCTCCCTTGTTGGATCTAAATGATCCTGTTAAGTTGATCTTAGTCTGGAAATTAGACTAACGTATCCTTAACAAACGTTTAAGTTGATCTTAGTCCAAAATGAGACTAACGTATCCTTAAACTAAAACCCTAAACCCAAATCTAAGAAGATACGGATTTGGACTAATTCACGTCCTACGGATGACAACACAAATTAGTCTCCATATACAATCCACGGGCAACCACAAACAAAACAAACACCCACGACACGAAGTGACCATCTGGAGAAGGAGAAAGTGGTTACCGCGATGCGGTAGCGTAATTAACTGCAGGGGCTTGTGCCTGCACGGAAGAGCGTCCCCACAATCAAAAACCCCTCAGCCGAGGGGGAATCTGACGAAGTTTGCTACATCGGCCGCATCCGTTTAAACCTTCGATACATGATGCCATAAATCAACTTGGCATCTTCAGAGAGATGGACGGATAGCACCAATTAGCATCTGCCCCGAAATTCAGGCTAGACGTTTATCGTGTCTCCATGATTCGGAGGGAAACAACTGTAAGCCGATGTCGTGCGCTCCATGGGTCCGCGAGGAGGCAGAATATTTAAAAAACGGATTTTACAAAGATCGCAACACCGACTCGAACTCCAGGATCGATCCTAAACCCTAACTAGCAAACATGCAGGAGGTTAAATACTCGGAAAGAAGTTTTACCTCATGAAAACATGTCCTTCGGGTCTTCTTGTCGCTTTCCTCCTCGTCGTCATAGGCTCCATAGATCGTTCGGATCGGTCCTCCTCATCGGTCCTTTCATGTCAAAGATGATCCACCCGAGAGTCTGTGCATCATGATCCCACCTCCACGGAAGTAACTAGGGCATCTAGTTCACTACACTAGATGTCGTAGATGATGTAGAGAATGTAGATGGAATACTTTGTCTCTCATAGCCATAGGATTCTCAACTCATGAGACAAGAATGGCTTAAGATAAGTAGAAGAAGACTTTGAGGAGAATGCTAGTGAAGACTTAGCATGAAAAAGGAGAGTGCTCTCTTGTTGTGAACTAAACCATCCTCATTATTATCTTGGAATAAACCTAAATCAATAATCAAATAGATTCAATTCACAACCTAGTGAGTCATGGCTTGAAAACTCATCAAGTGTCACTAAAAGCCATACTCAAATTCATGCATAATCCACCTCATTTCCTCCACCTCATAATGCATTTATCATTTAATCTAAAATGAATAATACAAATATGATGTGTCATCTTCTAGAAGCATCTTTGAACAAATTACAAAAATGTCGCTCGTCCGTATATACATACCCGTATCTATATTCCGAAAAATACGAATACAAAAGAGACTAAAACAATCCATTAGTATAATACTAGGATCTGGCTTAAACCAAAACCCACCAGTATTATCTTTTCGAATCATCATCCGTGTACAAGTATACGTACGTAATCGAACCCTGTCGTAAAACCATACGACCTCTACATCTTTTGCTCGATGCAGGGAAACCCTCTGTGTGGGACTTTAAAGACTCGACACTACGCTGGCAGTGGGTTTAACCACAGACCGCAAGTGGTACTAGCTGCACGTAATGGCCCCCAGGTATATGTCGATAAGAAGGCCAATGAGAATAACTCATCCGAACTCCTACTGAGCCTGTCGGTGACAATCTCCATACAGGCCGGTCTGTTCGTCTAAGAGTATCGCATATCGGGCCTAGGGGCGGTAATCGTCAGACTCCTAATAGCGCAATAAGTCGTATTGGAGAGTAGCCCAAAACACCCTGAGAAACTACTGGAGTACCTACCAGTAAATCTCACTTGCCTTAGCCAAGGATTTTGTATAATGGCCTTCCGAACACAGCACGATATCAACCCCCAATACTGGGAGAGACGAATCCTATCCAACCGTTACTGCCTCCAAGTGCTTCGGAACTGCACCCAACTACTACCTGTTTGCACGACTCCTTTGAGCCATGGTAGGGTAGTAATCAAAGTACAGTAGGAACACACTCGAGGCGAAGTAGCAGTGTCAAGTCAACAGAATTTGCTGTACTCATGTCACCTGGGAACTGCTACCCGACGATAGGTATAATACCCACCAGCAGTTCCCGACGAGTCCTGTCCAGTGTACTCATAACTTAATGAGCACCTGCATACTATCTCTAGTACGACGTACTAATGGCTGTGGGACAGACCATCTCTCCTGCTGGGATGAGAAGCGTATACACTAGTCTACTCTGGAGTATCGATGCCCCGTCTTAATAATCCTACGAATAGGAACCTGTATAAGGATGTGCTTATAGACTACCCAGCTCCTACTAGTGTGACTGCCATCACAACGCTGGTAGTCAAGCAATGATCCTAAGGGCGCTACCAATATGTATAAGCGATATGTAAAAACACATGCACATATTGAGGTAGAAACAAACCAGGTAGCATACTACCATTTTGAGCAAGACTGTTACTATATCCGTGTATATCCCAAGCTTCCATTAAGTAATATACAATCCAGTATGATACAATAATGGCCTCTAGGTCTTATATCACTAACAAAATGTAGCTGCAATCGATGGACCGATTAAAAGATCCTGGACCTTTCTATCAATTTGCTCACCATAAGTCATTTGTCCGTCAACTTCTTCTCTACACCAAGCGATGAAAGTGCGTCTCTGTTCTTCCTCAATTCTGTCATCCGACCACGTCCTAGAATTCAATCTCTTGAGTATAGTTTTGTGAACTATGTTCATTAATTTACAGTTATATAGGTTAGATTATACTCAATTTCAAACGGTCTACATGGATGAAATTAGAAAAACTTACTCTGTATATTTAGCAAAACATTCGCTGTTTAGCAAGATGAACGCTTGTAAACCGCCAATGAGATCGTAAGGCATGTTTTTTAGCCTTGCTGCTCTAATTGGACCATCAGGAACACGCAGTGGTTTGTCCAGCTTCGTCCTGAGATCATCGTTCAGGAAACCAGCACAGAAGGACGCCACTTCTTTTAAGAGATAACTTTCTGCAATCGAACCTTCAGGACGATATTTGTTGCGGATATAGTTTTTTAAACTTAATAGATATCTGTTGAAAATAATAGATATTAATAATCCATGATAATGTTTTGCAATTTAAATGATTAATAATAAATATTTTCATACCTCTCGATAGGATACATCCAACGGTAATACAGCAGACCGCCAATCTTGATCTCGGTTACCAAATGGACAGACAGGTGAATAGTAATGTTGAAAAATGAAGGTGGAAAGATAGTTTTGAGCTTGCAAAGGATCATAGGAATATATTTTTCAAGCTATTCTATCTAGGATGACTCATTTTTCCCTCTTCACAAGGTGTTTTATGGCGCCACTGCATTTCGGACGTCGTCTCCTCATACATAAATAACCATTGCAGTCTCAGTATTAATGGAAAATGACGAAAAATCTTCACGGGCACATCACTCGATTGAGGGTCTTTCTTAAGCTTGAATCAGCTGGTCCGCACACGGGGTGTTGGGTTGCTAGGCTCCTCCAGTAGGGTTTAAAGTACGGCGGAAGCGGTAATTTAAAAAATCTAGAGAGCTATAGTAAACCCAAACCAAGAATCAAACTAAACTACTAAACTTGTCACTAAACTAGTAAGCTAAAATATAGAGTTTAGAGGACCACAACCTTTGTAGCGCGTTAACCACATCTTCTTGGACTCCGGCTAGTCTCCACAAAGCCCGAAACAAGTTTGCTCGATATCTCTTCGTCGAAAATAATCCACCTTGAGATAATTCCAACACAAGCTCTACCTTCAAATTGATCTAATTAAAATGAAGCAACCCACTAATTAAACTTGCTAAGAATGATTAGTATGAGATGTAGAATAATTATCTCACTTAATTTTTCTCTTTTATTTTCCATTTTTCACTTGAAGAAAAATCAAGAGGAGAAAGAAGAAGCATGAAGGAGATAAGAGTAATCAATAAGATAAGCATGAAAAGTATATGAAGTAGAAGAAAAAATGAGTCATTAAAAGAATTATCTCAAGACTTCTACAAGCATGACTCATTCTCATTTCTTTCATATAATTCTTATACTCCCATCATCCATGTATCAATATACATGTCTATTTATTTATATCAAATATAAATATTAATTTAAAGAGAAGAAAATAATTAAGCGAGCATGCTATTAGTTAATATATAAATAATCATTATATAAATTTACATTTAATTATTAAATCAACATTTGATTTAATAATCTGGCTATATCATATATATACTTGCTAATATCAATATACACTCGATTAAAATACGCGTATCAAATACACGTGTTTAATCGAACTCCTGCATGTATTCCTATACGTGCCCTACATCATTTCGCATGTGCTGGGAAAACTCTGTGTGGGACTCTAAAGACTTGATAATACGCTAGCAGTAGATTAGGATCATATCCATAGCCTACAGGCACGTCGGTGGTACTAGTTGCACGTAATGGCTACCCAGTTATTGAACGAAAGAACGTCAATGAGCAAGCTCATCTGAACCCTGCAAAGTCTATCAGTGACGTTACCGTACAGTCCGGCCTCTTCGTCTAAGAGTATCGCATATCGGGTCTAGAATTTGGAATCTGTCAGACCCTAATAACTCGATAAGTCATCCGACAGAGGACTCATAACCAACCGAAGATACAACTGATAACACTTATCAGTTTATCTCTACCGCGATGGCTATCGACTTGTGGTTGTAGTCATGTCATCCATAGCGCGTCATCAACTCCCAATATCGGGAGAGACGAATCCTTTCGATTGCTCACTGCCTCAACATGCTTCGGGACTATACCCAACAAAAAGCTGTTTGCATGACTCTTTTGAGCTGTGGTAGGGTAGAAGTAAAAGTATAGTGGGAACACACATGAGACACTGTGGCGATCTCAGGTCCTAGGGACTACCCTGTACCCATATCACAAGAGAACTGCTACCTGAAATTGGTATATTACCAACTAGGAGTTCTCGATGAGTCCGTCCAGAATAACTCATCCAATGAGCACCTGTATACAATTCTCAATGCCAAACACCAATAGCTGTAGGATTAACTATCTCCTTCTAACCGGGACAGGAAACGTACACACTAGTCTAAACTGGAATACCGATACCCGGTCTTGATACTCTTATGACTAGAGACATTTAAGGATGTGCTTATTGACTACTCAGGCCCTACTAGTATGATCTCCATCATCGTCCTAGTAGTCAAGCAAATTCCTAGGGATTTATCTCATGTCTAAACGATACGTGATATTAAATAAAACGCATCATATGAAAGATAAAGACAAATCGGATAGCATACTATCATTGTCGGGGTCAAAAGTTTCAGCTCGATCGACCAAGTCAAAACCAAGGTCAACCCCAACTCAAGTGGGTCCGAGCCCAAGCTAAGTGGGTCCGAGCCCAAGCTAAGTGGGCCCAAGTCAAGACCAAGCATAGAAGAGGCCAGCTCCATGCCAAAAAGTATGCGATAAATTAGTCTAAATGTAATTTTTAGAAATAAATATTTGTAAAATGGACAGAAAGCCAAAATTTTATAAACCTCATGGCTTATGTGCAAAAAGAAATAAGCACATAAGGCATGGGATGACACAAGTACCAGTTGGCAAAGCTCAATGGACTATATGTAAAGTGTGTAGTCTATAAAGGCAATATGATGAAAAATCAAAGGATAAATTTTTCTCTCTAAAAAAAAATTAGGGTTCTGTGCCTCTCCTTTCTCAAGGTTCTAAACCTTCTTCCTTTTTCTTAAGATAAATCAAGAGTTTCACTCTTCTTTTCTAAAAAGGGAATAGTTTTTCATCATGAAACCCACAAAGGGGAGCTCAGATCTCCAATTAGATATCTAAAATAGGAGATTTTTAAGTCTCACCCCCCTTTTCCCCCAAGATCCAGCCAACGGAGAGGAGGAAGAAGGAGACCCATCTCCAAGAATCCCACTTTGGGAAGATCCAAGGCTCAAGGGAGAAGAAAGGGGTCCCCTTTCATCAGCTCCAAAAATCTCTTAGGAGTTTAACTCCACAAAAAAATAAAAATAAAAATAATAATAATTAATCCTTTTTTAGGAGTTTAACTCAAAAAGTCAATTGGGAGTACAACACCCAGTGCAGGGGCTAAGCCCCCTTTGTCCTTTTTATTAGGAGTTTAACTCCAAAAGTCAATTGGGAGTACAACTCCCAATATAGGGGGCTAAGCCCCCACTTTTTCCCGCTGGGGCCAAGCGCCCGCGTCCCAAGCACGCGAGGCACTGACGCCTACGCGTCCTTTGGACGCTATTTCCTTTTCTTTTATATACACACACACACTCTACTACAATGTCCCCGTTAGAAAAAAAAATTCTAACGGGGCTCTATCCCGCATCCCGCAAGGGGGCTGCTAGCACCTTTGATCCTCAGCCCGCTATCCGGGTAGCGGGACCCCTGTAAACTCTGCGTGGCCCCCGATATACCCAAGATCCCTCAAAACACAACACATGCACACCGCACATTCAGTTCGCATGATTAGTTTTACCTGTCAATCGGAGGTTCTTTCGCTCTAAAGGCGAGAGGTAATTAACGGAAGCTTAATCCGCAGTTACTGAAGATTCGGATCCCCACAATCAATAAACCCCCGCCTACTTTAGGCAGGGAGAATCTTTAGTACGCCTGACAAGAGATGCGTATTTGCATCTCAATGGGGTGACGAAAAATACCCTACAGATTCTGGCACGCTCGGTGGGACATTTTCTCTCCTCCCATATTTCGGGTTAATCGTCCATGCGAACTCAATCAACATATATATCGATTTCCTGTACTGAAGTCATTTTTTTACTTTTCCTTTCTTATGTGTACAGGTTAACAGCTTTCTGTTACAATCTCGAACTCAGCAATCATGTCTCCCAAGACGAGCTTCATTTCCGACGCGACCCTGATCCAGTACGTGGTCAAGATCAATGCCTGCATGGTTCTCTCTACAAGTCTCAGCTAGTAATGGGAGGAGTCACCCCATCAATTTGGTTCCGTCATCATCTACTCTGCCGGAAGTGCTCATCTGGAAGAAATCCCGGCAAACCAAGTTACCTAGCCGGTCTCAAGGGGCAAGAGGCTGAACGTTCTGATCGCTAAGGCACCACAACCTAAATTAAGAGGGTGTCCGAACGACTCTCTGGTGCTCCAGCTGGGGGCAAGACTTCCGGTACAAAGGGAAACATCAAACGTTGTGGACGAGCTCAGGCGACGACTCCAACAATTGCATAATCAGGCCTATCTCCAAAACCCTCCATCGCCCGGTCTACGGCGGCTTCCCGAAGATCCGTAGCCAGCCAAGTGCTCAAATAAGAAAAGTTAAGGCAGAAGAGGCTCAGGTATCGAGCCAACAAGAGGGCCAGGACTTTGGCCAAGTGGAATCTTATGAGGTTCCAAAAGCAGGGTTACCCCGTGACGACGGCTGAGTCGGTCATAAAAGTTAGCAATTCCATCGAACCTCTGAAGTGGGTTTAGAAAAACGCCATGACCGCCAGAATCAAGGAGACGGCAGTCCGAACGTTGCTACAAAGAGACGTGTCCCAGCCCCAACAGAGAAAGCATGATACTGTCTCTTAAAGAGTCTATCAGGTGCTCTGTGCCGTATGAAAGAAGCGGGGAAAATACAGAAAAGAAGCGCCGGCACTACTCAAGAATCCGGTCAGGCCAGCCATCTTTAATCGATTGTCCGTTACCAAAACAGAAGGGCCACGACAGCGGTCCACGAAATCCACTTCCAATAATGAAAAGACGTCGGATATGTTATCCATACGGTCTATATGGCGTGTTGGGTTACGGTAGAGCCCCGGCTATCAATCCGTAGCTAAATGTGGAACAAAATCTTTTAAAACCCGGCGCTAACGGAACCCAAATCTACGGATCGTACCATTAACCCTATACTAGTTCTATAAAAAGGAGTTTAGAGAAGTTATACCGATCGATCCGTGTCCTTCGGTCTTCAACCTCTATCCCAAGCTCCTCGCGGCTTCCCCGATCAAGTTTGATCTCCGGTCTCCCCACATTGAGGAAGATCCACTTCGAGGGTTAGTAATACGGGCTCCCACCTCAAAACTGAAACAACTCGGGTATCTAGTTTACTAGCCTAGATAGCTAAGATGAAGTAGAGATAGTGTGTGATTACTTCATCTCAAAACACCTAAGGATTCTCAACTCATGAGAGGGTATGGGTGGAGGTTGAAGAAGAAGCCATGGGAGAGAAAGTGTGAGCTCAAGTTTTGGCCAAGTAAAAAACCAAGTGAAGAAAATGAATGTTGTGAGATATTTCTTGTGTGCTAGCAACTAAAGAAAATTCCTCCCAAATAAAAGATCCGCCTTTGCCCCAACAAATATCTTACACACAAACAAAATAATCCCATGACCTAATACAATGAGTCACCAAGTGCACATCCTACATCAATGCACAAGCCAAAACTTAACCTCACATTTTCCACACAATAAACATTAAACTAAATGTTTAAAGCAATAAAAGAAATGGCAACTTTAAAGTAATCTTGTAACGGAATAACAAGAATACCCCTCATCCGTATATACATACTCGCATCCGTATTCTAACTGAACACGAATACAACGAGACGAAAGTAATCCAACAATATAATACTAGGATCCGGCTTAAACCAAAGCCTACTAGTATTATCCGTCCAATCATGATCCGTGCACAAGTGCACGTATATGATCAAACCCTGCCATAAAACCATACGACCTCTACAACGTTTTGCCCGAACCAGAGAAACCATCTGTGTGGTACTCTAAAGACTCGTTAACACGCTGGCAGTGGGTATAACCACAAGCACGTCAGTGGCACTAGCTGTACGTAACGACTACCAGGTATTGAGCGAAAAGGAGGCCGACGAGCAAACTCATCCTGAAACCCTACAGAGCCTGACAGTGACAATATCCGTACAATCCGGTCCGTCCGTCTATGAGTATCGTATATTGAGTCTAGGGGGGTGGATAAAGTCAGACCCCTAACAACACGACATTTAGTGTAGGTATGAATCCCATCACCACCTGAGAAACAACTGATCCGAATCAGTAATTCTCGACTATCATGGTCAAGGATTTCTGTTGATGGCCACCCGTGCACATCGCGACATCAACCGCCAATACCGGGAGAGATGAATCCCCTGACGATCTGCTCATTGCCTCCATATGGCTCGGGACTGTACCCAACTAAAACCTGTTTGCACGACTCCTTTAAGCCATGGTAGGGTAGTAATCAAAGCACAGTGGGAACTCACACGAGACAAATGACGATCTCAGGTCGATAGACTAACCTGTACACATGTCACCTGGGAACTGCTATCTGACAATAGGTATAATACCAACTAGCATGTTCCCGGCGAGTCTGTCCGGTGTACTCATAACCCAATGAGCACCTGTATGCATCTTAGGTGAACCAACTGACACCAATGGCTTGTGAGACTGGTCACCGCCCCTCATCGGGGTCTCGATCCATATACACTAGTATACTCTCGGAGTATCGATGCCCAGTCTCGAAACTCCCACGACTAGAGACACTTTAAGGATATGCTTATAGACAACCCATCTCCCACATATATGATCGCCATCATACTGTTGGTAGTCAAGCAAAAATCCTACGGGCTCTATCAATATGTAATAGTGATCTGTAATGTCACTTGAAGCATGTACATGATGATAAAGACAAACCAGATAGCATACTATCATCTCGAGTAAGACTGTTCTACCGGTATAGGTCCTCCCTCAATTATTGCAATCACGTGCCTACGATCCAATAATTGACTTGAGGGCACTATAGTCAATAATATCCTACCTGCACTTAAGGCTAATTATTGTGGTGTCGCATACTCACAGCCCATGTGATACCAAACACCCAACTTCTCTACTAATCAGTTTCACAAGGCTCGTTTGTAAAACTATTGCGTTCGAGAAATAGCCTTAGTGAGTGGATCCGCTCCAATGTTTCTTTCTATGTCTCTCTATATCTCAAGTTCACGGAGAAAACCATCTCCCGAAATGAGCAATACATGTCTTAGAATATGTCTGGATATCTGATGGGACCTAGTTCTCAAATGAACTCTAAATCCAGTAAACTTCATAGACTGTATCATCCACTGAATTTAATCAGTATCCTGCGCCATGCCTCCCTCAGTGTCCGCTTGGACCATCTGTCCAAACTACTGCCCCTCGTCAAGAGGGAAAACTATAACTCAAACAGTCACTCTGTCATCCGGGTCACCTTGAAAGCCTGGAATGATAACCGTCTCCCGAAGGAGGCTGCCATTACCATATCCCTAGAACATCCACTTATGTTCATAAACAGCTTCCGAATGTTTCTCCAGGATTGGATTAATATATAAACTTATTGCAACTAGTACAAAAACAACATCTAGTGTGGTACTTGACATCTCATGATTGAAATAATTGCCTAAGCAAGTGATATGCCAATCATGCACATCCATCTCCCCTTTAGTCTGTAAGACACCTTTAGAGAGAGTGAATCCATCACCTACAGGTACACCACCATGCCATGAGTCGTCCATTCTAAAACACCTTTAGAATAGTGTCAAAATACCTAGATTGGGAAACTACCTAAATCTAGATCTAAAACCATAGATCTAGTTACCAGAATGCCTGATATAATATCCATATCTTATGTGGAGAAACCACTGTGTGACAACCATAGTATAACTGATCGTAGTATAGGAATTTCACTTCCTACAAAGTGTATGTTATCCAAATATCAGGACATCACACCCTACTACCTTCTTAATAGATCCATCTCCTATTCTGATGAAGTCAAAGCTTATGACTGTCACATTAAAATAGATGATCTATCTCCGCCATACTTGCTTTAGTCTATAAATAGACAAAAGCTAATTGTCCACTACGCTTCCGCTACTCCCACTGGATACAACAACCCTCTGGCAGAGTCATATACATGTACACTTCTAAAGCTAGTTTAGAACGACGCTATACTCATCCTCCTGCCGGGTCTCATAGTCTAGAACGACAGTAATGGCAAGTCTGGGTAAACAAGAACCTCCCTGTCACTGTCTTTGAGGATACCGAAGTACCTCTCGGGTGCCTGAGGTTACCCACCATATCTGCGGAGTGGCTAATAGAATGTCAAACCCGATTGAATTTTTTGGTTCTATTAAATTTTTAGTAATCGTTTGTGGTTCTAGAATCACTTCCAGTCCTACCATACTCTCACTACTGTTTTCTGAAAAAATCCATTTTACTAAAAATATGGTAAGTCAAGAACAATATCACTATTGATCTTCCAGATATTAGAAAGTTATCCCTCGTCATAGCCCGGGATAACCCACAAACTGCTACTGAAACGTGCCTTGAGTATGTCCAGAGTCTGGTTTTAAGCATAAGCCGGACAACTCCATAAACCTTAATATCGTTAAGATATGAACCATTCTATATGCAATATAGAAACAGAGGCACTAATTTAATTGGAACCATATTCAAATCATGCAGCTGTCTCTAGTGCATGTCAACTAAATGGAGAGAGGCCGATTATCATTATTCAACTAGGAGTGCATCCAAATATGAGTAACCTGAAAGAGAAGCAAGTTCTCAAAACCATTACTATCAACGGAATACCAAACAAAAGTATCTACATTTTTGATCACCTAGAAGAATCCCGATACTTGCAACACATGGTTCTCTAATTTATTCTTATACCTATAACTTCTCAAAAGCTGGACCTTGTATTTCTACGAAATACTTGTCTAAAACTGGAGAAGTCACAAGTAAACAGAATATTGTAAGAGCACCAACCCCTTTGTCCTAATGGATACTGGACAACATACAATACTTTGTATAAGTCCCCTAAGTTCAATAACTCAAACCCTGTGCGTCGCAGGTTGAAAACTGTACTATGATTAAGAAGAATTACACCGTTGTTGAATACTCCTTACCTGACCATCAACTGATATAGGTAAATATCATAGACATAATTTCAAAAAGTTATATCTCACTTTATAAAATAAATGTACAGATACATCAGTTTGAAACTGGTGCATAACTACAGATATTCAAAACCAAATATTTGCCGTCATGCAAAAACCCAGGTGATTTCCTCAAATATTACCAATTACAATGAATTCCGATATAACGAGGATATAATCATCTAATTCCCAATATCTTACTCCCACTCATTATCTGTAATACCATACAGTTCTGAGAATCAAACATGGTAAATACATACCCTGGAGTAAGAATCTAATTGGGAAATCAGTTTTCAATTAACAACTCACAGTGAAACTGAAACATGAAAATGTTTTGAAGGGGTATTCGGGGATTCCTAGTAATGCCTCTTCCACTATCCAAATTCATGACTATAACCTTATATTTCTCTACCATCTCTCCAAATCCCTTTATTTGTCTTTGCTCATTACCATCTGTACACCACCCTCAGGCTAGATGGTTTTCTTCCTTCCCTACCGTTCGGCACCAGCCTATGGTTTGGAAGAAGACTTTTTAATAACCATAATAGGTGTACCCTCCTAATCCTAGGAGCCCACGCAACCTGAGAGAAGGTAAAAGGAAAAAGACAACTTAATAATCCTTATTCTATTTCTGCTAAACCAAAAACCATCCTCGAACTGGAACAAGTTTCTTTGAGTTCGTATGTGACTATACGATGGCTTATCCAATAAATGTGGATCTTCATAATGATACGGAATGTTCCCGAGAAATGCAAAGGTGAAGTAGGAGTGGTGATGATATACGCGGTTTCATCGTGAATGATAGCAGTCGCATTTTACTTTGCTCTCTTTCTAATCCCTTTATTTGTCTTTACTAATTACCTTCTGTACACCACACTTAGGCTAATTGGTTTTCTTCCTTCCCCATCCTTCAGCACCAGCCTAAGGTTTGGAAGAAGACTATCCAATAGGCGCAATAGGTGTACCCTATCCTAATCCGAAGAGCCCTCACAATCTGAGAGAAGGTAAAAGGAAGAGACAGCTGAATAGTCCTATTCAATTTCTCCAGATCCGGAAACCATTCTCGAATCTGAAACAAGTTTCTTCGAGTTCATATGTAATTATACGATGGTCATATCCAATAACTGTGGATTTTCGTAGTGATACGGAATGTTCCGGAGAAAAGCAAAGGGTAAAAGTAGGAGTGGCAATGAAGTATGCAACTTTGAAAATCCAAAAGCCAGTGTGTTTTAAGAAGGTTCGGTTAACTTGGTTCATGAGTTCTAGTCTAGGGTCGGGCCATGGTCGCTGCCAAAGAGAGAGAGAGAGAGAAAAGAAACACTCAGCGTGCACTCTAACCTAGATCAGAATAGTTAATCACTTTATTTAATCTGGATGGCTCCCACTGTTTTCTCGAATCCTCCCCCAAACCCAAAGGAGAATTAGTCGGGATTATCTAAAATCACCCGAGGAGTAAACCAACTCATCAGTGGGAATCGGGATCCAACTATCATCGCATGATAATTTGATGGAATCCACTCAAGTTATCATGCTCCAGAAGGTATGCGCATGCCTGAAAAGTTTTAATTTCTTTAGAAACCCCCGATGAATTTTACCCCATGCTCTTATGACCTTGACGAAGGTCAACAAATCATAAGTCACATGTAAAGTTCTACCCGTCATTGTCCAGGTTAATTTGAACCCACCCGTACTCGCCCTTGACTAAGGCCAATAAGGCTGTACCACTGTCCCAAACCAACACATCTATCTATGCAACAGAAAAGTAACAAATAGCTACCATACACTGTGCCTTGACTAAGGCCAACAAACATAGCATGAATACTAAGTGCTACCCGTCTGAAATGACGGAAGGCTACGAATAGTTTTTGGCGAAAATTTTTAAATGTAATGAACTTGATATCGTTGAAGGAACCGGATAGCTTTTTACAAATATATAGTGGAGAAAACCATTGCTAAATAGGCCACTCCCGGTGAAAGGATCTCGGCTCTTTCCTCGTGGAATGAGGTGCAAAATATTCCCACTGAATACCGTGATGCAAAGTAAAAAGGAATCGACTATAGTGAAGTTATTACCCTGACGCAAACTTCTGCCCAAGAGGTCACTCCCGGTGAGGGGATCTCGGATCTTGCCTCGTCGAATGAGGTGCTGGATATTCATAACCGAATATCGTTGTGCAAAACAGAAAAAACGTCCTTGTAATAACAGCTTTTGAAAATTGTCCCAACAATATCGAATAGGTTTGTTTTCCTTGCATTGATCTGAATCAACGCAGTCACATCAATTAATCACACCATAAAAGAACGAAAATATGATGTACGTATATACCATCCGCATTCACCACCGGGTACCGTGATCACCCGTTAAATTACTTAAGTGGGCCCAAGCCCAAGTCAAGACCAAGCATGGAAGAGGCCGGCTCCATGACAAAAATGATGCGATAAATTAGCCTAAATGTAATTTTTAGAAATAAATGTATGTAAAATGGGCAGAAAGCCAAAATTTTGTAAAACCCATGGCTTATGTGCAAAAAGAAATAAGCACATAAGGTATGGGGTAGCACAAATGCCATTTGGCAAAGCTCAAGAGGCTATATGTAAAGTGTGTAGCCTATAAGGCAACATGATAAAAAAATCAAAAGATAACTTTTTCTCCCTCTAAAAAAATTAGGGTTCTGTGCCTCCTTCTCTTTTCTCAAGGTTCTAAACCTTCTTCCTTTTTCTTAAATTAAATCAAGAGTTTCACTCTTCTTTCCCAAAAGAAATAGTTTTTCACCATGAAACCCACAAAGGGAAGCTCAGATCTCTCATCAAATCTCTAAAAGGGGAGATTTTTAAGTCTCGCCCTCTCTTTTTTTCCCAAGATCCAGCCAACGGAGAGGAGGAAGAAGGAGACCTATCTCCAAGAATCCCACTTTTGAAAGATCCAAGGCTCAAGGGAGAAGAAAGGGTCCCTTTCATCAGCTCCAAAAATCTCTTTGGAGTTTAACTCCACAAAAAAATAAAAAACAACAACAATAATAAATCCTTTTTTAGGAGTTTAACTCCAAAAGTCAATTGGGAGTACAACTCCCAGTGCAGGAGCCAAGCCTCCTTTGTCCTTTTTTAGGAGTTTAACTCCAAAAGTCAATTGGGAGTACAACTCCCAGTATAGGGGGCTAAGCCCCCTCTTTTCCTGCTAGCGCCCGCGTGCCAAGCACGCGAGGCGCTGGCGCCCATGTTTTCTTTGGACGCTATTTTTCTTTTTTTTATATACGCACACTCCACAACATTGTCCCCGTTAGAAAAAAAATTTCTAACGGGGCGCTGCCCCGCATCCCGTTAGGGAGCTGCAAGCTCCCTTGACCCCCAGCTCGCTATCCGGATAGCGAGACCCCCGTAAACTCTACATGGCCCACGATATACCCAAGACCCCTCAAAACACAACATACGCACACTGCACATTGAGTTCGCATAACCATTTTGACCCGTCAATCGGAGGTTCCTTCGCTCCAAAGGCGAGGGAAAATTAACAGCAGTTTAGTTCGCGGCTGCCGGAGATTCGGATCCCCACAATCAATAAACCTCTGCCTACCCTAGGCAGGGGTAATCTGTAATACGCCTAACAAGCGACACGTATTCCCATCTCAATAGGGTGACGAAAAACACCCTACAATCATCTCAAGTGAGATTTTTCTCTCATATAGGTCTTCCTTCAATTTCAATAATTGCCTTGAGGGCACCTATATCCAACAATCTCCCACTTGCGCTTAAGGCCAATTATTGCAGTATCTCATACCCAATTTCAGTACCAACAGTTTCGCAAACTGTGTTCGAGAACCAGCTTCAATGAATGGACTCGACATAGTGCATCTCTATATTTCTCCCTGAATATCAACTTCGCGGAGATCAAATATCTCCCGAACTGAGCGATACCTGCCTTAGTATTTTCCTGGACTTATGATGGGATCATGTTCATAAATGAATAATTATATCCAGCGAATTCATAAGCGGTATCCTTTTGCCGATTCACAATCAATATCCAGCACCGCGACTAGCTCAGTATCCCGCTTGGAACTCCTTCCAATATACTGCTCCTCATAAGAGGGTAAACTTGTAACTCGCGACAGACACATTGTCTTCCATGTTACCTGGGAAGCAAGAATCGGTAACCACCTCCTTCAGGAGGCTGCCATTACCAAACCAAGAACATCAAATGCTCTTCATTGCTACCCCATGTTTCTCCAGGATTAGACTGATATCCATATCCTATATGGAGAAACATATGTGATCACCATTGTTTTACCGATTTGTAGTATAGGAACATCACTTCCTATCATGAGTATGTCATCCACATACCATATGAGGAATCTGACAACATTCCCTACTACCTTCTTAAAAATACCAGATTCATTTCTCATTTTGATGAAGTCAAACGCTTTGACCGTATCATCGTAACATATGATCATTCTCCGCTATGCCTGCTTTATTTTGAAGATAGACTTAAGTAACATGCATGCTTACCGCTTCTTCTACTGACCAAGATAACCTTCTGGTAGAGTCATATACACGTACACTTCTAAATCCAATTTAGAAAGACGTTATAGTTATCCACATGCCAGACATCATAGTCATGAAAGAAAACATTGGCAAGTTTTATCCGTATGAACTTCAGCATAGACACTGAAATAATAGTTTCATTATAATCCACAACGGGTTTTTGATGAACACTTTTTACTACAAATCAAGCCTTATTAGATCACTACATTTCCATTTGTATCGATCTCGAAAGATCCACTTGCTCTTTATGGGTTTTACCCTTTCAGGAGCACCTAAAAAAGACAATACTTTGTTGCAGTGCATGGAGTCCAACTAGGATAAATTGGCACACAGCCATCAGTTGGAAGTCACCACTTCTTTTGGCCCACTGATATAGTAGGGTCATTATCACATGATGCAAACTTTCCTATCACCTTCAATGAGGAAACCATAGTACCTCTCAGGTGGCTGAGGTCACCAACCAAATCTGTGGATTAGGCTAAAAATTTTCAGAGTCAATTGAATTTTCAGATTCTACTAAATCTTCATAAACCGTTTGTGGTTCTGGAATCACTTTCAGTTCTACCATACTCCCACTAATTTCTTTTGTAAGAAATTATTTTTCTAAAAAGGTGGCGTGTCAAGAACAAAACTGTTGGAGATAGTGCCCTCAGAGTCAATTATTGGATCACAGGCACGTGATTGCAATGATTGAGGGAGGACCTATCCCAGTAGAACAGTCTTACTCGAGATGATAGTATGCTATCTGGTTTATCTTTATCATCGTGTACTGCTTTAGGTGACCTGATATGTCGCTATTACACGTTGATAGAGCCCCTAGGATTCTTGCTTGACGACCAGCAGTATGATGGCGATCATATACGTGGGAGCTGGTAGTCTATAAGCACATCCTTAAAAGGTCCCTAGTCGTAGGAGTTTCGAGACAGGGCATCGATACTCCATTAGTAGACTAGTGTATACAGTCGAGACCCCGACGAGGGGCGGTGGCCGGTCTCACAAGCCACTGGTGTCAGTTGGTTCACCTAAGATGTATACAGGTGCTCATTGGGTTATGAGTACACCGGACAGGACTCGCCGGGAACCTGCTAGTTGGTCTTATACCAGATGTCAGATAGCAGTTCCCAGGTGACATGTGTACAGGTTAGTTCATCGACCTGAGGATCGTCATTTGCCTCGTGTGAGTTCCCACTGTGCTTTGATTACTACCCTACCACGGCTCAAAGGAGTCGTGCAAACAGGTTTTAGTTGGGTGCAGTCCCGAGCCACATGGAGGCAGTGAGCGGATCTGCAGGGGTTCGTCTCTCCCGGTATTGGGGGTGAGGTCGCGCTGTGTCTAGGAGAGCCATTACGCAAAGCCCTCGGCCGAGGCAGGAGATTTACTGGTAGGTATTCCAGTAGTATCTCAGGGCGTTCTGGGCTACGCTCCGACACGACTTGTACCGCTTTTGGGGGTCTGACTTTTACCAACCCCCTAGGCCCGCCATGCGATACTCATAGACGAACGGACCGGACTGTACGGATATTGTCACTGACAGGCTCAGTTGGGTGTCGGGGTGAGCTTCCTCATCGACGTCCCTTTTGGTCAATAGCTGGTGGCCCGTCACGTATTGGCTTATACCTCTGACGTGCCAGTGGTTAAATCCACAGCCATAGTATTGACGAGTCTTTAGAGTCCACCACACTTACAGTTACTCAAGCTTTCGGGCGAAACGCTGTAGAGGCCGTATGGAGATATGGCAGGGTCCGATCAGATACGTGCGGTATTGCACGGATCAGGATCGGACAGTTTTGTACTAGTGGCCGTATAGTAATATGGCAGGGTTTGATCTGATACGTGCGGTATTGCACGGATCAGGATCGAACGGATTTTACTAGCCGGCTTTGGTTTAAGCCGGTACTAGTTTAGTACAGTGTAGATTTTGTCTCATTGCATCTGTATCCGGTCGGAATACAGATGCGGGTGTGTATGCACAGTGTCGGGGTTTTCCTGTAATTTATTACGGGACCAGTTTTCTGGAGTTGCCAGTTTGCATTCCGTTCCGGCCGGTTTTCCTTTGTTCTTTTCCGGCCGGACTTTTCCGATGGAGGGGGTAATTTGCAGTTTTGCAAATTACACTTTGTGGAGGGGTTTTATGCAATTGTGTTGATTATGATAGCTTCATATCTTTTTACACCATCACTTGCTTTATTGGTGCATTTATGAGATAGGAATGGGTTAAAGTAATAAGCATGGTTGTATGTTTATTGGTCTCTTGATGTGGTCACCTCCTCTCTCCTTCCTACCATCACCTCCCTTCATACTACATATTGTTTCTCCCTCCACCATTCCAAATGGAGATGGCCGGCCACTTGAGTGAGGGGATGAGAGAAAATTTCTTTTTGGCATGACACATTTTTCTTCATCTCATATCTTCATGCAAGGAAAAATGAAAGCACCATATATATTTTCCTTGTTCTCATTCCTCCATCCAAAGGCAATAAACCCCAAAGTGAGACTATGATTCTACACTACGCTTCCTACAGCATTTCTTGAGCATGTCGAGTTGCCGGCTTCATGCTCGAGTTGCCTCGGTATTGAGGCGGGAGCCCGTAAAAGACGAAGGCGATGTGGTGCCCTTTCCGGCGAGGAGGCGACGATGTGAAGGCAAGACTTTCCGCGGGAGATCGGGACGATGAAGAGAAGACCGGAGGACTCGGATCACTCGGTATACTTTTCTTCCCATCTCTAGATAGCTAGTATAGGTTAATGGTTATCGATCCGGGTTTTCTTTGTCCGCGGTAGCGCCGGTTTCCGAGCAAGGAAAAATTCTGATTCCGCAATTTGGCCTCGAGTAAGACGGCCGGGGCGCTGCCGTGGCGCAACATGGTATCAGAGCCACGCCATTAACCTTACCTAGCTTTTGTGTAATGTGTTTTACGTTTCCGATCGAACAAAATCCCGAAAACACGTATTTCATGTACATCAGTTTTCTGTCGATTTTTTCCGGGCTCTAAAAATTTTTCAAGTTGTTTCAGAATGATGTATAGGACATTATAAGAGATCTGCAAAAATTTGGAATCGTGAACAGTAAGAATCGCCGCGGAAGCGCGGCCAAAGCCATGCTTTGGCCGCTCTTCCGCCGCGGGTTAGACTGTTCAGTCACCCAAATTTTTGTAGTATGTTTCTGTGTTGAAAATGTGGTTTCTGGAATGTTAAGTTTGGGCCCAGAATTTCTGTGACTGCTACAGTTTTGATTGGGGGCCCACTTGTTAATTGTTTGATTGATCGGAAAATTTTAAACACATTATTTCACAGTATTTACATTATATCTGCGACCGTGAATGTCACTCGATCGGTAAATCCGGTCTGACTGCTATAGCCCGGTTAGACGGATTTGCGAACGTGACTTTCACGTTGATGTTCTATGTTTATGCTGTGATGTTGCGGATCGGTCGTGGGGGATAGCCTGGATGCAATGCTAGTACAGTTTTGTTGTATTATGTACATTTGATATTGCGGGGCGAGCGTCCGACATGTGGACTGCCGTCACTGCCTGTTTGTATTATTCTTTTGGGGCACGACCTGGTTGCGGTCGATGTACCCGGTGTATGTATATTTTACTTTCTGTACTAGGGTTGCCCCGCGGTGGGGTGCACGGATAGCCGGGTTCTGGAGGGCAACGGGCCCGCATCTCAGGGCATTGAGACGGAGGGGGCTTCAGTCCAGGATTGGCGGGCTATTCGCCGCACTCGTAGGGGGTACAGGTTGACCCAGGAGGGGTGCCCAAGTTGCCGGATTCCGTGAAGTGCTGGGTGGTCCATTCACGGTACTGAAGGGGGCTGCCTCGCTTCAGGTTTTGGCGGGTGACTTGCCGCGCCCGTAGGGGTCTAGGATTTCATTGCACAGGCTATCCACACGACCAGGGGAACGTCGGGTTTCAGCAGCGGCTCTGTGAAACCCGGGGCTTCCAGATATCTGTATTGTTCTGTGATGCTGTACATTTCTGTAATGTTGCATTTTATTCACGCCTTGAGCGAAATACTATATATTGGTATATATATTAGTAGATGTTGTATATGTTTTTCATCCGCGCTAGTCCAGTCCCCGCTCTGCCGTTAGTTAGCTAACCTAACGGGTGATGACGGGACCCAGTGGCAAATGCGGATGGCATATACGTACGTCAGTATATTTTCGTTCTTTGTGGTGTGATCAATTGATGGGACTGCATTGATTCGGATCAATGCAAGTTTAAACAAACCTATTCTGATGTTGTTGGAACATTTTTTAAAAAGCTGTTATTGCAAGGACGTTCACTTTTGTTTTGCATCGTGGTATTCATTTGGAATATCCTGCTCCTCAGTCGACGAGGCAAGGGCCGAGATCCCTTCACCGGGAGTGACCCCTTGGACAGAAGTTTGCGTCAGGGCATTAACTTCACTATAGCCGATTACTTTTGCTTTGCATCGAGGTATTCAGTTGGAATATCCTGCACCTCATTCTACGGGGAAAGAGCCGAGATCCCTTCACCGGGAGTGACCTCTTTAGTAAAGGTTTTCGTCACTATATTTTCTAAAAAGTTATCCAGTTCCTTCAACGATATCAAGTTCATTACGTTAAAGGTTTTTCGCCAAAAACCATTCGTAGCCCTCCGTCATTTCAGATTAGTATTACTTAGTATTCGTGCTGCGTTTGTCGTGCATTGCCGTGGCGTAGTGTTCGGTAGCTATGTAATATTTTTCTGTCACAAGGATAAGTGGATTGGTTAGGACAGTCGTGCGGTCTTGTTGGCATTGTCAAGGACTCGTACGGGTGGGTTTAATGCAATCAAGATAATGACGGGTAGAACTTGACTAGGACTCTTTGATTTGTTGGCATTGTCAAGGTCACTTGGGTCCTAGGGGTAAAAACAAACATCGGGAGTTTCAAAAGAACTGAAACTTGCCAGGCATGCGCATACCTTCTGGAGTGTGGTGACTTGAGTGGATTCCGTCAAGTTATCATGCGATGATAGTTGGATCCCGATTCCCACTGATGAGTTGGTTTACTCCTCGGGTGATCCCGACTAATTCTTCTTTCAGGTTTGGAGGAGAATTTGAGGTACAGTGGGAGGTTTCCAGATTAGACAAAGTGGTAACCATTCTGATCTAGGTTAGAGTGCACGCTGAGTGTTTCTTTTCTCTCTCTCTGGCAGCGACCATTGACCCGACCCTGGACTATGACTCAGTGACCAAGTTGACCGAACCTTCTTAACACTGGCTTTTGGATTGTCAGAGTTGCAGACCTCATTGCCACTCCTACTTTTACCCTTTTCTCCAGGGCACCCCGTATTACCGCGAACGTCCACTTCCATTGGACAAAACCATCGTATGGTTAGATACGAACTCGAAGGACTTCGAGGATGGTTTCTGGTTCTGGAGAAAACGGATAGGACTATTCAGTTGTCTTTTCTTTTCACCTTCTCTCAGGTTGCGAGTACTCCTTGGTTTAGGAGTAGTACACCTATTACGCAAATTGGATAGTCTTCTTCCAAACCTTAGGCTGGTGCCGAACAGTGGGGAATGAAGAAAACCAATTAGCATAACGATGGTGTACAGAAGGTATTGAGTTAAGACAAAGAAAGGGATTAGTAAGAGGGCAAAGTAAATTGCGACTGATATTCACGACCAAACCAAGTATTTTCTTCGCCAATCCTAAATCACCTTTGTATTTCTCCTGGACACTCCGTATCACTACGAAGATCCACAGTTTATTGGATACTCCATCGTATGGTTATATACGAACTCGAAAGGAACTTGTTCCAGTTCGGGGATGGATTCTGGTTCAGGAGAAATAGGAATAAAGTACATTCAGGTGTCTTTTATCTTCACCTTCTCTCGCATTGCGAGTGCTCCTAGGATTAGGACAGTACACCCTTTATGCTTATTGGATAGTCTTCTTCCAAACCATAGGCTGGTGCCGAACGGTAGGGAAGGAAGAAAACCAATTGGCCTAAAGGGGTGTGCAGACGGTAATGACTAAAGACATATAAAGGGATTTGGACAGGTGGCAAAGAATTATACGGTTATAGTTGTGAATCTGGATAATGGTAGAGGCATTACTAGGAATACCATAATACCCCACAGAAACATTACAATGTTTCAGTTTCACTGTGTACTGTTAAAAGAAAACTGATTTCCCGATTAGACACTTATTCCAGGGTATGTATTTACCAGGTATGATTCTCACATCTGTATGGTTTTACAGATGATGAGTGGGAGTAAGTTATTGGGAATTGGGTGATCATCCTCATTATATCGGGATTCGTTGTAATCGGTGATATTTGAGGAAGTCACCTGGGTTGTTTGCCGGTCGGCAATTATTTGGTTTTGAATATCCGCGGTTATGCACCAATTTCAAATTGATATATCTGTACGTCTATTTTCATAGAGTGAGATATGCCTTTTTGATATTATGTCGATGACATTTACCTATATCAGTGGATGGTTAGGTAAGGAGCATTAAACAGCGGTGTAATTCTTCTTAACCATAAGTACAGTTTTCGACCTACGACACACAGTGAAAGAGTTATTAGACTCAGCGGACTTATACAGAGTATTGTATGTTGTCCAGTGTCCATCAGGACAGAGGGGTTGGTCCTCGTACTATATTCGGTTTACTTATGACTTCTCTAGATTTTAGACAGCTGTTTCGTGGAAACACAGGGTCTAAGTTTTGAGGAGTTATAGGTATTTGAATAGAGTAGAGAACCAGGTGTAGCAAGTATCGGGATTCTTCAAAGAGATCGAAGATGTAGATACTTTTGTATGGTATTCAGTTGATAGTAATGATGAAGATAGATTGCTTCTCTTTCAGGATACTCATAATTGGAAGCGTTCCTAAGTTGAGTAACGCTGATCGGCCTCTCTCCATTTAGTTGACATGCACTGGAGACAGTTGCATGATTTGAATCTGGTTCAATTGAATCAGTGCCTCTGGTTCTATATTGGATATAGAACAGTTCATATCTTAACGATGTTAAGGTACGGGGAGTTGTCCGGCTTATGCTTAAAACCAGACTCCGGATAACTCAAGGCACGTTTCTGTAATGGATGTTTGTGGGTTGACCCAGGCTATGACGAGGGTTGATTTTCTACCATCTGGCAGATCAATAGAAATATTGTTCTAGACTCGCCACAGTTTTATTAAAAATGGATTTTTTCAAAAACAGAAGTGGGAGTATGGTAGAACTGGAAGTGATTCCAGAACCGCAAACGATTACTGAAGATTTGATAAGGAACCTAAAGATTCAATCTGATTTGACATTCCATTGGCCACTCCGCAGATAAGGTGGGTAACTTCAGGCACCCGAGAGGTACTCCGGTAGCCTCAAGGACGGTGACAGGGAAGTTCTTGTTTACCCACACTTGCCATTGTTGTTGTTCCAGGCTGCGAGACCCGGCAGGAGGATGAGTATAGCGTCGTTCTAAACTAGCTTTGGAAGTGCACGTCTATATGACTCTGGCAGAGGGTTGTCGTAGTCAGTGGGAGCAGCGGAAGCATTGGTGGACATCAGGCTTATGTCTATTTATAGACTAAAGCAGATATAGCGGAGTAAGATCATCTGTTTCTGATGTGACAGTCATGGGTTTGACGTCATCAGAATAGGGGATGGATCTGTTGAGAAGGTAGTAGGAAATGATATTCCTATACTACGATCGGTTATACTTTGGTCGTCACACAGTGTTTTCTCCACATGGGACTTGGACATTATATCAGACATACTGGTTACTAGATCTATGGTTTTAGATCTAGATTTGGGTGGTTTCCCAATCAGGGTACCTTGACAGCATTCTATGAGTATTTAGAATGGACGACTCCTGGCATGGTAGTGTACCTGCAGATAATGGAGTCACCCTCTCTAAAGGTGTCTTATGGACTAAAGGGGAGAGGGATACGCATGATTGACAGATCACTTGCTTAAGCAATTGAGTCAATCATGAGATGTCAAGTACCACACCAGATGTTGTTCTTGCAGTAGGTGCAATAAGTTGATATTGATCCAATCCTGGAGGAACAGTGGGAAGCAGTTTTAGAACATAAGTGAATGTTCTAGGGATATGATAACGGCTGTCTCCTTTAGGAGACGGTTATCACTCCAGGCTTCCAAGGTGACATGGACGACAAGGAGGTTGTCAGAGTTATAGTTCTCCCTCTGACGAGGGGCAGTATTTTGGACAGGTGGTCCAAGGCAATACTGAGGGAGGCATGGCGCAGGATACTGATTAAGTTCAGTTAACGATACAGTCTAAGAAGTTTGGATTTGGAGTTCATTTATGAACTAGGTCCCATCAGACATCCAGACGTTCCAAGACAGGTATTGCTCATTTCGGGAGATGGCTTTCTCCGCGAACTTGAGATATAGAGAGACATAGAAAGAAACATCACAGCGGATCCACTCACTGAGGCTATTCCTCGAACGCAATAGTTTCGCAAACAGGTTTTGTGAGACTGACTAGTAGAGGAGTTGGGTGTTCGGTATCACACGGGCTGTGAGTATGCGACATCGCAATAATTAGCCTTGAGTGCAAGTGGGAGATTGTTGGAGATAGTGCCCTCAGAGTCAATTATTGGATCACAGGCACGTGATTGCAATGATTGAGGGAGGACCTATCCCAGTAGAACAGTCTTACTCGAGATGATAGTATGCTATCTGGTTTATCTTTATCATCGTGTACTGCTTTAGGTGACCTGATATGTCGCTATTACACGTTGATAGAGCCCCTAGGATTCTTGCTTGACGACCAGCAGTATGATGGCGATCATATACGTGGGAGCTGGTAGTCTATAAGCACATCCTTAAAAGGTCCCTAGTCGTAGGAGTTTCGAGACAGGGCATCGATACTCCATTAGTAGACTAGTGTATACAGTCGAGACCCCGACGAGGGGCGGTGGCCGGTCTCACAAGCCACTGGTGTCAGTTGGTTCACCTAAGATGTATACAGGTGCTCATTGGGTTATGAGTACACCGGACAGGACTCGCCGGGAACCTGCTAGTTGGTCTTATACCAGATGTCAGATAGCAGTTCCCAGGTGACATGTGTACAGGTTAGTTCATCGACCTGAGGATCGTCATTTGCCTCGTGTGAGTTCCCACTGTGCTTTGATTACTACCCTACCACGGCTCAAAGGAGTCGTGCAAACAGGTTTTAGTTGGGTGCAGTCCCGAGCCACATGGAGGCAGTGAGCGGATCTGCAGGGGTTCGTCTCTCCCGGTATTGGGGGTGAGGTCGCGCTGTGTCTAGGAGAGCCATTACGCAAAGCCCTCGGCCGAGGCAGGAGATTTACTGGTAGGTATTCCAGTAGTATCTCAGGGCGTTCTGGGCTACGCTCCGACACGACTTGTACCGCTTTTGGGGGTCTGACTTTTACCAACCCCCTAGGCCCGCCATGCGATACTCATAGACGAACGGACCGGACTGTACGGATATTGTCACTGACAGGCTCAGTTGGGTGTCGGGGTGAGCTTCCTCATCGACGTCCCTTTTGGTCAATAGCTGGTGGCCCGTCACGTATTGGCTTATACCTCTGACGTGCCAGTGGTTAAATCCACAGCCATAGTATTGACGAGTCTTTAGAGTCCACCACACTTACAGTTACTCAAGCTTTCGGGCGAAACGCTGTAGAGGCCGTATGGAGATATGGCAGGGTCCGATCAGATACGTGCGGTATTGCACGGATCAGGATCGGACAGTTTTGTACTAGTGGCCGTATAGTAATATGGCAGGGTTTGATCTGATACGTGCGGTATTGCACGGATCAGGATCGAACGGATTTTACTAGCCGGCTTTGGTTTAAGCCGGTACTAGTTTAGTACAGTGTAGATTTTGTCTCATTGCATCTGTATCCGGTCGGAATACAGATGCGGGTGTGTATGCACAGTGTCGGGGTTTTCCTGTAATTTATTACGGGACCAGTTTTCTGGAGTTGCCAGTTTGCATTCCGTTCCGGCCGGTTTTCCTTTGTTCTTTTCCGGCCGGACTTTTCCGATGGAGGGGGTAATTTGCAGTTTTGCAAATTACACTTTGTGGAGGGGTTTTATGCAATTGTGTTGATTATGATAGCTTCATATCTTTTTACACCATCACTTGCTTTATTGGTGCATTTATGAGATAGGAATGGGTTAAAGTAATAAGCATGGTTGTATGTTTATTGGTCTCTTGATGTGGTCACCTCCTCTCTCCTTCCTACCATCACCTCCCTTCATACTACATATTGTTTCTCCCTCCACCATTCCAAATGGAGATGGCCGGCCACTTGAGTGAGGGGATGAGAGAAAATTTCTTTTTGGCATGACACATTTTTCTTCATCTCATATCTTCATGCAAGGAAAAATGAAAGCACCATATATATTTTCCTTGTTCTCATTCCTCCATCCAAAGGCAATAAACCCCAAAGTGAGACTATGATTCTACACTACGCTTCCTACAGCATTTCTTGAGCATGTCGAGTTGCCGGCTTCATGCTCGAGTTGCCTCGGTATTGAGGCGGGAGCCCGTAAAAGACGAAGGCGATGTGGTGCCCTTTCCGGCGAGGAGGCGACGATGTGAAGGCAAGACTTTCCGCGGGAGATCGGGACGATGAAGAGAAGACCGGAGGACTCGGATCACTCGGTATACTTTTCTTCCTATCTCTAGATAGCTAGTATAGGTTAATGGTTATCGATCCGGGTTTTCTTTGTCCGCGGTAGCGCCGGTTTCCGAGCAAGGAAAAATTCTGATTCCGCAATTTGGCCTCGAGTAAGACGGCCGGGGCGCTGCCGTGGCGCAACAAAAACAACTTTTGATTCCGAGAATAGTAGAAAGTTAAACCCTCATCAATGCCTGGGATAACCCACAAACTGTGATTACTGAGACGTTCTTAGAGTTAATCCGGATTCTGGTTTTAAGTATAAGCTGGAAAACTCAACATCTTAACAATCTAAAGATGATGACCCATTCTACATCAAATATAGAATCTGAGGCACATATTTAGGTGGAACCAGTATCAATTGATATGCATCTATTTCTAGTGCATCTCTTAATCGAAAAAGGAGATTCAACATTACTCATCATGAAGCACAACCACAAATGAGCAATCCGAGAGAGAATCAAATTCTCGATTACTACGGAATACCTAGTATAAGTATCCACATCTTCGAACATTTCAAAGAATCATGATACTTTCAGCAATAGGTTCTCTACTTTATTCATATATCTTATGAACTTCTCAAATTCTTTAGACTTTGCGTTTCAACAAGAATGCGTGTCTAAAACCAGAGAACTCATAATAAAATAGAACGAAATATGAGTACCAATCCCTTATCCATGTGGACATTGGATAATATACATCATTATGTTTAAGTCCTATGAGTTCACTAACTCATACTCTGTGTGTTATAATATGAAAACTGTATTTTGGTTAAGAATGTACATCCTGTTTTTCAATGCACCTTACCCAATTATTAAATGATAAAGGCAAATGTTCATAACATAATTTTTGAAAATTTATATCTCACTTTATCAAATAAGAGACAGATATATCAGTTTTTAAAAGTTGGTGCATAAAAACATATATGCAAAACCAAAAGATTGCTGAAAGACAAAAATAGGTGATTTCCCCAATAGCAACAATTGCTCCGATATCCAACATTGAGGATCAAATCTCATTTTCCAATAATCTAATCCTTCTCGGTATCTGTAACAACTTACAGAGGTAGGATGTTCATCCGGTATCTATATACCCAGGATTCAGAATTAATTGAAAAACAGTTTTTGATTACAATCACATAGAATCCATGAAACATCAAAATGTTTTAAGGGGTGGCCGGGTATTCCAAATAATGTCTCTTTCATTGCCCAAAGTCATAACAGTAGTTGCATTTTCCTTTTGGCTCACTTCGTCCCCTATTGTTATCTCTCTTTATTACCTTATCTATACCTAAGTTATGCTAGTTGGTTTTCTTCTTATCCTTCCTTTCAGCTCCAGCATCGGAATTGGAAGAAGACTATATAACAAGCATAACTGGTATATTCTACTTATTTAAGGAGCTCTCAAATTTGAGATAAGGTAGAGAGGAGAGACAATTGAATTGTATCATATACAATTCACTTTCTTCAGAACCAGTGGCCATCCTCGATCGAAACACTTTCTCCGAGTTCGTATATAACTATACGATGACCTTCTAATCAATATGGATCTTTGTATCGAATACAGAGTGTTCTGAAGGAAGCAAAAAGGAAAGTAGGAGGGGTAAGGACATATGAGAGTATGTCGTGAAATAGGGCAATCATGATATTCCAAAGCCGTTGATTGTAAAAAGGTTCTATTAACTTGGTTTACGAGTTTTTAGTTTACGGTCTGACTAAGGTCGCTGCCAGAGAGAGAGAGAAAATAAACACTCGTCATGCACTCTATCTTAGATTAGATTGGTATATTTATCTAATCAGGATATCTCCCACTGTACCGTCGAATCCTCCTTCAAACCCTAAAAGGAGAATTAGCCGTGATCATATCCTGAGAGTAACTATTACTCACAGTCGGAATTGGGATCCAAGCTATCATGGAGTGGTAACCTTGACGGGGTCAACAAGTTACCCCATACCATAGTAGGCAAGAAATCTCATTACAAGTTTCAACACTTGAAACACCCGATATTGGTTTTTACCCTAACGGCTTATGACCTTAACTATGGTCAACAAATTATAAGTCGCTAGCCAAGTTCAATCCATCATTTCGTGATTAATTTAGATCCATCCGCATGACCCTTAACTATGGTGAACAAAGTCGTACGACTGTCCTAACCAATCGCATCATATGGTAACAGGAAGACATCACTTAGCTACCGTACACTACGCTTCAGCGAGGTTGACAAACGTAGCACAAATACTAAGTACTTTACTTCCTAAAATGACAGAGGCCTATGGTTGGTTTTGAAAAAACCCTTTAACATAATGAACTTGATCTCATCGTAGGAATCGAGTGGTTTTACAAATTTGTAGTTACGTAGACTATTATTTAAGTGTGAATTCCCCGTGAAGAGATCAGGGCTCTTACCTCATTGAATGAGGTGCAGGATATTCCTAACTGAATAACTCGATGCAAAGCAAAAGACTACGGCTATACAATATGCAAATTTATACCAACACAATATTTTACCAAAAAGGTCACTCTCTATGAAGGGATCTAGGCTCTTTCCTCGTAGGATGAGGTGCAGAATATTCCTAACCAAATATCTCCGTGCAAAGCAAAAAATTCGACTATAACACCATAATATCTAATATTTGGTTTCTATAACGTGTTTTAAGTTTATAATCTTTGCATTAATCCGAACTAATGCATTCCCATCAAATAGATAACCGCATTACCTAGAATCCCCTCACACTATTACAGATAAAGCATGATATGGAAAGAAAAATAGAATGCACATATACACCATCCGCATTCACCATGGGGCCCCGGGTCTTCACTGTAAGGTTACTTAACTTATGGCATGACGAGGGCAGGGCTAGCGCGGGTACAAAACGTGTGTGTGTGTGCGCGCGCGCTCGCGCACACACACAATATATCATATATATCAATATATCATCATATAAAACATCGCTGGCAAATAATCATCATTACAGCTAAGTGATAAATATCATCACATGCAGGTAAACATATTACAAGCAAATAATGAACATTACAAAATAGGAATGGTCAGATCACCTAGGAATCCTGCTTTTCATTCGAACCACAAACGAAATGCGACATTCTCCAGTCACATGAACAACCCGTGCGCAGCCAAAAGCAGACCTCTATGAGTGCGGTAAGTTACCAGACAACCCAAGAAACAAGGCAACCCAACATCATCATCATGAGGGGACCACTCGAAACTTTCTCAAATCTTTTGACTTGAGCACTCCTCCGCGAGTCAATCCTATACCTCCTGCAAGCACGGCAAGCAACCCGCCAATTCTAGACTCGAGCAACCTGATCTCAACTCCTTGAGATGACCATCGGCTGCAATCTAGAATTCGGTTACTCGTGCGCTTCTCCACAGGGTAATTCTAAACCTGTATTATACAACAGCGATAACGATCGCAACCTGATCGTGTCCCGACAAATAATAATAATATATCGCGGTGACGATGACTAGAAGTCGGTCGCTCATCCCGAAAAAGAATATACATATAGCAGAAACGGCGGCCACAAGTTGGAGCTCGTCCCGAACAAATAAATATACAAGATTTCTATAAGCATGAATGGAAATAACACTTATCACAACACCACACTTCCGCATAGGGGATATTCATTTCACGACAATCCAACACATTCCAACAATGCTATATATCAACATATATCAACAACATTCACAATAACAAATGCACAACAACATCTAATTGATCACATAGAAATTAGGCGACGTTTACCAACGCATATCCTTATTGTATTCGTATTCGAGCCGACTAAATCAAACACTTTGATTTAGTCGATTCAAACTATGACATTAGAATTCATAAACCGCAAGATCGCTAACTTGAAATTTCAAAAACTGAATTTCAAGTTCATCCCAGCAATGAAAATCCTCATATTTTTGTGCGAAATCGAACCTGATAACCTCATAAAACACCACATAATAAGAGACTTCGTTCGGCCCCGAAATAGGGCCGAATCAGGGGCGGGATCAGCCTCATATCAGGGATGAATCAGCCCCAAATTGTGGCTGATCCGGCCCCCGATGCGGGGCTGAATCGGCCTCGGTTCGGCCCCGAATCGGGGCCAAATCGAGCTCAAATTGGGTGGGTTCAGGTTATCGTGAGCCTACTCTAAACTCTTAGTCCGAACCAAGAATCTGGTAGCTCCGTCACAAGCAAAAAATGAGAGCTTTTCATGCAAATATTTAAAACTAGTTTTGAAAATTTTCGGTTTCATGAATTCCAATGTCACCAAAATAAGTTGTAGTCTTTTGGTATGGTTCTGATACCACTGTTGGGTTGCTATGCTTCTTTAGTAGGGTTCAAAGCGTGGTGAAAGCGGTAATTTAAAAAATCTAGAGAGCTATAGCAAACCCAAACCAAAAATCAAACCAAACTACTAAACTTGTCACTAAACCAGTAAGTTAAAAAATAGAGTTTAGAGGGCTATAACCTTTGTAGCATGTTAGCCACCTCTCTTTAGACTCCGGCTAGTCTCCACAAAGCCCGGAACAAGCTTGCTTGATGATCTCCTCGCCGAAGATGATCCACCTTGAGATAACTCCAACACAAGCTCTAGCTTCAAATTGATCTCATTAAAATGAAGCAACCTACTAATTAAACTTGGTAAGAATGATTAGTAGAAGAAATAGAATAATTAGCTCACATAATTTTTCTCTTTTCTTTTCCATTCTTCACTTGAAGAAAAATTAAGAGGAGGAAGAAGAAGTATGAAGGAGATGAGAGTAATCAATAAGATAAGCATGGAAAGTATATGAACTAGAAACAAAAATGAGTTATTAAAATAATCATCTCAAGACTTCTACAACCATGATTCATTCTCATTTCTTTCGTATAATTCTTATACTCCCACCATCCATGTATCAATATGCATGTCTCTTTATTTATATCAAATATAAATATTAATTTAAAGAGAAAAAAAATAATTAAGTGAGTATGATATTAGTTAATATATAAATATATCATTATATAAATATACATTTAATTATTAAATCAACATTTGATTTAATAATCCAATAATATCATAGATATACCGGCTAATATCAATATACACCCGATTAACATACGCGTATCAAATACACGTCTTTAATTGAACTACTGCACGTATCCCTGTACGTGCCCTATATCATTTTGCATTTGCTGAGAAAATTCTGTGTGGGACTCTAAAGACTCGACAATACACTGGCAGTAGATTAGAATCATATTCATAGCCGACAAGTACGTCAGCGGTACTAGCTGCACATAACGACTACCCAGCTATTGAATGAATGAAGGTCAACGAGTAAGCTCATCTGAACCCTGCAAAATCTATCAGTGATGTTACCGTACAGTCCAGTCTCTTCGTCTAAGAGTATCGCATATCGGGTCTAGGGTTTGGAATTTGTCAGACCCTAATAACTCAATAAGTCGTACGACAGAGGACTCATAACCAACTGGAGATGCAACTAATAAAACTTATTAGTTTATCTCCACTCCGTTGGCCATCGACATGTGGTTGTAGTCATGTCATGCACAGCGCGACATCAACTCCCTATACCGGGAGTGAAAAATCCCTTCGATCACTCACTGCCTCCACGTGGTTCAAAACTATACCCAACAAAAACCTGTTTGCACGACTCCTTTGAGATGTGGTAGGGTAGAAGTCAAAGTATAGTGGAAACACACATTAGACACTATGGCGATCTCTGGTCCTAAGGACTACCCTGTACCCATGTCACAAGAGAATTGCTACGCGACATTGGTATATTACCAACTAGGAGTTCTCGGTGCATCTGTCTAGTGTAACTCACCCAATGAGTACCTGTATACAATTCTTGATGTCAAACACCAATAGCTGTAGTATCAGCTATCGCCCTCCAACCAGGCAGGAAACGTACACACTAGTCTAAACTGGAGTACCGATGCCCAGTTTCGATAGTTCTACGGCTAGGGACATTTAAGGATGTGCTTTTTGTAAGTCCACGGTAGCGCTCCGGCCGTCTACAGACGCCAAATGCGGAACAAAAACTTTTTAACTGGCGCTATCGTATACTTTAACCCGGATCTGCCATTATTGCTAAAGAAAAAAACTGTATAGAGAGTAGAAAGGTTATACCGAACGATCCGAGTCCTTCGTTCTTTAACCATCATCCACGCTCCGTTGCGGCTGCTCCGATCTCGTCGATCTCCGATCTGCTCGTCCAGGTGGCACCACGTCAACGATTCTTTAAATGGGCTCCCGCCTCTGACTCGAGGCAACTCGGTCGTCAAGTTTGCTAAAAGAGACGACCAAGAATGATGTAGAGAATGGGTAGAATACTTTGTCTCTTTACGTCCAAGGCTATGGACGAACGGTTAATGAGGTTGCCACTCGAATCGGGTGATGGAATGAAATGAGCTATGAAATTTCCATGCACCCCAAAACTATCATAATCTTTTTCCAAATGAATTATCAAGTGTGTGTGAGAGAGGAGAGGGGCCGGCCACATATATGTAGAGGAGGGGTGAGTGTAGGATGAGGGAGTGGTGATCACAACAAAATATCTAGTGTGAACACAAAGTGTGAACACAATAAATGAAAAGGATGAATCACTTAATCTAGTCACCTTGCATTAATTGAATCATTAATGCAACCATGAGTCACTAATCCTTGTCACCACCTTCTAGATGCTTCTAGAAACTTCCACACTCATCAAAGAAAAGATAAATCCGTATTTAACCAAATGATAAATACGGTTGATAGAAAACTGGAAACTGGCAACATCCAAAAGCGATCCCGAAACGAATTTCAGGATAACCCCGTAACTGTATAAATATACCCGCATTTGTATTACGACTGAATACAAATGCAACTGAGACAAAGATATTATATCTCCTCAATATAATACTCGGATCCGGCTTAAACCAAAGCCCACCAGTAACATCAGCCTGAAATATGACACGTGCGTAAACACACGTGCATTTTCTGAACCCTGCCATAAAACCATACGACCTCTACAACGTTTCGTCCGAACTTGGGAAACTGTCTGTGGGGGACTCTAATGACTCGTCAGTACCCTGGCAGTGGGTTTAACCACAAACCGTCAGCGGCACTAGCTATGCGTAACGACTGCCCATGGACTGACCTCAAGGGAGGCCGATGAGCGAACTCATCCGGAAACCCTACCGAGCCTAACAGTGACAATGTATATACAGTCCGGTCCGTTTGTCTATGAGTATCGCATATCTGCCTTGGGGGCTAGTAACGTCAGACCCCCAATAGCAGTATAAGTCGTGTCGGAGTGTAGCCCAAAAACACCCTGAGATACTGCTGGAGTACCTACCAGTAAATCTCCTGCCACGGCCGTGGGCTTTGTGTAATGGCTCTCCTAGATCACAGCACGATCTCACCCCCAATACCGGGAGAGACGAATCCCCTGCCGATCCGCTCACGTGCCTCCATGTGGCTCGGGACTGTACCCAAAAACTATCTGTTTGCACGACTCCTTTGAGCCGTGGTAGGGTAGAAATCAAAGAACAGTGGGAACTCACACGAGACAAATGACGACCTCAGGTCGATGAACTAACCTGTACACATTTCACCAGGGAACTGCTATCTGACGATATGTATAATACCAACTAGCAGGTTCCCGGCGAGTCCTGTCCGGTGTACTCATAACCTAATGAGCACCTTATACATCTTAGGTGATCCAACTGACACCAGTGGCTTGTGAGACCGGCCACCGCCCTTCGTCGGGGTCTCGACTGTATACACTAGTCTACTCCGGAGTATCGATACCCTATCTCGAAACTCCCACGACTAGGGACCTCAATTAAGGATATGCATATAAACCACCCAACTCTCACGTATATGATCGCCATCATACTGTTGGCAGTAAAGCAAGATCCTAAGGGCTCTATCAAAGTGTAACATGTAATCAGTCAGCTGAACATGTACACGACTGATAAAGGCAAACCAGATAGCATACTATCATCTCGAGTAAGACTGTCCTACCGGTATAGGTCCTCCGCAATCATTGCAATCACATACCTGCGATCCAATAATTGACTATGAGGGCACTATCTCCAACAATCTCCCACTTGCACTCAAGGCTAATTATTGCGATGTCGACTACTCACAGCCCATGTGAAACCGAACATCCAACTCCTCTACTAATCAGTTTCACAAAGCCCATTTGTAAAACTATTGTGTTCGAGAAATAGCCTCAGTGAGTGGATCGCCTAGATGTTTCTTTCTATATCTCTCTAATTCTCAAGTTCGCGGAGAAAGCCATCTCCCGAATCGAGTAATACCTGTCTTAGAATATGTCTGGATATCTGATGGGACCTAGTTCATAAATGAACTCTAAATCCAAACTTCTTAGACTGTATTGGATCACTGAACTTAATCAGTATCCGGCACCATGCCACCCACAGTATCCTCTTGGACCACCTGTCCATAATACTGTCCCTCGTCAGAGGGAAAACTATAACTCTAATAATCACTATGTCAACTATGTCACCTTTGAAGCTGGAATGATAACCGTCTCCCGAAGGAGGCTGCCATCATCAAATCCGTAGAACATCCACTTCTGTTCTAAAATTGCTTCCTTATGTTTCTCCAGGATTGGATTAATACAAACTTATTGCATCTAGTGCAAAAACAACATTTGGTGTGGTACTTGACATCTCATGATTGACTCAATTGCCTAAGCAAGTGATCTGCCAATCATGCACATCCCTCTCCCCTTTAGTCTGTAAGACACCTTTAGAGAGGGTGACTCCATCACCTGCAGGTACACACCATGCCAGGAGTCATCTATTCTAAAAACCATTAGAATACTGTCAAAGTACCCACATTGGGAAACTACCCAAATCCAGATCTAAAACCATAGATCTAGAAACCAGAATGTCAAGTATTATATCTATATCCTGTCTGGAGAAACAACTGTGTGACGACCACAGCACAACCGATCGTAGTATAGGAATTTTACTTCCTACTCTGTGTATGTCATCCAGATACCATGACATCACACCCTACTACCTTCTTAATAGATCCATCCCCTATTCTGATGAAGTCAAACCCATGACTGTCATATCAAAATTAGATGATCTATCTCCGCTATAACTGCTCTAGTCTATAAATAGACATAAGCTACTTGCCCACTATATTTCCGCTGCTCCCACTGACTACGACAACCCTCTGGCAGAATAATATACACGTGCACTTCTAAAACTAGTTAGAACGACGCTATACTTATCCTCCTGCCTGGTCTCATAGTCTGGAACAACAGTAGTGTCAAGTCTGGGTAAACAAGAACCTCCCTGTCACCGTCCTTGAGGCTACCGAAGTAACTCTCGGGTGTCTGAGGTTACCCACCATATCTGCGGAGTGGCTAATGGAATGTCAAACCTGATTGAATATATAGGTCCTATTAAATTTTCCGTAATCGTTCGCGGTTCTGGAATCACTTTCAGTTCTACCATACTCCCACTACTGTTTTCTGAAAAAAATCCATTTACTAAAACTGTGGCGAGTCAAGAACAATATCACTATTGATCTTCCAAATGGTAGAATATCAACCCTCGTCATAGTCAGGGTCAACCCACAAACATCCATTACAAAAACGTGCCCTGAGTTATCCAGTGTCTGGTTTTAAGCATAAGCTGGACAACTCCCCGTACCTTAACATCGTTAAGATATGAACCATTCTATATCCAATATAGAAACTATGGCACTAATTTAATTGGAACCATATTCAATCATGCAGCTGTCTCCAGTGCATATTATCTTAATGGAAAGAGGCTAATCACATTACTCAACTTAGGAATTCTTCCAATTATGAGTAACCTGAAAGAGAAACAAGTTTCTCAAAATCATTACTATCATCTGAATACCAATCACAAGAATCTACATCTTCGATCTCTTTGAAGAATCCCGATACTTGTGATACCTGGTTCTCTACTTTATTCTTATACCCACAACTTCTCAAAACTTAGACCTTGTATTTCTACGAAACACTTGTCTAAAAACTAGAGAAGTTATAAGTAAACAGAATATAGTACGAGGACCTACCCCTTTGTCCTGATGGACAGTGGACAACATACAATACTCTATAGAAGTCCGCTGAGTTGAATAACTCAAAACCTGTACGTCGTAGGTGGAAACTGTACCCTGGCGATTTCCTCAAATATCACCAATTACAACGAATTCCGATATAATGAGGATAATTACCTAATTCACAATAACTTACTCCCACTCATCATCTGTAAAACCATACAGATATGAGAATGAAACCTGGTAAATACATACCCTTGGAGTAAGTATCTAATCGGGAAACAGTTTTCGTTTAACAATGCACTGAAACATGAAAATGTTTCGTAGGGGTATCCTGGTATTCTTAGTAATGCCTCTTCCATAATCCAATTCATGACTTTAACCGTATATTTCTTTGCCTTCTCTCCAAATCCCTTTATTTGTCTTTAGTCATTACCTTCTGTACACCTTCGTTAGGCTAAATGGTTTTCTTCCTTCCCTACCGTTCGGCACCAGCCTATGGTTTGGAAGAAGACTATCCAGTAAGCATAATAGGTGTACCCTCCTAAACCAAGGAGTACTCGCATCTTGAGAGAAGGTGATGATAAAAGACAACTGAATAATACCTTATTCCTTTAAAGGTGAAATAGGAGTGGCGATGAAGTACGCGGTTTTGGTCGTGAATGATAACAGTCGCAATTTTACTTTGCTCTCTTTCTAATCCCTTTATTTTGTCTTTACATATTACCTTCTGTACACTATACTTAGGCTAATTGGTTTTCTTCATTCCCTACCTTTCGGCATCTGCCTATGGTTTGGAATAAGACTATCCAATAAGCGTAATAGGTGTACTCTCCTAAACCAAGGAGCCCTCGCAACCTGAGAGAAGGTGATAATAAAAGACAACTGAATAAACCAATTCTATTTCTCCTGAACCTGGATCCATCCTCGAAGAAGTCCTTTCGAGTTCGTATATAACCATACGATGGATCTTTCCAATGGAAGTGGATGTCCGTAGTAATACGGGGTGTTCTGAGAAATACAAAGGGTAAAAGAAGAAGTGGCAATGACTTATGCAATTCGGACAATCCAAAAGCCAGTATTTTAAGAAGGTTCGGTCAACTTGGTCACTGAGTCATAGTCAAGGGTCGGTCAAAGGTCGCTGCCAAAGAGAGAGAGAAAAGAAACACTCTGCGTGCACTCTAACCTAGATCAGAATGGTTATCACTTTATCTAATCCGGAAACCTCCCACTGTCTTGTCAAATTTTCCTCCAAACCTAAAAGAAGAATCAATCGGGATCACCCGAAGAGTAAACCAACTCATCAGTGGGAATCGGGATCCAACTCTCATCGCATGATAACGTGATGGAATGCATCCACGTTACTCATACTCCAGAAGGTATGCGCATACTTGGCAAGTTTCAGTTTCTTTAGAAACTCCCGATATGATTTTTGCCCCATGCTCTTATAACCTTGGCTTTGGTCAAAATGTCATAAGTCACATGCCAAGTTCTACCCGTCACTATCTTGTCAATTTGAACCCACCCGCACATGCCCCTGGCTTTGGCCAAATGGCAGAACGACTGTCCCAAACCAACTCATCTATCTATGCAACAAATGAATACCCAGCAGCTACCAAACACTATGCCTTAACTTTGGCTAAAATGCATAGCTTGAATACTACTGAATACCCAAAAGAAGTGACAGAGGGCTACGGCTGGTTTTTGGCGAAAAACCTTTAACGTAGTGAACTTGATATCGCTGAAGGAACCTGATAGCTTTTTAAAATATAGTGGCGAAAACCTTTTGCTAAAGAGGTCACTCCCGGTGAAGGGATCTTGACTCTTTCCTCGTGGAATGAGGTGCAGGATATTCCACTGAATACCGCGATGCAAAGCAACTTGTAATCGACTATAGTGAAGTTATTACCCTGACGCAAACTTCTGCCCAAGGGTCAGTCCCGGTGAAGGGATATCGGCCCTTGCCCCGTCGAATGAGGTGCAGGATATTCTACTGAATACCGCTATGCAAAACAAAAGGAAACGTCTTTGCAATAACACTTTTTAAATTTATTCCAACAACTATAAACAGGTTTGTTTTCCTCTGCATTGATCAGAATCAACGCAGTCCCATCATCTAATCACACAAAAAAAGAACGAAAATAAAATGTACGTATATGCCATCCGCATTCGTCACTGGGTCCCGTCATCATCCGTTAGGTTACTTAACTAACGACAGAGCGGGGACTGGACTAGCGCGGATGTAAAACATATACAACATCTAATAGTATATAAACCAATATACAATAATCGCTCCAGGCGTGATAATATGCAACATTACAGAAAAGTAATAAGCATCACAGAACAATACAGATAATCTGGGATCCCCGGGTTTCACAGAGCCGCTGCTGAAACCCGACGTTCCCCTGTCGTGTGGATAGCCTGTGCAATGAAACCTAGACCCCTACGGGTGCGGCAAGTTACCCGCTAAAACCTGAAGCGAGGTAGCCCCCTACAGCAAAGTGAATGGACCACCCAGCACTTCACGAAATCCGGTAATCTTAGGCACCCCTCCTTGGGTCAACCTGTACCCCCTACGAGTGTGGCGAATAGTCTGCCAATTCTAGAGTGAGGCCCCTCTCCCTCTCAAAGCTATGATATGCGGACCCGTTGCCCCCCAGAACCCGGCTATCCGTGCACTCCGTCGCGGGGCAAAACCTAGTACAGTAATGAAAAATAGTACAACAGGTACATCGACCGCAACCTGGTAGTGCCCCAAAAGAATATTATACAACAGGCAGTGACGGCAGTCCACATGTTGGACGCTCGCCCCGCAATATAAAATGTACAAACAAATCCAAACTGCACTATCATTGCACACTGCTATCCACCATGACAAATCCGCATCATCACAGCACAACACAGAACATCAACGCGAATGTCACGTTCGCAAACCCGTCTAAAAGAACTATAGCAATCAGACGCGGTTTACCGATCAAATGACATTCCCGGTCGGTGATATAATGTAAGCACTGTAAACTAACATGTTTAAATTTCGATCGACTAAATATCATGAAGTGGGCCCCACGAACATCTGTTGAACAGTAACAAAATCTGGGCCCAAAAGATATATACCAAAACCCCCAAATTCCAACAGAGAAGACACTGTGCAAATTTGGTGCAGTGATTCAATAGAATGGCCGCGGATGCGCGGCCAAACCATGGGTTTGGCCGCGATTCCACGGCAGTCTTGTCGAATCACTTGCCCAAATTTGGTCGGTGTGCTTAGAAAACCCTGCACCGATTTCTGTGATATGTAGAATAATTTTAGGACTTCATTTAAAATCGACAGAAACTGTGAACTTGAATTTTGCAGTTTTTGATTTCCGGTTCGATCGATATTTTAAACGCGTTAGCACAAGTTAGTATAGCATAATGGTGAGGCTCTGATACCATTGTAAGTCCACGGTAGCGCCCCGGCCGTCTACAGACGCCAAATGCGGAACAAAAACTTTTTAACTGGCGCTATCGTATACTTTAACCCGGATCTGCCATTATTGCTAAACTAACAAACTGTAAAGAGAGTAGAAAGGTTATACCGAACGATCCGAGTCCTTCGTTCTTTAACCATCATCCCACGCTTCGTTGCGGCTGCTCCGATCTCGTCGATCTCCGATCTGCTCGTCCAGGTGGCACCACGTCAACGATTCTTTAAACGGGCTCCCGCCTCTGACTCGAGGCAACTCGGTCGTCAAGTTTACTAAAAGAGACGACCAAGAATGATGTAGGGAATGGGTAGAATACTTTGTCTCTTTACGTCCAAGGCCATGGACGAACGGTTAATGAGGTTGCCACTCGAATCGGGTGATGGAATGAAATGAGCTATGAAATTTCCATGCACCCTAAAACTATCATAATCTTTTTCCAAATGAATTATCAAGTGTGTGTGAGAGAGGAGAGGGGCCGGCCACATATATGTAGAGGAGGGGTGAGTGTAGGAGGAGGGAGTGGTGACCACAACAAAATATCTAGTGTGAACACAAAGTGTGAACACAATAAATGAAAAGGATGAATCACTTAACCTAGTCACCTTGCATTAATTAAATCATTAATGCAACCATGAGTCACTAATCCTTGTCACCACCTTCTAGATGCTTCTAGAAACTTCCACACTCATCCAAGAAAAGATAAATCCGTATTTAACCAAATGATAAATACGGTTGATAGAAAACTGGAAACTGGCAACATCCAAAAGCGATCCCGAAACGAATTTCAGGATAACCCCGTAACTGTATAAATATACCCGCATTTGTATTACGACCGAATACAAATACAACTGAGACAAAGATATTATATCTACTCAATATAATACTCGGATCCGGCTTAAACCAAAGCCCACCAGTATCATCAGCCCGAAATATGACACGTGCGTAAACGCACGTGCATTTTCCGAACCCTACCATAAAACCATACGGCCTCTACAACGTTTCGCCCGAACTTGGGAAACTGTCTGTGGGGGACTCTAATGACTCGTCAGTACCCTGGCAGTGGGTTTAACCACAAACCGTCAGCGGCACTAGCTATGCGTAACGGCTGCCCATGGACAGACCTCAAGGGAGGCCGATGAGCGAACTCATCCGGAAACCCTACTGAGCCTAACAGTGACAATGTATATACAGTCCGGTCCGTTCGTCTATGAGTATCGCATATCTGCCTAGGGGGCTAGTAACGTCAGACCCCCAATAGCAGTATAAGTCATGTCGGAGTGTAGCCCAAAAACACCCTGAGATACTACTGGAGTACCTACCAGTAAATCTCCTGCCACGGCCGTGGGCTTTGTGTAATGGCTCTCCTAGACACAGCACGATCTCACCCCCAATACCGGGAGAGACGAATCCCCTGCCGATCCGCTCACGTGCCTCCATGTGGCTCGGGACTGTACCCAAAAACTATCTGTTTGCACGACTCCTTTGAGCCGTGGTAGGGTAGAAATTAAAGCACAGTGGGAACTCACACGAGACAAATGACGACCTCAGGTCGATGAACTAACCTGTACACATGTCACCAGGGAACTGCTATCTGACGATATGTATAATACCAACCAGCAGGTTCCCGGCGAGTCCTGTCCGGTGTACTCATAACCTAATGAGCACCTGTATACATCTTAGGTGATCCAACTGACACCAGTGGCTTGTGAGACCGGCCACTGCCCCTCGTCGGGGTCTCGACTGTATACACTAGTCTATTCCGGAGTATCGATGCCCTGTCTCGAAACTCCCACGACTAGGGACCTCAATTAAGGATATGCATATAAACCACCCAACTCTCACATATATGATCGCCATCATACTGTTGGCAGTAAAGCAAGATCCTAAGGGCTCTATCAATGTGTAACATGTAATCAGTCACCTGAACATGTACACGACTGATAAAGGCAAACCAGATAGCATACTATCATCTTGAGTAAGACTGTCCTACCGGTATAGGTCCTCCGCAATCATTGCAATCACGTACCTGCGATCCAATAATTGACTATGAGGGCACTATCTCCAACACTTTTTGACTACTCAGGCCCTACTAGTATGATCTCCATCATCGTCCTGGTAGTCAAGAAAAATCTTAAGGCTTTATCTCATGTCTAAACGATACATGATATTAAATAAAACACATTACATGAAAGATAAATACAAATCATATAGCATACTATCATCTTGAGTGAGATGTTTTCTCATATAGGTCCTCCTTCGGTTACAATAATTGCCTTGAGGGCACCTATATCCAACATGGGGCAGTTTCTGAGTGTTGCATGTTCATTCCGGAACAAAACACAATCATTCTCACATGCATGCATCTTATGATACTTCAAGCCGATATTTGTGATTATCTTTTGTGCCTCGTACCAGCTCGGCGGCACTTCATTTCTCTCGAGAAAATCTTCCTTCAGGAGTTCTAGGAGATCGATGAAAGACTGGTCACTCCATCTATTCTTGCACTTGATCTGGAAAAGACATACAAAAAATGACAGTTTTGAAAACCCTTTACAATTTGGATATACTGGGATCCTAGAGTCATCCTTGTACTTCTCCAATAACGAGGGTCCAGTGCTTTCCGTATTATAAGGAAGTCAAGCGGTATTTAAAGGTCATCCATGTCATCGATCAGCGTGAATACAACATCATCTTCTTCGACGGCTTCGTCTTCTTCAAACTACCATTCCTCATTCTCTTCTTCTTCTATATCCCTTGCCACTCTGCGGTTTCCATTTCGATGAATTCGTTTCTCGTCTCTTGCACACATGCTTCGTCTCCCGTTATAATGACTTTTTCTCTATGAATTTCCCATATAGTGTAATCTATAACGAAACCGTATCTCATGATGTGTAACTCAACTTCTGACTTTTTGAGCAATCGCTTATTCATACACTTAGAGTAAGGACAATAGATTTCGTGCTCTTTCGGTAACCCAAGACATGCGTAGACAAAATTGGTGAAAAAGCTAACACTGTCAATGAAAAAACGGTTGACTCTCGAGGGAGTATCGACGTACATCCAACTCTTGTCGTGGAGGTACGGAAATGCCATATTGGAACAGCCCGGATGAAGCAAGGTTCCTATAGACAAGACGTATCGAATTAAGATTCTTTAACAGATATGCGATAGACGGGATACTAAGAAGCATTAGTGCTAGGTTTAATTGACGATTTGGTTAATTTAAGTTTCAATTGACGATTTATCTATAAAGATTATTAAGAACCAAGAGCAAATGCTCATAGATAGGGAGTTGGATTCTTCTTCCAAGAAAGATGATGATGATATTAAATGTTCTATATTGGATGTCGAGAGTAGCGGCTGTCGGGGGTAAGGCACCTATCCCATTAAGAATGTATAAAGTATACACCTATTCACTTGTTCTTTCATCCGTTTCGAGTTTGGCAGCACCTCACATCTGTTCTCCGAGTACACTGTAATAAAACAGATAATCGTTTCAATGCTAAGAAACACCATTGAAACGAATATCTAATCTATCATTGTATACGGAGAACAAGGGGAAAAGTACCGAAGAAATATCCCGAAACGAATGAAAAACACAAGTGAATGTAGGTGTCTGCTTTATACATTCCTAACTTATCCACACAGGAAAAATCTATCGGTTATGATACGATCGAATATTAATTCTCGTCACATAGAATACGCGGCGGTTGTTAGAAACCAAATGATAACGTCCGGTGTTTAACAATCTTCGTATAGTTTTATGTCACAATGAACACCGAACGTATGTTAACCGATAGACGGGAACTAAGTCACGTTTTTATTCACATATGATTGACTTCGATAATATGAAATTTTTTTATTTTCATCGACTATCATGTAAGTCTAAGGTAGTGCCCCGGCCGTCTGTCCGAGGCCAAAATGCGGAAACAAAAACTTTTCTTTAACTAGAAACCGGCGCTATTGTATACTTTTTTCCCGGATCGGACCATTAACCTACTACTAGCTAACTGGAGAAAGGGTAGAGAGCTATACTGAGCGATCCGTGTCCTTCGGTCTTCGGCCACCATCCCAAGCTCCTCGCGGCATCACGGATCTCCGGTCTCCTCGTCGGAAGGGCACCACATCGAGAAGTCTTTTTACGGGCTCCCACCTCTGAACCGAGGCAACTCGGACACGAAGTTGGCTAGCCGACGTGTCCAAGATTGCTGTAGAATATATATAGATCATTTTGTCTCTATGGTTTATGAAGTTGCCATTTTGGAGTGGAGAAGAAAACCATCAATGAAAAAATGAAGCTTAGGATTTTGTAGTGATCCAAATGATATCAATAGTTTCCTACACCAAAAGGAATCTTGTTCCTCTCCAAAAATAGTGGCCGGCCTCTACTTGAGAGGAGGGCGGTGAGGGAATAATACAAGAAGGAAAAATGTGTGATCACAAGAAAAAATGGTCACACCAAAGTCTCATTCTAATCCCACCACATAAAGCAAGCAATGATGAACCAAAAAGGAATCAAAAGATGCTAGAACCATCATGAACCCTCCACCACAAAAAACACCCTCCATTTTGCCAATTTGCACATTTGCAAATAAGCCCCTCCATGGAAAATTCAGCCAAGGAAAGAAAGAAAGGAAAATGGCCGAAAAGGGAAAGCAAGCTGGCAACTTCAAAAAGCGATCCGGTAACAAATTACAGGATAACCCCGCGACTGTATATACATACCCGCATTTGTATTCCGACCGAATACAAATGCAATGAGACAAAATCTACACTGTATAATACTAGGATCGGGCTTAAACCAAAGCCCGCTAGTATTATCCGTCCGAACCATAATACGTGCACAAGTGCACGTGTACGTTCGAACCCTGCCATAAATCCATACGGCCTCTACATCGTTTCGCCCGAAACTTGAGAAACTGTCTGTAGGGGACTCTAAAGACTCGTCAATAGTTTGGCTGTGGATTTAACCACTAGCACGTCAGAGGTATTAGCCGTACGTGACGGGCTACCAGGTATTGACCAAAAGGGAGGTCGATGAGCGAACTCATCCTGACACCCTACTGAACCTGTCAGTGACAATATCCGTACAGTCCGGTCCGTTCGTATATGAGCATCGCATGTCGGGCCTAGGGGATTGGTAAAAGTCAGACCCCCAAAAGCGGTACAAGTCGTGTCGGAGTGTAGCCCAGAACACCCTGAGATACTTGTAGAATACCTACCAGTAAATCTCCTGCCTTGGCCAAGGACTTCGTGTAATGGCTCTCCTAGACACAGCGCGACCTCACCCCCAATACCGGGAGAGACGAACCCCTGCCGATCCGCTCACTGCCTCCATGTAGCTCGGGACTGTACCCAACTAAAACCTGTTTGCACGACTCCTTTGAGCCGTGGTAGGGTAGTAATCAAAGCATAGTGGGAACTCACACGAGACAAATGACGATCTCAGGTCGATGAACTAACCTGTACACATGTCACCAGGGAACTGCTATCTGACGCTAGGTATAATACCAACTAGCAAGTTCCCGGCGAGTCCTGTCCGGTGTACTCATAACCCAATAAGCACCTGTATATATCTTAGGTGAACCAACTGACACTAATGGCTTGTGAGACCGGCCACCGCCCCTCGTCGGGGTCTCGACTGTATACACTAGTCTACTAATGGAGTATCGATGCCCAGTCTCGAAACTCCCACGACTAGGGACCACTTTATGGATGTGCTTATAGACCTCAGCTCCCACGTATATGATCGCCATCAAACTGCTGGTCGTCAAGCAAGAATCCTAAGGGCTCTATCAACATGTAATAGTGACCTGTAAGGTCACCTGAAGCAGTACACGATGATAAAGATAAACCAAATAGCATACTATCATCTTGAGTAAGACTGTCCTACCGGCATAGGTCCTCCCTCAATCATTGCAATCACGTGCCTGTGATCCAATAATTGACTTTGAAGGCACTATATCCAACAATCTCTCACTTGCACTCAAGGCTAATTATTGCGATGTCGCATACTCACAGCCCGTGTGATACCGAACACCCAACTCCTCTACTAATCAGTCTCACAAAGCCCGTTTGCGAAACTATTGTGTTCGAGGAATAGCCTCAGTGAGTGAATCCTCCCTGATGTGTCTTTCTATGTCTCTCTTTATCTCAAGTTCGCGGAGAAAACCATCTCTCGAAATGAGCAATACCTTTCTTAGAATATGTCTGGATATCTGATGGGACCTAGTTCATAAATGAACTCCAAATCCAAACTTCTTAGACTGTATCGTCAACTGAAACCAATCAGTATCCTGCGCCATGCCTCCCTCAGTATCCGCTTGGACCACCTGTCCAAAATACTGCCCCTCGTCAGAGGGAAAACTATAACTCTTACAACCACTCTGTCATCCAGGTCACCTTAGAAACCTGGAATGATAACCGTCTCCTAAAGGAGGCTGCCGTTATCAAATCCTTAGAACATCCACTTATGTTCTAAAACTGCTTCCGAATGTCTTTCCAGGATAGGATTAATATCGACTTACTGCATCTCGTGCAAAAACAATATCTGGTGTGGTACTTGACATCTCATGATTGACTCAATTGCCTAAGCGAGTGATCTGCCAATCATGCGCATCCCTCTCCCCTTTAGTCTGTAAGACACCTTTAGAGAGGGTGACTCCATCACCTGCAGGTACACTACCGTGCCAGGAGTCGTCCATTATAAAACACCTTTAGAATGCTGTCTAAGTATCCAGATTGGGAAACTACCCAAATCTAGATCTAAAACCATAGATCTAGTAACCAGAATATCTGATATAATATCCATATCCTATGTGGAGAAACCACTGTGTGACAACCAAAGTATAACCGATCGTAGTATAGGAATTTCACTTCCTACTCTGTGTATGTCATCCAGATACCAGGACATCACACCCTACTACCTTCTTAACAGATCCATCCCCTATTTTGATGAAGTCAAACCTATGACTGTCATATCAGAAATAGATGATCTATCCCCGCTATACCTGCTTTAGTTTATAAATAGATATAAGCTACTTGTCCACTATATTTCCGCTGCTCCCACTGACTACGACAACCCTCTGGCAGAGTCATATACATGTGCACTTTTAAAGCTAGTTTAGAACGGCGCTATACTCATCCTCCTGCCGGGTCTCACAGTCTGGAACAACAGCAATGGCAAGTCTGGATAAACAAGAACCTCCCTGTCACCATCCTTGAGGCTACCGGAGTACCTCTCGGGTGCCTGAGGTTACCCACCATATCTGTGGAGTGACCAATGGAATGTCAAACCGGATTTAATCTTTAGGTTCTTATCAAATTTTCAGTATTCGTCTGCGGTTCTGGAATCACTTCCAGTTCTACCATACTCCCACTACTGTTTTATGAAAAAAATCCATTTTTATTAAAACTGTGGCGAGTCAAGAACAATATCATTATTGATCTTCCAGATGGTAGAAAATCAACCCTCGTCATAGCCCGGGTCAACCCACAAACAGCCATTACAGAAACGTGCCTTGAGTTATCCAGAGTCTGGTTTTAAGCATGAGCCGGACAACTCCCTTTACCTTAACATTGTTAAGATATGAACCATTCTATATCCAATATAGAAACAGAGGCACTGATTTAATTGGAACCAGATTCAAATCATGCAGCTGTCTCCAGTGCATGTCAACTAAATGGAAAGAGGCTGATCAACATTACTCAACTTAGGAATGCTTCCAATTATGAGAAACCTGAAAGAGAAGCAAGTTCTCTTAATCATTACTATCAACTGAATACCATACACAAGTATCTACATCTTCGATCACCTTGAAGAATCCTGATACTTGCAATACCTGGTTCTCTACTTTACTCTTATACTTATAACTTCTCAAAACTTGGACCTTGGGTTCTTACGAAACACATGTCTAAGAACTAGAGAAGTCACAAGTAAACAGAATATAGTACGAGTACCAACCCCTCTGTCCTCATAGACACTGGACAACATACAATACTCTGTATAAGTCCCTTGAGTCTAATAACCCATTCCCTGTGTATCGTAGGTTGAAAACTGTATTCATGGTTAAGAAGAATTACACCGCTTTTTAATGCTCCTTACTTAACCATCCACTGATATAGGTAAATGTCATAGAAATAATTTCAAAAAGTTATATCTCACTTTATAAAAATAAACGTACAGATATATCAATTTGAAATTGGTGCATAACAACGGATATTCAAAACCAAATATTTGCCGTCCGGCAAACAACCCAGGTGATTTCCTCAAATATCACCAATTACAACGAATCCCGATATAATGAGGATGATCACCCAATTCCCAATAACTTACTCCCACTCATTATCTGTAAAACCATACAGATGTGAGAATCGAACCTGGTAAATACATACCCTGGAGCAAGGGCTAATTGGGAAATCAGTTTTCTTTTAACAATACACAGTGAAACTGAAACATATAAATGTTTCGAAGGGGTATCTGGGTATTCCTAGTAATGCCTCTTCCATTATCAGATTCATAACTGTAACCGTATATTTCTTTGCCATCTCTCCAAATCCCTTTATATGTCTTTAGTCATTACCTTCTGTACACCCCTTTAGCCCAAATAGTTTTCTTCCCTCCCTCCCATTCGGCACCAGCCTATGGTTTGGAAGAAGACTATCCAATAAGCATAATGGGTGAACTGTCTTAATCCTAGGAGCACTCGCAACCTGAGAGAAGGTGAAGATAAAAGACAACTGAATAAACCTTATTCCTATTTCTCCTGAACCAGAATCCATCCCCGAACTGAAACAAGTTCCTTCGAGTTCGTATATAACCATACGATGGAGTATCCAATAAACTGTGGATCTTCGTAGTGATACGGAGTGTTCTGGAGAAATACAAAGGTGTAGTAGGAGTGGCGATGAAATACTTGGTTTGGTCGTGAATAGCAGTCGCAGTTTACTTTGCCCTCTTGCTAATCCCTTTATTTGTCTTTACTTAATACCTTCTGTACACCATCGTTAGGCTAATTGGTTTTCTTCATTCCCTACCGTTCGGCACCTACCTATGGTTTGGAAGAAGACTATCCAATTAGCATGTACCGTCCTAATCCAAGGAGCACTCGCAACCTGAGAGAAGGTAAAAGGAAAAGACAACTGAATAGTCCTATTCGTTTTCTCCAGAACCAGAAACCATCCTCGAATCTGGAACAAGTTCCTTCGAGTTCGTATATAACCATACGATGGTTTTATCCAATGGAAGTGGATGTTCGTAATAATACGGGGTGTCCTGGAGAAAAGGGTAAGAGTAGGAGTGGCAATGAGGTATGCAACTCTGACAATCCAAAAACCAGTGTTTTAAGAAGGTTCGATTAACTTGGTCACTGAGTCATAGTCAAGGGTCAGGTCATGGTCGCTGCCAAAGAGAGAGAGAAAAGAAACACTCAGCGTGCTCTCTAACCTAGATCAGAATGGTTATCACTTTATCTAATCAGGAAACCTCCCACTGTAACCTCAAATTCTCCTCCAAACCTGAAAGAAGAATTAGTCGGGATCACCCGAGGAGTAAACCAACTCATCAGTGGGAATCAGGATCCAACTATCATCGCATGATAACGTGAAGGAATCCACTCATGTTATCACACTCCAGAAGGTATGCACATATCTGGCAAGTCTCAGTTTCTTTAGAAACCCCCGATGTGATTTTTACCCCTTGCTCTTATGACCTTGACTAAGGCCAACAAATCATAAGTCACATGTCAAGTTCTACCCGTGATTATCCAGGTTAATTTGAACCCACCTGTACAAGCCCTTGACTAGGGCCAACAAGGCTGTACGACTGTCCCAAACCAACGCATCTATCTACGCAGCAGAAAAGTAACAAATAGCTACCATACACTATGCCTTGACTAAGGCCAACAAACATAGCATGAATACTAAGTGCTACCTTTCTGAAATGACGGAGGGCTACGAATGGTTTTTGGCGAAAAACCTTTAACGTAATGAACTTGATATCGTTGAAGGAACCGGATAGCTTTTTATAAAAATATAGTGGCGAAAACCTTTACTAAAGAGGTCACTCCCGGCGAAAGGATCTCGGCTCTTTCCCCGTAGAATGAGGTGCAGGATATTCCAATTGAATACCACGATGCAAAGCAAAAAGTAATCGACTATAGTGAAGTTATTACCCTGACGCAAACTTCTGTCCAAGGGGTCACTCCCGGTGAAGGGATCTCGGCCCTTGCCTCGTCGACTGAGGTGCTGGATATTCATAACCGAATACCACTGTGCAAAACAAAAGAGAACGTCCTTGCAATAACAGTTTTTTGAAAAATGTTCCAACAACATCAAACAGTTTTGTTTATCTTGCATTGATCCGAATCAACGCAGTCCCATCAATTGATCACACCAATAAAGAACGAAAATAATGATGTACGTATATGCCATCCGCATTCGCCACTGGGTCCCGTCATCACCCGTTAGGTTACTTAACTAACGACAGAGCGGGGACTGGACTAGCGCGGGTGTAAAACATATACAACATCTACTAGTATATATATCAATATATAATATTCGCTCAAGGCGTGATAAAATGCAACATCACAGAAATGTAATAAGCATCACAGAACAATACAGATATCTGGGATCCCCGGGTTTCATAGAGCCACTACTGAAACCCGACGTTCCCCTGGTCGTGTGGATAGCCTGTGCAATGAAATCCTAGACCCCTACGAGCGTGGCAACTTACCCGCCAAAACCTGAAGCGAGGCAGCCCCCTTCAACAATGTGAATGGACCACCCAGCACTTCACGGAATCCGCCAACTTGTGCACCCCTCCTTGGGTCAACCTGTACCCCCTACGAGTGCGGCGAATAGCCCGCCAATTCTAGAGTAAAGCCCCTTCCGTCTCAATACCATGAGATGCGGGCCCATTACCCTCTAGAACCCGGCTACCCGTGCACCCCACCACGGGGTAATCCTAGTATGAAAGTAAAATATACAACGGGTACATCAACCTCAGCCCGGTCTTGCCCCAAAAGAATAATATACAAACAGGCAGTGACGGCAGTCCACATATCGGACGCTCGCCTCGCAATATCAAATGTACAAATACAACCAAACTGTACTACCATTGCATCCTGGTTATTCACCACGACAAATCCAAAACATCACAGCACAACACAAAGCATCAACGTGAATGTCACGCTCGCAAATCCGTCTAAAAGGGCTATAGCAATTAGACAGGATTTACCGATCAAATGGCATTCACGGTCGCAGATACAATGTAAATACTGTGAACTAACATGTTTAAAATTTTCGATCGACAAAATTTCCCGAAGTGGGCCCCAAGCACAATACCCAGTACTCAAATAAATCTGGGCCCAAAATAAAATTACCAGAAACCCCTTTTCCAAGTCAGATACCTACTGAAGAAATTTGGTGCACTGTGGCTACAGTACGGTGGCGGATCCACGGCCAAAATGTGGTTACGGCCGCTGATCCACCGCTCTACAGTGAAATCAACCCTCCAAATTTTCTCAGTTCTCTTAAAAAACCCTGCACGAATTTCTGCAATACACCAAATAATTTTTCGAGCACTAAAAATATTCGACAGAAAGTTCATGACTTGGAATCGCGGTTTCGGAATTTTCGTTCGATCGAAGTTCTAAACACGTTAGAGCAAGCTAGTAAAGATTAATGGGGTGGCTCTGATGCCATGTAAGTCTACGGTAGCGCCCTGGCCGTCTGTCCGAGGCCAAAATACGGAAACAAAAACTTTTCTTTAACTAGAAACCGGCGCTATCGTATACTTTTTCCCCGGATCGGACCATTAACCTACTATTAGCTAACTGGAGAAAGGGTAGAGAGCTATACCGAGCGATCCGTGTCCTTCGGTCTTCGGCCACCATCCCAAGCTCCTCGCGGCATCACTGATCTCCGGTCTCTTCGTCGGAAGGGCACCACATCAAGAAGTCTTTTTACGGGCTCCCACCTCTGAACCGAGGCAACTCGGACACGAAGTTAGCTAGCCGACGTGTCCAAGATTGCTGTAGAATATATGTAGATCACTTTGTCTCTATGGTTTATGAAGTTGCCATTTTGGAGTGGAGAAGAAAACCATCAATGAAAAAATCAAGCTTACGATTTTGTAGTGATCCAAATGATATCAATATTTTCCCACACCAAAAGGAATCTTGTTCCTCTCCAAAAATAGTGGCCGGCCTCTACTTGAGAGGAGGGAGGTGAGGGAATAATGCAAGAGGGAAAAATGTGTGATCACAAGAAAAAATGGTCACACCAAAGTCTCATTCTAATCCCATCACATAAAGCAAGCAATAATGAACCACAAAGGAATCAAGAGATGCTAGAACCATCATGAACCCTCCACCACAAAAAACAACCTCCACTTTGCTAATTTGCACATTTGCAAATAAGCCCCTCCATGGAAAATTCAGCCAAGGAAAGAAAGAAAGGAAAATGGCCGAAAAGGGAAAGCAAGCTGGCAACTTCAAAAAGCGATCTGGTAACAAATTACAGGATAACTCCGCGACTGTATATACATACCCGCATTTGTATTCCGACCGAAAACAATTGCAATGAGACAAAATCTACACTGTATAATACTAGAATCTGGCTTAAACCAAAGCCCGCTAGTATTATCCGTCCGAACCATAACACGTGCACAAGTGCACGCGTACGTTCGAACCCTGCCATAAATCCATACGGCCTCTACAGCGTTTCTCCCGAAACTTGAGAAACTGTCTGTGGGGGACTCTAAAGACTCGTCAATACTTTGGCTGTGGATTTAACTACTAGCACGTCAGAGGTATTAACCGTACGTGACGGGCTACCAGGTATTGACCAAAAGGGAGGTCGATGAGCGAACTCATCCTGACACCCTACTGAGCCTGTCAGTGACAATATCCGTACAGTCCGGTCCGTTCGTCTATGTGCATCGCATGTCGGGCCTAGGGGGTTGGTAAAACTCAGACCCCCAAAAGCGGTACAAGTCGTGTCGGAGTGTAGCCCAGAACACCCTGAGATAATACTGGAATACCTACCAGTAAATCTCCTGTCTTGGCCAAGGACTTCGTGTAATGGCTCTCCTAGACACAGCGCGACCTCACCCCCAATACCGGGAGAGACGAACCCCTGCTAATCCGCTCACTGCCTCCATGTGGCTCGGGACTGTACCCAACTAAAACCTGTTTGCACGACTTCTTTGAGCCGTGGTAGGGTAGTAATCAAAGCACAGTGGGAACTCACACGAGACAAATGACGATCTCAGGTCGATGAACTAACTTGTACACATGTCACCAGGAAACTGCTATCTGACGCTAGGTATAATACCAACTAGCATGTTCCCGGCGAGTCCTGTCCGGTGTACTCATAACCCAATGAGCACCTGTATATATCTTAGATGAACCAACTGACACCAATGGCTTGTGAGACCGGCCATCGCACCTCGTCGGGGTCTCGACTGTATACACTAGTCTACTAATGGAGTATCGATGCCCAGTCTCGAAACTCCCACGACTAGGGACCACTTTAAGGATATGCTTATAGACCCCAGCTCCCACGTATATGATCGCCATCATACTGCTGGTCGTCAAGCAAGAATCCTAAGAGCTCTATCAACGTGTAATAGTGACCTGTAAGGTCACCTGAAGCAGTACATGATGATAAAGATAAACCAGATAGCATACTATCATCTTGAGTAAGACTATCCTACCGTCATAGGTCCTCCCTCAATCATTGCAATCACGTGTCTGTGATCCAATAATTGACTTTGAGGGCACTATATCCAACAATCATACGTGCAAGTTAGATATTTAATTTGAACTAGTTTTATGTTTACATTTCGATTTCAATGTGTTGAATTTTTTATTTTATGGTAATGTTTTTAAAACTTAGTATTTTCTTAATCGAGTTTAAAATTTTGGACTTAAGTTTGGGATTAGGATGGTATTTGACAAGAGTTCAATGTAGAGAATAATGATCAAAGATGAATTATGGTTTGGCGTTGTACGTGTGTATGCGTATGCGCATGTGTGTGTGTGTGCATGTGTGTGCGCGCGTGCTTGTTTGTGTGTGTGTATGCTCGTGTGTGTATGTGTGTTTGTGTCTTTGTGTATATTACACTAAAATACCCTTAACTATTTGGGGTTTTCATAAAACTACTTTAACAATTTTAAATAAACAACTCATATTCTTAAATTAACTAAGTTAATATAAAATTCACCAAATTACCCTTAATTATTGTAGTATTTCACTAAACTATGATTATGTTTTTTCAGTACAACACCCCTTTACTCAACTTTATTTTTTAACACTAAAATACCATTAACTTTTATAATTATGCCACTAAAATACGCTTAACTATTCTTTCATTTCACTAAACTACCTATCCCTAACCCTTACCATAGTCCTAACCCCAACCCCTAACGTTAACCCCAACCCCAACCCCAACCCCAACCCTAACCCCTAATTAACTACCTTAACCACAGACCCTAACCCAAACCCAAAACCCTAACTCGGCCTCTAACCCTAACCCCCTAATTAACTACCCTAACCACTGACCCTAACCCTAACCCAAAACTCTCACTCAATCCCTAACCCTAACCCTTAAACCCCTAATCGGCCATAAAATTGGAATTAACAAAAAATCGCCAAATTACCCGAACCCGAACCCTAAACCTAACCCTAACCATTACCCTAACCGTTAACCCTAATTAACCCTAACCCAGCCCTAACCCTAAAACCCTAACACTAACCTAGACGGCCCTAGTTAACCCCCAACAAAAACCCAAACCCTAACCAATATCCGTCCGGCCATCTCGACGGGGGCTCGGCAACAACAATAATAATAAAAACACCAGCAACACCAATAACAGCAGCAGTAGTAGCAACACGCGACAACAAAATTTTTGGGATCAATCGAGCACAAAAATTAAAATTAAACAAAAAAAATTAAAATTTAACTAGTTAATTTATACTTACCTCTTCGACGAGCAAGTTTCAGGCGACATTGAGCTTATATGAGCTGGGTTATGGGGCAGAGGGAAAAAGAATTAAGGCTCGAGGGATATTGGGTAAGGGAGAATTAGGTTTTATAGCGCCTGGGTTATGGGGCCCGTCAGCTTATGCAATTGGTCGCGGTTTACACCGTGACCAATTCTTTTACGACCGTTACGATAAATTCTCTTACGACCGTTACGATAAATTGGTCACAGTTTGAACCGTGACTGTTTTCCCCCAATAAAAGAGCAAAATTTTGTTCAAAATTTGAAAGAGGCAGCGTCTCATGTGCCTTGCACGAGGGCGCCAGCGCCAAGAGTTAAAAAACTCTGAGGCAACGCCTCACGGTCCCCACACGAGGGCGCCGGCGCTAGAACTAAAAGTTCTCTGCCGTTGGATCAAAGATCCAACGGAGATGATAAATCATTAAAATACAGAATTAAATTCTGTTGAGAAAATATTCCTCAAATATTTATAAACGAGAAAGATTACTATCTGTAAAACAGAGTATCATTGGATTAAAAATTCAATGGTGATTAAAAATCACCAAGCTACAGAATAAGCTCTGTATGGGAAAATATTTCCCTAATCTTGTTAAAAACAAGAAAAATATCTTCTGTAAAACAGAAGTCCTTGGATCAAAAATCCAACGGTGGAAAAAATCTCCAAATCAATTAAGGATATCTCAATGAGATATTTCTTTAACTAAATCAACAAGTCGACCTCTATTATATAAAGGCCCCAAGACTTCAAGTCTTGTACAGAGGAACCCCCCATAAACTTCAAGTTCAAAAAGAAGAGCAAGCAAAAAAGAAAGCTTTAAGAGAGAAGAAAGAAGAAGAACTTTCTTCAAGGTAAACAAAGATAATAGAGATCATAATATCTCATCTACATATCCAAGGGTTTAACCTTCATAAAGAACATAGTTCTTTCTCCTGGATCCGAGACCCATGAGACAAGTCTCCCACAAATGAGAATTTAATTCTCGTGGGGACGAATTTGTTCTTGGGGATCGAAGATCCAGGGGAGAACAGAGAATTGAACATCTTTAGAAAAATGCATAAAGAAAGAAACAGCGCCAAGCGCCTCGCATGCCCCTCATGTGGGCGCTGCTCAAATAAAGAGTGCTTAGCACTCAATAGTTGGCGCTCTGTGCAAAGCGCCTCACGTGCCCCTCACGTGTGCGCTGCTCAGATAAAGAGTGCCTAGCACTCAATAGTTGGCGCTCAACGCCAAGCGCCTCACATACCCCTCACGTGGGCGCTGCTAAAAAAAAGAATGCTTAGAACTCAATAGTTATCGCTCGGCGCCAAGTGCTGTTCCCTTATGAAAAATGAATAATAAATATAAAAAGCAATGGGAAAAGTCCCCAAATAGAGTATCACGTGCCCACACGTGATAGGCACTGCGCTTGACAAAACAAGGCTGAAACTGAGCCTCATGTACAGACACGTGGCCTCTATATACACAGTATATAGGCTCCTTCTTAAAACAAACAATTGGCCAGGAAAATTCACGTGATAGCACGTGGCGCTCTTTGGTGGGCTTAACTTTGTGGGGTCACGTGCTACACGTGATGGGCTTCTATGCTTTCTGACGATAGAATTAAATTCTAAATAAAAGAGATCAAAACACTATTTGGAAAATATTTCCTTAGATCTTTCTAAACAAGAAAAATTGCGCTCTGTAAAGCAGAGCGCCGTTGGATTAAAAATCCAATGGTGATTAAAAACCACCAATTTACAGAAGAAGATTTTGTATAGGGAAATATTTTCTTAATCTTGTGAAAAATATCTTCTGTAAAACAGAAGTCCTTGGATTAAAAGTCCAACGGAGAATAAAATTCACCGATTGATCTAAAAGATCATTTTGGTTGATTATAAAATCAATTATAATCTCTCAATAAGAGATTTTCTGAACAAATTGATTCTTTTCTTTCTCTTATAAATAGGAGTCAAGAGACAAAAAAAAACCTCCGGAGATACAAAAAGAAAGAGAAGAACCCCCCCATAAACTTCAAGTTCTCAGAAAAGAAAAAGAGAAAAGCAAGCTCTAAGAAGAAGAACCTTCTTCAAGGTAAATAAAAAGAAGAGAGATCATAGTATCTTCTCTATATCTAAGAGTTTAACTCTCACATCAGAAGAACTTAGTTCTTTTTCTAGATCTCAGATCTATAAGACGAAGTCTTTCACAAGGGAGAACCAAATTCTCAGAGAATTGAATTGGGCAGAACAAAAAACTTAGTGCTTAGCACTCAAATCTGGCGCTCAGCGTCGAGCGCTCCACGTGCTCCTCACGTAGGCACTATTTAATAAGAAGTGCTTAGCACTCAAATCTGGCGCTCAGCGCCGAGCGCTCCACGTGCTCCCTACGTGGGCGCTATTTAATAAGAAGTGTTTAGCATTCCAAGTCTGGCGCTCAGCGCCGAGCGCTCCACGTGCTCCTCATGTGGGCGCTGTTCAATAAAGAGCGCTCAACACTCAAATGCTGGCGCTCAGCACCAAGCACTCCACGTGCCCTTCACGTGGGCGCTGCTCAAAATAAAAAGAGCGCTTAGCACTCAAATACTGGCGCTCAGTGCCAAGCGCCCATGTACCCCTCACGTGGGTGCTACTTAACATAGAGCGCTCTACACTCCTCAAGAAGAGCCTAGTGCCATGAATAGTGTTCAACACTCATAAAAAACAAAAGAAAGTGGGTGTCAATATTCACATAAATGTTTAACATTATGTGCGCAGAGAAAGGACTGTGTCCTAGGATGTGTCTAACACTTTTTATTAAACAAAAGGAAATGACAATGATTATGTGGGCTGGGCCCAAGGTTGGCCAAACACCAAAATCGACCAAGCCAATAGGTCTTCTATTAAATTGGACTTAGTCCCAAACAAGGTTATCAAATCTTTGATGAACATTCATTGGTTCAAGGGTACATCTCTCCACACCTCTAATACATGTCATTATAATTCTTCAACGTCTTCAGAGAGGTGAAGGGTCCCAATACCCAATAATTCTTGGTATCCCCCCAAACCAACAACTTAGTGGACCGCAACGTCCATAAAACTAAATTGCGGACCGCAACGTCCCTAAAAACTAAATTCCACAAACTATGATGTTCTTAAACTTTGGACCGCAATGTCCTTAAAACTAAACTCCATGGACCACAACGTCCTTAAAACTAAATTGTGGACCGCAACGTCTCTAAAAAATAAATTCCATGGACTATGATGTCCTTAAACTCCAAGGACCGCAACGTCCTTAAAACTAAATTGTAGACCGCAACGTCCCTAAAAACTAAATTGTGGACCACAATGTCCTTAAAAGTAGACTCCATAGACCGCAACGTCCTTAAAACTTAATTGCGGACCGTAATGTCCCTATAAACTAAAGAAAATCCTGTTGAGTAGGTCTTAGTCTAAAATTGGAGTAACGTATCCTCAGTAAACGTTTGAGTTGATCTTAATCTAAAACAAGATTAACGATCCTTAAACCAAACCAAATCCAAATCTAAGAAAATACGAATTTGGACTAATCCACGCCCTATGGGCGACAACATAAATTATTCTCCGTATACAATCCACGGGCAACCTAAAACAAAACAAACACACACGACACGAAGTGACCTTCTGGAGCAGGAGAAAGTGGTTATCGTAACCCGATAACGTAATTAACTGCAGGGGCTTACGCCTGCAGGGAAGAGTGTCCCCACAATAAAAAACCCTTCGCAAGCGAGGGGGAATCTGACGAAGTCTGCTACAACGGTCGCATCCGTCCAAACCTCCGATACACGGTGCCATAAATCAACTTGGCATCTCCGGAGAGGTAGACGGATAAAACTAAATAGCATCTGTCCCCTAAAGTTCAGGCCAGATGTCCCAACATCCCGGTCGCGTGTTTCGGCGGTGAACAAATTCTGGCACGCCCGGTAGGACCTTTTTCTCTTTCCACTCCACGCTTCGTATGTCGTGTTCACGAACGAATCGCGGTTTAATATGGTTGTCCCTGGATTCGAGGTACTAAGATTTGGTGTCTTGCTCCATGCAGAAAAGAAGATGACGTCGATGGCTTCTAACTGCACAAATTGCAACAACAACTGCCACTCCGTCCCTGCTGGAGGAGTAACTTATGGGCCCCAAGCGGCCTCTATCTTCGCAATGCCGGTAGAACAAGTAACACAGGCAACCATTGGGTTGTTCTTCGGGACTATGATCCCGCCAACAAGCTTCAGCGTCCCGATGCCATCACAGGAAGCTCCTAAGAAGTCGGTCTTCGATCGGCTTCCAACTACTGCGGCTCCTCTCAGCGGGTCGTCCAAGTCTACCACCTCAGTCTTCGACAGGCAGAGCCTGAGCTCAAGTGGGCCCGCGAAGAGGCTCGCAATACTGGAGAAGGCTATCCTAACTCCTGTTGCAGGTGAAATTGTACAAGCTTCTTCCCCTACTCGAAAGTCAGCCTTCAACAGACTGACCATTCCTTCCCAGCGGACGTCAGTCTTCGACAGGTTGATGCCGACAACAGCCTCTCATCAGAGCAGGGGCATAAAAAAGCTACTCCCACAACAGAGGAAGTCCTGGTTACACGACATGCTCGACGTCGTCACTGGCGCCGAGTGAGGAAAGCTGGAGGCAATTCCCCCTTTGGACTTACCCCACCAGCTCCAATGGTGGAAATTGACGCTGCTGTTCCAAATGGGAACAACTTTGAGCCGCTCAGGAGGGTGCGCAAGAACACTCTAACCGCCGTATTGAAGAGGTCTCCTCCACCAGCTGAAAATGTCACAAAGGCGAAGCCGGAGCAGCCCCCTTAGCGGTTGTCCTCCAAAACTCATAAGGTCTGGTGGAGAGTCCAAGACACTGTAATCGACATGGACTACTCCCGTCGATCCAAGAAAATGAAAGTTCAGCAAGAAGAGGACCATCCCGCCGCCACGCTATGGAAAGTATCGTCTGCTCGGGTGCCTATTGTAGCAACCCCCTCAACTTCGACCGCCCATAAAAGGAGAAGGCCGGAGAAAATCCCCGTGTCTGCGACAAATCTCAAGGGTGCTGAATCTAAATGCCCCAAGTCTGGGGGCATAGTAGTGGACACCATCTACATGGCTTCTAGGAAAGAGGTTAGCCATATCTCTACGAGTCATCGACCACTCATCCGGTCTGTGACAAAGGCTCAGGATCAACAGCAAAACCTCCAGGAGATGCTAACGAAGATGGACGCACTCACTGGGCTGAAAGAAAGCCCGGAAACGTCATCGGAGCAGCGCCAGGAACAGGAAACCGACGCCGAGTTCCTCCGAAGAATGCTCGAGAAGAAAGACAAAGAGGTCGCGGAACAAGCGGCCAACAAAAAACAAATGGCGCTCTTGTTTTAAGATATGGTAGTGATGATGATACAGCCGGATTCTCCAGCTGAAGACCCTCCAATAATCCTTGAAGACGACAGAAGGCAGACATCAAACCCTCTTTTGGCTCTATCAGCAGTCAAGGAAGAGTCCATCTCCAAAGCCGCCCTTGACGACTATATAGCTCAACAGATACGAGCTCATCAGGCGAGCGAAGCTGACGGCTAAATCGTCAAGACTGGACGACCCTATCCGGATTGGTACGATCAAATAAAATACCCGCTAGGATATATGATCCCTAAATTTCATGTGTATAAGGGGACGGGACATCCACACCAGCACGTTGCTCAATTCAGGGCTCTGTGAGGTAATACTGGGGGTGACGACAAACTGTTGCTTCGCCAGTTTATTGGCAGCTTGTCAGAGACAACATTCGAATGGTACTCCGAGCTCCCGAATGACTCTGTCAAGACATTTGTAGAAATGGAGCTACTGTTTACATAAAGATTCGCGAGCGCTAGCGAGCGCACCCCGATCATGACACTAATTAACGCTAGAGTCAAGCCGGGAGAAACCTTGGTTCAATACGCCATTCGGTGGCGGAACCTGTGGTCAAAATGTGAACAACGCATAGAGGAAGCTCCTCCCATAGGCATGTTCGTGGGGACCCTTGACCCTCAGGAAACCATTTCCCAATTCATGATGTTCTTCAAGCCAACCACTTTCCAGGCCTTGATCGACAAGCTGGCCCAAATAGACTAGATGGGCTATAGACCGTCCTCCTCAAAGACGGATCCTCTGAATGAAAAGGGGAAAGGGAAAGCGACCTTCATCGCCAACGCTCAGCAATAACCGAGTGGCCTGAAACCGGTCGCTCACCAAAACGATAAACATCGATAACTCGGAGAAAAGATGAGACACCCTTACTCATTCCCTCAGGATAAGACGAAGAGATTATTCGAGCTAGCGTGGCGCAACAGGCTTATCACTCTGCCAGAGCCGAGATGCCCAACGCAATCAGACGACGTTAACAGCCCCAATTATTGTCCTTACCACCGAATATTGGGTCACCCAATCGAAGATTGTTACATCTTCAAAAGTTGGATCGAAGACCAGTACCAACAGGGCAAGTTCGCGCTGTCCAAAACTGAAAGGTGAACCTGCCACAACCGCACGCTCCTAAAAAGGTGGACACGTCGGGAGCATCATGCTCACTTATAGAGGAAGCCATATGGGAGGTGGCCCTTTCAGCTAAGACTAAAAGAATACTGAAGGACTTCAAGCATGTCCGGCGATTAGGTGGAAAAGCCTGCTTGAGCTTGAGATTATTGAAAGGATGCTGAAGCCGCGCCCAACGCTGAAAGTTGGTGATGGTGAACAAAACCTTCAGGCCAAGCCTCCGAAGTCTTCAAAGAAAAAGAAGAAAGCTAAGAAGCCAGTCCAACCCGACGACAACTATACAAGGTTGTAGAAATATATCGATGCACTGGAAGAATATAACCAGAGGGCACGGACCCCAATTACATTGGACGAATTCTTTAAGCATGTTCTTGAGAATAAAGACGACGACGCTGATGAAGGAGATGATTCTTCAGAAGAGCCCGAGAATTATGTGGCGAGTTGCCACATGATCCCTCACTCGTCAATAAAGGGCAAAGGAGCTCCTGAGGCAGAGAAACTGGGGGCAGATCCAGAACCGGAACTCTTGTAACCGTCAGTTGAGATGATTGACATGTTGCCGAACGAGGCCCGTCAGAGGAGAAAAGCTGATCGAGAGCGCGAAATGGCCATATTCGAAAAAGCCAAACGTCGGCGACAGGATGAAAAGTTTGAAGCAATCCAACCAGATCGAAACACGCCCGCGGTAGACAGAAGCAGGATTAAGACGAGGAAACGGTTTGCTAAGGCCCTGTCGATAAGAATGAAGCTGCCACCTTTTAAAGGAAATACTCCCGGCAGCATACACCTTGACGAAGCGGATGGGCATCCTAGCTACTGCTTATACCATCAGAGGATTACACATCCTACCGAAGAGTGCAATACCTTCAAGAAATGGTGGCAAGGATACGTTGCACACCGACAACATTTCAAGCGGTTGAAACGTAAAACTCGTTGGGAGTAGAGAAGTGCGACAGATGAGCACAAAAGAACCGTCGGCAACTGTCACATGGTTGATACCAGGGGATCACAAGTTCTCACCTTCGGAAGTGACTCTGATAAAGAAATAACCCTCGGCCCTCTCTTCAAAGAATCCACCTCAGGAAAAGAGGAGGAGATGAAGAACTGCGAGAATATTCAGCTGCGTAATCGTACGTTACTTGAAAAGAATCTCGGACCTTCAAACAAAGGTTCGAACAGAAAAGACAAGGGGAAGGAGAAAATCCATGAGGAGATTGCCCTCGATGATGGGGTCGTCAAAGATCTCGCAGCCAGGAAACGCCTAAGAAAAGTAAGGTAGATTATAATATCCTAGCGCATTTGAGGAAGATACCCTCACAGCTAAGCATACTGGATGCCCTCTTTCTGTCTAAAGAAGCACGAGATTCCTTGGTTAAGACGTTACAAGAGCCCGATCAGTTCCAGGCCTTCACTACAGAGAAGAAAATGCAAGATGAGCTGGCAGAAGTCCACACGGCTAACATTACATTTAACGACGACGATCTTCTCTTTGGTACGTGCGACCATAACCATCCTTTATATGTCACTGGATACTGCCATGACATCGAAATAGGGAAAATACTTGTTGACAACGAGTCCTCTGTCAACCTTCTCAACGTGCGGGTGCTACAAGAAATCTGCATGAGCGTTCAGCATTTAGCCCGAGATAAAATCACTATCTCTAGATTTGGTTCGCAGTCGTCGCAGATGCTCGGGTCCGTGATACTGACATTGCGCTTTGAGCTTCTCATCACAGACATCAAATTTCATGTCATCGACGCTAGGACTTGCTACAACGCTCTACTTGGTCGGCCTTGGTTATACGAATACAACATCATCCCTTCTACACAACATCAGTGTATGAAGTATTTCAAATATGGTCTCAAGTACACCGTGACGGGAGAGCTAAACCCATTCTATATGAACGAAGTCAGAAAACATGAAGATGCTAAGTACTTCCTGCAAGACTTCGAAGACATGGAGAAGTGTCATAAGCCAGAGCTTAACAGAGGCCCATCACTCCAATTCCTACCTTTGGAAGCGATACCGAGGAGGATTAAGAAATAGTCTACTCGGGACAGCCTCAGAAGCAGAATGATAAACCCGGACCATCCGCTCCGATTTTGGTCTTTGGCAGCGACTCCGAAGATGAAACCAACGCCGTATTCTCCGTCTGCCCGTCGATGCAAACCTTCGTTGGAGTAGACCGGAGTTTGCAGATCGCCATGGTTTCGTGGTGGCACTACAGAGAGCTTGATGCGCTGGAGACATATAGTGTGCAAGAGTTACAGACGTTCTACGTCCCTCCCATGCGAAGAGAAAAGGCGATCATATTCTATCGATCCATGAAGACTAAAGTTGAAAGAGAAGTCTGGAATGGTGCCGATCCTATGCTTTACAGGATCCAACCCCTACATCTGCCCAGGTATTACACCGAGAGATTGAAAATGTTATTAAGATGCCAAGGCGTACCATTCAAACAAACTCCTCGAAAAGCTCAGTTCTACAACAGGAGTTGGAACGCCCCCGAAATGCAGCGAAAATGCCCAACGGAAAAATGGAAACGATTGGGCTTGGATATGTACAGTCCAAGAAACGGGAGCAATTCCATGACTGCCATGTCATAAAGGACCATGATGAAGAAGAGGATGCTCTTTTAAAAGACAGCGATGTTGAACCAGAATGAGGTCCTGCCATAAAAGTGCCGAGTCCGTCATTTAAAGAACAGATTGACAAGCTAATAAGAGAAGCAGGTCAAAGGGTTCGGGATGAACACAACCGCGAAATGGCCATTTACGAAAGGGCCAAGACGCAACGCCTCCTTCAGCAGGCCACGGAGGATGACAATGCCCTTTACCGTCAGCCCGCCATCCATTCCCAAGACAAGAAAAAGGCCCGACGCAGAGGCAAAAACAAGTCAAAGAACGGAAAAAACGTTCACCAGCGGCAAAATGGATCCAAAAGGCCACGTGATCAAGAAAAGGTTAGCCGGAATCCGTCTCTAATGAAAAAGATGGATCGATCATATTCTTTCCCTCGAGACAAAACAAGGAGGATCTTCGACCTCGTCATGAAATATCAAATGATTACGCTCCCGGAGTCTAAGCACCCCGATCAAACAAGCGAAGTTCATCATCCAGATTATTGTTCCTATCACCGAGCGACAGGACATCCTCTTGAAGACTGCTTCACCTTCAAAAGCTGGGTTGAAGACCAATATCAACTCAGCAGATTCGCTTTATCCAATAGTTGGAGGGTAGCCCCACCGCAAAAGCATGTACCAAAAGCAACGTATATGGCGAGAGTAGAACCAGATCAACATCGGTCTTGGAAACGATCTCGTACCTGTCACGTGATAACGTTGTCAGAAGAAGGAGTGCCCAAGAATATGGATGACCTCTCCTGGTGCTTAGAAAACAAGGATGAAGAGGAATTGATCTCAGAATTTCCACCAGCGCCAAAAGAGTTGGAAGATGGAATACATACTATTGCGAACAACCTAAGAAAAATCGACTTGGGGACGGCAAACGACCCGCGGCCTACGTTCGTCAGCGAGCTGCTGTCTAAAGAACAGGTGGCTACGCTAAAAGACGTGCTCATGCAGTATAAGGACTGATTCACATGGAACTATTCCGAGATGCCGGGGCTAGATCCGGAAATAGCTGTGCATAAATTGGCGATATCTCCGGACGTTAAGCCAGTTAAATAAGCACCAAGAAGAATGCGGCTCGAACTTGAAATGAGCATCAACGCCGAAGTTAAGATGCTAATCGACTCTGGATTCATCTAAGAAGTTCAATACCCCGACTGGATTGCCAACATTGTCCCAATGATGAAGAAAAATGGGATTGTCCGCATCTGCATGGACTTTCGGGAGCTCAACAAAGCCTGTCCGAAGGATGATTTTCCCGTACCGGTTACCGAGCTGATGATAAACAACAGTCCACTCACGAAGTATTCTCCTTCATGGACGGCTCATCAGGGTACAATCAAATAAAGATGCATCCCGAAGACCAGAAGCATACCGCTTTTCAGACTCCTCTGCGCATATTCTGCTACAAAGTAATGCCTTTCAGTCTGAAGAAAAAGAACGCCGTCGCTACCTATCAGAGGGCCATGAAGAAGATTTTCGATGACCTCATACATGAAATCGTCGAATGTTATATTGAAGACCTCATGGTGAAAAGCAAATCGCACGAGGAACACTGGGAGTATTTGAAAATAGTGTTCCAGCGTCTTTGGAAATACAATCTGAAGATGAACCCTCTCAAATGCGCATTTGGAGTTTCCTCGAGCAAATTCCTGGGGTTCATCATCCGACACCGGGGCATCGAAATAGATCCATCAAAGATCAAGGCGATTATGGAAATGCCTTCGCCTAGAACTTTCAAACAACTGCGGTCTCTCTAAGAAAAGCTCGCGTATATCCGGCGGTTCATAGCTAACCTCTCAGGCAAATGCCACCCCTACAGTCACCTAATGAAAAAAGGAACCCCGTTTGTTTGTGATCGCAAATGCCAAAGCGCACTGGACGAAATCAAGCAACACTTACAGAATCCGCCGGTACTGACCGCTCCGGTCAAGGGAAAGCCTCTCATTCTGTACACAACTACACTTGAAGGTTCTCTAGGCGCGTTATGGGTACAGGAGAATGGCCAAAAGAAAGAGAGAGCCCTCTACTATTTGAGCCGAGTTCTCCCGCAGGCAGAAAACAACTACTCCCCTATCGAAAAACACTGTATGGCGTTAATCTTCGCTATAACGAAGCTTCAGCATTATGCTTTGGCGCATGAGGTCCATATCATATCAAAAGTGGATCCTCTCAAATATTTGATGTCAAGAGCCATACTAACGGGACGGATCGCTAAATGGGCCCTACTCTTAATGGAATTCTCGATAACATACCGACCTCTTAAGGCAGTGAAAGGCCAGGCCATCGCCGACTTCCTCGCTGAGCATCCAATACCTGTCGATTCACCCCTAAATTGTGAATTGCTTGACGAGCACGCGTTTGACATGATCGACAGGGAGAGAGGAGGGAGTGATACCCGATAGGAACTCTACTTCGATGGGGCATCTTTCATGAAGAAGAGAAAGCACACCATCCCTATAATCAAATCTGGGATAGGCCTTATCTTCGTGACTCCGCAAGGAGGGATAATGCGCTTTGCCTTTTCCTCAACAGAGCCGAGGACAAACAATGAAGCGGAATATGAAGCTTTGATAGCAGGTCTCGAGATCGTTGTCGACATGGGAATCGAAGACCTCTTCATATACGAAGACTCCCAGTTGGTCGTTAGTCAAGTAAACGACGACTATCAAATGTACAAACCAGAGTTGGTGAAGTACAGCGAGAGAGTGAAACAATTATTGACTTAAATCCCTTCCTACATTCTGGAAAGCATACCACGTACAGTAAATAGCAAGGTGGATGCATTAGCCAAACTCGCCAAAAAACTGGCTGACGAAAACCTCGATGATGTAAGGATCGTTGTGCAAAGCTGTCGGGTTCTTGCACCAGCAGAAATATCTCCGGAGTCGTCTAAAGAAAAGGAAGCGACCAAGCAAATGGTCCTACAAATAGAGGATCAAGAAAAGGTTAAGGATTGGAGAGAAGTCTTTATAGACTACTTCAAATCCCGTCGAACACCTGAAGATGCATTTTCAAAACACCAGCTCATGAAACGAGCTCTGTCTTTCGCCTTCGTCAATGATACTCTATATAAGAGATCGTTCGACTCTCTGTGGCTAAGATTCCTGGGACTGAAAGAAGTAAGGAGGGTCATCCAAGAAACTCACGACGGACTCTGCGGTTCTCATCAAGCTGGGCTAAAGATGAAGCCGAAGATCAAAAGGATGGGCTACTATTGGCCCACGATGATCCAAGATTACCTCGAATACGCAAAGCAGTGCCACTCGTGCCAAATTCATGGAGACTTCATCCACCAGGATCCAAATCCGCTACACCCAACAGTGGCTAGCTGGCCATTCGAAATGTTGGGAACCGACATAATTGGGCCCATCGAACTAGCGTTATCCAGAGGACATCGGTTCATATTAGCGACAACCGATTATTTCTCTGAGTGGGCAAAAGCAATACCGCTAAGAGAAGTGAAGATAGAGAATATTCTCCATTTTTCAAGACACTCGTCATTTATCGATTCGGCACTCTGCGACGGATTATCTCCGATAATGGGCCGGCCTACAGTAGTCACAAAATCAGCCGCTTCGCACGGCAGCATAATATAGACTGGAGATACTCTTCGGTCTATAATCCCCGAGCTAACGGTCTAGCTAAGGCTTTCAACAAAACCTTGATAAAGATTATAAAGAAGACGGTGTCCAAAAATAAAAAGGATTGGCACGAGAGACTGCATGAAGCTCTCTGGGCATATCGGACCACATTCAAAATGGCCACAAACATGACGCCGTATGCATTGGTATTCGGCGCTGAAGCGGTACTCCCCCTCGAGATAGAGTTACCCTCTCTACGAGTGGTGGTTTATTACGAGCTAACAGATGAAGAAAATGCTCATCTTCATCTTGAGAAGCTCGACGCCCTCGATGAAACTCGTCTCATGGCGCAACAAAACCTAGAAGCTTACAAAGCAAGGATGGCGTGCTCATACGAAAGGTTGACTAGACCGAGAACATTCCGCCAAGGCGAACTCGTGCTAGTTGTCAAAAGACCTATGATCCCCAATCATGCTAAATGGGGGAAATTCGAGCCGAGCTATGAGAGCCCGTACATCATAAACAAAGTCTACCAAGGTGGGGCTTACTTGCTCATTGATATGCATGCCGAAAGACCCTTCCGGCCAATAAACGGCCGGTTCCTCAAGAAATACTACGCCTAACGAGTCACGGCCTAGGTTAACGATAGATGACGCCGCCTATGTCCGCTCGCTATCTTCCCAAACCCAAACTCTATAAGTACTATCCAACGAAAACTTGTCTCAAAATCGCTATGGATCGTAACGTCCTTAAACTAACAATGGACCGAAACATCCCTAAACTAACAACGGACCAAAGCGTCCTGAAACTAGTTACGTACCGAAATGTCCCTGAACTAAAAACGGACCGTAATATTCTTAAACTAACAACGGACTGTAATGTCCTTAAACTAACAATGGACCGAAACATCCCTAAACTAAAAATGGACCGCAAAATCCTGAAACTAGCAGTGGACCGAAACATCCTTAAACTACTACAAACCGCAGAATCCTTAGGATAATGCGGTAAAAAAAACCGGTACTTCCATAAGCGAAATGGGCATGGATGAAAACCTAAAAAGGCTCCGTGAGTAAAAACAGTAGGGCTACCGGTGAGTTTGTGAAAACTCGAAAGGGCGCAGAATTGTAAAAAAAATTCATGCACACTTGCAAGGTCCTCTCGACCTTGTAAGGAGAAAATACCTGCGTATGATCCTTATGACTCACAAAAGAGTGACACACTTATGGATCCCCACGATTCCTAAGGAAAAATTACACTTTAGAGATCATCATGGCTCGTAAGAAGAACCCTCTTGTGAAACCCTCATGGCTTATAAGATTCAAAAGCCATAAGCTACAGGGATTTGAACCTATTCTTATGACATCACATTCCCCAAATTTTACCCTACAAACGGTTCAATGTTGACCCTTGTACAAAATCCATGAGCACAAACAAACGTTTCCCCCACTCAGTTCCACCAATGGCGCGAAATTTCCTCATGTGGTGAATGACACTTGTAAGTCCTCTCGACTTATAAGGAGAAAACACTCTTGTAAGATCCTTACGACTTAAAAAAGAACAGACAATTAAGAATCCTCATGATTCTTAAGGAGAATACGCACCTACGAGATCCTCACGACTCATAGGGAGAAACACCTTTATGAGACCCTTACGGCTCATGAAGTGTCACGACTCGAAATTTGGCACGTGACGGCACTTAAACCACATAACGTCTACAGGCGTAACGCGATTCAAATAAGCTGAAAACCCAGAAATCTAAACCATCAAAAGTAGTAAGTGATAAGAACATTGTTAAAAACTTTTGGGAAACACAAGTAAAAATCATTAACTTAAATTGCTTTTGTAAAATTTGGTAGCACCTCCTTTGTAAAAACTAGCCCCAAAAGGGTACAAACATAAGATATAAGTATAACATCCCCAAACGAGAGCAAATCTCACCCAAAGGCGGAAACAACCACCACAAGCATATATACGACGCCATAGCGAAGAAATATAAATGAAAACATCATAATGAGGTAAAACTACATAACAAAGACCGGCCCCCACGAGCACGGAATCCAAAATCACAAAAAATAATACAACATCGATCCTCACAACTCGTCTCAAAGTCAAATACATTAAGGTGGTAGATGGAGAGTACTAGATCCAACAAAAGATATACAATGTTTATAAACAAATAACCACGAAACCCACATATAGTAAAGGCTCAAGCCGACCGCAGCGGTATCCGCCGAAAAAAATACAATATGAAAAAGCCCTGCCGCGACTGCTCAAAGGGAAAACCTGCAAAACACTGTGGCACAACAGGGATGAGTTGCCAACTCATGAATAGTAAATAACATCATGCAGGTAATCACAGGTATGCACGTACTGCGATAATCTATAACATGCAATCTGAATGCATAAATATGGCAATATGGATATGCAACAAACATGATCAAGGTACTCCATCAGGTACTATAAATACATGAAGCAATGCATATCAAATAAATACTGAGTATGGGATAAAAATAACATCATCAATGAATCATCATCATGGAAAATCCTGGTGTCCATCAACGACACCCCAAATCCCAATACATCAATCGCCGTCACCCTGATCGGCCCTAAATCTGTAAATCTAATGGAACTTGAGTGTCCAATATCGACACTCGAAACATCATGAAATACTCGTGTCCAACATCGACACGTATATACTCATCTCTCAGGCGCCGCATACCCAGATCAGCCCTCAATATATCTCATGTCATATCTCCCACACGGTATCCTCCGGATAACCGTCGGGTTCTATACTATCACCGGTAGGTAGTGCTCCCCTGCAAGGCTTACCGTCTGACAATACGAGTCTTCTTGCCCCGGGGTACCTCACGGGGTCCACCATGTACCTACAGACAGTTCCCCCTCACTCCTCGAATCGGGTATCTAACACAAGTCTCAGAACCGAGAAAACTCATGGTGGACGCATCGAAATATCATATCAAGAGAAACCGGGTTTTCAAAATACTACATAATTTCTTGAAATATCCCCACGGTTCTCAAATCTATAAATCACATGAAATCCATATCTCAATGTATAAATCCATGAAATCTGATATATGCAACATAAAACAGCAATATGAGCATATTAAGGGAAAATAACTCTTTTAAATGAATCCAGTTTTAAAATATATCCTGCGGTTCCCAATTCCTCCGAAATCAAGTGCAGCATCATATGAGGTGTACATATAACTATAGCAAGATATTTGTACCTATATGTAAGCATGTATGTATGATGCATTTCATATGCGCAATAGTACAATAATCACATCTCAATGTCAAAGACAATACAATACCACATAGGGGTATATGTTGCTATAGCAAGGTATGTGGGTGTACATGCAAGTATGTATGCATGATGTACATGTAACTATAGTAAGGTATGTGGGTGTACATGTAAGTATGTATGCATGATATACATGTAGCTATAGTAAGGTATATGTGTAAGCATGTAGGTATAGTATGTATACTACATTTCATATGCGCAATGGCATAAAAATCAATGTCTCAATGAGAATAACCAATACAATATCACATATGTATATATGTTGTGCGTGTCATGGCAATTACCGACGGTGTGTGTAGCATACAATTTGTGCTCGTGCAATATGAACCGTCAGTAATGGTGTTGTGTCTCATTAATACTATATCCATATGTAATAGGAAAATAAGGTATGCAACAATAGTACACATGCACAATCAATGTCTAAAGTCCCCGCTTGCGATCCTAAATTTCACAAACACAACATATAAGACTAAATATCCTGCGCCGACATAAAGACAATGAAATGCAAGGATAACGTTCACAAGATATACACACTGTGCACCTAGTGCACAAAACGCGTACGACATCGGCACAACCTTAGCTAGGAACGCAAAATGACACAACCACCAAGCCTAGACCCTGATCGTACCGATCGCGCATTCACAACACAATATATATCGTGGAAGATAATATATATAAAATCACAATGCCAATTGAAACCCACGCCTAATTTTACCGAAAACCTAGTAAGATCCTTTAATCGTTTTAGCTCAAATATAGAAGTTTACCCAAAACTAGTGGCCACAATCATCACATAAAAGCTTGATTAAGCCACACAAATCCTTACTACAATTTTAATCTCACTCATATAAAATTTAGTAAAAGTTAGTTTGCAATTAAGCTTAACTAGACAATTAGGAAAAATAATAATTTACAAACTCACAACTAGGTTAAGTTTCCAAGTCTAAACTACTCATTTAACCATTACAAACAATCAAAACCCCAACTTGATCTTCAAAACCCTTTTTAGAAATTCCAAAACATGCTAATTAAAGCCATATTTAAATATCTAATAAACTAGATTAAGGTATTTAAACAACAACTAAAACTTAGGGTTAGGATTTTATACCTCAAACTTGACTCACAAACTTGCAACTAGATTTTCAAAATAGCCTCCAAAATGCTAACTTTCCTCAAGAACCAAGCTAGATTAAGGCTAAACAATAAAGGGTATGGATTTGTTTTAAAGTTTGTGGGATTATTTGTTGATTTTTGATGAATTTTTAGAGTTTTAAGAAGTGGAAATGGAGTGAGAAAAATAATGGGGCAGCCAAGGGGGGTTCGGCCAAAAAGGAGGAAGAAGTGGGTAATGTTGTGGAAAAATCTAGGTTAAAACACATTAAAGCTCAATTAATACACCTCATTCATGCCACCTCTTAGTCCTTTATTTAAAGTTTTCTTTAATTCCAACAAAATTTCTAGATATTTCCAAGATATTTTTGAAAAGAAGACAAAAGCTTAATCTTGTGATTAAGTTGGCATGGATTCACATTAGCATAATTAACCCAAACAAATTTGTAATAACCACTAATTAAGTGCATAATTAAAAGCTTATAATAATATTATAATTAAGAAAAAATATTTAAGTGAACTAAAATTTATAAGCAACTAACTAAATACCGCATACTAGCAATTTCCTAGTTAAACTAGATGCAGTTAAATCTGTATAGAAAAATGATCATTCTAGGTTCTTACGGAAAACACAATTTATTTTACCTATTATCGGAAAATTCGCCTAAACGATTTCTAAAACGTTACGATCTTCCCCCTTAAAGAAATTCGGTTCCCGAATTTAAAATTTTATCTACGCGTACCTTCGAATAGATGAGGGAATATCTTCCGCATCTCGCTCGCAGCCTCCCAAGTGATCTCCTCACTAGACGGCTACGCCAAAAAATCTTCACAGATGGCAAGACCTGACCGAAGTTTCTCTACCTGCCGATCCAATATAACTATCGGCCGCTTGGTGAACGAAAGATCGTGTTATAGTTGAATGGTTTGGTGCTGAATCATGTGAGAAAGGTCATGAAGGTAATTGCGAAGTATCGATATAAGAAATACGGAGAGAACATCCGGAAATCTAGGAGGAAATACCAAACGACAGGCAACGGTATCGACTCGCTCAAGGATCTCAAAATGACCTACAATTCTGGGACTAAGTTTCCCTTCTTCCCAAAACTCATCACGCCCTTCATCGGAGAAATCCGTAAGAATACCTGATCCTCCACTGTGAACTCGAGCCTGCGACGATGACGGTCGGCATAAGACTTCTGTCTGCATTGGGCTACTCTCATCCTATCCCGAATCAACTGGATCTTCTCCGTAGTGTCTAGAACTAGCTGGGGTCCAAAAAAATCCTACTCTCTCTGAGTCGATCTAACAGACTGGCGATCGACACAATCTGCTATACAAAGCCTAAAAAATTGCCATCTGAATCGTCTCCTGATAACTGTTATTGTAGGAGAACTCCATCAATGGCAAGTGACGATCCAAACTGCCAACAAACTTAAGCACGCACACATAAAGCATAACCTCCAGAATCTGTATAGCCCGCTCTGACTGACCATCAGTCTACGGATGGAAAGCGGAGCTAAAGCTCAACCAGGTACCCAAGACTTTCTGAAGCTTCTGCCAAAGACGACTAGTGAACTGGGCGCCTCTATTGGATACAATGCATGAAGGAACTCCGTGCAAACGTATAAACTTATCGATGTACAACTGAACATACTGAGCATAACCGAAAGGTGTCTTCACTGGAAGGAAATGAGCCGCTTTCGTTAACCGGCCAATAAAATCACCCAAATAGAGTCATACCCTTGACTAGACCTGGGTAGATCCACAATGAAATTCATGGAGATTTGCTCCCATTCCCACTCTGGAACGGTTAAAGATTGCAACTCTACTGCCGGTCTCAAATGCTCAACCTTAGTTCGCCGACAAGTTAGGCACCTTGAAACAAAATCCGAAACATCACTCTTCATCCGTGCCCACCCGTAACTATCTCTTAAGTCACGTTACATCTTGGTGGAACTTGGGTGAACACTAAAAGCTGACTGATGTGCCTGCTCTAGGATCTCGCATCCCTACCTATCGGTATCTGGTATACACAAGCGAGTCCCGTAACGTAGCACACCCTGGTCATCAATCGAGAACTCTGAATCTCTACCCTACCGAACATGCTCAAGAATCTCAGACAAATGGGCATCAGCGGGCTGTGCCTCATGAAAACGATTAAGTAGAAGTGGACGGGCGCGGACATGAGCAAGCTGTCCCCCGGTGGAGGTGAACTTAAACTGTACTCAGCCGTCGCACAAGAACTGCAAATCTGCAGAAGACTGTCTCTGAACTGCACTCAACTGGAACAAGCTACCCCCGGGCCTACGACTCAAGCATCATCTACCACATTCGCCTTGCCCGGGTGATAAAGGATCCCACAATCATAATCCTTCATAAGATCCATCCAATGGCGCTGTCTCAAAATCAGATCCCGCTGCAGGAAGATGTACATTAAGCTCTAGCGGTCCATAAAAATCTGACACGACTCTCTGTACTAGTAGTGTCTCCAAATCTTCAGCGCAAGAACACCACGGCCATCTCAAGATCATGAGTGGGATAAATCTGCTCGTGCTCCTTCAACTGTCGGAACGCATAAGTGATAACTCTATCATGCTGCATCAATACACAATCGAACCCCACTCGCGAAACATCACAGTAAACGACAAATTCGCCTGATCCAGAAGGCAAAGATAGAACTGGTGCAGTCGTCAACCGAGTCTTCAATTGCTGAAAACTCAGCTCGCATGCCTCAGTACAAAGAAAAGGAACCCCCTTCCTGGTCAGTCCGATCAGTGGTGCAGCGATACTCGAGAAATCTTGTACGAAACGGCGGTAAAAACCGGTTAAACCCAAAAGCTGCAGACCTCAGTCACTGATACAGATCTGGGCCAAAGCTGTACGGCCTCGATCTTCCTCGGGTCTATACGAATACCGTCTTCCATAACCACATGAACTAGGAAGTCAACACTATCAAGCCAGAAAGAACAATTCGAGAATTTAGCAAACAGCTGGTGCTCTCTCAATATCTGCAAAGCCATCCTCAAGTGCTGCTTGTAAGGTTCCTAGGCACTCTCAAGAGGTCTCACAAGGCATCAACCATGCCAATTTCAAATTTTGCAAGTGCCGAGAAACTCTAATACGGATCGATAACTAGATATATAATCGACAAATGAAACTAGTTAACTACTTAACTATAAGAACGGAAATACAACCTTTGTAGATCCGGTCCTCCACCTCCATAGCTCCGTAATGAAGTCTCCTCGCTGTCCAAATGGAAAACCCGGGCTCTAGCGTCGGCTTCATCGGAGAAATGGGCGGGCAAGATCGTCGGCTTCGTGCCGAAGATGATCTACGTCGAGGCATCGCAAGATCAAGATCCAACTTCACCAAGCCTTGAAAACTTGTGAAGGAAACACCCTATACTACTTGGCAAGAGGTAGAGGATGAAGAAATAGGAGGTGGGTTCACTTTAGAATTGGATTTCTCACTCATTAGCTCAAGTTGCCATTGATGAAGCAAGCTTTCTTCTTGAAGAAGAAGAAGAAGAAGAAGATGGAAAAATGTTATGATAAGTATATCCAAAATGAATAATAAAACCAATATTTATCATATGGCAACCATGATTAGGTGTAGAGAATAGACCATGGTTAATTGAAAGGGTTAGGGTTAAACATGAAGACAAAATGGTCACTAGGTCAAAGCTTCAAGAAGCTTAAAAAACAAACAAACAAAGCCACCATTTTCTCTTCATCATTTTCTTTTGCTAAAATAAACAAAATGGATAAATAAATGAATAAATGAATAAGTAAATGAAGCAAAAGAAACCCTAACCATTGACCAACCATGGTTTAAACTATACACCAAACAATCATGTATCATCAAACATGATACAATCAAATGCACAAAAATATATCACATATACAATGTGCACATCAAGTGAGAAAATCCATTTAAAGTGAACCGATATTAGTTAATGCAAAGTAATATATCAAATATATAATTATGCATTAAATCATTAAATCAACACTTGATTTAATGATCCGGTCATATCGCATATAACCGACTAATATCAACAGTAACAACTTATCGAATCAACACTTGATCCGATAACCCGGCTATATCGCATATAACCGATCAATGTCACAAATCGCGAGAATCGTATACAGTATCACATACTGGTATCATTCTCGGTCCCGCACATATCTCATATGCGCTCCTATTTCGTTTTGCTTGAGCCAGGAAACCTCTGTGTAGGACTCTAAAGACTCGTCAATACGCCGGCAGCAAGTGATGATCATATCAAACACCCACAAGCCGCAAGCGGTCTGCTAAACGTAACGGCCACCCGGGTATTGAGCGATCAGAAGATCGACGAGCAAGCCCGCTCACACTCCTGTGAATCCAACCAGTAACACTTACCGTACAGTCCGGTCTGATCGTCTGATATGTCGCATATCTCGCCTAGGGGTGGTAAACGTCAGACCCCAACAGTTCGATAAGTCGTGTCGATATGAGGTCTATAACAATTCGAGAAACTACTGGTAACACTTACCAGTAAATCTCAGCAACCCTGGCCAGGGATTTCCGGTTATAGCCAATCGAACACAGCGCAACATCAACTCCATATACCGGGAGAGACGAATCTCCTCCTATCACTCATTGCCTCCATGTGATTCGGGACTGTACCCAAAAGCCATCGTTTTGCACGCCCTCTTGGACGTGGTAAGGTGGAAATCAAAGCACAGTGGGAATCACACAAGACTCTATGACGATCTCGGGTCAACAGACTACTCTGCACCAGTGTCACCAGAGAACTGCCATCTGACGTAAGGTATAATACCATCTGGGAGTTCTCGGCGAGTCCGTCCAGTGTACCCAGTCTCCACTGAGCACCCGTATATCATCTCTGATGTCAAACACCAATGGATATGGGATCATCCATCGCCCATCTGTATGGGTCGAGAAGGTATACGCTAGTCTACTCTGGTATATCGATGCCCTGTCTCGATATACCCACGACTGGGGACTTTAAAGGATGTACTTATGGACTACCCTGTCCCCACTAGTATGATCCGCATCATAGTACAGGTAGTCAAGTACACATCCTAAGGGCTTTACCAACATGTAACAGAGAGACAATCAATGTACACGTTAAGGTAAAAAGTAACCAGATAGCATACTATCATGTCGAGCGAGAAAGTCCTCCCTATATATGTCCAAGCATCCACTACAATATACATCCTATGTATAGTAATAGCCTCTAGGGCATACATATAACTAACAATCTCCCACTTGCACTAGGGCCATCTGACAGCAGTGGTTGTAGTATCTCATACTCAACCATCCCATAAAAGTCTCTCTCTGGGAATAGGCCTTCGTGAGTGGATCCGCCGTGTTATCTTCTAAGTCTGCTCTCCTAACGTTGATCAACCTGGAGATCAACTATCTCCATGATCAGGCGATACTGCCTTAGAATATATCTGGATCACTGATGGGACCGTCGTTCCTTGGCATAAGCCACAACTCTATTGTCACAGAATGGGAGGAACTAAGTTCATCTCATGAACTAGTATACACCCAGACAGCCTCTTTGGTAGCATCTTAAGTAGCGATATATCCAGCCTTTATCGTCTAGTATGCCACGGTATCTAGCTTGGAACTCTTCCAACATACCGTCCCTTTACTAAGGGTAAAGACAATGCCTGTGACTGACTTTCAGTCGTCCTTATCACTCTGGAACCCTTCCAGTGATTCTCTCCAGGATCGATTGATACCATCTCACTACAACTAGTGAGTATCCTAACATCCAATTAGATCTATCTCATAGATCCAAAACCCAGGATTTAGGAGGTATCACTTTGATCCTTTATGGAGAATCATTGTGATAAGCGGAGATTGACCGAGCGTAGCATAGGAAACTCCTTCCCTATCAAGAGCATGTCATCCACGTACTCTACGAGGATCGTTACCATACTCCCTACTACCTTTTTGTATATACAAGGTTCATCTACCATTTTGATGAAGTTAAACTCTTTAACTACCACATCAAAACAGATGTTCAAACTCCGCGATGCCTGCTTCATCCTATAAAGCATCTTGCACACGTTTCCGCTGCTCCCACTGTCTACAAAGCCCTCTGGCTGTGTACTTATAGACGCTCTCTTCCAAAACATCTTTTAGAAAAGCAGTCATGACACCCAACCACCAGATATCGTAGTCATGGTATATAGCCGTGGCAAGTAGGATCTGGATGGACTTAAGCATAGATCCTTAGAAAAAGTTTCATCATGATCCACACCTGGTCAATGATGCAAACCTTTACCAAGTCTAGCTTTGAAAGTCTCAACCTTTCCATGTACACCAAGTAATCTTCTCAAGATATACTTGCTCCTGATGGGGATTTAACCCTTCAGATATAGCAACTAAAATCCATACTTTGTTGGTGTATAAGGATTCCATCTCAGATCACTAAGCATCCAGCCATTCTTACAGAGTCTTACTCCTGATGGCCAGCTCGAAACTAGTTGGGTCATCATCTCATGATGCAATCCTCGCTCCCACTGTCATTGAGAAACCGAAGTATCTCTCAGGTGGGTGAGGAACCCTACTAGATCGGCGGAGAGGCTGAGGTTCGTTGGTAACTATTGAATCCTTTGGTTCTGTCAAATCTTCAGCTGCAGTTTTGTATAGCTGGAACCTTTCCAGTTTTACATTACAGACCTTGCCTCGAGCTTGTCCGGATTTTGCTTTTCAGACATAGGCTGGACAACCCCAAATCTTAACTAACTTAAAAGATGGGCTCTTCCCTTATCATATCAAATATGAAGTGGTAGGCAACTGATTTGATTTGAACCCTATTCAATAGGTATGCAGCTTCTCAAGTGCATAACTCCCAAAAAGGAAATGGGTAACTCAGTAGTACTCATCATAGAGCACACCTTATCATATAGGGTGTGATTGCTCCACCCCGATATACCATCGTGCTATGGTGTATGCGGAGGAGTAATGCTGAGAGAGAATCTCATTCTCCTTTAGAAAAGTCCAAGAATTTCGTGCTCAAGTATTCTTCTCCTTGATCTCATCATAGGACATAATACTTTTACCCGTATTTGGTTCTCTACTTCTAACTTATATTCTGTGAATATCTCAAAAGGTTCGGACTTGTGTTTCAATAGGAACATAGGTCTGAATCTCGAAAGATCATCAGAGAATGTAATGAAGTACAAAGAACCGGTCTTGGCATGTGTAGACAGGGGACCTTACATACATCAACATGTATCATCCCAAGAGTTTACCAACTCTTTCTCTGTTTCCAATAAACAGAGCTGGTGTCATTATATCTTTGTGACATGACTGGCAAGTTTCACAAGATGTAGATTCAAACTGATTTAAATATGCATCTACATGTAACTTCAGCTAGTCGGGTCACATTGATATGACCTAGTCTACAATGCCTCAAGAAGGATTCGTTCATTTCTGAACTCTTCCTCTTGTGTGTGTTCCGTATACTAAAGAACTGTAGTTTGATTTAGAACATCAATGCTTTTAGATAACGTGCCTGAACCGATCAACTTTTGATATAGGAAATGTTCAAAACATTATCCAACTATACAAAATTTTATCATTTCTTTACTAATAAAGAGATTGATATGATTTTGTATATCAGGTTCGGTATCTAATAGCATTCGTTCAGAATCAATGTATTGGTAATACAGGGTGACAGTGATCAACAGACTTGGCTGCAACACTTGCCCCGTTTTCTGCCTCATGAAACTTATCACCCGTTCTCAGTTCTCTACCTTTCTGTAGCCCTATGTAACAGATTACATATCTGGGATCCTGATCCGGTATCATATACCCAGGATTCGGAGGATACTGAGAAACAGTTCTTTGTAATGAACACACCCGAAGATGATGCATCAGCATGCACTCTCTTCGTTTGGGCGGTACGGGAATTCTGGTAATCCCCAATTTCTTGCTCTGTCTTATAACAATTATAAGTTGGAGCGGGACCAACGTTCCCCAGCTCAGTATAACAAGCGGGTTCGGTCAAAATTCCTTATTATTATCTTGATTAAGGCGTGATGTGGTCGCTACCTGGAGAGAGAGAGAGAAGAAAACACTCAGCGTGCGCTCTTGCAAGAATAGATTGGTTATTATTTTATCTAATCAGGATGGCTCCCACTGCTTTTTATCAAATCTTCCTTCAAACCCTAAAAGGAAAGACTAGCCGGGATTAATTACACACTACAAGTTCGCCAATCTTTCAGCCAGGCCAGTGTCGGTACTTTGAGGGAGGTCCCCCGTGCTTTCGCACGAACCTAATTAATGTAAACCTCGTTTTCCCAGAGGCGTAACCCCGTTGACACCTTTCTAGACACCTACTTGATTGGCTAATTGTAATGTGTAAAACTCTCCCAGGAGTAACTCTTACTCCCAGCAGGTATCGGGATCCAACTATCTCATAGAAGGTATGCAATCTCATTGCAAATTTCAACACTTGAAATTCCCGATAATATTTTTCCCCAAGCGATCTATGACCTTGACTGAGTCAACAAATCATAGACCACAAGTAAAGTTCAACCCGTCATTTCTCGATTGAATTAAACCCACCCGCACGACCCTTGACTGAGTCAACAAGGCCGCACGACTACCCTAATCCAATCGCATCATATGCTTTGCAGATAAGCACTAATCAGCTACCGCACACTACGCCTTGACTGAGTCAACAAACGCAGCACGAATACTAACTATTACCTATCTGAAATGACGGAGGGCTACGACAGGTTTTTAAGAAAACCTTTTGCGTAATGAACTTTATATAGTTGTAGAATCAAATGTTTTTAAAATGGAGTGTTTTTTAGGCTTTTCTAGTTTTGCTAAAGGAGTCACTCCCGATGAAGGGATCGTCGGTCCTTTCCTCGTCGAATGAGGTGCGGGATATATCATATATATCACTGTGCAAAGCAAAAACTTTTAAAAGAAATCAAAAGACAAACCGAGTGTGTAGCATCTGCCAGTTATTGCTAAAGGAGTCACTCCCGGTGAAGGGATCTCGGTCCTTTCCTCATCGAATAAGGTGCAGGATATATCACATATACCTCTGTGCAAAGCAAGAACTGTAGCTACCCTTTTTATTTTGAAATTCGATTCTACAACATCTTAGGTTTCTTTTATTTCATTAATCATATTAATGAAATCCCATCATTTATATACCTAAACATCACAGATAAATAAGACGTACACTTATGCCATCCGCATTCGCCTCGATCTCCCCTCGTGCACCGTTAGGTTAGGTAACTAACGGCAGAGCGGGGCAGGGCTAGCGCGGGTGTAAAACATAAGTAACTTCTATATAATATATCATATATACTATATACTGTATCTATCACAGAACATCATATGATCTCATCACAGATATCGCAGCAGAAGAAACATATGAAATATTGGATAGACTAGGACGTCCGTGTTTTCAATACGAGCCAGTATAAAACATGGATTCCACGGTCGCGATGAATAGCCAAACCCACACCCCTAGACCCCTACGAGAGCGGCAAGCAACCCTACCAATTCTAGAGTTAGGAGACCCGAACTCGACTCCTCGAGTTGGTCTCCCAATGGACTCCAAAACCCGGTTACTTATGCTCCCCTCCTTGGGTCTATCCTAGTGCGGAAAAGTAAATAATATACAAATGGTGACATCATCCGCAACCTGGAAGTGCCCCAATAAAAGAATATTACATACAAGTTTTTACATGAATGAAAATGAAAAACACTCATCTAACATAAAAACCCCCGGCTATTCAAACACGACGATCCAATATAACATATCCAGCAACACATAACATCACATGTCATCAACGTAAGTAAATATGCGCATCCCAATTGTCGTTGACATATAGCAACGAAACCGGCGATATCACATATTACACTTACGGTCACAGAAAAGAAAGTGTAAAACTACAACAGTTGGAATCCGCAACCTCCATAGACATCACATGCCTAATCAAATGAATTCCTTAGACATCGCATGCCTAACAATTATAAACCCCGCATTTTAGTCTCATTATCAAAAACACTTTTCAATATCAAGTCGGGAAATTCAACAAGATTCCCGACATCCTGATCGAATGCTCGTCGCAAACTTCAGTAGACGGCCGCACCCCCGATACCGTCGACGAAGTGCACCAAGGCGGAACACCGCTGCCGCGAGCACCCGGACGGATGCTTTCGGCGACGGGGTTCTCCTACAGTCACTTGGTCGGGGCTATGGAGTGAGGCTGTCTATTAAGTTTACTCGGGGAGTATCCGCGTACGCTACGTGATTGCGACGGACTTTTGATCACATCAAAATTCCGTGGCAACCGATCAAGTGAGACTAAACTGCTATGTTTATAACATTCATTCAGTTATCTCATAACTTATTGTGAATTCCAATTATTGTACCACATTCCGAATAAGATAGAAAATGTTAAACTTTCCGATCGAACAATCGAACACCCAAGTTTTCTCGAAACAGCTCAACTCATGAAATAAGTTCAAAGACATTCACTTCGTGCCTCAGTACCAACGGTCCAGCCGTAGAAGTGTCAAGCCAACGCCTCACATGTGGCACGCCGTACTGCCCCAAACCCGAAGGTTCAAAGGGCAGTTCAAGACGGTCACATAATCGAGTTAAGGTTTGTTGTCTTCTAGAGGGACCATCGCGTTACTTGCACTACTTAGAACGTCGTTAAACTACGGAAAAATCCAACACTTGGAAATTTCCCGACAGGGGAAAAATTGGGTATTTATATCCGGTCGAACTTTTTAACATATTCAAAAATTATCCGGAAAAACACATAGACAGAGTTTGACAATCCGATCGAATAAACGAATCCCCAAAACAACCCCAGAAAATTCAACTCTTGAATAATATTTAAAAATACCCAAAGAACTCAGCACTGAATAAAGGAAGTTACTGTGCAAAATTGGGAGGGTGACGTCACACTATTGCCGCGGAACCGCCGCATAAGCCAGGCTTATGCCGCGGTTCCGCCGCACTCTTGAAGTATCTTTTGTCAAATTTTGCACCGTAATTCTTATAATTCCCTGCTGAATTTTTTAAGCATTTTTAATCCGGAAAAAACCCAGTTTTTGAAAAAAGTCCAGAGAGCGTGAAATTTTAGGGTTTCGGGTTCATTCGGGTTTCAAACTTCGTCTACGCATCGCCTAAGGCTCTAGCTAGGCTCTGATACCACTGTAAGGTTCCTAGGCACTCTCAAGAGGTCTCACAAGGCATCAACCATACCAATTTCAAATTTTGCAAGTGCCGAGAAACTCTAATACGGATCGATAACTAGATATATAGGCGACAAATGAAACTAGTTAACTACTTAACTACAAGAACGGAAATACAACCTTTGTAGATCCGGTCCTCCACCTCCATAGCTCCGCAATGAAGTCTCCTCGCTGTCCAAATGGAAAACCCGGGCTCTAGCGTCGGCTTCATCGGAGAAATGGGCGGGCAAGGTCGTCGGCTTCGTGCCGAAGATGATCTACGTCGAGGCATCGCAAGATCAAGCTCCAACTTCACCAAGCTTTGAAAACTTGTGAAGGAAACACCCTATACTACTTGGCAAGAGGTAGAGGATGAAGAAATAGGAGGTGGGTTCACTTTAGAATTGGATTTCTCACTCATTAGCTCAAGTTGCCATTGATGAAGCAAGCTTTCTTCTTGAAGAAGAAGAAGAAGAAGATGGAAAAATGTTATGATAAGTATATCCAAAATGAATAATAAAACCAATACTTATCATATGGCAACCATGATTAGGTGTAGAGAATAGACCATGGTTAATTGGAAGGGTTAGGGTTAAACATGAAGACAAAATGGTCACTAGGTCAAAGCTTCAAGAAGCTTAAAAAACAAACAAACAAAGCCACCATTTTCTCTTCATCATTTTCTTTTGCTAAAATAAACAAAATGGATAAATAAATGAATAAATGAATAAGTAAATGAAGCAAAAGAAACCCTAACCATTGACCAACCATGGTTTAAACTATACACCAAACAATCATGTATCATCAAACATGATACAATCAAATGCACAAAAATATATCACATATACAATGTGCACATCAAGTGAGAAAATCCATTTAAAGTGAACCGATACTAGTTAATGCAAAGTAATATATCAAATATATAATTATGCATTAAATCATTAAATCAACACTTGATTTAATGATCCGGTCATATCGCATATAACCGACTAATATCAACAGTAACAACTTATCGAATCAACACTTGATCCGATAACCCGGCTATATCGCATATAACCGATCAATGTCACAAATCGCGAGAATCGTATACAGTATCACATACTGGTATCATTCTCGGTCCCGCACATATCTCATATGCGCTCCTATTTCGTTTTGCTTGAGCCAGGAAACCTCTGTGTAGGACTCTAAAGACTCGTCAATATGCCGGCAGCAGGTGATGATCATATCAAACACCCACAAGCCACAAGCGGTCTGCTAAACGTAACGGCCACCCGGGTATTGAGCGATCAGAAGATCGACGAGAAAGCCCGCTCACACTCCTGTGAATCCAACCAGTAACACTTACCGTACAGTCCGGTTTGATCGTCTGATATGTCGCATATCTCGCCTAGGGGTGGTAAACGTCAGACCCCAACAGTTCGATAAGTCGTGTCGATATGAGGTCTATAATAATTCGAGAAACTACTGGTAACACTTACCAGTAAATCTCAGCAACCCTGGCCAGGGATTTCCGGTTATAGCCAATCGAACACAGCGCAACATCAACTCCCTATACCGGGAGAGACGAATCTCCTCCTATCGCTCATTGCCTCCATGTGATTCGGGACTGTACCCAAAAGCCACCGTTTTGCACGCCCTCTTGGACGTGGTAAGGTGGAAATCAAAGCATAGTGGGAATCACACAAGACTCTATGACGATCTCGGGTCAACAGACTACTCTGCACCAGTGTCACCAGAGAACTGCCATCTGACGTAAGGTATAATACCATCTGGGAGTTCTCGGCGAGTCCGTCCAGTGTACCCAGTCTCCACTGAGCACCCGTATATCATCTCTGATGTCAAACACCAATGGATATGGGATCATCCATCGCCCATCTGTATGGGTCGAGAAGGTATACGCTAGTCTACTCTGGTATATCGATGCCCTGTCTCGATATACCCACGACTGGGGACTTTGAAGGATGTACTTATGGACTACCCTGTCCCCACTAGTATGATCCGCATCATAGTCCAGGTAGTCAAGTACACATCCTAAGGGCTTTACCAACATGTAACAGAGAGACAATCAATGTACACGTTAAGGTAAAGAGTAACCAGATAGCATACTATCATGTCGAGCGAGAAAGTCCTCCCTATATATGTCCAAGCATCCACTACAATATACATCCTATGTATAGTAATGGCCTCTAGGGCATACATATAACTAACAATCTCCCACTTGCACTAGGGCCATCTGACAGCAGTGGTTGTAGTATCTCATACTCAACCATCCCATAAAAGTCTCTCTCTGGGAATAGGCCTTCATGAGTGGATCCGCCGTGTTATCTTCTAAGTCTGCTCTCCTAACCTTGATCAACCTGGAGATCAACTATCTCCATGATCAGGCGATACTGCCTTAGAATATATCTGGATCACTGATGGGACCGTCGTTCCTTGGCATAAGCCACAACTCCATTGTCACACAATAGGAGGAACTAAGTTCATCTCATGAACTAGTATACACCCAGACAGCCTCTTTGGTAGCATCTTAAGTAGCGATATATCCAGCCTTTATCGTCTAGTATGCCACGGTATCTAGCTTGGAACTCTTCCAACATACCGTCCCTTTACTAAGGGTAAAGACAATGCCTGTGACTGACTTTCAGTCGTCCTTATCACTCTGGAACCCTTCCAGTGATTCTCCCCAGGATTGATTGATACCATCTCACTACAACTAGTGAGTATCCTAACATCCAATTAGATCTATCTCATAGATCCAAAACCCAGGATTTAGGAGGTATCACTTTGATCCTTTATGGAGAATCATTGTGATAAGCGGAGATTGACCGAGCGTAGCATAGGAAACTCCTTCCCTATCAATAGCATGTCATCCACGTACTCTACGAGGATCGTTACCATACTCCCTACTATCTTTTTGTATATACAAGGTTCATCTACCATTTTGATGAAGTTAAACTCTTTAACTACCACATCAAAACAGATGTTCCAACTCCGCGATGCCTGCTTCATCCTATAAAGCATCTTGCACACGTTTCCGCTGCTCCCACTGTCTACGAAGCCCTCTGGCTGTGTACTTATAGACGCTCTCTTCCAAAACATCTTTTAGAAAAGCAGTCATGACACCCAACCACCAGATATCGTAGTCATGGTATGTAGCCGTGGTAAGTAGGATCTGGATGGACTTAAGCATAGATCCTTAGAAAAAGTTTCATCATGATCCACACCTGGTCAATGATGCAAACCTTTACAAAGTCTAGCTTTGAAAGTCTCAACCTTTCCATGTACACCAAGTAATCTTCTCAAGATATACTTGCTCCTGATGGGGATTTAACCCTTCAGATATAGCAACTAAAGTCCATACTTTGTTGGTGTATAAGGATTCCATCTCAGATCACTAAGCATCCAGCCATTCTTACAGAGTCTTACTCCTGATGGCCAGCTCGAAACTAGTTGGGTCATCATCTCATGATGCAATCCTCGCTCCCACTGTCATAGAGAAACCGAAGTATCTCTCAGGTTCAGATCCCTGTAGTTTAAGGCTTTTGAATCCTATGAGCCGTGAGGGTCTCATAAAGGAATTCTCCTTACGAGTCGTGAGAATCTCGTCAATGTAATTTCTCCTTGGGAATCATGACGATTCATAAGTGTTTTTCTCCCTTGTGAGTCGTAAGGATCTCACGCGGCTATTTTCTCATTACGAAGTTGAGAGGACCCTGTAAGTGCATAGGAAAATTTTTTACGAGTCCGTGCCCTTATGGATTTTCACAAACTCGCCGGTAGCCCTGCCATTTTTACTCGCGGAGCCCTTTCGGGTTTTCATCTGTGCCCATTTCGCTTATGGACATACCTTTTTTTTAACGAATCTGTGCCCTTTCGGGTTTTCACAAGCTCGCCGGTAGCCCTGCAGTTTTTACTCACGGAGCCCTTTCGAGTTTTCATCTGTGCCCATTTCGCTTATGAAAATGCCATTTTTTTAGCAGGGCATTCCACTAGATTGTGGGACCTGTTTGTAGGCCCTTTAATATCCTTCCTATCTTTTGAGAAGAAAGGACTATTCTTCATAGAGATTCTTCCGCCAGTGGGGAATATGCCCCATGTGTATATCTCGGGGGGAATGAGTATCCACGCCGTCGCTATTTTAGCGAAAGGTTGCTTCAGTGCCGCTTATTTTTGTTGAGCGTAGGCGACAAACGCCATCTTGCCTCCGCTTTTTTACTCATCATCATTGGATGAGAAAGAGTCTTAACCCATTTGATCCAATCGAGCCATTTTATCCATGAGTTCTTGGAAGGTCGTCAGCTTGAAAAGGGCCATATACGAGGACGCCTTTGAATTTGGGTTAAGAGTGGCTATGAGCATTCTCATGGCTGCAAATTCATCGATGCATTGCTTGTATTTGACTAGAGATTTTACCATCGGGTAACATATTGAACCCAAGTCTCATTCGGTCTAACTCATTCGTTGACCAGCGCCGTCACGGTAGTATGCTCGTTCTCATTAGCAAATACTTGACAGAAAAGCATATCCATCTCGTCGAAGGTATTCACGGATTCATTCAAGAGTTCCGCATACCATTCAAAGGCAATGCTCGCCAGACAGCTGACGAACTGTCAGAAGAGAAGTATATCATTCTCTCCAGTATTACCGGACATGGATTTAAATCGCGCGATGTGCTAGTGAGGATTCCCGGTTCCTTCGTATATATGGAGTCGGAAGTACGTATTCTGGCAGGTACTGTATTTGATCGTAGCACGCCGGATACGGTCGACCAGTCTTGATTGGCCTATTTGAGGCTTTACTGGCATAGTAAGTTTTGACTTGCTGAGCGATATATGTGTCCATCTTTTCTTTTGGAATCATTTTCTCTTCGGCCGTTGATGATATTTGTAGAGAATTTGAAATATCATCCTTTTCTTTAAGACCAACTACCAGCTGTTCATTGTCAGTGGTTCCGATTGAACCATCATTCCAGCCATATTCTGAATCAAAAGGGCCACCTGGTTCATTTTAATGGGCATTTCTGCCGCTTCTGTATCTCCCTTTTTCAGAGCGCGCTTTAAGAAATCAATATCTGACTCCTGCTTTGTTCTTTCTCCAGGAGCGTCTTCATGATTTGCCTTAGATGATGGATTAGCGAGTGATGTCGCCTGAGCATGCATCTCCTGCAGCTTTTCATGTTGCAGTTGAACTTTTGTCAGGACCGAGTTTGAGGTCGGTGACTAGTTGAAGCTCGAACTTCGTCTTTGGAATTCACCATACAGACTATGTGAACTACCATGCCCCCAGGCTTGGGATGTTTGGAGTTTTGGCCATTAGAGTTTGCTTCGGGCACTTGAGCTTTATTGGGCCTCTCTTTTTTGTGAAAAGCCGCTTTGGTTTTGGGAGGAACCGTTGTATCAGGATTCTTCTTGGGATGAGTCCCCTTGTATTTGAAAGGGGATTTTTTTTTAGAATTTGGATGATGTCTAGAGGAAGAGTCGCAGTTGACGACAGAGACCTTCACCTGCTTCCACACCTTATATATGGATGAGGAGAGTTGTTTTAGGGAACGAACTAGTTTCTGCTCTTGTGGGATCTCCATGGGCTGTGGAGATTTCTTCAATATTGCGGTAAGAGAATTTTGTCTGACCCCTCACAACAGTTTGAAACTGTTCCCAGTTGGAACAACAACATTCACCACTGGGGTTGAAACAGGACCATATGGAGAACTACCCCCAGCTCATTTTGTATGATGCCGATATCGACGTCGACCGTTGCTTATGGCCGGGATTTGATCAGCTTCAGGATTTTGCCGAGCTTGCCCCATGTTTCCTTTGAGAGCTTTAATATTCTGCCCCCTTCATCGACCTTGGTCCTTGGCATGTGCTAGTTGTTTGAGGACTGATTCCGTCAGCAAAGCTGCTGCTTGGGGAGCCAGCCTATAGAAGACAGACTTCTTCTGGGCCTTCTCCTTCGACATTGAGGCACCGATGGTGGGAGGTGGGAGTATCGATCCAAAGAGAAGCTAGAAGATTTCTTGAAGAGCCGGATTGCATAGATTTGAGGCTGCAAGTGACCCATTCTTGACTCCGCCAAATGTAACAGAGCCTGAGTTGCGGTGAATGAAAGAAAACGCCATTCTCGGAAAGGACAAAACGCCGGCTTCAGTATCCCATCACCCAAGGGCAACCACAAACATATATACAGCGATTATTTGATCGCAGAAAACCATGACACACGAAGTGTGGAGTGGAAAGAGGAAAAGGTCCCACCGGGCGTGCCAGAATCTGTTTACTGCCGAAAACAGAGACGAAGCCGCGTAAGTCGTCTTGCCTGAATTTGGGGGCAGGTGCTATTTCATTTTATCTGTCTACCTCTCCGAAGATGCCAAGTTGATTTATGGCACCGTGTATCGAAGGTTTAAACAGATGCGGCCGTTGTAGCAGACTTCGTCAGATTCCCCCTCGTTTGCGAGGTTTTTTTTGATTGTGGGGACGTTTTTCCCTGCAGGCGCAAGCCCCTGCAGTTACTTACGTTACCGCATAGCGATAACTACTTTCTCTTGCTCTAGAAGGTCACTTCGTGTCGTATGTGTTTGTTTCATTTTTGGTTGCCCGTGAATTGTATACGGAGACTAATTTATGTTTTCGCCCGTAGGGCGGGGATTAGTCTAAATCCGTATTTTCTTAGATTTGGGTTTGGTTTAATTTAAGGATTATTAACCTCGTTTAAGATTAAGATCAACTTAAATATTTGTTAAGGATGCGTTGGTCTAATTTTAGACTAAGATCTACTCAACAAGATTTTAGGATCATTTAGATCCAACGAAAGAGTATTTGGGCTCCATCATTTTAGTTTAGGGACATTACAGTCCATATGTTTAAGGACATCATAGTCCATGTTTGAGGACATCATAGTCCATAGAGTTTACTTTAGGGACGTTGCGATCCATAAGTTTAAGGACATCATAATCTATAGAGTTTAGTTTAGGGACGTTACGGTCCATTGGGTTTAAGGACATCATAGTCCATAGAGTTTAGTTTAGGGACATTGCGGTCCATTGGGTTTAAGGATATCATAGTCCATGTTTAAGGACATCATAGTCCATGTTGTTTTAGCTCATTGGTTTGGAGGTGTGCCAAGAGTTATTGGTTATTGGGACCCTCCACCTCTCTGAAGACGTTGAAGAATTACATTGACATGTATTAGAGATGTGGAGAGATGTATCCTTGAACCAATTTCCAGATCGAGAGAAGATGTGGTATGAACATCATTTTAGATGCCATCTGTAGGAGATCACTAGTCATCTTTGGAACTAAGATCCACTTGGGGAGACCTGAGTATAGGAATTCATTTGATTGGTGACCAAAAAGGGTTTTGGTCTCGAGAAACTTAGCTAATTTGTGCTAAAGTTGGCCTCTGACAGAGTTAAACACTAGTGTATGCTCGTCGCTCACGTGTTCCCACATGAGGTCTTAAAGTAGTGTTAAACACTAAAAATTTGAGGCGCTCACGTGGGATCACGTGAGGCGCTTGAAGTGGTGTTAAACACTAAAAATTTTGAGGCGCTCACGTGGAGTCACGTGAGACGCTTGAAGTAGTGTTAAACAGTGAAAATTTAAGGCGCTCACGTGGGGTCACGTGAGGCGCTTGAAAGCTAGCGCTGCTCCTTTGGGTTTATTCCCTAGAATCTTTTCTGAGTGCTAAGCACTATTGGTTCATGTAGAATCACGTGAGGCATCCCCAAGATTGGAACTATCTTAGGTTTATTCCCTTTTTCTTTCGGAAGTGCTAAGCACTTTTTTGGAGGGTCACGTGGGATCACGTGAGGCGCCAGAAATGATAACTGTCTTTGGGTTTATACCCCTTTTTCATTTTGAAAGTGCTTAGCACTTTTTTGGAGGGTCACGTGGGATCACGTGACTCGGTGTCAGTCGTTCCTTTTTGTTCCTCAGAGGTGCTCAAGTGGGAATGCGTGATCTGTTACGTAGCGTTTGAACGCTAATGAATCATCAGGCTGTTCTTCTATGGTTCTGAGGAATCAAGTTCTCCTTTTGTTCTTTGCAGGGATTAAATTCTTTTTAAAGGGTTAAACTCTAGTTTCAGAAAAATTAAATTCCAATATATTTTGTAAGAGTTAAACTCTTTTGAATTCAGTTTTCTCCCCTAGGTTTTAAATCTGCATGACAGAATCTCTCTGATGAGAATTAAATTATCAACCTGTGGGGAGATCTGCTTCTGCAGATCTTAACCAGAGGAAGAACTAAGTTCTTTAAGAAGAGTTAAACTCTTGGTTTGAGAATTAAATTCTCTTTTTGTGGGAGTTTTTGTGAGGGGTTCCTCTTCTTTAGAGAACTAAATTCTCTCTCTATTTTTCTTCCCCTCTCCTTCTGTGTGTCTCTCCTTCTCTCCTTGCTCCTATTTATATGAGAAGAAAAAGAATCAATTTGTTAAGGGAATCTCTCATTGAGAGATCATGATTTATTTCATGATCTTTTAGATCAATCGATGAATTTTATTCACCGTTGGATTTTTAATCCAAAGGCTCTCTGTTTAACAGAGAAGATTTCTTATTTGTTTAACAAGATTATGAATAAGTTGTTGGTTTTAATAAGATTAGAATTTTATTCTATCATATCTTTTTAGTTTAACAAAATCAGAAATATATTTTCTTAACATAGAATTTAAATCTATCATATAGATATCTCGTTAGTTTTATAAGATTAGAATTTTATTCTAACATAGAATTCTGATCATATGAATATCTTGTTAATTTAACAAGATTAAGAAAATATTTTCCTATGATAGAACTTTATTCTACCAGATGATCACCGTTAGATTTCTGATCCAAAAGTCCTCTGTTTAACAGAGAAGATCTTTTTTGTTTGAGAAATATCAGGAAAATATTTTCCAAAATAGAATTTAATTCTAGAATTTGATAGGAGTATTTTAAATTAGGGTGCTCACATGCTTTGCATGTGAGAGGCAAGAGAACTCATGTGTTTAACATGTGACCCCTGATGTGGGTTTTAGCCTGTTTATGTTCAGCGCTCATAGCGCTCACGTATTTTACACGTAAGGCTTGTTTGACCATTGGTGATTTATATTCAGCGCTTATATGCTTTGTATATGAGCGCTCACGTGTTTTACACGTGAGGCCTATTTGACCCTTTAAGTTTATTTTATTCAGCGCTCATACGCTTTGCATATGAGCGCTCACGTGTTTTACATGTAAGGCTTGTTTGGCCATTAATTGTTTTATTTTTTAGCGCCCATATGCTTTGCATATGAACGCCCACGTGTTTAACACGTGAGGCCAAATTTTGAGGACTCTCCCCCCTTTTTTATAAGGGAACAAGTAGCTCTTGGCCAAAAATTTTGGCGGGAACAGAGACCATGAGAATATGGGCGGCCTCTCCCAGTGCTTCGCAAATGAAGATGAGGACGAGGTGATCTCAGAATTTCCACCGGCGCCAAAAGAGCTGGAATATGGAATACGCACCACAGCAGACAACCTAAGAAAAATCGACTTGGGGACGGCAAACGAGCCAAGGCTAACGTTCGTCAGAGAGTTGCTGTTTGAGAAACATGTGGCTACATTAAAAGACGTGCTTATGCAGTATAAAGACTACTTCGCATGGAACTATTCCGAAATGCCGGGATTAGATCCAGAGATAGCCGTGCATAAACTGGCGATATCACTGGACGTCAAGCCAGTCAAACAGGCAACAAGAAGAATGTGGCTCGAGCTTGAGATGAGTATCATTGCCGAATTCAGAAAACTAATCAACTCCGGCTTTATCCAAGAAGTTCAATACCCTGACTGGATCGCCAATATCATTTCGGTAATGAAGAAAAATGGGAGATTTTCGGGATCTCAATAAAGCTTGTCCGAAGGATGACTTCCCAGTGCCTGTTAACGAGCTGATGATCGATAACATATCCACCCATGAAGTCTTCTCCTTCATAGATGGATCTTCGGGGTATAATCAAATAAAGATGCATCCTGAAGACCAAAAGCACACTGCTTTCCGGACCCCGCTAGGCATATTCTACTATAAAGTGATGCCCTTCAGTCTGAAAAATGCTGGCGCCACCTCCCAGAGAGCTATGACAAAGATCTTTGATGACTTCATACACGAGATTGTCGAATGTTATATTGACGGCCTCGTGGTGAAAAGCAAATCGTACGAGGAGCGCTGGGAGCATATGAAGATAGTGTTCCAGCGCCTTCGGAAGTACAACCTGAAGATGAACCTTCTGAAATGCACATTTGGAGTTTCCTCAGGCAAATTCCTAGGATTCATCGTACGACACCGGGGCATCAAAATAGACCCGTCAAAGATCAAGGAGATTATGAAATGCCTTCGCCAAGAACTCTCAACCAACTGCGGTCTCTCCAAGGAAAGCTCGTGTATATCCGGTGGTTCATAGCTAACCTCTCTGGCAAATGTCACCCCTACAGTCATCTAATAAAGAATGGGACCCTATTCGTTTGGGATCATAAATGCCAAAATGCACTGGACAAAATCAAGCAATATCTGCAGAACCTGCCGGTACTAACCGCTTTGGTCAAGGGAAAGCCCCTCATCCTGTACACAACTGTTAGTGTATATGCCCTAGGGGCCATTATTGTACCATACTAGTTTGTATATTACTTAATGGAAGCTTGGGATATTCACATGTATATAACAGTCTTGCTAAACATGGTAGTATGCTACTTGGTTTTTCTATCTTAATATGTGAGTATACATATTGATAGAGCTCTTAGGATCTTCCTTGACTACCAGCGTTGTGATGACAGTCACACTAGTGGGGGCTGGATAGTCTACAAGCACATCCTTATTCAGGTCCCTAGTCGTAGGATTATCGAGATAGGGCATCGATACTCCGGAGTAGACTAGTGTGTACGCTTCTCATCCCAGTTGGGGAGATGGTCTATCCCACAGCCGTCAGTACATCATACTGGAGATAGTATACAGGTGCTCGTTGGGTTACGGGTACACCGGACAGGACTCACAGGGAACTGTTGGTTGGTTTTATACCAGTCGTCAGTGAACAGTTCCCAGGTGACATGAGTACAGCATAGTCCATAGACTTGACACTGCTACTTCGCCTCAAGTGTGTCCCACTGTTCTTAAATTGCTACCCTACCACGGCTCAAGGGAGTCATGCAAACAAGTAGCAGTTGGGTGCAGTCCCGAGCACTTGGAGGCAGTGGCGGTTAGACAGGATTCGCCTCTCCCGGTATTGGGGGTTGATATCGCGCTGTGTCAGAGAGCCATTACGCAAAGTCCCTGGCCAGGGCAAGCGAGATTTGCTGGTAGGTTCCAGTAGTTTCTCAGGGTGTAATGGGATTCGCTCCGACACGACTTATACCGCTATTAGGGGACTGACACTTGCCGCCCCCTAAGCCCGATATGAGATAGTCATAGACGAACAGACCGGACTGTACGGAGATTGTCACATCAGGCTCAGTAGGAGTTCGGATGGGTTTCCTCATCGGCCTTCTTATCGACATCTACCTGGGGACCGTTACGTACAGCTAGTGCCGCTTGCGGTCTGTGGTTAAACCCACTGCCAGCGTAGTAGTCGAGTCTCTAGAGTCCCACACAGAGAGTTTCCCTATTTCAGGCGAAACGATATAGAAGTCGTATGGTTTTACGACAAGGGTTCGGACGCATACGTGTGTTTACGCACGTACGACATCCGGACAGTTTTTACTAGCCGGCTTTGGTTTAAGCCAGTTTCTAGTATCCGGTTATTGGATTTATACAGTCTAAAGTTTTTCCGTGTTTTCACGGATAGGAGGGGCGTTCTCGTAATTACGCGAGAAGCTTCTAGTAGATGATGACTTGGGGGTTAAGGTGGCATATGCATTAAATGAGATTAGTGAGTCATATGAATGATTCATCCATGTCATTAATGCATCATAAATGTTTAATGACTCATGGAGATGAATCACCCTTAGATATTTATCAAGCATGGTTGTAAATCCTTTATTTTCTTTTATTGGATAAATGATAATGCTTGATATATATTATGATACATCATTATCTCATCTCATTCTCATGCTCACCTTCTTTCTCCTCAAGCTCTCTCTCTTCAAACCCTAATCCTCCCTTCTCATGTGTTGAGTACAAGGATTAGATTAGACTACTTAATCCATAACCCAACTCTATATCACCTAGGTTACTTAGATTAGCACTTTAAGAAACCTAGTTACCTCTAGTTTGAGGTGAAGCTTATAGTAAAGCTCTCAGGTGGATCTTCTACTACTTAGAGAAGGCCGGAGAGGACGTAGAGAATGACGAAGGACTCGGATCTTTAGGTATAATCACTTATCATAGTAGTTAACTCTTCTATGGTTTCTTGTTAGTTATTGTTTATGCAAAGATTCTCGGTTAGTCGATGTTTACGCCTAAAACAAGATCGTTTTTCATTATTCCGCCTCTCCGCAAGTCGTGGGGTGTTGTACATCGACTTACAGTAGTATCAGAGCCTCGCTAAACAATAATTAACTCATTAGCAAAGTCATAAGTATTTCGAACGCAAAAAGAACCGGAAAGATCATCGTATTAACACAGTTTCTGTCGATTTTAAAACAGGCCCTAAAAATTTTTCAGGGACCTTCAGAATAACAAGCATGAAAATACAGGGCTACTGAAGAAATTTGGACTCCTAACTCGGCTAACTCACCGCGGATCCGCGGCCGAGTTAGGGCCGAGTCGGTCCAAATTTTTTCAGTAACCCCTTTGTGTTAACAGTGATATTTCTGGATATTTTATTTTCTGCTAAGATCTCAGGTGCACAGAGAAGTTTTGCAGTAGAATCTAAAGTGTTTTGCTCGATCGAAATTTTATGATGTTTGCTAATATGATTATATCTGTGATTGTATAATGTATTCGTAAACCTCCCCTAACTGCTAGTATGTCGGTTGGCAGGGGGTTGCACATTTCTGTAATGGTTTTTACTGTTTGTGGATGTGAACTGTATTGGACTGTTGTGATGATTAGTCGGGGTTTGAAATGGGTTGTTATATTCATTCATTCAATGTAATTGTAATATGTTGTAATATTATTTTGCGGGGCACATCCACGTTGCGGTTGTAGCCACCGTTATATTATTTCATTTTACTGTTTTTGCTCCTTGGACAGACCCAGGGTGGGGTACACAAACTACCGGGTACTTTGAAGTATTTAGTGGCCTACTCACTTTGTTGAGGGAGACCGCTTCACTTCGGGTATTTGGCGGGTAGTTTGCCGTAGGTTCTAGGGTGGGGTAATGGCTATTCATCACAACTGTGTAATCCGTCTTTTGTTGCAGGCTCTAAACAAACGCGGATTGCTGGCAAATCCAATAAAGTTCATATGAGATCTGGAATGCCTATTATTGCGTCTGACGAATGTACAATATCTATATATGATAGCTATTTAGACGTCACTTATGTTTTACACCAGCGCTAGCCCAGCCCCCGCTCTGTCGTTAGTTAAGTAACCTAACGGATGATGACGGGACCCAGTGGCGAATGCGGATGGCATAAGAGGACGTTGTATTTTTGTTGTTTTCTGCAATGATAGGTTAATGATGGGACGCATTATTTATAATGCAAAGAAAATAAACCAAAAGTTTAATCGTTGGAACAAATTTAAAAAAAACCACTCGATTATTTTAAAAGAGCAGAAATTTTTAATTGCGGAGCTTTAACCACTCCTTTTAAAAAGCTATCAGGTTCCTTCGGTTATATCAAGTTCACTACGTTCACGGTTTCACCAAAACCAGTCGTAGCCCTCCGTCATTTCTTATGGATGGTCAGTAGTATTCAAGCTATGTTTGTTTGGCCCTTAGTCAAGACATAGTGTTTGGTAGCTGCTGGGGTATTCATTTGTTGCAAAGATAGATGAGTTGGTTTGGGACAGTCGTATTACTTTGTTTGGCCCTTAGTCAAGAGTATATACGGGTGGGTTCAAATTAACAAGATAATGATGGGTAGAACTTGACATGTGACTTATGATTTGTTGGCCCTTAGTCAAGGTCATAAGAACATGGGGCAAAAATCCACATCGGGAATTTCTAAAGAAACTGAAATTTGCAAAGAGATGCATACCATTTGGAGTTTGATGAATGTTAGTAGGATTCCTTCAGCATTATCAGACAATGATATTTGGATCCCGATCCTACTGTGAGTATATACTACTTATCAGGAGATTCGTCACTTAACAATCAATGCTATAAACCAAGTAGGTGCCTAGAAAGGTGTCAGCGGGGTTACGTCCCCAGAGAAAAGAGGTTATTTAATTAAGGAACTTCGCGAAAGCGTTGGAAAACCTCCCTCGAAGTATCGACACTAGCCTGGCCGAACGGTTAAGCAAGTATTGTACGGTGAGAATGGTCCTGGCTAATTCTTCTTTTATGGTTTGAGGAAGGATTCGAGAAACAGTGGGAGCCATCCAGTTTAGATAAATTAAAAACCACTCTAAACTTGCAAGAGCATCATGCTAAAGTGTTTTCGTCTCTCTCTCTCTCATTGCAGCGACCTTGTGACAATGACTAGGTTACATCTAGATAACAAGTTGACTGAATCTAACTTTATTGATTGGCAAAGGTCTGTCCAGATGTCCATTGCCTATGACAAGCTGGACCACCCTATTACTACTCAAGATCCCGCCGTCCCAGGTCCAGTTTCCACTGTCGCGGATATGGATATCCGTCAGACAAGGGAAAAGGATAAAGCGAAAGCCAAGTGCCTCGTGTTGGTTTCAGATGATGGTATATACCAAAAGCAGCACGAGAAGATGGACTCAGTTTCCGTCTTTCTCCATAACAAAGATTTATATGGAGAGCAATCTCATATCGCAAGATATGAGACCTCGAACGAATTAATTCAAGCGAGGTTGGCTGTCGGGTCATCTGTGGGGGACGACGTCCTTACAATGACTAGCTATATTGATGAGCTCAAGGACCTGGAGACCACGTTGGGAAACAGGTCATACGCTGACTTATTTCCACAGTCCCTACCCTCTACTTACACCCTGAAAGAAACCAGGGAGACACAAGCTCTGCTTAATGGGGGACCTTCTTCTTCTACATCCAGGGCGAAAGCAAAGGGTGAAAAGAAGAAGACCTCTATAAAGCCGATATACGGTGTCAGTAAAGTAAGAGGAAAGGGAAGAGCAAAAGTTTCGGGACTTGGTAAGGAGGGATATTCCTATTGTTATGGGAACGGGCATTGGCAGAAGGATTGCAGGGCTTTGGAAGCCAGTAGCCAGGATACGAAGCATGTTGTGGCTTCAGCCTCAAATGTGTTTGTAATTGAGAACTGTTTGTCAATTAACTCTACTTCCTGGGTACTTGATACCGGAGCAAGATCTCATATCTGTAATTCATTACAGGCTTTGAGAAACCGTAGAGTTATAAGGGTAGGTGATTTGTCTCTCAGAGTTGCAAACGGAATGAGCGTGAACGCTGAATCCGTGGGAGAATATCACCTAGGTTTGACAAGTGGGCAGATATTGATTCTACGTAACTGTTTGTATGTACCTAGTTTGACTTGTAATATCATATCAGTGTCCTCACTTTCAAGAGAGGGATAGATTTTACATTCGTAAGCGATGTAGTTCACATCCACCTAAATCAAGTTCAGATTGGGTCCGGTACATTAGATAACGGTATATACGTATTGAGTAAAGCTCAGGTTTTCAATGTCCAGAACACACTTAAAAGAAAGTCTCCAGAAATAAATCAGACTTTCTTATGGCATTGTAGACTAGGTCACATCAATGAAACACGGTTGACGAAGTTACATAGAGAAGGATATTTAAATCTGTTCGAATATCAATCTTATGCTACTTGTGAATCTTGTCTCATGGGAAAGATGACAAAGACTCCGTTTACTGGACACGGAGTAAGAGAAAGCGAGCTCTTAGGACTCGTACACAGTGACGTGTGCGGTCCAATGTCTACACATGCGCGAGGTGGTTATTCCTACTTCATTACTTTTACGGATGATTTTTCTAGGTATGGATATATCTTCTTAATGAAGCATAAATCCGAGGCCTTTGAGAAATTCCAAGAATACAAGAATGAAGTGGAAAAACAGACAGGCAAAAGTATAAAGACACTGAGATCTGATCGAGGTGATGAATACTTAAGTGCCAAATTCCTGGGTTACTTAAAAGAGAATGGTATTCTCTCTCAGCTTACTCCTCCATACACACCACAACACAACGGTGTATCGGAAAGGAGGAATCGAACCCTATTGGATATGGTTCGTTCCATGATGAGTAAGGCTGAGTTACCGTGATCTTTCTGGGGTTATGCACTAGAATCAGCTGCATATCTTTTGAACCAGGTTCCAACTAAGACTGTGCCTACCACACCATATCAGATGTGGAGTGGGAAGAAACCCTGTCTAAAACATTTTAGGTAATGGGGATGTCCAGCTTTTGTAAAAAAGCAGCATTCGGACAAGCTCGAGGCACGCTCAGTACAGTGTAAGCTTATTGGATATCCAAAGAACTCCAAGGGATATTATTTCTATTACGCAGAGAAACAAAAGGTTTTTTTTTCTCGTCATGCTCACTTCTTAGAAGCTGAATTTTTAGAAAATCAGACGAGTGGGAGCGCAGTAGAACTGGAAGAAATTCCAGAACCACAAGCTGTTACTGAAAGTTTGGTAGAACAAGAAGTTTCAGAGGAAAGGGACATACCAGCGCCTATCCGCAGAAGTAGTAGGCAGTCTCATCCGCCCGAGAGATACTACGGTTTTCTCATAGACGGGGATTGAGAAGATTGCGTCATTGATAATGATGACCCTACTAGCTTCCAGCAAGCTATTCAGAGCGGCGACTCGGTAAAATGGTTGGATGCAATGCGGACCGTAATGGAGTCCATGTATACTAACAAAGTATGGACTTTAGACATTGCTCCAGATGGGGTAAAACCCGTAGGATGCAAGTGGATCTTCAGAAAGAAGATTGGTGTAGATTGACAGGTTGAAACCTATAAAGCTAGACTTGTTGCAAAGGGTTTCCGTTAAATACCTGGTTTGGACTATGACGAAACCTTTTCTCCAGTGGCTATGCCCAAATCCATTCGAGTCCTTCTTGCCATTGCTGCCTTCCACGATTATGAGATCTGGCAGATGGACGTAAAGACGGCCTTTCTAAATGGAAATTTGGAAGAGTGGGTCTATATGGATCAGCCAGAGGGATTCATTCAGAGTGGAAGCAGCGTTAAAGTGTGCAAGTTGCTTAAGTCCATTTATGAACTAAAGCAAGCATCGCGGAGTTGGAACATCTGTTTTAATGATACTGTCAAAGAATTCGACTTTATCAAGAATCCAGATGAACCATGCATATACAGTAAGATTGTAGGGAGAGTTGTTGTATTCCTCGTCTTGTACATGGATGACATTCTCCTAATAGGAAATGATATTCCTATGCTACAGTCAGTCAAAGGATTCTTGTCACAGAAATTCTCCATGAAGGACCTGGGTGATGCCACCTACATTCTGGGGATCCAGATCTATCGTGATAGATCAAAGAGGATGTTGGGACTTTCACAGTCCAGGTACATAGACACCATATTGAAAAGATTCAGTATGGAAGATTCTAAGCGCGGTAACCTACCGGCTTGTCACGGAATCACCCTCTCCAAAGATATGTCTCCCAAGACTGATTTGGAAAGGGATCGCATGTTGATTATACCCTACGCTTCTGCAGTAGGCTCTATAATGTATGCGATGTTATGTACCAGACCAGATGTAGTATACGCATTGAGCGTTGTAAGCCGGTATCAGGCAAACCCAGGGGAGAATCACTGGATAGCAGTAAAGAACATTCTCAAGTACCTGAGGAGGACTAAGGAGATGTTCTTGGTGTATGGCGGAAAAGACCTCCAGATCGAGGCCTTTGCTGACTCCGGCTTCCAGAGTGATAAGGATGACTCCAAGTCCATGTCGGGTTATGTCTTTACCCTCAATGGAGGGGCGGTCTGTTGGAAGAGTTCCAAGCAGAAGACCGTTGTTGACTCAACGATGGAAGCAGAGTACATAGTTGCTTGCGATGCCGTAAAAGAAGCTGTCTGGATGAAGAAGTTCCTCACAGAACTTCAGGTGGTCCCTACCAGTGTTGGTCCAATACCTCTGTATTGCGACAACATCGGTGCTATAGCTTTAGCAAAGGAACCCAGGTCCCATCAGAAGTCCAGACACATCTTAAGGCGGTATCACCTGATCAGGGAGATCGTAGATCGCCAGGAGATCGAGGTAAAGAGAGTAAATTCAGAGGATAACATTGCTGATCCATTCACGAATGCCCTACCTCAGATTCAGTTCGAGAGGCTACTCGAGATCATTGGTCTTCGATATGCCAGTACATGGCCCTAGTGCAAGTGGGAGATTGTTAGTGTATATGCCCTAGGGGCCATTATTGTATCATACTAGTTTGTATATTACTTGATGGAAGCTTGGAATATTCACATGTATATAACAGTCTTGCTAAACATGGTAGTATGCTACTTGGTTTTTCTATCTTAATATGTGAGTATACGTATTGATAGAGCTCTTAGGATCTTGCTTGACTACCAGCGTTGTGATGGCAGTCACACTAGTGGGGGCTGGGTAGTCTACAAGCACATCCTTATTCAGGTCCCTAGTCGTAGGATTATTGAGACAGGGCATCGATACTCCGGAGTAGACTAGTGTATACGCTTCTCATCCCAGTTGGGGAGATGGTCTATCCCACAGCCGTCAGTACGTCGTACTGGAGATAGTATACAGGTGCTCGTTGGGTTACGGATACACTGGACAGGACTCACAGGGAACTGTTGGTTGGTTTTATACCAGTCGTCAGTGAACAGTTCCCAGGTGACATGAGTACAGCATAGTCCGCAGACTTGACACTGCTACTTCGCCTCGAGTGTGTCCCACTGTTCTTAGATTGCTACCCTACCATGGCTCAAAGGAGTCGTGCAAACAGGTAGCAGTTGGGTGCAGTCCCGACCACTTGGAGGCAGTGGCGGTTAGACAGGATTCGTCTCTCCCGGTATTGGGGGTTGATATCGCGCTGTGTCAGAGAGCCATTACGCAAAGTCCCTGGCCAGGGCAAGCGAGATTTGCTGGTAGGTTCCAGTAGTTTCTCAGGGTGTAATGGGATTCGCTCCGACACGACTTATACCGCTATTAGGGGACTGACACTTGCCGCCCCCTAGGCCCGATATGCGATAGTCATAGACGAACAGACCGGACTGTACGGAGATTGTCACATCAGGCTCAGTAGGAGTTCGGATGGGTTTCCTCATCGGCCTTCTTATCGACATCTACCTGGGGACCGTTACGTACAGCTAGTGCCGCTTGCGGTCTGTGGTTAAACCTACTGCCAGCGTAGTAGTCGAGTCTCTAGAGTCCCACACAGAGAGTTTCCCTTTTCCAGGCGAAACGATATAGAGGTCGTATGGTTTTACGACAAGGGTTCGGACGCATACGTGTGTTTACGCACGTACGACATCCGGACAGTTTTTACTAGCCGGCTTTGGTTTAAGCCAGTTTCTAGTATCCGGTTATTGGATTTATACAGTCTAAAGTTTTTCCTTGTTTTCACGGATAGGAGGGGCGTTCTCGTAATTACGCGAGAAGCTTCTAGAAGATGATGACTTAGGGGTTAAGGTGGCATATGCATTAAATGAGATTAGTGAGTCATATGAATGATTCATCCATGTCATTAATGCATCATAAATGCTTAATGACTCATGGAGATGAATCACCCTTAGATATTTATCAAGCATGGTTGTAAATCCTTTATTTTCTTTTATTGGATAAATGATAATGCTTGATAAATATTATGATACGTCATTATCTCATCTCATTCTCATGCTCACCTTCTCTCTCCTCAAGCTCTCTCTCTTCAAACCCTAATCCTCCCCTCTCATGTGTTGAGTACAAGGATTAGATTAGACTACTTAATCCATAACCCAACTCTATATCACCTAGGTTACTTGGATTAGCACTTTAAGAAACCTAGTTACCTCTAGTTTGAGGTGAAGCTTGTAGTAAAGCTCTCGGGTGGATCTTCTACTACTTAGAGAAGGCCGGAAAGGACGTGGAGAACGACAAGACGAAGGACTCGGATCTTTAGGTATAATCACTTATCATAGTAGTTAACTCTTCTATGGTTTCTTGTTAGTTATTGTTTATGCAAAGATTCTCGGTTAGTCGATGTTTACGCCTAAAACAAGATCGTTTTTCATTATTCCGCCTCCCCGCAAGTCGTGGGGTGTTGTACATCGACTTACAACAACAGCCCTTGAAGGTTCTTTAGGCGCGCTATGGGCACAGGAGAACGACCTGGGGAAGGAGAGAGCTTTCTATTATTTGAGTCAAGTTCTTCTAGGGGCAGAAAACAATTACTCCCCCATCGAAAAGCATTGCCTGGCACTGATCTTCGCGGTAACGAAGCTCCGACATTATGCCCTGGCACATGAAGTCCATCTCATATCAAAGGTGGATCCTCTCAAGTATTTGATGTCGAGAGCCATATTAACAGGAAGGCTTGCCAAATGGGCCCTACTCTTGATGGAGTTCTCGATAATATATCAACCCCTCAAGGCAATAAAAGGCCAGGCCATCGCCGACTTTCTCACTGAGCATCCGATACCCGCCGACTCTCCCTTAAACTGCGAATTGCCGGACAAACACACGTTTGACGGAATCAACGGGGAGAAAGAAGGAAGTGATACCCGGTGGGAACTCTACTTCGATGGAGCGTCCTCCTTGAAGAAGTGAAAGCAAAACACCCCCATGATTAAAGCCGGGGTAGGCCTTATTTTTGTGACTCCACAAGGATAGATAATGCGTTTTGCCCTTTCTTTAACGAAGCCAAGAACAAACAATGAGGCTGAGTATGAAACTTTGATAGCAGATCTCGAGTTTGCTGTCAACATGGGGATCGAAAACCTCCTCATATATGGAGACTCCCAGCCGGTCGTTAGCCAAGTAAATGGCGACTATCAGACGTGTAAACCCGAGTTGGTAAAATATGGCAAGAGAGTGCAGCAATTGCTGACGTAAATCCCTTCCTACATACTGGAAAGCATACCGCGTGCAGAAAATAGCATGACGGATGCGTTAGCCAAGCTCGCTAAAGAACTGGCCGACGAAAACCTCGATGACGTAAGGATCATTGAGCAAAACCGTCGGATTCTCGCACCAGCAGAGATACCTCCGAAGGCGTCTAAAGGAGAGGAAGCAACCGAATAAGAGACCTTCCAAATAGAGGAAGAAGAAAAGGCGAAGGATTGGAGAGAAGTCTTCATAGAATACTTCAATTCCTATCGAACGCCTGAAAACGCATCACCGAGACATCAGCTCATGAAGCGAGCTCTGTCATTCGCCTTCGTCAATGATACTCTATATAAGAGATCATTCGATTGTTTGTGGTTAAGGTGTCTAGGGCCAGAAGAAGCAAGGAGAGTCGTTCAAGAAACTCACGACGGACTCTGCGGTTCTCATCAAGCCGGACCAAAGATGAAGTTGAAGATCAAAAGAATGGGCTACTATTGGCCCACAATGATTCAGGACTGCCTCGAATATGCGAAGCAGTGTCACTCGTGCCAAATTCACGGGGACTTCATCCACCAACATCCAAATCCGCTACACCCAACGCTGGCTAGCTGGCCATTCGAAATGTGGGGAACCGATATAATCGGGCCCATCGAACCAGCATCATCCAAGGGCCATCGGTTCATACTAGCAACAACCGACTACTTCTCTAAATGGACAGAAGCAATACCGTTAAGAGAGGTTGAAGACGGAGAACGTCCTCCATTTCTTCAAGACACATGCCATCTACCGGTTCGACACTCCGCGACGGATCATCTCGGATAATGGGCCGGCCTACAAAAGCCACAAGATCAGTCGCTTTGCACAGCAGCATAAAATAGATTGGAGATACTCTTCGGTCTATAATCCCCGAGCTAACGGTCTAGCTGAGGCTTTCAACAAGACCTTAAAAAAGATCATAAAGAAAACGGTGTCCAGAAATAAAATGGACTGGCACAAGAGATTGCATGAAGCTCTCTTGGCTTATCGAACCACGTTCAAGATGGCGATGAATACAACACCATTCGCGTTAGTATTCGGCACGAAAGCGGTACTTCCCTTGGAGATAAAGCTATCCTCTCTACGAGTGGCGGTTCGGTACGAATTGACGGATGAAGAAAATGCCCATCTTCGAATTGAGGAGCTCGATGCCCTCGATGAAACTCGTCTCATGGCGAAGCAAAACCTAGAAGCTTACAAAGCAAGGATGACGCTCTCATACGAAAGATTGACTAAGCCGAGAACATTCCGCCAAGGCGAACTCGTGCTAGTTGTAAAAAGACCTATGATCCCCAATTGTGCTAAACGAGGGAAATTCGAGCCGAACTATGAGGGCCCGTACATCATAGACAAGGTCTACCAAGGTGGGGCCTACTTGCTCATAGATATGCATGGCGAAATACCCTTCCGGCCAATAAACGGCAGGTTCCTTAAGAAATACTACGCTTAACAAGTCACGGCTCAGGTTAATGATGGATGACAATACTCGTGTCCGCTCGCTGTCTTCCTAAGTCCAAACTCTATAAGTACTATCCAGCGAAACCTCAACTCAAAATCGCCACAGACCGCAACGTCCTTAAACTAGCTAGGGACCGAGATGTCCTTAAACTAACGATGGACCGAGATGTCCTTAAACTAACGATGGACTGTGATGTCCTTAAACTAAATACGCCGCCTCAAAACTTGGCGATAGTGAAATCCAGGTCCACAAGTCCTAGCAACGAGGATTGCAACTTAAGTCCCTCTGCTCCACAGCTACCCCGGTTGGCAAAGTCCCACCGTAAAAAAAACGGCACGTCCACAAGCGAAATGGGCACGGATGAAAACCCGAAAGGGGTCCGTGAGTAAAAACGGCAGGACTGCCGGCGTGTTTGTGAAAACCCGCAAGGGCGCGGACTCGTAAAAAAATTCATGTACACTTGCAAGGTCCTCTCGACCTTATAAGGAGAAAATACTTGCGTGAGATCCTTATGACTTACAAGAGAGAAGCACACTTAGGGATCCCCATGATTCCTAAGGAGAAATTACACTTACGAGATCCTCACGACTCGTAAGGAGAATCCTTTTTATGAGACCCTCACGGCTCATAGGATTTGAAAGCCTTAACTTACAGGGATCTGATCCTGTTCTTAAGCCATCACATCCCCCAGATTGCCCTATAAGCGGTTCAATATTGACCCTTGTATACAATCCATGGGCATAAATAAACGTTTCCCCCACCAAGTCCCACCAACGACGAGGAATGTCCTCATGTGGTGAATGGTGCTTGTAAGTCCTCTCGACTTATAAGGAGAAAACACTCTTGTAAGATCCTTACAACTTATAAGAGAATACATACTTAGGAATCCTCACGAATCCTAAGGAGAAAACACACCTACGAGATCCTCACGACTTATAGGGAGAAACACCTTTATGTGACCCTTACGGCTCATGAAGTCAAAAGCCTTAATCGACAGGAGCCTAACCCTGTTTTCTAAGCCACCGTTGTCCGAATCGACAAAGGCAAATGATGATTCGCTCCTGGCAACAATCCCAGTAGTAGCGATGATGATGCCTAGATCAGTATCAAATTCCAAACCCTTTCACGGCAAATGATGATTCGCTCCTGGCAATATTCCAGTCCCAGCGATACTGATGCTAAGAGTATCAGACCTCGGGTTCCATACTCGCAATAAAAATCAGCGAGCAAAAATGCATATGAAATAGCCGAAATATTTGGGCAACTCGTAATAAAAATCAGCGAGCAAACTATATGCATATAAAAATAGCCGAAATGTTTGGGCAACTCGTAATAAAAAGCAGCGAGTAAAAAGAAAAAAACAGCCGAAATGATTGGGCACCACGAAAAAATAGCCGAAATGATTGGCCAATCGCAACTTTCGCGATATAAAAAGCTGAAATGATAGAGCATCACGGAAAGGAAAAAAATGAAATGAAACTTCTGCCCTGCAAGTGAGATCACATCGACCCCTGTATACAATCCATAGGCACAAACAAAAAGGGAATCATATTGTCCTACCAGGCTCTTTCAAAGCGAAGCCAGATCTCAATGGCTACATCTACAACCTAGAAATCAACAACGGTATTTCTTCTCGTTCCAACCAGAAGCAAATACGACGTCAGCAAAATGAAGCCAGGGCAAAGTCCCCTAGTTCCAAATCTCGACGGTTCACAGACAGCCTAGAGACTACCTCGGAGCTATGGCAAAGTCCCCTAGTTCCAAATCTCGATGGTTCACAGACAACCCAAAGACAACCTCGACATTCATCGCAATATTGCAGACACAATGTCAACAAACGAAGCAAAGGAAGATCCCTAGCTTCAGGGTCTTGACGATAACACAAATGAGACCTGAAAGACCATCAGAGATCATCCTGCTCCAGCGCGGAGTGGTCATGACTCATCGAGGCTCCCAAACTGAGCCTAACCTCAAGTAAAAAGCGACATGGAATATCCCTAACGCTTGCTCTTTCGACGGTAATATTACCTGGAAGATTACTTGAAGACGTCTTGTCCAGCCCCCGAAGGGATCAGAGACACGACAGTCGTGGAGCTACCCGAACAGCAAGATTGCATATCGGGGAATACATCGGCCAGCGCGACGGTGCGACGGGTAAAAAACCCTAGTACTGTTAGTGTATATGCCCTAGAGGCCATTACTGTATCATACTAGTTTGTATATTACTTAATGGAAGCTTGGGATATTCACAGTTGTATAGACAATCTTACTCAAAATGGTAGTATGCTACTTGGTTTGTTTCTACTTTAATGTGTGCATGTGTTTCTTTTAACATATCGCCTATACACATTAGTGGAGCCCTTAGGATCTTTGCTTGATTACCAGCGTTGTGATGGCAATCACACTAGTGGGGGTTGGGTAATCTACAAGCACATCCTTATACAGGTCCCTAGTCGTAGGATTATCGATACGGGGCATCGATACTCCGGAGTAGACTAGCGTATGCGCTTCTCATCCCAGCAGGGGAGATGGTCTGTCCCACAGCCATTAGTACGTCATACTTGAGATAGTATGCGGGTGCTCGTTAGGTTACGAGTACACTGGACAGGACTCGTCGGGAACTATTGGTTGGTATTATGCCTATCGTCAGTTATCAATTCCCAGGTGACATGAGTACAGCTTAGTCCGTTGACTTGACACTGTCACTTCGCCTCGAGTGTGTTCCCACTGTTCTTAGATTTCTACCATACCACGGCTCAAATGAGTCGTGTAAACAGGTAGAAGTTGGGTGCAGTCCCGAAGCACTTAGAGGCAGTGACGGTTAGACAGGATTCGTCTCTCCCAGTATTGGGGGTTGATATCGCGCTGTGTCTAGGAGAGCCATTACACAAAGTCCCTGGCCAGGGCAAGCGAGATATACTGGTAGCGTTTCCAGTGTTATCTCAGGGTGTTCTGGGCTACACTCCGACACGACTTGTACCGCTATTAGGGGACTGACGTTTACCACCCCCTAGGCCCGCCATGCGATACTCTCAGACGAACAGACCGGACTGTACGGAGATTGTCACATTCAGGCTCAGTAGGAGTTCGGATGGGTTCACCTCATCAGTCTTCTTATCGGCATCTACCTGGGAACCGTTACGTACAGGTAGCACCACTTGCGGCCTGTGGTTAAACCCACTGCCAGCGTAGTATCGAGTCTTTAGAGTCCCACACAGAGGGCTATTCACCTTTGGGCAAAACAGAGTAGAAGTCGCATGGTTTTGCGACGGGGTTCGTTCACATCCACGCACTTGTGCACGTTTGGTGTCTGGGAAGTTATTACTAGTGGGCTTTGGTTTAAGCCAGATCCTAGTATTTGTTTTGGGATTGGTTTTGTCTCAGTGTATTCGTGTTCCTCAGAACACAGATGCGGGTGTGTATGCACAGTTGACAGAGGCAGAGGATCCTCATTAGGGTTGTTGACTGTTGACTTTTTCCAAACCCTAATGAGAATGAGAGATATGATTAATGATATTAATTAAGGATAATTGTGCCATGGTTAGGTTGACCATTTGACTTTTGTTGACATTTTGACTTTGGTTGACCGGTTGACTATTGTTGATAATTTGACCATCATCATTTCACATGAAAGATGCTTCTTGATTCTTGCAAAATTCATTTAATGTGAAATGATAATGGTCATTCCAAATGAACCATCACAATTTCTTTAATTATTATTATTATTATTATTATTGCTAATTCACTCATATGAGAGTATGGATGCAAAAAAGTCATTCATTCTCTCTTGCTCTTTCTCTCTCATATGTTTGAGCTCTCCCTCTTCCTCTCAAAGCTCTCATCTCTCATGTGTTGAGAACCATGAGCTCTTGAGATAAAACCTTCAAGACTTCACTCTACTCATTCTAGGATTCTAGGTTTAGCAAGCCAAGCACTTTAGTTACCTCTAGGTTGAGGTAGGAGCTCAAGGTAGAAGCCTTCGGGTGGATCTTTCTTCTGCAAAGAGAAGACGACGAGGAGGAGCCGTTCAAACCACTCCAAGGAGCAAGAAGAGAAAGATTTCAAGACCTAGGTATAACCTTCTAACCGAGTAGCTAATCTTGTAGTTAGTTTGTTAGGTTTTTTGTTTAGCAAAGATCCTCCATTTCTAGTCCATGTTACCTTGCGTCAAAAAATCGTTTTTTACCTATTCCGCCTCCCCATAAGCACCGGGGTGGGTAACGTGGACTTACAAGTACCACAGACCCTAACGGACTTCTATTAGCAGGAGTTAATTGTGACGTTAGGACACCCTTGCGAGAACTTCTCGATTCGTCTCGACTCGTGAGGAAATTAGTGTCCTTGCGAGAACTTCTCGATTCGTCTCGACTCGTAGGAAAAAGCCTTAGGCAATAAGGATAAGGTCCCGTTTCCTAAGCACTGGGGCCCTGCAAGTCGGTCCAAGATGGACTATTGCATACTATTCACGGGCCACACTCTCCAAATTCGAATATCGATAAGGAGGGAAACAACCATTTACGAGTACTCTCAACTTGTAAGGGGAAAAATTCTCTTATGAGATCCTTACGACTCGCAAGAGAAAACACACACTTAGGAGTCCTCACAACTTCTATGGAGAAAATATACCTACGAGATCCTCTCGACTCGTAGGGAGAAAAGTCTTTCTGAGACCCTCACGGCTCATAAAGTTGAAAAATCTTAGGCGGCAAATCTGAACCTGTCTTCTAAGCTACCACTGCCCTGCAAGGAGATCAAGATAGACTATCTACAAGACGCATTTGCTAAAGGGACATGCCAGTATGAAATAAAATATGTCTTTTATTCATGAATGCAAATGAATACAAGATACATTTCACAAAGGAGTCGAAATGAATGCATGTTATTCATAAATCGCAAGATTACAGTCAATAAAAAAATAGGGGTACAAAGACGGTTATTGAGGAGAAGGCGTCTTCAATAAATCAGCAAGCCGTTCACGCACTCCTCTCAATCATTTCTCGTGATCAGCCGCCACGGCTAACTCCGCTTCAACTTGAACCTGTTGCCGTGAACAGGACGAAAGCTTCCTATTGCCTTCTAGCATGGCAGCTTCACAGTCTTGCATGACCCGCTTGGCGAAGTCAAGCGTCCGCCTCAGCGTCAACCCATCCAAAATACATCTCTGGAGATTGTCAAAAACAGCTTTTAGCTGTGCGGCATTCGCTTCAATCTGGGTGCACAGTCGGACGGATTTGCTGGAAGCCACATCATGTTCCTTTCGTCTTAGGGTTGCCTCTTGTTCAAAATGGTGAATGAAAGGAACACTATGCTCGATCCAAGCAACCCATCGAGAGTTTGAAATTAATACTTCAGGAGCTTGACGCTGGAGCTCAATCTCGTGCAGGAAAGCCTCGATCTTTCTGCAGTAATCAACCCAAAAGCCGACAATAGCTTCATCATGTAAATTCATGAGTGTCGCCAGCATTGGATTGATTTCCATGGCAAAATCCATAGCAAAAGTGAGGGCCTCGGCATTGATATACTCAATGAATTTGCTCAACGATCGCCGACTATTTGCGGCGCCCCTGGAAGACATGCGTTTCGCAAAGGGCCCTGCGGGCATTAGAATGCGAGACTCGAAAGGAGCTGGAGCTGGCACAATTGCTGCAAAATGAATTAGGGTCAAAAGGTCGACTTGGGGAATAAGGAAAACACATCAGCAATGAAGTCTATTTACCAGCTGTGAAAGGCGGCAGGATAGGGAGTACCGGAGGCACGGCTATTCTCTCGTCTCTTCCTCTGACCCATGACGCTATGATCAACATGAAAAAAGCTTATCAATAATACGTCTATTTGTAAAAGAAAGTAAGAGACGTCAGTTGAAGAATATACTAACCAATGTCAGGAGGCGGAACGACTTCCGACTGAAAGGAGAAATGCGGGTTCAACACCTGGTATAGATGGTCAAAAAGGACTCGTGTAGAGTTGCGACAATATACTGTCAATACAAGGAGAATGGTACCCACGGTAAAACAGATAAGTCGCAAACCTATATCATCCAATATTTGAAAGGGCACAGAAGAAAGCGAGGGGACAGTAACCGTCAGAACGGCGACCGGCGACACTCCTTCAGACAGCACAGCCTCAGGGTTCACCGCACCTATACTCAAGACAAACAAAATATCATTAGAAGGGCTGAACAGGATTGAAAAACTCAAAAATAGCAACCCAACGAATACCTGATAAATTATGGACCAAAACCATAATGGAGGTGTCACCGGGTGTAACGGCTTCTTCGCTCTCTCTCGTAGGAGTAGATTCCGCGCCCATAATTTCATCCCCTGACTCAACAAGGGCCGTCATGATGCTTGCGATGACCACCGATACCAAGGAGCCACTGGGTGAAAGGGCAGCGGTCTAGACAGTCCCAGATTTCAGAGAAAGAGTAGCAACTTCGGGCGCTGTAACCGCCAGAATTTCACCTGTCATCCCATCGCCAAAACTTGGCCCTGCAGAAAATGCATATGTCAAAATTCGAAGATCAAGTTCTAGTAAAAGACTGGGCGTTACGTTAACTTGGAGTAGCTTTTCAGTTTCTTCCCGACCTGCGCGTGCAACCCGTCTACGGGCGGTAGACAAGGCAGAGGGAACATCCGCCGAAGGAGTACTAGCAAGCGGAATGCTGCTTGAACCTGCACCTACGGCCAAACCGGCATTGTGTTCCCTTGTCGCATGCTTCCTACGCTTCCTTTTGGTCTGAGCAGTGAGGAATGATCTCCTCAAGACCTCTGATAAAGGGGCGTCGTCGTCCAAACCGATCTCTGCCTCCGGAGCCGTTACGGCATCCATCATCGGCTGCTTCAACAAAGCCTCCTGCGGTGACATTGGGAGAGCTGAAGCCACAATAGTTGGCTCTGGAAGTTTTGCCACATCGCTACTCGGGATCGGCACTGCACTTGGAATAACCTGAGTCAAGGTAGTCCCTGCAATAAAGTAAAGGAGAGGGTCAGAGCATGAATAAAAATAATAAGGGTGTAATGAAGCGACTCATATCAAGACCCAAAGAAGCGCGGAGCCTCTCTTCCTCCTCGAATGTCCTAAGGGAAGCCGCGAGAGCCTCTTTGGCAGAAATACCTGTTGAAAAAGAAAGTGTCGATACAAACATAACAAAGAGAAAAGAGATAACCGCAGAAGATTATAACTGAAAGTATACCTGATTTCGCGATAATAATCAGCGCCGCTTCCTCACGAGCTAGTCGCTCGGAAGCTACAAAGGCAGCCTGGAGATCAATATCATCCGCAGGCGCGATGAATAAACCCTCATTGGTCCTGTATTCGCACAAACACTCGCTATAGGGAGCATGTGGCTCCTAGCCAAATATGACATCGGCAGAGAATAGCGACTTCTTCTTTTTCTGCGAGTGGACGCCGGTAGTCGATGACAAGAGCTTGCGCTTGACAGGCATTTTCAGGCGACGGGTCCCAATTTCTGCACCAACGCCGGATTCCGGGGACGCTACAGCTACCGTTTCTACAGGAACACAGGGTGGAAGCTTCTCAGGGGAGGCGCGTGGGATCACAACCGCAGCAACTTCTCTTAAGGGGGGATGAACGGCGGTCCGTCGCTTCAAAGGAACTGCCGGATTACTAGCTGGGACAGCATCCGTATGATCAAGTAATAGCCGCCTCTCTTCCCTGATAACAGCACCTGTCACGTGCTGATACCACGTCACATAGGCATTCGAAGCTTTCGGCACGTAGCTTGTCTCGCTGATGAGAAAATTAGACCATGTATTTAGCCGCATAAAGTGGTGCAGCGCGCTGCGGATACCCTCTTTCGTAGCAATCGGCTCGGCTTAGAAAGCCTCGAGCGGGACAGCCTGATCGTAACCCGACTGTGAGCAAAACGGTGCAGGTTATACATCAAAAACAATGCCGAGGCACCTTGCCTGAACACTAGAAAGCCTGGCCTAATGAATATAAGTGCAGGATCTCCCGAGCCTTCAACGTAGAAGCCCCGTCTTTGAAAGTATCACGCAGCGGTTGCACTGCCTTGGTAAATTCCTTGCCGATAGTTAAGACTCTATCGACAAAAGTCATACTATCCCCAACCATACGCGGGTGAAGGACCAGACATCGACCCTCTCACTGCAATGGATCTAATGCGGAAGAATCAACTAGAAACATCATCTGGGGAAAGTTATGGCTGTCGTAGAAGCGGAGCCGTTTGTGGACTCCGAAAGCACCAAGCACGTGCATCTCGACCCGGGACGTGAAGTAGTGCAACACAAGATGTACAGGTTTTACCCCTGGCAGAGTAGTATTCGCTGCTAAGCTAAGGCCGTGATATAAATGAGCTAACCCCGCTATCCCAACGGCCACACGAGTCCCTGCAACCATGCGGTAGGCAGGATAAAAGACAGACGGCCTCATGTAGCGAGGGTGCATCGGAAGCACAAACCAGCTCAACCACAGGCCGATAAACCCCAAAAAGAACGTCTCTTCATCGACATCTGAAGCAGCAAGCTCTGCTAAAGGAACAACCGGGGTGTCCGGAATGAAGAAGCTTCTTAAATCTGCTTCTGCCGTCGGCTGGTTATCCAAACCGAAGCCAAACGGGTCATCAAGCTTGGCGAATTTCGCGGCTTGTTTTGATAAGACTAAGAAAGCAAGCGATGAATTCTGTGAAGCTGACTCCATGCCCTCCAGACTCTATAAATAGACTCTTGTAAATGTTCAACACCTTGATTAAGCTCGGGAATCGATGTTGAACGGCATTCTCCGGGGGAAGATCCATCACCACTGATTTAGTGGCGAAGATGTACTCATCAGGGGGAAGTATTTTCTCATAATGTTCCCCTCTGATAGGTAAGCCCGAAATTTCCGTGAACTCCTCTAAGAAAATCGAAACTTCCCGGTCCGATAGAAGGAAAGTGTGAGTCGGGATTTTCCATTGCTCCAGGAAAGCCTTTACCCACCATACATGAGGTGCGGGATACTGGAAAAGAGACGCATAAATTGCGGGATACAACCTGAGCTTCAGCAACAGCGACTTCTTGGCCGACAGGATGTATCGAGCCCACTGCAGGTATCCGGATGAATGGCGAGGAGTTAAACTAATCATATATACTTGTCCCCAAGGGCGCGACTCGCCTTGACATATGCGTCGCCCCAAGATATCCAAAGCCATCGGAGGCTGTACGGGTATTGAAGCCATAGAAGGCTGAAAGCGACCTTCCGAAGTCCAGTTAACCTCCTCTACAGTGTAATTCACGTGAGGCGAGTCGGCATAGTGAATTGCTAAAATGGGCTCTGAGGGTACTGCACAAGAAAAACTGCGCCGACCCTGGATGATCTGATTGTACCGCGACCCCCATAGATGAAGAGATTTCTGCTCTGGATCGTGATCTTTAATGAGCGCGAAGACTTCCTGATCCACGGGCGCGTCGGCGAAGGCGCTTTCTGAATGAACAAAAGGGAAAGAAGAATCGAAAGCCATAGTACCTGCACGAAAATAGGCATGGGTTAGTTGCCAACGCTATAATCTAAATTCTGACACTTGGTACTTTAAAATTGCACCGCACTGCAATGCAGGATAAAGGGACCGAGGGGAGACCCACAAAATCAAAGTGACGGCTCATCATTGATTAAACAGTCACTCATTAAAGATGGAATCCTAAAAGGATTCTCATTTAATGAGAAACTCATTGGGTCAAGGAGTTGAACTCCCTCGAGAGCAGTACTCTGCAGACAGAATTTGTATCTATAAAATGTAATTAAAAGGGGAATAAAATTCCCCAAAAATTTCTAAAGAGCTATGCTCTGTAAAAAACAGTGGTATAATATACCAAAACCCTCAAAAGCAAAGCTTTTTACAGAGTAAAACCCCAAGATCTTTAAGATCTATAAAACAAACTCTTAAGAGTTCTTCATGAAAGATGAACGGTGTTCTAATTAACAGGTTAAATAAACCCTAAAATACATCTTAAGATCTACGATCTCAGAAGAGCAAAGCTCTGTCAAGGGGTTCGATTATAATCCTTACCAAATTTTTGGGCAGAGTTCTAACTCTAAAAGAGATTTCTTTGGGCAGAGATCTATGCTCTAAAAGAAGAATTAAATTCTCAGAGGATGGAAGAACAAAAGAAGATGAACAGCAGTCATCTCAAGGGCCAAAGGCCCTACTTATAGGCATGGGAAGACGATCCAACTTCCAAGAAGATCCAACGGTGGAATAACTGCCACCGCTGCACTCACGTGTCTTGTTGGGGGCATTTGTTTCCCCACAATAAAAGAGCAAAGCTCTGTTCAAAATTTGAAAGAGGCGGTGCCTCACGTGCCTTGCACGAGGGTGCCAGCACCAAGAGTTAAAAAACTCTGAGGCGGCACCTCACGTGCCTTGCACGAGGACGCCAGCGCCAAGAGTTACAAACACTGAGGCAGCGCCTCACGTGCCCCGCACGAGGGCGCCGGCGCCAGAACTAAAAGTTCTCTGCCGTTGGATCAAAGATCTAACGGAGATGATAAATCATCAAAATACAGAATTAAATTATGTTGAGGAAATATTGTTCAAATCTTTCTAAACGAGAAAGATTACTCTCTGTAAAACAGAGCACCGTTGGATTAAAAATCCAACGGTGATTAAAAATCACCAAGCTACAGAATAAGCTCTGTATGGGAAAATATTTCCCCAATCTTGTTAAAAACAAGAAAAATATCTTCTGTAAAACAGAAGTCATTGGATCAAAAATCCAACGGTGGATAAAATCCCCAAATCAATTAAGGATCTCTCAATGAGAGATTTCTTTAACTAAATCAACAAGTCGGCCTCTACTATATAAAGGCCCTAAAACTTCAAGTCTTGTACAGAGGAACCCCCCATAAACTTCAAGTTCAAAAGGAAGAGCAAGCAAAAAGGAAAGCTTTAAGAGAGAAGAAGGAAGAAGAACTTTCTTCAAGGTAAATAAAAATAATAGAGATCATAGTATCACATCTGCATATCCAAGGTTTTAACCCTCATAAAGAACATAGTTCTTTCCCCTGGATCTGAGACTCATAAGATAAGTCTCCAACAAATGATAATTTAATTATCGTGGGGACGAATTTGTTCTTGGGGATCGAAGATCCAGGGGAGAACAGAGAATTGAACATCTTCAAAAAAATGCATAAAGAAAAAAACAGCGCCAAGCGCCTCACGTGCCCCTCACATGGGCGCTGCTCAAATAAAGAGTGCTTAGCACTCAATAGTTGGCGCTCGGCGCCAAGCGCCTCACGTACCCCTCACATGGGCTCTGCTCAGATAAAGAGTGCCTAGCACCAATAGTTGGTGCTCAGCGCCAAGCGCCTTACGTGCCCTTCACATGGGCGCTACTAAAAAAAGAGTGCTTAGCACTCAATAGTTGTCGCTCAGCGCCAAGCGCCTCACGTGCTAATCACGTGGGCGCTGCTTAACATGAAGTGCTCTGCACTCATCAAACAGCGCCTAACGCCAGGTGCCTCACGTGCTTCACACGCGGACGCCATAAAGAGTGTTTCACCCTATAAAAAACAAAAAAAAGGGAAAGGCAAGGTAAAGTGTAGGAGTCAGAACCCATATGGATGATCAGCATCGTTAATACAGAAGGGGGACCAAGCCCAAGCGAGTGTTTAACACTTTATTTAAAAATGAAATGACTGGGCTGAGCCCAAGTTTGGCCAAACTTCTAATCAACCGAGCACACGGGCTCTTTATTTTCCAGAGTGGTCTTAGTCCCAAACAAGACTACCAAGCTTCTGACAAATATTCATTGGTTCCAGGGTACATCTCCCCACACCTCCGACATATGTCGTTGTAATTTTTCAACGTCTTCAGAGAGGTGGCGGGTCCCAACAACCAAAAACTCCATGGACCGTAACGTCTTTAAACTAACTATGGACCGTAACGTCCATAAACTAAAGTAATAGAGCCCAAATGCTCTTTTGTTGGGTTAGAATGATCCAAAAATCATGCTGAGTAGATCTTAGTCTAAAATTAGACTAACGTATGCTCAACAAACTTTTAAGTTGATCTTAATCCTAAACGAGATTAACGATCCTTAAATCAAACCAAATCCAAATCTAAGAAAATACGGATTTGGACTAATCTACGCCCTACGGGCGACAACATAAATTAGTCTCCGTATACAATCCACGAGCAGCCAAAAATAAAACGAACACACACGACACGAAGTGAACATCTGGACCAGGAGAAAGTGGTTATCGCTACGCGGTAACGTAATTAACTACAGGGGCTTGCGCGTGCAGGGAAGAGCATCACCACAATCAAAAAACCCCTTACAACGAGGGGAATCTGACGAAGTCTGCTACAACGGCCGCATCCGTCTAAACCTCCGATATATGGTGCCATAAATCAACTTGGCATCTTCAGAGAGGTGGATGGATAAACCTAAATAGCATTTGCCCCCAAATTCAGGCAAGACGTCTGTCTTCCCGGCTTTCGGCGGTAAACAGTGACCAAATTCCCGTGACCTTTAAGCACTTTTGTAGCAGTGTTGTGTTGGATCCGATCATGAAGTATGGCTTATCAAAGCGGTTGCGAAGTATAAACCATCAAGACGATGCGATTTCGCAACACGAGGCATGAAACGATTCCGTATTATTATCTTACTGTTTGTATGTCCGAGCATGATGTATCAAAACTAAGCACAAGGGTTAGGAAGTATACAACATCGCAAATAAACAAATTAGCATATGAGAGCAAAGTGGTTTAGCATTAAACTTACTAAGTGATTGGATGATAGCATAGGGTATATGAATAAAGAAGGGTGTCAAGTAACTTGTTAACAAAATACCCTATCTAAAGAATTAGTAATCTTAAAACTAATTTGATTCTAAGTTTAACATTGCAAAATGGAAACTTGGAAAGAATATGGTATATGATGAGGTTACCAAGTAACCATGAAATTAAGATACCATATCAAACTAATGCCATAAATCAATCTTGAAGTTACAATATATTTTTAAGCACATTAAACATTCATAAGAGAAGGAGGAAGGCTAAGCCATTCCTCTCCATCCTCACCATCACCACAATCAAAGAAATTACCCAAACATCACAAAGAGAAAATAAAAAACACAAGAGAAAGAACACATAAGAAAACAAGTAAGTAAAAAGGAAAAGACTGCAAGTTCTTTATTCACAAAACGGAGGGTTTGAGCTACAAGATAGATAGCAATTTCAACCTTCTTAATGGAGCACTCAAGTGAGAGCTCAAATAGTGAAGAAGAATAAGCTATCAAGTATTACACACAATTTCTCACTCTAAAATCCAACCCAGAACTTAATCTGTGATCTGCTATTTATAGGCAATTCAAAATAAAAACAAACAATAAAAATGGACTGACAAGACAACATGGGACCCACATAAAGTGCACGTGCCAAAATGGCCAAAATTGGGCCGTAATTTGCGGCCATATAGAATAAATTTGTAGCTATATTGAATAAATCTGCGTCCATAAGGAAGGGGGTAGGGGCCATCTTTGTTCTGTATTCTTATGAGCTTAATATCATCTCTATGGTATTTTCCTTTTTTAATTCATTCTGATGTGCAATCTGGAGTTAAAATACAGAGAGGAGATCAAGTGGCACTACTACAGAGTATGGATTTGGTCACGGCTATAACCGTGACCAAACATACTTATGGTCACGGTTAAAACCATGCCACACCCATTGCCTAAAACCCCGTCACGAGAAACTTAATCACGCCTTAAACCGCGACAATATCCTTTTATAGTCACGGTTAAAATCGTTACCATATACGCGGCGTTACCAAAAAAGGTTCAAACAACTACATCAAATCTGTGTAGGGTCCATATATATGGCCACAGTTTAAACCGCGACCATATATTGGTCACGGTTTAAACCATGACTATATATATCTTATGGTCACGGTTTAAGCCGTGACCTAAAGGTTAAACCGTAATATAAGATACCTACTATAGTAGGCAACCGTGACTATATAGACCCTATGGTCATGGTTTAAACCATGACCATAATGGGAAACCATGGTGAAGGATACCTGCTACTAGCAGGTAACCGTGACTGCATCCTATGGTCATGGTTAAAACTGTGGCTATGTAATATTTGGTCACGATTACAACCGTGACCAAATATATTATCAATTTTTAAAAAAAATCAGAAATCTACGCACCCCACGCGCGGTGCTTTCAATTACAACCAGCAATAGATAGTAATAATATGATCAAATCTCACGCAATTATAACAATCAAGAAGTAATATGATTAGAATCAAACGCAATTATAAACAAAATATATACACTAAACAGTATAATCAAGAAACTAATAAAACAAATGTTTATATCAACAAATCAAATGTTTGTATCAAAAAATCAATAATCTATGGTCGTTGGGATGATCCATCTCTATCGTCCCGTGACCTGAGCATACTCCCAAACTCGTCTCGTATGGCCTGTCGGATGGCTTCCGCGTTCGACCGCCTCAGCTTCTTGATCTGCGCCTCAAGTGTATCCACCCGCACATGCTACTGCTCCACCCGATCTTAGAGCCGACGAATCTCCTCCTGCGAAGCAGAGATCACATCTATCCACGTCTGGGCCACAGCGTACTCGTAGATGGACGAACGCTTAGCAAAATGTCTGTGGGCCCCCGGACTAACCCCATGCTCATAGCCACCGTGATGACTGCCGGATATCGAATCCAGAACAGGGACTATGGTGGTAATCGAGTCATCGGGACTAAGTCCTAAAGCATCCGTCCTCTCCTAGAACTGGGTCTGTGAAGAAGAGATATGTATATGTATGTATGTGTGTGTGTGTGTAATATATATATATATATATATATATATATATATATATATATATATATATATATATATATATATATATATATATATATAAACGTGTTAACTTAAATACATCATCGACTTGATTATATGAAACTTACCATATACCCACCCGTGCCTCTGTGTAACATGGACCATCCCCTGGCAGCAGTGCAGTTGGCGGGGTCTTTATTTATTTATTTTTTGGCGATAAAATTAAGATTTATTTCAATAATTAATTTGCGACAAAGAAAACATATATCCTTAAACTTTGAAATACTCACGAGCTGGTATTGAGCGCTAGCCTGCGACCGCTTCGCTTGGATCGGGATAGCGCGTTCTCTGATGTCGTTGTTCCGGTTCTCCCTGTTGCGAACCGACGCCGCCTTGCAAATATAAAGAAAATAATATTATATATCATAGAATATGATTTCATATTATATTATTATAATCTTAAAATTTAAATTTATACCTGAACATCATCGCGCTCGTAATGCATGACCAGCAGCGGCCAATCCTTTCTCGAGACATCCCGAAAAATGACCTCCATCATCGCTTTCCGCTCCTCCTCAGTCGCCGCGGCCCACGGAATGTAATGATGGTTCCTTACTTCATATCAGCTTCTCTTCTTGATAGCCTGTCACTCGGATATGACCAGTCTATGCCCGATGTGCATCGAATGGCGTAGGAATGCCATTCTCGCCGCCGATGACGCCGATGAATCTGTAATGTCCCTGGGTCTGAAATTACAAATATATATATATATATAACGACGATTATATTTAAATGTATAAAAAGGGTATGTGATACCATGGCCGCTGCAAAAAACTTCCAAACATAGTCGGTTTGGCGTAGGCTCCACCTAATATGGAGCGGGTACTTATAATAAGTACGAATCTCCGCTCCCATGTAATCCTCCACTTGGTCGAGTAATCGCCAATGGGGACACTTGACGCGGTCCACTCTAGCGTCTATGGAGCAGCGTCTGGGGATGGCCTGGAAGAGGAGGGCCCAATAGAACCTCTCGTCCTAACACTGGTGGAGGCTGCAAAAAAATAGATATACTGACACAATATTATAATATTCAGAGTATGTATATAGCATTTTACAAATTTAAATTACAATAGTTATTTAAAATCTTTAAGCAATAACGATTATACCTGACGTCCCTGGCGTAGTGCTAGAACCGACGCCAGACCCCATCCCGTCAGTATCATGCATGACTGCAAACATAAACTGTTAGATGATTCGACAGAATTATTTTAATAGAAAACTAAAAAATGAATAGATAACTATATATCATGTGTGGGAGGAGTGACTGGGGTTGGAGGATTTGCTACGCCGCTAATAGGGATAGGCAACGGGTCCTGTGGCGCTGAGGTTGCTAAGGATGGTGAGGGTCCCGTAGAAAAGGCGCCGATAAGAAAGTCCATGGTAGGAGGGGCGGTAGGAGGGCCACCGGTAGGAGGGGCGGTAGGAGGGTCGCTGGTAAGTAGGGCGCTAGTACGGGAGCATGGATAAGTATAGGCGTTGCTGCTGCAGCAGCTACTGATATTCCGCCAATCTTGTCTGGATGTCGTTTCCTATGACGTCTAGACCCGAATCCACAGCCTCCCATCAGACCCTACATATTTATTCAAATATTAAAAATTTACTTATAATCATTATACAATTTAAAACATTTAGTTCAATTTCATTACCTAGTACGTTTGTTCGGTGCATTAGCTGAAGATTCGCTTGGTGGATTATCGAAATCTTAATTTGTAACAATCACTTGGCCGATATCACGTCTTATAAATGGATTGATGGACAGTACAGAATAGTTTGGATCATTGGTAGGTTGAATAGAATGACTAAGACGTGTTATCGCATCTTCCTCGTCACTCTCATTTTCAGAGTCACTCAATGTCAGCACATTATAATAATATCTTAGTTTCCAACGACAAACAACACTTCAGTCAGCCTTCTTCAGGTCCCGAGAATAATTTATTTATGTTGCCATCGATGGAAAGATAAAGTTATCGTATTCGTAGGCTGTCCGTTTGGTGTTTACCAATGTGACTTTGTATTCATTGACCTTCATACCCTGTTCAGACTTGGTAACGTACCATCTGCATTGGAATATAAAAAAGGAGCAGCCTTATGCATGTATGAGACCGCTATAATCTACTCAAGAACACCGTAGTAGGGATTTTCTCTGTCGTCGGAGGTTGCGATGCCGCTATTTTGCATAGCTCTAATGCATTCTGTCCTTTTAATCTCTAATTTGTAGCTAGAAACCTCGTACCCGTTGTAAAACGTAGCTGCAATCGATGGACCGATTAAAAGGTCTCGCACCTCTCTATTAATCTGCTAACCACGATTCATTTTTCCGTCGACTTCTTCTCTACACCAAGCGACGAATGTGGGTCTTTATTCTTCTTTGATTCTGTCATCCGACCACGTCTTAAGATTCGATCTCTTGAGTATAGTTTTGTGCGCTCTGTTCGTTAATTTACAGTTATATCAGTTATATTATACTCTATTTCAAACGGTTTAAATGGATGAAATTAGAAAAACTTACTCTGTATATTTAGCAAAACATTCGCTGTTTAGCAAAATGAACGCATGTTAACCGCCAATGAGATTGTAAGAAATATTTTTTAGCTTTCCTGCTCTAATTGGACTGTCAGGAACATGCGGCAGTTTGTTCAGTTTCTTCCCGACATTGTCGTTCAGGAAACGAGCACAGAAAGATGTGACTTCTTCCAAGAGATAACCTTCCGCAATTGAACCTTTAGGACTATACTTGTTGCGGATATAGTTTTTTAAAGTTAATAGATATCTGTTGAAAATAATAGATATTAATAATCCACGATAATTTTTTGCAATTTAAATGATTAATAATAAACATTTTTATACCTCTTGTTGGGAAACATCCAATGGTAATGAACCAGACCGCCAATCTTGATATCGGTTGCCAAATGGACGGACATGTGAACAATAACGTCGAAAAAGGAAGGTAGAAAGATAGTTTCGAGCTAGCAAAGAATCAAAGGAATATCTTTTTCGAGCTCTGCTATCTCATTGACGTCCACATTTTTGGAACACAGTTGGCGAAAACATGTGCAAAAGTCATTAAGAATGAGACCAACTTTGGTTTTTACCGCTACTCTGAGGTATAAAGAAAGAAGATGTTGTATCAATATGTGATAGTCGTAGCTCTTGAGTCCTACAAATTTTTTATTTTCTACTTGTACCTGTTTGGAAATGTTTGATGAGATACTATCAGGCACTTTCAATTCTTTCAACACCCGCAAGAACTGCCGCTTCTCCTCTTTGTCCAAATTGTAGATTGCCGGTGGGATCTCATAATAGCCTGGTTTACCAGACACAGGCCGAGAATACAATTCTTCTTTAATGGACAAACCATCTAAATTCGTCAAATCATGGCGGGCATTGAGATTGTCTTTCGTTTTTCCATCCTTACATAGCAGATGATTGATGACGTGTTCAGAGACACCCTTCCCGATATGCATAACATTTAAATTGTAGTGCAGCGGTAGATCGGACAAGTACGGAAGTTGAAATAAACCATTTAGTTTCTTCCAACTGGTTGGGCATAGCATTGCATCTTTGTTTTATTTCTTTATGAATGTGATATTCTGATAATCTCTCCATTGTTGCAATATCTCGTTACCAGACACTGGTTTAGGAGGACTACCGGCCTCCGTCTTGCCGCTGGAAAATTCTTTATTCTTTCTGAATCTGTGAGTTATAGGCAAGAAACGTCGGTGACCTATAAATGACTCATTCCCGCTAAACTTTAAGTGTACGGCGATCATATGAATATGACAATTGGGACTCGCAAGCTTACCTTGAGTTGTCCACCCCGACAACATGCCATAGGCAGGAAAATCATTACTAGCCTACAACAAAGCAGCCCGCATCAGAAAAATTGTTTACCTTATATGTCATAGGTTCTCACGCTAGCTTCCCATAACAAGTTTAACTCATCGATCAAGGGTTGAAGGTACACATCGATATTTTTCTCAGGAGACGAGGGACCATCGATTAAAAGTGCCAACGTAAAATAAGACTGCATCATAGCCCTCCATGGCGGCAGGTTGTATATAGTCACCACAATGGGCCAAGTATTTGTTAGTTATATGTATGCCCTAGAGGTCATTACTGTACATACGTTGTATCTTGTAGTGGATGCTTGGACATATATAGGGAGGACTTTCTTGCTCGACATGATAGTATGTTATCTGGTTACTCTTTATCTTAACATGTACTCTGATTGTCTCTATGTAACATGTTGATAAAGCCCATAGGATGAGTACTTGACTACCAGGACTATGATGCAGATCATACTAGTGGGGACAGTGTAGTCGCCAAGTACATCTTTCAAATGTTCCTAGTCGTAGGAGTACCGAGACAAGGCATCGATACTCCAAAGTAGACTAGCGTATGCGCTTCTTGACCCATATGATGGGCGATGGATGATCCCATATCCATTGGTGTTTGACATCAGAGAAGGTATATGGGTGCTCAGTGGAGACTGGGTACACTGGACGGACTCGCCGAGAACTCCCAGATCGTATTATACCTCACGTCAGATGGCAGTTCTCTGGTGACACTGGTACAAGTTAGTCTGTAGACCCGAGATCGTCATTGAGTCTTGTGTGATTCCCACTATACTTTGATTTCCATCATACCATGTCCAAGAGGGCATGCAAAATGGTGGCTTTTGGATACAGTCCAGAATCACATGGAGGCAATGAGCGATAGGAGGGGTTTTGTCTCTCCTGGTACAGGGAGTTGATGTTGCGTTGTGTTCGATTGGCTATAACTGGAAATCTTTGGCCAGGGTTGCTGAAATTTACTGGTAAGTGTTATCAATAGTTTCCCGAACTGTTATAGACCTCATATCGACACGACTTATCAAGCTGATGGGGTCTGACGTTTACCACCCCTAGGCGAGATATGCGACATATCAGACGAACAGATCGGACTGTACGGGAGTGTTACTGATTGGATTCGCAGGAGAATGTACAGGCTTGCTTGTTGATCTTCTGATCGCTCAATACCTGGGTGGCTGTTACGTTTAGCTGACTGCTTGCAGCTTGTGGGTGTTTGATATGATCATCACCTACTGCCGGCGTATTGACGATTCTTTAGAGTCCTATACAGAGGTTTCCTGGCTCAGGAAAAACGGAGTAGGAGCACATATATGATATGTGCGGGACCGAGAACAATACTTGTATGTGATACCGTATTAGATTCTCACGATATGAGATATCGGCCGGGTAAATGTGATATAGCCTGGTCATCAGATCAAGTGTTGATTCGATGAACTGATACAGATTATATTAGTCGGTTATTTGAGAAATAGCCGAATTATCGGGTCAAGTGTTGATTCGATAATTTAATGTATAATTATATATTTGATATATTAAATTACATTAACTGATATAAGCTCACTAAAAGATTCTTTTTCTCACTCGGGTAATACATTGATATATATGCGATATATGTTAATTGTATTATTTTCTTTTATTACAAATATATATTATATATGTGATATATAATATTGTAACATGTTATAATTACTAATGCAACATATTTAGTGGAGATTAAACGAGGTTAGGGTTTGATTTGGGTTAAACTTTTCTAGAAGCTTCTAGAAGCTTTTATTTTGTTTCTTGCAAAGATATTTAGTTTAGATATTTTACAAGATATTTACTTAACCCAACCTACACCCTTTACTATGGTTAGATCTCTACAATGGTTAAGTCTTTCTTGACTTAACCATGGTTGCATTTGTAATGATATGAAGAATTCATTATTCATCACAAAGTAATTCATCTTCTTCTTCCTCCAAGAAAAGCTTTCTAGCTTTTTGCTTAGTGATGAAAATGAGTGAGATTAAGAAAATAAATGAGAGCTAAAATCCTACTTCATCATCCTAATCTATCCTAGCCATTTATATTAGGGTGTTCACTTCATTAGTGAGTGAGAGCTTGTGTTAAAGAAACTTCAAGGTAGATCATCTTTGTTATCGAAGATCGGAAGCAAGCTTGCATCTTTCTCTTCGTGGAGCCTCTCTAGAGTCCGGGTACTCGATGATCGCGACGTAGGGACCTCAACACGGAGCTTTAGAAGTGAAGGACCGGACTACAAAGGTTGTAATCCCAAACTCTTTGTGTTAAAGTGTTTAACATGCTTTGGTTCGCCTGATATCTAGTTTAAAGATCTTGGTTAGGGTTGTTCCGCACGTCTAAATTTTAAATTGGGCATGGTTGATGTCTTATAGACCCTTGTGAGAGTGCCTAGTAACCCTACAGTATTGTGAGTACGCCTGCCGCAAACCATCCCAAATGGATTAAAACTGTCATTCGCAATTCCTTGCCTCACGTTATGAGGGTCTGTGCTGAATGAAAGATATTTTTCATCTAAAACTTTCCACGAAATCGAATCTCTAGGATGGATCATTTTTCCTTCTTCACGAGACGCTTTATGGTGCCACTGTATTTCGGACGCCGTCTCCTCACACATAAATAACCGTTGCAGCCTCGGTATTAATGGAAAATGACGAAGAATCTCCATGGGCACATCACTCGACTGAGGGACTTTCTTATGCTTGAATCGGCCCGTCCCGCACATGGGGCATTTTCTGAGTGTGGCGTATTCGTTCCGGAACATAACACGATCATTCTCACATGCATGTATCTTATGATATTTCAGGCCGATATTTGTGATTATCTTTTGCGCCTCGTACCAGCTCGGTAGCACTTTATTTCTGTCGGGAAAAGCTTCCTTCAACAGTTCTAAGTGATCGGTGAAAGACTGGTTACTCCATATTCTTGTACTTGATCTGGAAGAGACGTACGAAAAGGGGCAGTTTTGAAAACCCTTTGCAATTTGGATATAGCGGGATCCTAGAATCAGGCTTGTACTTCTCCAATAATGAGAGTCCAGTGCTTTCTATATTATAAGGAAGTCCAGTGGCATTTATAAGCACATTTATGTCATCGATCAGCACGAATATGGAGTGACCAGTCTGATCAATAAATACTGATTACAGGTATTCATGACAAAGGATAAATTTGGGGGTATTTGTTCATCACGAAAAACTGCATTTCAATACCGCTCATTCATTATCAATTTTGTGATATATTAGTACTATTAACCCATGTCTGCTCAATAAATACAGATTACAGGTATTCGTGACAAAACACTGGAAACACACTCAAATACACGGATACGACATTTGTGAGTCGACACGACAACCGGAACAGAAAACCAATCAATATTCAAAAAGTTTCTTTTTGCAACAAACATGTGTACACATTTTTTTATCAAGACAAATGCAACAATACAAATGTGAACACTGTTAGGAATATGTATGCCCTAGAGGCTATTATTGTATGATATAGTGGATGCATGGAGATATATATAGAGGACTTTCTTACTCGACATGATAGTATGCTATCTAGTTGCTCTTTATCTTAACATGTATACTAGTATTGTTATATTGTCTCTCTGATATATGTTGATAAAGCCTTTAGGATGTTAGCTTGACTACCAGGACTTTGATGCAGATCATACTAGTGGGGCTTGTGTAGTCCTCAAGCACATCCTTTAACAGTTCCTAGTCGAGGGGATATCGAGACAGGGCATCAATATTCTAGAGTAGACTAGCATGTACGTTTCTTGACCATGTATAGGGTGATGGTTGTTCCCACATCCATTGGTGTTTGACATCAAAGATTGTACACATGTGCTCATTAGAGAATAGGTACACCGAACAGGACTCGTCGAGAACTCCTAGTTGGTACTATACCTATCGCCAGATAGCAGTTCTCTGGTGAAACTTATACAGGTTAGTCTATAGACCCGAGATTGTCATAGGGTCTTGTGTGGTTCCCACTGTGCTTTGATTTCCTCCCTACCACGGCTCAAAGGAGTAGTGCAAATAGATGGATTTTGGGTACAGTGCCAAGTCATATGGAGGCAATGAACGATAGGAGGGGTTTCGTCTCTCCCGGTATTGGGAGTTGATGTTGCGTTATTCTCGATTGGCTATAACAATAAGTCCTGGCCAGGGCTGATGAGATTTACTTGTAAGTGTTATTAGTAGTTTCTCGAACGGTTATAATCCACACATCGGCATGACTTATCAAGTTACTGGGGGGTCTGACGATTCCACCCCTAGACTTGATATGCAACATAACAGACGAAGAGACCGGATTGTACGGTAAGTGTTACTTATAGGCTTTGCGGGAGTTTGGACAAGCTTTCTTGTTGATCTTCTATTCGCTCAATACCTGGGTAGCCGTTACGTCCGTCTAGTACCGCTGACGGCTTGTGGGTTACTAATGTGATCATTACCTACTGCTCGCGTATTGACGAGTCTTTAAAGTCCCACACAGAGGTTTCCTAGCTCAAACGAAACGAATTAGGGCACATATGGTGATATGTGCGGGAGCTTGATTAAATACGAGTATGTGATACCGTATTCTAATCTCACGATATTTGATATCGGTTAGGTTATATGTGATATAACCGGATTGTTGAATCAAGTGTTGATTCAACGATTTGATATAGTATATTGAATATTGTCGGTTATATGTGATATGACCGGGTTATTGAATCAAGTGTTGATTTGATAATTTGATATACATATTTATATGATATTAGTCGGTTATATATGATGTAACCGGATTATTGAATCAAGTGTTGATTTAATAATTTGATATATATTTATATTTGATATATTTATATATTAACTAATATTTTCGCTCACTAAAGATTTTATTCTCATCTAAATACATTTAATATATATGTGATATATATTAATATATGTATTTATATATTGTATCATGATACATAAAATATAGGTGTATGAGACTCACACCAAGACTAAAGATAATTAGGGTGTTTATTTATTAAGAGTAAATAAAAAATGAGGTGGAAATGAGCATGGCTTAGATACTTGTGGAAGCATGTAGAAGCCATGACCCATCTCATTAATTTTATTTTACTCTAAATATTTTATAACCCAACCATTATCTTTAGCCTATGGTTAACTCTCTACTTATCACTTGAGATATTTTCCTCACCCTAGTTGATCTTCTTCCTCTCAAGAACTCTCTAGTTTTTCTTGAGGTGAGGAAAATAAAAGAGAAATACGTTTCTATAGTGAGAAAAATTCCTACTTCATCAACCTAATCTCATCTAGCCCATTATATTAGGTTGTTTGCTTCAATAGTTCTTTCATTAGTGAAGAGGTAGCTTGAGTTAGAGTAACTTCAAGGTGGATCATCTTCGACCTCGAAGACGATGAAGCAAGCTCGTTCTTTTCACCAAGTGGAGTCTAAGAAGAGTTCAAGTGATCATTACTTGGAGCTAAGGGACCACTACGGTATACAAAGGTTGTATTCTCTATTCACTTAGTGTAAAACTTGTTTACATGCTTACAAACCCTAATTCTCTAGTTCGATTCTAGGTTAGTGTAGGTTAAACCTCTAGATTTTTTAAAATTACATACTTGATGCATATGGAAACCTACTAGAGGTGCTAAGACACACTTTCATGGTATCAGAGCCAAGCTAGAGTATTAGGCTTGGACTAAATGACGTTAAAGTGTTCGATCGAACTTCAAAACCCAAATTTTTCGATGTTTCTGTCCAATTTTTCAAAATTTGAAATTTTGGAGATTAAAAATATGCAGAAAATTGTGCAGGGTATTTAATGGAGCCCTAAGAAATACGAGGGCCCAACTCAAGTAAATGGCCACGTAACCGTGGCAAAACCTAGGGTTTGGCCGCGGTTCCACGGCAAGTTTGGTGAGTTTAGGACTCCATTTTCTTGTGCTGCTCCGTAGTGATATTTGGCACTTTTTGGGTATTTTTAGTGAGGCTCAAGTTGTTGAAGTCTCTGTGATTTGTGGGTGTTTGATATATCAATTGAAAAGGTTAACATCTTCTAGATATATATGATATGTGATACAATATTTGGAATCCACATTAATTAGTTTTGTGAAAACTGGTTTGTGTTTTGTAAATCTCACGTTTTAGTCTCTTTTGGTCGATTGCCATGGAGTTTCGATTCGGATCAAAACTCTGTTGCAATCGCGTATAGTACGCGAACACTCGCCAGTAAATACTACTAGATAGTCACGCCCCATTGCGCCGACCAAGTGACTATAGGAGAGCACCGTAATCAAAAGCATCCACTCGGGTGCTCGCAGCCGCAGTGTTCCGCCCAAGTGCACTTCGTTGACGGTATCGGGGGTGTAGCAATCTACTAGAGTTCCAGACGAGCATTCGATTATCTTATCGGGAATTTTGTTGAATTACCCGACTTGTTATTGAAAAGTGTTTTCAATTCGAGAGTTAAATGCAAGGTTTGTAGTGTTAGGCATGAAATCCGAGATATGAGATGTTCCGGGTTTATGATGTCTAAGGTTTGATACGGATTCTAATTATTGTATTTTTCATTTCATTTCTGCGACTGTAAGTGTAATATGTGGGGTATCCCAGATCTCGTTGCTATATATCAACGACATTCGGGATACGCATATTTACTTACATTGATAACATGCGATATTATGTGTTGCCTGTGATATGTTATATTAGATCGTCGTGACTGAATAGCCGGGGATTTTTGCGTGAGATGAGAGTTTTTCTATTTTCATTCCTGTAAAATTGTATGTAATATTCTTTTATTGGGACACGTTCGGGTTCAAGATGATGTCACCATTGATGTATATTGTTTACTTTTCCGCATTAGGATAGACCCAAGACGGGGAGCACAAGTGACCGGGGTCAAGAGTCCAGTGGGAGATCACCTCGAGGAGTCAAGACCAGGTCTCCTAACTCTAGAATTGGCATGGTCACTTTCCGCTCTCGTAGGGGGCTAGGGATGTGGATTTGGCTATTCATCACGACCATGGAATCCGTGTTTTACATTACTGGCTTAATTTAAAACATAGACCTCCTAGTATATTCTATATTTCATATGTTTGTTTCTGCTGCCTGTGTTATGTGATATGATCATATAACAGCGTGAGACGAATGCTATATATATATGATATATATAATAAACGTTGCTTATGTTTTGCACCTGTGCTAGTCCTGTCTCCGCTCTGCCATTAGTTAAGTAACCTAACGGTGCATGATGGGGCCCCGTGGCGAATGCGGATGGCATAAGCGTACGTTCTATTTTCGTTTCTTCTGTGATATTTAGGAAACATAAATGATGGGACGTCATTAATGAGATTAATGAAAAGAAAGAAACCTAAAATATATTGTAGAATCAAATTTTTCAAAAAGGTAGCTCTAGTTATTGCTTTGTATAGTGGTATTCCTTGATGGATATCCAGCACCTCATTTGATGAGGAAAGAGCCGAGATCCCTTCACCGGGAATGACCTCTTTAGCAAATGCTACAATCCATTCGGTTTATTTTGAAAACTACTTGATTTTAAATGTGGAGCTTAAACCACTCCTTTTCAAATCACTCAATTCTACAACGATATCAAGTTCATTACGTTAAAGGTTTTATTCAAAACCAGTCATAGCCCTCCGTCATTTCATATAAGTATTATTTAGTATTCGTGCTGCGTTTGTTGACCATAGCCACGGCATAGTGTACAGTAGCTGATTAGTACTTATCTGCAGTATATGATGCGATTGGATTAGGGTAGTCATACGGCTTTGTTGACTATATCTAAGGGTCATATGGGTGGGTTTAATTCAATCATGAAATGACGGGTTGAACTTAACTAGCGCTTATGATTTGTTGACCATAGCCAAGGTCATAAGTTGTTAGGGGTAAAGACAGATATTGGGAATTTCAAGTGTTGAAATTTACAATGAGATTCATAGCTTCTATGAGATAGTTGGATCCCGATACCCACCGCGAGTAAGAGTTACTCCTGGGAGAGTTTTGCACTTTACAATTAGCCGATCCAGTAGGTGTCTAAGAAATGTGTTAACGGGGTTATGCCCCTGCGGAAATGAGATTATTTAATTAGTTCCATGCGAAAGCATGGGGAGACTCCCTCGGAGTATCAATACCTGCCTGGCTGACCGATTGGCGAACTTGTAGGGTGTAATTAATCCCGGCTAATCTTACCTTTTAGGGTTTGAAGAAAGATTTGATAAAAACAGTGGGAACCATCCTGATTAGATAAGATAATAAACAATCTAATCTTGGAAGAGCGCACGCTAAAGTGTTTTCTTCTCTCTCTCCCAGTAGCGACCATGACACGCCTTAATCAAGATAATAATATGGATGTATTGACCGAACCCGCTTATTATACTGAGCTGGGGAACGTTGGTTCCGCTTTTTCTTATGATTGTCATAAGTATGAGTAAGGAATAGGGGAATATCAGGATTCCCATGCAACCCGAACGAAGAAAGAGCATGATGATGTATCTTCTTCGGGTGTGTTCGTTACTGAGAACTGTTTCTTAGTATGCTCTACGTCCTGGGTATTGGATACCGGATTAGGATCCCATGTTTGTAATATATTACATGGGTTAAGAAAAAGTAGAGAACTGGAAAAGGGTGATAAGTCCCTCGTAGTAGAGAATGGTGCAATTGTTGCAACCAAAGCAGTTGGCGAATATCACATTGTATTACCAAATGGTAATACATTGATTCTGAACGACTGTTATTTCGTACAAAAAATGATGTGCAATATAATATCAATTTCTTTATTAAATAAAGAAGGATATAACTTTATACTAGAGAAAAATGTTATGAACATTCTCTTAAATCAAGTGTTGATTATGTTTGGTATAACGGTATATACGTTCTAAATCAAACTACAGTTCTAAATATACAGAACGCACACAAGAGGAAAAGTTCATAAATGAACGAATCCTTCTTGTGGCATTGTAGACTTGGTCATATCAACACGACAAGACTAGCTAAGTTGCATAAAGATGGATATTTGAAGCAAGATGACCAAAACTCCGTTTACTGGACACGGAGAAAGAGCTACTGAAATCTTGGGACTGATACATAGTGATGTATGCGTCCTATGTCTACGCATGTCAGGAATGGTTCCTCGTACTTTATTACATTCACCGATGATCTCTCAAGATTCGAACATGTGTTCTTGTTGAAACACAAATCTGAAGCTTTCGAGAAATTCAAAGAATACAAGTACGAAGTTGAGAACCAGACGGGTAAAAGTATTAAAATCCTTTGATCTGATCGGGGAGGAGAATACATGAGCACGGAATTCCGTGACTATTTAAAAGAGAATGGGATTCTCTCTCAGCTTACTCCTCCGTATACACCACAGCACAATGGAGTTTCAGAGCGGAAGAATCGCATCCTATTAGATATGGTGCGCTCTATGATGAGCAATACTGAGTTACCTATTTCCTTTTGGGGTTATGCACTTGAGATAGCTGTATACCTATTGAATCAAGTTCCATCTAAATCAGTGTCAAAAACACCATATGAGATATGGAGTGGAAAGAGACCATATCTTAAACGAGTTAAGATATGGGGTTTTCTGGCCTATGTTAAAAAACAGAATCCGGACAAACTCTAGGCACGATCAGTTTTTTGCAAGTTTGTGGGATATCCAAAGAATTCACATGGATATCTATTCTACCATAGTGAAGAACAAAAGGTGTTTGTTGCTCAACATGCCACCTTTTTAGAAAAGGAATTTCTTGTGAAAGAAATTAGTGGAAATGAGGTAGAACTAGAAGAAGTTCTAGCTACACAAACTACAGCTGATGATTTGGTAGAACCGGAGGATTTGATAGTCCCCGACGAACCTCAACCACTCCGCAGATCTAGTAGGGTTCCTCATCCACCTGAGAGATACTACGGTTTTCTCATAGACGGTGGGAGCGAGGATGGCATCATGGAAGATGATGACCCAACTAGTTTCGAGCAGGCCATCACAAGTGGAGACTCTGTGAAATAGCTGGATGCTATGCGATCTGAGATGGAATCCATGTACACCAACAAAGTATGGACTTTGGAAGTTACTCCTGAAGGGGTAAAACCCATTGGGAGCAAATGGTTCTTTAAGAAGAAACTTGGTGTAGTTGGAAAGGTTGAGACCTTCAAAGCTAGACTTGTTGCTAAAGGTTTTCGTCAATGACTAGGTGTCGATTATGATGAAACATTTTCTTCAGTGGCTATACTTAAGTCCATCGGGATCCTACTTTCCATTGCTGCATACCATGACTACGAAATCTGGCAGATAGACGTCAAGACCGTTTTTCTAAATGGTGATTTAGAAAAGAGCGTGTATATAACACAGCCAGAGGACTTCGTAGATAGTGGGAGCAGCGGAAAGGTGTGAAAGCTGCTTAAATCAATCTACGGATTAAAGCAGGTATCACAGAGCTGGAACATCTGTTTTGATGTGGCGGTCCAAGAGTTTGACTTCATCAAAAACATAGATGAACCGTGTATATACAAAAAGGTTGTAGAGAGTAAGGTTGTCTTCCTCGTATTGTACGTGGATGACATACTCTTGATAGAAAATGATGTTTCTATGTACACTCGGTCAAGCTCTTCTTATCACAAAAGTTCTCCATGAAAAATCTGGGTGATGCCTCCTACATCTTAGGGATTAAGATCTATAGAGATAGATCTAAAAGGATGTTGGGATTGTCCCAATCCAGGTATATTGACACCATACTAAAAAGGTTTAGTATGGAAGATTCTAAGCGTGGTATTTTACCCGCTTGCTCAGGAATCACTCTCTCCAAAGAGATGTCTCCCAAGACTGATTTGGAAAGGGCTCGCATGCAAGGGATACCCTATGCTTCTGCAGTTGGGTCTATCATATACGCGATGTTATGCACCAGACCGGATGTAGCTTAAGCACTTAGTGTAGTAAGTAGGTATCAATCAGATCCTGGGGAGAAGCACTGGACAACTGTGAAGAACATTCTTAAGTACTTGAGAAAGTCTAAAGAAATATTCTTGGTGTATGGTAACGGAGAACTCCAGGTGGAGTCCTTTACCGATTCGAGCTTCCAGAGTAAAAAGGACGACAGTAAGTCGGTCTCGGGTTTTGCCTTTACTCTCAATGGAGGGGCAGTATGTTGGAAGAGATCCAAGAAAAATACCGTGGCAGACTCGACGATGGAGACTAAATACATCGTTGCCAACGATACTGCCAAAGAGGCTATCTGGATGAAGAAGTTCATTGCTGAACTTGGTATAGTTCCATCCATTGAGCATCCAATACCTTTGTATTGTGATAATAATGGAGCTGTGGCTTTAGCCAAAGAACCCCAGTCCCATCAGCGATCTAGACATATTCTTAGGCGGTATCACCTGATCTAAGAGATAGTTGATCACCAGGAGATCAAGGTCAGAAGAGTTGACACGAAGGACAATACAGTGGATCCACTCACGAAGGCCCTCCCCCAGACACATTTGAAAGACTTTTTGGAATGTTGGGTATGAGATACTACAACAACTGGACTTAGTGCAAGTGGGAGAGTGTTAGGAATATGTATACCCTATAGTCCATTATTATATGATATAGTGGATGCTTGGACATATATATAGAGGACTATCTTGCTCAACATGATAGTATGCTATCTGGTGCTCTTTATCATAACATGTACATTAGTATTGTTATACTGTATCTCTGATATATGTTGATAAAGCCTTTAGGATGTTAGCTTGACTACCACGACTATGATGCAGATCATACTAGTGGGACTTGTGTAGTCCTCAAGCACATCCTTTAACAGTTTCTAATCGAGGGGACATTGAGACAGGGCATCGATATTCTAGAGTAGAGTAGTGTGTACATTTCTTGACCCTATAAGGGCGATGGTTGATCCCACATCCATTGGTGTTTAACATCAAAAATTGTACACAGGTGCTCATTAGAGAATGGGTACGCCGAACAGGACTCGCCGAGAACTCCTAGTTGGTACTATACCTATCGTCAGATAGCAGTTCTCTGGTGACACTTGTACAGGTTAGTCTGTAGACCCGAGATTGTCATAGAGTCTTGTATGGTTCCCACTGTGCTTTGATTTCCTCTCTACCACGGCTCAAAGGAGTCATGCAAACAGGTGGATTTTGGTTACAGTCCCGAGTCACAAGGAAGCAATGAGCGATAGGAGGGGTTTCATATCTCCCGGTATTGGGAGTTGATGTTGTGCTATACTCGATTGGCTATAATAGTAAGTCCCTGGCCAGAGATGATGAGATTTACTTATAAGTGTTATCAGTAGTTTCTCGAACGGTTATAGGCCACACATCGGCATGACTTATCAAGTTACTGGGGTCTGACGATTCCACCCCTAGACTTCATATGCGACATATCAGACGAAGAGACTGAACTGTACGGTAAGTGTTGCTTATAGGCTTTGCGAGAGTTTGGACAAGCTTACTTGTTGATCTTCTTTTCGCTCAATATCTGGGTAGCCGTTACGTCTAGCTAGTACCGCTGACGGCTTGTGGGTGGCTGATGTGATTATTACCTACTGCTGGCGTATTGACGAATCTTTAGAGTCCCACACAGAGGTTTCCTAGCTCAAGCGAAACGAAGTAGGGCATATATGGTGATATGTACGGGAGCTTGATTAAATACGAGTATGTGATACCGTATTCTAATCTCACGATATTTGATATCGGTTAGGTTATATGTGATATAACCGGATTGTTGAATAAGTGTTGATTCAACGATTTGATATAGTATATTGAATATTGTCGGTTATATATGATATGGCCGGATTATTGAATTAAGTGTTGATTTAATAATTTGATATACATATTTATATGATATTAGTTGGTTATATATGATATAACCGGATTATTGAATCAAGTGTTAATTTAATAATTTTATATATATTTATATTTGATATATTTATATATTAACTAATATTGTAGCTCACTAAAGATTTTATTCTCATCCAAATACATTTAATATATATGTGATATATATTAATATATGTATTTATATATTGTATCATGCTTGATGATACATAGAACATGGGTGTATGAGTCTCACACCAAGACTAAAGATAATTAGGGTGTTTATTTATTAAGAGTAAATAAAAAATGAGGTGGAAATGAGCATGGCTTAGATACTTGTGGAAACATATAGAAGCCATAACTCATCTCACCAATTTTGTTTTACTCTAGATATTTTATAACCCAACCATTATTTTTAGCCCATGGCTAACTCTCTACTTATCACTTGAGATATTTTCCTCACCCTAGTTGTTCTTCTTCCTCTCAAGAGCTCTCTAGTTTTTCTTGAGGTGAGGAAAATAAAAGAGAAATACATTTCTCTAGTGAGCAAAATTCCTATTTCATCAACCTAATCTCATCTAGCCCATTAGATTAGGTTGTTTGCTTCACTAGTTCTTTCATTAGTGAAGAGATGGCTTGAGTTAGAGTAACTTCAAGGTGGATCATCTTCGGCCTCGAAGTCGACGAAGCAATCTCGTTCCTTTCAACAAGTGGAACCTAAGAAGAGTTCAAGGGACCACTACTTGGAGCTAAGGGACCACTACTTGGAGCTTTAGAAGTGAATGACCGGTCTACAATGGTTGCATTCTCTATTCGCTTAGTGTAAAACTTGTTTACATCCTTACAAACCCTAATTCTCTAGTTCGATTCTAGATTAGCGTAGCTTAGACCTCCAGACTTTTTTAAATTGCATACTTGGTGCATGTGGAAATCTAGTAGAGGTGCTAAAACACACTTTCAAACAGAAAACCCTTTTGATGCATGAACCTTGGTGGGCAGCCCTACACAAGTGGGCACACAAGAATCATGACTTGTGCAAGTGGATAAACAAGTGGGTGTGTGATGAGTGAAGTAAAAAGGTGTGATGTGATTTAAAGTCATATTTTCCCTCCAAATCTACATATTGCAAACCAAGCTTTTATAAAAAAAATCAAACAATTCTAGAGATATCATGGAGAGGACATAAGATTACCACTTGAAGATGGGCCCCACCACACTAAGAAAAACCCGAAGAATATCCTAAATGCCCGCTACCGCCGGCCAAACTAGCTCAGAAGTTCTTCATTTTTCTTCTGGTCAATCCATATTGTCACATCACCCTTATTTTATTGTTTGTTTATTCTGTGGCGATGCCTATAAATGCACACCAGAAGAGAGGCTTGATGGTCCATGTTTTTTAGTTTAGAACAAGTTTTTCATTTTGTAGATGTTAACTTGTATTTCCTTTTGTACTCTTGAGCTTTTGCCCTCTATCTTGATTGTGTAACTTCTTCAATGAGCTTACAAGTTTAAGATTTAGGTTCTTGAATTCAAGTTAGTTTGTATCTTCATTAAAAATCAATAAAAAGTTCTCATTTGCTCATTTCATGTCATTTGCTTACTACAATTGTGATCTTGTGAAATCCTTTGCTTTTCTTTGATCTTGCAAGCTCTTAAATGAGCTTGTAAGTTTAAAGTTTGGTATTTTGATTTCATATTGAGATTTGGACTTAATGAGACTTGAAGAGTTGCATATCGGATATATCGGTTCTTAGTTCTTTAACCTTTGCTTTACTTTTCTTTGCAATTTTTATTATGTGCCTTTCTCTTTATGCTTTATTTGGTAATTGTAAATATGTGTGAGTAATTGTTTAACTTGTTAAGGGTACGATATGATTAGTTTTTGTTAGGAAAAGTGTTTGCTAAAAACCTTATAAACCCATTAACTCGTAATTGAAACTTCTACCAAACGATTCACAATCCGCTCCGTTAGGCACCTTATCCTACCACGATAGCGATGAATCCTAATTATGACCGGTTGCGAGTAGTTTGCTGGAGGCTAAGGCCAAGGGAAAACAACGGAAGGAAAAGGGACAAGAAATACGGATTTAGCATACAATCGCAAATACCATACTTCAAGTTCCCTAATCCACGTTGTAACCAATTACCTTAGCATCAATATCAAGTTAGGTCTATAAGGAAACGGAAAATATTAACCTAACTCAAGCTAACCTAAAACTACACCTAACAAGTCTTTTTCTTGAACATATCCTTTTTATGACACTTAGAACAAAAACAACTCAAGTTACAGACTTAACTCGTTAAAACAAGCGTAAAAACACACCATCTCCCTGCGGACGACCCGTACTCATCTCGACTCGCTACACGCGACACCGTTTTGATTGCGGTTATTTCAAACTTTAAAACGACACGCAAAATGAGTGCTAATCATTGATCTCGAGGAAGTAGATCTGATTGACATATAAAAAACTTTGCGGTTGTAATCATATATATATATATATATATATATATATATATGTTATAAACTTTGCAGTTGTAAACACATGTAATCAATTGATATATAAAAAACTTTGCAGTTAGAATCACTTGTAATCTATTAATATGTTGGTTTGATGATTTATGCATATTACATATTTTGTATCGTCATAATTTGCTTGAAACAGATGGGGTGAAAAGATATATTTGAAAAATTTTCCAAAACATTTTCTTCGAAGAAAAGAGCTCGAGATGCTACATCCTCAACACAGGCTGACCCTGAGATTAGAGGTATATATTACAAGTTTTAAAAAACTTTGTTCATATAACTACTGTATTGATTATAATAAATTAAAATGGGTAGGTACATCTGACCAGGAGGATGCGGGTGCATCAGTGCAGGATGATCCGTATGCACATCTAGACGAGCAGTGCATGAACCTGAGTAGAGAACCTGGGGTATTCTCATATCTCGTCACAGATGATTTTGTTCATTCATTGCTTCTTTCTCACAGTTTATAAAATGAAAAACCTTATCAAGATAGAGACAATGCAATGGCCCAGACAAGATGGGCTGTTGTTCTTCCTCAAATCAATATGATGATAGAGGCAGCAGACGCGAGTATCGTGGAGGCATGGGCTGCGAGGGATAATTTCGCCCGGTTTGAACACCGCGGAAAATATGTTGCCAATGAGATTACCAAATACGATATGCGTAGAAAAAAGACAATTTTGCAATGGGAAAATGGAAAGCCCGTAGGTCCGAGTTCGTGGACTACCCATTTCCACGGTTATATTGGTATTCTCGTCCAAAACATAGACTTCTGGAACGTGGAATTCACGTTTGCATATAATCCCTGGGAGGCCTATGTATGTACTTGGCGTTCCTTCTTGATAATACATAACTCAATTAAGCATATTTCAATATTACTTGCATACTTATTATATGATATTAATTCATTAATTACTATACTGATTAATCTGTATCAATTACAGAAACATTTCGTCTAAAAAAACGATATAGACGGACATTGGACGCATGTCCGGCATGAGATGTCACAAATATTCAAGAGATTTCGTCAAAGATTGAAATCAAATTTCAAATAGTCTAATAAATTTATGGAAGATTGGGAACGCTTTGCAACTCTTCTCTCTACCATCCTTAAGGACCAGTTTGCTTTTCTCTTATTGTATTGGGATACACTCGAGACAAAGGTAATATTTAAAAAGATACTTAATATGATTTGAACACCGAATTTAGATTAATTTAAATTAAGAGATGTTATCTTCTTAATATGCAGGCGGAATCATAAAGGAACAAGCAGAACCGGGTGAAAGCCACAGATGAATATTATGGTGGATCGGTTCCTGCTGATCACTATAAGGCTATTTTGGTGAGTTTAACTTTAATTATTTATATGTTCAATTTTTTAAGTTTTTCATTACATATTTTCACGTATAGATAAATCAAATATCCAGTACATGAAAAGGCTGGGAAAAATTCGGGCCTTCCTGAGACTTGGGAGACATTGCACGTTAGAAAGGGCATACCAGAAGAAAGGATGGGTATAACCACTCAACAAATGGTAAGCTTGCATTTATAAATTCTTTTAAGTAAATTAAATACACTTGTTAACTTTGCAAAGAAAAATAATTACCGTTTCGTTTATCGAAGAATGAATTCGTAGAGGTGGAGAGGAGCTATCGGGAATCAAATCCTTGATTTCCGGCCGAAGATCCTCTTCCTGCGGAGGCTGAGGTATCTATTATAGAGAAATTTTTCTCTCACTCGAGTGGAAACAGCCATATTCTCATTTACGGTGGTCCCGTTAGTCTTTCGTGGTCAATTTCCAAAGAAACTTCAAGTATGTCGACCGCTCGCTCCAACCAACAATCGGATGAGGCAAGACGGATTGCCGAGCAAAAGGAGCAAGTCAAGAGTATGCGTAAAGCAGACAAGAAAAGGACGGAAGATGAAGCAGCATGGAGAGCTCAAATGGAAGCGCAGTGGGATCAGCATTTTTCGCAATAACACGGTCCGCCTTCACAACCATGGTCAGCACATGGTCCATGGCCGTCGCAGCCGACATATTACCCTATTCTGATACATGGACCATCGTTCTACCCTCCTCCATCACGTGGGCCGTCGTACAGCCCTCAGCCACCACCTCCCCATCAGAAAGGGTACTACTACCTTCGATCTCCGCCTCCGCTGCATGAAACTTATTACCCTTAGCCTCCGCCGTAGGAACCGTATTACTTTCAACCTACCACAAAAGGAGGGTTACTTGGAACATTTTTTTCACAGGAAGATTTCGACGATGTGAATCGATACTATTCAAGGCAAGGTTTTGGTAGCGAGGGCAGCGGTGGGAGTTAGTGAAGTATGTATTTACTTGTGCTAATGTAGCTAGTGTGTTGTTTAATTTTGAAGATTATGATTTTAGTTCATGTATTTAATTATTTGTTTGGATTTGTACGGTTTCGACACTCGATGACATAAAATCTGAAGTCCACTTCAGTTAATTTCGCAAAAGCAACTTTAAGGTCACCAACAGCATTCATCGAGACATACCTTCACCTTAATTTCAATTTGGGGAATGTCTGCTGATAGGGCGCTGGCTGGTTATCGGCTTTTTATTGACTAGTGCTACATCGGTAGGCATTTTCCAAATTGGAATTGAGGTAAAAGTATGTCTTAGCGAGTGATGTTGGTGACTCTAAAGATGCTTTTGCGAAGTTAACTAAAACAGACTTCAGATTTTATGTCATCGAGAGTGGTGATGTTTAAAATTCATATTGAAATTTGTAGGGTTCTTATAAGCTAACAGCGAAAGAATTATGTTTTGGTGATGGAAACGGTTGGAGTTAGTGAGGTATGTATATATATGTGTTAGTGGTAGCTAACGCGATATTTAATTTCGTAGATTATAATTTAAGTTCCTGTATTTATTTATTTAATTGGATTTGCAGAGTTTACATGGGTTGAGTGAGCTTGGATTACGCGCGATTTGGATACACTACTAGAATAATGGGTTGCCCGTACGGATTTGGCCGTAGGGGCAAACCACTGCCCCTACGGATATATCCGTAGGGACATAAAATTCCCCCGTAGATGTAAAGGCCACAGGTGCAAGTTTTCGCTCTGAACATACCCCTACGGAGTAATAATTGCCCCTACACCTTACTCCGTAGGGACATATATAACTACGGATTACTCCGTAGGGACAAAATATTTAATTAATTTATTGGTTTATAAAATAAAATACTTACCCCTACGGATTTATCCATAGGGCCTGATACTTACCCCTACAGATTTATCTGTAGGTCCAGATAAATGCCTCTACGGATAAATTCGTAGGGGCAACTTTAACCCCTATTACTGAGTCCATATGGACAAAACATCAGGTATCCTGATATTTTGTCCCTACGGCTAACTGTGTAGGGGCAAACTTTGCACCTACAGATTAACCCGTAGTTGCAACAGATGGCCATACGGATTAATCCGTAGGGACAAAATATCAAGGGTTTTTTAAAAAGAGGCTTCCTGTTTTTTCCCCGCCCTGCGCACAATAATATATACATCATATAACCAAATACAGTAATATTCATAATCAACATCTCACGCATAATATATAAAAGAAATAAACAAAAAGAATACGATATCAATATAAATCATCGTGAACAAGCAAACAACCGCTATTATCATCCAAAATATATACAATATGTATCAGATAAGTACATACATCCACAAAAATATATTTAAAAAAAGCTACCCTAGCTCGGTCCAGCTCCTCCACCTCTGATAAACGTCGTAATCTGGAGCATCTGCTCCTCGGTGCAGCCATGAGTCGTCAAAAACTCGTCTAATGAAGGAGCGGACTGTGCGGGAGTATGAGCGGTCTGTGGAGCTGCAGGAGCGGTCTGTGCAACCACAGCCGAGGTAGTAGCTTGCGAAGCCATAGCCGAAAGAGATACATGTGGAGCCGCAGCCGAAATAGCCTATCGCATCTGTTAAATTTTGTGTGTAATAAACGAGTAAGAACGGTGTATTAGATTTTAGTAAAATTCGTATCATTATCATGTTATTGCGAAACCCTAATCTAAGAATACTTAGGGACTTAGGCCTCATTTGGGTATCTAGTTTGGAAAACCGTAGTTTAGTTTAATTAGATAGTTTTATGTAAGTATGATTAATCAAAGCTAAGTATACAACAAAATAAGCTCAGGCTACTAATATTGCATATATTACTATCTATAATATGATATAATATTTTACTATTAAGTAATATGCGTACCAACATCTCCTTCAACTCCTCGACGGTGGTCTTCAAGGCGGCAACATCAGGCTCTAAACGTCGCTCACGGGGGATAGGGGAAGTAACCGTCGGAGTGGAGTCCAACCTCATATGGGCCCTACTAGGACCCCATCCCCGGCCTCTCTCCCAACCTCCATGGTGCCCTCCGTGTGTGGTGTATAGGACTGGGGTCAGTAGCATCGGATCGGTCTGTCCAGTAAAATCGATCCCCGATGCCTCCGCCTGCTCCACCACCCGCTCCTATACCCACATTAACCATTAAAATATAAGTATATCATTTAAATTTAAACTTTTCAAAAAAAAAATTCAAACTTGTCAGAATAAATATTAACACTTACACAATACTCCTGGGTAGCTGTGTCGGGAAATCGAAGCTCACCCATAGCGGGATCTGTCGAGGTGTCGTGGATGGCAAGATACGCGGTCAGCATACTCGGTGTACCACCCTGAGCCAGGGTCTGAGCTCTCTGCAACTCGCCAAAAATTTACATATATTATAAAATAACTCTTAATATTACATTATATCAAAATAGATCTATTATAATTTACCGATGCCTCCATGGCACGAGTAATGTTCCTCGAACCACCTGTATAAGTGGGGCGACCCCTTTTCGCCGACTTTCTATTCTCCTTATTTTTATCGGCTTGTTTCTGCACAACACATTCAGATTTAGTTTTCTAATTAAGCAACACAAAAAATAAATTATATACTAAACAATGAATTACATTTAAATTACAAACCTGTTTGCGCTGAGAGTCGAAATATTGGCACAAGAGATGCCATGTATCTACGTCGACTCTCGCAAAGGCCGGAGTATGTAGGAGAGTCACTCTCTCTGCCTCGGGGGTCGCCATCCATAGGAAATAGCAGTCGATCTTCAGCTCGTTCTTATTGTATCGGACCTTTGATTGCATATTCTTCATCAGACCCTGGTACAGAGCGTGAAGATTGAGCACTCTCTCAGGGTGATCAGGGTCGGGTATAGGCTGAAAGTCATAATCCAACTGCAAATACAAAAAAATAATGTATTTAAATTACAAGTGTTAAATAATAATAAATATATTGGATAAGTCAAATGAAAATATATATTAATATCCGAGCCTGGTCGCAGAAGAGGGAAAATGAGCGCCGATGCTGATCGCCCCACTCAACGTGAGGTGGATACTTCTTTAGGATGCGACTCTCAATATACCGGCTGAACCTCTCGGCATAATCGCCGGTATAGCGATAATCGGGGGTAAAGAAGAGGGGGAATGGTGCCTCCCCCCTAACTCTATCGGGCCTCAGCCTGTGAGACTGATTCGGCCCTCGAGTCCCCCTTTCGGAATGGGGCTGCGCAATATCTACAAGAAATATCAAGACAAGTAATATTAAGACAAAGTTGTATTAAGAAATTAAGGATTAATCAAAATTGAAGTGCGATATATACCTCCGGCGATAGCAGTACGAGCCTGGGCCCGGGCAGCAGCACGAGCGGAACGATAGTTCCTCTGGTGAGGAACGGCCGGTGACCCGGACGTGGACGTATCCCCTCCAATTAGAAAATAAACATTGACGATAAAATTACATGAAATTCATGTTTATTCTTAGAGTATATGTAAAATGAATAAATATTTTATATTTATTCATACGAACCTGTAGACTGAGCGGAGGGTACGGAAGTGGTGGGAGTGGCCTATATGCCAAATGTGGACGCACCATCTATAATTAGACAATTAAAAATAGATTATATAAATAATTGTGAAAAGAATGTGTATATCAATAATATAACATTTTAAATCAATATGCATGCAATATAGGATATATAAATATACCCGCAGGTGCAGAGGTGGCCACTGCTCGAGATGTGGAGGCACCACCTACAGCTAGACAATTAACAAATGATTATCTAAACATCATGCAAAAATAATGTGTGTATATTTATGTTATAACATTCTAAATCAATATGCATGCACTATAGGATATATAAATATACCTGCAGGTGCAGTAGTGGCCTCTGCCTCTGATGTGGACATACCACCAACAGCTAGTCAATTAAACATTGACTATATAAGTAATTTTGAAATAAATATGGGTGTATATCTATAATATTACATTCAAAATGAATATGTGTGCAATATACCTGGAGGTGTGGAAAAGTCCACACGGAAGGAATCATCCGAAAGGGATACCGATCAGGGTGCAAGACCGGCCCTATGAGGCTCCCTATGCAGCTCTCCGGGCAGCAGAACCACTCTGCCTCTGCCTCAACCTCTGCCGCTACCGCGGCTGGTGCTCCTGCCGCCCCTCACTACTCTGGTCGTCGTCATCAAACCTAGATAAGAGTACAATCATTACATATGCATTCAATATATATATAGATCGTAGAAATGTGAAGTAATAATATAACATTACTGATAACCTTTTTCGTTTCGTGGACGCATTAGACGTATATACTTAGATTTCATCATCGATATCATTTCTAACCCACGTAACTTCACGATCAGCCGAAGACAACCCATCTTTTGAAACAAACGGTCGGAGCACTCTAAGTCTTCTCTCTTCTTCATCCTCATCGCTGTCCTCCATACGATCCTCGAATTCTAGAATATCGTAAACATCCCTGGGTTTCCAACGGCATACGACACTCCATACCGGATGCTTCAAGCACTGTGAGTAGTATACTTAGAACGCTTGGTTTAGAAAAATAAATGGACCGTCCTAACCATAAAATTAAAGTGTGTTTACACTAGTCAATCCATATTCATCTTTCCAAGTCCCGAGATTGTTTCTCCACTTATCCATATCGGTTCGTGCATCGTACCAAGTACACTGAAATATATAAAACGGTTCTGATCGTCCGAGATATTGGATGCCAAGTATGCAATTTAAGTATCCATAATAAATCACACCATCTGATCCTACCGTCGCAATCCCACTATTCTGAGTTGTTTGAGATGTTTCTATGTCCTTAACTTCAAATTTGTATCCAAGGACACCAAATCATTTATAATACGCAACCTCCATACTAGGAAACTGAGCTAAACATCTTGAATCTCTCTCTAATAATGCAAACAAGTTTGGATCGTGGATCTGACAAAACAAATTTTACGACAAATACATAACGATATAAGTTTAAATTAAAAATGGTAGCAATAAAATGTTATTCGAATAACTTACATGATCTGCAACCCAATCGCAAAAATTATCCTGATGATATTTTTCCAATCGGTCATCATTCCAATCAGGATGCCCCTCACGTACCTCATCAATATGAATTCTGTTTTCAACAATAAATTATGATATTAATATTATATCATTTCATATACACACAAACACAAATATAACAATTAATCCAAAAAAACGTATTCTCTAATTTCTTCAAGACATACGCTATTGAGGAGGATAAACCGATATATCTTGTTGATAAACATAGTATCTACTCTCTTATAATCAGCTTTACCATATGACCCGTCCTGAATTCTCCGAGATCGGTTAAATTTTGTCTCAATGTTCTTGTCCAGATAGCGGGAACAAAATGTGGTTACTTCATCTAGAAGATAACCTTGTATGATAAAACCCTTTGGTCGATTTCTATTACGTATATACTTTTTTAGATTGTAGAGGTACCTAAAGAAAAATATGTTAAATAAATAAATACGGGCATATAGTGTAAGTCCACGGTAGCTCCCCGGCCGTCTAACAGATGCCAAATACGGAACAAAAACTTTTTTAGAAACTGGCGCTATCGCGTACCGTAACCCGGATCTGCCATTAAAGCTAAACTAACAAATTACAAATGGGTAGAAACGTTATACCGAATGATCCGAGTCCTTCGGTCTTCAACTATCATCCCACGCTTGTTGCGGCTGCTTTGATCTCCTGAATCTCCAGTCTCGTCGTCCAGGTGGCACCACATCGACGGATCTTTAAACGGGTTCCCGCCTCTGAACCGAGGCAACTCGGTCGTCAAGTTTGCTAAAAGAGACGACCAAGATGAAGTAGAGAAAGAGTAGAACACTTTTTCTTGTTACGTCCAAGGCTATGGACGAACGTTTATGGAAGTTGCCTTTTGGATCGAGTGAAATGAGAATTGTCTATTCTAATTTCCATGCACCAAAAACCTTATTCTTTTTTCTAACAACCATGATCCTCTCAAGAGAGGGGGACGGCCACTTTATAGCAAGAGGGAGGTGAGGGTAGGAGAGAGGAGGGGGTGACCACAAGGATATGAAGCTTATCATAACCTAAACACAAAGAATGAGTCATACAACACCTAGTATGAACACAATCAATGCAAACCAATCACAATTAACCTAGTCACCTTGTCATTAAATGCACCATTAATGACCTAATGACTCACAAGCCTTGTCACCCTCTCTAGAACCTACTAGAATACTGACTCACCCTCATCAAGAAAAGATAAATCCGTATTTAACCGAATGTTAAATACGGCTGATAGAAAACTGGAAACTGGCAACTTCCAAAAGTGATCCTGAAACGAATTTCAGGATAACCCCGTATCAGTATAAATATACCCGCATTTGTATTACGACCGAATACAAATGCAACTGAGACAAAGATATTATATCTACACAGTATAATACTGGGTTCCGGCTTAAACCAAAGCCTACCAGTATTATCTGCCCGAAAAATGACACGTGCGAAAACGCACGTGCATTTTCCGAACCTTGCCATAAAACTATATGGCCTCTACAACGTTTTGGCCGAACTTAAGAAAGTGTCTGTGGGGGACTCTAATGACTCATCAACACACTGGCACTGGGTATAATCTCTAGCACGTCAGAGGTACAAGCTGTACGTAACGATTTGCCTATGTATTGATTGGAAGGGAAGCTGACGAGCGAACTCATCTATGAACCCTACTGAGTCTAACAGTGATAATGTATATACAGTCCAGTCCGTTCTTCTATAAGTATCGCATATCGAGTTTAGGGAGGTGGATAAAGTCAGACCCCTAATAACGCAATAAATCATGTCGGTATGAAGCCCATCACCACCTGAGAAACTTCCGATCCAAATCAGTAATTCTCCACTACCTTGGCCAAGGATTTCAAGTGATGGCCACCCGTGCACTGCGCGACATCAACCCCTAATACCGGGAGAGACGAACCCCCGACGATCCGCTCACTTGCCTCCAATGTGGCTCAGGACTGTACCCAACTAAAACCTGTTTGCACAACTCTTTTGAGCGTGGTAGGGTAGTAATCTAAGCACAGTGGGAACTCACATGAGACAAATGACGATCTCAGGTCGATGAACTAACCTGTACACATGTCACCAGGGAACTGCTATTTGATGATATGTATAATACCAACTAGCATGTTCCCGGCGAGTCCTGTCCGGTGTACTCATAACCTAATTAGCACCTGTATACATCTTAGGTGAACCAACTGACACCAGTGGCTTGTGAGACCGGCCACCGCCCCTCGTCGGGGTCTCGACTGTATACACTAGTCTACTCTGGAGTATCGATGCCCTGTCTCGAAACTCCCACGACTAGGGACACGTTTAAGGATGTGCTTACAGACCCTAGCTCCCACGTATATGATTGCCATCATACTGCTGGTAGTTAAGCAAGAATCCTATGGGCTCTATCATCATGCAATAGTGAACTAAAGCATGTATACGATGATAAAGACAAACCAGATAGCATACTATCATCTCGAGCAAGACTGTCATATCGGTATAGGTCCTGCCTCAATCATTGCAATCATGTACCTGCGATCCAATAATTGACTTTGAGGGCACTATCTCCAACAATCTCCCACTTGCACTTAAGACTAATTATTGCGATGTCGCATACTCATAGCACGTGTGATACAGAACACCCAACTCCTCTACTAATCAGTTTCACAAAGCTAGTTTGTAAAACTCTTGTGTTCGAGAAATAGCCTTAGTGAGTAGATCCGCCCTGATGTTTCTTTCTATGTCTCTCTTAATCTCAAGTTCGTGGAGAAAGCCATCTCCCGAATCGAGTAATACCTGTCTTAGAATATGTCTGAATATCTGATGGGACCTAGTTCATAAATGAACTCCAAATCCAAACTTCTTAGACGGTATTGATAACTGAACCTAATCAGTATCCAGTACCATGCCTCCCACAGTATCCTCTTGGACCACCTGTCCATAATACTGTCCCTCGTCAGAGGGAAAACTATAATTCTGACAATCACTCTGTCATCTATGTCACCTTTGAAGCCTGGAATGATAACTGTCTCCCGAAGGAGGCTGCCGTCATCAAATCCATAGAACATGCACCTTATGTTCTAAAACTGCTTTCTTACATTTCTTCAGGATTGGATTAATATAAACTTATCGCATCAAGTGCAAAAACTACATCTGGTGTAGTACTTGACATCTCATGATTGATTCAATTGCCTAAGCAAGTGATCTGCCAATCATGCACATCCCTCTCTCCTTTAGTCTCTAAGACACCTTTAGAGAGGGTGACTCCATCACCTGCAGGTACACCACCATGCCAGGATTCATCTATTCTAAAATACTATTAGAATACTGTCAAAATACCCACATTGGGAAACTACCCAAATCTAGATCTAAAACCATAGATCTAGTAATCAGAATGTCTGTTTTTATATCCATATCCTGTCTAGAGAAACAACTGTGTGACGACCACAGTACAACCGATCGTAGTATAGGAATTTTACTTCCTACTCTGTGTATGTCATCCAAATACCAGGACATCATACTCTACTACCTTCTTAACAGATCCATCCCCTATTCTGATGAAGTCAAAGCTATGACTGTCTCATCAAAATTAGATGATCTAACCTCCGCTATATCTGCTCAAGCCTATAAATAGACATAAGCTACTTGCCCACTATGCTTCCGCTGCTCCCACTGACTACGACAACCCTCTGGCAGAATAACATATACGTACACTTCTAAAGCTAGTTTAGAACGACGCTATATTTTATCCTTCTGCCGGGTCTCATAGTCTGAAACAACAGTAGTGTCAAGTCTGGGTAAACAAGAACCTCCCTGTCACCGTCCTTGAGGCTACCGGAGTACCTCTCGGGTGTCTGAGGTTACCCACCATGTCTGCGGAGTGGCTATTGGAATATCTAAGCTGATTGAATAAATAGGTCCTATTAAATTTTCCGTAATCGTTTGCGGTTCTGGAATCACTTCCAGTTCTACCATACTCCCACTACTGTTTTCTGAAAAAATCCATTTTAATAAAACTATGGCGAGTCAAGAACAATATCACTATTGATCTTCCAGATGGTAGAAATGTCAACCCTCGTCAAAGCCAGAGTCAACCCACAAACAGCCATTACAGAAATGTGCCTTGAGTTATCCAGTGTCTGGTTTTAAGCATAAGCTGGACAACTCCCCGTATCTTAACATCGTTAAGATATGAACCATTCTATATACAATATAGAAATAGAGGCACTAATTTAATTGGAACCAGATTCAAATCATGCAGCTGTCTCCAGTGCATAACAACTTAATGGAAAAAGGTTAATCAGCATTACTCAACTTAGGAATCCATCCAATTATGAGTAACCTGAAAGAGAAACGAGTTTCTCAAAAACCATTACTATCATCTGAATACCAATCACAAGAATCTGTATCTTCAATCTCTTTAAAGAATCCCGATACTTGTGACACCTGGTTCTCTACTTTATTCTTATACCCACAACTTCTCAAAACTTAGACATTGTATTTCTACAAAACACTTGTCTAAAAACTAGAGAAGTCATAAGTAAACAGAACATAGTACGAGGACCTACCCCTTTGTCCTGATGGACACTGGACAGCATACAATACTCTGTATAAGTCCGCTGAGTTCAAATAACTCAATACCTGTGCATCGTAGGTTGAAAACTGTACCCAGGAGACTTCCTCAAATATCACCAATTACAATGAATTCCGATATAATGAGGATGATCACCTAATTCCCAATAACTTACTCCCACTCATCATCTGTAAAAACCATACAGATATGAGAATGAAACCTGGTAAATACATACCCTGGAGTAAGTATCTAATCGGGAAAACAGTTTTCTTTTAACAATGCGCAGTGAAACTGAAACATGAAAATGTTTCACAGGGGTATCCTGGTATTCCTAGTAATGCCTCTTCCATAATCCAATTCATGACTATAACCGTATATTTTATTTCAATCTCTCCAAATCCCTTTATTTGTCTTTAGTCGTTACCTTCTGTACACCATCGTTAGGCTAAATGGTTTTCTTCCTTCCCTACCATTCGGCACCAGCCTATGGTTTGGAAGAAGACTATCCAGTAAGCATAATAGGTGTACCCTCCTAAACCAAGAAGTACTCGTAACCTAAGAGAAGATGATGATAAAAGACAACTGAATAATACCTTATTCTATTTCTCCCGAACTGGGGAAAAAAGCAAAAGTGAAATAGGAGTGGTGATGAAGTACGCGGTTTGGTCGTGAATGATAACAGTCGCAATTTACTTTGCCCTCTTTCCAATCCCTTTATTTTGTCTTTACATATTACCTTCTGCACACCCTACTTAGGCTTATTTGGTTTTCTTCATTCCCTACCTTTCGGAACCAGCCTATGGTTTGGAATAAGACTATCCAATAAGCGTAATAGGTGTACTCTCCTAAACCAAGGAGCCCTCGCAACCTGAGAGAAGGTGATAATAAAAGACAACTGAATAAACCAATTCTATTTCTCCTGAACCTGGATCCATCCTCGAAGTAGTACCTTCGAGTTCGTATATAACCATACGATGGATCTATCCAATGGAAGTGGATGTTCGTAGTAATACAGGGTGTTCTGAGAAATACAAAGAGTAAAAGAAGGAGCGGCAATGACTTATGCAACTCGGACAATCCAAAAGTCAGTATTTTAAGAAGGTTCGGTCAACTTGGTCACTGAGTCATAATTTAGGGTCGGTCAAAAGTCGCTGCCAAAAAGAGAGAGAGAAAAGAAACACTCTGCGTGCACTCTAACCTAGATCAGAATGGTTATCATTTTATCAAATCAGGAAACCTCCCACTGTAATCTCAAATTCTCCTCCAAACCTGAAAGAAGAATTAGTCGGGATCACCCGAAGAGTAAACTAACTCATCAGTGAGAATCGGGACCCAACTATCATCGCATGATAACTTGATGGAAGCCACTCAAATTATCACACTCCAGAAGGTATGCGCATATCTGGCAAGTTTCCTATATGTTTGAAACTCCCGATATGATTTTTGCCTCATGCTCTTATGAGCTTGACGAAGGTCAACAAATCATAAGTCACATGTCAAGTTCTACCCGTCATTGTCCAGGTTAATTTGAACCCACCCGTACAAGCCCTTGATGAATGTCAACAAGGCTATACGACTGTCCCAAACCAACACATCTATCTATGCAACAAATGAATACCCCAGCAGCTACCAAGCACTATGCCTTGACGAAGGTCAACAAACATAGCTTGAATACTACTGACCATCCATAAGAAATGACGGAGGGCTACGGCTGGTTTTTGGCGAAAAACCTTTAACGTAATGAACTTGATCTCGTTGAAGGAAACTGATAGCTTTTTATAAAAATATAGTGGCGAAAACGTTTTGCTAAAGAGGTCACTCCCGGTGAAGGGATCTCGGCTCTTTCCTCGTGGAATGAGGTGCAGGATATTCCAACTGAATACCACGATGCAAAGCAACTTGTAATCGACTATATGTAAAGTTATTACCCTGACGCAAACTTCTACCCAAGGGGTCACTCTCGGTGAAGGGATCTCGGCCCTTGCCTCGTCGAATGAGGTGCATGATATTCTAACTGAATACCGCTATGCAAAACAAAAGGAAACATCTTTGTAATAACACTTTCCAAGCCTTGCAATCTTGTTTCCAGTGACCACTTTTGTGACAATAGAAGCATTCTTCCTTCCCCACCAGCTTCCCCGCTACCTTTGTTGCTTTACCCTTTCCCTTCGTATCCACTTTACCGACACCGCCTCTTGGTTTGGCGGGGGCTTTCTTCTTCTTGCCCTTGGCTTTTGCCCTGGACCTAGAAGAGGAAGATCCTCCTACAAACAAAGTGGATGTCTCCCTACCCTTCTGTAGGGTGCCCTCAGCAATCCTCAACATGTTCAGAAGTTCGGAAAGTTCAACCTCCTTTCCTTGCATGTTGAAGTTAAGAATGAACTGGGCGTAAGTGGAAGGAAGGGACTGGAGAATCAAATCAGTATAGAGTTCATTCTCCAACGTGGTCCCAAGGTCCGCGAGCTCCTCTATGTAGCCGATCATCTTAAGCACGTGGTCCGCTACCGATGATCCGACGGCCAACCTTGCCGAAAAAAGCTTCTTCGACACTTCGTATCTGGCGATACGAGACTGCTCTCCATACAGTTCTTTTGTATGGAGAAATATGGACTCTAGGTCCATATTCTCGTGCCTCCTCTGATGTTCGTTGTCCATCGAGGCTAGTACGAGGCATCTGGCCCTCGCGCAATCTATCTCCCATGTCTTACGGATTTCTACATCCGCGACGCTGGAGGTGGGACCTGGGACAGGGGGAGCTTTGGTGGTAAGTACATACCCCAACTTGTCATAAGTGATAGCCATCTTGACATTCCTGAGCCAATCTTTGTAGTTTGGCCCTGTCAGTTTATTTTTATCTAATAGTAACTTAAGTACGGTCATCTTGAATTGTCGCTGCAATTAGGAGAGAGAAAAGAAACACTTTAGCATGATGCTCTTGCAAGTTTAGAGTGGTTTTTAATTTGTCTAAACTGGATGGCTCCCACTGTCTCTCGAATCCCTTCTCAAACCGTAAAGAAAGGATTAGTCAGGATTACTCTTACCGTACAATACTTGCTTAACCGTTCAGCCAGGCCAGTGTCGGTACTTCGAGGGAGGTTTTCCAACGCTTTCGCGAAGTTCCTTAATTAAGTAACCTCTTTTCCCTGTGGGCGTAGCCCCGCTAACACCTTTCTAGACACCTACTAAGTTTATAGCATTGATCGTTAAGTGAGAGTTTTCCCGAGGAGTAGCATATACTCACAGTAGGATCGGGATCCAAATATCATCGCGTGATAAAACCGAAGGAATCCTACCAGAATTATCACACTCCAAATGGTATGCAACGCTAGCAATTTTCAGTACTTATGAAACTCCCGATGTGGATTTTTGCCCCATGCTCTTATGACCTTGGCGTGAGGTCAAAATGTCATAAGTCACATGTCAAGTTCTTCCCATCATTATCCCGGTTAATTTGAACCCACCCGTACCTACCCTTGACGTAGGCCAAAACGGCAGCACGACTGTCTCAAATCAACGCATTCTATCTATGCAACGGATAAATATCCGGCAGCTACCAATCACTATACCTTGGCGTGAGGTCAAAATACATAGCTTGAATACTACCGAATATTTAACCGAAATGATGGAGGGCTACGGATGGTTTTGGCGAAACCGTGAACGTAGTGAACTTGATATAATCGATGGAACGAGATAGCTTTTAAAAAAAGGAGTGGTTCAAGCTCCGCGTTTAAAAGTTTAGTTTTGAAAAGAACCGAGTGGTTTTCAAAGTGTTCCAATCGACTTTTGCTTGGTTTATTTTCTTGCATTAGTTCTTTTAATGCATCCCATCATTTAATCCTACCATTGCAGAAAACAACCAAAATATGACGTACGCTTATGCCATTCGCATTCGCCATGGGGCCCCGTCATCACCCGTTAGGTTACTTAACTAACGACAGAGCGGGAGCTGGGCTAGCGCGGCTGTAAAACATAAGCAACGCCTAAATAGTTATTATATATAAGTATATAGCAATGATAGACATTACAGATCACAGATGAATACATTGGATATACTAGGAATCCGCAATGCGTTCGAGCCTGCAACGTAAAGCGGATTACACGGTCGCGGTGAATAGCCAATACCCCACCCAAGACCCCTACGGGTGCTGCAAACTACCCGCCAAGCACCCGAAGCGAAGCAACCTCCCTCACTACCGTGAGTAGGCCACTCGGCACTTCGAGATACCCGGTAGTTTGTGCACCCCCTCCATGGGTCTATCCTAGGAGCAAAAACAGTAAAAAGAATTATACAATGACGGCTACAACCCCGACCCGGTTGTGCGGCCATACAAATAATATTATTACATCAATTTACATGTTACAAATGAATGAAAGAAAAATAACGCTCATCTCACATCCACCCCGGCTATTCACCCGCGACAATCCAATCCATTCATATCCACAAACCAATAACAATCACAGATCACAGAGATGTATAACCCCGACTAATCGACTTATAGCGATTAGCCGACGTTCAATACATACAAGCATCACAGATACAACCGATATAGTTAAAGTGTAGTGAAGTTCCGAAAAAAATATGGATTTATAGGCCCCCAAAAGTAAATTTTAGTTCTGGAAAATCTGGGCACATATAACATATCCTAAAAATCACAAAACCAACACAGAAACACACTGCACCAAAATCGAGGCAGAGAGGAGACAAGACGGCCGCGGATGCGCGGCGCAATAGCTTCCTATTGCCGCGGATCCGCGGCCATTTGGTCGACTCTCTGTCTCGTTTTTGGTGGTGTTCTTAACAAAACCCTGAGATAATTTTTGGTATATAACAAATTTTATTTTGACCAGAAAAAAAATTAACAGAAACTTAGGGTTTTGCGAGTTTGGTTTTTCGATTTTCCGGTTTCGAAACTTCGTTACACTTAACTACTTAGCTAGTTTATGTTTAGTTAGGCTCTGATACCACTGTAAGTCCACGTTGCCCACCCCGGTGCTTACGGGGAGGCGGAAAACATAATAAAAATTGGATTTTTATCAACTATAGGCAACATGAACCATGCTTTAAGGATCTTTGCTAAACATAAACTTGCTAAAGCTAACTACAAAGTAGCTAAGTGATGGAAAGGTTATACCTTGAGCTCAAAGTCCTTCTCTCCTTTCTCCTTGGAATGGTAGAAAGAGGTCACCTTGCTTGTCTTCTCCCGTCAAAGAAGGATCCACCCGAAAGCCTCGACCTTTAGCTTCAACTCCAAGCTAGGAGTAACTAGAGTGCAAGAAATGCTAAGACTTGAACCCTAGAAGAGAGTAGAGAAGATCAAGTGAGGGTTTTTCTCAAGCTTTTTGTTTCTCAACACATGAGAGGGAGAGAGCTTGAGGGAGAGGATGAGCAAGAGAGAGAAATGATATGAGAGAATGAATTATTAGTGAGCCATTCTCACTAATATGTGTGAATAATTTTAATTGAATAATTAGCTTGAAAATTGTCATGGTAAATCATGACATGACCATTATCATTTCAATTTTGTAAAGATCAAAGAGCATCTTCCAAAAGAAATGATGATGGTCAAAGTGTCAACCTTGGTCAACAAGTCAATGAAGTCAAAAGGTCAACAACAACAACCATGCACAATTATTAAGCTAATTATCAATTAACTATAATACACACATAAGCAATAGGGTTAATAAAATGACAATAGCCATTAACCCTAAACAAGGTCCTCTCCCTCAATCTCAAGCAACTGTGCATACGCACCCGCATTCGTGATCCGAGGAACACGAATACACTGAGAAAAACCAATCTCGAATCATATACTAGGATCCGGCTTAAACCAAAGCCCGCTAGTATAAACTGTCCGGACAGCAAACGTGCACAAGTGCGCGAATGTGAACGAACCCTGTCGCAAAACCATGCGACCTCTACTCATTTTGCCTAAAGGCGAATAGCTCTCTGTGTGGGACTCTAAAGACTCGACACTACGCTGGCAGTGGGTTTAACCACAGACCGCAAGCGGCACTAGCTGTACGTAACGGTCCCCAGGTAGATGTCGATAAGAAGACTGACGAGGTGAACCCCATCTGTACTCCTACTGAGCCTGTATGTGACAGTCTCCGTACAGTCCGGTCTGTTCGTCTGATACATCGCATGGCGGGCCTAGGGGGGCGGTGAACGTCAGTCCCCTAATAGCGGTACAAGTCGTGTCGGAGTGTAGCCCAGAACACCCTGAGATAACACTGGAAGCCTACCAGTATATCTCGCTTGCCCTGGCCAGGGACTACTCGTGTAATGGCTCTCCTGGACACAGCGCGATGTCAACCCCCAATACCGGGAGAGACGAATCCTGTCTAACCGTCACTGCCTCCAAGTGCTTTGGGACTGCACCCAAAAACTACCTGTTTGCACGACTCCTTTCAGCCGTGGTAGGGTAGTAATCAAAGTGCAGTGGGAACACACTCGAGGCGAAGTGACAGTGTCAAGTCAGCGGACTAAGCTGTACTCATGTCACCTGGGAACTGATAACTGACGATAGGTATATTACCAACCAACAGTTCCCGACGAGTCCTGTCCAGTGTACTCGTAACCTAACGAGCACCCGCATACTATCCCAAGTACGACGTACTAACGGCTGTGGGACAGACCGTCTCCCACACTGGGATGAGAAGCGCATACGCTAGTCTACTCCGGAGTATCGATGCCCTGTCTCGATAGTCCAACGACCAGGGACCTGTATAAGGATGTGCTTATAGATTATCCAGCTCCCACGAGTGCGAGCGCCATCACAACGCTGGTAATCAAGCAAAGATCCTAAGGGCTCTACTAATATGTATACCAGCAATATGCTAAAAGAAACACATGCACATATTAAAGCAGAGACAAACCAAGTAGCATACTACCATTTCGAGCAAGATTGTATATACAACTGTGAATATCCCAAGCTTCCATTAAGTAATATACAAGCTAGTATGATACAGTAATGGCCTCTAGGGCATATACACTAACAATCTCCCACTTGCACTAAGGCCATGTACTGGCGTATCGAAGACCTATCATCTCGATCAGCCGCTCGAACTGAGTCTGGGGCAAGGCCTTGGTGAATGGATCTGCTGTGTTATCCTCTGATGCAACTCTCCGGACCTCGATCTCCTGGCGATCCACGATCTCCCTGATCAAGTGATACCGCCTTAAGATGTGTCTGGATTTCTGATGGGACCTGGGTTCCTTCGCTAAAGCTATAGCCCCGTTGTTGTCGCAATACAGAGGTATTGGGTCAACAATGGACGGAACCACCTGAAGTTCTTTCAAGAACTTCCTCATCCCGACAGCTTCTTTTGCGGCATCAGATGCAGCGATGTATTCCGCTTCCATAGTCGAGTCAGCAACGGTTTCCTGTTTGGAGCTCTTCCAACACACCGCCCCTCCATTGAGGGTAAAGACAAAACCCGACATGGACTTGGAATCATCCTTGTCACTCTGGAAGCTGGAGTCAGCAAAGGCCTCAATCTGCAGGTCTTTTCCGCCATACACCAAGATTATCTCCTTAGTCTTTCTCAGGTACTTGAGAATGTTCTTTACTGCTATCCAATGTTTCTCCCCAGGGTTTGACTGATACCTGCTTACCACACTCAGTGCATAAGCCACATCCGGTCTGGTACACAACATCGCATACATTATAGAGCCTACCGCAAAAGCGTAGGGTATAATAGACATGCGATCCCTCTCCAAATCAGTCTTGGGAGACATCTCTTTGGAGAGGGTGATCCCGTGACAAGCCGGTAGATTACCGCGCTTGGAATCTTCCATACCGAATCTCTTCAGTATGGTGTCGATGTACCTGGACTGCGAGAGTCCTAATATCCTCTTGGATCTGTCACGGTAGATCCGGATACCCAGAATGTATGAGGCATCACCCAGGTCTTTCATGGAGAACCTGTGTGACAAGAACCCCTTGACAGATTGTAGCATAGGAATGTCATTTCCTATTAAGAGAATGTCATCCACGTATAAAACGAGGAATACTACAGTTCTCGCTATAAATCTACAATAGATGCATGGTTCATCTGGATTTTTGATAAAGCCAAATTCTTTGACCGTCTCATCAAAACAGATGTTCCAACTCCGCGATGCCTGCTTGAGTCCATAAATAGACTTGAGCAACTTGCACACCTTTCCGCTGCTCCCACCCTGAATGAAACCCTCTGGCTGGTCCATATAGACACACTCCTCTAAATAACCATTTAGAAAAGCTGTCTTTACGTCCATCTGCCAAATCTCATAATCGTGGAAAGCAGCGATGGCAAGAAGGATCCGAATGAATTTCAGCATAGCTACTGGAGAAAAGGTTTCGTCATAGTCCAAACCAGGTCGCTGACGAAAACCCTTTGCTACCAGTCTAGCTTTATAGGTCTCAACCTGTCCATCTACACCAATCTTCCTTTTGAAGATCCACTTGCATCCTACGGGTTTTACCCCGTCTGGAGCAATGTCCAACGTCCATACTTTGTTGGTGTACATGGACTCCATCTCGGTCCGCATTGCATCCAGCCATTTTACCGAGTCGACGCTCTGAATGGCTTGCTGGAAGCTAGTAGGCTCATCACAATCTATGATGCAGTCCTCTCTATCCCCGTCTATGAGAAAACCGTAGTACCTCTCGGGCGGATGAGACTGCCTACTACTCCTGCGGAGTGGCGTAGGAATGTCCTGTTCTTTTGAACCTTCTGGTTCCACTAAACTTTCAGTAATAGTTTGAGGTTCTGGAATTTCTTCCAGTTCTATTGCGCTCCCACTTATTTCTTTTTCTAAAAACTGATGTTCCAGAAAATGGGCATTACGAGAAACAAGGACTTTTTGTTCCTCTGCGTAATAGAAAAGATACCCCCTGGAGTTCTTTGGGTATCCCACAAACTTGCACAGTACTGAGCGTGCCTCGAGCTTGTCCGTATGCTGCTTTTTGACATAAGCTGGACATCCCCAAATCTTCAAGTATTGAAGATAGGGTTTCTTCCCACTCCATAACTCATATGGTGTGGTAGGCACAGTCTTAGTGGGAACACGGTTCAAAAGATATGCAGCTGTTTCTAGCGCATAACCCCAGAACGATCGCGGTAACTCAGCATTACTCATCATGGACCGTACCATATCCAATAGGGTTCGGTTCCGTCTCTCCGATACACCGTTATGTTGCGGAGTGTATGGAGGAGTAAGCTGAGAGAGAATTCCATTCTCTTTTAAATAATTCAGGAATTCGGCACTTAAGTATTCTCCTCCTCGATCCGATCTTAGGATCTTGATACTTTTGCCTGTTTGTTTTTCTACTTCATTCTTATATTCCTGGAACTTATCAAAAGCTTCGGATTTATGCTTCATTAAGAAGACATGTCCGAATCTTGAGAAATCATCCGTAAAAGTAATGAAGTAAGAAAAACCGCTTCGCGCATGTGTAGACATTGGACCGCACATGTCACTGTGTACGAGTCCCAAGAGCTCGCTCGCTCTTTCTCCGTGTCCAGAAAACGGAGTCTTTGTCATCTTTCCTTTGAGACAGGATTGACAAGTTGCATACGATTGATATTCGAACGGATCTAAATATCCTTCAGTATGTAACTTAGTCAATCTTCTCTCATTGATGTGACCTAGTCTACAATGCATAAGAAAGTTTTATTAATTTCTGGAGACTTTCTTTTGTGTGTATTCTGGATATTGAAAACCTGTGGTTGGTTTAAAACGTATATACCGTTGTTCAATGTACCTGACCCAATCAAAACTTGATTAAGGTGAATGTTCACTACATTACTTACAAATGCAAATTCATAACCTTCTTTAGATAATAAAGATACAGAAATGATATTACAGGTTGCATTTGGTACATAATAACAACTACGCAAAACCAAAAAGTGTCCATCTGATAATCCCAGGTGATAGTCCCCCACGGCCTCAGCATCCATGCTAGCACCGTTCGCAACTCTGAGGGTCATGTCACCTGCCTTCAAAACTCTACGCTTTCTCAACGCCTGCAAAGAATTACAGATATGAGATCCTGATCCGGTATCCAATACCCAGGATGTAGAGTTTATTGATAGACAGTTTTCAATAACATACACACCTGAAGCTGAAGCTGCAACTCGCTTCAAATCCTGTGTTCTGGCTTTCCAAGCCTTGCAATCTTGTTTCCAGTGACCACTTTTATGACAATAGAAGCATTCTTCCTTCCCCACCAGCTTCCCCGCTACCTTTGTTGCTTTACCCTTTCCCTTCGTATCCACTTTACCGACACCGCCTCTTGGTTTGGCGGGGGCTTTCTTCTTCTTGCCCTTGGCTTTTTCCCTGGACCTAGAAGAGGAAGATCCTCCTACAAACAAAGTGGATGTCTCCCTACCCTTCTGTAGGGTGCCCTCAGCAATCCTCAACATGTTCAGAAGTTCGGAAAGTTCAACCTCCTTTCCTTGCATGTTGAAGTTAAGAATGAACTGGACGTAAGTGGAAGGAAGGGACTGGAGAATCAAATCAGTATAGAGTTCATTCTCCAACGTGGTCCCAAGGTCCGCGAGCTCCTCTATGTAGCCGATCATCTTAAGCACGTGGTCCGCTACCGATGATCCGACGGCCAACCTTGCCGAAAAAAGCTTCTTCGACACTTCGTATCTGGCGATACGAGACTGCTCTCCATACAGTTCTTTTGTATGGAGAAATATGAACTCTAGGTCCATATTCTCGTGCCTCCTCTGATGTTCGTTGTCCATCGAGGCTAGTACGAGGCATCTGGCCCTCGCGCAATCTATCTCCCATGTCTTACGGATTTCTACATCCGCGACGCTGGAGGTGGGACCTGGGACAGGGGGAGCTTTGGTGGTAAGTACATACCCCAACTTGTCATAAGTGATAGCCATCTTGACATTCCTGAGCCAATCTTTGTAGTTTGGCCCTGTCAGTTTATTTTTATCTAATAGTAACTTAAGTCCGGTCATCTTGAATGGTCGCTGCAATTAGGAGAGAGAAAAGAAACACTTTAGCATGATGCTCTTGCAAGTTTAGAGTGGTTTTTAATTTGTCTAAACTGGATGGCTCCCACTGTCTCTCGAATCCCTTCTCAAACCGTAAAGAAAGGATTAGTCAGGATTACTCTTACCGTACAATACTTGCTTAACCGTTCAGCCAGGCCAGTGTCGGTACTTCGAGGGAGGTTTTCCAACGCTTTCGCGAAGTTCCTTAATTAAGTAACCTCTTTTCCCTGTGGGCGTAGCCCCGCTAACACCTTTCTAGACACCTACTAAGTTTATAGCATTGATCGTTAAGTGAGAGTTTTCCCGAGGAGTAGCATAACTCACAGTAGGATCGGGATCCAAATATCATCGCGTGATAAAACCGAAGGAATCCTACCAGAATTATCACACTCCAAATGGTATGCAACGCTAGCAAGTTTCAGTACTTATGAAACTCCCGATGTGGATTTTTGCCCCATGCTCTTATGACCTTGGCGTGAGGTCAAAATGTCATAAGTCACATGTCAAGTTCTTCCCATCATTATCCCGGTTAATTTGAACCCACCCGTACCTACCCTTGACGTAGGCCAAAATGGCAGCACGACTGTCTCAAATCAACGCATTCTATCTATGCAACGGATAAATATCCGGCAGCTACCAATCACTATGCCTTGGCGTGAGGTCAAAATACATAGCTTGAATACTACCGAATATTTAACCGAAATGATGGAGGGCTACGGATGGTTTTGGCGAAACCGTGAAAAAAAGGAGTGGTTCAAGCTCCGCGTTTAAAAGTTTAGTTTTGAAAAGAACCGAGTGGTTTTCAAAGTGTTCCAATCGACTTTTACTTGGTTTATTTTCTTGCATTAGTTCTTTTAATGCATCCCATCATTTAATCCTACCATTGCAGAAAACAACCAAAATATGACGTACGCTTATGCCATTCGCATTCGCCACGGGGCCCCGTCATCACCCGTTAGGTTACTTAACTAACGACAGAGCGGGGGCTGGGCTAGCGCGGCTGTAAAACATAAGCAACGCCTAAATAGTTATTATATATAAGTATATAGCAATGATAGACATTACAGATCACAGATGAATACATTGGATATACTAGGAATCCGCAATGCGTTCGAGCCTGCAACGTATAGCGGATTACACGGTCGCGGTGAATAGCCAATACCCCACCCAAGACCCCTACGGGTGCGGCAAACTACCCGCCAAGCACCCGAAGCGAAGCAACCTCCCACACTACCGTGAGTAGGCCACTCGGCACTTCGAGATACCCGGTAGTTTGTGCACCCCCTCCATGGGTCTATCCTAGGAGCAAAAACAGTAAAAAGAATTATACAATGACGGCTACAACCCCGACCCGGTTGTGCGGCCATACAAATAATATTATTACATCAATTTACATGTTACAAATGAATGAAAGAAAAATAACGCTCATCTCACATCCACCCCGGCTATTCACCCGCGACAATCCAATCCATTCATATCCACAAACCAATAACAATCACAGATCACAGAGATGTATAACCCCGACTAATCGACTTATAGCGATTAGCCGACGTTCAATACATACAAGCATCACAGATACAACCGATATAGTTAAAGTGTAGTGAAGTTCCGAAAAAAATATGGATTTATAGGCCCCCAAAAGTAAATTTTAGTTCTGGAAAATCTGGGCACATATAACATATCCTAAAAATCACAAAACCAACACAGAAACACACTGCACCAAAATCGAGGCAGAGAGGAGACAAGACGGCCGCGGATGCGCGGCGCAATAGCTTCCTATTGCCGCGGATCCGCGGCCATTTGGTCGACTCTCTGTCTCGTTTTTGGTGGTGTTCTTAACAAAACCCTGAGATAATTTTTGGTATATAACAAATTTTATTTTGACCAGAAAAAAAATTAACAGAAACTTAGGGTTTTGCGAGTTTGGTTTTTCGATTTTCCGGTTTCGAAACTTCGTTACACTTAACTACTTAGCTAGTTTATGTTTAGTTAGGCTCTGATACCACTGTAAGTCCACGTTGCCCACCCCGGTGCCTACGGGGAGGCGGAAAACATAATAAAAATTGGATTTTTATCAACTATAGGCAACATGGACCATGCTTTAAGGATCTTTGCTAAACATAAACTTGCTAAAGCTAAATAAAAATTGGATTTTTATCAACTATAGGCAACATGGACCATGCTTTAAGGATCTTTGCTAAACATAAACTTGCTAAAGCTAACTACAAAGTAGCTAAGTGATGGAAAGGTTATACCTTGAGCTCAAAGTCCTTCTCTCCTTGCTCCTTGGAATGGTAGAAAGAGGTCACCTTGCTTGTCTTCTCCCGTCAAAGAAGGATCCACCCGAAAGCCTCGACCTTTAGCTTCAACTCCAAGCTAGGAGTAACTAGAGTGCAAGAAATGCTAAGACTTGAACCCTAGAAGAGAGTAGAGAAGATCAAGTGAGGGTTTTTCTCAAGCTTTTTGTTTCTCAACACATGAGAGGGAGAGAGCTTGAGGGAGAGGATGAGCAAGAGAGAGAAATGATATGAGAGAATGAATTATTAGTGAGCCATTCTCACTAATATGTGTGAATAATTTTAATTGAATAATTAGCTTGAAAATTGTCATGGTAAATCATGACATGACCATTATCATTTCAATTTTGCAAAAATCAAAGAGCATCTTCCAAAAGAAATGATGATGGTCAAAGTGTTAACCTTGGTCAACAAGTCAATGAAGTCAAAAGGTCAACAACAACAACCATGCACAATTATTAAGCTAATTATCAATTAACTATAATACACACATAAGCAATAGGGTTAATAAAATGACAATAGCCATTAACCCTAAACAAGGTCCTCTCCCTCAATCTCAAGCAACTGTGCATACGCACCCGCATTCGTGATCCGAGGAACACGAATACACTGAGAAAAACCAATCTCGAATCATATACTAGGATCCGGCTTAAACCAAAGCCCGCTAGTATAAACTGTCCGGACAGCAAACGTGCACAAGTGCGCGAATGTGAACGAACCCTGTCGCAAAACCATGCGACCTCTACTCATTTTGCCTAAAGGCGAATAGCTCTCTGTGTGGGACTCTAAAGACTCGACACTACGCTGGCAGTGGGTTTAACCACAGACCGCAAGCGGCACTAGCTGTACGTAACGGTCCCCAGGTAGATGTCGATAAGAAGACTGACGAGGTGAACCCCATCTGTACTCCTACTGAGCCTGTATGTGACAGTCTCCGTACAGTCCGGTCTGTTCGTCTGATACATCGCATGGCGGGCCTAGGGGGGCGGTGAACTTCAGTCCCCTAATAGCGGTACAAGTCGTGTCGGAGTGTAGCCCAGAACACCCTGAGATAACACTGGAAGCCTACCAGTATATCTCGCTTGCCCTGGCCAGGGACTACTCGTGTAATGGCTCTCCTGGACACAGCGCGATGTCAACCCCCAATACCGGGAGAGACGAATCCTGTCTAACCGTCACTGCCTCCAAGTGCTTCGGGACTGCACCCAAAAACTACCTGTTTGCACGACTCCTTTCAGCCGTGGTAGGGTAGTAATCAAAGTGCAGTGGGAACACACTCGAGGCGAAGTGACAGTGTCAAGTCAGCGGACTAAGCTGTACTCATGTCACCTGGGAACTGATAACTGACGATAGGTATATTACCAACCAACAGTTCCCGACGAGTCTTGTCCAGTGTACTCGTAACCTAACGAGCACCCGCATACTATCCCAAGTACGACGTACTAACGGCTGTGGGACAGACCATCTCCCACACTGGGATGAGAAGCGCATACGCTAGTCTACTCCGGAGTATCGATGCCCTGTCTCGATAGTCCAACGACCAGGGACCTGTATAAGGATGTGCTTATAGATTACCCAGCTCCCACGAGTGCGAGCGCCATCACAACGCTGGTAATCAAGCAAAGATCCTAAGGGCTCTACTAATATGTATACCAGCAATATGCTAAAAGAAACACATGCACATATTAAAGCAGAGACAAACCAAGTAGCATACTACCATTTCGAGCAAGATTGTATATACAACTGTGAATATCCCAAGCTTCCATTAAGTAATATACAAGCTAGTATGATACAGTAATGGCCTCTAGGGCATATACACTAACAGAGTCTAGGGGGTGGATAAAGTCACGCCCCTAATAACGCGATAAATCGTGTCGGTATGAAGCCCATCACCACCTGAGAAACTGCTGATCCAAATCAGTAATTCTCCACTACCTTGGCCAAGGATTTCAAGTGATGGCCACCCGTACACTGCGCGACATCAACCCCCAATACCGGGAGAGACGAACCCCCGACGATCCGCTCACTTGCCTCCAATGTGGCTCGGGACTATACCCAACTAAAACCTGTTTGCACAACTCCTTTGAGCGTGGTAGGGTAGTAATCTAAGCACAGTGGGAACTCACATGAGACAAATGACGATCTCAGGTCGATGAACTAACCTATACACATGTCACCAGGAAACTGCTATCTGACGATATGTATAATACCAACTAGTATGTTCCCGGCGAGTCCTGTCCGGTGTACTCATAACCTAATGAGCACCTGTATATATCTCAGGTGAACCAACTGACACCAATGGCTTGTGAGACCGGCCACCTCCCCTTGTCGGGGTCTCGACTATATACACTAGTCTACTCTGGAGTATCGATGCCCTGTCTCGAAACTCCCACGACTAGGGACACGTTTAAGGATGTACTTACAGACCCCAGCTCCCACGTATATGATCGCCATCATACTGCTGGTAGTCAAGCAAGAATCCTATGGGCTCTATCATCATGCAATAGTGAACTAAAGCATGTATACGATGATAAAGACAAACCAAATAGCATACTATCATCTCGAGCAAGACTGTCATATCGGTATAGGTCCTACCTCAATCATTGCAATCACGTACCTGCGATCCAATAATTGACTTTGATGGCACTATCTCCAACATATAGGACAACAATAATTTTACAAATTGCGTGAAACGAAAAATTCCACGTACCTTTCGATCGGATACATCCATCGATATTGTACCGGTTTGGCTAACTTAGCCTCGGTTGCAAGATGAACCGTCAGGTGTATTATGATATCGAAGAATGATGGTGGAAAAATACGCTCAAGCTTGTAAAGTATCAATGAAATAGAATTTTCTAGATTCTCCAGCGTTACAACATCCAGGGTTTTAGCACACAATTCTCTAAAAAAGCAACAAAGGTCATTTATTAGTAGACCAACCGATTCGAGAAGGGAAGTCCTGAGGGCTAATGTGAGAAGGTGCTCCATAATAACATGGTGATCATGAAATTTTAGCCCATCGAACTTACTTTTCATAATTTTTATCTTCTTGCTAAATGATCCTGAGAAACCTGTGGGAACTTTTAAATCATGCAACACTTGCAGAAACCTTTTCTTCTCCGATTAAGATATATGATACGCATCATTAGAAAGTACAAACTTTCCTGGTTTACCCGCTATTGGTTTATAATGCAATTCACTTCTAATTTCTCAGTCCTGAAGATCCATCCGAGCACTAAAGTTGTCTTTCAATTTTCCGTCTTTATAAAGAAGTAAGTTGAGTACGTACTCGGATACTCCCTTCTCTATGTGCATGACGTCCAGACAATGACGCACTAAATTTGTTGACCAGTAGGGAAGCTCGTAGAAAGTGCTTAACTTGTTCCAGTATGGTGGTTTGACCTGTTTTGCCCGATGAATCCCGAAGGTCACATTATTGTAACCATCCCACTGAGCAGTCACGTCCACTCCGAACAATGAGGGTGGAAGCCCAAAAAGCTCCTAATGACCATTAAAGTGAGCAGCGTCTAACCTGTAGGGATGGTCTAGTGGCAGGAAATGCCGATGACCACAATAACAAACCTTCCTGCTAAAATTCAACCATTTCGATGTTGTATATTGATGGCAATAAGGGAATGCTTTGTAACCATGTACGGACCAACCTGGTAGCATTCCATACACAAGAAAATCATTAATTGTCCACATTAAAGCCGCACGTAGTGTGAAGGTTGTATCTGTGTTTGCATCGTAAGTCTCTACACCATCAATGAATAATGATTTTAACTCATTGATCAGAGGTCAGAGATAGACGTCGATATTGTTTCCCGGTGAGTTTGGTCCGTCAATAAGAAGAGGAATCATAAAGTAGGATTGATCTATAGCTAACCAAGACGACAAATTATAAACTATCATTATAATGGGCCATGTGGTGTAGCTTCCAGCCATATAGTTGAATGGGCAGAACCCATCACTAGCGAGTCCGAGCCTGATATTGCGAAGATCACTACTGAACATTTCGTGCCTCCTATCGAAATTCTTCTATTCTGGTGAATCTCTTAGATGACTCATTTTTCCATCTTCACTTAGAGCAGCACGGTGATGCCAAATCATTGCCTCGGCTGTTTTCTTGCACCCGAATAGCATCTGCAGCCTCTATATTATAGGAAAGTATCGTGCTATCTTGACAGGTATATCGGGCTTCTTATCAGATTCTTTCGGCTTATACCTGGCCTCTCCGCATGTTATACACTCTTTCAAATCTGAATTCTCTTTCCGGTACAATACGCAATCTTTAGGACATGCATGAATCTTCTCACACTTCAGACCCAAATCAAACATCATCTTCTAGGCTTCGTACCAGCTGTCGGGCACTTTATTTTCAGGGGGCATAAAATCTTTCAGGAACTTCAGAAGTATCGTGAATGACTTGTTGCTCCATCCATTTAGGCACTTAATCTGGAAAAGTTGGACGAACCATGATAGGGTGGAATACTTTGCATTCTCATAAATTGGTCTTTTAGCATCATTCATGAACTTTTCATATTTATCCGCATGCGGTCCTTGACTGGAAGGAATTTCATCTTCGGTAGGAATACTATCACTTAGGGCAGCCTCTACCATATCCTCCATTTCTTCTCCTGAAAAAAAGTTATCGTCTTCTTCTTCTTCTGCCGCATTAACGTCTTCTCCTTCTTCTTCTGCCGCATTATCGTCCTCTTCTTGTTCTTCCTCGTGATATATCCAAGTTGTATAAAGTCTAGTAAAACCATGGTTAACGATGTGAAGCTCTACGATGTCTACCTTCTGCCAGAACTTATTCCCACATCTATCGCACGGGCAGAGAATCTTCTCTAACACGATTTTATTATGTGCGCGTGCAAATTCAATGAAAGCAGCAACTTCTGCGACAAACTTAGATTGCATGCGTTGTTTCCAATCCACGTACATCCGGTCCTTAACTCTGATGTACTCATGAGCCACGTTAGATTGTATAACATATAAATTGTAGGTTATGGTGACTATATTGAGAAATATAAGAATGGGATAATTACTGACAAAGAAGAAAATCCGTAGAGGCGAGTTTGTCATTGAAAAGAATAAATTATCGATAAACAAAGTTAGATTTGAAGATACCCAAGTATGAGTTGTATTCTGTGTATGTGTGTTTCAATTTATGATTTCGCTTAAGTGTAAGTTTGTTAGTGTGTATGTACTTTGTATGTTCGTTTGTTGTGTATTCGTGTTGTATATGTGTGTTTCGGCTATCGGGGGTAAGGCTTCTATCCCATTAAGAATGTATAGAGCAGACACCCATTTGCTTGTGCTTTCATCCGTTTCGAGTAAATTTCGGCAGTATCTCCCCGCTGTTCTCCGAGTACACTATAATAGAATAGATAATCATTTCAATGATGTGAAACAACGTTGAAATGAACATCTAATCTATCTTTGTATACGGAGAACCGGCGGTAAAGTACCGACGAAACAACTCAAAACGAATGAAAACACAAATGAATGCAAGTGTTTGCTTTATACATTCCTAACTTGTCCACACTGGACAAATCTATCGGTTATCATACGATTGAATTTTCTCGTCACATAGACTACACGACGGTTGTTAGTACCGAACTATACCGTCCGATATTTAACAACTTTCGTATAGTTCTATGTCACGACGAACATCGAACGTATGTTAACCGATAGACGGGGACTAATTCGCGCTTTAATTTTCACATATGAGTATCGATGAGAATATGAAAGTTTCATATTATCATCGAGTATCATATATTGGTTTTAACTTAAACATTTAACTTGAATAAGTTTTACGTTTACGTTTCGTTTTTAAGGGTTCGAAGTTTTTAGTTTAGGATAAATTTTTCTTACGTTTACGGTAAAATTATACGTTAACGTTATCATCGAGTATTCTACTGAAAGAACTAGTGCACCCTAAACCCTAACTCATATTACCTAATTAACCCAAATTAATCCTAAGCATCACCTTAACTCAAATTATCCCTAATTAACCCAAAATTAACCCAAATAACCTAATTAACCAAATTAACCATAATCATCACCCCAGCTCAAATTATCCCTAATTAACCCAAAATTATGCTAATTAAACCAAATTAACCCTAATCAATACCCTGACACAAATACACTCTATTTTACCTAATTAACCCAAATTAACTCTAGCCCAAACCCTAATCCATATTAACCTAACTCTAATCATCACCCAAACCCCAACCCAAATTAACCCTAGAAAAAACCAAAATTAACCCTAATTAATCTAATTAACCCTAATCCTAACCCTAATCATCACCAACCCTGCCTAATTAACCCTAACCCTAAACATCAACCGAACCCTAACCCTAACCCTATCTAACCCTAACCCTAATTAACCCCTAATTAACTGGCCCTAGCTATAACCCTAACCCTAAACATCAACCGAACCCTAAACCTAACCCTACCTAATTAACCCTAACCCTAATTAACCCCTAATCAACCGAACCCTAACCCTAAAATCAACAGTAACACAAAAAAGCATAATTATAAATTCAAAATGGAAATTAACTCATCTCAGTTGTAGTTTTGCCGGCGGATGGAGCTCGACGAGATGAAGGAGGCCGGGGATGGAGCTCGACGAGACTGTGGCGACGGCAAAGATAGCGACGAACGTGTGGTGACGAGACTGTGGCGGCGGCGGGTGGCGGGATATTTTGGTGACGAGAGGTAGAGGAGGCGGGTGACGAGACTGAGGTGGAGGAGGCGGGTGATCGATAGCACGTGAGTTGGTGAGAAAGTTTGGTGGCGGTAGGAAATTACTGAGCTTTATTTTTTATATAAATAACCCTTTGTTGCCCCTACTGATTAATCCGTAGGGCCATCTTTTGCAGTTCCGTCGTGCCAAATAAAAGATTACATTTTAATATTTTTTAATTAATTCATAGGGCACCGTAGGGTCAAACCGATTGTTCGTTTGAGTTGATATTGATTATATATATATATATTATATATATATATATATATATATATATATATATATATATATATATATATATATATATCATGATTATATATTGGTTTGTTAGTTTGGGTTGATATTGATTGTTGGATATATATCATGATTATATATTGGTTAGTTGTTTGAGTTGATATCGTTGGATATATCATGCTTATGCGAAATGTGATTGCTGGGCGTAATATATTAATTGTGATTTTATGTATTATTGTATGTAATAATGGTTTTTCTGTAAAAAATTTCCAAATTAAATGGGTATTAGCGACCGTTCATGCTATAGGAACGGTCTCTAACACCACTTTTAGAGACCGTTAGCTGATATATGAAACCGGTAATAGTTTGTTGGGTGTCCATATGTCAGTTTATTAGAAATCGTATTGAATGATCCCTAATAATTTATCAGAGACCGTTTGTGTTAGAGAATGTCCATGAACGGTCTCTGATACAGGGGTCAGGGACCCCTCGTTCTGCTACCGTGTACTAGAGACCGTTTAAATCATAAACGGTCTCTAATACTCTTTAGAGACCGTGCACTTGGTATTAGAAACCGTATAAAACGGTCTCTAATATGCACAGTATGTAATATTGTAACACTATACCTAACCCAAAAGCCTGAGCCTGAGCCTGAGCCTGAGCCTAACCCCTAACTATCTTAACCCTTGTCCAAAAAATTTAAAAATTAAAACACTAATTAACTTAACCCTAGCAATAGTAACAACAACAACAAATTAAAAAAATTAATTCCTAAATTTAAACATGAAATTAATCAACAACAACCAAAAAATTCGAATTATCAAAAATCAACAAAATTTAAAAATTAAAACACTAATCTAGTTTAGAAGAGAGGAGGCACGGCGACGAGACAGACGTGGAGATGATGCAGCTCGAGGAGGCCGACGACGACAGGAGATAGGGCAAAAATTAAAAAAATTTACTTGATCGAGCGAAAATTCATAAATTAGATGATAAAAATAAAATTAGCCAAACAAACTTACCTCTTGACCACCACGAAGTTACGACTGACGGCGACGGCGAGCTTGTTGAGCACGATCGATGGCCAGCGTGAGCTTCGACTTGGGTTTCGACAGAAGAGGCTGCGGCGACCCTGGAGGGGAGGTGGCGGCTGCGGCGAGCTGGACGAGCCATGAGAGACCGCGGCGACGAGCTAGAGGTGACGGCGAGAGGGAAAATTTTTAGGGCCCAAATTTTTTGGAGGAAAAAATTAAGGCTATAGGGAAAAAGAAATTGGAGATTGGGTTTTATTCAAGAGTGGGGTGTGGGGCTGCCATATTTTTTTATTTGTAGCAGTCTCAACCTTGACCAAATCTTTTATAACCGTGACCATAAGTTGGTGACGGGTCAAACTGTGACCAAATGCCCATTACTACTGGGCACATCTGTAGCAGTGTGTGTATGTGTTTACACTTCACATCACTACTTTTTCCAATACTTATTAGCATGTCTATTTGCCCAAGCCATTGGTGCACCCACTTGATGTATCATGATGGTGCTTGCAACTTAATCCACTTGAGCCATGGACATGTTCACACTTGATCAAGTTTACATCATGTTGGACCAAAAATGATTTATTTTTATACACAACTTCATTTATTGCAAAAAACTTTAGAAGTTGGTCGGTTTTCCATTTCGTCTGCAGTTCCGGTTAAAAACCGTCGTATCCACGGATGTTGTACATGTTTTTCAGTGTTTTTGCCTGTATACCTGTAACCTGTACTAATGAGCTAACACAGATTAAATAGCACTATTTATTAACAAAATTATAGGAAATGAGCGATATTAAAATGTAATTAATCGTGCCGAACAACATGTGTCTTAAAAAAGGTCCGAAACGTGTGGGATCTGCCTGGGCTCTCATGGGCTGTGGACTTCGAGCTTGGCTATCCTACGGACTAAGCCCATAGTCCAAGGCATCGGCTAGCCCTTCGGGCTTGACATCGAATAGAGCTAGAATAATCTTCGTCATTCAACGACAGCGTTCAGAAGAGCTCAGCAAGTAGATCGATAGAGCTTGATAATAAGTAATGCGAACACAAGTCACATGATTCAAGACACACATAACACGTCTCGATTATGTATACCAATATTCATGTGGTTTTGATACTAGTTTACGTCGATTTGGTTATGGAAAAAACCTTCAGTTATCGGTAAAGAGATAAATTTGTTGACGTTCAATACAACACATTAACTTTCTGCGTATATGTCTTAAAATAGATTAAACTTTTGTGCATGCAGATAGATTTTTTTTCTTTTTCTCATACATATTTCTCATTGCAAAGAGGGAAGAGGATAAACGTTTGGAAAAATGAATAAATACATAATAATGAGGTATGGGACCAATTTTGCAGGGCGTGGGAGGGGTGAAACATGACCCTGTCGGTTGTTCTACAATTTGCCCTTCTCCTCCTCATTAATTATCTCCTCTTTCTTTCTTCTCATCAATTCATTTCTCATGTCCCTTGTTCATTTCATCAAGGACCCACCACCACCATTTTGATTTTCCCTTTTTCCCCTTTAGTTTTGATGATCAACAGCAAAAACACAACATCAGACCCATTTCTTTTTTTCTTTTTTTTTTCCTGCTAATCTTTCCTTTTTGCATCCCCTTTGGGATTGGCGGTGGGAAACCAAACCCACATACGCCATAAATCTCCCACCTAATCAAATTTTTCTTAATTTCCCTTAGTTTCCATCATGATGATGATCAAAATTTAGGCCCCCTCATGCCCGTTGTTGTTTTAGTGCTCTTCTATGTTGAGTCCCTCTCACTCTTTCTTTTTTCTCTCTCCCGTCTCATCTTTCTGTCCCTCCTCTCACTGTTCACCTGATCTTCCTGCTGCTGCTGCTGCTGCTGCTCTTACTTTGGTGCAGCAATGATGGCCCTCATTCCAAAGACCTTTGCCCTCGTTCTTCTCACCATCTAGACAAACTCAACCCCCCTCCTCTCCTCTCCTTCCCTTTCCCTTTGCTTTGAGATCCACAAAACATTATTGCATGCATAATAGAGCTAGCCAATTAAGCTATCTAGGGTCAAGCTAAGGGAGCTGAAATAGTTTCTAATTAATGGATTACAGGAGCCAAGAAGATGGCATGGGATTTGGTTACAGCAACAACAATCCTAACCCTAACCCTAACCCTGCTCCCATTACCATCAGGCCTTCCTCGGCCTTCTCCAAGCCTATGAACAACAACAACATCCCCTCCTCCTCCTCCTCCTCGGCGGCTCTCCTCTCTCCAAGAGATCATCATCGTCATCGTCATCATCATCATCATCATGCTAGAAATGGAACATCAGCTTCTTCTGATCAATTAGTTACAGCAGCAGCAGCTGATCCAGTAGTTCCGATCTCTCCTTCATCAGCTCCTATCATTAACTCGTCGTCCGCTTCAAAATCACCGTCGATGATGATAAAGTACCGGGAGTGCCTGCGCAACCATGCGGCGAGCATCGGCGGGCACGTGCTGGACGGCTGCTGCGAGTTCATGCCTGCAGGCGACGCCGACCCTCTCAAATGTGCCGCCTGCGACTGCCACCGCAGCTTCCACCGCAAGCTCACCGAAGGCGAAGGCGGAGATTACAGCAGCAGCAGCAGAAGCATTAGAGATCATCATCAGCATCAGCATCGAGCGGCCGCCGTGTCATCGGTCCCTCTCCTGCTCCCGCCGCCTCATCCGATCGCGGCACTCCACCATCATCAGTCTTCTCATCATCAGAAGCATTTCGCTTCCACGGCTGCATTCCCTCCCAGCCCCTCGGCGCCGCAGCCTCATGTCGTTGCTTTCGGAGGAAGCATTGCCACCAATACTCATACTGCTGCTGCTGCTGCTGCTGCTGCTGCTCCTAATAATAGTGGGAGCGGGGCGACGACGGAGTCGTCCAGCGAGGAGAGGATGGACATGAGCACGGCGGCGGCGGCGGCGGCGATGAACATGATAGTGTCGAAGAAGAGGTTCAGGACGAAGTTCACGGCGGAGCAGAAGGAGAAGATGATGGGGTTTGCGGAGAGAGTAGGGTGGAGGATCCAGAGGCAGGACGATGCGACGGTGCAGGATTTCTGCAAGGAGCTTGGAATCAAGAGGCAGGTACTCAAGGTTTGGATGCATAACAACAAGCATTCTATGAGGAAGCAGCAGCAGCAGGAGCAATTGATGCAGCAGCAGCAGCATGAGCAATTGATGCAGCAGCAGCAGCAGCAGCAGCAGGCACAGCTGGGATCAGCAGAAGCACCACCACCACCATTACAGCAGCAACAACAGGCTGCAGCAGCACCATCGCAAGCAATATTTGGGCATATGAGAAACTAAACAAGGGCTATTGATATTGAAGGCAAGCTTGTTGATTAACTAGTTTGAGAGTTGCTTTAATTTACTGTATCAAGATATATCTTAACGGCCTTTTGATCATTAATCTTGATCTAGATGTGGTTTTGGTTTAAGCTGTTATGTAGATTATATCATCATGTGTAACTTCTTTCATTGTTAAGGCCTGTATAAGTTGCTTGATAAGTTATTTAATCATCAGCCTTAATTTTCAGATAAGCATGCATTCTCTTTGGCACATTAGAAGCAGCAAACTAATGTGATCAATCTTGATTTCCAAGAACATTTTCTTAAAGCAAAAGAAGAGCGCATGCAATGCATCTAAGCTTGGGATGTTAGATGATCTTATTCCTTTCTTTTATGAATTTCTTCAACATTTACGGCTAAGGAGCTAGCTAGGCATGAGAAGAATATGTCCAAGTTTTGGCCAAGTTGCCTGTTGTTTGCAAGGAATAAATGTTTGACTATGAAGACAAAAAGGGTTGTGGGACTAAGCATTCATTGCTGATATTTTGCTCAAATAAACTTCATTAATTTCTTGTGATATTATTGATAATTGTTATGGATGCTCACATTCATCCATGTTGATTTCCATATCTGATCCGGCATTATCACAAAATAGATTTGAAGATAACTTCAGGGCAGACGTCTGCTTCGCTCTGTTAATTTTAGAGTTTCGGTAAATATCATACAGACGTCTGTACCACTGTAGCGAACGTTTGTAGGTCTGGACAGGGAGTTAATATCTCTGGATATACTCTAGCGGACGTCTGTCCACAGGAGACAGACGTCTGTCGTCAAGCCTGATACGAAATTTTCTTAGTCAGGAAATTAATTTTTAGGGAATATCTTTTGTATGTTATATATATAATAGCTTATTTTAGACCTAAATTTGATAGCAATTTGATTATTAATGAGAACTCATTGTTATTGTAAGAGATGCAGAGTTTGAGATGGATTTGTGTTTTCTCCATCGATTTGTAATTCTCTGTATTTGGATTATTAATAAAGTTTTGCGTTCGCCTATTTATTTTGTAGTAAGGTCTTATATTTTCATCTTGCCTGTGATTTCATATCTTCTCGATATCGATTGTATGTTTGCTTTGTGATTGTCTTATTCGTGACAAACTGGTATCAGAGCTAGTGTTGCGTTGTTGTGGGATTTTTGGTTGAACCATTAGATTTTTGATTTTGCGATCTAAATCAACGGTGGGTAACAACAACTACGTCATCTTTCCTACTTTTCAAATCGTGATTTTGAAGTTTAGGGTTCATTAGTACTCAAGATATTTTAATCCCATATTATGTCTCCGACAATTGAGAAGTTCGATCAGAATATGAGTTTCTATTTGTGGTAAGTCTGTATGGTTGCCGTTTTGACTCAAAATAATTTGAAGAAAGCAATTCATGAAAAAGAGAAGAAGTTTTCCACCATGACGGAGGAAGCTTGGGAGGAGATGGATAAAAAATCCCTCACGGCTATCCACTTATGTCTGACGAACGAAATACTATAAGAAATTTTGGTAGAGAAGATTGCTGCTGATTTATGGAATAAATTAGAGGAGTTATATTTAAGAAAATCTCTTACGAATCGACTTCCGTAGAAGCAGCGTCTCTACATATTCCGTATGTCAGAATGCTCTCTAATAAAATCTCACGTTGGTGGGTTTAATGCGAGCATTACGGATCTTGGTAAGATCGACATTAAAATTGATGATGAAGATCAGACTCTTCTCTTGTTGTGTTCGTTGCCACCCACATATAAGTACATCCGTGATACCATGGTTTATGAACGAGATATGATCTCAATCAAGGATGTCAAGAACAATTTGATGAATAAAGAGAAAATCGATAAAGAGTTGATTTCCACCGAAGCAGATGGTTCATTGTCGGGCTTATTTATTAGAGGGCGAGCAGAGAACAGAGATCCGGAAGCAAATAGAAAGAAGTCGCGGTCAAAGTTCAAAACTAAGAACGTGGCCTGCAATTATTGTAAGAAAAAAAGGCACTTCAAGATCGATTGCTTTAAGTTGCGGAACAAGCAGAAGCAGGAAGAAAAATCCAAGAAGTTTTCGGCTGAAGCGGGTATAGCGGAAAGAGAAGGAGATCTTCTTGTGGTCCTCGACAACACGCAGCAATCCAAGGACAAGTGGATCATGGATTCGGGTTGTTCTTACCGCATGTGTCTCAATTGAGATTTATTCACCACGTACGAGTCTGTTGATGGTGGAGTAGTTTAGATGGGCAACAATAACGCGTGCCGAGCTATTGACGAATGGATGATCCAAATCAAGATGGTCGATGGTGTTGTGAGGATATTAGGAGAAGTCAGGCACGTACCTGAGTTGAAGAAGAATCTTATCTCTTTAGGTGCACTCGATGACAAGAGTTACAAATTTTCCGTTGAAGATAGAATTTTGAAGGTAACCAAAGGTGCTCTCGTTGTGATGAGGGGCTTGAAGAAAGGGTTCTTGTATTCATTTCAGGATTTGACGACTTTTGGATTATTATCCAAATCTATGACTAGTTTGGAACTACCAAATTATTGCACATGAGACTCGGGCATATGAGTGAGAGAGGATTGGCCGAGTTATCGAAGTAGGATTTGCTTGGTGAGAAGAGTACGACGAAACTGGAGTTTTGTAAATATTGCATCTTTAGAAAGCAAAATCACATTAGCTTCAATTCGGCAGTGCACAACACGAATGGTACTCTAGATTATATCCATTCGGATGTTTGAGGACCCTCTCCGGTTGCTTCTGAAGGAAGCGATGCCAAGTATCTGCTTACCTTCATTGATAATTTTTCGAGAAAAGTTTGGGTCTAGTTCTTGAAACACAAAGTGATGTGTTTACTGTATTCAAGCAATGGAAAACGTTGCTTGAGAAACAGACAGGGAAGCAGATCAAAAGACCGAGGACGGACAACGGATTAGAATTTTGCGGTGGTGATTTCCACAATTTCTGCAAAAACGAAGGGGATAGTCGACATCATATTGTTGTCTATACACCATAGCAAAATGGAGTTGTGGAGCGAATAAACCGGGCTTTTTTGGAGAAAGTGCGGTGCATGTTGTCCAACGCAGTGCTCGGAAAGGTGTTTTAGGCAGAAGCAGTAAATACGCCGTGTTATATTGTGAATCGGGCATCTCATAAATCTCTAAGTTATAAGACACCGAAGCAGGTATGGTCGGGAAAACACGCCGATTATTCAACACTTAAGGTGTTTGGTTGCCTCGCTCATGCACATTGCCGTGAAGGAAAATTGAATTCTCGAGCGAAAAAATGTATATTTCTCGGTTATGCTACCGGCGTGAAAGGTTATAGGTTGTGGTGTTTGGATCCTAAGTCATCAAAATTTATGATTAGCGGATATGTGACTTTTGATAAATCTGCAATGTTGAATCCGAACAATAAGGAATCTCCAATTGAAGATGATTCGAAGAAGAATGGGGCGAGAGTTGATATTGAGATCGGTGATAGTTCGGGTTCACAAGAGATCTCCTTCACCATCGTCTGAAGAAGCTCAAGATGAGCAGTCCCATGATGAGAAGTATTTGCTCGCTCGTGACCGACAAAGAAGGGATATTAGACCATCACAAAGGTATGGTTACGATGGCCTAGTGGCTTATGCATTGTCTGTTGCGGAGACAGTTGATAGTAGCGAGCCGACAAGCTATAATAAATCCATCTCTTCCGATGAAACAGCTCGTTGGTTAGTCGCTATGAATGAAGAGATTGGGTCTCTTCACAAGAACCAAACTTGGAAGCTTGTGAAGCCCGAAGGAGGAAAGAAGATTGTTGGCTGCAAGTGGGTTTTCAAGAAGAAAGAAGGTGACCAAGGGGCGGCAGATACGATGTATAAGGCGCGGTTGGTAGCTAAAGGCTATTCGTAGGTGCGGAGAGTTGACTTCACTGAGGTATTTTCTCCGGTTGTTAAGCACGCCTTTATTCGTGTCTTACTCGGTTTGATAGCTATGCAAGATTTGGAGCTTGAGCAGCTCGATGTGAAGACCGCTTTCTTGCACGGTGATTTAGTGGAGAAAATTTACATGCAACAGTCCGAAGGTTTTAAAGTTGAAGGAAAAGAAGACCACGTTTGCTTGCTAGAAAAGTCTCTTTACGGTTTGAAGCAGCCACCTAAACATCGGTATAAGTTCTATTCCTTTATGAAAGAAGTTGGGTTTACGAGAATTATGGACGACAATTGTGTCTATATGAAGAAGTTCACCAATGGTTTTTTCATATATTTGCTACTTCATGTTGATGATATGTTGATAGCAGCAAAATATATAGTTGATATTAAAATTTTGAAAGAACGGTTGAAAGGAAAGTTTGAAACCAAGAATTTGGGAGCAGCCAAGAAAATACTTGGTATGGATATCAGACAAAATCGCAAAGAAGGAAACCTATACTTATCTCAACAACGATATGTTGAGAAAGTTTTGGAGCGTTTCGGTATGGCAGACACTAAATATGTAAGTACTTTGTTGGCAGCTTATTTTAAACTTTCATCTCGTTCATCACCGCAGATAGAGCATGAAATTAGATATATGGAATGTTCCATATGCGAGTGTGGTGGGTTGCGTTATATATGCCATGGTTTGTACACGACCCGATATTTCACACGCCGTTAGTGTTGTGATTCTCTATATGGCATCTCCAGGCAAAACCCATTGGCAGGCGGTGAAATGGATATTACGATACCTGCAAGATACGTCTAACGTAGGGTTGGTTTTTGGAAGGAACGATGATAATTTGATTGGATTCAGTGACTTCGACTATGCGGGTAATCTTGACAGACGCAGATCGATCACCGGTTATATGTTCTCCTTGGAAGGATGTGTCATTAGTTAGCATGCTTCTTTGCAGCCTACAGTAGTGTTTTCTACGATGAAAGCGGAGTATATGGCCGCTGTTGCGGCCGTTGAGAAGGCGATATGGTTGAAAGGGCTATTTTCGGAACTTGGTATTCCAAAAGATACCATTATACTCTAGTGTGATATCTAAAACGCTATTCACTTGACGAAAAATCATGTGAATCATGATAGGACGAAACACGTCGACGTAAGGTACTGGTTTGTGCAGAACATCGTTGAGAAAGAAAGGATTGTAGTGAAGAAAGTTGGAACGGCAGATAATCCAGCCGACATGTTGACGAAGTCTTTTTCAATTGTTAAGTTTATATGTTGCCTAAACTTAATTGGAGTGCGTAGCACTCATTGAGCCCTTGTAGGGTTTTATGGTGAAGATGAGCTATTATTATTTTGAT